>OZ012677.1:93976701-95343212 GCA_963942445.1 Argyra leucocephala
TTTTCAAGATGTTTTTTTTCGAGATTTGTTTTTCCAGATAATGGGGTGATCCCTATCAAAATTAAATTATCTATTATTTAAACTATTAAACTATTTATTAATAGTTTTTAAGATAATTTTATAAACAGTTAATATTATCAAGTTTTATTATTATTTTACATGTTTTTTCATTATAGACTATTACATTGCCAGCATAATTTTTATTTTAATAATTTTTTTTTTTATTTTGTAATTTTAAAAAGCCTCAAAAATAGTCCTTTTTTTTATTTATATCATAGCCTTGACTGTTGTTGACGCTGATAATGATGAAAAGATATTTTTTTTTTCAACGCGATTTTTTTTTTCTTATAATAAACATATTTTCTAATAAAATTAGAGCAATAGAAATAAAATTAGGAGAGAGTGAAAAAAGAGAAAGAAATCATAAAAAAAAAAATGAAAAATTAAATGAAAATTGATTGGGATTCTTTGTTATAAAATTTTCTGATGACAATTAATGGACGACAAATTTTAGTATGTTTTGTTTGTTCGTCCTTTTAAGCCACAAAAACAAATAATTTTTTTTGTAAAATACTATTTATAGCTTTGAATATAGTGTGACTGTATTGACGTGAATGTATGTGTAGGTGTGTGTATTGAAATTATGTAGTTTTTCATAATAAAATCAAAAATGACTTTGAATTTTCTATGCTATGGTATAATTATTATTATTATTTTTGTTTTTTTTTTATAGAAGATCTGAAAGAGACCAACATATTATTATAATAACATCTTAGAAAGTTATGAAAGGAATTTTTGATATTAAATGGGTCTATTATTATTTTTTGCTTTAGCAAGGACAATGAAAATGAATAGAAATTTTCATTTGTTGTTGTTGTTTTTTTTTTTTTTCAAATTACTTTCATTTTGTATTTAACCATCATTTTGTAGTACGATAATAGTTAAGAATGTTAGATAATAAAATTATTTGTGAATATGATAAATTTCTTTCCAAAGTATAGAATAAAGAGATAGAGAAAACAAATAATAGAATTTTCAATTTAATAAATAAATATCTCTATTGCATATTTTTGTTAGTGTTATTATCATTTATGATTAATAATTTTGTGAAATTTATTCGCAAATTATTATTATAATAATAATAATGATAATATCAAAATTGAAAAGATTTTATGTTAATTCATAATTGTGGTAAATATTTTGAAAGTAATATTTAAGAATGATTATGGAGAATGATATCTAAGATAAATTATAATTTTTATTTATTGATAGAAATTCTATATTGCATCTCTAGGCTAAATGATATTCTCAAGTATATAATGTAAAAATTTTTAAACTACCTATATATATATTTAATTGATTTTTTGCTTTGAATAGTTGACACATTGGAATAGTAGCATATATTATTTATGTATTTCGGTAATCATATATAAACAATTAAATTTATGAAAATTTTGGAAAAAGGATTTAATTAATTTTCTGGAATTGGATTGAAATTGTTTAGTTAAATGAATTTAGAATATTTTTTTATTTCTTGCATTAGTATTTCAAAATTTAAGATTCAGTATTATTTAATACAAGATCTGGTATTGAAGCCGTCTTCTTGTTTTGTTGCCTATCCATGATCGGGGGTTGTGAATAATGTCTTGATATATGTTTCGATCCATTGCTTAATGGATTAAGTCGCTAATGTTTCTGATGCCTATTCCATTTCTAACGTTGCGCAACTGTGTTAATTGTTTTCTTAATTCCTTTACCACTTTTTCCTTCATTTTTTCCCTGAACTATTAACTGAAATAGCTCGTATATATTTCCATATACATAATATGTCCAAAGTAGGGGATTTTTTGTTTCTTTAGCCTTACTAGTAGTTCTCTTTCTGTGTTTACTTTACCTAAGACTTCTTCGTTTGTAATGTGCTGTCCACGATGTTTTTACCATTTTTCGGTAGATCGACAGTGCTCTAGTTACACACAAACTGACTCCGTTCAAGATTATACTTAACTTTGAAAATGAAAACTTGCAATGACTGGAAAACATATATACGCCTGTAAAGAGAGTTAATCGAAATGTAATCTTGAACAAACAAAATATTTTTATTGCGTAAAATACTGTTAAATGTTTGGAGTTTTAACCCGCTGTAGCGTATACTTTGCCTAAAGATCAGCTTAATATATATAAAACCTACGCACAATTAAAGATGGAGTATAATTTTAATTTATTGTGCGACATTATAATATATGGAGATGTACACAAAATTTATATTACCCATTCAAATAAATAATACACATTCCATTTGGTAATTGTGGTATTATTGAAACAACAATTCTGCTTTGTATAAGAATAATGAAAAAGTGCAAGAACTAAAATCTTTAATTTCAAAAGAAATCAAATGTCAAAACAAAGTGAAATCAACATTTATAATGTAAATTGTGATGGTCCAGAACTGATTATGGATATCTATTATACAATAGTTATAATACAACAACAACATATAAATATTCCGGTTATTTAATATAAAATGCTATATGAGAGCACAATGTGTTGTGAAATTGATCGACTATGTAGAAAAAAAAAACTATTTTTTGTTAGTTTTCTAAAATGAGGTTCTGCAAATATTTACAATAAATTTGTATTATAGTCCTATAATCGACTATTCTACTATACCATAGTTTTACAGCAGAAACATTGTAACTTAATTTAATATCTCATTTTTCTTATTCTTCGATAAAATGCTGCGTAAAGAGCTGGATAGTTTACTCAATTTTTTGAGCTATTAAAAAAATAGCAAAAATTCATATAGCCAAGACCCGGGTCTGTATGACACTTTTTAAGAAATATTTGTGAGAAATTGAAAATCAATAAACTCTGCTTTCGGTTATGCTGAATTGACGGTCAATTTGATGCGACCGATTAACTGTCAAATCGACAAATGCATACTTTTGACATCGAGTCTTTAATATTACCGAACATAATTTTTTGATTTGTGAATTGTGATTTATTGTGTATTTTTGGTTTTTATTTAATTTTTTGTTTAATCTGTTTTTTATAAAGACATGTAATAAAAATTACAAACCATAGATTGAAGTTACATATTTTTATATTTAAAAACCTGTAGAACCATCAAACATTTTTTTACTAGAGAATCAAAGACCAAAACAAATGACGATCAACAACTAATCATAAATTTTTTTGCTGCTTTGTGTGCTCAAATTCGACAACAATTTTACATAACCGTAAGCATGATGATCGTCAATTGTCATCAACTGCATAACCGAAAGCGTGATGATAGTTGATTTTTTCACAGTTGCAGCGCAGACGACATTACCGAAAGCAGGGATAGAAATATTCTTGATTGTTGTCCAATTTAATTGCCTCCAATTTGACATCTTCGTCGCACTACATCGGCGGTATAACACTATAAATATAGAAGAATAAAATTTTACATTGTGTTAAGAGAATTAAACGAATTAGAATTAAATTTTCGAACAAGACTTAAATCTGAGCTTTATACCATCTTACGGTAAATGAAGATCGCTAAGTCTGCTACTTGTGTGTTCAAAATTAAAATTAATTTTTTGTTATATGAATTGTGTTTTTATAAGGTGTGGGGGTTGGTTCATTGAATAATTGAAACACTTCGAAAAATACTTCATATGAACAGGTGAGAGTATGAAATTCAAATCATTTATTTGAAGACGCTTCACTACATTTATCAACGTTAAGTTATTTGGAATAAGTCCATTTTATAGGTTAGAGTAAAATTTTTGGTTATCTTGAAAAATTAATTTTCTTTCATCTCACAATCAATTCCATGAATAGTCAAAGTCACTAAAAGAAATCACTCAGTTGAAAAACATTTAAAATATTTTCAAGCTAAAAAAAAAAAAATTAATAAAATTAATATAAAATAAATATTTTTTCAAATACCTAGCTAGCTAGCTAGTTCGTATTTAAAATTTAAAATTAAATTATAAAAAAGAAAAAATAAGTAAAAAAATATTTCTAATAAAAAAAAAATCTTTATTTTTTCTCTTTTCTC
The DNA here is from genome assembly GCA_963942445.1 of Argyra leucocephala. Classification (NCBI taxonomy): domain Eukaryota; kingdom Metazoa; phylum Arthropoda; class Insecta; order Diptera; family Dolichopodidae; genus Argyra; species Argyra leucocephala. The sequence continues at coordinate 93,980,744 of OZ012677.1, forward strand.
ACATTTCAGATGAATTCAACAATAGAAGAAAATCCTTAAATGCAGCTGCATGGCTTTTTATTGGTTGGATGCTTCATTATTTACCATTCTGGGCTATGGGAAGAGTTTTATACTTTCATCATTATTTTCCAGCTTTGATATTCAATTCAATGCTAACAGGTAAATATTTTTCATATCCATTTATTCATTTCATGTTTTTGATTTTATTTTTGCTTTTGGAAATGAGGGGATTTTACTCAAAGGATTTATTATATAAAAATATTTTTTTTTTCATTTTTATTTTGGTTCTAAATTTTTGGTTAAACAGAATTTTTTTCTTTTCTTTTTATCTATAATCATCCTCAGAAGGTAATTTTGGCAAAATTTCCATGAGAAAGAATATTTTATAATTTTTGTTTTTGTAAAAGTATTTATACATCAGGTATATTTGAAGAATAACGGAGGAAAATAATTTCATTTAAAGTGATTTTTCTTTATTATATGAAGGGTCCTTTAAATATTTTTAAGTTGTTGTTTGTTATTTTTTTGGCTTTTTTTTTTTGTTTTAAATTCGTTGAGATTTCCTGATTAATTTAAGGAAATACAATTATTTGGAAAGAAAATTTATCTAATATAGAATTTGATTTGCAGATCTAAAATAAGAAATTAAATTAGGTTAAATTTAAATCAAAGACAATTTTTTCTAAAGAATTAAGATGAGATTAAAAAAAAATAGTTGGTTTGAGAAAAGAAATAAAGAAATATGAGAAATATGTTAAATTGAAGGTATTAAAATTGAAAATTATTAAGAAAAACTAGAACGCAAAAAAGAATCCAACCTTCAGCTTGAAATATTAGAAACGAATATCGGACAGCAATAGACATGTCCTAACATTAAATGGTATATTGGATTTTAAATATAAAATAAATTTAAGCATCTAACTGAAATCTGATTATTCTTTGAAAGTGCAAATTAAAAAATTATAATGAATATAAAAAAAAGTGACATCTCTAATAAGTTATAAAATTAATCAAAATGAAAATAGGAGTTGTTTAGGTAGTCTAACACTAAAAATACCTACTGATGAGTTCTAATAGTGTTATGATGAACGAAACAATTTCCTAAAAATATTTTGTTTGTTAACACAAATAATAATAATAATATTTATAGATACAATGGTGACATAAAATGTCTATGTATCAATATTAATTCATAAATCGGACTTGTTCTTTTTATTAAAAGTAAAATGACATTGGAATTTTAATATTTCACATTTAAAAAAAATTTATAATCACATAAATTTATTTTATAAAAAAAATGCTTATGATGATATAAAAGAATTTGGGATAAGTTGCAAACATCTGTAATGGAATTGTTTCAAGTAAAAGACACGATAAACTTATTTTGATTACAGACAAACTAAATAAATTGACAGTACACCCAGAACTACTTTGTGTGCTCCAGGAGGATTTTAAGTATACGACCACTGCTTGTTAAGAAATAATTTTGAGAAAGCATTCAATATAATAATGCCAAGCACAGAGATGTGGGAAACCAGCCCAACCTCTTTCGACAAAGGAACATTAGTATGGAAAATGGATGGAATAGAATCGGGGGAATATTGAAAAAGGCTTAGAGTTCATATTTCTTCAAGCCTATATTCTAAAAACACAGTTTCCCGGGCCGTATTACATACTATAAGACTCAGGATGCCACAGAATTTTCTAAGAAATTACAAAAAAAGTAAAATCTACATTCTTTCAAATAGTAAAACAGTCATACTAGCTATTAATTAATATACCATCACATCAAACCTAGTATGGGATTGTTTAGAAATATTCAAAACCTTGACGAAAATAAGAATAATTCGATTGAAATTGTAAATAAATTTAATTACTCAGGACTTATTATAAACAATAAATTTAAATGGAATGATCATATAGAGTTTATAATAAAAAAAAATAGCTCCATGCATATTTATTCTACGAATACTACGAAATTATTTTGATAGAAAAACATTATTTATAATATACTATATTTTATCTAATATAATGCATTTAAATCCTATTTGGAGCTCTGCTCCGCATTTGTATATTGGAAAATTGGATGTCATTCATAAGAAAACTATCAAAATAATACATTATCTTCCTATAAGACATCCCACAGAATTACTATACTCTGATCGTTATATAAGGTTAGAAAACATCCGAACAAGGGCATATAAAAAAATATAAAAAAATTACGGAAATGACATATACTTCTTGGCATATAAAAAAATTAATAATATGATCAAACATAATTTCTTGCTGATTCGAAATATAGATATACACAGTTATAATACCAGAAACAAAACCAACTTCTACCTATCATTATTTAGAACTGACGTACAAAAAACCAACTGCGTTTATAATTGTTTAAATGCCTTTAATAAATTGCCCGATCAGCTTAAGAACATGACCTCATATAGTCTATTTAAAAAAAAATAAGGGAATTATTTTGATCAAGAAAAACATAGTATACCTACATAAGTGTAAAACAAATTTAGTGGAAAATTTAAAATGTTAAACTACTTAAAAGTAAACTTAAATATTTTCTATAATAACTACTTGCAAAAATAAAATTATTAATAACACTACAATAAGAATTTAATGTTTTAACAACATTTGGTAAATAAATGTAAAAAAAAAACACAATTATTGTTACTTGAACTATAAAACTATAAGCAATACGACCATTCAGCTTCGGCTAAGGTCTAAATAAATAAAGGATTATAAGCACAAACTATATTATAAGCTAAAACTTGAATTGAAAAAAATTAATAAAGAAAAAAAAAACAAACAAAGTCAAAATAATCTGAATACAAGGACCAGTTCTGGCATAACAGAAAACTGCAGATAGAAAGAAGCTGCAAATTATCTAGCAAGAAAGGTATCAGATTCGCATTTCATAGCACCAAGTCCGTTCTGTGGGATTCTTCGGTTGAGTTGAAAGCTCTGGTGGAGCAAAAAGATTTTCTGGCAAGCAAACTAAAACTTCAAAGTTTCAATAGGTAACAGATGTGTATCTTGGCAGGGGAACAGCCACCGCTTAATCTTTATAAAATGGCTTTGAAACGAAAACAACTTATGTAGAATATGTGAAATATAGGAAGAATCTATTGAACATCTGCTCTGTGAATGGGATGGGTATAATAAGTGCGTATGCTGATGATATTGCTATTGTAGCAACATCCTTTGACGAATTAAAAGAAATATTTCTGACTCTAGAAAAAGCTGCTACTGTAGGATTAAAAATTAACGAGGCTAAGACCTAATAATATGAAGATGACGCGCACGGAAACAAAACAATCCGCAGTGTACCGGACCATGTACCGGACCATGACAATTAGTGACGAAAATAAATTGAAAGTATTCGAAAGAAGAATACTGAGAAAAATATTTGGTCCCAAAATAAATGACGATGGCGAATACCAAATCAGATCAAACGAGGAGCTAGAAGCACTAATTGAAGGACACAATATTGTTAAGTTTATTAAGGCACGAAGACTAAGATGGGCAGGTCATGTGGTGAGGATGAATGATCAAAGAATGCCAAAAGAAACAGTAGACGCAGTACCATGCAATACAAGAGCAAGAGATAGACCAAGATCACGATGGCTGGACGAAGTCGAGGGCAACTGTGGAAAGATTGGAGTTAACGGATGGAGGACAGTTGCACAAGATAGAGCAGAATGGAGGAAAGTTATGGACAAGATTAAGGCTCACACCGAGCTGTCGAATCAACAGATGATGATGAATATCCTGAGTGTAATCACAAAATCTGGTATCCTTAAGAACTCAGAAGATAAATAGCAATAACTAACACGGGTAATCACAGTAAGCCCATGCGGGTGCGGTGATATAGGGGCTAGATATCCTCCCGAAATTACATAATCCACCTATAACTACTTAAATTTAAGAATATTTAAATCAGATTTTAGGAAAGAAATGATAATAATAGCGTGATATCTGCATTAAATTAATTTGAAATAGTAGAGTTAAAGAATTCAAAAAGAAGATCGTAAATAAAAAATAATTAGTCCCCAACTATTCGATTTTTTTAAATCTACTTAAAATATAACTGATGTTAAACAATATAATAAAATTTAAAATAAAAATATATATTTAAAGGAAGAGAGTAAAAATAGTTAAATAAAAAATATTCTTTTTATAAATTTTTGTTTTTTCTTTCGGTAAAAATCTATTTAGACAGTTTGTCACTGCACTTGTTAATGATGAGAAAATAAACTATTTACTATGAAAAATATCAGGGGAAGAAAAGTGTTATTGCTTCAAGAAAATTCCTTCAGTAATTGATCCTCAATAACAGACCCTTAATAAGATGTGCCTGTTGTAATTTTTTTTCTGAATTTTCTTTTAATAATAATAAGTTTTGTTTATTTTATATACTTTTATATTAACTTGCCAGTGTCTGTTTATATGTATATATGTATATATGAATATATGTATATATGTTTATATGTATATATGTATAGATATATATGTATATATATATATATGTATATATATATATATGTATATATATATATATATGTATATATATATATATGTATATATGTATATATATATATATATATATATGTATATATATATATGTATATATATATATACATGTATATATATATATATATATGTTTGGTAGGTAGGTTGGAATTTTTTTGTTAATATTAAAAGCAAACGCAAAAAGAAAAAGAATAATTTTGTTTAAAAAATTTAAAGATAGAGTTCTGAAATTTTGCACACTTACTCATGATGAAAAAAGCAACCGGACGCGGTACTTTACAAAGCTATCAAATGACAGGTTCGGGTTGCTGCCAAACAACTCCTAGCACGTCTCAGGCATATTTGAAAAACAATTGTATTACAGGCATGACAATTTACACTTAGATACTTTTTCACGAATAAAGAAATACGACTGTTGCCGATTTCGAAAATGTGGACCGGTTCGGGTAAAACGGACTGGACTGGATAAAACACAAAAGTATATAATGAATCTTGCTGGAATATTGTTAATGGGAATTTGGAAACGCTTTGTGATGTTCTTTTAATATTCGTGATTTTTTGCAAGCGACAAATATTGAAACAAGTGTCCATTAACAAGATTCATTATATACTTTTGTGTTTTATCTTATAGTAGTTCTAAATGCTCAACATCCACCACTAGTTTTATTTTCTACTTTTTAGGGGGCTAGTTTGGTTTCGATAAAAGTGTATTTTAAAAATTTTTATTTTTACATTATTATTTATGATTGGTGTTACAAATCAAATCGGGCAAAGATTTGTCATCTTTTTATTGTTTATTTTCTTTTACGCACAACGATTACTAAGTTGATACATATTTCTGATTACTTACATCTATTTGGTGATTACTTATAATTGGTTACAAGGTTCATTAGATACCGAATAGTATGTGGTTTAGTAGAAGAGATAGTGCCTTATAATCTTCCTAGATATAGCTCTCTTAAGATTTTTGGATAAAATGTAGAATCAAGAACAAATATACAAATTTAGAATGTTTTTTAAGAACCAATGCTAAAATCATAAGCTGCTTGTAATAAAATAAAAACTTCATATATTTTTTATTATACTAGGTGTAATTTTTTATGTATCCCATACAATACACTCATATGGAGCAATTTTTTTGCTTTACTATAGTAAATTTTTTAATCAGTTTACTTTACCTTATTGGCAGTAGCAAAATTGATTCAGTTACTACATTAAAAGTAGATTACAGCACGCCAGTATAAAAGTCTTTAATTGATAAAGAATTTAAATGAAGCAAAACCAATTGAGTAATATTTCGGGATGATAATGGAAACGAACCCATTAGGCAAGGTGTGAAGGGAATGCCACATATTGGAAAAAGTATTTAACCTACATTATTATTATAATAGCAGCCATATTGTATATTAGAACGAAAATCGAAAATGTCTTTAGGGAGTAAATTATTGATTTTTAATTAGATTTTGAAATTAGCTTGAGTTTAGATCATAAAAACCTTGCAAAAACATTGCGAAATATTTGCCACATTTCGTCATGTTATGCCAATATTGTCAACGTGATGCAAATAAAATACTTAACATTCCAAAAAATATTAGAACATTAAAAATAACCAAATATGAAATTTTATAATTACAACAATTAATTTTTTACACTCATTACAATCAAGTACAATTTAATACTTTAGTATGAAACGTAATTTTCAGTCTGTGTTAGAAGAAACTTGAGTTCTAAAACATAAATATTCACGATTTTCTTATTCATTGTCATAATTTAATCAAGTATTCAAGAATGTCATACATATTAATTATACCTGAATTAATAACAAACAACACCTTTTTGTGCACCAGAAATAATTAAATTTTTAATAAATTAAATTTTTGGTAGTTTTTCTATAGGTTGTTAAAAACTGGATAAACTCTAATTATTATTCATAGATTTGCGAATATAATAAGGGTAACTGAACAATTTGTTGACCTCATCTTATACGTTTTAATTTAAAACTCGTTAAATTACTTCTATTTCTGCTTTTCTTTTAGATTATTTTATAACAAAGAGAAACAAAACAAAATAATAAAAATACAACAGAAAAATAATAAACAACAACAACAACAACAAAAAAAACTTTTCATTTTTATTGTAAATTAAAAGGATATCTAGGAGCAAAAGTGAGCCTTAAACTTGTCTGGGGCAAATTTTTTTTTTTTCCAGCAGGAAAAAAACTTTACACAATCTTCTTGAAAAAGTTTTTTATTAAGAGGATAACCTTTAGCCTGTGTTTTAGTATTCAAGAAAATAAATATAAATTTTTTTTCATATTTCGGCTTATTTGAGTTTAAAGTTAAAATATTTTTTTTTCTTTTTTACAGATATACTTATCTTTTACTCTTAGAAAAAGTAAAGCAAAATTGTTTAATAAAAATAATAATTAGTTCGTCCATTTGTGTTAATGAGGGAATTTGAATTTTTAAATACGTATCTAATTTGTTCATGCAATTTATTCATGTAATCAATAAATTGAATATGTCCTGCATTTGTAAATCTGAGTGCTACTATAAACCTTCTTCATTATTTGTTGTCAAACGCGTAGATTTTGGCCCTGTTTTTTAAAATAATTTTTTTTTTATTGTCAGGTGCTGTTTATTTGTTGATTTCCTGGTATATCAACTAATTAAAAAATGTGTAAAACTACTAATATTATCAGAAACAAGCTATTTTATATTATTAGAATCTATAATTATAATTGACAAGCATTTAAGGTCCTGCGCAGTAGACACCTTTTTATTTTATTTCGATTCTCCTACTCCTTAATGAACTTCTAATATATATAATATATAAGATTGTATATAAAACAAAAATGCGCACACAGTAGAAAATTTTGTAACCACATAATTTTATTATTCAGCAAATACATTATGTATAGTGAGTTCTTATTAAAATAAAAAACAGAAACAAACAAATCAGTTATTATAATTTACATATGGACTTGCAAATGAATCTATATATATATGCCAAAAAAAAAACAAAAAAACAAATTCATCTGAACTAAAAAATAAAAAACAACAAAAAAACAAATCACTTGAATTCTTCATTTTTATCTTTTTAAGTAACTGTTTCTAAATTTTGGTTATTTGTAGTAATAATATAGTTTTTATTAAAATTATGTATTATGTAGGTATATATATACATAGCTCTTTAATGACAAAACTTTTTATTTTTAGTAATTTTATCACTAAATGCCACTTACTATAGGGAATATATCGGAAACGAAGCAGTGTATGAGGGACGTGTATTTATGTTTCCTAAATAAAACTTACTAACCACAAAACTTTTTATTAAACACGAGTGGCTTCTGCTATATCGTGCGAAGTCTATGTCAGTACGTAAATTACTGTTTTTTTAAAAACTTTAAATTTGATTTCAACTTGAAATATAATTACTCAACAGGGGCCCCTAGTATTATTTAATTTTACTTAAATGATTACCCCCAAATATACCTCGATTCGAGCCCGGGATCTTCCTATTTTTCTTCCGTACGGAACTGACAATAATATCTGAGGCTTTTAGCTTTTAGTTCTTTATGTCCTTCTCTACCCCTGAAATTAGTCGACTCTTTTGATAAAGGCCAATATGTTTGAGGATTTTATGCTGTAAAAATTTTCTGAGGTTATGTAGTACGTTTCCAACAGCCTGAGTTTGAGCCTTGAAAGAGCTAGTCACTCTCCGATCTTCTGAGTAATAGTTATATAACAGAAACACTAAAGTCCATAAACAGTCCTCTTTTACACACTTACTGGTAGTAAGTAAATAAAATATTTAATTTGGCAAGTGACGGAACCGGTTACGTGCTACTGAAATACAATAAATACCACTCAATTTGATTTACGGTGGTATTGTTCTCTTTTTTATTTTATTTTTTTTTCAAATTTTAATGCCATCTCTTAACTGGACATTGTAACTTTATAATTTTTAGTGAAAACTTTACTAGCTTTACTAACTTTACTACTTTTTTATATTTTATATTTTTTTTAACTTAACGAAAATTATTTCGATGCTTAACGATAAAAATTTATGAATTTTATATGTGAATGAACGTTATGAATCCACTTAGATGCAACAGTCAACTGTTTTTTTTTTTTTTTTAATGATAATAGTTAGAATTTTTTTTTTGTTTTTTATTTTTTTTTTATTGTAGCATAATAGAAAGCTAAGATGGACTGAAAAAAAGTTAAAAACTGTTAAACCAAACAGAAGATTTAAAGTTAAAAGTTCTTATTGAGAATGAAAATATAAAAAAAAAAAACCAAATGAGTGAATAAGAGAGGGATAAGGAAAAGGATAATAAGAAATTATATTCTGTTATAATTCTCGTACTTAAATCTATTTTTTTTTTGTTATTTTTGCTTTGTTTTGAGCATTTATTTTGTGTACCTGTGAATAAAAAGTTTTAAGAGAACGTGACCTTCTAATATAACGGTACTAAATTTAATGGGAGTTTTCTTTTCACCATTTTTCATTAGTAAACCAAACATTTTGAACATTTCAATTGCAGTAAAATAAAAAGTCCTTGTCCAGTTCACAAGTTGAAATAATTATAGTTTTACCAACACTAGAATAACAGTAGTAGTATAGTAGTAACAATAGTGATAGAAATAGATGTAGTCAAAGCAGTAGTAGTAGTAAGGTAATAATAAAATTTTCTATATACGAAAAAATATTATATTAAAGAAAAATGATAGTGATGCCTGCTGAATTGCTAATATTTAAAGGATGTTAAAATACTGAAAATAAATTATAAATAAAAAAAATTTATTTTCTTAAAATGGTCAAAGCTAAAAATGACATTTTTATTTGATTTTCTTTTTATTTTTTTAATAACATTTATATAAAATATAATATTTAATTTATAATTTTTCAAAAGTTAAAAATAAATGTCCTTTTCATTATTATTTATTTTACTGCTGAAAAACTTAATAACAACTTAGGTATAGAAATTAAGTATTTAAAAGGTTGAGGTACAAATAAGTATATATGTATATGTATGTAATAAATAAATCGAAAATTCAATCAGTCCTTAATTATTTTATTTAAATAATTTTTTATTTTTTAAATTAAATAATGATTAACATTAAATTTTGTAGTTATCATTAATGTAATGATGAAAGTTGTAGAATATTATTTTGTTATTTCAGTTGACCGGAGTCCCGTAATTATTGTGTTTCAAAATTCTACTTGATAAAAACTTTTTGTACTAGTTAAATGTAATAGAATTAGAGTGGTAGAAAATTTTATTGAAAAATACAATACAGTTACAAAGTAGGTCCTAAACTGGTTCTATTTGCTGTTCATATTGTCTCTAAAAGTCAACGTGACATAATTAAGTCATTAGTGTTAATGATTCTTTAATACTACCTACTATTATAAAACCATGTTTATATTCTGGGATATTAATTTTGGGTCCATGACCTGTAGTTAACAATGAATAAAGATAGGAGACTCGAGACATAATTTTTCTGAAATTATTTTGGAGTATTGCCACTCTTGTACTTTTATTTTTATGTTTTTTTTTTTTATTTCAAATAAGATTTTACATTCACTGTACAGGGTTGTAGTTTAATAAAATAAATTCCAAATCTTTTTCTGGCCAGATTATTAATTTTTATTTAATATAATTTATTAATTTTCGAAATTTTTCAAGTTGTTGAATAATAAAATTTTTTTTAAAGATATATATCTTTATTTTTCTGAGACTAAGTACCTCATTCTGTTTTTAAAATACTGCAAAATCTTTTGATTCAACATTGTTTGCACATTTGTGGTGGTCGTATTCGCTGGGACCGATCATGAGATTCTATATCATATACATCAATACGTAAGTTTAACCTAATCCATTTGACTAACATGATCTGATCTATTTGTAGATCGCACAACATCTTAGATATGCTTCTGATCTTTTTAGTTTATGTAATTCATTAATGTTTTTTTTAATTTCAAATATATATATATATATTTTTTCATAAATTATTTAATATGTAGCTTTGTTTGTAATATAGAGCCGAATAAATATTTGATTTCATTAAAATTATTACAATTTATAAAATATGTACGTATTGCAGGTACTTGAGAGTGTTGTATATAGTTCATAAGTGTCCTACGAATATTCGAAATACCAACAAAAAAGTAATGTTTATCTTTCATAACATGACTTAGTTAGGTCTAATTGAAATTCAAGATAAATTTTAAAAATTTAAACTTTTGTTTGTCAAATTCATTTTATCCTTCTACTTCGTCAGTTTCGGCTTATTTTCGTCTCAAATGAATATGATCCCGGCTCGTTGATTTTAAATCTGATATTTTTGTTATGAAAAATTTGTAAGGACTGACTATGTCAATTTTCGGTTTGTGATGATCGATGAAGTTGTTTCGTATCATCCGTATAGCTATATGTTATATTAAATAAATGTGGAAAACTTATATTTGTCGTATTTTTCGGAACGGGTATTCATCTGTAAAAAGTAGAAACAAAGTTGAAATCCTTCACCATCAACTTTGAATTTTTGCTTTTTTTTTTTCGTATGTCGAATAAACGTGCTTAACTGTTTCACTATAATTAACGTTAAAAATTACAAAACGATGCAATAAAATTTAAAGTATGTGCAAGTACATATGAAAATCACATAGGTATGCAATTGCTAATAAATTTTAATTTCTGAATTGCATTTTTTTTATTTTTTTTTTTTTGTAATCTACTTGTCAAAGACAAGCCATCATTATTTTCAATTTTTATTACACATATTCTCTATTATTGTTCATTACCCTTGTGTACTCAAATTGTGTTAATTCAGTATTATTGTAACCGTTTCAGGTTTTTTTTCCTCTAAATGTAAAAATTTTCTTTTAGTGAGAAAAAAAAATAAATATAAAAAGAAAATAATAAAATAATATGAAATATTTGAAATAAAATATGGATCTACTTTAGAATATTTGCATTTAAAAGTTTACACTCGAATAAAACAGAAAAAAAATTACCGTTCGTTTTTTTTTATAACGGTAAAAACTTTTCTTATGTTCAAAACTATTAAAGAATTATTGACGAATTTGAGCGAAAATTTAAAAAAAAAAAAACAATAAAAAGAATTTTTTTTTTTTTGTTAAATAAATTTTCACCAGCATTCCCTTAGGCTCTTAAGTTTTAAGACTATAAAGTGTTCAAAGATAGAAAAGAAACAGAGAAAGTAGAAGAAGGAAATATATAGAAAATGTACTTTCTATCCTACTATTATATCAGAATTTCCAATGTTTTCTGAAGGTTTCCCATTATAAAAAAATACGAAATCAAAAACAAAAAGAAAATTAAAAAAAAAAATACACTGTCATAGCAATTCTTATGAATGTATATGAATACTTAATAGCTATGTATATGTAAAAACGATATGCAAATTTAAGCGCAAAAAAAAAAATGTTCGCCCTAAGGACTTGATATGAAAATTGAAAAGTGAAGAAAATTGTAATTTTCTTTTCTTCTCATATTTTTTTTTTGTACAAGAGAATTATTGTTGTCGAAAGAATACAGAGCACAAAATATCAAGAATAAAATTGTATGTCAAAATTATACCGGTATTGTAGTAATCAATAATGAATAAATTGCTTAAGTTCTCGTTTTCTAAAAATTTAACTATTTTCATAATATAATTTTTATTTATTTATTTCCTCCAGAATATAGGGTAGGCTCAAAAATGTATTAGCATCCCGTATCATAACATTTGATGATGCAAAAATGTAATTTATCAAAGATTTAATAAAATTGATTAATTAGTTATTGAATTAATACAATTATAATTAACAAATGAATCAGGAAATTATTTTTTTGCATAATCATAATATCGTCATTTTCTTAACTTAATTATATTAATTATTAATATTAATCAAAAGAGTAACTATTCAGTTTAAGATGTTGTGCAAAAACCAGTAAATAACTCTAATATAAATTGAACCTTGTTATGAAGTATTCCAACTTTAGCCCAAGAATCTTTTATATTAAAATATTTGATAGATCAACTCAAAGAGTTCTGACATTTGCTTTTATAAATACTAAAATGATAGAATACATATATGTTATCAATTTCCGCAAAATTTTAGTAAAGTTAGTATAGAATATTTATATTATAAATGTATATTAGAAATTTGCGAATTAAAAGTTAATTAGACAAAGCTTGGCAGTCCATTGATATTTAATAAAATCAACTTTATAAAAATCTATCAAAACATTTTTTGATATCGCGGAAGACAATTTATCGAAACCAATAAACTTGTCAAAAAGGTTGCTAGATGTAGTTCAAAATATTTGCTGTCAAAATTAGAAATGTTTCATTTTGGAATATTTTAAAATACAGTTACTACTTGCATTCGTCCATTTGTCATAAGTTTTAGTTGCATTGGAGGACATATGCTGTATTGTATTGTATAATTTAGTAATTTGAGTTGATGATGCTGAATACTGATAGTTACTAGTTTAATTCTGGAGCTCGATAGTTTTTAGTTGTGTGTTGTGACCAAAAATCACTTTTTTGCAGACACTTTTTCCAATTTCTACATTATTTTAAATCAAACTCACAATTTTCTCCGATTGCCTTTTTTGTCTTAAAATTAAAATCAACAAATTTCACAAAATATATAAGACAAAAATAAATTAAAAATTAGTTATTCTCCATTTTAAAAATTTCCCACCAAAGATTATCAAGCAAATATAGTCGGCTTTAGTCGTCTATTAATAGAAAATGTTTCTACCCAATAGATTTCAGCGATTAAGCTCATTATACTTTTTCCTATTGTAGAAAAAAGTCTATCACTTCCGTGATGATCCCATTGACTTTATGTGCCTCTTGAAGACTTCTGAGTTATATCTTTATAGAAATACATAGAATGATAATGTTTCATAGTTTAGAGGTTCTGGAAATAATAGAAGTTTTATATTTTACAATTTTAGTTCGAAAACATTCAATTACACGCTTACGAGACAACCTTTCTTTGCGAGGATTACGATGGAATGGCTTAATTTTTCGTATAATGATGCCTACTTTTAATGTCAGAGCAGCTAATCATATACTAAAGATTTTTGTATCTAATACTTGATAAAAAATATCACTAAAGATTAACACAAAAATATAAACTATTTTTGTTTAACTTACTATGATTCATAATTACTATCAATTGAGTTATTTATTTGTATTAGCTGTTAATCGCTGTTTGAAAAAAAAAAATTATTAACTCTGTTTTACGTCTCACAGATACGTCGGCCACTTTAGACCCTGAAAATATTATGGGCTTCAAATTGTCTATCAAAAGTAAATCGATTTTTTAATTTTTTAATATTTTTTTTATTATTCTGAATCATTTTCAGTTTTGACTTCATATTTTTTTCAATATCACATTTAATTCTTATTTTTAATAATTCAGTCAGTAAAAAAAGAAACAAAAACGTTAAATCAAAAATATTTCTATAAATAAACAAAAAATCACTTTGTCTTCATGACCAGTTTCTTAAAACTATAATTAATAGAGAAAAAAATTAAAAATTCAGGAGCTTATATTTTTCCAATTTTTGACAACCACTTAAATTGAGCAATTTTTACATATGTGATTACAGCATTGCTAGCACATTGGCATTTTGCAAGTGATGCAGATTTATGATGTTTTCCTTCTTGTTTGACTATTTAAAACGATTTTTACCTCTAAAATACATCTCCATTTCTGCTTCGCTTTCAAGTTCAGCTTCAATTGTTTCTTCATCTTTTTCTTCCAAAATTTCACCCTCAAAATGTTCGTCCGAAAATTCTGAATCTGAATCATGTTCAGAAAAAAGCTCGCTATCAGTTTCATTATCTGAGAAATTTTCTTCTAGCCAGTTGTTTACTATTTCATCAAAATTGTCACAATCAACGCTAACGTTAATTTTTGATCTACTTGCAATGTTTTTTTCTTTTTATAATTCCAGAAAAACAGTTGAAATCTAATAAAAATAAAAAAAAACCTTCATTCAAAAACTCTCATTGCCGCTGTTTTACATCTCACCGACGTAAAAAAAATTTTCTTACCTAATAACAACCACAAAAACAAATTTACATACACGTGCGCACTTACCAACTATGAATTATACACTACTTGAAGGTATTGGAAATTTTAGGCATGTATGTAGCGAAAATAAGGAGAGAGAGAGAAAATAAAAAAAAATTACGTCTGTGAGACGATAAACAGCGGTAAACAGTTAGTCACAGTTTTTGTTTTTGGTTTGGTCATAATTTTTCTTGTTGAAAAACTTCACTTTTATTTGAGGCTGTTCGGTCAGCAGTATAAGTTATTAAATTTGGTCAGGAGTTTAAGTTATTAAATTAGTTGTCTTGTATTCTTTTTTATGTCCTTGACAGTAATTTAGGTAGAAATATATTTTCATACATTTTAGGATTAACGGTACTGTAACTTTGATGGATACTACAATTATTATTAAAGTATTTATTTATTAATTTTCCTGGCATGATTTTTTCGTCATAATTTAAAGTACAATGCATTTATTTTGTACGGCATGTTAGTTTATGGTGGATTGATTCTTTTTGTACCATGGTATATTGTACAACAATACAAATATCAAAGTTAGCTCAACTTTTTTGTGTTTTTAGCTCAACCTACATATTGTTTTAGTGTGATTTGACAGTCGAATTCGGTCCATGCACTGTAAGTACAAGGAGTATGTATTCACACTTACGGTTATTCTTGACAATTAGGATGGATTTTTGTTTGTAGTTTTTTAGCAGTTGTATTCCAATATTTTTTTATTTTGTTTTTCAATATTAATTGTCGCATTTATCGAATTTTATTTAATTTATTTAATTTACGAACATTTAATTAATATCCGTTGATGATCAAATTCGAAATTTCGGTTGAAATCTACTTCTGAATTTTAATTGTTATTTAAATTTTTTCCATTGTATTTGCCGTTATCCATTCTTTCAGTATCTGAAATCCAAAATATGTTTTGCGAATTTATTTACATTTATAAGTTTTTGGCAAATACCTAGATAAATGTAAACTAAAACAAAATATATGTAGTTTTCCACATTTAATTTAGTTATTATATCAAAAATTAAAAATAAAATTTGTTTTATGTGCTTGTTGGTATGTCAAGACTTTGGATGAAAACAGAGAGAGTGTTCAACCCTTTGTCATAAAATTGTACAAGAAAAAGTAATATTCTTTAATAATTTTTATTTTGAAAAAACTTAATGAAACCTCAATGAAATAACAACACAAATAGTTTTATAAAAATAATTTATTGGAATAAAGAAGATAATTGTGGAAACAAAACACAGAAACGATGAAAATTTTCAAAAATGGAAAAAAATTTACATACAAAAATATATAGAAAAAGAAGATAAAAATTTAAGACTATTGAGTAGCAATAAGGACAAACCATTCAAGTTCAAACTTTAATCAATAATATTTCAAATTAATATGTTAAAAAATATAAAACTAAGTTAGGTTTGGTTTTTATTACAATTAATTGCAAAATAAAATTTTTAAATCAAATAGAATTTAACGGCGCGAAATGTGAAAAAAGGTTAATTATATCAAATTGTATGACAGTAGACAATCTCAACACCGAAAAAAATTCATTGTAAAAATTTATAAATTTGTTTGAACTTTTAGCGGAATATACGGCGTATAATATTGTCTGATTTGTAGTTTAATCAATATTAGGTTTGATAAACTACACTAATAAAATATAATTCGTGAAAATTTAATAATGTACAACAATTCATTAAGGAATTACAAAAGAAATAATTTAAGCTTGAGTTTCAGTTTGAGCTGATTTTTTAAATTTCAAATATTTCTGAATCGTTTTCATTTAAAACATCCATATATATTTTTTTAAATATTGTTATTATAAATTTATTTATTAATGTTATAACAAATATTTTTGCGAATGTCATTTGAATAAACTGTGAACGGCGGTGAGATTTGAGCATGGCAAAAAAATATTCGTATTATACAGAGCACGTGAAGCGGTTGAATGTTAAATTTAAAAAAGTAATTTAAATATTTAAAACGAAAACTCTAGTAGCTGTGTTGATGAATACTTAATATTTTACCTTAAATATTTTTTGATTATTTCATTTTAGTATTTAAGTGGAGTAAGAATTCCTCCACTCCTTTTAATAGATTTATTTAAAAAAAAAATTAGTCGAGTTCTACCGTATTTTTTAAAGTAATTCAGAGGACTCAAAACTAAAATATTTGCAGTCTGTTCAGAACAGATTCTTTTTCTGTTCAGAGCATTGCTCTGAATTAAACAAAAATGCTAGTCCATTGCCAGCAATAAAACCAAATTCATTTCTCTGTTAAAGTACACAGGTGAAGCACGTGAAAAACTTCGAAATTGTCTACAGCATAAAGTTAACTTTGTTATTCGATGTGCTTGTTGCAAAAAATATTAATTTGGCACTTACATTTTCGAAATATAGAAAAAATATCTGCTAAATATAAAAATAGTGTTAAGTTATAAATTTTATTCAAATAGATTTATAAGATTGCAAACCCTTCAGTTCTAATTTAAATATTGTAGTCTTGTAAGAATTAAAAAAATCCAAATTTTCAAATTGCTTTGTTGAAAAGTACAAAAATCGATTTTAGCAGTTATACGTTATTGCCTACAAGTATACTGAAGGATAATTTGTCTTTTTTGTCATTTTTGTTCTAATGCTTGTGGTGTCGCTCTTTGATTATACTCAAAAATTTTGAATGGCAAAAATCCCAAATACATTACAGCTTTCTTGTTTTTATTCTTTTTTTTTATTTATTACATTTATCATTGCTATAAAATTGAATTTATTTAAAATGATGTAATACATTTCAAAAATTACATATGTATGTATGTATATAAAATAAAAGAATAAAAAAATTTCATTCCTTTTAACAAAAAAAAAAAACAAAAAAAATCCTATTTTTTTACTTTTTGCTCAGTTTATGTAGGCCCAAATTGACAAATTATTATCCTTTTCCTTCTGGAGTTGTATTCTTCAATTGTAAATGCGGTTTTATACATTTAAAGATCTTAAAAAGAAAACAAAAAATAAAATTTGGAGGTGAGACGTCCTCAAAATGGGGTTCTATAATTAAGTTTAAAGTAATATATGAAAATATATTTTATTTAATTTTATTTATTATTCATTTAAATAAAAATTAGCTTTTTTTTGGGTTGATTTTGATGAAAAATGATGTTTTAAGCAAAATATAGGTTGAAAATTTAAAAATACTCATAAAATAGTTTCTTCGCTGTTGTTATCAGCTATAATTGAGTTCAAACGAATCGCGACAATCAATGATCGTTACATACAGACAGAAATAATTATATATCACATTATTTTTATGCAATAATCGCTTCACGGGTTTACGTTCGATCACATAATTATCTGTTACTCCTTCTTTAGCATATAGCTCTCAAGTGTATGTATTCGGTTATGAAGTGTAGTCTAGCTTGTTGCTGTTCTTTGTCATCAACATGAGCTTCTGATTCAGTTAAAATATCTACAGCTACATGATGCTAAAAATATAAAAAAGTTACAATTCAAGCTCAATGTGGGAAATTTGTAACTTCTTTTATACTTTTTGTAGGGTAGAAAATTAAAAAATTTATATTTAGAAAATTTAAAATTGTTAAGGGTCAAAAATTGATCTTCCATCAATTCGATCTTCAAATAATTATTTCCTTTAAAAATTATTTTGACTTAATGTTGTGCATAAAGATTAACTTTAATAAGATGAATTATTTAAGGTTAATATTTCCGATGACATACCAGTCTTAGAGTGTGTTAAAATAATCAACAATTTTTATTTTAAGTTAAATAAAAATTTACTTCTTGTTGGGTTGATTGGCTTAATCAAATACAGTACGCTATTCAGATATGGGGAATAGTCTATCTCAAAGACATAAATTATATTCAAAAACTACAAAACAAAGCAGTAAAAAATCTTTACGATTACAGATTGAGAACTTCTACAAAATGTATACACTGTGATCATAAGCTGATACCAATTAACGTTTTCGTTAAATGTAAACTGCCAACCCAAGGGCACTTGATATTAAAAAACAATATAAACACAATGAATTAATGACAATCACAATTACAACACCAGAACACCCAATAATATTGTCAGTCAGATAAAAGTCAGATTCAATAATCATGATGCCATCTACAATTTAGCATATAAGTATTACAATTAACTACCCCAGAATATAAAACAAATGAATGAATTTAATGAGTTTATTAAAAATTAATGAACACTATTTGGCATTAAAATAGTTAGATATAATTTAGGTTAATAATTAATTAATGTATAAAAAAAAAAATGGTTACTAATATAGTTTAGGTTTACTTTAGATCATAGATTAATAGAAAATCACTACTTTTCAAATTACATATACATACATAGTTTCATTTAATGAATTATTAAATATGTAAAAGCCTTCTTAAATATAATAGCTCAGTTTTATTTAATTTTTTACCAGATTATACTCTCAATTATTTGTTGTCATTTATTTTATCCGAATGACAAAAGGTGCTGGACGGTCGACCAGGAACAGGACCAGGAGAAGTTAAGAAGAACCCATAAAGATTTTTTTGTTTTTCTGCTTCATCGAGAATCGAACCTGTGACCTTTCGATTGAAAGGCGGGCTTTACCTACTGCGCCACCCAGCGTGTATGATTGAATTAATTTAATTATTCAACGAATTTCATTTTGAGCATTTTGGTTGAAATTCGTTTGGATATAGATTCTAAATTGTTTTTAGATTCGGTTTGAAATTGTATGAATTAGCTGCTTGTTAAAATAAAATTTTCAGTATTACATTTCATTCCTGAATATTTTGTTTATCCAAAATGTCATCTTCTTTCAATAATTAGAAAGAAGTATTTTAAGGAAGATTATATATGTATGTATATGTATATGTATATATATGTATATTTAAAATAAAAAATATTTTTTTCATTATATAATACAATACACAATTTAATTATTTCTTGATTGCAAAAAGTAGGTTTTATTAAATCTCATATTTACTCAAATTTTTCCAAGATTTGTATTTAATTATCGATAAGACTAACGTACAATTTTTACATAATATGTCGTCGCCCTCCGATTATTTTGTCGTGTACCCAGAAGTATAAGCTATGTTTTAGAGGTATAAAAACAAAGTTTTTTGGAACAAGAATTGGGACTTTAAGGACCTTTTTACTTAAAACTATCTTACCGTATACGCTATTTTTATGCTGTTTTCATTCATCCTGTATGCACCTACGACAAACAAATTTGTATATATGTCAAAATAACTGCTTTAATACTGTTTATAGTATAGCTATTTTTATTCTAAATTTATAAGAAAACAAAATAATTTTGAAATTCAATCTTTTCTTTATTAAGAAAAATATAAAGTTTGTCTTATTAAGAACTATACAACAAAATTAATTTTGTACACTAGATAGCTTAATATTTAGTTTTTAAATATTTAATTAACTTTTTATTTGAAAAATGTTATTAATTAATTTTCATAAAAAACATAAAAAAAATTCTATAAAACTAAAAGCCCAGCTTCAATTTAAGCATAAAATACTATAAAGTATTAACATGTTAAAAAATTAATCTTAATGTTTACTTAAATCTAATTTTAAAAATTATAATATTTATCATCAAAACTTATATAGTAAAAGTACAGCAGAGTCATAAATTATCACATACTAATTCTTGATGGAATAAAAATACAACCATTCTACTATCAACCACTTGAATAATACTAAAAGAAATTATATTTATCCACATAACAACAACAATAAACGAAGCAAACACGCATCACACATCACAAGCCCATACGGCATAATAATAAAATTAAAAACAAGATCGATACATCATCAAAAATTAATAAATAATGGCATTTTCAGTTCGATTTTGTGATGTACGACAGAATAATTGCAGGACGACGATACATTGGTACACTTAAAAATGTATTTACCCACACTATATGTAGGTAATATATTGTAGAAATATTTATAATTTAATTGTTGTAGGTCTTAACGTAATCGAAATATCAGCTCAACAAAAATATTTTTATGAGAAATCTGTAATGTTATTTTTACATCAATGACCGATTTTAGTCAAGTTTAGAGTATCCAGCAGAATATTTCGCAGGTTCGAATGCTTTGAAGTATAGTCATACTAATTTTTGATGTAAAGAGTCATTATAAATGTTATTTAATCCAAAATTCAATTAAAAATTATTTTAAGATGACAAAAATTCGCAAAAAATAAACGGCTTTTAATATACTCCCGAATGGATAAGCATTTTTTTTAGTTTGAATTAGCTTTAAAGCTAAAATGTAATAAAGGTATAAACAATTAATATGAAATCCATTTAATTGTCTCTTAAACACTGGTAAATTCTAAGAATTATCAGAGAAAACACTTTAGTAACACGTTTTAATTAAAAAACAAAAATGTATATTTATAACTTTCAGTTGTGTAAGATTAATAATAGTTGTTGTGGGATCAGATATCTGTAAAATTAAATATAGAAAATATTTGCATATTATGTAAATAATTGATTTAATAAATGAATTGATGAATAATATGATAGTAGCTACTTACAAAATAAATATCATCACAATATAAAGCGTTTGCGAGTCAAATTGAGGTTTTTGTTAAATATATTCAGGTATTTGTTAAACCAACTCTGATATTTGCTAAACAAATTCAGATAATTTTAATTTTAATTCAGATTTTTACGAAATAAATTCAGGTATTTTCTATTTAAATTCAGAAATTTTTATTTCAAATTCAGATAAATAAAAATTAGTGTCGAAAAAATTCCAAAATTGTTTCTTTTCACAAATAGAAGAAACAAATTGCAAAAAATTAAATTTGTAAAAAATAAATATTCAGTATGACTTGAATACTTCATAACATAATTTAAATTTGTGTTCTTATACTTTTGCACTATACTGCCATTGCAGCCGTATTCGGTCATGTCAAATTCAACCGAAATGGTTTTTTCCAAAAAGGAAGCATGTGTGAGCATGATTTATTGTAAGTCAAGCAGTGCTTTCAATAAGTTCGTCTTATTGTAACAATTGGCTTTTTAATATGATAATAAAAATTGGACCAGCTGTTGCAGGAAGAACTTAATTAATTATATACATATTTGGAAAAAATTGTGATTTTGAATGATTTTTATTAATGAATATATGTTCTTTTTTTCATAACATTGATTAAAATGAAAATTTCTGAATTTAAAAAAAAAATGGCGGAATTTATTTCGTAAAAGTCTGAATTAAAATTGAAATTATCTGAATTTGTTTAGCAAAATGTTGTAATTGAAAACAATAACCTGCATTTATTTACCCAATATCGAAATTGGTTTAGGAAATACCTGAATATATTTAGAAAAAACCTCAATATATTTAGCAAGCTTAATATATTTAGAAAGCTTATAGACCGACTTGATTCATTTAAATTTTATTACACATAAATCGAAACGATGTATGTTTATAGTGAATTCTTGAAATTTATCACTTTATTCAATCACTATACCTATCGTCCTCTTCTACACACAATATAATTGTTTTTTAATATATAAATTTAAAATATTCCATAAATTTTATTTTTTAAGGAAACTAAAATTTGTCTACCAGGAATAAAAAAAAAGCTAAAGTTACACATAATATTGCGTACAAGTAAAATGTAATAATAACTGTAAAAATAAATAAATAAATTTTATTTAAAAACTTTCTCATGCGATAAATTGTTATAAAATTCAATAAAATGCATCCTTTTAAATCAGATAAAATTAGCATAAAATATTTTTACGGTTATTTTACAATTATTATAAATAATATACAACAACTATTATATACATTATGTACATGGTATACCCGGTAAAAAGTATTAAATAAAATTAAATAAATTATATTAACATTTACATTAGTAAAATGTAATTTTACATGAAAATTATTGCCGACTGTTTTTTGTATATTGAATGATCCGTTAAATGATTTACAAAAAAAAAAACACGAAAGAGATAGAGCCAATAATAATCATTACCTATACTTATATCTTTTTTTTAATGGTTTTATTACTTATAATGTCTTGTATATATTTTACACATATTATGTATATATACATCTAGGTATAAATATTCAAATATGTATATATACTGTATTGTGCTGTATTATATGTTTGCCCTATTATTTGTGTATTATGGTTTTGCTTTTTTTAACGAAATAAAATTTATATATTAAAAAAAAAAAAACAAAAAAAAAACAAATTTTTCAATCGCAATATAAAAAATAAAAATCAAAATAAATTAAGTAAAAATAATATGACAGAAAAGAAAATCAAATACATACATACATAATAAATAAAGAAAAAAAAAACATTGAATAATGTAAAAAAAAAAATGTATTTAATTTGCATAACGCAATTATGTATGAAATAAAATTATAGGTAAAATAAATAAATAAATTAAATTTTGAATATTGGCATATTCTTTCTTTTAGGGAAAAAACAAAAACTCATTAATTATGGTTGAAATGAATTTTAAAAATTATTTTTTTTTATTCACATCATCGACATAATATACCATCCACTAGAGCAGGAAATTTCATCAATTCCGAACTCATTCTTCCGACATTACATTTTTACCATAATTTACATTTCGTCTTCATGTTGAGATTACCAAGCCATGTTAATCTTTTATTTATTTCTATTTACGTATTGCATATTTGTTTGTGAGGAGTTTTATGTGGACGCGACCTCTTCAAAGCTATTGTACTTCCCAGTTTATTATCTGAGAATAATTGCAGGTCCATGTCCTTGGATGAACGATATTATTGCTTTGATTTCAATTTCAGTATTAGATCATGTGCATTCCTGTAATTTTTTTATATCGTTTGCGAGCAATGGCGTTGCAAACAAATAGAATATGAGAGTAAGATTCTTCTTCTTCTAAGCAGAATCTGTACCTGTCTGAGTTCGATCTACCAATCTTGAACAGATACTTATTAAATGGTGTGATAAACCACATTGTATCTATTCTCCTTGATTACCTGATTTAATCGGTAGAAAAAGGCTATACACTGTGTGAATCTTTGGTAACTATTCCAAATGTTTTGGGTTTCTGTATTTTCCCACTTGGAAACAATTCCTTGTAGGTAGGGGTTTGATAGAGCAAAACTTATATCTGCTCCTTAGAATTGTATATGCGCGTCTTTTTTTGCAAGGACATCTGCTTCTTCATTACCTAGTATTTCTTCATGCCCAGGAGTAACATAAGAGTAACTCTGTTTCCTTCCGCTAGCTTTTTTAAGTTTTTTTAACAGCTATAGAGAAGCTTTGATTTTAAAATTAGCGATACCAGAGGATGTTTGATTTAAAAGGGGAGCTTTTAAACTATATTGGCTATCTGACATTATGTATATACATTGTTACCTTTGTGCCCTCTTTTACTGCATTATAATGCCAATACCTCGATGGCATAGGTATCAGCCTGAAAACCATTAAGAGATATGTGTTAGCATTGAGTTATAATTTAAATTATTATACAGGATGGTCCACTTTGTTATGAAATTCATTTAAGAGATGATCCCTTGAAGCTTACTCGAGAAAATTAAAGATATCCTGCATTGTTCCAAAGATATGCAAACTAGATCAATGTGTTCTTCAGAAGTTTTGTTTTTAAATTGATGTACTTAACTAACAGTACATTGAGCAAAAAAATATGTTTGGTTCAACTATAAAATTAAAGAACAATAATGTGGTTGGAAAATATAGTTACATTAACCATATTACATCATATAACTAGGGATTTTATATAAAGCTAAAAAGTTTCTTATATGGTTGAATGAATATATTTGCAACAAAAATAATTTATAGTCCTCACCACAATATTATTATATTCACAAACATAATTATGTTTGCAGCAATATTATTTATAATTGAAACAAACATAATTCTGTTTGGAGTAAACATATTATAGTTACTTTCTACAACACGATATTTTGTTCTCAACATTTTTAAATATGATTCACTAATATATTATGTTAAAAATAAATATAATATGGTTCAATGAAAAATATTTATGTTTACACCAAACATAATTATGGTTGCAGCAACATTATTTTTAATTGAAACAAAAATAAATATAATTAAGGTAAACATATTATACTTAAAATAATGACACAACATTATCTATATTTAATTTCTATAGGATTATATTTTTCTGTCAATTATTATAAAATGGTGGTTTAAAATATATATTTGCAACAAATGAATTCCAATGAGCTCCAATAAATATTTGCTTTTCTTTAAATCATTAACTGTAAGAAATAAAAAAAAACATATTTAATAGTTAAGATCGTTAAAATTAAAAGTACTTATATTATAGCATTTGACAAGAGACTCTAAGGAAAGCCTCAACTTTCGTAATAAATTGACATAAAAATAAGTATGTTTTTGATTTAAACAAATTGTTAAATAATTTAACCAACCTGTATAGTTTCCTTTTGTCTTAATTTTGGTTATTGATTATTTTTTTGAAAGATTTTATCCAGTTTCTCATAAGCTACGTCATTGTCTATCAAAATCAAGAGAAAAATTAATGGTTAGCTTATAAAATGTTATGCAAAGATTTATGCAAACACTTACCAATTTAGATAGTTATATCCATTAACTGAGAATTTTTATATTACGCTTGCATTTATAAACACGTTTTGACTACGTAAAGAACAACAGTAGACTGAAAATTACAATGAATTTTTATTTTTGAAGGATTTTATTTTAACGCCAAATATAATATGATTATTTCAACCCCAATATTATAGTTACTTTAACCATAATATGATTACTGCAACCATAATATGTTTTCTTCAAACATAATATGATTACTTCAACTATATGAGATGATTGTTTAAACCATTATTTTTTTTTTTTGTTTTTTTTATCTTCTTGACAGTAACTTAGGTAGAATCACCTTTTCGTGCTTAATTAAGTACGGTACTGCAAGTTTATACTACAATATCTACAAATATTTCGAGTATTTATTTAACAAATTACTGGCTTATCTACTCATTAAATGTGGAAAACTACTACTATTGTCAGGAACTAAGCCTTCTTAAATAGAATAGCTTTATTTTTATTTAACTTGTTACCAGATTATACTCTCATTTATTTTATTTTACTTTAATCATAAGACAACTATAATATCATTGCTTCAATCATAAAATGATTAATATTACTACAAATATTTGTAAAACAACTATAATATGATTTATTTAAATAAAACATGTTTGTTACAACTACTGGATTATGAGCTTCTTAACCATAGTATGATATCCACAATCGTAATATTTTTGTAAGCAATATAATTTATAGTTGGTTTACATTTTTTTGAAATATAGTTGTAGCAACCATAATTTATTATAACGTAGATATTTATTTCGATTAACTATAATATTTTTAAGACAAATATAATGTGTTTCTGTCAATCATAGTTATATTCATCATTAACATGTCAAATGTTTGTTTCAACTATATCTAACATAATAAGTTTAAGTTTCGTAACCATTGGATAAACATATTATTTCTCTTAGTGTATACTCACTCTGTTGGTACGTGATTTATCATTTTCGAGTACTGAACTTAAAATTTTGTTTCCACCTGTTTTATGATATCTAGCTTTTTTCAAATAGCTTTATGATTCTCAATATACATTTCTAGACGTTAGAACATTAGGTTATGAATGTCGGAAAAGAATATCGATTTGTTTAAAACAATAAGGTTTTATAGAATTTTGCAGCTGAGCAGGAAAATTTCACTGTAGATGGTATTACTGACTTCTGATTCTATAACCTCCATATACAACGCTCTGAAAATCCATACACAAACATAAAGGCAAATTCCATTTAGAACAAAATAAAAATCAAATTTATTCCACTCTACACTAATATCTACTGAGAATTAGAAATGTTGTTAATTTTATATAGAATATGATTTTTATCTAGCAAAAACCGTTATATTAACCGTACTAACTTACTAACATGCCATATCAGCATTACTTTTCTATTTATACTACAATGTTATACATTATATTTGTACAATTGTAATGTGGTGTACTTTATATACGATATTACTATAGATTGTAAGGTAATGTATAAACGTTTCGACATTTTTCAATGATAACATATTCGATGAAATTTGCACTGATTTAAAAATTTTCTACTCAAATTATTTTACTCTAATACACATGTAAATAACTAAGCACTTGTATACCTATATACTATATCTGTATACGCGTGTGTAACATCTAATGAACATTATAAAAATAATAACCATTTAAGCTACTGTAACAATTTTTTATTGTGTGACATGAGTAGGTTTGAAAAATTCACTATATATATACTTTCATACATAAATAATTATGCCAAGGTAATAAGCATTAAAATGACTTTAGGGTGTAATACTTAAATTATATAAATTTAAATTTACACACTAAAATTATTATAATTTATTATTTTTTTAAATAAATAAAAAATAATAATTTATCAAAATTATAAAATAAAAAAATTGAAAATTTACCATGTTTTAATTTAAAATGATATTTCTAAAATATCCTAATTTTTTTAATGAAAATGGGAGCTATAAATAAATCTGTTTGAACTAAATAATAAATAACATTATGCTAAAAATATAAATTTATGATAAATCATTTTAGTGAATTCGACATATTTTTTTCTGCAAAGTTAATTTGGACAGATTTAATCTCTTCAACTTTGATTTTCCATTTTTGTTAGCTAGAGTTTAGCCGTACTTTCGTCAATGTTCGTAAATTATTCCTCCTCTTAATACTATTGAACATTTATGGTAAAGTGATCAACCTAGAGTAACCTAGGGTATCCACCATTGTGCTCTAATTGCAAATTATAGTAAAATATTATAAACCATTATGATGGTACATTGGTACTATAGGTACTACGAATAAGCATTGCTACGAAGCAAGCTGCTTTATACGCTGGGGCGCTTTCCAAACTCTCCAAAAATTGAGAAGAAGGTCATACAAATCAACATTTTCTCTGCACCTTCCTAGCACTGATTTATTAAAGAAAAACCTTAGGAAACTAATTTATCGGCATACTGGGTGATCTTGCATGTATCAAAACTAAGTATCTGTATTACTTTGTAAAAAGCTCGAAATGGTTTCAACGAGTAGAATTCATGCGGGGTATATTAAGAACGTATAATAAAGTGTGGCATTTTTTCTTCAACCTACTTTTGTCAACGTTTATTTAATCCTACCCACAAACGTTTGGTATCGTCCTCAAATTGTCACTTTTTCTACATACGGAAGGTCACTGGTCTAAATAGAATGGGTTCGCTAATAAAAAATAAATAATTATTTATTACTAATATTGTCTGTAAAAAGAGAATAGTAAACTACAAATTGTATCATTAAATTTAATAAAATGTAAATTATAAAACATAAAGGCTATATGATCGGGTTATAAAGAAAAAAAGTAAAATAAAAAACAAGTGAAAATATAATTATAAGGTTTGAAGAATAATACAACCCTTAACATTGTAACATCCTTTACGTTTAACATAAGGCTAAAAGCTTTAAGTATTGTATTTATCTTGTTACTTTTTTGTACCAATTAAATTTGGATTGTTACAAGAAACATCATATACTTATATCGTATACAGGTATTTATAAACATTATGTCTTTAAAGTATATCTAAATATCTAAATACTCTTTTTTCCCCCTACGGAAGTGGCCCTAATATGTCAGAGCCGGCATGTAGGCTTTTTAGCCCTTTATGCCATCCTTCATCCCTCAACTTAGTCGACCCTTTTGATAAAGGCCAATAGGTTTGGGGGATTTATCCTGCAGATGTTTTCTGAGGTTATGTAGTGCGTTTCCAGCAGCCTGAGTCTCAGGCTTGAAAGAGCTCTCCTACAACGTGTGTGGAAGTTTCTTCCTCTTCCAGACAGTGTCTACAGGTTGGGTCGTCACTTAGTGCTAGTCTACACATGTGTTTATTCATGTGGTTATGACCAGTAAGTATGCCCACCATCTTCCTACAGTCTCCTCTATTGAGAGTTAGCAGGAAGTTGGTTATTTTGGTGTTTATTCTTGGTGCATATATTTTGGAGACCCTGTGGCCTTCCATACGCTCCCAAAGAATATTTGCTTCTCTTTTCAGGGTGTTTTCTATTGATAGTTTAATATTACCAATAGATATACCAACTGCTGGTTCCGGGCCATAAATGTTTCCCGCCGATGATCTGGCTAGTTCGTCAGCCTTCTCATTTCCAGTCAAGCCACTAATCTAAATACTAAACTAAATAAAAAGTTTTAAATGTTGAGGATCTGCAAAAAATGAAACTTAATTCAATTTTGATACAAATAAATAGAATTAAATGGAATTGGTGGGACCAGATTTTTTTTTTTAATAATATTATCTATACGTATTCAAATCCTTCAAACGAAAATATCAAAAATTAATATTAAGTATAAAGCAACAAATTTTCAAAAAATGGGTTCAAGTAGAGTTTATAATCAATCATCAATACAGTACATAAAATAGTCCTTTATGATTTATGTTTATTAAAAGAAAATGAAAAATGCGAAAAGGAAACAGTTTTTATTAAATAATAATAATAATAAAAAAAAAAAAAAATTAATTTTAAAAAACCGTTAAACGTTTAGTTCAATTCAAATTTTTAATATCCTTAAGTGTATCTATATGCCAAATGTATTAAAATCAAAGCTTGATACTTTTCTTTGTTCCATAAACGTACACTGAAAAATACATTAGCATAATTTGTTACATATACTTAGAATCTACTCTGCATAATGAACATAATGAACATTTTACTGTGATTTATTTATAACCTACTTAATGTCCTCTAAATTTAATTCAAAGAGTGAAACTTTTTAACCTAGTTGGTAAATGTAAAATCCAAAAAGAAATAAAAAAAGTGAAAAACTTTATTCGGCACAATAAGTATTGAGTACAATTCACAACGGTGGCCTAGCCTTCTTTGATAGTAATTAAATTAAAAATTTTTCTAAAAATATTTAAAAAATTATTTTTTCTGAACATATTTACATGTATATATGTATAATTTATATGTTTTCCGTCTGGTAGTTTAGTAGGGACACAAAATTGAAAAAAAAATATTCAAATTCAAAAAGAAAATTGAATCAATTTTAAAAGCTTCGAAATTTGTTCCAATTTAGACGGTTCAATAGAAAATTTTTTGATCTAATTTTAATTTGAATTTTAATGTAATTTTGAAATTAAATATTTGGAATATGTTGATAAAGATTTTAGTTTTTTTATTTGAGGCCAAAAGTATGGAATAAGCACCATAACTGTTTTGCAGAATTTAAGCCATAGTCGACTTAGAATATTAATCCTTTTAATTTTTGTTTTTGATTTTGTACCCCTTTCAAGAGAATGAGAAGAGAATGTTTTTGTTAAGTCATCAAATTTTTACAAAGTAGATGATTGTTCTACTTAGTATCGTTTGCAGCATGTACCGTCTAATAAAAGGGACGATTTTTATCTTCGACTGGATTTGAATTTAAATTTGCTACGACATTGGATTTAATTTTTATCTGAACCTCTGTTGTACATATATAAACGTGAAATACAATACATATTTACAAAAGTGTTGAACAAATATAAAAAAATGTTCTAAAAAGCAAATGCTGTTCCAAAACATATTATGAAGTTAATACACGGGGTTTTGTTAAAGGGGTATTTTATTATTATTGTGTAAAATAGAAACAGTAAGATTAACAGGAACAGTAAAATAATAAAATAGGTTTTTATGTACATATGTATTGCAGTACATAAGAAAAACAAGTAGTATCATGCGGTCTCTAGTAAATCGATAAATCGATAACACCTAAAGGCGATTAAGTTTTGATTTCGATAGAAAATTAACCTAAGTTGTGTTAGATTAGAATACTGAGTTAGAACTTATTAGAAGACCCAATGTTGAATTAAAAATAATAATTGCGGTGAAAATTTAATTTCGAAATAAATCAGTTTTTTTATTACTGATTTAACTTTCCTCTTTTATACTTTATATTCACTCCGTATGAGTAGAGCAGCGTTTTCTGACATAAATAAATAAAAGAAATAAAATAGTGCCATTGCTTTTGTTTGATCTCTAATGAATTCGTTCGATGAAATTGCGGTTTGTGGTGATTTTAACTTTCCAAATATCAAATGGATTCCAGATAATGAAGAACAGTTTTTCATTCCAAGTAGGTAGGTAGAAGTGGCCATTCCAGTTACTTCTGGAAAACCAATAGCACTTAATTGTGCCTTTTTGATACCACGATTCGAGTGACCTATTCCTTGTTGTTGGTTGTTCTTTCATCTTCACTCTCCCAGGGAGTACTAGAGCCACCTTGTGTGATTGAGAAGGTTGATCGGATCTCCTATTTTGCTTTGCGCGATAAAACCTATATTGCTGGAGAAAGCCTCATCTAAAATACGGAGTCTGACTCTATCTAATGCTGGGCAGCTGCGAAAGAAGTGTTGAATAGTTTCTACTTCATTCTCATCCTTGCAACTGCGACAGTGGGTTTTTAAAGAATACCTAGCTTTTCAGCGTGGCTTTCTATTGGCCAATGGCTCATACTGATGGATATTACTCTTGCTATATCAGTACAGGACCTGGTAAACAGCTGTTTGGTTTTATTGATATTATACAAGGGCCGTATTTTCCTCGAGGTCGCACAGGTATTTAGCCTATGCAATATTGCATTCGCTCTGACCGGAAAGTATGAATGGATGCGCTCCTTGACGACTCTTATTGGAGAGTGAGTGTCTTTCTCAAGGGGCCTGTCGAGATTGGAACTGTGCATTTCTAGTTCATCGGCTCTCTTGTTTCTATCTATGTTACTGTGACCAGGAATACACAGTAGAGAGATCAAGAACCGATTATCTAATTTTCCAATTTCGTTTCGGTATTATTCCACCAGCTTAGAACAGATAGTGTCCGCCACCAAAGTTTTGATAGCGGCTTGACTATCCGTGAAGATGGTGTCTTTTGTTTTGGTCGTATGAATGTGATTAAGGGTTTTAAGCACTTCCCTAATTGCAAGCAGCTCTGCTTGAAAAACACTACCATATTTAGGGAGAACATAAGACTTTGATATTTTTAGATCTTCTGAGAAAATTCTCTTAAACTCTTCAGTTAATTTTCGACTCATCATTGAAGTTGTTGAACTATATCATTTTCCTTTGTCTTTAAACCACGCTTCCAATCGGCCATGGCAGGAAAACCTACCTCAAGTTTTTTGTTGAAGTTCAGTTTTGGAATGATATAATCGGTTGTGTCTGGCAGCAGTTCATTTAGAAACTGGCCTATGATATTACCGTATTTCATTCCAAGTCATAGTTCAACTATTTCCTAAGATGTGTTAATATATAGCTGTATAGATTTCTACCGTTAAAAATTGTCCGGATAAACAATTAATTCTTATTTTCACATCAGACTGGAGTAATATAACAAATAAATGGAATTAGAACCCTAATTAGTATTGATAAATATTGAAGCTACAAATTAACAACCATGTCATTAACCACCAAGTCAAAAATAAACTAATCTCCAATATTTTTGGGTTCATTACAAAACCCAAACCACCAAGCACAGAAATAAACTAATCGTTAAAAGAAATGACCTAATCCCCAAAAATATATTTCGAATTTTTGGAATTTAGTTTATATAAAGTAATGCCGAAATTCTAAAAATGAACTGAGTCCAAAAAGAAATTAACTAATTTCCAAGTTTAAATTTGGAAAAATGAAATGTTTCATCCGCCCTCCCATTACTTTCAATTATCGCTACTGTAATCCAATTAGTATTACAACGACTATATCTTATCGTTATAACTTCAGTAACACCAAATGTATAGGTGTAAATAACTTTCTATTGACTTTAACACATTAATGAATAATGAATAAAAAGAAAATTATTTCATCACATCTCACAATCGCTTAAGGTGGATTTTCAAAGGTTAAATGGTATTCCCTAGACAGTAGACCTGCTTTGACCTTGTATAATATAATTTAACCTCACATATCTAAAGTGATTCTATAGTAATAAAATTGTTTCCTTATTATAAATATTATAACTTCAATTTGTCATGCTCTTTTAACTTACTTAAATAGTTGATAGGGGTGTTAAAAAAATTAATTAACTACGACCTAATTTTAATAAAAATTCGTAAACAAATAACTGCATAATTATTATGTTACATATATACATAATTATATAATATATTTATTACATATTTAATAGGGAAGAAAATTGTATTATTATAGTCCTTTGGGATAACTAAATCATAAAATCAATAAAAAATGTTGTTTTAAAAAATAAAATTTATTACCACCAATTTTAAATTTTTATTCGCTCTGCACCTTCATATTTTCATTTTTTGTTTTTTTAGCTCTCCAGGGTGTTGAATATTATATACATTTTTTTTTTAATTAATCAAATGCAATTTCCTAACAAAAAAAAATAACAATTTTTTCTTAATTTTCTCTTTTTATTTTTTTTTATTTATTATGCAGGTGTGATGTTCAATTATCTAACCGAGCGTTTACCACGATGGTTACAGCATACATTTTTGGGTATTCTACTATCAATTTTAGTTTACAGTTTCATATTATTTTCACCACTTTCATATGGGATGACAGGACCATTAGCTAATGAATCAAATTCAACAATGCATGGCCTCAAATGGATGTCCACATGGGAATTTTAATAAAGCAAATTGTTGGATACTTCTTCATTAAAATTATAATTTTGGTTGGATGATGATATTGTTGTGGTTGTTGTTGTTGTTTTTGTTATTATTGTGTTGCTATTGCAATCAAACGATTCTCACCATCATTATAATCATAATCAACATCATAAACATTATTATAAAATAAACAATAACAACAATAACAACAGCAATAATAATTATAATATATAGAAAAAAAATATTATATACAAAATAATTGTCATATATGTCTGTTTGTGTGGATAAATGCGAAGTCAGTTCGGTGTCTCATGTTTTTATGTATGATTTTTTTTTTTATTGAAGGTTATATGCAATTTACAAATGATATTATAATGTTTTTATAATATTCTATATGTATTTATTATATTGAATAAAAAATTTAAAAATAATATTTATAAAAATAAATTAAATAAAAAAAAATTAAATTTATGTAACAGAATTTTGTATCTTATTTAATTTAATTTAATAATGCAGATTTTGAGAAATTGAATTATTTTAGGAAAATTAAAATTCTACATTACCTGCAATCTCTTAATTTTAAATCGATAAAACTAGTTTTGGTGTTTGTGAGCTCACCAGAATGAACAAACTTAACCTTAGAAAGAAATTTTTGAGTAGGTTAATCACATTAGCATGTCAGTGATTATGGGACCGGCAAAATATTTTATCAACAAAGTGGTCGTATGCCATTAGGTATTGATTATCACTACGTAGGATTGCCACAAGTACATTATTTTAGAAATAGCACCACAAAAACTGTGAAGCATAGAAACTTTTTTTTGGAAAACAACGGTATACATCATAATATGGATCGTATAAAAATATAAATAATGTGTCGATGGTATGCTAATTTTCCAGACAAAAAATAGCAAAATACTGAAAAGACATAAACTAAAAACAAAATTAAAAAAATCCGAAATAGATTTATGTGGTTAGTTCGATATGTAGTAGTTTAAATATAATGAGAAAAACGGGTTGTAATGGGTAAAAAGCACAATGGCGATGTCAAGATTGAGGCTCATTGTATTTTTTTTACTATTCCTCATCGAAATATAGGTAGTAAGATACGAATACAAATCTGCATTAGTAACATTATTAACACACAAAATGTTCAAATATTCTATTAATTGAATGCCGTTGATTATCCCAAATGTACCCACATATTATGATAGTTTTGCTATCTTTTATATAATAAACGTTCATGTTGTATATTAGGTATGTATGTAGGTATATTATAATAAGGTAAGTACAATGAAATATACATATATTTATCAAATATAATGTAATTGACATTAACTAACAACATTTTCATACTCAAAAACAATTTTATACGCAATTCGTTGATCTAAAAAATTTACAAAAACAAAATGTTTACCACTATATTTAAAAGAAAAAAACATAATTTATTTTATTTAAAATATTACATAATGCATATTGCATAGTGATATTATCCTGTTGCTTTCAAATTATTTGATTGTACATGTTTATTACATTTTATAAACAATGATTTTTGATGACAAGTAATAATAATGATGATTATAACATTTTGTAGTTGATATGAACCAGTAATTATGGTGGTTATATTTATATTTTTTTTTATATTATTATTATGACATTTAATTAAATATTCATTATTTGATATAATAAAAATTGTCAGATATACCCTTATCGTCCTTGTACAAATTACATTATTTTATAAAAATTAATTATAAATAATTATATTTACTGAATAGTTTTGTCTAATAGATTCGTTTTCTGGCTGGATCAATAATTATACAAATAGAAATTTGTTAGTGTTTTTGTTTTTGTTATATAAAAGTGTATGTTAAGTGCTGAAAAAGCAATTAAAGTAAATATGTTTATATCTATTTTATGTTTATTTCAATTTGGCAGTGAAATATTAGGAATTCTTTATTAAAGTTATTATACGAATCAGATTATTTGTTCATGAAAATTGTAACCAATTACATTAGGTATTTTTATTTTTAATTAGATGCAGAATCATGTCATCGAAAAAGAGGGTAGATTCAAATATTTGAAGGATTCTGTTTGGATCGTGGTTTATACAAAAAGGGTGTTGTACGATATCCCAAAATTGAAACCCAAAAATGAAACTCAATGGCAACGTCAATACTCTTCGAATGGAATTTTGTTCAAATTCAAGAATAAAATTTTAAAAAGTATAAAAATAAAAATATCTTTCGCGATTGTTCACTAATCATGTCTCATAGTGCCGGTGTTTATGGTCCAATAGTAGCAATACACGAAAATTATAAGTTGAAGAATATTCTAATTGTTTGCTGTGCAGAAATAATGTGCTTTTTCCAGAGTTTGAAAAAAATATTTATTTTGCGTTGTCGTTGTTGATTACAAAAATAGAAATGACCCTTATTCTGATCTAAATAGCGTTTGTAATCGACTGTTGCCGCTATCGGTAGCATGAACGACGATTGCATGATGATATTTAAAATAACATTTTTTGACATTTGTAAAATTTTATTCTTTAAATGTACATAAGTGAAGGAGGTTGTATTAAAAAAAAAAAGTTAATAATATAATAGTGAAAAACAATTAAAAAATAATTAAAATTACCTCAGCGTAGACCCAACCACTTCTCTGGTGTTTTAGTTGGCGGACCAAGTTTATTTAGTTCTGCTGCGTACTTGGCCCATTTTGGTAACAACGCAGATTTTTTATTTGGCCCTTTGCAATTGAAGGACTACTTTTCATTATATCCACCAATCTCTCTAATTGCTTTTCATTACTTATTTGTTTCCTAGAGAAGAGAATTTTTATTTATAAAATATACGTTTTTTTGTATAAAATTACTTACGTTTTTATTTTAAAAAGATATTTATACAGAATAACTCAAAAAAACCTTAATGGCTACAACTTTTAAAGGGTTGTCGATCAAGTAAATACAATAATTATAATCGATTGTCGATTATAATCAAGTGTCGTAAATTTGACGATAAAAAAAACTAAGCATCATTTTGCGTTGATTAGAATAGGGTCAATATGTGCTTTTTCCAAAGCTGTGGCAGCGAACTTTCATCTTGATTCATGTCATGATTTATCTTCTTTCGAAAATATTAATTTTTTGGGTTCATTTCCAAATCTTTCAATTCCTGTTATATAAAGATAATAGCTTGAGTTCTAAATAACTGCACCTTATTTTAAAATTGGGCTTAGTGATGATACATTTAACGCTTAGACGTATATGAACACATAAATTTGATTGATTTGTCTCAAAAACCCCGCAATTGATTCACTTTTGTGAAATCTACATGAACAAAATAGTCGGCCATATTTTTAATGCTATTTGATCTATTCAGAATGTTGCAATTGACCGTTTTTGCGAAAATTTATTTTTAACTTAGTTTTTACTTACAGTTTTTTATTTCTGTTTTTTGTTTACAAAATTATTATACATTATTTTGTATTAATATTAACTATAAAATTTTGTAAACTGAAAAGTTTTCGGTGGAGCAGTTGGCGAAATTGTTAAAGCAGTTGTTCCTTGTGCTTCTATCATAAAGTACCAGCTTTTTTTTAAAGTATCAGTATTTTAAAATATTACATATTTTACTACAATGTGTAAATACTACCTAACACATATTATAAAAAAAAAATTGTACAAACACTGCCTTAGATTTCATCTGTCAATATTTGTAATAAGCTGTTTAAGCTACTAAGCTGTTAAGCTGTTTAAGCTATAAATAGCGGTAATGAACTATTTGTAATAAGCTGTTAAGCAAAGGTCGAAAAACCCATACAAATTTTTTTGGGAATTGAAGTTGAGACCATTTGTTTGAAAAGCAAACGCTCGACCTACTGCGCCACTTAGCTTGTTAGTAAGAATACTCTACATTTCAATATTTTTGTTAGTCTGTTCATTTATATTTTGCCATTGTCAGTTTTCTTTTGATTTCGATGCCAATTATATTTTTATCCAAATCGTATGAAAATTAATTTTTTTTAAAAGTATAAACTTAATATAAGTTTGTGTGCCAACTTAAGCTAGTTTGCTACTATGGTATAATTATTTCTATATCCGAGGAAATAACTTATTTTTAACCTGGTCGAATACTCTTTGTGCTTGTGATAAAGTAAATGACAAAATAATAGACCTCAATACCGAGAGGCTTATACAATACCGAGAGTCTTATTACGGACGAAAAGTTTTTTTTTAACCTGGTCGAATACTCTTTGTGTTTGTGATAAAGTAAATGACAAAATAATAGACCTCAATACCGATAGGGAAAAGGGTTTCGATGTTTTGACTGCATGTTAATATGCAAATAAACTGGTGTATGAATAAATAAATAAATAAATTTTATGCTACTACATTCTCCTAATACGGTGTCACATTTAATTAAAGTTCTTTTTGGGTAAATAACCTATTAATGATAGTAGAATGCATTTTACAAGAATTACAGTAACTAGTAACTAAAGCGAAAAAACTTATTGAAAGACTACCAATGAATAGTAGATCAGGTGTTGATAACATCAAAACGTCAACTATAAAATTGCTAAAATCTGAGCTAGCTGCACCTATTACATACTTGATAAATAAGTCGTTAATAGAAGATAACATTCCGGAAATGCTAAAAATCAACAAAGTAATACCCACTTATAAGAGAGAAGGCAATAAATCTGATATTAATTATTTTAGGCCAATATCAATAGCTTCAGTATTAGGAAAAATAATTGAAACTTATGTTAATGATCAATTGGTAAGTCATTTGGTAGTAAACAATTTAATTTGTAATCAATAAATAAAATGTGCAATATGGCTTTATAAAAATCTCTAATACAAATACAGTTCTACTTGACTTTGTATCACATATGCAATTTGCAATTAGTTGTGGTAATAAGGTTGGTGTAATTTTCTATGACCGGACGAAAGCTTTTGACTCCGTAGACAGAAATACTCTGCTTAAAATGCTGTTTGAATGTGGTGTTCAAGGCAGAGAATATAATTGGCTCCATAACTATTTTAGAAATGGAAAACAGTATTCTGAATATGGGGGATTTAAAAGTAAGCGAAATAATGTTGAATTTGGTGTCATTCAAGGAAGTTCACGACCAGCATTATTTTCCTGCTATATAAGTAGCTTCTCTTCACTAAAATTGCATGGGCATTTTTATGCAGATGATCTATTACTAATATATTCGGAGTCAAACTATAACATTCTCGAATCCAAGGCAAATGAAGATATGAAATGTGTGTATAAATGGATGTTTCACCACAAACTCACAATTAATACAATTAAAAATAAACTGATGTTAATCAAAGCTAAACAACAACCAGCTACGTTGTCATATAATAATAATCCAATTGAGAGGGTTAATAAATACAAATATCTTGGCGTAATTCAGGATGATGTCTTGAATGGAAGGAAGCTAGGTTCACGTGCTCCTCGTAAGTCAAAGAAATCTATATTTCCAACATTACATGATGTACACAATTACAGCACAAGATATGCAAATCATTTAACTCTTACATGTATAACTCTTCTGACATTATTTTTTAATTAATTAAACAAACTGTTAATATAGCTATGTGTAATATAACTAAAAACAACCAGTTGGGAATTAATGGGTTAATTTTTTTAGATGTAATTTTTTTTGTTAGGGTTATGTCTTCATTTTGACTTCGACTTATTAGTGCTATCTGTTTCGGTCTCACATACTGACCTATCAAAATCAAACCAATATTATAGGTTTCGGTTGAATATTTTTTTTTTAGGTTAGTTTGAGTTAATTATTTTCTGAAGATATTACTTTATTTCACATATTACATATAATTGCTATCCGGTATTTGTGTCAATGAATCCAAAATTTATTGATTGTGGTTTTTCTTAATTTATTTTTCATAATTGTTTGCATTATTTTGATTTAAATATTTACTTTTGTTTATTTCTGTTTTTTTTATGTAACAAAATATTTTTTAACCTTTTAGTATTTTTTGTTTTTAATACAGGGTATCGATGGACCCGCATGTGCAGAAATTTTGTAAAAAAAAACTTATTTGAAAGTGATTTACTTTGTTATATTAAAAGAAATTTTAAAATTAATTTAAAGTTTCAAACAAATGGTGTAATTGCACCGTAGTAGTTTTATCTTTTAAAATAATGGAGTAGGAATTTATGATATGGTAACTACCATAAGTTAAATAATTTGATCTTAACATGAATAATAATTTATTATAAAAAAAAATTGTTAATAGACATCTATAAATAAAAATAGACATCTAAAAATAAATAAATAATTAATATTTAATTTAATAAAAAATTGTAATAAATTTCATTATGAATTAATTCCAATAATTCCAATTTATACTCAGTTAAGTACTATATTTTATTTTTTTATTGATTTATCTTGGACAACAACCGCATACGTAATAATTTATTTAAAAAAAAAATTTAATAGTAGCGATTGGTGCTTTGCGACAACAATGATAAATTAAAATGTTGGTATGTTAAAATGACTTATACATGGGGAGAATTTTGATTGTAATTGATTTCTAATTGAAAATTAAATAATTTTGAAAAATATATAGTTTCGCTACGTCTCCTTTTAAATTTTTATCATTTGAAAAATATAATAAGAAAATCGGTTTTGAAATGGTTCAGATATATTATTTATGTACCATACTTTTTTAAATTTACAGATTACATATAATGATGTATATCACATAATATTTAAATAAAGTAAAATTTTTCACCAAATATCAAAAATTATAATATCAGATATATAAAAGTAACTCCGATTCCTGACAGATTAAGTACACACCACCAATTCAATTTGACAAAATTTAATTTTTTAAAATGTCAAAAAATTTATCAATAAGTATGTGACTTTACTTTGCCAGTGTTATACAGAATTGTTTAAGCTGTAAAAGAAAGCATTGTATAAATGATGACATAAATAAAGATAGCTGTTCTATCGGAGATATTGGGGTAAACCATCTACATCTACACAAAGGTTTAACTAATATGATTTTTTATTTA
Source organism: Argyra leucocephala (assembly GCA_963942445.1). Lineage (NCBI taxonomy): Eukaryota > Metazoa > Arthropoda > Insecta > Diptera > Dolichopodidae > Argyra > Argyra leucocephala. The sequence goes on from OZ012677.1 coordinate 94,021,204, forward strand.
AAAATTTGTAATTATTTTAATATATCTAGTAATCGCGTTTGAAATTAATAATTGTAACCTCTGCTGAGTAACGAATAACTTAACCACCCTATATTATTGCGTCATTCAATCGTATTAAATTTTTCATTAAATATACTTCATCCAACAGTATTGTTTTATTTTTTGTGAAATTTATAAAATATTTTCATATTTTCATTGTTGTGTGAAATTTTATTCTCATTCGACAGGAAGTAACTTTTCATTTAATTTCACGTTTTTAATAAAGGATGGAAAATTTATGAAAATAAAAATATAATTATTTAATTATTAACAATAATTCAATTTAAATTTATTTACAATAATTCGTTACTAAAAGTAAAAATCAAATGAAAATGCAAATTTTTCAATTGAATGAAAATAAAGTAATAATATGTATATAAAGTATAAAGTATTGTATTTTGAATGAAAAAATTAATCGTGAATTTTATTTAACTACAAACAAAAAATGGCTTTGTCTTTTAATTCTGTAACAAATCATAAAATTTTGAAAATTATCTTTCGGAAGAAAAGTAAAGAAAAGTAGGGTTAAGAGACAGTATTATTTCTAACACAGAGAGACCTACAGTTAAAAAATTAAAAAAAATGATTAGCTATAATGCTAATTAGGAAAATTTTCCAACATGGTCTTAATTAAATATTAATATTCACTACCGCAAAAATTTATTTAAAAGTTTATGTCGATTTTGCAATAAATTAACATCATTAGAAATAGAATTCGTATTAAATGTAAGCAAAGGTACAAATGTATAGGAATTTCAATCAAGTTAGTTACAAAAAAAAAGATAATATTTATTATGAACTTCTTTATGTTTTTCACGGATTCCTGTGTTTCTTTTCTTTATCTATAGAAGTCTAAATAATAAGAAAAAAAATTACAAAATTTTCCAAGTGCCGAATCTAAACTATTTAATAGTTCTTTACGAGATGCTTCTGCTGAATATCTTCTAGCTGTGACTCTTGATGGATAACTTAAAAGCGTTAAATTTTTTTTTCAGATAGAAGAAAATCATCAATTAAAAATCTACTACTACTGTTCTTGTACCGGAGAAGAACGAAGTGAAGGACTGTGCCGACTTTAGCGCACTCTAAACACCCATCCTTTTGTTAAAATTAAAACTAGTTTTTAAGACTAACCACTAATACAATTTTGGCTCTATTATTTCAGATATCTTTGATCAAACAAAATTCCATTAGGAATTATTGTAAGATAAAAGATTTTATCCTAACACAGTTCGAACGGTTTCGTCCGTTTAAGTCTTCTAACAAAGTTTTGATAGTCGGCTAAATGTGAAACTTCGACATTGGCATGTTGAGAGAGATGACTTTTATGGAGTACAGCCAATTTTTTTATTTCGTGTTTTATGAGAGGAAGCCTGAGATAGTTATGAAAATCAGCATTGCGAGGAAACAATGTTTTGCATCAATACTTTATTTTGGAACATTTGAATAGTTTGAATATGTAGTTGTTTAGCACAACCCCATATGCACCGACTGGCTTTAATATGTGATTATAGATCAAAACTTTGTTATACGTCGAAAGCGTAGATGTTCAATTAGCCATTACAAATGTTTGTATTTTAGATTCAGTTCTAGTTTTTTTTCTTAACGTGTTGGCGTTAAATAGAGATAAAAAGTCAATGTATCGGACTTAATTTCAAATATAGAGATTACTGGTTGGTAAGAGGTTTATTTATGTTATCAACGCTAATAAGCTGATAGTATACAATAATCTAAACATAATTTGGGCATATTATATTAAGCATTGGAATTGGCTAAACAAACAAAGAATAACAAAATTCCAAAATTGGGAAAATTTTTTTAATGTAATAACTTCTCAACTCATTATTCAACAAACAAGAGTGTTTCGTTTTTGTTTTTATTATAGCCAAAACTTGAATATTTGACAAAGGGAAGGACAGTTAATTAGGAAGGTTAAGTATTAGTTATTGTTTACATAAGAAACAATGATGTATACAACAAATATATAGTCTTTACAAAATTAGTGGTTTTAGTCTCTAATTGACTAAGTACAAACATTATCATGAGTGTAGTAGAATCAAAAGTGATACATTTGCGTTAAAGTCAATTTTGAGAAAAATGCAAAAAACGTTTTCTTTGTCATTTTAATTAATTTATACTATTTTTAAGTTATTTTATCAAAGAATAATTGATTTAAATATTATTTGTATTTAAAAATTAAAAACAAAATGAATAGTGAAGCTTAAACACAAGTATTAATTTTGCAAATGTTTGATTTTGTTACCATTGCATGTGCATATAGCTTATTTTGTTGCAACTACCATCATGTTTGATAAAATAAAAAAATTTGGAATTAAAAATTAAATAATTCATTCAATTTGTTAAGCAATTAATTTTTTAATTTATATTCTAAAAAGAAATGCTCAGTTAATTCAGTTTCAGCGAATAGGTAACACATTGTTGATTTTAAGTCAAATCCTTATATCATGAATCATACAAACAAAAATAATAAAAATAAAATTAATCGTCCTTCTAGAGCTAAATTCTTAAATCTATATTATTTTCAAAAAAAAGTATCACATTGATCGTCATCAGCAATGTTATCATTATTTAAATAATTATTATTCACGGCAAAAATCCGTTTTGTAAAATTTTAATTCGTTTTTGTCTGTGCAGGATTGTTCAAAATGCTGTAAATATTTCTTTACACCGCAAACATTTAGAGCACTGATCTGTTGAAGGCGTTTTAAAACTAATGATGAAATTAGTCCGGAAAATATTTTGAAAGATCCATTTTTTTACTTCTAATTCTTTATGATCCTCATTATCTTTGTACATAGAGTACATGTGATTTCAGGACAATTCCATGGAAGATATTGTTTATAAGTAGATTTAGAGCGGCAGTAGTGTGTATCATGAACATATTTTTTTATTAAGTTTTTAACAACCTATTTTTGAGGCACACCTATTTACTTTGATATTACTTTTAAACTAAAATTCGAGCCATTAGTTTTCAGATAGATAGCTAAATCCATCAGATAGCTAGATGCTATCAGATAGCTAAGATCTAACTTTAGATAGATAAATGCTATCAGATAGCTAACAGTAAAAGAATTAATTTGAAATTAGTACTATGGTTTTATATGCATTTAGTACTGCAAAACTGGGACTGATTTTGACTGCAAAACTGGAACTGGGACAAAACTGGGACTTTAGGACTGATTTTGTTGCAATATTTTGTTCACATGTAAATGTTACGGTTTGATTCAACTATTATTTGAAACAACTCTAATAATAAATAACATTAAAGTTCAGTCAAAAGAATGTCATCCAATCATTAGTTAAATTTTTAAAAAAAAATTCAGTTGTATATCGGTTTTGACTCTACTACACTCTCAATTTACGCTACTCGTCGTCTCTTTCTCGTTTTTTTCGATTGTCACCGCACAAATGTGAAAAATAAAATATTTCGCATAAAAAGTAATTGTTGACAATATTATGGACATATTCTAAATCGGTACCGTTTCTCTGTTTTTGTGGTTGAATAATTTCGATGAGAAAATTCTACAATAAATTTAGCCGAGTTTTACTACAATTTCACTAGTTTTGAATAGTGATTTTTTTTACATTCTTAATGAATGGTATCAATAAAGCATTTTTTTTGCTTCATCGGGAATCGAACCTGGGATCTTTCGGTTGAAATGTAGGCGCTCTACCTACGCGCCACCCAGCGTGACATTTATAGATACTCTTATAAGTTTTGAGATAAGTGTGATGCTAATTTTAGGTTTTACTTTGTTTAGTTTATTTTATGTGTAATGTACAACCTTCCACAAGTTTTATTTAATTCTGAAAAATGTGTATTCATTACAATTTTTTACCTGATCTTTCGTTTAATATGTAATTGTAAAGGGTGTACTTAAGTTAACTTAAGTTTCAGTTTCATTAAAAAATTTACTTTTCGTTCAATTTAAACTGGATACGATTCAGTTCGTAGGTTACTTAAGTAAAATATCGTTTGAATGAAATTATATTCGATTTGTTAATAAAATTCAAAATGGTGTAAAATAAAATTATTAAGTTTTACCAGGCGTAACTTAAGTTGGCTAGGTAGCTTTAGGTAGCTTTTAGTTCTGATCTAAAATTAACGAAAACTATTAAGTTGACTTCAGTACGGCTAGTCAGGTCTTAAGAAGTATTATAATTATCATTGCTAAAATGGTGAAAGAAATTTTATAAAACCTTAGTTGAATAATAAAATGTATGTATTACTAAAATCACAGTAACAGAGTTTAGTGCTATATTTACGAAATAAAATTACGATATTATAAAGCGAGCAACGAGAGATTCTACATATACTACCTCTGCTATGACTTACGTCAAACAGCTTTTAAAACGTACGGTTTTACCAGAACGTGTTTTGTATAAATTTGTAGATTGATTTACAGGCTTTATAATTGCTATCTTTGATTTTAACATGTATATGATGTTTTTCACATTTCTTTAATACTTCGTGGAAAACTACTACTATTGTCAGGAACTAAGCCATCTTAAATAGAATAGTTTCATTTTATTTAATTGGTTACCAGATTAACTCTCAATTATCTTTTGTCATTTATTATATCCCAATGACAAAAGGTACTAGACCAGACCGAAAAACCAATAAAGCGTTTTTTTTGCTTCATTGGGAATCGAACTGGAACCTTTTGGGTTGGAAGGCGGATGCTACACCTACTGAGCCACCCAGCGTGTGATGTTGTTCTAACACAATCATTTATAACGAAAAGGTGTTTGCTATTTGAGACAAAAATGTTTTTTTTTTTGTGTTAGTTGTACTTTTGATTGGCCTCAGGTTATTAAATGTTTTTCTGAATTTCTGTATAAATTCGCTGATTAACTGCGCCCGAACTAATCCTTTTCCGAATCAATAGCACGACAAATATATTTTCTTGTAAGTTATTTATTGATTATAATTGAAGATTTTTCTTTAATGTGAATTTGTTGTAAATTTTTGTTTCTGGTATATTGGTACTGGTATCTAGATATTGCTGAGACGTTATTCTTCTGACTCCACGTTCCAGAAGCAAGAAAAGTTTTGTAGGACCTTCCTTTCCTTGAAACCACAATTTCCATTTCCTTTGTCATGTTATTTGTTGTGGTGTTGCCTGACGCCTGTCTGTTATATCTTCCTAGCGCGTGTGATGCCGCCTATGTGTCAAATTTGGAAAATATACCAGACGTTGAAGTAACATCAAACAGTCACATTCGGACAGTGTCGGTCATAATGAGTCATGATGATCACAAGTTGTAGTATGTTTTCAAATCATGTCTACCACAGTTTTTTTTATTATATCGAAAGTTGAAAATATTAGAAACTTCTCTGTTAAATAATTATCATTTTATTTTAGAATCAATAAATTCTGTGACGGAAATTAATTCTTAAAATTTATTTTTCTAATATTGTTATCCTGTAATTGAATAAATATGTATAACATATTACATATTGTATAGATATAAAATAACATGAAAACTCTTAAAATTTCCTAAATTTCTTAAAAAAAATAATTTTTATTTTCTAAATTACCTACCTTCTTTTTATATAATTTAATGCTTAGCTTGGAAATTTTATTTACAAATGAAATATTAAAAGTATAAACAAACAAAAAAAAAACAAAAAATATATAAAAAGAAATCTGACATTTTAACATCGACAGGATCACATAGTATATCCTATAATTTAATTTTAGCAACTCAACACAGTTCATCCCTCTCATCACATGACAAAGCAATCGAATTAAACTGAATACAAAATTTTTAAATGTCCAAATAACAAAAACAACAAAAAAATAAAAAAGAGCATACGGAGACCGGAAATTGAAAATTTTTCAATTGCCATTTTCTTGATATAGGAAAAAGGAGTATACCTAATGATGATACCTACCTACCTATAATAATATAATATTGTATCTACATATATGTAATATATTGTATAATTTAGTCAATAATCAATATTATATTAGATAACTGCTTTTGAGTATTCTTCGATCCTATTATAGTTAAAAGTTCTTTTTAATATCAAAAAAGCAGATCTATAAAAAAAATCTGAGCTTCTCAAAAAGTGGGGAAGTGTCAAAAGAGAAATATGTTATGAATTTAGAAAAAAAAAATTGTTCACATTATTTTATATTTCGTCATTATATTACCAACATCGGGCTTTTTTATTTCATATTCCATTCTAATATTCTAATTTTTTATTAATGGTTGGGTTAAAAATTCGACACAAAATTTAAGGCATTATTGACATATTGGAATGACATCGTTCAGTAATTATTGTAGTGTTGGAACCAACTTGCCAAATACTGATTTTGAATATTGATTGACTATACAAATTAATGTTAAATGACTATTTGTAAGTTGGTCATTTATCATTAATTTTTTTGATATATGGTAAAAAACTATCTGTGAGTTATAAAAGTAAATCAAAAATTTTATGTTTTTTAATGTATACAAAAAAATATAAAAATAGTTCATTGATGGTTGACCAAACTTAGATTCTCTCATAAGTCTGTATTATAAGTTGTGAGCTACATTTTTAGAGTTCAATAGCGTTAATATAAAATATGTTTATTATACAGGCACGTGTACTTCGTCTACTACGTGCCGACTTCTTCAGTGATTTCTACTTGACTTATTACTCGGAAAATAACTGAAGAAGTCTGTAAAAGTAGCAAATGAAATATGCGTATCTGAATATTTAGTTAAGTTTTTTGTTAAATTTAAATATTTTTATATAAGACTATTTTAAACAACAACTATACAAATTTTATTCTAAAATTAAAGAATAAGTTTTGTGAAAAAAAAACGTTAATTTGTTTTTGATTTCTGTCTGAATTTGAATTCAAATAGATTGGGATGGTCAACTAAGGTTAAATATGTTTAGAAAATTTAATTGAATTTATTTTCAGTATTGTGAAGATATAGATTATGTATTAAAAAAAATATTAAACTTCTGCGAATGTAAAATTAGTGCTGTGTGAAGAAAATATGATTGAACCTCTTGAAATGGGTTGGCTTAGGTTTAGAAATTATATTGTTATCCTTCTTTACATAACAACAGATGTCAGTCAATAATACTTAATAATGAAACAATATCCCAAGGAAACGAAAATAAATATCTCGCTGTACACTTGAATAGAAAAATCTCATTAAAACAAAAGTATTGCAGCTATATAATCAAGAACTATATGCATATATTAGGACTAATAAATTATGCATCAAATTTTAAATTAAAGAATAAAGTTATGCTATCTCTCTCTTCAGTACCTATTAAGGTACTGAATATGTTTTGCTATTATATATGCATTGAATGTTATATACTGGCTAAAAGTCTGTTATATTTATTGGGGTTCGGTTCAGGAAATTTTTATCTTCAGACGCTTCGAGACTGTCTCTTTTGAGTCTATTTTTATATACTTTCGTATTAACTCGTCAGTATCTATTTATTTATTAATCTGTTTAGTGTTTTTTCTGTTTTTGTTTTATTTGCTGATCTGTTTAGTGTTTTTTCTGTTTATATATTTAAATATTTTTTTCTTACTTACAAACAAAAAAAATCCAATGTTGATAGGAAATATAAGAATTAGGCAACCCTTTGTATACGATTTTTTAAATGTACTCAAGCCTATATAAAAAATCAGATTATATTGTGTTAGTAAATTCTCTCAATGTTGGATAAGTTCTATAGAATACAAATTTGGGCTCTTCTGAAGGAGATGACGTACCCGCATCGAACATAATGACTATATTTCAAGGATACCAGGTGTTCTTAGCTTTCCAAAAATATATATTTTTAATATGGCGTATCTTATCATTTTAGGACGAAAAGGACATTTGAAAGTATCCTTGTTATTTTGATGTTTTGTGTATAAATCATTATATCTGTTGATCTATTAGATTCTAGTTAGATAACAGTCTGGAGCATATTTTGACATCTACTTGATGATGGTAGGAGCGCCGTTATGGAGATATTGTAGTTCAAAGTAGAACATTTTTGGAAATAAAAACAATTGATATTATCCTTCTTTAAAAGCCAAATATATCAAGATTTTACTATAACATTTTTCCAATACATTGTATACATTGTTGGAAAAGTCTATTTTTTCTCATACATACATACTAGAAGATAAAAGCATTTATTTAAAAAAAATTGTATTTTTTTCCATTTTTCTATATATAAAACTTGTAATGTGCCTTTTAAAATATAACAATCATGTGTGGTAAATGTTAGACCTGTGTATGACCGAATCACTGTATTTCAAGGATAACTGGTGTTGAACTGTGGTGTTAATAAGCTTTTGAATTTCTGTATTTTGGTCTCATAATCAATCGAATAATCATAACGAATCTCAAAAGCTTAGCATCGTTCTTTTAACGTTGATGATTTTTTAAGCCTCAAATATTCCAAATTCTCATAAACAATATTCCAGCAAGTTTAATTATTATCTTATAATTTTTAGGATCTCAAGATTGACCGCAATCCATTTTATTTTTTACTTTTTAGGGGGCTAATTTTGTTTTGATAAAAGTACATAATATTAAAAATTTTATTTCTACTTATTATTTTTATATTTTTTTTTTTTTTGAGTTTTGGTTATCACTAAAAATTAAATGGAACTATTATAGGGGCTCTACAATGGGTATAATTTTCTATATTCAAATTAGTATAGATATCATAAAAATTCTAAAGAAAATCTATTGTATGTTATTGTGTACTCCAAATATCTATCTAAAAACAGTTAGGGTCCTCATACATAAAAAAAAATATTGGATACACCAAATGACTTGGAAATATACTTGGAAATATACATAAAAAAAATATTGGATACACCAAATGTTGAGAAATTCACTTTCATTCGTTCTCCTACATGTTTTGTAGAGCCTTTCAAAAGGATTTCTTTCTAGATTATTTTCGTTCACATACTCAACCAGCTGTATCGTTATAATTTGATTTGCTTAACTAAGTCAATATCCTAAATAAAGCTCCTAGAGTTATATTAATAATCAAACTGTCAAACTATGTACATATTTTTAACTAAAAGAACATATAAAATACATTAAATAATTTTAAATTTTCCAACTTAAGTTAGCAGTATGATTTGTATATGTGATTATTAATTTTAATGATTTATTTAATTTCGAATATAAATATTAAACATTGCACACATTCTAATCTCATTTCTTTAGAAATTAGTACTTAATATGCTGTCCTAGTTAAAATAAATCTAAACGGTAAATAAAGTTTTAGAAAGTTTTAATTATTTTGTTACAAAGGTAAATTCATCTTAATGTTGAAAACCATTGGTATGTCTTAGTGGTATTGGTGATGATGATGCTCCAAAAAAAATTTGAAAGCAAAAAATTAAAAAGGTCAAAAGTGAAATCTACCAGAATCTAAAATCTTTATGGTATATGCAATATAATTATATATACATAACGTTATTTTATTTGGTTTCTTGTTAATATATTATTATTTTCTGTTATTTTTGTTTTTTCTTATTTGCTTTTAATTTTTTTTTTGTTCATAGTTTTTTGTTTTGTATTCAACTACAAGTAAAATTTCATTTCTATAGGCTTCCAAATTAATTTTGTATGTTTTTTCTGTTCCCCTTAATTCTGGATTATACTGCAAAGAAAAACTTTATTCCTTATAGCAAGTACCTGGTTTTTGCTCTTCGGATGTTTAATAAAAAAAATTTTTTTTTAAATTTTTTATTCCTAAAGAACCAAGTGGAGAAACAAGAAAAATAAAATAAAACTTAAAATGAGCAAGAAAAGATTAAAACAAAAAAACAAAATAAAAAAAACTTTCCATGAAAAATTAAATTACTCGAAAACAAACTGTTAAACTATTTTCAATTAAGGCTTTTTTGTTTGTTTCTATTTTTGTTTTGTTTTTTTTTTGTTTTTGAATGCTTCAAGGATAAAAATTTAAATTGGAAAATTCTTAGGATATTCAAGGTGAAGAACATATAGACAATTTATAGTCAAGTTTAATGACATTATTTGAATAAAAAAACTTCTAAGTGTATACATAATATACATTATATATGTATGCATATGTATATTGTAAATATGTATTGAAATAAAGTATTGTACAATATGTAAGTACGGAAGTGAAGATTTATGCTAGAATAAAGAACAATTTTTACAAGAATATTTTATAGAGCTTCTTTTGAGGTCTTACAATATTAGGAAAATCTATTTTCGTTTTAAGTTTTTTCTATTGTTTTTTTTTTTCTTTTTTTGTTGTTTTTGTTTTTTAATTTGTTGACTGACTTTTTGATAAAAGTTTAATAATTTTTTTTTACAGGAATTTGGTTATTTAATTTTATAATGTTTTTCAACAGTATAAAAATTTTAAAATTATTTTCAAGGTTAATGTTCGTTTTAAAATTTATTTATTAGTTTTAAATTGATATTAAGTGACAAAAATGTTAAAAAAAAAAAACAAAAAAAGAAAAGTATTTAAAAGTATAAAGATTAGGTGTTGGAAAAATGGCCTTGAAAGCCACTAAATATTTAGGGTAAGTTTTTCACAAGATTGTGATATTTACGATTTTTGCAGTGGTGTGAAACTATGTTAAAAAAAAAAATATTAACACTAGGAGAGTCGGACGATAAAATAAAAGATGGAAGAACAACCTATATAGTTTTGAACTGAAATTGAAGCTGATACAAAATATAGATAAAGAAGAGTGCACATTTTTTGAGAGTGAAGTTTACTCAATTACTCATGCTTATTATATTGTCAAAAGTAAACGTGAATGAACTTTAATATGTAATATATTGTAGAATAAAGAGTGTAGAATATAAGTTAAGAATAAAAATAAGTAGCCTAATCGGTAGCATGGAAGAAAAATTCATTTAGCAAATGTAGCAATGTGGCAAGGACGGGTTCAATTCTGGCACGCACAACAAGATAAAATATCGTGTTTTCTACAAGACGATAGGTGGTGCAACCGACAGTATGTTAGACTAGCAATAATATAAAAATTAATTATTTCGTGAAAATAATCATGATGAAAAACTAAAGCACAGTCCCAAGAATAATAGTAAAAAATTAAAACAAGAAAAGTATTTATTACCATTCATAGGTATAACATTCATAGAATTTAGTACCATTCATAAAATAGACAAAAATTAAATGTTTAAAATATAATGTTTTTCAGTGTTTGTATCAAGTAAAGTAAGGGAAGTGTTCCATTCTAGAATTACATTTAATTTGTAATTGAGATTTTTCAATTACAATAACATTTGGAACTAAAAAAGTATATAAATGTATTTTACCAATTTTACGTACATAGTACATACTTACCGATAATTAAATATTTTTCTTATACCTCTCGCTTCAAATTTTTGTTTCAAATAAAATATTTACACACCCATATAAAAGTGATACTATTTTTTGATAAATCGTCTGCAAGTAAGAATAAATATGTTGAAAATTGAATCGTCTGGTTAGGCCCATTAGGACAAAACACAAACAAATTACATGAAAATAGCTAAAAATTAAATATTAGAGAAACAATAATGAACAAATTATAATAATTTTGTTTTCACCAATGTTTATTTAAAAAAATTGTAATTTAGTTATTATTAAAAATTATACAAAATATTAATTAAATTATTCAAATTGATCAGAACGCCGAAATATGTATGGATACGAATTTTTTTTAAATTTATATCGTCAATACTATTTTCTCCATTTTTAGGAAGTTTTATGATCTTTTGATGAAGGACTTCGGGATTTACCAGCTTTTTTAGATCTAGAAACATTGCGCTTTTTACTTAGCGCTCTTCTTTTTGATCTGGATCTCCTGCGACTAGTCTTTCGTTTTTTGGATTTTCCTTTCATATCATCAGCATCCATTGGTTGATTATTGTCGACGTTATATTCAGATTGTTTTTCTTCTTCATTTTCCATTCTGCTGCGTTTTATTTGTTAATATTATTTAAAGAATTTTTTATTTTATTTTATAATTTTCTCAAAAACAGGAAAAAAAATTATTTTAAATTTAAAATAAAAAATATAATGTCATCTGACGAAAAACAAAATTTGATATGATTAAAAAAAATTAATTTTTAAATTTTATTAAATTTAAAAGGCGATGAATGCCTGATTTATTGAATAATAAATTATTTATTCGGAGGTGAGATCCTTTTGTTTTTCATTCGATATAATAATCATAGACACCTTATCACGTGTAATCAGCAAATTTATAGGAAGATGAACATATTTCGAAACGTTGGATAGGTAGATGGCAGGTACAAGTGAGTGCTGCATAATTTTGTACAAAGTTAGAGCAAAGAATTTGGATTAAGCTTGAGCATGGATTTTACCTGTTAAAGCCAATTTGAGCTTTTCACGTAGCCATAGAACTTTGTTACCCATATGGCATCTTCTTTTGAGAGTTAATGTGAGGCAGGTGTAGAGAAGGATTATTTCGTCCTCTTCTTCATCTTTACAGGCTTTGCAGAAATCATTTTAGTAGAGTCCACGTCTTCTGTCATGATGCTTGCATATAAGGCAATGTATTCTTTGATAAATCCTAGCATCTTACTGATATGTATAGTCTTGTAAATGATAGTAAGTTAAGAGTTGATTTATAGTCCACTATGAGCCAGATAAGTTGCCGTATATATTGTAGCCAGGTCCTGAAGTGAAGTGAACTGAAGTGAAAAGAATTCAATAAGTTTTCAAGGTTTTCTGATAAAATTCAGAGTTTCTTACTTACATTATATTGGTTTATGCCCGTTTTAATCTACTGTTGGAGATGCACCATTCAGCTTAGAAAATCTGACTTTATTTTTTCATATTAATACCCTTGTACAATCAATACCACTTAATTAAGGAGGTATTTATATTTTTTCCCCACTTAGATTTAGATTTAGATTTATTTTATTAGTCTCTAAGAAACTTTATAATGTTTACAATTAATTTTAATATTATCTACATGTTCTCGTATTAATTTTTTACATATACTAATTCTAATTTCATTTTGTATGTTATAACGGTATTCTAAAATCTCCCCTGTTTCGTAAATAATAATATCCACCAACATACTCAATGTGGTTCTGCATATAATTTGGTAGTAAATCATTTTCAATAAGTTCCCCACTTATTTCTATTTTTGGTTTTTGTATCGTACCTATTGTTAAACATTTTGTTTTATTTATATTAAGCTTAAGTTTATTTATATTAAGACAAATATATAGATTTATTAGATCTTCATTCATTTTTCTTTCACCATACCAAAATGTCATCTGCAAGCTTCTGGGCGACTTACATTAGCAATGGTTAATAAAAACCTTTGCCAAGTTATATCTCATATTAAACCATAAATTCGTTATTTTCAATTATATACATCCATACGTCATAACAAATTATTTTTTCCCTCAAGTTAAAAAAATATAAAAATTTCTAAAAACATTAACCCGCTTATTTAAGTATTGACTATATACAATTATTCCATATCAAAATCTAAAAACTTTTACCAATAAAAACTAAGAAATATTATTTTCCAGATAATCGATGGTCCTAAATAGTTATTTTATTACTGACCAAATATTGGGAACAATATATTTGTTAAAAATAAAAAATCATTCAGTAAAATACATAAGAAAATACGTCATAATATACCTACATTTTTTTTTGATTAGTTAGTGGTAAACTTTTTCTTTACAATTAACTATTAAAATAAATTAACTCATATCCACATAATTTTCACTCAAAAACTATTAAATTTAATTTTAAGAAAAATTATCTGCATCCTGAATTAAATGAGTGTTTTTATAATGACTTCAGAGTTGATTTTTGAAGTTAACTTTAATTTAGTTTTTGAAAAACACGGCAACAGATATACCAAATTACCTCGTATATTTTAATAACAATTCCCAACCATATACACAACACTAAAATATTTTATTGCAATAAATTTTACTAGCTAGCTAAATGTGAAAATTATTAATAAAAAAATATGACGAAAGAAAGAATATTTTTTCTTATGCAAATTAATTTTCAACACCAGTTAGTTTTTAAAAGAAAATTACTCGTAATAAGTGAAACAAGTACCCTCCATTATGCATTTAAAAACTTAAAAAAAAAAAAAGTATGAACATCAAAGCTTGAACTACCACGCAGAACTGATAGTATATATTATACACTATCTAAGATATTAAGAAGTAAAATGGGTTTCATTTAGAGGGGGAGAAGAGGATGGATAATACAACTGTAGTGTTGATGATTTCACCACAAAGTAAATAATATATAGGTATTCGTAGAGTGGAAAAGTGTGCACAATACTACCTAAGGTGGTTGAAAGTAATTACAACAAAATAGAATATAGGAGTTAAAAGAGAATAACTACTAAGAGATAATCATATACTATACAAGGTAATAAAGATTATTATTATAAAAACGAATATTGTGCTGTAAAAAAAAAAAATTAACGCCATCTTTGATGTTAACAAGTAACTGATGCTGACTAAACAATGCAAGGAAATAAATAGGAAAACATATGATAGAAGAAAAACTTCATCTATAGGAATAATAAAAATACACACTATAATGAATATGTTGTAGTTGAAAACAGTTATTATTAAATGTCAAAACATCATCCAAAGTTATGAAAGAATTATTTAACATGTTGTAGTAAGGGTACCATATTTAAGTTAATATGAGGGTATCTTATATTTATTTACCATTTTTCTTTCAGCACAACAAATTTTTCAATTTCAGCATTAATCCTGCTGTTTTAATTATATTCGCGTCAAGTAGTTTTGAAGGTTGCTTCTCCAATTATTTAAAAAAAAAAATTTTTATTTTAGTTATAACTTGCATGAATTTATTTATTCAACAAATTTACAACAATGTACATTTAAAACGATTTCGCGCGAGTTGTGGTATCAAACAGCCACAATTAAGTGCTATTTGGTTTAACAGATGCAACTGGAATGGCCACTTCTACCTACCTACCTACCTACCTATACTTTAAATGAAATCGAGTTAATAGTTAATAGTTACTGTTCGGTAAGAATGTAATTGAGATTAACTAATATGGTGTAAGTGCACCGCTCCTAACTAAAGTAGATAAAATATAAAGAATATGTAAGTATACTATTTTTAATGCAAGTAAAATATAAAAACATTTTAATCATAGTTTGCTTTTGTTATGTCTTAGATAATCTTTGTGAAACAAATTTTTATAAGTAACTATAAGTATGCTATAAATTAGTAGTAATTCATTATTAAAATGAAAGATAGAACAAAATTGCGTTCGTTTTTGTAAATGCGTTTGAATGTGTTTGATGCTGGAAGTGTAGAAATAAGAAGTTTCTTTTAAAAATAAGGATTGTAGTATAAGAACAAGCTGTTACTTGGAAAATTATATTAATATTATATACTTGTATTCTTATAATATTTCTTATTTATAATATAATTTTGCTGATTTATTATTTTTCAAAATAAAATATTAGCTATTTTAAAATTAATTTTGTTATGAAAAATTATCTTAAAAATATTTTATTTACACAACTTTTATGTTGAAAATTAATTTTTACAATTAGATTTTTTTTTTCAATGAAAATATTTCTCAAATATTTTAATATCAAATTAATTTATTTTTTATTAAATTGCCGTCTTTGCGTTTTTCTCCATATTATATTTGTGTACACGTTTTGCTGTTCATTATAACTACTTGGTAGTTTGCACTTCTTTTTATATCTTATTATATATTTTTTAGATTTACTTTTAAGTAAACGTTATGATATGGAGAGGTGAGGGTCATTCAGTTTTCTAATTGCTTTTATGAAATTTGTTTTTTTTTAACTTCTTATTACATACACATCCAACAATAAATACATTTTCTACAATTTTTTTTTGTTTTGAAATAGACCACATCTTTGATTGTTGTGTCATTTTTAATATTCTAAAATAGTTTCCTTATAGTTTTAATTTTATTTTTCTACCAATGAATATTTTGCTACACAATATTTTGCTTGGGTTTGACTACTTTAAGGCTACGAAATAAAAAATGATTGACAATGAAAAAAGTGCAAATGGCCAAACTCACAAAAATATGCAAAGATAGGAGAATTACAAAATTAAGGTTAGTGAATACTCTGATATATTTTGGGCACATTACTCGGCGGTTGGGAAAAATGGAAAATCTTATAGTAAGGTAAAAGCAACGGAAGAAGGGCAAGAGGGCAATCTCACATTGAACAGACCAACTACAAGTTCTACTGGGAAGAGCCCACACACATAGTCAACTCATATGGTGCACGACAGATAAACATACAGCGCGTAAAAAGCCTGACATCTTAGACATAGTATTTACTGTCAGGACGTCCTGAATAATGTAAATGGAAGAAGAGGAGAAGAAATTTTAAGGCCTGTCAAGCATTTGACAAAACCTATTTTTACTTTTAATTTTGATGTGGCAGCGATTTTTGTATGCCGCGGATTTTGTCTTTTTAGTTTGACGTTTCTCAATAGAAGAAAACGTTTGATTATGACACGAATTTAACTTAATTTATAAACATATTTTTAAAATTATAATTTTTTTACCAAATGCCATCAAATGCATACAAATAGTACAAAAAGAACAACTGTCAAACTGCGCTAAATTTTTGAAAAGTAGAAAACCTACTTGGGAGATTAAACACCAGATTTAAAGTAAAGTATATTGATTGGCTGAAACCTAAATAACCCACAAGTCGTTGTTTATAAGAATCAATAGAAAATAAACCAATGAACGTTTTTATTGTTTCTTAAAATTTTAATTCAAGAAACAATAGAAATTTTCAAATTAAGGCTTTATTGATGCTATTACATATTATGCGTTTGACATTTTTTTCTATTTATTTTAACTGATATCTCAAAATTAGATCTTAAGTATCAATTTTTTAAACTAGGAAAACTGTTGAGTTAACTTAAAAGTAAATCCAAAAGATCTAATAGCAAATATTATTATATGGACTTGAACAATTTTCACTTGATGGTGAACAGCAAGTTTTGTTAAAACAAAGCACCAAAAGTATTGATTTCTATGTTATCATATTCTCGTCTCACTTCCAAAAGTTATAACGTTTTTCAAGATTTTCAAAAAAAGATAATAATTTTTTTTTTGAAAATTCAAAATAACTTACCTAATCAAAATATTTCTTCACTCATTTTGATCTTCTATGCAAGTGTTAGTAACACTTGGTGTGTACGTGGTTTTGTATTTGCTTCTATTCAATGCTAGTATACAAATTTGCTTTTGATTCTGTCTTTTCATATTCTGCTTTAATTTAATTCTATAGATTTTACTCTAGTTTATATTATTTCTAAATATGTCATCTTTTCTAGAAATATCAGACCACGCATAATTACAAAAACTAAATTCTAATTGTGAATCACAAGAGTAAAAAAAACATTAAACTTACGTCAAAAGTTATAACTACTTAAGCTTAACTAGCCAACTTTTTTTTTTTTTTTTACTTGAGTTACACCTGGTACAACTGCATTTGATTTGGCACTTTGAAGGAACAAACACCATTTTGAATTTTATTTATATTATTCTTATCCACAAATCGAATATCATTTCATTCAAACGTCATTTTACTTAAATAACCTACGAACTGAATCGTACCAGCTTAAGTTGGACGAAAAGTCCATTTTTTTAACGAAACTGAAACTATAGTTAATTTCTACGTGATTATATGTAAACCCATAAGAGCGTACATTAGTTTGACATTTACTTTGGCTATAGTTAGGTCTATCTCTATATGCGTGTATTTAATTTGACTGTTATTCCCTTGTTTACATTTTATTTGACTGGATATGCAGGATACTTTTATATGATAAATATTATACATACCAGCCATAAATGCCGAAGCAAAATAAATTCTAGTATTTTAAGTTTAATTACCTTTATTTTTTTATTAGAACGCTTTTAACCATAATAAACAGAATATTTGTACTAAGGCTCAAAATTTTCTATTCTTTAAGGGTCATTTACTCGATCATTTTAGCGACATCTTATTTTACATCGTTGAAAATTTATAATTCCAAGTCTATGGGATGAACACCCTAACTGCTTTTACACAGAGATTTGGAATACACAGTCACATACAAAGCTTTTCTATAGAATTTTTTATGGTTATATCTATTTATTTAAATGTTGAAAACTATATCTATTGTAGAGTACTTCGCCTTCATAATAGCATAGTTCCATTTTAATTTTTACTGATAACCAAAACTCTCAACTAATTATCATTTATTTTATCCCAATGATAAAGGGTACTGGACCAGGTCGAAAATCCAGAAAGCATTATTTTGCCTTCTTCGGGAATCGAACCTGGGACCTTTCCGTTGAAAGGCAGGCGCTCATACTGCTCCCTACTGCGCCACCCAGTTTCTATGTCGTTAGTGTCATATTAGATTGGTTTTTATCAATTTATTTCTTTTTTTGTCTTATTTATATCAATTTTTAAATCTTATAATAATTATTAACTAACATGCATAAATAGAATATTGAACAAATAATATTTGACAATGAGCCACAACTTTAAGCGAAAACCATAGGTACTGAAATATATTTGTTTTATGTTAAGAAAAAGACCCGAAGAAATTTGTATATGTATTGGAGCGTTCCGTCAAGCATCTAGATAAATGCAGGAAACTATATAACAAATATAATATAATATACCGGGTGTTCCAGAGCATGCGTGTCAGCTTTTTAAGAGGGGAATTTAAACCGTTATTTCAAAATTAAAAACAAAAAATTATTAACTAAAACGAGAGTGCTCTATCGATTGGTCATATTTTCAACTTCCGGGAATGACCGAAAATCGGGGTTTTAAGACCAAAAATCGACGAAATTGGTCAAAATCAAATTTTTCAAATGTGAAGTGGTATCTACTTTTTTTTTATGCATATTCGGATTCTACGTCAAAAAAAAAGAAACTTTTGTAAAGTAGTTTTTTTTTTCAATTTAAACTTTGCAGAAACCCAAAACTGAGATACAAAAATATCCTAGTATGAAAAACAAATTTATTTATAGAAATGATTATTATTAATTTTGATTTATTAAAGGAAATATGGAGGACTTTTGTTTTATTTTTATTAATTTTAAAGAAAAATAATGAAAAAAACATAAAAAAAATTATTTAACATAATTTTCTTATTTTTTGTTGTAGAATCCGAATTTGCATAAAAGAGTACCCCTTCCTATTTAAAAATCTCGATTTCGGCCAATTTCGGCGATTTTTGGTCTTAGAAAAGCGATTGGCTGTTCTTCCCGGAACTTGAAAATATCACTAACCGATAGAGCACTTTCAATTTAGTTTATAAATTTTTTTTAAATTTTGCAATAATGGCTCCTTCCCCTCATAAAAATTCCCCATTAAATAAATATATACCCAATATTAGTTAGAAATTTTAGAGTTTGATGTAAAATCTAGTTCTCTTATGCCTTTTATAGAATATTTATATAAATTATTTTTATGATTAGTACGAACAAAATTATTGAATTCGAAAACACTAAATGAAGTAAAGTCGGATTTTGGAATTTTGAGATCTTAATATTTTCGGATTTCGTATTCGGCATTTTGTATTTGAAATTTCGGGGACAACCCATAAATTCTACATATAAATATAGGTAAATAACAAACAGGCAAATGAAATACAGGTCTGTGATAGTAACTCATTGGATATAGTAATATGATAGGGTGTCTTCACACAGATGTTGATAAAAAAGAATGCTAAATTACGTATTATTTTGGGGAGCGTGTCATATGCCGGTATTTCATTTGCCAGTAGTATAATTTGCCTGCGCTTTTGCAATTTACCTGTTGTTTCATTTGCCTGTTTTTTCATTTGCCTGTATTTTCATACTTGTGGAAAATGCCAAATCCAAGAAATTGAGCCAGCAAAAATAAGTCCGGGTCCCGTGCAGATGCAGGCAATTGAAATACAGGCAAATGAAAATACTGGCAAATGAAATGCAGTCAAATGAAATTCAGTCAAATGAAATACAGGCATATGATAGTAACCCATTATTTTGCACTGCTTTAGTGCATAGGGTTATTTTCGCTAATCGATATCTAACTAATTTTCTTTTATCGTAACCGAAATATCATTAAAGATCTATAAAATTATGATTAAATTTTTCGAAACATTGAACTTTAATGAATTTACAGTATTTACACAACTGTATATCTCACAACTGCATATTATGAGTTCATATATTTATATATGGGAACCTAAATAAAACGAAATTAGCATATCTTAAAATAATTTGAACTTACAATTTATATCGTTTAAAATATTAGTTTAGTTTAAAGTTATTTTGAATTTGGTTTGGTTTTGATAGTTGGCTGTGGTTTATTGTACATAAATATAACTATAGTACTATGTACATATCGCACAGTGTTATTTACAAAAGATATAATAAATTTTCTTAGAAAAGTTATTTTCACATGACGTATAAATTTTTACTACTTCTAATAGAAAAATCTTGTTATAAAAAAAGAATTGAAAAAATAATTTTATTGGGAAATTTTCTAGAATTAATAAAAAGACAACATAGGTACCGTAAGAAAAAAATGTTGGTGTTAAAGGATGAGTTGACTCAAACACCACAAAAATTATTTTAATTTGTAACTTTATAGAATATAAAATATTTGCTTCATTTATGGGTTTCTCAGTTATTTTCTAAATTATATAAAATATAGTATCACATTTTGTCCTATAACCAACTATAAAGCGTTTTCAAAGTTTGTTCTATAAATTTACTATAATACAACAAAGATTACGACTTAGAACTGAAAAATATTATTATTACTGTTATTGTTATTATTATTGTTGATTTTGTTGTTGTTCTTGTTCTATTTGTTTATATTTTAAAGTTTTATGTTATCACCACCACTAGCACAAGGATAATAAAATTAATGAATGAAAGTTTGTTTTCTGTTTTTCATTATTTTTTTAATAGTTTCAAAGAAAATGTTCGCGTTATCGGAAAATTGTGGTTGAAAAAAGGAAAATTAATGTTCTTTTAAAAGTAATGTGAATTAAATTTAAGTGTATGAATGTAACGTGAAATATAATTAGTAAGCATTTTTTTCTTTTTTAATAAGAAACGGATTTATTGGTTGCAAATTTACCATAAATTTTTATGAATTTATTAAAAAAAAAATATTTATACTAACGATTTTAATTTTGAATTTTATTATTAGACATTAAAATTAAATACTTTAATATACCCTGCCACATGTGAAAAGATATGAGTGGAAAGTTAGGTTTCAAAATGAGTAGTTGAATAAAAATAATTAAATGTTTTTTTTGTACAGATTAAGATGTATGATTTATGAAATATGAAAATGTTATAGAATTTTAAATTTTCAGTGCAAATTTTCAGTGCAAAACACTACCTATATTCGCATTGCAACTATACTTTTAAATAGTGTACAACATTGTCTTCTGCAGGATCAAGAAAAAACAAATACAAATAGCGTGCTTTCAAGAATCCAATCCAATTTAATTAAAAAATTTAAATATAAATAATTGCAGTGCAGTGTAAATTGATTTTACAGTTTATTTGTGTGTTTAATTGAGTGTAAAATATTATTAATTTAGGACCCTGTAATACTTTGCTAGTATTAAGCACACGAGTTTTTCTTTAATTGTAACACAGTATTATTTTTCCTTTTTTTTTGTAAATTTAAATAAAACTTAGTATAAGCCTGTTTCTAGAAATTTGAAGAAGTTTGATAATATATCGTACACAAATCATTTATTACTATACTCTAATGTTCCTTAGGATATTCCTTAAAGTAGTCCTTAAAAAAGCTCTTGTATTGGTATTGATTTATCTGCTCCTTAACCATTCATACCATATAATGTATGTTTGTAATGTATGTATGTTTAAACCTTTTTTTCTAAAAACATGTAAAACAACTGCATTTACAAGTTAAAAAAGGAACAATCTAAAGAAAAATTAGAAATCTTTCTTCTATAACAATTTTGTCTCGCTCAAAATAAAATTTTCGGATTTATTTGAAAAATAACAGAAATAGCAATACATACTGATTCCAATAATACCAAAAATGCTGCCACTATGTCTGGCAATAATAATGCTACTAACAATTTATTAGTTGAAATAAAAAACGCTTTAGATATGATGAAGAATAAGGTTAATTTGTTAGAAAACACATTAATTAACCAACTAAATGAACTCAACTTGAGAGAATAGACTTTCTGTTCACTATAATTTCAGAAAGTAATAATGAACAAATCTATTAATAATCTTGCCAATATTAAAATAATAGCAATAAGTGTTAATTGATTGGTTTCTATTACCAGACGAGCTTCCCAATAAAATTATTTTAGAGGAACATAAGCCGAATATCTTATTACTAAGTGAAACTAAATTAAATGCAAAACCTAAGATATATTTTAGAAATTATAACTTTATCAGAAAAGACAGACGTAACTCAATTCAAAGTGGAAGTACGGCTATTCTTATAAATAACAATTTAAAATTTAGTAATATCAATGTCCCTATAGTTTTAACTATTTTAAGGGATTCTTAGGGAAATGTTTTATCGGCGTAAGACCTAATGACCATATCCCAATATAATAGGTGGAATTGTTAGCTTTCCAAAAATATATATCTTTAGTGGCTCATCTTGTCCTTTAAGGACGAAAAAGACATTTGAAAGTATCCTTGTTGTTTTAATGTTTTTATATAAACACCGTTATATCTGTTGATCTATTAGATATATATATATATATATATATATATATATATATATTCAGTTATATATTCTAGAAAGATAACGGTCTGGACTGTTGTTTAACATTTGTTTGATGATGATTAGTGCTGCCGTTATGAAGAAATTGTAGTTCAAAGTAGAAATTTTTGGAAAAAAAAACAATCTGTTTTTTCTTTCTTGAAAAACCAAATACCTTAAGATTTTTGCACAAAACCCCCAAAATTTATAAACTGTTGGAAAGGTATATTTTTTTTCTATAACTCATACATACATTATTTATGTGTACGTCGAATAGTTTAGAAGATATAAGCATTTATGTAAAAAAAAAAATGTTCAACCTTTTTCTGTTTAAAACTAGGAATTTGCCTTAACGAAATAATAATCTTCCAAAGTAAATGTTACACCAGCTTATTACATTACTTTGTAAAAGGCGTAACATTATTTTTTTTTTATATAAAAACACTATAAAATAGATAATTTTTTTTAAAATAAAGCTTACATATAGCCGAAGAGCAACAGACTCTACTATGAGATAAAAATAGTACACATTTCCTTAGAAATTTTTTGAATTATCTGGTTTTTAAGGTAAAGGTATGAGAGGTTGTTTGTTTTTTGAAAAATTTTCAATTCTGAAATACAATACCTGCCCAACGGTAACATCTGTCGTCATCAATTAAACCTTAGAATATTTTTCAGATTGGTTCTAGATTGCTAAGTTACTAGATAAAAACCGAACAGCAAATTCCTACTATATATCTACTAAATCTACAGATACAAAGACCCTAAAACAACAAGCATATTACCAAATGTCGTTTTTCTACTTAAAATACTAAAGACACTATTAAGGACATATATTTTGAAATTTTATAAAGTATGCAACATGCATTATTTTTAAGATACAGTGATTTGGTCACAAGCTTGTATTTCATTTACTTCAGAAGATCATTACTTCGTAAAAGGCACATTCCTAGTTTTATATAGAAAAAGGATAAAAAAAAAAGCATTTTTCTTCTAAACTATTCTACGTAGACATAAGTATGTATGTATGAATTATAGCAAAAAAAGATACCTTTCAAACAGTTTATAAAGATTGAGGAGGTTTTGTGCAAAAGTCTTGAGGCATTTGGTTTTTCAAGAAAGAAAATAAAAATTGTTTTGATTTTTCCAAAATTTTCTATTTTGAACTACAATATCTTCATAACGGCAGCACCAATCGTCATCAAACAAATATTACAATATAGCCCATACCATTATCTTTCTAGAATATATAACTGTATATATATATATATATTTAATGGATCAACAGATATAATGAATTTTATACAAAAACATCAAAAGAGCAAGGATACTTTCAAATGTCCTTTTCGTACTTAAAGGATAAGATGCGCCCATAAAGATATATATTTTTGGAAAGCTAGGGGATATGGTCATTATGTCCTGCGCCAATACAACATTTCCTCAGAAGAGCCATTTAATCTTAAATTTTGTAAATCGTGGGGAACTGAATTTTCCCTCATCAATTTGTTTTTACACTGTTTTTCTGAAAACTATTTTTTTTGTATATACATTATAAACAAATTTAATAAAATCAAATAAAATAGCTGTGTTCTTTTGATACGGTTCAAGGTCCAGTTTTTATTAAATTCAAAAGAACAATGTGGATTAATGATATGAATATTTTTTTTAAGTTGGCAAACCTATTAATTGAATTATTAAAAATTTCTATTGAAAAACTACGCAAGCCTACTCGTGACAAATATAATTACTAAATATTTAAGACCTGTATAAAAACCAGATAAATATCTGGGTATGTAGGTATACCCTGGGTTTTGAATTGTTATTGTATTTTCATATTAAAATATTGACCTATATCGTGAACCGGATGAAAAGAATACAGCTAATGTTTCAAAATTTTATAAACAATCAGAAACATTAGATATGAAAACTTTGATTTAATTTTTTGATGTTTTAAAAGGCTGTCAGGAGTGATAAGGTATTAACTAACAGGCAAAAAAAAGAAAATAGTTATATTTCAACAAATCCAAAAATGTGGTTGACAGAC
This sequence comes from Argyra leucocephala, assembly GCA_963942445.1. NCBI lineage: Eukaryota > Metazoa > Arthropoda > Insecta > Diptera > Dolichopodidae > Argyra > Argyra leucocephala. The sequence goes on from OZ012677.1 coordinate 94,046,105, forward strand.
TGTAGTCAGTCACAGTTATGACAATTTTGATCAAATACAAATTTTTGACCCCGAAGTTTTCGTCGGTGTTAGGAATTATGTTTACAACTATACACAGTGAATAAAGTACTTTTTGGCTGTTTAAGTGCTTATTAAACAGCTTTTACGAATAATTTAAAAGTTTCAAATTTCTTTTAATAAAATTCTTTTAACTAAATTAATCCCACTACATTTTCTCCATAGCCATTTCAACTCGTTTTAAGCTTACAAAAACAAAAAACTCCAGACAAAATTTTGAAAAAAAAAAAATTAACTCATAAAAATAACAAAATATCAAACAAAATCAAAATAACAAAAATAAAAATCAACAAGTTAATACTGTCAAAAATAATTTCGATTAATCGATTTTTATTTCTTCGATTGATTAAATCTGGTATTTTTTCATTTAATTTTTTTTCAATTCCATTGAAAAAAAAATCATAAATTTTCATTTAAAGGAATTTTATTAAAAAAAAAGAGAACAAATCAAAAAAAAATTTTTTGAATGAATTTTTTTTGTTATTGTTTTTGTTTTTTTTTTTTTTTGTATGGTAGGAGGTGGAAATGGGAAATTGTCAATTTTTATCAGAGATTTTGTTCCTGTTCGTTTCACACAAAAATTGTTATGGCTGATGGGATTGAAAATTAATAAAATTCCTGTTTGCAAATGTATTTTTTTTTTATTATTATTATTTTGTGCACAATGATAATAAATAATCGAGATGGATCAGAGTTTTAAAACTAATATTTTGAATGGGAAGAAATTTTTTGTTTTGATAAAAACTCTGTATTTTACATATTAATTATGAACTATAAGTATAAATTAAAAATTTTGAAAGCCATCACATTCAAGAAAATTTAATGATCATAATAGAAAAATGTATTAAATGCTGATATAGGCTAAAGAAGATTTTGGTTCGAAAAAATGTATATTGTAGTAAACAGAGAAAATTAAACTATGAAAAATTTTAGAACAAAGCATACATTTGTATATTTTATGAGTTAAAACTACCTAACGAAAGCTAGAATAAAAAATGAAGAATACAATATTATTTTCAACCATACTTTCTATAGCCGGAACCAAAATCTTCATCCCATTCGATAAGCGAGAGTTTTTATTCCCTATTCTTAAAAAATAGTTAAAAGTTTTGCTATTTACTTAGTGAAGATTTAATTTAGTATACAAATGGGAAGCATAACGAAGTTTCGTCTCTTAAAATCTCGCTTTTTCAAAAAACATTTTAATTCCAGAATATTGACCTTGATTATTTTTATTCGTATAGCCCGTATCGGAGATAAAAAATAGAAAATAGGCAACTATCTTATATAAGTGTAACATTTTCAGTGATTGTGACGGTAAAATTTTTCCTACGTTTTTGTCGGTTATGAGCGGGTTCTCTACAGTTGAAGATACGAGATAGTTTCATATCTACCGATACCGATACTGCCGATACCGATTCAGTCTGCCATGACTTCCATTACCTTCGAGTCTGGACTTTAAGACTGTCTTGACTGGACCACTTTCATTCATTCGCTCTAGGAGTCCAAGCCACTGCAGTCTCTTGACTTTAATTTTTGCAGCTACATCCACCTAATTATACAGCTCATAGAGTTCGACTTTATATCTGATCCTCGAGGCTCCATCATCGTTTTCAGAACCATATACCCGCAAAGAATTTTCTGCTCGAAGATACCAAATGCATACTCACTTGTCTTGGGTAGTGTCAATGATTCTAATCCGTAGAGCAGAACTCTACTTTGTAGTTTTGAACTTTCGCTGTTTTGACAAACCGAAGCAGAAATAGTTTGCAAGTGTTATTCGTGGCCGTACACCTCCACATTGATGTTGTTTGTCTGATTAACGGTGGTTTGAAGGTAGATAAACTACTGAACTATTTCAAAATTATAAATGTCGACAGGGATGTGTTGACCAATATGATGTTGAGAGGCCTTCTTATTTGTCGACAACATATATTTTACTTTTTCCTGATTTACTTTGAGACATATTTATTCCGATTTCAATCTAAGTAAAGGCCTCGACGACTGCCTGTTGTGATCTGACGATGTTGTCCATGTTGTTCACATAACCTAGTAGTTATGTGAACAACAGACAGATCTGAAAACAGATCAGTAGACAGATCTGAAAAATATAGTATCGTGTTTACTTCCGCTCCCCGCACTATACGCTTCAGTACTAGATTGGATCTTAAATTTAAGAACTTTTAATTCTTCTCTTGTTTTTTCTCTTTATCACTATGTTTTTTTTTTTTTTATTATGGAGTTTTATGTAAACGCTTCAGAACTGATGTTATGTACTGCCCCGTTTATTATTGTAGGTCTATGTTCTTGATGAACGCTATTATTGCATTGAAATTACCATGTTTCTCGTTTTACTGCTCGTGTTATTAAATCGGACTTAGTAACACTGTATACAAATTGCTTAGTTTGATTTTACATTTCAAAGTGTTATATCCAAATCATCTTGCCTAAATATATTTCTAGTTTGTTTTTTGCCATATACACCGATACAAGTCAAATTACATTTTCTTGTTATTTTAATTTTAATTCTAGCTCTGTGGAGCATTATTTTACTAAAAGAGTTATAAGACTATGAAATTCGGTACCATTTGAATCTAGGTAATGCAACTTATTAGTAATTTTTATTTGTCAAGCAAGCTCCGTTTTAATTAATTGACATTGGCTTTTGTGTTTAATGTTTTGTTTATTTCATTGTGTTCGGGTCATCATCATCATCATCTTATAGCACTACAGCTCTGGGTGAGCTTTGGCCTTCATCACTATGCTCCTCCAAAAAGGTCCATCGTGTTTTCACGTTGTCTGCCCAACTACTTCTTGGTCTTCATCTACCATGGCTGCTATCGGGCTTTCTATTCAGCACCACTGCTTGCTTTCGACTTTCGTGCATTCGAATTACGTGGTCAACCCATCTTAGTCTTTGGGCCTTTGCAAATCGTGCAATGTTCTCACTATCAATCATACTACTGAGCTTCCTCTTGCTTCTGATTATATATTCTCCATTCTGTAATCTTTTTGGACCGAGTAATTTTCGGAGAATTTTTCTTTCAGATATGCGCAGGCTATTCTCCTTGGCCACGTTCACAGTCCATACCTCGCACCCATACGTATGAGAATTTTATATATAATACATACCTCGCGCTATGGGTCGTATGAGAGATTTATATATCGTCCTTTGGTCCTTTCTTGATATTAGTTTTGATTGAATCAAGTTTCTGTTTGCATAGTAGCATCTATTTCCGGCCTGAATTCTGTTTTGAATATAGCACTGCATACTATTATCACTTCTTTTTGTTTTGTCTTCGTTGATTTTTAAGCCTACTTTTGTGTCTCCTCTTCTAGTTGTACAAATACTTCTGCCATATATCTGTAATTTTTTGCCATAATTATTATGTCATCCGCATATTATTTTAGGTTGTCATATTGAATATACTCCCTTTCTTTTCTAATTTTCCTATGGCGTAATGTAGTATTAAGTTGAATAATAATGCGGATAAGGCATCTCCTTGTCGTACTCCCGTTTCTATTTAAAATTCACGGGTTATTTGATTTTGTATTGCAATTTTAGCTTTTGATTCATGCATTATGGCTAGGTTTGATAATTTCTGAGGTATTCCCAAATATCTCCGTTTTTGTGAATTGGACAGATTAGCCCAACCTTCCACCTCTCCGGAATATTTTCTTACACCCATATTGTACATATTAAGCTTGTATCTTGTATCATGTATCTTTTTATGTATCATTGTGTTCGGGTAGTGTGTAAAAAGAACAATAATTGGTTAATACTAGACTTATTAATTAGTACAAATTCCAGGTCTTCTCTGTACATTGTAATCAAACAAAGAAATAATAAATAAATAGAAATATTTCAAAATAAATTTTGGAAAAATTAAAATTAATACAATAACTTTTTTATGTTGTCATTGCCTTCTTAGGATTTTAGGCTATTTTTATTATTTGACTTAATGTTACATAATTGACTGCACATCCTAAGGCAAATTTAGACACTGTTCATTACCACTTTTGAAGAGATTATATCCTTAGTGAACTCTCTTTAGTTAACTAAAGACTAAAACTTTAGGTAGGCTTCACTAATTTTATTAAAAATCTGAATTGATTGCGGTATAAAAGGATACTTAAATCGATTATATGGAGTATGGAAGACTGCTTTTAAGTCAATTTTTATTATATAAAATTCGAACTAAGCCTTTCTGAGCAGTAAGTATATGATGTATTTTATTATATGTACAACTACCCCAACTTTGGACAAAAATAAAATCTTTATTTTACTTCTTGAAAAACCAAATACCCCAAGATTTTACTATTAAGCCCCCCAATATTTAAATACTGTTGGAAAGATCTCTTTTTTTCTCTGACTCTCACTGACTTTATGTCTATACTGTAACAAATAGCTTAGAAAATATAATTATTTATTAAAAAAGTCTGTTTTTTTTAACCTTTTTCATCATATTGAAATTTTGATTGAAATAAGCCGGAGTATATTATTTTTATAGTTTTTAATGAACAAATTTTTTTCAATTCGACCATCAGAATTATATTCAGCTCAGAATGGTGTATTAATCGAAATCGATTAAAATATTTAATAAAATAAGTGAAGTATACTTAGAGTTTTCATCTTTATTTAATTTTAATAATGTTTCACCTCCAGCCTACAGCATATTCTATAAAATATATTCACTTTAGTTAGCAACACCAAGTTTAGATATTAATATAAATATTCAATAAAGACATAACCAAGAGTGAAAAATCCTAGAACATTTGAAAGGTACTTTTAAAATAAAGTAATAAAATATTCTACAAATCATATTTGAATTAAAACGAAAACAATATCAAATTTAATTCTTCAGCCCTGAACTAAACCAAAAAAAAAAAAAAATATTAACCAGTGAGTGTAAAGTCGATTTTAATCCTTTAAAATGTATTTCTTTTACTATTCTATTAGAATAACTCATTAAGTTAGTGGGACCTTAGATATTTTGAATTTTACAAATTCTTCTACTCATTTCCATACCCACCTTTTACATCCTTACAAAAAAAACCAAAAAAGAAAACAGAAAGCAACAAAAAATATTTTTTCTCATTTTAAGATTTAATTTCTATCAAATGAAATGTACCGAAGCGCGTCAAAGTGCAAATATGAAAATTTTTTGTTTGATGGAATTTTCATTTTAGTTTAATTTTTTTTTTTGTTTCGGTTATTTTTATTTTTAATTTTGTAAAAAAACGAATTTTCCTTTCATTTCGTATCATTGGAAAATACCACAAAAATAAATTTTCGTTGTTAATATGATTTTTGTGATTATTTTTGTTATTTTCATTTTAGTTGTTGTTATTCTTAATAGGAATTTCATCAATTTTAATTTTTTTTTTATTGTTGCTATTGTTGTTCGTGTTTTTTTTGTAATTCTGGTTGATATTTTGAATATTGGTAAAATTATTGTGTAGTTATTTTGTGGTTTTTCATTTCCAAAACAAAAATAAAATTTTTAATTTTTTTTTATGATGTTTCCATTCATTTAGTTAGGTTAGAGTTGATTCTGATGTAACTCGATTTTTGGTAATGGACAAAATATTATAATTTATAACGAAAGTGTTTTAAAGTAAATTTCTCATTATACCTACATATTTTTTAAATTTACATTTCTAATCTAGTGAAGAAAAAAAAAAAAAGGTGGAGAAGTATAGAAAAAAAGACATTAATTAAGTTAAAATGCTCAGATGACAATCGCTATGGTAGAAGAACAACAAGTAGAGTAAATAGAAAGTGCGTTTTTATTTTACTTAAATATTTCACTGGTACTCCAAGAGTATTATATACCAGTCCCAGTTTTAAATTGTAGCGAACCGAAACAGTTTTGAAATATCGATTAGCCGAATTTAAGATAGCATTTGTAAGCAAATGAAGACTAATCATTTCTCCGATAGAGTGAAATATTTCATATCAGGTCATGAAAAATAAGAAAAATTACTATCGACGTGGTTCATAAGTTTTTTTATCATTTGATGTTTACTTTGAAAGTACAAGACTTTTATAAATACTTAAAATCTAATTGTATTGTGTAAGTCTCCTTGTGTAATACAACTACAACACTACAACTTTTATTTATTTTATTTCTTATAAATTTATTTATAAAAGGCTTATGCTCCCCACATTAGGGTTTATCAAGCCCGTACTTATACAACTACAAAAGAAAAAAATATAAAAAAATGTTAAGTATCTAAAGAGTAATGCTGGAATTATATTTTTTTTTTATATTTTAAGTAATTTTCTACGGTATCTCGATTCCAAATTTTTTTTTTGTAAATAATATACTTACATTAATTTATAAGCATAATCGCATTTATAGTTTACAGAAAATTTTCCCAGTTTTGGTTCGGTTTACCCCATATAACTTTATTAACTGCTTCTTTAACCTTTATTCAGATGGCATTTCAAAACTCTTACTTCAGCTGCAAAGGTACACCTGTACCTTCAAACAATTTGTATGGATTTTAATATAACTTTTACTATTTTTGTTATATTATTGGGATTATTTTTGTATTTGCTTTACTTTTACTCTTAAAAGTAGTTTTATTACTTGTGGGAATCTCTTCTCTAAAATATTTATTTTGGAGAAAACGCTATTTTAGGAAAAAGAAGATCTATTAAGCATTTCTGTTTGTGACTTAGTATTTAGTATGAAGTTCGGACTTGAAACAGCAAAAGTGCATCTAATTCAAAAAACATTATAAAAAAACAAAAAAAGATTGTTTTAGAAAGGTATTTGATCGTACTATAAAGTTCTGTAACAATATGGATAAGCAAGGAAAATCAATTATATGGTTTGTCGTAAAAACACAAAACACGCAAAAAATGTGTTTTTTCATCAAAAAACCTATTTTTTAAATTTTATATATTTTATTGTAAATATTATTTAATTTCTTCAAATTTGAGCAATAAGTATTCAAAATACATTAAATTACAAAAAAAGTGCCGGTTTTTTCATTTATTTTTTTTTTTTTATAGAAATTTACTAAAAAAAATACAATAAAAAAAGTTTAGAGAAAATACGGTACAAAATATACATTTTTATAATATTTTAATAAGCAGCACTAGGTACCGAACTATTGTTATTTTATATTTGAATGATAAGATATTTTCTGGGTACTGAAGTACCGTTAGAATTCTTATTACTTTCATGTACCTACTGACGATGATGTACGTTTCAGGCTCAGAAAAATTTATTTCATTTCTATAATAAAACTATCATTAGGTATCGAACTATCCTTATTTCATATTTTGATGATGAACTGTTCTTTTTTACCCAAGTACCGTTATTTATTATATAAACTTTATGTAAATAAAAACTGTGTAAAAAAAGTGTATTTAAAAAATAATTTGTTAAAATAAATTAATCTGTGATGTAAAAAATAATATTTTCTTATTTTAACACAAAAATTCTGAATGTAAAATTCATTTCAGGTAAAGGGTGTACCTTTCCAGTTGACCACGTAGACAAAAACAAAATGGCTGGTTTACGCACCCCCAATTATTTCTTTTACTCCAAAAAAGTTTTAAAATATAAATTTTGATAAAAATTGATTTCCCACAAAGATTTAAGTCTCTAAGTCAATTTGCATCGAAAATATTCACAAAGTAAAATGCAAAAGGTACAGGTGTTCTTTTCCAGCTGAATAAAGGTTAAACTCCATGTAATATAAATATACTCTGTGCATCGCGCTGTCGTGTTCTTCAATCGGTTCGTTTTTTGCCAATTTGTACAGTTTTTCGGTTCCAGACATCACTCTCTTGAACCAATTATTAATTCTTATTACCGCTGGGTGTTCAGGATTATAGGTTTTTATAGTCAGCAGGCTGCTTATGGAGTCTGAGCATCAACATTGCAATTAAATATTTTAAGTGAAAAAAAAAAATTTTTTTTGTGCGAGCATAGATTAGTCGCAAGCACTGATAACGGAAGTAAAATGCTTCCGAAATATCGATATTTGCTAAATAAATATAAATGATTAGTGAAAGAAAACTCGACTTTTATTCTATAATATAAAAATTGATAAAAAAATATTTTCTGGTATATCAGTTAAATAACATATGGAAAACATAATCATTATCAGTAACTAAGCCTGCTAGCCTGTTAAATAGATAAATGACATGATTTCATTTTATTGAAGTAACTACCAATTTATAATTCTCAACAAATTTCATGAATTTTCATTATTTTAGAAATAATGAAAGAAAGAAAAGCCATGCCCTCAGTCATATTCAAACGTGCACTTTTCAGATTAGCAGTCGATGAGAACTACGTTTTCAACGCTCATTCAGCTTCTTTAAAAATTTTTCTGTACATCAGCTTCATACTAGATTATTTATCATCTCAGCTTAATTATCAAATTAATTAAAAATATTTTCATAAAAAAAAAATATTCTACTCGCGTTTTTAAATAAACTTCATTTAGCATGGAAACGGCTGTAAATTATTACATTTTTACAACAAAGAAAATTCACAAACAGATTTTTGTGATGTACCTATATATTATATCAAACACATATTTTTTTTGGTGTATATACATATATATTCTAGACAGGTTTAAAAAAGGATGAAAAAGGAATGTGTTTGATTGAAATTTAAAAATATCAGATTGTTTTTTTTTAATAATCTCTTCAATTCATATATTTAATGTGTGTAATTGCGGTTAAAGTTTAAATGGAGTTTTTAATTTTAATTTACTGATTTTTTTATTTTTTTTTAATTTTTTTTTTTGTTACTATATCCTTTCAATTTTGAATATTGGTTAAAAATAATGACATATTGGATTGTGGCATTAAAAAGGTTTTAGTAATGATTCAAGTTATTTTATTTTTATAAATTAAAAGCAAAATTTTGATTTACATTTTATTTTAGTGTGATAAAGATATAAAAAGGTAAATATTTGTATAACTGAAATGATAACGACTAAGAAATGAGGTGATATACAGTTAGGAGATCAAATTGTCAATATCTGTGTGCACAGCTTTCAAATCTATTAAATAGGACATGTAAGAGAAAGCGCATGTGGTACTATGTTAAAATTAAATTCTATGTAGATGCGATAAGTTTATGTGTGTGATAAAAAATCTTACACTTTGTACAGTATTTTGAATGAAATATTTTTTATTTACATCAAAACACCAACTTAGGCATAATATCTAGCTTAGTTTAGTTTCCTCTTTATTTATCAAGATTATTTACTTTGTTACTTACGTGTGATACATTTCTTTTTTACTGTTTTGGTTTATAGATTATTTACATATATAACTATGTCAATGTTAATGAGATAAAAGAGGTTATTTTTGTCAATTAAAAATATAGAAACAAATTTAATGATTTTTTCATAAAAAGTATGAATGACATTAAGCAAAATATACAGAGTATCAACTATCAAAATAAAGTAAGTTACTTTGAGCAATAATTCAAGCTTAAATTAGTAACAAAACAAAGTCTATTGAAAATTATGAAAACAATGAACAACAAAATATATATTAATTTATTATTGATCGATAACTTGGATTTTATTTCGGATAATTTTGGATGTCAGACGTGCTTTTGAAACAGTAGCGATCATGATATTTTGCTGGAAAAAATGTCATATTATGGTGTTCGTGATATTGAATATAATTGGTTTAAGTCCTACCTGAACAATAGAAATCAGAGGACTAAAGTTAACGATTACACATCCACATATATGAATGTTCCCAATGTCACGACATTGGAAAGATATAAATAGATAGATAGTTCGTTTATTTCCAAAATTTGTTAATACATAATTTATATTGACAGAGGCTTCTTATACTTAAGTTAGAGTTTAGATTATTAGTATGTTAACAGCTGCGAGTTTTATTTTATTCTAATTTTTATTTTGCATTACATTTGTTATTTTATTTACAATTTATTTTAATTGATACAAGGAAAAATGATGGAAAATTACAAAAATCTTGTGACAACTTGAATTTGTAAAAATTTAACTTAAAAATTTCTGAGTAGACTTAAACTAATTTATATCTAAACAAAAACATCGAAAAACAAAAAAAATAGATAAAAAGAAATGATTAAAGCAAACAATCACAATTTAAGTACATTTAGTAATTATCGACCAATTGCCTAATTAAAATGTTTTCAGAGCTGGATCAGTTGGCAATAAATTCGTTAGCTCTAATAGTAATTTTGTCTGCTATCGTCATATACTTTTGAATTTTTAATGTATATCTAATGTAATTGGTCTAAGGTTTAATGTATATCTAATAAATATCTAAGGTAATTGTAAAGCTACGATAATCAACGGGATATTGAAGACGGATATTTTTATTGATAATTTCAAAATAGAATTGGTCGATGAAATAAAATATCTTGTTCTTATTATTTATAGGAAGTTAAATTTTTACTCACACGTAAACTATATTTGTAAGAAAATTTCAAAAAAATTACACTTTTTTTTAGAATAAGAGACCAACTATCAACAAGCAGCGCGATACATATTTTAAACACAATGATCAAACCGCACTGAATATATTGCTCTACAATCATAGCTTTTACTACGAATGAAATGTTAGATTGCAGATATTACAGAATAGGGGAATGAGAATTGTAGCCGTTACACTTCTATTAATAGTATATTACAAACTTTTAAATGGCTTAATATTAGGCAAAGATTTAAATTGAATGTACTTGTATTTGTCTTTAAAATGAAACACAACTTACTGCATAATTATCTATTTGGTAGGTTGGTTTATGGACAAGATATGTACATAACCATTTTTTGAGAAATATCTTTAACTTCAGATTGAACTTCTTTAGAAAAGAGAATACCAAAAAAAATGTCAATGTATAACGGACTTAAGTTATCCAACGATCTTCCTGGTCACATGCTGAAGATAATCTAATTAAATTGAAACGAAAGGCTATATTGAGTTAATAAAAATGAATTGATTAATCGTCATTGTTTTAATTTTTTTATAATTATTTTATTAACTTATATTTGAAAACTTTATAAGTTATATTTTGAAAGTATTGAAAGATTGAATTTTTGAAATATTTGTAACTTTTGCTAAAATAATAATTTTTACTATTGTTAATTGAATAATCATATAGTAGGATATTTTGTATATTTACGATAATGAGACTTGAATTTTGTATTATTATTTTGTTTATACCATAATATGGTAATTTTAAATAGTATGAAATACTAAATAAAACACATTTAAAAAAAAACAAAAAGAAAAACTAAGCAGCTATAATTTTGCTTATTCAGTTACATATCTATACAAAGCGACATATCAATAATATATTTGTTTAAAGATTTTTTTAAGGAAAATTTAAATATACATTTAAACCTATAAACCTTCTTTGAAATAAATCTTTTATAATACTTACTTACTTCTTAGGTGGGCAACGGTCAATGTGTAGGCCAAGAGCGACTTCTATTCAGTTGAAGATAAAAAATTATAATATATATAGCATTTGAATAGCTTAAAATAATAATAAGTACATATTATTAACAATAAGTCACTAAATTATATTATTATCTGAAATTATGGTGTTAAAAACACTTAATTTTTAACAATTATTACAGATTTTTGGTTATGTTTTCTACTGATTTTGTTGATTGTATTGATTATTTTAAAACAATTTCACAGTTAATTAAGAATTTGTAATTCCAATCATTAAAATCGTCATTTAATCATTTAACAAACATAAAAATTTTAAAATAGAGAGACAGAAAAATTATAGAATAAAAATTGAGGCAACCAAAATATAACTGAAATTTTAATGCAAATACCAAATTGAACAAAAACAAAAAAACAATAATGATACAATTAAACATTTTGTCAATATATTATGCCTGAATTCAGAAAATTAATTTTAAGGCATTCATTCTATTAATATAACAGAAAATCTAAATTAAAATTAAATTCAAAAATGAAATTCTTTTAAAATAAATTTTTCAACTCCTAATAAACTCTTAAATTTCATCCCATATAACAATTTTTTGCAAATGCCATTTAACAATAATCAACAGGTTGGTTTAAACAAAAAATCTCAATTCTCAATTCTTTCTATTTTATATATTTTTTCAAATTTTAAATTTATATATAGGTGGGTACATACTACATACATATATATATATATATGTATATACAATACATATATAGAATCTTTTTTAAATATTGTTTATTTAATTTTTATTTTTTAACAAACCAATTATTTAATAACTACATATTTTATTTAAATCAATAATTCTTTACTATATTAATATGCATTTAATTCTTACTAATAAAACTATTTACCTACCAATACAATTACATATAAAACGAAAAAAAAATATTTTATAAACAATAGTTATTATCCTTTTTAAAAAAAAAGTACACAATATAACAGTTAGAAAACTCAAAGAATATAACTGTTATATTATACGAGTAAACCAAATACATTTTCAAAACGTGAATAAAAAATGCCGATTGTTAATGTATTAATGTTGATATCTAACTACTATTTTGTTTTTTGTTTCGATTATTATTTTTTCATACAACCATCGGAATTTGTTTGAAGTAAAAAATAAAACAAAAATCTATTTTCCTCATTCTATGTCTATATCTAATGTTTACCTCCTTGTTATGACGTCATATCACCGCAATATCAAAATTTACCATAATAAAATTTCTATATAAACTTTTTGGCATTGACTCACTCAGCTGTCATAATGTCAAAAAAAAAAAATGGCGCATGCGATCTTTATTATTATTTTGTTTGTCAATTGTCATACAACGTTATTACAACAAAAACAACAAACAATAATAATAGAAAATAATCCGAATTTAAACGAAATTATCTATACTCTCCCTTTCTCTCTCTCTCTGTTTTTTTTTTATTTTCTTTAAAGAAAATAAGGAAAATTTTATTTTAAAACCGTTATACAGAGATCAAATTATTTTAGTAATATTCGAGTAATCGGTCGGTAAGGATGATCCCTTAATTTTCTGTTATTTTTTTTTGGTTGAAAATAAAAGAATAAAGTGAAATTGATAAAGTGTAGGAAAAATCTTAATAAATAAATAGAAAATTGAATAAAAAGAAAAAAAAAATCTTAATTTTCTTAATTGAATCAATCAAACAGCATCACTTGTAAAAAGAAAAAAAAAAATAATAAAAAGAAAAGTAGTGGGTTTTTTTACGAAAAAAATCTACCACGAAACAATAATAATGTTTATAATAATAAGAAACGTGTCTGTTTGTTGAACTAATTAATTAATTCAAATCATGATTAATTGAAGAGTTCCGCTTTTCAATGTATTTAATTATTGTATATTTTAAATGCAATTGAGACAACATTAAACTGGGGCAAAAAAATATATCATATTAAAATATATTAAAATTATTAAATTGTTTCCGTCCTGTTGCATTCCTCTTAAACTATTTGAATGCTAAATTAGCTTTGTTTCATTCTTATAAACCACATATTATTCTTAAAAATATTAAGTAAATTAGTATAGTAATAAGATATTCAGTAAAAAAAAAAAAAAAAAATTATAAAATATAACATAAGAAATCGAAAAAAAAAATTAAATTAATATTATTATACATAAGTTGTATGTAATTACTTAAATAATTAAATAAAAAATAAATAAATAAAAGTATGTGTTAAGTGAAATATTATGAAATATATTATATGTGTTATTATAAAATAAATAAACTCCATCAAATTGGAATTAGATAATGTTTAAAAAATTTATTAAAAAAATAAATATAATAAAATTAATTATATTATCAAATATATATTAAAATAACATCTAATATCAACGAACTGAAGATGTCATCGTGAATTTAAAATTGTGGTAAAATGAATTTATTTTTTCTAATTATTTATAAATAAAAAATTTTAAACAATATAAAAAGCTCATTCGGAAGATCCAGATTTCAATTTACGATTAAAGCATTTATGGGTTTTTTGATCTAAATTTGATCTGATTAAGAAAAAAAATAATAAGACCACATTTTGGTAAAGGGAAAATGGCCTGAAAATTTGCTTTATTAATATATAAAAAAATAAATAAATAAATAAATAAATAAGTAAATATAAGAAATCAGACCAACAGACGAAAGCAAAAGGGCCATCAACAATCAACATTTTATTTTCATATTAGCTATTTGTTATTTTTTTTTTTAGTTAAATAAATAAAATATGAAAAATAAATTTTAATTTTAAATTTATTTCAAATATTTTATTTAAATGAAAACTTCTAGAATAAACAAAAAAAAAAAACAACAAATTTTCTTTTTCACCAATTCTTATTTGAATATAACTTGAAGAGAATACAAAATTAGTGAATTTTTTCAAGGATATTATTATTATTATTTAGATCCTTATTGTTTTAATATTTATTATGCTTAAACATTTTGACTAAATATGTACGAATCTTCCCTACTATTGTATTACCTATCATTATCAGCCAGAAATTTAATTCATTGAACTGGAAATAAACAAAAAATAATAATAAATAAATAAATAAAAATATTTTAATACGAAATTTATATGCTTGTACATTGCAGTGTGTGAGTGTGGCTAATTTTGTTACACAACACGTGATTTTTGTTGCTTTTCTCTGTTGCTGTCATTTGCAAAAATAAAAAAAGAAATATTTTTTTTAATTTTGTGTTTTCCTTATTTTTTATTTTTATTTTCTTTTTATGTTTTTATATACTCATTCTCTTCTATATAAACTTCTTTAGTTTTTGTTTTGCTTCTATTTATTTTCTTCTTATTTTTTTTCATTTATTTTGTTATTATTTGAATATTCTCTATTAATTTTGAATAGTTGTTTGACTTATAGTATTAGTTTTTGTTTTGTTTTCTTCAATTTTTATATTTAATTTTTATTTATAGCATATTATTGTTATTACTATTATGATTATTGTTATTTCTTTAATAAATAAAATCACTATTTATTTATTTTATTTTCTTTTATCTATATATGTTCATATATTTTCTTTAAATTAAACTATTGATTTTCCACAATATAATATTATATCTTGTAATATTTATAGTTGATTTAATTTTGTCATATAATTTAATATAGTTGAAGCTATATTATAATATTATGATTATTATGCATAAAAATATATTTTCATTTATATGTAGGCAGGTATGTGTATTATTATTATATATATATATGTATAAATAATATATGTGTACTTGAAGCAGGTGCAATTTAAAAGGATAATATTTTATGAGGATATTTATTCACATAAAAAATATCATAATATTATAATAAATAAAATTTCGATTGTATCATATAAAATAAAGAAAATTTTCATAATAATAATAAATAATAAATAAATGTTACAGTTGAAATACGAAATATGATTTGAGATTCAATATAATTAGAGAAAATAAATTTATTATAAAATGAGAGGAATAGGAGAAGAATTAGTGATTTACGTAAATTGGAAGGTATAATTCTTCAATTCCCTAGCTTATGTCGTGTTAGTTGAAAATTCTATGTGTAGGCTTACGTAAATTAACCAATTTTCCATAAAAAGGAAAATACAAAACAATACAATATAAAATATAAAAGCTAAAAATTGTTTGTATGTTAGAAAAAAAACACGGTCGAAGCAATGAACCGATTATAAAAAAGTGATGAAAGAATTACGAAAATAAATATTTTCTATAAAGAGTTTTTTTCTAGATCTACTTAACATATACTTTCACTGGTTTGGTTACCTCAAATTTACAGGGTAAAGTGTTTTCTTCCTTTGGTTTTATTTAATCGTTCTCTTTTCTTGGTTTTCTGTTTCTTTCTTATTCCATAAAAAAGAACGATAGCCATTCTCGGCGCAATCACAAGGTAATAAATTTGACCGAACAAAAAAAAATTAATTGTTAATTTTACAAGATCAAATTTTGAATTTAGATAACTGTAAAATATCAATTGCTCAAAGAATTTAGACTAATTTAACCAAAAAGTGATATAAAACTGTTGATAGAAATAAGACTGTTATAAAACTGTCAGAAAATAAAATCAATATCAGTTATCATTATGGTGAGAATTTTTGAAAAAGAAAAATACAGGACAAGATACCTACTGATCTTCATTATTTATTTTTAATTCAATCATTTAGAGAGAAAAAATGTTTTCCATTATTATCCCAAGATGGAACAGTTCGTATAAGAGTAACCAATCAAAAATTTCTACATCTCTAAAAGCTTTATCCCACTGACTTAAGTAATTACGCACAATACAGGTCTGGTAAATTTTTTTTAAATGATATTTAATTTTTTTTCATCAAAATCACTATTTTCGTCTGTAATTCGCGAATAATATTTTTGATGGTGGGAGGCAAAAAAAAATCTTTTTTACGTTTAACTTGAATCTCTTAAAATAATTGAAGGCTTAGGCATTGAAATAATGAATGGGTAGCAGGCATTCTACTGCAGTTTGTATACAGTTGTTCAAAATATGTACTCTAAGGTGCACACAAACATCCTCTCCGGGCAATTTATTCCATCCAATTTCTTAGTTAAAATATTTTTAACTATTGGCTGAAGGACGAAGTAAAGGATAGATATATAATTATTTGATAATAATTTTTTACTCTTAACAAAATTTTAAATTTTTTTAATAAAAATAATATCAACGCATGTAAACATATTTTCAAACGTTAATCTTTTTCGACTACATTACAAATCTCAATCCTTCACGTATTGAAAGGAAATCATAAAATTTTCTTTAATGGTATTTGTGCTTCAATTATAGTGTAAAATAAATTTGTCCGGACGTTCGTCCATGAAGAGGAAATCCACTATGACTCGTATCGTAAAATTGATTTTTATAATTTAAATACGTTACGTCAATAATTTTATATTTGTAGTGTTACCATACTGTAATATTTTATGTTTTTTTTGTATTCGTGAAATTTTTGTTTTACATTTCAAATTGGAGAGCATGAATTTCCATAAAGATGCAAAAGAAAGAGACATTTATACACAAAATTAGAAAATAAGAGACGTTGTTTTCTCCTGGCCCCTACCGTGTATCAAATTCGGATTCAAACGATAATCCGAATTTGCAATTCGAATGTAAAATTAATTGGTACTGCGTATCAAATTCGAAAGGAAATAAACGTCATTTAAGTTGGTAACGTAAGTTTGCGAATTTCTAATTGTCAGTAATGTTTTTGTATACTTTATTACTTTAAATTTATTTGAAAATGTGTGTTTAATATTTTGAAAAGTATATTATTTTTTAGTTATATCAATTTTATTGTATTTGTATTTCGATTTGAAACTCCATCATTATTTTAAATTGAGATGGTTTTGTTTTGTGTTTAAGCCTAATCTATAAAACATACAAATATGAAATAATATAAATTTTTTTAAATACTAAATTAAATATAATTGTATTTTTTTATATGATTAGTTATAGTAATATTTAATATAATTATATTTTTAAATAACTCACTTAACTTTTAAAACACAAACAAAGTTTTACCTCCATTCGAAAGCAAAAAACCATTCGAATAAAATATGTTAAAAAATATTCGAAAGTAGTATTACATGCTACCAATCTTTCGAATACGAAATTCGTTTTACGAAAATCGAAATACGCGGTAGGAGGCCTGGATTTGGAAAAAAGTGGTTAGGGATAACTTTTAAAAAACAGGACAGTCTTGTAAAATACAGGATGAATGGTCAGCGTCGTTATCATTGAAATGGAATGAATGAAATAAAAAAAAAATTAAATGCACTACATAGCTAGCGTTTATTAAACACTAGTAAAATTTTTTTTATAACATAAACTAGTTTTAACTAATATTTTAGTTAAAACTAGATTTGATTCGATTTCAATATTCAAATTGATTGGAAATCAAAACTAAAACTTTCTGAGTAGATTAATAGCAAATGCTACAATTAGTGTACCCAGTTTTAATCTATACTTCGAGCTTTAACAGTAGCATATTGACAATTTTTTCTAATATACATTTGTATGCATATTGATTATTGTAATGAATAGCATATGTTTTGACCTAGAATTATATATTCAGTTCACCTGTAACTAAATATATTAATCTATGTACATTTGTATATGTAAGCTTATAAAAATTGAGAAGATTATGAAAAATGTATTTCTAACTTTTGAAAAAAAAAAGGATTTTGAAAAGAAAAGAAAATATTAAAATTATTTAAATAAAATCTTTTGAAGTAATAGTTTTCTTTGCTTGAAAGAAAAAAAAATAATCTGATGACCTTTGCTAAATATTTTTGCTGTTGTATGCATAGTGTAAAATATGTACACTCTTAGAATTTTACTACAAACAAATTGATATAAAAACATTTTAAATTATTTTCATCATTTGTCTTTTAATATTTCCATATTTTCTATTGCTCCAAATAATGTAATATTATAATGTATCAGACATTATATTCTATATAATGATCCTAGTCATGATTCTAGTTTAAGAAATTTCTCCCTCAGCATAAAATTTAGTAAGAAATTTTATTTTTCAATGTCTTTGTCATATTGATTGAACTGGATACAAATGATTTAACCTAGTCCGAACTAAATAAGATTAACTAGTCTTCGATAAAATTTGATAGTTATAAGACTTTCTGAATTCAGTATTTTTAGTGAATTTCTAGTCTTTGTAGCCATAAAATATTTATTCATTAAATTTTTAATAATACAATTATATTGGAATCGTGTATGGTTTCAATGATTTAATTATTTTGTTTCATAATTTGTTTATAAGACATCTTATTTATAATACTTAATAACTTTAAAATTTCTGTAAGATATTTTAATATTTCAAAAAATGCTTAGAACAACACGCGAAGAATTATTAAAAATTGAATTAAGTTTTCATTGCATGTTTCAGCTGATAACCTTGAGCTCTTCAGGTACACTAGATTTCCAAATATCATTTAATTATTTCATAACTTCCTAAAATATACCATCTAAGAACAAACGCCACAAATTTTAAAAATATAGTATACATCCGGTACACAACTTTTGCTGTCTGCTCCGGTGAAAATTTTTCGTTTGAAGAGCCGATCAAATAGAAAGAACTCGCATCGTGCCAAAACTGCCGTGTATGCCGAACATAATATGTGTGCTTTATATGCAAAAAAAATTGGAAGAACAAAGAAGATTGCTTTGAAATCTTATTTTGGCATCTGCTATTTGTAGTGTACTCGAAAAATAAACAGATTTTTTACAATCAGATCTCAAATTATTCAGCTCTGCTGCTTCGTCTCAAATCAACAGCATTGCGAAGAATCCTTTGGAAGTTCTCTCTAGCACATTATACGCCAATATTCTCAAATCAGCAACTCAAAAACAAATTTAAAATAATTCTAGGGCTTGGAGTAACAATTTTTTTTTAATAATGTAACTCAATTTATAACATATTAATCTTGATGTAAGAAATGGAATCGGAAGCTAAAACATGTTATTACAAACTCTACTAAGAACATCATGAATAAAATAATGATGATGAAAAAATATGTCATTGGAGCGCAAACGGTTTTTATTATTAATAAAAAATTAATTAAAAAATATAATAATCATAATTGACATAATTCTTGTATCTGAAACATATTTGATAAATAAAACCTGCTTCCCATTACAGAATACTTTTACTATGTTATGCTATTTTTGGGGATTCTGAGGGAAATGTTGTATAGGCGTAGGACCTAATGAACATACTCCAATCGCTGGCTTTCTAAAAATATATATCTTCAGTGACGCATCTTGTCCTTTAAGGACGAAAAGGACATTTGAAAGTATCCTTATCCTTAAAAACAGTTATATCTGTTAATTTATTAGATATATATATATATTCAGGTTAATATTCTAGAAAAATAACGATCTGGACCATACTTAACATTTATTTGATGATGAATGGTGCTGCCGTTATGAAAATATAGTAGTTCAAATTAGAAAATTTTGGAAAAAAACCAATCTTTATTTTTTTTCTTGAAAAACCAAATACCTCAAGATTTTACCACAAAATCCGCCCAATATTTATAAACTGTTGGAAAGGTGTCTTTTTTTCTATAACTTGTACATACTAACTTTGTGTCTACGTCGAATAGTTTAGATGATATAAGCATTTATTTAAAAAAAATGTTTTTTTAACCTTTTTCTATATAAAACTAGGACAAGATGCGCCACTATAGATATATATTTTTGAAAAGCTAGCAATTCCAGATATCATTGGGATACAGTCATTAGATCCAACGTCGACACAATATCTTCCTATTTTTTATGGTATGGCGGCGCTATCTAATAGTAAGAGCCCTATTTTTGTACGATATGGCGGCGGCATTCTATGTAGATGCAACTTTTTCACATTTAATGTTCTTCTCCGTTTGGTACATGTTTCATGCAACTCAACGTCCTATTAAATACTATATATTTTATTTAAAGTCCTCGTTTTGGTAAACACTAAACTAAATTTATAAGATAAGTTCAAATTAAAATATAACAATCGATACAAAAGCGCTAGCAAACCGATTTGGTAGTATTGATCACATTTATTGAAAACGGTAAAGTTCTCAAACATTGAAAAATTACAACCAAAACAATCTAAAATATTAAGCACTATAACGTCTTCACCACCATTTTACCTAATATAACCACAGATTTAAATATTCTTATAGTCCAAGAATAACCGGAATCAGTAGAAACTACCCATTGCAATTAAAACATTTTCAGCATGAAGCCTCCGACTTCACAATGGACCTCAACGATTATAAAGTAAGAACACAATAAACTTTATAAACCTTATAATTTATAAAGTTATCCTAATCCGATATGTGGTTACGGAAAATTCTGGTCTGTAATTAGAATATTGAAATCCTACAACTATTTCAATGTAAAGCATTAAGAATAATAAAAGGAACACCGTGTTTCGTGTATTACAATATCTTACTTCAAGATCTACAAACCAAAACCATAAATGAAGAAACAAAAGAGCAAGCTACAAATACCAAACAAGATCAGTTTCTCAGCCAAATATTTTAGCAAAAATCTTGTTGGTTTCAGATGGTGGGATTAGTCGCCTTAAGCGTGAGAGTTTTTTAAAACAAGCCAACAGATCAGATCAGATCAGTCAATAAATTGACAAAGGTCTCGTAATACGTTGGAATATTACTATGTCATTATGAATAGCTTACAATTGAATTTTCTCATTCGTTACTCGCATATATGCTGTTACAGTCATACTGCTCAATTAGAGACAGATTGTACAGCTTCATAGAGAAATAAAAACAAAAATATTATACAAATAAATAAAATTTTAATTCAAAATTGAAAAATTAATTTACGTTTTACTGCAAAGATTTACTGACGATTTCATCAAATTGTTAAAACAAAAAAACATACATTGAACAAAATTCAGAAAACAAAAATTTTTGTAGCCTGCACATATTCTTTTGTCCTACCCTGTTGATTTTGTATAAAACAAATTTATTAGTAGAAAATGTAATTTTCAGAATTTTAACGATCCAAAATGGGTTTTAGGTTTTTGGTTCTTATTTAAAGGCATTCATTATATATTATAGGTTAAAGGTTTACATATTTTTTTTAATTTGTAAGTTAGTTTAAAAGTCCTAAATCCCAAAATAAATTTTTATTTTAAATACATGTACACTAAGTATATAGATTTATTTAGAAAATTTTCCATAATTCTTTATTAGAAAACTTTTAAACTTAAACTATTAAAGGACTTTTTTGATATTTGGCAAGAAATATGAGTTTTAAGAGCAGATATTGACTTTTAAAGATTAATGTGTGATGAAACTAAATTAAATCCTTAAATTTTTATTATGTAAAGAATTATTCAAAACTTGAGTATGTGTGTGTGTAATTTCATATACAAAGTGTAATTTTTTATAATTTATACATTTTTAACTGTATTAAATTTTTTAATGTAGTGGTAACATAATTTATTTATTGTTATAGATAGTTGGATCTAGTATTTACAGTAGAGAGAAAAAGTTTTCGGATAGTTACTGATAATAATTAGAGAATCACTTTCGAATATGATTTAAAAATTTATAATTATATTTACTGGAATTAATTTTATGTATTTTCACCATCATCATCATCATTGTCCATTAACCGGATAATGACGAAATCTTATTTTTGAAAATCTTATTTCTGAAAATCTTATTTTTGAAAATCTTTTGTTCTCCGAAAATCTTATTTTTTCCTGTGAAATTTTTTCTCGTCCATATTAATCTTTTTTTGTTGTGAAATTTAATTTATACATAAAATGGATTTGGTACAACAGCCCTTAAACATGATGAAGACAATAGGTCCGGGGTCCCAGGATTTGGGGTCGAAACTTAATATCACATGCTTTTATGTGTTTCGTATGCGTTTAGTTGCCGCCGGCAAAAACAGGGTTCCAATAAATGAGTAGCAGGGGCTTGGGGACAGCAGCCTTCGACTTTAAAAATAAAATAATTTTTTTAAACACAGTTTTTACTAAGACTGTGCCGTATGCGTAATTATGTGCTCCTAATTAGAAAAAAAAACAAAAAATACAAAATAAGATTTTGGCCAAATAAGATTTTAAAAAATAAGATTTTCAGAAAATAAGATTTTGAAAAAATAAGATTTTCAGAAATAAGATTTTCAAAAATAAGATTTCGATACCAACCCTCCTATAACCCCATCCAGCATAGGGCGGATTAATAATTTTTCATCAGATAATATAGCTGTCAGATAATATGATGTTAAATTTTTCGAGAAATATAAAATTAAGTAGGAGATTTCTACATAGGAGTCTCCTTCTTCCTTAGATATATCCTTCTCATCTAATAATATTGTTCTTGATAAATAATGGATTCATTTTCATTCATCTTTTGTACCTCTTTTCTACCTATTGTTCTATTCTTTGTTCGGTTTCTTCAGAATGGTTGTAAATTTGAATCAAGGGTACAAAACTCTATTTTGCTTAGAATTTGAAATTTTTTTGAGTAGATTGCAAGTTTACAAGACTTCACGTCGTTTGATGTTTTCATTTGGATGATTTTTGTTTCACCTCTTGTATAATCGATTACACTGCAAAAGTAGCCATCTATGTTTGACATTAAAATTACATAACTTAAATCAAACTGCTTAATCGATTTACAGTTCTTAGTTTAATATTTCCGATTACACTTTCTGTCTTTCAGTCTCTCTTGAATGCTCTTTTTCGGTTCCTAGTATATTCTTCCTTCTATTAACTTTGTTATTGTTTGTTGTGGTAAAGTGTCATGTTCATTGTTAAGATTTAGAAGCTATTTATTTGAGAAAGAATAGCTAGATTCCATTAATGAATTATCGTTGTCTTCTTTGAATGTAAGTTTAAGAACAAGTTATAAGTTGTAAGAAATTCTACCGCGTAAATGCTCAACCTCAAACTTAGTTAGTAATAGAGTGTATTCAATGTTATTAATTTGTTAAATCATCAAAATAATAATATTAAGTAATTCAGCATAATTCAGTGAAACAAATAGGATATAGGTTAGATACTTCAGAACCAGATGATATATATATATATATATATATAATTATATGTGAAACATATTTAACGTTATAAGAAATGTCCTTCAATGCCTTATAAATCCCGAGACTTAGTTTGGGTCACAGTTTTCTAATTCGTAACGGGTTTTTTTTTGTTCAAGTAATTAATTAGAAGAAAAGTAAAGATTTAGAATTATAGATATTTGCAAAAATAATGAAATAAAAAATATACAACATAAAATACATCATAAAAATAAATCTAATCAACAAAAATAATTGAAAAATTTGTATATCATCGATTAATTAGTAACTATGTTAGGCTATAAGCGCAGACATGATATTTTTAATTTTGCAACTGTTTAATTGCACATTTGTATTTCTTTAGTTTATATGAAAGGACGCACACCTGCTACTGGTTTTATGTGTGCGCGCTTTCAGATAAACTAATGGAACAAATGAGCATTCAAACTGTTACAAAACTGAAAATTGTATGTCTGCGCCTCGCCAAATTCCCGCTTTTGTAAGGTTCGTCTAAAAAAGTTATTAGTTTTATACTTCACAATTGATAGGTAGCACAGATACAGTAACTGGCTCATGAATAATAATATTATGTTTTCAAGCTTTTAAAATTTGTGACTATTTTGTAAAATTTGCAATATTATAAATACTAATAATATGTATACCGAACTGTATGAAAAATGTAGTTGAGTATATTTTTCCGCAGTTAATGTATTACTACCATCACTATCTATATATTTTTTTGAACTTGAGAATTTTTAATTTCTCTTCTTTCTTATCAAGTTTTTTTCTTAAAATTTTTCTAGTTCGAAAATTTTTTACTGGCATTGTCTGTACAGAGGGGGCGATTGTTGATGAATTACGACTATTATTAATGAATTAGGCTGTTAGGATGTGTGATGACATTTTTGTGGTTACATAATTATATATGTTGTATGTTTATAATTAGAAAATTTTTTTTTTTCTTTACCAGTTACATACATAAATATATTTGGTAAAATTTAAAATAAATTTTATTAGATTTCCCTACAAAAAAGTGTTTATTGGGAATCCATGTAACTGAACAAAAAAAAAAATCCAACTCATTTATTATAAATTGGTTTCCAAAAATTTAAGAAAATTTTACTTTATCCTAGAATTTTCCAATGGGTTAAAACTATATTCAGTGTTAGTAAGGGTATAAATATTTACTCTATAAAATATATTTACTATTTAATATATTAAATATATAACTAAAAATAATCCTTGCAGATAGCATTGTTGGTATAATTTTTTTTTTTTGTTTTTTAAGGAAAATTTAAAAAGAAAATAATAAGAAAAAAAAACAGAATCAAATTAATATTGAATGTAAAATGATGATTAAGTTTAAGGAATTTATAATGATGAATCCTTTTATTTTTTCTTAGAAAAAGAAGATTCATTTACAGTTATTATAATGATAAATTTGATTTAATATAGAAATAAAAAGAAAAACACAAAAGATAACAAAACCATTAGTGAAAAGAAATCTTTGGCCTAAAATATTTTTAGAAAATAAATTTTTAATTTGCTGACTTATCAAAATTTAACACAGGATCATAAAAAAAAAATCATAAAAAAAACAAAAAAAAAAACGAAGTATAACCTTTTACCAATCGTTTTGACTTTTGTACATAGCAAATATAATTTGGAGTACGATTGAGATGTAAGAGAATTTTCGATATTATAAAAAGCAATACAAAAAATTTTAAACTTATTTTTAAATATTTTTAAAAAAAATTTTAAGCACAAAACATGTTTTGTTTTTTTTATACTCTACAGTAACTTCGGTAGAATCACCTTTTCGTGCTTACTTAAGTACGGTACTGCCATTTTACACTACAATCTACAATATTTCGAGTATTTATTTAACAAATTACTTATCAACTCATTAAATGTGGAAAACTACTGCTATTGTCAGGAACTAAGTCTTCTTAAATAGAATAGTTTCATTTTTATTCAATTTGTTACCAGATTATACTCTCAATTATTTTTTGCCATTTATTATATCCCAATGACAAAGGATAGTGAACCAGGTCGAAAAATCCATAAAGCATTTTTTTTTTTTTTTTGCTTCATCGGAAATCGAACCTGGGACCTTTCGATTTAAAGACGGCCGCTCTACCTACTGCGCCACCCAGTGTGTTAAGTTCTTGGTTCTAAAGACCGACTGTGAATTTATATAGAAAAATAAATTATAATACTTATAATATTTCATGTTTTTATTTATTTTTTTTATTTTAATGAATTTGAATTGTGCAATTTTTAATATTTTAAATTTTTAATATCTACTTCCTTCTATTAGAAAAAAATTGACATGATCAACTAGAAATGTAGAATAGGTGGTGTGAAAGTTAGAATAGTAGACGAGCTTATTAACTACCAGATAAAAAACTGAATGATTCCAAGAAATTTAAATACCACTTCAAAAATTACGCTTAGATTCGAAAAAAAGGAAGGAAAAGTATTTCCGCTCGAAAATTTTAATCTGAGTTAATTAGGCTAACAGATGCACCCAATTTCATCTTTTTTCGATTTGATTTTTACGATTTACGTGTCTCTATTTACGATTTTATTAAATAAATCTCTTTAAAATAATAAATTTTTTAAATAAATTAATAAATTATAACAATAAAAAGTAATAAAAACTGAATACTAAGCACATTTTACCATTTATAAAACAGATAAATGTGTAATTAGAGGTATTTCAAAAATTCGACAATTCCAGTATTCCAAACTAGAATTATAAAAAATAAGTCAATAAAATAAAAAATAAGATAAGTATTTAATCAAATTAAAAATATTATAACAATACACATTAGCAGTTTTTCTTCATTTAAATTGCGTTGACGTTCAATATCGTTTTTGTTTTTAAATTCCGTTTAACAATCTTCGTCATTTAATTATGTCCAGGTCAAAATAAAATATAGTTGTGTTGGAAAATTTATTTTAACATCTTTCCTTGAAGTTTTTTTTTCTTGGTTAATACGGTTTTCTTCAAGTTTTTTATAAGATGCTGGTATTTATTATTAAAATGATCTCGATATCGATAAATTTCTTTACTTATTAATCCAATTGACCTATTATATTGGATATTTAAATCGATACCATTACTATTTTCTACCCATCATTCTATATATTGAATTATTTAATTATTTTTAAGTTTAGTTTGATGCTCTGTAATTCAATCTGCTGTGATTCAAAAAAATGTTTCAAGTATAAACAAATTCTTTTGATATTCATTTCAGATAAATAACGTTGCATACCATTGCACATATGTAAGTATAACTTTATTAATTTTTAATTCAGTAATATTTTTCAAAATTATCACCAAAAGAGTTAGAAATTAATATTTTTTCTATTTACAATTAAATTCAGCTCTTTTTTTCAATTACATTACATAAATTGAGAAAATATGTCAACTTTAAATTAACAGTGACCGCGTGCGTAATACTTTTACATAATACGAATTTATTTTCCTTTAATTAAAACTGTGTAAATTATTTCAACAACAAAAATTTACTAATAACTAATTTATTGATATGGAAAGAAATGTAAATTGTTTTACATTACAAGGAGGAGATAATATTTCTTTTTATTGTTTAAAAATCTAAATAATTAGGAAAACCACTGTATTTTAATCTATTGTCGACTTACTTTTTTTATCAAAAAATTATGTGTAAATTTTCTCATTTTCACATTATTACATATTTCACATACACACATTTTAATAACCTCTCTGTATTTTTGATTTTGTAATAATTAAATAACTTGAAAAATTAATGAAAGACCTTCAACATATTGTATTACAAATTTTATCCCAATAAACACATAATTCAGTAACCTCTTAGCATGCTCGATAACAAATTATAACCCTTAGTTATAATTTTATTTAAATTTGTAAGAAGTCATGCCAACCATTTGAAATCTGACCTTATCTGAGAGTCAATAAATTATAATATTTTATTGCTGAATTCGCTGAATTACATTATTTTTCTTCATTTCAGAATGTGAATGGTTTATTATTGAAAAGATTATTGTAATCAGAATTTATTATGAAAATATTGAATGTAAATTGATGTTAAAGTTAAATTTATGTGTGAGATTACAATGAAAATTCAATTTTGCATCTTATTTATTTATTTTTGTTGAATTTTAGTATTTCGAAATTACAAGATTTGTATTATCATTAGGTATTTTATATCAATAAAATCAACAATAAAAATAATAAAAATAAATATTTGGAAATTTGAAAATATAACGAAAATAATTACAATGACAAGAGTATGAACTTGATAATAAGAACAAGAAGAAAAAGAAAATTTCCTCTATTTGTGTTCTGTAATCTTGATTGTTTAAATTAAATAACTTAATTGTTGTCAGGCTTGTGTTCACTAATAATTTCTAATATTTTATTGCAAAATCAAAAAATGAATGAATTGAATAAAAAAAAACCAATTTTAAAAATTATAAGACCTGACAGTCTATATGCTACGATCACACTTAAAACAAAATTTATAACACAAATATAAATACATTTATTGAATTAAGCATTGCATTAATATTCTGAATTGTATATGAACTTGAATATTACAAATAAAGAAAAAAAAATATCGATATTTCGGAAGCAACATACTTCCTTTATCAGTGTTTGTGACTGACTACAACTTGATTGCTTTGTATTTTTTAGAAAGTACTTGAATTTTAAATGTACAAAACATTTGCGTTTTTACTTTGCTACTACGTCTATATTACTATTAATAATTTTTGTTGCACAATTCAGCACTGATGAAATTATGTAGGGAAAAATGTTGAATCCTTCAAAGCGAATATCAAAGTAAAATGATATATAAGTATATAAAAACTTACATTTGATGGAAGACGCAAAAGTACAAGCGCATACCGTGTGGTCAAATTTTAAATATAACCATACATAAATTGGTATGTATATAATCTTAAAATTTAATTCATTTTAAAAATATGAAAACATTCTTAATATGTTTATTATAATAAACGGGTCCTAACCTGACACCTACACTACACCTACTCTTAAAACTATTTAACCTTTCCCCTGTGCATAGTTTTTTTTATCGTAGTTTGTGCACTGGGGTCCATCTGACCACATATGTATTTTCATATATTTTATATAAAAAATTTTAAATTATTTTTAATTTTTTTTTTTTAATATCGATTTTACTTACAAAATGAAGCAAAAGAAATATAATTAAGATAAAACTATACAAAACTTAAGTACAAAATTCAATTTAATCACAACAAAAATCAAGAAAAATATCTTAAGCTTAAACATGGTCCGATGCTGGAACCTCGATTTCTTCGTTGATGCAGTTTATGCAGATAATTTTTAAATATACTGCACAAGATGCTTCTATACAAATGCCACATAATTTTCGTGTTTTAACATCAGCAGATCAAGGACAAATATGACACCATTGACGTTTACTGGCTGTATTCAAAGATATTGCTTCGTCTGTTGCAACGCGTCTTAGATTCATTACTTTTCTTTCATTGCTCTAATGATGGATAGACGGTTGTTTGCACCAGTTGTATAGCCAACTCCTTCAAGAACAATTTACGTTGAGATGATTTCGGCTGGTTGAATAGTTGAGGGTTTGCAATTTTATACAATATAAACGCTGCAACACCAGCGATGTCGATCATATTAAAAAATAAAGCTATTGACCATCCGTTTAGTCTTCCTTTTGCACGTGTATGTTCTCACTAATTTGTCTAGTGCATCAACTCCGCCTTTAGTAAAATTGTCATCCAATATGATGTTGGGTTTCTTTGAACCAGAGTCAACACTATTATAGTTGTGCAAAGTTGATATAAACAAGACGTTCTTATTTGGCTGTGGAATGTAGTTTACCAACGTAAGATTCTCGTCAAAATAAAACTCTGAAGAAATCACATCTCTTTTCTTGATTTATGCCTTGTTGGTAAATCCTTTTGGCAGACCAGGTTTATTTGAACGAATTTTCCCAATTATTGTTTTTGTTTCTTAATAGCTGTTCAGCCAATATAAAACTTGTGAAGAAGTTATCCATGGTTATAGTTCGCCCTTTGTTAACGTATGGTTCAGATAAACGATGAAATAAATGCAATGCATAATGAGTTGAACGTGGCTCTAAATGATTAAAATAAAAATAACTTTTGTAATAAATATTTATTCCTGCATATTATGATTTTTCATAGAAAATATATGAAACAAATGTTGGGTCTTGTTGACCATAGTGCACAAATATGCGTATAGTTTTCCTCAAACGGTGATAACTACTTGATATACAATCGAATTTGATCTCGATATTTAATTTTGTGCCTATAAAATACTAATTGAGGCTTTCATAGACTGATTGATTGACTTAATTGACGCTAAATATTTTTTTTTTATTTTAAAAACGATTGCACGAATGCACTGAGGAAAGGTTAAATTAACTTTACGACCTAAAGAATTTACAAAATTTATTCAAGGATTTTCACTCACTTTTATCTATTTGTCCTATTTTACAAATGTATTGACTACCAATAACCAATGATTATTTCTTCTAGTTTTGTCTTTATCCGCTATAGACATATTATGTCGTATTAAATTTTTTTACATGTTAGTTTTTACAATTAGAAAGCTTAGGAAAGTCCTTATTACAATTAAGGACATTAAAAAAGTTTCATATTATATGTATTATATTGTAATGAAATAATTTTTTCCCCCGTTTACTATAATAAAATAGTGTAGGGACATGATTTGGTTTTATGGTGTAACTATTGTCTAAAATGATGATATACTCTGAATATTAAACTTATCACTAGTTTTCAACCATACATTCATAAGTTACTATTGATAGATTTTCTCACAGACATTTCTTGATTCAATTTTAACGTACCATCATACTGCATGAAATATTCTCTTAAATATGTTTTTGGAGGCGCTAAATAAAATCTCGAAAAACACTAAGTTTTCAGTCTTTTTATGCATTCATTTTTTATTTTTTTTAAATTCAAACTATTTTGAGTTTTTTTTATACTTTTTGTCCATTTCCATTGTTGTTATATATATTTGATCTTTAAATCAAACATTCTAATGAAAAAAGATAATAAATATAGATACTATATAATATTTTGTGTACTTGAATGACAAAATGCATGAGCATAACCAAGTTGAACATAAATAAAACATAAATAAAGAGAAGAAAATTGACAAAAAAATGTACAAAAATAATCATTCGGATTATTATTTAGAGTATGTCCAGAAGAATCTAACTAGTAATAATGAAGAGCTAAATAGTGAGCTTAAAGAAGAAAAACACATCAGTAGGAACTTATACCACTGTGACCGATGTATGTTATTGTCGATGGTATGCTCACAATATTTAATTAACAATAAAAACATCAATATTAATAACAGCCAACTTAAAACTAGGAGCTAAAAATTATATTCTTAAATGAATTGATTTAATTAGGCTGTCGAAACGATATAAAATCTTATATATATTATGAATGGTAGTTGTCAAACTTTACTTAAGGTGTAAAAGTAAAAATATAAAACTTGTAGATTATTTTGATCAATTGTGGTTTATATTTGATATTTGGAAGTGTTTCATACCCTCATTTGAATTGTTTTATATAACTTACTTATCATGTCGGTAGAAAACTTTATAGAATTCAATCTTTTATTAGGTACTTCAATTATCTGATTGGTTTTTCTTATCAAAATACTAGATACATATATTAAAATTTTTGTATAGCATTTTATTTTTTGATAACTTTACTGTCTTGTCATTTTATTGTTCAAATATTTCCATATATTCATATGAAAATATTATTTTTTATTCGTAAATATCCTTTTAAAAGAAAATATGATTTAGCAAAGTAGGATTCAAATTTTATTTTAAAAGATAAAAGTTTAATTTTGAAAAATAAAAATTATATTTATTACATGCTGAAATAATACATATAAATACACACAAGCGGTATAGTATATACTATGTACAAATTTTTTAATAAAATAAAATATTTTCTTAAAAAAATCTTCTAACATGACTTTAATATGTAAACAATACTCGATTGGTCACACAACCACTCCATCATACAATATACACATATAAACAATAAATTTAAAAACAACCTCCAGAAACAAAAAAAAAAAATGGAAAAAAAACAAACAAATGAAATTTCCTTAGTTTCTAAAATACATTATCCTTATTTAAATTTTTGTGTGGGTTTTTTTTTTGTTTTTTTATTTTTTAGTTAAAAATTTTATCCCAGAAAAGATACTTATTTATCCATGTAAACAAGTTGTTACATTTTCCCGTTTTTCGTAATCCTTTATTTTCATTTTCATTGTTCTCTAACAAAAGAAAACATTTACAATCCTCTTAGTTGTATGCATGTGTTGTCCGAGTGAACGAATAAGACCGAATAAAATAAAATTTTTTTTTTTTGGTTTGAAGAATAGAGATGGAGAGAAAGAAATATAGAAAGATAGATAGATAGATAGAAAGAAAATTTTTTAATTTGAAAAATACCAAATCCTAAATGATCGTGTGTGTACCAACATGTGATTAAATTTAATCATTTTAATAAGTCTTTTATGTAAATGGATTGAATTTATTGAAAACAACTGTCTTTTGTTTACTTTTGTCTTTTGTTTTTTTTTTTAATATAATGTCCTTTTAATACAAAATATATTTTTTTATTTGTGTTTTATTTTATTTAGTTTGTCCATTATGTCCTCTAATTTATATTCAAAAGGTAAAAAACATTCATGAAATTTTCAAACAACGGCATTATTTAGAATTTTTAATAGAAATTAAAATTTTTATAAATTTAAAAATTTAGGTGAGTCAAAAAATAATAGTCATGTTCGGACATTAAAAGGATGAAGGGAAACAATAATTTGATTGCTAATATGCAGAAGAAGATCGTCAGTGGGCGTAAAAGAAGAAAATTTTATAGGAACACGAAAAAAAATATTAACGAAAAAGGTGCTGAAATTGAATAAACATGTTTCGTTAATATTTGACAACCTAATTATTCATTTCAACCCCCATTTGTCAATTTGAAAATTCATATTCTTCAATTTGAAGAATTTTTTGCCAAAAGAAATATTTTACGGTAAATATATTTTCAAAAAGAATTTTTCAATTTAGTAATTTTGGAAAAAAAATTTTTAACTTTACCGAGAGAATTTAATTAAGTCAAATATTTTGCATTAGATATGAATAAAGTCTGACAAAAGATTTTTATTCAAAATTTTGTGTATTAACTATTCAATTTGACGGGGTGAATAAACTTCAAAATCAAAGTTAAAATTTATTCAATTTTTGAGCTATTTCGAAATTATTAATTTTACATATATATATTGCATTTACATTTTTCTTTGATATTCGCTTTAAAGGATTTAAAATGTTTTACCTACATAATCTCATCAGTGATGAACTGTGCAACAAGAATTATTAATAGTAATATAGATGAAGTAGTAAAGTAAAAATGGAAATGTTTTGTAAATTTAAAATTCAACTTATTACTTTCTAAAAAATGGAAAACAATCAAAATGTAGTCAGTCACAAGCACTGATAAAGGAAGTATGTTGACTAATGATAATACAAATATTGGAATTTCGACATATTAAAATTTTGTTACAATAATTGAATTTTTCACAGCTTTAAGCTAAAATTGTTATGACTTTGAATTTCAGCGAAATAGGTATAATGTGTAGTTATATATTCCGTGACTTCCATATTTGGACACAAAAAATTTTTTACAATCTAGTCTATTCCATATTGTTTAATATAGGTTTCAAATGCGCAAAAAAAAGCAAAGCACGCATCGATAAAATGTTCGATGCTTTTAATAAATTTGTATACAGTATTCCAAGAATATATTTATTGGAAATTTTATTTTCTTATTAGTTATACTTTTCTTTTTAGTTAAGTGTGAATATTTTTTTGTTGCTGTGCATATTCATTAAGTTAGTTTATAGAAGTTTGTGAAAGTAAGAGCATGTGTTACTAAACGTAATATTATATTTAAGAATAAATTAGGAATATATACAATAATTCTAGATAAAAAAATGCCCAGTAAAATAGATATTGTCTCTTGCTAAACAAAACACAATAGAATACAAAAAATTTACAATTCAAGATTTATTAATTTTTAATGTCTGAGCAGGGCAATGTTATGAAAGTAAACCAATACAAGCACATTCAGCCTTTTATAATAGTTGTTCTTGGTACGCTACACGAGCCAAACGAATTTTACGTACATTTTGACAGTTTCGTATCATCTGAATAGATTTTGGCTCATTAGGTATGTTCAATTTATATTTTTTTCAAAATTTTTCAATTTATTTAATTTAATTTGCTTTGTCTTTTGTTCACCGAAAACTTTTATATAATACTAAAAAAACAATATGACCATCAGTTTCTCAAAGTTAACACTTGCAATGTTGAATAAAAATTAAGATTCGAATTTTGAATTGAACTCAAACATTTCTGTTATTGAAAACTATTTTTGTTCTTAAATATTTCAATAACTTAACTTTTATTGTTTCAAAATGTAAATAAAAATATTTATTTTATAATTTGAAAAAAAAAAAAATTAAATTACTTCATTACAATTTGTTGTTGTTGTATTATTGAATTTTTCTTCCAGTTAAAGATTTTTATTCGATCTAACGAAAGATTTCTATGATTTGACTACAACTAGGATATTTTCATCAAATTGACTAAATTGTAAACGAATAATTTTTACAATTGAAGCATTAAGTTAAAAAGACCAATTCGTTATGAATAAACAATAAACTAATTGTTCAAAAAATATTTTTTTCTAATTTGCGAAATATTTATAAAAATATTTTTTGCCCGAACAAACTTATATTACAAAGGTTCCTGTATAAGTATACTACTAATGAAATAAATTAAATAAAAAGTGTATATAAAAATCAAATGATTATAAATTAACACTGTTACCATTCTTCTTTTCATTATATTGCTTATTTTTCGAGTACTAATATATCTATAATTTTTGTATTCAGTAAATTATTCCGTTAGGGTATAGGCGTGTAACACAATAAAACAAAAAATACGAACAGATAATTGATTGAGTTGCGTTGCGAACAAAGTGATTGCGTGTAATTTCTCCTCCAAATAAAAATGACAAATACAAATGAAAGTAAGGTTTGAACATGCACTCCAACGATTAGCCCATTCATTGGTTATACTTGCTATATATTTACTAACCCATTAAACTTTTGAAATTGAATTGACGATAGAAAAATATTATTAATAACATACTCATACACTTCATACACTTTATGAAGTCAACTAGTTGTAAAGTCCGTCTAAAAATAGTGTTGTAATTAGAAAAAGAACTTCTTGTGAAACTCCACAAAAAAGTTAATTCTAAGAAATGTAATCAAGTATTCAAATATTAGGTGTATTACGCTAAGTAAGGTACTAAAATCTTGTTTTTGCTAAAATTTTTCTAACCTATTTTGCTTAATTATTCACTAAAAAGATCGAAATAATTGTTTGTTACAAAAACAAATTGAGTTAAAAAACAACAATTTTTTTATTGAAAATTTATTTTCTTTATTCGGTAACACCCTGAAGGTACTACTCCACACTTCAACGAAAAATACCGTTGACAAATACAGCATTTTACTATTTTTTCTCTAGTAATTAGATGTCAAAACCTTATATTTTTGTATGTAGTTTATTGGAATTTGAAAT
Source organism: Argyra leucocephala (assembly GCA_963942445.1). Classification (NCBI taxonomy): domain Eukaryota; kingdom Metazoa; phylum Arthropoda; class Insecta; order Diptera; family Dolichopodidae; genus Argyra; species Argyra leucocephala. Next base: position 94,081,508 of record OZ012677.1, read on the forward strand.
TAATTTGCCTTGCTCCCTTCCCCTTGGAAATTGCATACTCTGGAAATTTTAACATACAGTTTCCATGTCTAAATACTGTTTCAGGCAAACAAACTCCTTATGTCTCCAATGTTTAACCTTGCAACTTATTTATGATCACAGAAAATGCAAATGTAATAGGGAATTGTCAACCTCTAAAAATAAATGGCAGTTCAGAGGCTGTTGGAGCTAATTCTATTCTAGGAATAAATATAGTTTCACCTATAGCTGTGCTAATTAGGACTCTCGTGATTATTAAACTGGATTTTAGAGCTTTTACAACTAATCGAGTCCCATTGCAGAGGCTACGTTTGGCATTTAGGTTTCGCAGTAGTATTATTATACCAACTTTAAATTAAGTTTATGTGAAGGCATTCCACTTGAACAGAAACCGTTTAAAAACTTTACAGGATAATTAATTGCATCATTTTCACCGCAATCATCAATGGAATCAGTACTAAAATAAATTATAATATTTCCCTCCGAAATGTTTAAAATTTGTTTGTTAATTATATCAACATCAGAATTTGTTAATCAAAATATTGCCTTTTTTGAATAGTTAGCAAAAATATCCACATTTAGACTATCTTCAAAAATTTATTTGCAGATCATATTCGAAGGAATTTTGATTAGATTTGCCAAATTTGTTCATTCCCAAACACTCGGTAATGTTTGGTGGAAATCTCCACCTAGAATTATGAGCTTTCCACCAAAAGGTATTTGAGGACAAATATTCATACCATAAAAATTAAGTTCTAATTAATATCCATACTATTCATAACTTCATACAGCATTTACAATAATAATAACTTATTCGTATGAAATAAATTAAAATATAACTACTTATTAATATACATAATATGTCTCATAGTTTACAATTCATTCATATACTGAAAACTTAAAAAGAATTAAATGTATCACATACATTATTTACAATTATAATCTTCTTTATATGAAGCATGACACGTTGGCAGCAGGATTGTTACGTTTCATTATATTAGATGATATTTTTTTATGTTCTTGACAGTAGTTAGCTAGCTTTTCGTACATTAAGTATATAATGCTGTAATTTTTACTACAAAATGTTTTACGTTTATTGTTTTTTTTAAAAATATTTTTATTTATAAAATTTTCGGAATATTTAAAATTAAATATGAAAACTTAGTACCCTTGTAAGAAACTAAGCCTTTATTCCAGTCAAAGAATTGCCTTATTTGGCTGAATGTTATAGGCAATATAGAAAAAATTAAATGAATATACGACTACATGATTAGTCAGAAAAAATAGATCCGATCGATACGACTACATAATTAGTCAGAAAAAATAGAGTCTGCATAATATGTTCTTAAATTCATTGTAAGATTTGCTAGCTTGATCTGAATTGTATCTAAAGTGTTGTTGAAGTTTTTTGTGATACTTTTCCAGGTTTGGTTTTGAAATAATATTATCGTCTCTTAACCTGGTTTTAAAAATTTATTGTAAATAAATAGTTTTAACATTTACCGAGTTTAATGAAAGCAATACTCAGGCAAGACGGCAGTCTTCACAAAAACATTTCTAACAAAAATTCATCCACCTCTTATTAAATTGTACTCTTCGAGGTTAGTTTTCGTAATTCTATCTTAGGTTATTTTGTTCTTTATGTGTTGTTTATGCAGATTTTTGTGTGCTCTATTAAATCTGGTATAATATTCACTAGAGACCCCTATTTATTAATTATAATTCAAGTTAAAACCACGTTTTTAACAGAACAGGGCTTTCAATGTACTGACATTTTTCACTATCACAGAATAGGTATAAAACAAAAACAATAGTAATTTTGTTTACAACTTACTGCAATACACATTACATTGTCCATCATTAAATGTTTGGTAGGTACTTAGGTATAGACAATTGATAAAAATAAAACTCATATGCTACCTATGCTATGCACCCTCTTGAAATTTGTATAAATATAGGATGGTATACTGGTGTAGGTGTGGTTGTGGTGTGGTGATTTATTTTCTCTATTTTTGGTGAATAGATTGAATAATTTTGAAGTGAAATGTTGACAACTAACTCTATTATAATATATGATTGCAGAGGTTTGAACTTTAATTTTTGAGATTTAATTTTAATTTATACACATGATATTTGACTTGTCTTCTTATTTCATTATGCAAAACAATAAAGTTTAATTTTGGTAAATTTTTTACCAATCTGACTAATTGAATGTTAATTGGATTGTGATTGTGGTCTTATATAGTCTATAACTCTATACCAACACAACCCCTTAATAGTAATACAATTATTTAATTCCTTTTAATACAATTATTTAATTCCTTTCCTCTATTCCACTCGTATAACCACTTTTCTAAATTTTATATCTGTGCGATTTACGTATTAATACTGCCGGGACTTGATTTAAACGTATAATTGGGAATGTTATTTAAATATTACTTTTGAATAAAGTTATTGTTTCAGTCAAAAAATCTCCAAATTAAAAACTGAGTACTTCAAGAGGTTGGGACCGCATCGGTATCCATGAAAAAATTCAGATTTCGTATAAAAGATAAACTGGCTTAGCTTGCCAGAAATAAAAGGTGATATTGAATCTATTTTATGTTGCTTCGACCAAGTAAATGTATATGCAGAATATAAATTAGGTCTTTTAATCGAACCCAAAGTAATTAAAAACAGAAGTAAAAACAGATGAACAAATTTAAAGTTTGTTCAAATTTAGAACAATCATTGAATTAGAATCTGTTGCTAACATAAATCAAAATTATTTTTAGTTTTTTTTGTTTAAGTAAAAATCCACTTTATTTTAAAACGTAATATAGGTGCTTATTTCAAGCACAGCTAAACCGTTATCTTTTAATTTTTCAGTACTTAAAACTTTGTTTTATTTTTCTCACTTACACATGACAGCTTGTTAAAAAATGAAAATGAAAACTCATTCAAATCAGAATTCTAATCCCGAAAAGCAATGATAATCATCATATCTCCAACCAACCACTCTTATCATTTTTCTGAAAAATAATCTCTTTAGTAAAAGTAGAATATTCGTAACAACAAATTTTATTTATATATTAAATATTTACATAGACGATGTCCTTTTTTATTAAGGACTTTTTTTTATTTTGTTTTTTTATAATCTCATATCTTATTTTTATAATTCTAATATAAATGTACATAGTTCATATTTTTATTTTTTACCATATCCTTACGCAGTATAGATAGCCTTGATGGATGTTAACAAAAACAAAAAAAAAAAAAAAAAAGAGAAACAAAAAAAATAAGTAAACATAAAAAAAATATGAGATGAGAAAAAAAAAATCTTTTTTTAATATTTTCAACTTTTTTTTTTTTTATAGATAAACGAAATCATAAAAATAAATATTTTTTTTAATTTTCATAGTAGAAATTTTCCCCTGTCATTGGAAATTTTTCTTTTTTTTCTACACCTACGTAAACGAGTACGTGCATTGTAATGTGTAAGTAAGTATTATGCAAAAGTCAATATTGGTAGTGTGTGGTGAAGTACAGAAAAAAATATAAATAACAATAATAGCAAATGCGGATGTTATTCGGTTTGATTCTATCAACTGTAGGATATCATTTTGGCCTTTTACGAATTTTGGTGTAGTTGAATACATTGTATATATATTTTTCACGAAGAAAAATTAGTTTTAAATTAAGCAACTCAATTGTTTAGTTACATATTTTGTTTGAGTTGACTCTACTTTCAATAAGATATTTTTAGTAAGATATTGTTCCAAATAATTAGTCGATTTATAGATTTGTTTCCTCCAAAGAGGTAGAACATGATTTTTTCAGCTATAGGTTAAACGATCAAATAAGCAAATTTGTTGGAAATTTCAGATATGATATAAATTCTTAAGTTTATATCAAATCTGAGGCTGTCGTGAAACTATATAATAGGACTGCTTATAAAATTGTTGGTTTAATTCGACTCGATTAAAAAATCTAAGTACTTTGTGTTATAGCGTGCTCACCATTATCAATTAGCAAGTTTCAATTTTATCTAACATTGGAAAAACTAAATTCTATTGGAGTTCGATTTATTAAATTTCATTAAATTTCCTTAATTTGAATATTATTAATATAAGTTTTTATTGAAATTGATTACTATATGTTGGTCCAGTCAGATACGTTAATTATTTCTGTGCCAACATAACAGCTTATGTCAACATAAGAAAAAATATAAATAAAGTAACTGCTACTTATTTTCAGAATTTTCGATAGTATTTGATGCGAAAATTTGGTTTGATTCTGACAACTATAAGCCACATTTTTATTGGGGTACATAATCGCTTATGCCAATATAATTAAAGTATTTTTGTCGTTATCGTAAAATATTTGAAAAATATTTCTACAATTAGTCATAAAAACTCATAAATTAATTTTTCAAAAACCGTTTAAGCGGCTTATTTTAATTAAGCTAGTGTTAAAACATTTTATTCCTTAATATACACAACAACGAATAAGGGTTTTTTTTACAAAATAAAGTTTTTGAATTTCCAAATGCTTATAATTTAAGCGATTTTAAAAAACTGATACAGTCCCGTCACTATATTTTTAAGCTCTTTTTTTAAATTTAAATTTTAAAATCAATTTTACTCGAAACATCAATTTCAGACATTTTAAGCGGTTATGATTTGTTGTCACAAATTTAATATGTATAACTCTAGTCTAACTGTACATAATAATAATCTATCTTTATTTTTTTAATATTTCCACAATATCAGTGACTTCAGTGTAATCTACATGCCCCCATTGATGTTCAATCTAAAAATTTTGTATTTAATTTAAATTTATTTCCTAATTTAACTTTTATAAAAAAATTTAGTAATTTAGATTTATGTAATTATTATTAAAATTTAAGTCAAATATAATTCATACAATTTACGTCATTCAATGTGGTAATATGGCAATTTGAGAATAAATTAAAAATTCAATTCAAAGAGTGTTATTATAACTTAACAAATCTGAATCTTCTATAGAAATGGCTGATTAAATCTGAATCTTCTATGGAAATGGTATAACAAATTATAATCTAATCTATGGAGATATTTTATTAGTTCCGTTGACTTGATTAGGGTGGTTATATATGTATATTTTTAGTTTTTATTAAATTTATGGAGGCTTTGTCAAATTATGGATATCTTCACATCTTGATAAATCAGTTGGTCAGCTACATAGTACGGATCATTTATTATCATTCGAATCGTTTTTGACTAAAATTATTGTATTGAATTAATGTTTGGTATTGAGGCAAATTTTGTAATTGTATGTCTCTATTTCCGAAAGAGTTGTCATTATTTGTTTATTTTACCAGAAATTGTTTGATTATCTGATAGTGTAATTAATTTAAGTGGATCAATTCCATTTATTAATTTTCAAAATAGTTTAGTCATCCCGCATTGATCATTTGTACATCATATACTTCTTTTTAAGTGAAACCAAAACGGTATTTACTATTACGGAACCAAAAAGGTACGTAGATACAATAAAAAAATTCGTTGAGACAATTAAAAATTTATTAATATTTGTCCGATAAACTTATTCATTGAGCCAATGAATAGTTATTTATTAATTTAATAACCTCGTCGTTAATATAATGAACAAATGAACATAATGAATTAAATGCGTTTATTAAAATAAATTATTTTTGTTTCAATAAACATATTTGTTGAATTAATAAAATATTTCATTGAAAATTTCGTTTCCTTTTGTCGGCAAAAAGTTCCCACATCTCCACCTTCCATCCTTTATTTGATCGTTTTCCCAGCTTTCTGAACTCTCCTCTTACTTCCCATTCTCCGTCACTTTTCACTTCTTTAAATAAAAAATACAATGTTTTTTTACTTGTTGTGTATTTTTATTTTAATTATTTGAATTTTATTTTTTAAACAATTTTTATTTTATAATAAATTTTTGTTGATAACTTATTTTCTTTTCTATCTCTTAGTATTAGTTTTAAATTTTCATTAATTTTAAATATGAAATGATTATGTTTTTTCATTTTTTAAATTATATGCTAAGTAATTTATAACATTTTATTTAATTATTATTTTCTTTACTATAGTTATATTTATTTTGGATTTATCGATTATATTGTCACACCAGACCCCACAATAAATTTACTTATTAATTATTGTAAATAATTTTTTTCTTATATTTAGTTTAACACTATTTTTTAAATAAAAAATGTCACTGACTATTCTCTTTTTTGCACAGTTGATTTTTAATTTTGATTTGTTATATTTTATTTTTGAATTTGATTTTAGTTTTGGGTATTACAAAACCATCTAATTATTTTTTTTTGGTGTTTTTTTCTTATACGAATAATTTTTTTTTCAGTGACAAGTTGTAACTAAGGTTCAGTATTAAAATATAAAGAAACTAATTTGATAACAAATCATTAAACCTATTACAGTGACTTCTTTGATACTCATCATATATTTTTTATGAACATATTAATTATTATAAACGAAGATAAACACCATCAGCACTTTTTAAATTAGCCTTGTACTGAATAAATTAGAAATCAAAGATAAAAATATCTATACTTAATTCTACAACTGACATTTAAAGAAAAAAACAAAAAACGACAAGAACTTTTATTTATTTTATTTATTATTTTTTTTTTATAAAAATCGAAAATCTGGGACATAACAACATGTATAAGAAAATTTTTTATTATTTTTTTTTTTGTGTGTGTATTAAAAATAATGTTCGTTAATTTACCGAACATTTTTTTTTTTTTACTTGTTTATTTTAAAATAAGCAAATCAGTATTTGCTTTATCTCAAAATAAAAATTTATTAAGAAGAGTGTAAAAGATTAGCAGAATTTATATTTATAAACACATGTTAGGTATGTAGAGAAAAAGGAGTTAAATATCAGATTTTGTTTCTTGATTTTATTACTGAACATAATTTTTTGGATAGATTTCCTTTAATGCGAAAAAGCAAATGGCACGGACAATAAAATAAAAAAATATGAGTACAAAATAAAAATAAACTTTTTTCTTATACTTTTTTTTTTGCATTTATGACACTTAAATCGACCCCAAAATATTTAAAACAAAAATTCATATGTACAAATGTACACCATATAAATATTATGTTCCTTTAAACAATATCAATACACATACACCATATTATATATACATTCATGAATTATATTATGTTTATAATGCATTATGATAAAGGTCTAAAATTACCCAAACAAAGAAACAAAAATAAAAAAAGAAAATCCATAAACTTTTGAAGTGGAAAAACAGTTTTTTTTTCCATATTTTTTTTTTTTTTGGGGTCTGAAGTTTTTCCATTTCTTTTTCAGTATGTTATTCAGTGTGGGTGGAGGAGTATATGGTGGTGGTTATTTGTTTTCCTTTTTTCTTTCGTTTTTTTTCACAATAATTTTTATATGATAAGTCATAAAAACTGACAGAACACAAATATTAAAAAGAAAAGAAATGAAGAAAAAAAGACAAAGCAAAAAATAAATAAGAAAAAAGAAAAGGAAATCATAAAATAAATAAAATAAATAAATAAACATAAAAATTGGGGCCTTTCCATGACCAAAATTTCCTAACTTAATTTTGAAAGCAGAAATTCAGTTGTTTTTGTTGATTTGCTAGTTTAAAGTTGGATACGTAAATAGAATTGCAATTAGAATTTAATTTTTTTTATAATGAAAATAAATTAACTTATTTTTATTTACACCAGACACTGTAATCACACACTGTAAATCAGCATCTATAACTTCTAATGTTTGTTTTTCAATTTGATATAACAATTTCAGCAACTATTTTTCAACTATTTCGAAATAATATAAATAAATAATATTTTAATACAACTTCGGTATTCTAAGATATACTTTTGTTGCAACACATCACCAAATCAGGTACTATAAAGTTTAGGTACATCTGGTTTTGTTGGCATTGTAATAATATTTGATTCCTTGACTCTAAAATCTAATCGAACCCAGACAGGTGCAGATTCTGCTTAGAAGAATAAGAATCCTCTTCTCACATATTGAGAGTTCGCTCTTATCAAAAAGAAAAAAAAAGATGAAAAATCTAATACTCATTTAATAAAAATCGATCAAGAATAAGAAAAGGACAAGTTAACGACTCCAGTTTCAGGTAAGGAAGTTTTAATCAAGAATTTTGTGTGTCTTCTACTATTTTGAAAAAATTTTTTGAGAGTTTAATTTGGTGACATTCGGATACCGTGATCAATATTTCAGTGTAAGAGGAAATATCTGATGATTTCCTAGAAAGTTAAATGGTCAATCCATTTTTAGATGTGGAATTAGCAGTATAGAAGAAAAATTGGAAAAATGTATGTAGGATTTTATATAAATCTGTTTATAAATTTTATTTTATTTTAATTGCAAGTTTTATTCAATTTACTTAATATTACGTGAAATAAAATTATAATGAGTTTTAATTAATTTACAATTTGTGTCTGAGCTTAACGGCTGCTGCAACAGAAGAGAACTCTCCTTTCTTTTATTTTTTACAATCACCTCCTGCAAAGCTTTTATATAGAAGTGAGAACTTTTGATTAGAAATTAACGAGTACAGTTTAAAGATTAATCCATTCACCATAGTTAAAGTAAATAATTCATAATAGTTCAAGTAAAAGTTATTCAAATTAAGGCTAAAAAATAAAGTAGATAATTCATATTATTTCAAGTTAGAGTAATTCAAGTTAAGGTCTAATAATTATGACCACTTCTAGTGGTACGATTTCCCACATGTATTTTTTTTTTGTTATTATTGTCAAAACCAAGAAATGGATGCCGAAATTAATTACTTGAAAATTATTTTTCCCAGTTCTAGAAATCTTGAGCCTAGGGTAATATGTTTTTTACTGACTGCGATTAGGAGCAGGTTTTCTCCAATTTGAAATATGAATTTTTTTAATGTCCAATATTTCATCTCCCTAACAAAGGAGTTGTTTATTTCGACGATGCGTTCGTCAGGATTTGGATTCGAACTGTTTCTTTTATCTGGGACATTTTGTTCCATTTTCCATGTATGGTCTCGCCGCCTGTGAATACGTTTTAGGTAGACAATTTTGATTAGGTTCATGTTATTAGACAGCTGCTATAATTCGGTGTTCTCTTCCGAATCCGTTGTGTACAGTTGTAAGTTGATATGTCAAGTGAAAAGCTTTGAATCTAGGTGTTTACGCAAATCAAAATTTACCTTATTTCAATATCAATGTTACTTGTGAGGCTGATGTTTGTTGCAAAATAAATAAATTTCTGAACTACCTTAGATAGCGAAATTAGTTTTTGCATAGTCTTAAATGCATACCATACCAACAATCATAAAATAAGTTTTAATTTAATAATTTTCGGTATATTAACTAATTAACTAAATTTAATTAATGTGCAAAAAATTATATCGGTTTTATATGTAAGGTGGTTCAGTTCCACTTGCAAGTTCTTTAAGTTGTGTCATTAGAGTATTTGAGAATGAAAATTGTCCCACTGAGTTTATTTTTAAATTAAGCCTGGACTACAAGGGTTTAAAGAAGATCGGACTAGAAAATTAATATTCCACTAATATTAACTACAGCTCCGAGGATATTTAAGTTTGTAGAACCATGTGTTCTTCAGATTATTTTTTAAAAATTGATATATTTAATTAATGGGCTGAAGCTAGACGCGCTGGGTAGCACAGTATGTAGAGCGCCTGCCTTTCAACCGAAAGGTCCTAGGTTTAATTCCTGACAAAGGCAAAATAATGCTTTCTGCGATTTTTGACCTGTTCCAGTGCCCTTTATCATTGGGATAAAATAAATAATAAATAGTTGAGAGTTTTGGTTATCACTGAAAATAAAATAGGTCTATGCTATTATGAAGACGACGTACTCTACAATAGATATAGTTGTAAATTAGTAGATCTAACCATAAAAATTCTATAGAAAAGCTGGTGATAGGGTGTTCATCCTATAGACTTGGAATTATATAAAAAAAAAGGCTACACAAGCTTAAAATTTTGAAATAAAAACTGTTATGTATGTAAAAAACGTTAAATATCTCGGAAAAGTTCGCTGGTGTTTTCTTTTTATTATTTGTTTCATGCATTCCACTGTACATTTTCTACAGCTTTCCCAGATACAATTTTTATATTAAACTTAGAGTTTCGCAGATAAAGTCATATATAAATTTCAGTAACTTCAATTACTTAAAGTAATTTTGACTAAATTTGACTAATAAAAAATACAATTGTTACAATAATCAACCATCATTTTTGCTAAAACACAGGTACTCTAATATTATAAATGTGACTGGTTGCACGTTAGTTAAAATGGAAATTATTTGGACAGCCTAAATTTGTGAATCTATAAAAACTTCACAGCAAAAAAAAAAAAAAATTTTTTAAATTTAAAAATCAAGCTGAAATATATACAAATACAACACAATCATAAAATTCGCCGTAAAAAATATGTTGAACGAGAATTTGTTTGTTTTTTATATTCATTTTTTTCCATCTTATCGGTGGTTGACTCTGATATGCCATGTTTGATAATTTATTTTTGTATTATTTTCTTTTCCTGAATAAGGAAATCTGGAAATTACATTTTTTAAGCAAAATACAAAAAACATCAACAACAAAAACAATAAAAAAAAATATTTTATTCAATACAAAAATATTTTCAACTCGTATAATATTTTTTTTTTTTGTGTGCATGTATTTGCAATTCATTATAGTATTTTGATTATATGATTATATTGATAAATTTAATAATAATCATAATACATTATAACGTTATTTTTTGTTTTATTTGATTCCAAAATTTTTATTTTTACTATATTTTAATATTTCATTTTCTTTGTTTATTTATTTCATTTTTTTTCGACCGCTTTTGTTTCAAAATTTTTTTGCAAAATTGTAAAGAATATAAGAAACGTAAATAAAAAAAAAAAAAAAAACAATAAAAATAAAAATAAAAATCTGAGGAAAACAAATAATGAAAAATCAGGAACTTTTGTTATTTCGCTGAAGAAAATTTTGAAAATAAATCCTTATTTTATGTGATTTTCTTTTTATATTTAAAAAAAAATAAAAATAATAATAATTTTCTTGTCCTGATTGCAGTTATTTGTAATGATTCTGATTATGATTATGATGTTGATAAGCTTAAGGCGAATTATATCTTCATTATGATGGATAATGTAAATAATTCGCTCTTTGATTTGTTTTGTTTAAAAAAATAAAAAAAAAAAACAAAAAAAAAAATAACAAATAATGAAATGAAAAAGGAAGAAAAAAAAATTAACGATAGAAAGTTTCAAGAGATTTAAAGAAAGACTGATTCGACTTCAAAATTATGTCTAATTAAATATTTAAATATTAAAATTTATTCATCAATTTTTATTTAATAATATTTATATCTATAAACATTTATTAAGGTAGTTATTAAATAGAATAGCAACAGCGAACTAACCTGAAAGTAATGATTATTGAATTGAAACAGAATCACAGTCTCAGAACTACAATATCTTAGGTAGGCCGATATTTTTTACTGTGGAGGAATAAAAAGGATAAAATATATAAGAAGGATGAAGATATGACGTAATCGATTGACTTATTACTCTTTTCCTCGGTCATTTTAACATTTTCCTCCTTCCCACGGATCTTTTATTCCTCTTTCCCTTGGTTATGTGTTGTTAACAAAAATTTAAAGAATTTAAATATTTTGAATTTAATTTGACCTTTGATTCAAATTTTCAAAAAAATAAAATTCTTCGTAAATTTTCATATTTTAGACTTACTTCATTCGAACCTAATTCAACCGCCAAAATTTATGTATAAAGTTATTCATGATATCTGTATTAGAGTGTAGGTTTTGAAAATAAAATTGATATACTTTTGTAGATAATTTTGTATACAATTTTATTCAGTTGAGAAATATTTAGTGATAAAGTTTACTCAACTAATATTTGGTATGGGTATATTTAACAATTTCACAAACTGGTTAAATTTCTGACCACTATATCCAAACTATATTATGAAATCAAAGAAATTACTGAACACATTTTGGATGAGTGGAGCTCGTTGACCAACAAAATAATAATTATTCGTGCAAGGAGATTGACTCAAAAAGAAAAACTTCAATTCAGTTCACAAAAGTATCTCCATAACATGAAACAAATTTATGGTTGGAAGTTTTAATGAATCTAACAGCTATTGTAATATTAGTGCCGCAGGAGCAAGAAGTGAAGTTAAGAACTGAATTTAATCTGCCATCGGTCTGAATTGAATATCTTCAATAAAATATCTTCAACGTGTAATTCTTTGTAAACATTTTAGGAAATATGCGACTCTCTATTGTATTTACTTATCAAGAACAGAATAATTTGCTGCATTCCAACAGATTGGGCCAAAAATCGACCGTTTTTTAATTTCCATAACTACTAGTTTTGTATTCCATAATTACGTATTCGTTGAGTGGATAATTTGGTAATAAATTTTGAATAAAGTGGAAATAAGTATACTTTTCACTAAGGTCCAGTTATTTAAAATATGTAAAGCATTTTTTTATTTCAAAGTACTTGAATAAAAATAAATGAAATTGTTGAATTCTGCTGACCAGAATAAAGAGTAAAAAAAAATGAGTTGACTACGTAAAAACGTTTTTTTTTTAAAGTGTTTTTCTACGTAATTTGAAAAAAATGACAAAAAATTTAATTTTTTTTGTTAAATATAAGTGATAATATACATTAATAATATCTGCGGCAATAATATTTAACCGATTACGTGGAAATTTAAAATTTCTCAGTATGACCATTTTAAAATTGTTATGTGATAAAATTGGGAAGGCATAAAAAGTACAATGTATGTTCGTAACATTAATTTTTATTGAACTAAAAGTTCAAAATTGAGAAAAGGAAAACAAAATAAGCAGTTATAGTATATGAACAAAACGAAATTACAAGCGCTTATTAATTTGTAGGTTAGATCAAATCACAAAATAAATTTAGATACAATCTAACAAAATTTAATATAAACAATCAACTTAATATAAAATATAATATTTTTTTATAGAATATTTGAAATTGATTATATCATAATGACTTAAGTCATAAGTTATTATGTGATCTTCTAAACTTTGAAAATTCATAGAAGCCTCGAGATATTTGGGGATATTTATATTTTATTTGTTACTCATGTCGACTTACGTGGTTATACTATATTATTGCCAATTACTAATAAACAAACTATATTAAAACAATTGTTATTATAAACAACAACAGTCATATATTAAGTAATACTCAATAAAATAAAATTAAAATGTTCGTAGCTGTAAAGACCTAATTTAATGTCTATATCTCAAACTACAAATATTACAAATAAAGCACTACTATACTATACAAACAATTGTTATTATAAATAACTTACAATAAGTAAAGTAATATATATAGACACAATGTTGATATAAATAAATATTATATCGGACTTGTCTTTTTTAAATTTTTAATAATTTCTGAATAAATTTGTAAATTAATTTATTTTTTCTAGTTACAAAAATTTATTTTATGTCTAAATTTTTGTCAATATTTATAACTCACCGATGTATGAATAACATCTTATAATAAGTTATAAAATCAACCAAAGCAAAATCAGAAGTTGTATAGGTAGTCTAACACTACAATAATGCCAACTGATAAGTTCAAGTCACTGCTAAAAATAATTATGGTACTAAAAAAAGTGTTGATATTTTTTGATAAAATCTCGCCCAAATTTGATTTGCCTGGCAGCAAATTTAAAATTAACGATCTTAAAAAAAAATAAAGTGTTTCAGATACTAGTTGACGCTTTTTACATTTTTTTAAATAATGACTATTTTTAAAAAACAGAATTTTGATTTTATTGTAAAACTATTTATAAATTTATTTTATCTTATTATTTCATTTTCATTTTCATTTTGCTATGTTTTATTTTTTTTTAAGAGGAAAATTATGAATCTCACTTTCATTCTATACGTCTGGTCTGAAGCAATACATTTTATTGATCTAAAAATTCTAAGAAATTTTATACAATCTGATTTTTGTAATAAATAATTTTTGTAAACTTTTTATAATAATAATGGCGGGTATCTAGACTTTACAAGGCCAAGAATTTATATTTTCTATTTTTTGTTGTTGTTATTTGTTTTTTCCTATTATGAATTTTTCAGAATTTATTCCAAATTTAAATTTTTTAGTAATTTTTTTATTTTTTATTTTGAATTCTTAATTAAAGGATTATGTTGAATAAAGTACCAGGATATTTTGAGATTTATAATGTTTGTGTTTTTTTTGTTTGTTTTTGTTAGTATTATATATATATTTATAGATATAGTAATAGGTGCACTTGAAAAAAGGCTAAACTTGTTGGGAAATTACAAATATATATTATACAGAACAATGAATACAGAGTATATTCATAGTATTTACTTAAAGATTCCGGTTTAAATTTGTTTTCCACCTCTTAAATTTTGTGAGTTATAAAATTATTTCGTAAGCAGATAAAATAACTTTAGAAATGAATTTTTTTTAAATTATATTCTAGAGTTTATCCGATTTTAAATAACTTTTATTATTACTTTTGTTTTTTGAATACTTAAATTATAGTTTAATTTGTGTTGAACAACATAAAAAAATAGTTTTGGCTTACTTTGTAATTTATTAAAATCTTTGCAATTGTAATTATCTGCTTTTATGATGGCTTATTAAATTAATTTTTAGAGAATATATGAAAAAGGAAAAAAACTCATTAGTCCTTCAATTAGTCCTTGAAGAAGATATAATACAAAATAAATCTGATAATGATTATGTAATTTACAAAGCGACATACTTTAAGTTTGAATTTAAAACAATAAAATTATAAATTTCAATTAAATCAATAAAATACAGTGTGATTTAATTATCTAATCTAGTTCTCGCTCTACAAATACTCGATTTTGTTTTTTATTTACTGTGTTTTAATTTAAAGGTTTTTGAATTAGATAATTTATTTTTGGATAATTCAATCTGGAAACAAAATCTGAAAATAATTAATGAAAATTCATTATTTTTTAATAATTTTTAATTTTTACAAATTATACAACAACAAAATCACTGACGATAAACACGAAATATAATATTGCCCAAAACTATTAGTCAGTATTTAAGACGTTAAAGACAAAAACCAAAATTTGAACGATGACCTGCATATACATAACCGTTATTAACAGATTTTATTAAAATAAATTATTGTGTTTAAATTAATAATTGATTATAATTATGTTAATATATATATCATCATTGTACTTAAACCCAATTACTGGTGCGTAGAGCGGAAATAAAATCTGTTAATCGTGTTATATGTGCGATTAATGACTTCATTTGCGGCTATTTGCTTCGTTGGGTACTTGCTTTGCTTAAAACTATTGTTCTTCATGTTATATTTAGTGTAATATTTAATAAACATTGTAAATTAACATTTTTGTGACCGTAGCCTAAGCTGACACTGGTAATAAAAATAGTAAATAAAATAAAAATTAAATGTTAATTAATTAAAATTCAAAAAATTCATTTAAAATTAGATTAATTAACATAAATCAATTTTTAATGTAAATAATTTTATAATAACACTTTCACTTTCTTTAAAATATACTTTTATTTTTTAGTTCCCGAGGAAGTCTACTGTAAAATGATGAACTTGATTTCATAACTTTAAGATTAAGACCACTAAGTCCATTTCCAGTGCAATATCTAATCTGATTAGATGTCCATGTGTTGTATTACCGGAATCAATTTCTTATAATCTTCGAGCTTCATATTTTGTACTTATAATTTGTTCAATTTAGGCCATATAAATTTTCTATTGCTTTATTTCACACTTTTTCTATATTTATTTATTTATTTAAGAATTCTCAAATGAGCCCAATACAAATGAGTACAGAGTGTATAATATAATCTAATAAAATAGAATCAGTGTAAACTAAAATTCCAAATATACAAAATACTAATATAATTCAATGTAAATAGTGTATGATAATAGAAAAACAAAACAATAACAGTACCAGCAAGATTCACTTGTTATAAAATAATTCAATATTGAACATTAATAAAACAAAGATAAGATATATCACTATAACTAAACCTACTGTACATATTTACCAACTACTTAAACATATTCAATTTAATAATTATATTATATACTAGATTTTTGAAAGATAATATCCATTTATTTCTCTTTTGAATTTTTTTAAACTATTAATATCTTTCATCGCACTACTACGCAATACAACTTGTATGCTCTATTATATATGGTATCTAGTCCATTGAATCTGATATTGGAAGATATTATTTTGATATTATTGTTATATTAACAATTTTGATATTTGATGTTATTGTTTTTGTTATGTTTGTTATTAACTTTATAAATTTATTTTTAATTTAAATAATTTTATACATATCCTTTCATGGAGAATCGGATGTTGTGTGCATTGTTTTTGTCTTATCCTCTATATAATTAGAGCTTCCATACAATGAACACACATCGCCGGAGTAATTTAAGTGATTAACACGTGCGAAATGACTTCACTGGATAACGTTGCTCTAATTTATTTTCACCAACAGTCTTAGTTACTATGTCACCCATTACTACTAAAAACCATATGAGTAATAAAATTCTCTGTCATGCACCCTGACACACCTCGAAGCAATTTGTTGGCTGTCCCTGACTATTTAATTATGACTGAAATAATTTATTAAAATAAAATAATATACAAATTAAAACTATATACTACAAAGCTAAAACAAAAAGAAAATCTTATTATCGATTTCTAGACATTACAGACTAAACTTTATTATTTTATATTGAAAATTTTTGTAAAAAGTCTTCTACTATTTTTACTGCTTTTTTCAATCTGCATTTAAATCCGTTTCCTATACTATCTTTATTTTTTTTATTACTTTTCATTCGTTTTACATTTAAACTCCTCTATTTTTATTACATTCATTCTGTTTGGTACACCATCTAATACTTTTTACTGTCACAGGAAATTTTATATCACCATATTTAAAACCAATTACTAAAAATACATATGTACAGTTAGTGCATAAACATTTTTTTTTTTATTCTTATATTATTGCAATATTTTGTTTCATTTTTTTGTTTTTTCCCTTTTTTTTCTTCTTTTTTTTTTAGTAAGTACGTATATGACTGACTATTCAACAATATGATCAGCAATCAACAATAAAAACGACGAGGTGATAAGGAGAAAAAAAAATAAATTTTCAAATTCTTAATACACTCTATCTATAGTAGAAGTAAGAAAGAGAAGTAGAATACAGAATACAGAAAGGAAAACAAATGACAGTCTTTGAATAAAGTAGAAAATAATAAAAATAAAATTTCCTTTTCTTCCTGTCATTTTATCTCTTCTGATTTTATTTTATTATTAAAGGTGTAGCGCCAGCAATAATTCATCGAAGAATTTCTACCTCAATATACCTATGTAATGTATATGTATGTATGGGTGTATATCTTAACTCTATAAACCTTTTAATTTTTTCTTTTTTCTTATTATTTATTTTAGATTTCCATATTTATACCTTCTCTACTGATTTTTTTTGTTAAAGGATAATAAAAGTTTTCATTTTTTATTCCTAATTCAAGATTTCTTCGATGAGGACGCTTCAAATGCGTGGTATTTCCATTCTTATCGTCTTTTTCTTATATGAAGTTGAAATTTAAGAATATTCTTTTCTTTACTATTACATTTGCAGTGTTTTGTACAATATTGTAAAAGTTAATATATGGTATGGAGTTAAGTTGATACAAATCAAAGCTATGAAACTGAAAATAGAAATGATGATTCAAGACAAAAGAAAAAAAAAGATGAAATAGAAATTGGAAGTTTTTGATTGGGTATGGAAGAGTGAGGATTTGAGGGATTGTTTTTTATTTTGCTTTAACAGAACAGATTTACAATTTTCAATCAGTGCTATAGAAACCTTTTCAATTTTTCAAAAGCCAACGTTATCGATTTAAAATTTCATCTTTTTTTGAAAATGATGAGAAGAAAAATCAAACTGAGATATTTGAAGTAAAATTTCTGTCTATGTTGATCAATCAGTTTTCGTTTTCTTTTAACTATTTTGTTTGTGGTACAACTTTTCTCTTTCTTCTCTTTGTTCTTAATTTTAAGAAATTTTGATTGAGAATTTTCAATAAATACAGGTTGGTTCTTGTAATTATACTCTGCTTTGTTAGTAAAAATAATATTTAAAAAACTAATTTCGAAATTAGGTAAATTCTGTATTAAATATTCGTTAATTATAAGGGCAATGTTCCGAAAATATATTTCATTAAATTTACACAATTCTATACAAATAAACTATTTGGGACTCATAATGAACATTTATAGTACTCCAGTTTAGCTTTATAGTACTCCAATTTGGCATGAAGAGTTAAAATATTGTTTAGGATAAAGTTTTGACATCTACATCTACTCCGCGCCTTGAGAAAGAAAAAGTTCATTTTCCATTTCTTTAAAAAACACATTGTTGGGCCAAAGTTTATTGTCGGTATTTTAAAAGAGATAGTATGATGTGTTTATGTGTTGATGTGGTTATGTAAGGATAGTATGATCCTCAGGTGCAGTTGACTCGGTTGGTATTTTAAAACATATAAACTTCAGTATCAACTTTCGTTCTCTTAGGCATTCCGCCCTCTTTCGTTTAAAGTTTCATCGCAATGGAAAGAATGATCCAATTACAAGAATGTTGAGTAACGTAAACAGTAACCCTAATGTCTTCGATTTTCACATTAGTAAGTCCAAACTAAAGAATCTGCTTTATTCAAACAGGTCATAAGTTTTTGAAGGATATGTAATACATGTAGTATACGTAGTTGTTCACATTAAATCAGTAGTATTTCATACTTTTAATATGTATATATGTATTATGTTTATTTTTATTATTATTATTTTTATTTTTGTGTCTTTGACTAATTGCGTTTAGCATGTGTTGTATTTTTATATATGTATGTATATATATTTTTATTATTTTTTTTTTCTTTCTTTTTCTTGTTTTTTTTTATTTTTTTAGTTTATACCTAAATAAATTGACTAATGCATCTTCGACATAATTTAAATTTGTAAAATTTTGATTTAGCCTATCTTGACATGTTGGAAGATAGTCTAAATCTATGATATAATTTTTTAATTGATTGAACATTTTGAATTGCTTCAACTTTTGACTTGTGAGCATATTGCCTATTGATTTTTGTTCTTTGATTTGCATTGACATGTTAGAAGGCAAATCAAAGCTACTAGATTTTTCACCGTTTTTCCGTTTATGGATTTTATTTTTGTTTCTGTTTTTAGTATTCTATTAATTTATAATTACTAATTTCCTTAATCGTGTCTACTAATTCCCCCTTTTTTTTGTTTTGCATGCTTGTTTTAAGCATTTCCTGACCCAATTCTCTCCTTACTAACACATTCTTCATTAAGGGTTATCACGTGCTTGTATTCTTGTTTGAATAAAATTAAAATATAATAATAAATATTAAAGTTTAATTAATGAAAGTTCATTGAGTGTATGCTCGTCACTGAATAATTTAATTTATTAAAATCTTTCTATACTTTTAATAGGAAGAGATTTATTCTTCCAAGCACTGTAATGACCTTGTAGACACTCCTAGTCATATGCTAAATAATAATAATAATGAAAATGGAGACTCCCCGAGTGCGCGGCACGGGAGGGGTAATTGGTCGTTGGGACATTATTATTATTATTATTATTATTATTAAGATTTTATGCCACAGGATCAACTAAAATTAGTACAAGTAGGTCGTATACATATATAAAATAGTACACCAACAAATAATTACTTCGTAGTGTAGTAAAATATTTCGCAATTATTATGACAAGCATTTTCAGTCAAGATGAACAGCATGCATTTAGTTTTGTAGCTCATAACAAGCTTATGACAAAAAAAAGTATTCTTAATAAGATCTAAATTAAAATCTCTGAAACCTGCATTGAAAAGTGTTTTGACACAGATCATGACAAACAGTATCAAATGCTTTCGTGATATCAATAAATGGAGCAGCAATTATATTTATTATAATTGAAGCTGGTATAAATTTCAGAACAAAATTTTAGGAACACTATTATTTTTGTTTCCTAAAACCAAACTGATAGCTACTATGTAAAGTAGTAAGATAAAGGAAGTTTAAAATTCGCATCTTCAATAATTTTTAAGATTGGATAAAGCAAGTAAATCAGTTTGTAATATCTGGAATAGCTTGTTTAAAGAGATGAATAACGTATAATAAATTTGTTTCACAATATACACAATAAAGTATTTTACTTGCGGGTTTGCATTAAAAAATATATTATGAATATAAAAATTTTTGAACACTGAATGAATGAATGTGTGTAAACACATTAGAATAAGCTCATATTAATGTAAATTATAAACAAGTAAAACTGTATATATAATAAAATAAATATATAATAAATATGAAAGTGGTAATAATTATTATAATAATGCTTACGTTCACATAAATATATTTATCATAGGATTACAACGAATTGGTTCTAAACTAAAAGAGAGTAATTTACGAGGGCATTTGGATCAAATATTCTCTGAGAGCAGAAATTAGGTGAAGTAGCAAATGTCAAACTAAGATTAAATGTATTTGCAGTCTAATCGATTAAGCAGTTTGATTTTAGTCATGTAAAATTTTTAATGTCAATCTTAGATGACTACTTTTGAAGTGTAATCGATTATTTAGTAAGCCAAAAATCATCTAATATGGTATTCACACTACGAGTATATATAATATGTTATCGAGCTCGGATAACTAGTTATAGAAATAGGTGTTCACACTTCACACTTACGGATAATTAGTTTTTATTTGACTTTTAAATTTATATGTATATTAAAAAATATTTTTTTGTTGTTGCATTATAATAGAAAAATGAATATACATTATAAATTTACAATATTATAAACATAATATTATAAAAAATAAATAAATAAACTTTTTCTGATCAATACGGCATTGCCAATATTTTTTCGGCTAGAGTTGCTAAAAAATTACATTATAATCGAAAAAAATCTATCTAATTTTCGAAGGTAACCCTTTAATTTTTCGTGTTTTCCCGGAAAACATGTTATACTTGATAGTTTCATTTTTTTACAATAACTAGTTAATCGCTGCTAACTTGTAGTGCGAATAGCATATAATCGAAAATGTCATTTGCACATTATTAGTGTCTTATGAGCTTGCAATTTAGTCCAAAAAAATGTTAAATACATAAAGTATTTTAATACAACGTATTAAAATAGAACATAAGTGATGCAGACCATGCTAGGTAATTAAAAAATATAGTTAAAGCTGCAACAATTTTATTAAAGTGTTTTGTTTTAAATTTTGAAAATTAATTAGCGTTTTGTTAGTAAATATATTTACTCGTAGGAAAAACATTGCAGTAAAATTTATTGATAAGCAGTCAAAAATTCTTGATAAACAGATGTAAGGGTTTTAATTTTTTTAAAATCAATTTCTTTAATTCTTTCGGTTAAAAAATTGCAACAAACCTCAAATGTCAAAAGTCAAAATACAATAAACACTTGCAATTCAATTGAAAGAAGAGTATTTTCATCAACATTCCCAAACTTTTGTTTTGCTTGATCGTCAAATGTTCTTGCATTTGATCTTAGTTTGACATTTCCGATTACACTTTGTTAAGTGTCATTTTAAGAAGTAAATTTAATGTTAAAGGACGGTTTTAACTTTTTATTTTGAAATTTTATTTGAGTTCTCGAAAACATAATGCTAGCCAATATTTATACACAAATAATTTCTTCGAGACAGTTAGTTAAAACTAAGAAGTACCGGAAAACATTTAAATGTGACATGTAGTTTCATTTTAACCTACAAAATATGTATCTTTCAAATAATTAGAAGCATAATGTACTGAAAAAATACATCTTTCTTATAATTTGATTGAGTTATAGAAGTTTAGTTTTGAGAAAAAATTGTATGGACTGTTGTTTTTTATATGTGTATACAAAACTTTGAAAGGAAACGAAAGCATATGTATTTTATTTATTTATGTATCGATTAATATAACAACAAATATAATATGATATAATATATTGGCTATTTAATGGTCTCTTTTCAATACATTTATTTTAATAATCTACAAATTTCCATGCAACTCTGGAAAATTAATTATAACAAAATTTTTTACTTGTTCGAACTTGAGCTTTTGTCCTACTGATTTTGTTTTTACTGTTCAATCTGAAACATGGGATTGTACTGAATGACTTGAGTTATGCAATTCAACATACATATATTATACATTTTATATTTTACATACCATTTTTAAATTTATAATTTTCATTTTGTGAAAAATCATAGTAAATACATCCTGTATTCGAATCTGTTATGTATATTTAAATAACAAAAAAATGTTGTGTGTATAGATTTTAAACTGAAAGGGCTAAAATTCTAGCCTAATATTTTTGTATGCTTTTTTTTGTTTTGTGTTTTTCTTGTACTTTTTTTTTTTTTTGTACTCTTTTAAAATGAAAGGATGTGTTCAATTTAATATTATATTTTTGATACATATAAAATATAAAAGGACATTATTTGCTTGAGTAAGCACAAAATTTTTTTGATCAATAATAATGTATGTATTTATGTGTGTTTGTTTTTTATAAGCTTAAAAACAATTTTTTCGTTTATTTTTTTAAAAATTTATTTGGTTATTTTGATTTTTTTTTTATATTTTTGTTCTTAGAATATATGAATATACATATAAGGATCTGGGTCTGGATCATTTGGGCATAGGTTACATGAAAATTTATTGTGTATCGTAAATTCAACGTCAAATTCTTAGAATTTTCGTTTTCTATATTTGTTCAGTGTTCAGTTTTTTTTTTTTATTTTTTTTATTATTATTTGTTACATACATTATATTTGTACACATATTCCTTTGTTGTTTTATTTTATTATTTTTCGTGTATACTTTTTTTTTTTATAAAATTTAAGAAAATTGTCGAGGTGTGCAAGGATATAAGAAGATTAAATGATCACAAGAAAAAATTACTTATTAAGTATTAATACTTTTGGAGCAACAATAAGGGACACAACAAAATAAACCCAACAATAATAAAAAAAAAAAAATAATATCATAAAAAAAGAGGTTATCATTGTGTACAATAAAGAGTAGACGTCTTTCGCAGAGAGTGCAATAAAATATAATATTATAGAAAAACGTGTTGAATGTACATATATATTATATTGAAAGAAAATATAAAATGAATTAAAATGAAAAGTACCAAAAATGTATCCATTCAGAGGTGAATATCACTTTTATTCAACTTTTCATATAATATATTTTTCTTTTTAAGTCACTAACATAATGGAATAAAAAAAAAAATAAGAACACAAATAAAAATAAAGAACAATAACACAAAAATATTGTCAGAAAGTATACTCTGATTTAATTTTTGAAAAGTCATTGAAGTAAAAATTTTGAATTAAAAATTAAAAACAACACAGGATTTTTAAAAAAGATTTTTTTTAATACATTTAACAGGTCCTTTGATAGGAATTAATGTGTTTTATATTACATTGATCAGACATATTGTCTATTTTATGTGTAATGATTTGAAAAAATTAAAATATTAAAAAAAAATTTAAAATAACTACTATAGTATACAGCTCTGTATATACATCAAATTAATTCTAACTTAAATTTGCCCCAGTTGACATGGCATATTATGTATTATTATAAAAAGTTATATGTATAAGAAATTACTTACAGAACAGCATTTTACAGTAACAATTTAAAATATAACTAGTTGTTGTTATTTTTTAATATGTTTTATAATTTTGTTGATACGTATCCAGTTCTTCAAATAAATATAGATTTTGCTTTTGCCGATATTTCGTCGCATCAACGAATAATCAATTGATTCCAATGTTTTACATTTTCAGGATTAAACACTGTGTTTTACTTCATATTTTGAAAGTATAAGTTTTTTTTTTTGTTTATACGCAGGAGAATCTTCAAAAGACACAATAAGCCCCGTACCTTGACATTGTGTGTGGGATTCTTACCCACTAAATCACACCCTTCCTATATTGCAATCTAGTCCTACAGGACTAATGAGCAATTTTTTCTTGGCTTTATTTTATTTTTCACTGTAGACTATATCCAGCGATGTTATCTAACTTTTCCTTTGACGTGTTCATCCATAACCTTGAAGACCCATCGCATCAGCGACGGAAAACCAACCAGCTCTCCAAAGGATTTCATAATTATGGAAGTATATAATTATCTTAATTATTGCATTTTCTGGTAGTTGCTTTAGAATCTGCACCGTTATCAAATCATATCCCGGAGCTTTTTTAAAATTAGTATTGTTTATTTCTTTTTTCACTTCAGCTAGGGTTGTTAATGCGATTTCTTCTTCTTCCTGAACTGATTCTATTTTTAGATTTTCACCTACTTCTCCGTCGTTTGAAATATGTTTTCTAAGTGTTCCGCAAACAATTTAGCCTTTTCTTTATTATCTCTCGCCCAATTTCCGTCCAATTTCTTAATTGGAGGAATTTGTTCAATAGGTCTTTTCAGATTTTTAGCTGCCTTCCAAAAAGACCTAACCAGTGCTTTTATCATTTGTTAATTTTTCTAAATATATATTAATCGATTTGTTTTTCACTTCGTTAATTATTCTTCTTAGTTGTTGCGTGAGATTATTTAGCCTAGTTTTATCTTGTGGAGCTCTAGTTTGATGCCATTTTTTCCTTGCTCTGCGTTTTGTTGCAATTAGTTCTATGATTTCTGGTGAATATTTATTTCCTTTTACTCTTTGTTTTAATACTGGAGTATTTTTCCACACTGTTAGTTGGATATCTTTAATGTATTTCTCCACCTCTGAAGCCAATTGTTCTTTGTATTGTAACTGTACAGCTATTTCGATTTTTCCTTCCAGACATACTTTGAAGCTTTCCCAGTCAGTGTATTTATTGGATAGAAACGGATTTCTCTTCTTTTGAATAGCATCTTCACTTACAGTTAGTAGTATTGGAGAGTGGTCAGAGTTCATTTCCTGCCTGTCTTCTATCTGTATGAAATTATTCGAAATGTTTTTAATTATAAAAAAATCTATTAAATCAGGAAAGTATAAGTAAATTCATATTTTTCTTCTTCTCGTTTTTTTTTTTAGCATGGATTAAGAACTAATCAGAATTTATACCATATTTTTGTATGCTACCAATCGTAGTGTATTAAGTTGTATTTGGATTCAGTGATTTCGTATTTTCTTGGTGTTTATTTACTTACTTTACACACACCATATTAATCTTGCTTCAACCTATTACGTTTCGTAGACAGTCATATATATTTTTTGTTTGGGCTCATATTTATTCAGCATGAATCATTAAGTTCGTGAATTATGTTTGTTATTATCTAATTACCAAAATTACAAGGTTGAAGTATAATCTAGTTAATTTACTAGACTTTATGTCCTGGCTTCGAATCATCCGTTACATGGCATGGACGTTTCAATTGAAGTTTTTTGTTTTAATTTTATTATTCCTAAAAGAACGCAATGTTGTATAAATTTTTTGACAGTAAAAAGTTGTAATAAACAAAAATTTTTCCCTAATTTTCACTAATGGAGTATCAAACAAATGAAGATACTTCAAATGCAGTTAAACTATATATAAGAAAAGCTACTAGACCTTGAAAATAGTTATATAGTTTTGCAGATGTAATTAATTTGATATATCAGAAAATTGATATATGCATAAATAATACCTGTACAATATTACCGTTCCATTTTATATAATAAATGTTAGTACCGCACTTATGTGGGAAAATTTAATTTTACCTAAATTATTGCCATTAGCATAAAAAGAAAAAAATTAAAAAAAAAAAAACTCATTACTGGACAGTAGTATGATTGTAATTTAAGGTAGTCTCAAACAAGGTTGCACCTTATAGGTTCAAGATATAATTGATGTGATGTAAAAGTTTATTTATTATATCACTGCTTGATTGCAATTAAATACAGAAGAACGTAAAGTTAATTTATCTTATATTATTCATCGATAAAATGATATAGCAAATTGATATATTTGAACAGAGACCTAACAATTTTTTGTTACGTTAAAACTAAACAGTTACCTACATAAAAAAACAAAAAATATAACGTCATGAAATAAGAATTACGATTTTTCCTATAACTATCAGTTTGCCTATATTTTAGAATGCTTAAAAAAATGTCATATTTTTTCTCAACTGTAAAATCTGTCTTCGTAGGTTTTGGAAATGTTCAGCTTACATCATAAGGAAACTTCAAACGTTATTGAATTGAGTAAGTCATGAATTAAACCAAAAATTAATAATAAGAATGATAACTTAACAAAAACAATATTTTTTGAATCGGACATATTATGAGTAAAATTGAATATCCAGGATTTTCTTCAGTCGCTCAATCTCGGACGAACTGAAACCGAAACTGATTTTGCTTTCCCCCAATGTACTAAAAAAGAGATTCATAACAATATTGGTAATGTTGAAAATTATCAATTTTCATTATTATTTTTAAATGTTCTCATTCATTTGACACGAAGTGTATTTCTGCATGCATGTATATATAAATTATATTATATATTTCACAAATAGTAAGATGCAAATTTTAATTTTAATTTCAATTTTCTACAGAATAAGTAATTAGTATATATCTATATAATAAATTATTTCATTATGTAAACTTCGACATACTGACGTACCTACCTATACCCATATAATCATATAATATGTGCGCCATTATAAAATTAAAAAAAAATTTTCAATTAACAACTGATAACAAAACTTTCAGATAAAACCTAAAATAAAATTAAATTAAAATACCTTTGTATATTTATACGAGTATATATTTGCATAAGAAAATTTAAAATCTTGTTATATGTGTAAAGTGTTTGTGTTTGTGTATGAAAGTGGGGCTTATATTCAAATAATGAATATAATTCCTTCCACCTAGGTATACTACTGGGTTAAACTAATATTATCTTTTTGGTATTATTAAAGCAGGTTTATTTGATTTTGAAATGTCAAAAGAGAAAACTATATATAGGAACGATTGACAATTGAAAGAAATGAGACAACATGATAATTTAATGAAAAATAAAAAATTTGTTTAATTTTTTATTAAAATAAAAATGAAAATATAAAAGTATGTATATAAAATTAACTTATTTTTATACTTCTTTTTTTTTTTTTTTTAAATAGAAAAGAATTTTAACATTTATTTTTGTATTATTTTAATTGTATTTTTTTTTTTTTTTTAATTCAAAAGAATTGCTATGTGTATATGTTATAGGTCTGTATGTTAGTGAATAAAGAGGGTATACACTATAGAAAGTGAATATTTAGGTCAAACTCACAACTATTTTCTGTTTTTTCTTTTATACTACATACATATATATATAATATATATATATATACTATATTATTTGATAATTAAACATTATTACAATTTCATTTGGTTAAAAATATCCAGAACGTTCTATATTATATTATTCATTTAAAAAAAAATATCCAAAAAAAAAAAATTAATTAAAGAATGGCATAGTGAATTGAATCAGGACTCTGTTGTAATTTTTTTTTTTTATTTTTTTTTTTATTAAATTCAGTGCAATATGAAAATAAAACGGAAGTGTCGGCTTTTATCTAACTATATAATAATGCATATAAATTACTATAACTAAGTTATTGGCCTATTTTTCTTCGTCCTGCGTTTAACCGGAAAATAAGGATTATAAGTTTGAATAATTTTTTTTTTTTTTCAAAATAAAATTAAAAAATTGTTGAAAACACCTTTTTATATATTACATACTATACAATAATTTATGTGGAAAACTCTGGAGAATAAATCTATAATGTTATTAAAAATTATGATTAATTAACCCTTTACAACGGTTACACTTGTTTCAATTTTTTTTAGAGCTGTTATTTTTTGTTCAATATAGTTTTTTAGTTTCAAAGAAGAGATAATTTTTCTGTTTCTTTTCTCTTTCAGAAGCAATTTGTATTTTAAATGCTATACTATATGTTCACATTTACCGAGTAAACTATGATTGAGTCCCTAACTATAGTATAAACATAATTTAAGTGCGATTTTTTTTTCCATATAAAACTAATCATCCTTGTAACTACAGTTAAAAATAAATCACACTTAAATTATGTTAAATTCACTTTCACAATCTTGCTTTAATGTTATACCGTAGTTTTTATCGTATTTTTAATTTTTGTGTAACCTGACAATGATATTTTTGAAGTTTCAAACAAATCAAAATGTAAGCAAAATTAAAATATATCTATATACCTATATTTCAGACAATTTATTAATAGTAAAAATACCTAATTGTAAAAATAATAAAAGAAAATAAATTAATATTTATTATTTTTTAGTAAATTTGTGTAATTAAAAAAAAAACAATGATCACCAAAAATTGAAATATACGAAAGAATATATGTATATACATACTCATATATTTGCCTAACTAAAAACAAGAAATAAACCAAAAATTATTAATCAAAAAACTTTTTTTCAGATATTTCTTGTAAATTGTACAAATGAATATAATGTTGATTTAATTTATTTTTAAAAATTTTAATTTTTATTATTTTTTTTTTGTTTTAAATGTCCTTTTGCATTACTTACAAAATCAACTAAAATTTTTTTATTTATTTTTTATTTTGATAAACAAACAAAACGTCAAACTTAACTATAATTGGTATAATGCGAAAAAATTTTTTCAACCAGAGTTAACAAACGTAATTTAAACACAATGCGAACATGCTATTAGCCTTATAGTTTAAGTGCAAATTCCAATTTGAGTAATTATAGATCGCTCGTAATCTTGGGAGTTCTACAGAAGCTTATGCTCATTTAGTTATTGTTAAAATTTCCTTAAAAAGTTACAATATTTCTAAAAATAATACTAATAAAAATTAATAAAAAAATAATACTTTCTGTAATAACGTTAATATTTATTAGTTAATATTTTTCTAATTACAATTTTGTCACTGGATTCAAATTAAAATATTTGTGATTATAATTTAGATTTAGAAACCTTATATTAGATTTTCTATCTATGATTGCTCTAAAATTTGTTACAAAATCAATTGAAATTATAAAAAAGTTTTCAAATTCCCCAAAATAAGACTTACTTGTACGAACCATAAAATCTATGTTTCAAGTACGACTCTAATCATTAATAATAGGTACAGTCATATATTTTTGCAAACAAAATTTTGAACCGAATATTAAAGGTATTTATTTTTTATTTACTTCTGTGTCGTACTATAAAACTTTTTTTTGAAGCTTATGTTAGCTTCAAAAACCTGAAACTAAGAAATTTTAAAGAAGTGAAATAAATGAACGTTGAAGTAATTAGCAATAGCATGATTATAATTATTTAAAAAAAAATTACCGTTATTCCCAAATGGTACAGTAAGATAATTTGAGGTAGAATATGTAATAAGTTTTGAGTTACATTACTATTCATCTTAATCACTGCTTACACTCTATCAGGCGTGGTGGATTTTAGTTTCTGGAGTATTCATCCGGAGTAATTAAATCCCATATTTATTAAGTTTTTGTTTTAAATTTCTGATTGTTGTTTATGGATAATTTTTTCAATCGACCTTTCATGATTGCCCATATTTATTCGATAGCATTCACATCTGAGGGATTCTGAGGGAGATGTTGTATCGATGTAGGACCTAATGACCACATCCCAAAGATAGCTGGAATTCCTAGCCTTCCAAAAATGTCTTTAGCAGCGCATCTTATCTTTTAAGGACGAAAATGATATTTAAAAGTATCCTTTTTGTTTTGATGTTTTTGTATAAAAACCGTTATATCTGTTGATCTATTAGATATATATATATATATATATATATATATATATATATTTAATTATATATTCTAGAAAGATAACGATTCCAGCTATCCTAGGGATATGGTGACTAAGTCCTACACCGATACAACATCTCCCTCAAAAGAGCCCACATCTGTACTACATGATGGCCAAACATTAATATTATTATTTTCTAACCATTTTTTAATAAGTTTGGCAGTATTAAAAAAAAAGTTTAATACTACATAAGAAAAGAAAGTAGAAATACGTTTAATATTTTGATTCAAAGATTTGTTTAGGACAAATACATGACTGTAATTGTACCAATAGTGACTGAGTAATAGTTGTTAAAACTTGTATAACTTATCACCAACAATAAAAAATAAAAAAAATGTTTAACTCCTTTATGTTATAGGGTTAATTGTAAATACTTTTTAGTTTTAAGGTTTTGTTAAAATACAGTTTTCAATAAAAAAGAATGAAATAAATTTATGATTATTGCAATAGAATAATTTCCATTTTTTATGTTTCGTAATTCCTTATTCATATTTGCAAATACTTTGTACTAAATAATGAATGAAAACCTTTTATTAAAACATCGATTCCAGAATTAAAAGAAAGAGAAAATTAATGAATTTTAATTTGTAATTTTAAACCCTTTAAACCCATGGGCGTAAATTACCATACGGCATAAATAACAGTTTATTGAACTCAGACGTATTTACATTATTATTATGTAGAGGAACTACTATCGGCTGGAAAATTGTTTTATTTTTTCCACTGACAAAATATAACAATCTATGTGCTTAGTTTAATTATTTAATTGTAATATTATAAATTCTATTGTTATTATAGTAACATTTATCTAATACATAATTTTTTTCTAATTCCAGGTATGTGCTTTCAGAATAATTATTAATATTATAATTAATAAAATATCACAAAGGAATTTAATACAATGGAATTATAAAGTCGAAGTACTCTACAAATAGACATACTTTTCCACATTTAAATTAATTGATACCGAAAAATTAACAAGAAAAACTTATTGTATATGATTTCTAATACACCAAAACTCTGCGTAAAAAGCTGTTCGAATTGAAAGCTTGTCCCATAATCGTGGAATTGTTAAAATAAAATATAAATAGAGTAATACTTTATTCGATTTTATTTAAAAAAAAATAAATAAGAATTTATAAAACTAAATAAAAAACATTTCAAAATATTTGCTGTTATAAATTCAATCCCAGAAACGGCCAACAACAGACTAACTAATTCACAAAAAAGATGACAAAAAAAAAACAAATAAACAAATGTAGTAAGATACACAATACAAATCGTTGTGATGTGATCTAAGGGAGTATTTGAAACTAAAAATATAAAAATAATAAAAGAAAAAAAAAAAAGAGAAAACAAAAATTGTAGAGAAATTAAGTTTTGTTTTTATAAATGTGATTTGTACGTGTTGAGAAAATCAATAGAAATATCCTAGTAAAGCTAGCTGATGGCAAAGAAAACAAAAACAAACTTTTCATTTCTGTTTTTTTTTTTTTTATATTATTTTTACTAAATTTTGCACATTGCATGTTTAAAATAAGTTATTTTATATGACAGCAGTTGTAAAATGGTCAAGGCTTTAACAGAATTGTTTTAAAAAAAAAATTATTTTTTGTTACATGATATTCTATATCTAACCTATCAGCTAGCGCTACCACCTATCCGTGCATCGCACCAAAAAAAAACAACATACATTTAATATTTAATCTCATGTGATTTTTATTTTTTTTTATTCTTTCTTTCTTTCTTTCCTATTTCAAAAATTTCATATCAGTTTGATGTGATGTGAACATATACACACATTTATTCATCCATAAAAAATGCTCACCTCTGCTATAAAAAGACCATTTTATATAATATGCATTCACATATGTACATTTTTATACATATTAAGTATAAATGCATGTTATTGATGAAGTGGAAAAGATAAGATAGAAATAAATGTGTGTTACAGGCAAGGTTACAAAATATAAACGAAATATTAATAAAAAAGTAAAAAAATCCAAAATAGTCGAATGCAACTTTTGTAGTTGATAGTGGAATCAAAATGATGGAAATGACATTTTGATAAATTAAAAATCGATTTTTGATAATCATTCGTCATGTTTTATTTTTTTTTTTGGTATTTTAATTTCACAAAAATGATTATGATATGTTTTTTTCTTTTTTTTTTTTTTGGCAACTAGCAAAAAGAATTCATTTTGAATTTTGTATTTTATATTAAATTTAACCCTTTTATTGGAGATCTCCATTACAGGTATATGGGATTTAGTTTTGGGTACAGTCAAGAACACAAATATGAAAATTATTAAAATGTTTCAAGATTAGATTACTTACGAACGCCATCTTCCAAGACGAAATCAAATCTTTTATTTCAAATTGTCGTGAAAAATTCATACATTATGGAAGGTGTATTTCGTTCATCTAACGCTACTTGAACCCATCATTTGGCATATTATAGTGTTGGAACTAACTAGATCAGCTATAAACCGCGGCTCACGTACCATGATAATTATAAAAAATATGCTAAAGACGAACGAAAAGTGAAATTAGAAATACTTAAGGCAGGTCTGACTGCAGAACGAAACATATTTCATAAGCAAACAATTCAATCAAATGCCATCGTTAATGCCAGTATGCGAATATCATATATTATTGGGAAAAATATGGAACCATTTTCGGATGGTCAGTAGATACATCAAAGAATGCCTTATTGCTGTAGCCGAAGAATTTATTCCAGAAAAAGTTAAGTTTTTAGTCAAATTAGCCTGTAATATCAAACTGTAGCACGAAGAATTGATAACATTTCAAATGAAATTTGTTCTTCGCTGCTGGACATGGTTTCTAAAGAGTTTGTTTATTTCTCGCTGGCTTTGGATGAAACTACAGATATGAAGGACACTGCTCAACTTGCTATTTTTATTCGAGGTGTGGATAGTGAAATGAATATCACTGAAGAATTTCTCGATGTTATGAGTTTGAAAGATGCAACTACCGGTAAAAATATAAAAGAACCTGTCCTAAAATGTACACATGATCATGGTCTGAGCTTAGCAAACCTAATTGGGATCACCACAGATGGTGCAGCATCAATGATCGGTAAAAATATTGGAGCCGTTAAATTAATTCTTGATAATAGAGATGTCATGGAAAAAAGTTCAAAATCTTCAAATTTATTTACACAAGTATTTGATATGAACCATGTGATGTCAGTCGTTATTAAAATAGTTAACGTAATAAAAAATAATTCCTTGAAACATCGTCAGATCCAAGATTATCTTCAGGAACTGGAATCTGAGTACAGCGATTTGCTTTTTTATGCGAAAATTCGATGGTTAAATCGTGGTAAATGCTTAGACAGATTTTGGAACCTGAGGGAAAAAATCAAAATTTTTATGAATGAAAATGACCAGAATGTTGCTGAATTATATGATGAACAGTGGCTTTTGGATTTATGCTTTCTTACAGATATAACTATAAAATTAAACGAACTTAATAAGCAACTTCAAGGTGAAAATAAATTAATCACAGATTGTTATCAAAATATAAAAGCATTCATAACATAACTGAAACTATATGAAAGTCAATTAATATCAAAAAATTCGGTCCATTTTCCATTATTACATAAATTTAATAGTGACAATAAAAATTTTTCTAAATATGCACAAGAATTTACTAATTTGCTACGAGAATTTCAGGAGAGATTTTGATATTTGAAGAATTATGAAAATATATTTAATATTTTCTTATGTCCATTTGTTGTAGAATCAGCTCCAACAATTTTGCAGATGTAGTTAATAAATCTCCAGGCATCATCTGAATTGATATATATGTTTGAAGCCAATGATAAAGTTCAGTTTTATAAAAAATACGTCTGTAATAATAAATTTCCTAACTTAAGAAAACTAGCAATGAGCGTTACAGCTGCAATGGGAACCACCTATCTTTGCGAATCTTTCTTTTCAAAACTTAATACTATTAAATGTAAAAGTCGTAATAGATTAACTGATGAAAATTTAAAAACCAATTACGGTGTGCAACATCAAAAATACATGTGGGACATAAAAAAATTAACTGAAAAAATTGAATAACAAGTTTCACATTAAGTAATGTATATGTAGAAAATAATGTATTTTGTAATATTTTATAAAAAATAAATATATACGGCCTACAGTATATTTTTATTTTTTTGTTTTGGCCCAGTAACCAACTTAGGTTGGACATCACTGAACTACATAATCCTTACTTTTGCATTTTGGTTGATCTCAAAAATGTAAAACGATAATAATTGTTCAATATGATAAAATAAATAATTATAAAGGAAATGTTCAAAACATTAAAACTTTATAATAGAGAGATTTAGAGATCCCAAGGTGGGACACTAAATTTAGATTAATGTTAATATAAAATAATTTATTTTGAATTTTTTTTTGTATGAAAAAAGGAAAACTTATATCGAGATGGTTAAAAATACATCTGTGAGTTATTTAAATCCATCAAAACTCAGTTTCGTAAAGCCTGTTTCTAATACAAGAATCCACTATAGAAACTAAACAAATAGAATTAAGAAATGAAATTAATCAATTTCATTAGAGGTTTTACCATTTTATAATTAGTTAATTGGACTTTTAAGTGATAATTTTAATTAAATAATATAATTGTTTTCAGGTTTCCGTTCACCAATAATTATTTTATTATTTGATTATAAATGCCGATATTTCGGAAGTAACATACTTTCTTCATCAATGCTTGTGCTGAATTATTATATGACGTATCGTGTTATATGTATAAGCTCGTCACAAGCACTAAAATGAAGGAAGAATATTACTTCCAAAATATTGATATTTGCATTCAAATATTAAAATAACGGGTACCTGACAACAACTAAATTATTTAATTGATGTTTTACTAGATTTCATCCAAATATTTTTGTTAATTCACTGATGATTATTAACCAATTATTCGCAGAAATACTTACGTCAATCTGGTTTAAAGCTTAAGTGTGCTGTTAGTACGTTGTGCAAAAATTTGACATCGTTTCATGCAATTTGTTGTTTTACAAAAATGGTAACAAAAATTTTGCTTCAAATTTTGCTTTGTAGTACGCTGTTAGTATGCTGAGCAAAAAAAAAATGAGGTTCTTGTTTTGACCGCCATGTATTAAACTTCAAAATTTTTGCTCCTCATTTATATACCCGGGTATATAAAATTTTTTTTTACTCGGCAAAATTTTTACATTAGAAAATTAACAACGTTTGGGGAACATGTCATATTGCTTATTAAAGTAAATCTTAAAAAGTATTATTTAATAAAACAAAATAAAATAACTTAAAAAATAAAACATAAATATAAAATAATGAATAATTAACCTTTCTGATTACTGAACTACAAACGAAATTTGAAGGAAAACTTTCTTCAATTTCTTCTTCGATGTATTCTTGAAATGGTCTCATTTTTATTATTATAGTTAGTTTAAATAGTTTAACAATTAGTTTTTTTAGCTTAAATAGTTAGATTTTATTTTCACGTTGTTGATTGTCTAATGACCAAGTAATGCCACCTGTTTTTGCTTAAACGAATTTCTGATAAAATTTTGTACCGAATTTGAAGTAGTTTTTGCATTCAATTTCTGACAGGCAAACATTTTTAATAGCGTACTTAGCTTAAGTTAACAAAATCATTTATTACATATTTTTCAAGTGGAAGCTCAAATCGAGTGATTCTACATGACGTTTAATTTTTTTTAAAACAGTCAATTTATATCACAGGTATTGTATTTATATTTTTTTCTTGCACCGTTCTGAATTAAAAAAAAAAACAGCAAAAAACAATACAAATTTTGCAAATTCCAGGTTAAAAATTCGAATATTCGAATATGGTAATTTTATTTAATTGTATTTGTATTGTATTGAGTATTCATGTACCCTAAAATAAAACCCTTTAACTGGATATAATTGTGTCTTCACATACATATTAAATGTATACAATACCATACTATTCTATGTAGAGATCGGCACCTGCTGGCATCACAATTGGCTATTAACTTTGCACTTCCACCGTCAATAGGATCTTTCAGATAATCATTCATCATACAAGTAAATATATTGTCACGGCGCCACATGTACACTACATATGGCATGTCGTTCCAGCATAATTATTAAAATTACAATTATATAAATTTTATTTTGAAATATTAACTGATTTAAATATGATAAACTATATATATTTTATAGTTACATATACATGGTCTTCATCATATTTGAATTTTGTCAACTTAAAGCGTGATTGAAAACCACAATCTTCATTTTAGTAATCTAATGGTATAACAAATGTACCAGAACGGTCGGCTATATATAAATTGGGCCTATGTTCTTCCAAATGTTCATTGTTTATTTTCTGCACCAACTTCGTATTATCATTACAATTTTAACATGTTATATTATTAGTAATTTTTTAATAATGTAGATGTAATTACATAATATACAAATGTAATTTTAATAATTAGACTATCAACTACTTATCTATTATGAAAAAAAAAATATTTAATCAATTATGATATTTATCATCAGAACTGCCAAAGAAGTGAATGGGTTAAAAAACATAAATATATTTGACTAACTTAAAATATGCAAACAATTAAAAACTTTACACATAAATTAATACACACAACTGGTATTTAAAATATCACAATAGCAATTAGAGGGTTAACTTATGAATCATATTCTTTTTTATGTATTGAAATATACTTACATTATATTGTATTGTATAGTATTTCTGCCTAAATTGAAGATGATGATGATGAATACTGTTCTGAAGAGATCACGTTTTATTCAAAGAGATCATTCAACAAAAAATAAATCGAAATTTGTATTTTTTAGTCCAAAAATTCACTTCTATGTATTTTCATATTATTATATACCTATATTGTATTATGTGCATATACATATAGTAAATGACCATGGAATATATTTTTTGATAGAAGTGAGAGTGTGTAGCTGACAATCTATTCTATAAATTGAGTAGTCATTAATGTCATCAAAGATATTTCAATGGAACGATTTGAATATTAAATAATCATTTCGAATAGGTATGTGTAAAAGTTTTTGAAATGATTTTAAAATTCAAAATTTTTATTAAATTTAAATTACATATTGAAGAGTTTTAATAATGTGAACGTATTGTAGAACAAAAAAAAAAAAAATGATATTAGAATGAAAAATATAAGTGAGTAGTATTGAAATTAAAAACTAATTTGATTAAGAGATTTGAAATTGATGATGAAAATATTAATTTAAATTCAATAATAACGAAAAGAATTGAAATTTTATTAGTAGCATCTATACTTCATAATTCTATTATTAATTGAATACTACTGATTCAGCAGTAGTCGCTTTGATTCAATATTATTTAAATTGGCTTTTTAATATAATCTATTAAATAGCTTTTAAATAATAATATAATAGGGTATAATTTTTGAGTCTGTATATACTAAATAATTTGGATTAAGAAATGTAAGCAATCTCATGCTTATACGCACTACAGCAGCGAATACCGAAAGATGAAGAAATAAAATTAGATTGACTTTGTTGATACGGTAGAAGCAAATTAATCCAGTTTAGTTAGATGATTTTTGTAAGTTAAACCAAAGGAAAAATATTAATTGTAGGTATGACATACTTGCAACAAAATGTTACCAAGACCCAAGCATATGAGTTGGATACGAAATATTTTTTTTCGAAATCCTTTTTTCAAAATCCCTCGTATCAAAACCCTTTTTTCAAATTATTTTTGTTTTGTAATTCGGACGCTAGGAATCAAAATGCTGACTTATGGATGGAACGCTTGATATAGTTCTAAATATCATTAGACAAATAACAATACTTGACTAAGTTTACAATAAAATAGTATTTATAGTATTTTACTTTATAAGTTCGAAGTTTTATAAAGATTTTTTTTTGCATTAGCTATTTTTTTTTTTTTTTCAACGGTTTAATTTTTTATTGAATTTTTCCATTAGAAATTGACAATAATTTAACATTTTGACTTATTCAGAAAGAACAAGTTTATTCAAATCCTACATATTAAAGTTGAAGACGTGATCCAGTGATTAAACATCAATTAAGGGTAACCATACCTACACTGTTAAGGTGCTCCTTTGTAATCTGTTCGCTAAGGGTATGCATAAAAGATTCCGCGCTAGATAGTTTGGATGGTTTGACAATCTGCCAGCATTGTTCCTTGTTGGTCTTTGAAATTTATCCCGGACCATAGGTATGCTTAGATCGTTGCGTATGTTGCAATTTTTTAAATACAAAGGAACTTTGGTAATGATTCTTAGTATTT
This sequence comes from Argyra leucocephala, assembly GCA_963942445.1. Lineage (NCBI taxonomy): Eukaryota > Metazoa > Arthropoda > Insecta > Diptera > Dolichopodidae > Argyra > Argyra leucocephala. Next base: position 94,119,898 of record OZ012677.1, read on the forward strand.
TTGATTGTAGTCTCTGTGTAATTTCCACATTACTTTTAGAGGTACTTTGCCATAATTGACAGCCATATGACCAGATTGGTTTCAAGATTGAATTGTATAAAAGTACTTTATAGTCAATATCGAGAGGAGAGGTTTTGCCAATTAACCAGTACATACTATTTTTTTTAGCTTCATTTGCTTACGTTTCGTTTCTACATGCGTTTTCTAAATGAGCCTTCTATCAAGATGAACACCTAGATACTTTACATCCTTTGCCTGTGGGATGGTGATTCCATTTATTTTTACTGGTTTTACTGGGGCACATGTTTTTTTATTTAGAGTGAAGGTAACTTTTATTTTCCATTTGCTAAGCCAATTTTCAATAAGTTTAATATGGTCCTAGAGATTTTTGCAAAGAACATAAGCGTTTATGTGTGAGCTCAAGATAGCCGTATCATCTGCAAATGTGGATGTTAGTATTTGCCTACTATCTGGTGGATCTGCAGTGTAGATTAGATATAAAATCGGCCCGAGCACACTACCTTACGGTATACCAGCTTAGATAACATGTTCTTCAGTTAAATAATCATTGTATTTTACTTAACATCGCCTATCATTTAGGTACGATTTGATAATTTGATGAAATTCAAACGGTAGATTAGTTTGAATTTTAAAGTTTAGACCATTATGCCAAGGAAGAGGAAGGCGGCTGAGAAAACTTCTTTCTCTTCGAAGACTTTTCTAATTTGTGCAGCTATTCTGTGTACCTGCTCTATTTTACTGTGTTCGGCTTGAAATCCAAATTGATGTAGTGGGATTACACCGTTATTTTTTATTTTGAGCATTAGTTTATGTACTAGGACTTTTTTAGCATGTGTTGGTAAAAGACTAATAGGTTTATATGAATCTATTTTTGTTGAGACTTTATCTGGTTTAGGAATCATTATGATGTTTGAAAGCTTCCATAATGAGGGGAAATAATTTTTTCTAAAGATAGCATTGAAAATATTTGGGTAATATGAATGATAATAATTTTTCCATTAATTTTGTCATATCCTGGTGACTTTTTTGTCGCTATATTTAAAGAATAATTATTTCACTTCGTTAAATTTATTTAGCGTAAAATGCCGTCTGAAGAATTGGTGGCTAAATATGGAACTGATTAAAGCTTACGCTTACAGATTCGTATAATAAAGAACTTAGCACTTGTACTGTCATAAAGAATTCCTATTTATTTTTCAAACCTATTCAAAACTCTTAACAATGACGCCAGAAAAATTGTAATTTGTTTTAAAATAAATTGTATGAAATACAAGAAAAGCTAAATGAAAAAGGTAAAAAATGTATTTAAAAAAGGCTTGAAACTGATATTATTTTAATCTTAATTTTTTAATTTAATAATTTTAAACAAAATAAAAAAGTATAGCTATTCTTACACAGAAATACAGATAAAATTGAAAAAATTGAAAAACGTAGTATTTTAAAAAAGGGTCTTTTGCACAAAAATGTATTACAAAACGGAGGACTTTTAAATGGTGAATTTTTAAAAGCTGAAGATTTTGAAAACAATGGTTTTTGTTATAATCACCCCAATAATTTATTTGTGTGATCTTAGTAAGTGAGTCTACTTCAACCCTATATCTAACAGGATCTAAAAAAAAAAACTATGAATAAATAAAAAAATTAACTATTTCAATGACATGTTGAAGAAGTTGCTTAGAATCTCATATTGCAACAAGTCATTTTATTTCCTTCGAAATATTACTAATATATCTCTTTACTAAATTGCAGTTGCTGCTAACTATTTTTATTTCACGTTTTAATTTATGGACCTATGTAAAAAATCATTCGAAGTACTTTGCAACTGAATATTTTTAATTAATAAAACTGAATACTCTTGTTAACAATCAATTCAATTTAATTGATTTCGTAAGTGAATCCATCTGCCACTAAATTTTTGATTGCGTGTGGAATTGTATTACACTATACAATCAGTGATTTTCCATGATGGGTTTGTTTTTATTTTATTTTTATTTATTTATCTAAGATATATGTATAGTAGTGTATACTTTAATTTCCAATTTTTATGTATTACATAATGTTTAACTGAAACAGTAGAAAAAAAAATTATATTACAAACACGCATATTTTTGTACTAACACATTTTTACACATATTATAACATACCCTTCATTGATATGAAAACTACGTAGGACTATTATTAATGTATATATTATTATATTATGTAAACGATGATATTAATAATGATAATAATGATAACAATAATGAAAAACAAAATGTCATTTCGTTCATAGGATATACATATTCAATTTTTGTCAAGTGTATTCAACTTATATGTTTGCATTAGAATTAGAAAGAAAAAAAGTAGGTCGACTGTTTGTTAAGATGTTTGTTGTTATATGAAGTTTCAAGAGGATATCTTGAAAATGAACTTGTATATAAACAATAGTAGTATAATTTGTATGTTTTCAAATATTCCTTTATTTATTATTTTTTAATTATATACAACTTATGTATTTTTTTGTAGAAAAATATTATGGTAAAAAATGTTCTTCAAAATAATAATTTTAAATTTAGTTTTTTGAAAAATTAACCATTGCATAGGAAATTATTAAAAATTGCGGCCCAAATCTAATAAAACTTTCACTGACTTTCAGAAGCCGTTATAAAAAAACTTCCATTAAATTTTCATTCTGGAAAATGTCAACACCACCACTAATCACGTTTTTATAAATCTTGTAAAAATTAACTATACTTAGAAAGATGATGCTACAAGGACGATGGGGAATGGGAAAATAATGTTTTGCGCATAAGAGTCAAATTGTAATGATAATAAAGCAATTTAAAAAGAAATAAAGCCCTTGATTGGACTTTGGTTATTTTGTAAAGTGTTGTAAATAGTTTTGTATTTGGTTAAAATATATTTATATATAAGAAGCTATTGTGTTATTTATCTGGCACAAAAATGTTACTACTGTATTCTCTATACGAATATACCAATGCTTTATGTGTTGAAAAAGTTTCTTATAGTACATATAGTCGAAACTGAAACTCATTAATTTATATTATTCCGAAACTATATGATTTAGATTTAAACTTTTCCGGGAAAGGGATCTATCCTCTATATCACCGATGTCGCGAATGAGCTTATTGTGATAACCCGTGTTTATTAGTATTTTAACTGGTGTTTGAGTAATTGAGAATACCTGATTTTGTGATAACACTCAGGATGTTCTTCAATGGTATGTTGTCTCATTGTTCGGGGAACGATGTTCCCAAGTGGCAAAGCCACTATGAGTAAGCCCTTCGTATTCACAGAGCAGATAATCAATAGATTCTTCCTCTATTTCGCATATTCTGCACAGGTTAAAATTTTCCCATTGAATTTCCCATAAAATTTCCACAAATCGACCCATTTTAAAAAGGTATTTCTTTATTAAGCAGTGGCCTGTTATTATCCCTGCCAAAATACGTACCTGATTCCTATTGAGGCCAAGAAGAGTTTTGGTTTCTTGAGCGAGCCTTTAAGCACGAACATTTTTGCTTGACGATTTCCAGGAACATTGGCCTAAAAATCCTCAGGTTTTTGCTCTATCCAGGCTTTTTGCTGCGTTCAAGGAAATCCCACAGAACGGACTTGGCCCTATGTAGGGTGTATCCGAGGCTTTCCTTGCAACTTCGTTTCCTGCTATGCCAGAATGTTCTGGTACTCGCATTATTGTGACATTATTTGTTTTTGTCAGGGTTTTAAGTATTTCTACACAATCCCATACTAACTTTGATGTGATGGTTTGTGAATTAATAGAATTAATATGGCTGCTTTGCTGTCCGAGAGAATGTTAATATTTACTTATCGTTTGTCTCACTTCACTGCTAAAGTCTTTATAAAACGAATTCATTCGAATTATCTGGCAAACTCAAACCCAAGGTGCTCGAATAATTGTAATCGACTTAATTGTCAACTAATCTATGCATTCTGGCCCTATACAACAATCAAACCTATTTCTTTCAATTTTAACCAATATTAACCAGATTAACCAAAACCAATTTATCAAGGTAGGTAGTAGTAAGTAGTAGTAGACTAAAATTAGACAAAGCTAGGATTCTGCATTCTAGGTAACGGAATGTAGGATTCTTGGAGTAAAATTAATGTGATTGACTTTTTAATTATGCAAGCTGGGTCCATCGATTATCAAAAACTAACAATTATAGTTATTCGACTTGCGGAATTATGAATTAGTCACTCGACACACAATTTACAGTTTATTATCTTTCCAAAAAATACTCGAATAGTCACTTGTATCAGTTCTAACTGATTGTATTTGAGTAACGAATAGTTACTTCTATCTGTCATTTCTAGTTGCGTACTATTTAGCATTGCATAACGGTTGTCTCATTCACCATACTATTTCTCACCATATCGTTAACACATAGAAAATTTAAGTTGAATGTAGTTTGAAATTTTATTTAAATTTAACTTTCTATTGTTGTGAACATTGTAACAGTAAAAATAATTTTAACTATATTTCGTTGTTTCCTTCAACTTCACCCAAACATCATACTACAGCCAGTCGAATTTAATTAAATAAGAAAAAAATAATTTTTAACTGGAAAACAACATACATTTTTCTCAGTATTTCTCCTCTGAAATTTCCACCAAAATCAAATAACGAATTTCTTTTAGCAATTTACCTAGTGTCAGATTTTCATCGGCTAATGTTTTTCATACACCGAACCAACGAATTTTTGTTCGCTATTTTTTTTTTTTTTCATTTTCGTAATTATTATTTTTTTTTTTTAGTTCGTCCATTGTTATTGTTTGTACAAGTATATACGATGTTTATATCTGTGTTATTTTTCCATCTTGGTTTGTTGTTTTGTTTTATTTGTTTTTTAACTCTTGAACATTGTTTTTCATTTCCAAAGGCATTTTTTTGGCTCACCAAACTATGGTTTTGATTTTTTTTCTCACTTTTTCTGTTATATTTTCCATCTTTATTTGTGTTTTGGATTTTAATTTTTGTTTTTGTATTCCTTATTTTCATTTATTTTTTATTTTTTACAATTATAATATCATTTCATTTACAGGCGCTATTTTAACAGGATGATCCTGATGGAAAATATTTTGATGGAATTGATGTTGTTGAAAACCGTAATTTGGTATTACTTTATGAAGTGAAATCTTCAATAAAAATTTTATGGGAATAAAAATTACAAAAAAATAAAAATAATAAATAGCAAATGTTAATTTTAACTAAATTTCGATTATTGATCGCATTTTCATAATATGAATTATAGGAATCGTATTTCTTGAGGTGAATTTTTATTTAATAATAATGAAAAAAATATTTTTTTTATTACTAGAAAGTTCGAAATTAAAATTGAGGATTAGAATGATTTCCAAAATGCATCCATCGTTATTTTACTTTTTTTGTAGTTTTAGGTAACAGTTTAGTTAGCAAATATCTTTTGGAGAAAAGGGCAATACAACTTGTTTATCGTTCATTATATTTCTTATCCTTCACATTGCTTGTTTTTTCTATTCTATTTTATCCATAATCAATACCAACTTCTTCATAATCTTTTTCTAAAGCAGCCAAATCTTTACGATCTTCAGAGAATTCACCTTTTTCCATACCTTTACCTACATGCTAGTGTAGTATGTAGTACGTACGAAAGTACGTTTAGAATACATCACATCCCAAGCGCAAGCTTCGGCAATAGTAGTAGTATTTGACAACATAAAAATTGCACGAAGTAAAATAACGACGGATGCATTTTGGAAATCATTCTAATGCTCAATTTTAATTTCGAACTTTCATATAATAGCATAAGCGATTTTACTTGCCGTAGAATGTAATAAAAAAAATATTTTATTTCATTTACTTTACGCAAATAGCCATCTGATACTACAGTTGGGTGTTAATAATTGATATTAATTTCGAAACCTCGAATCAACGAATTGAATGGTTCTCTTAATTTTAATTGTGGCAATGGTTGTGATTATATCCTCTGGTACAACATCACCACGATTGATTGAGAAGAAAATAATAATTAAATTAGTTTGTATCAACTAAATTATAACAAATAAGAATAATGCTGTAAGTATTACGAATTTCTTTGTATAAACCAGACAAAAAAATATCATGATCGCCATGTTGACCGACTTAAGGTAAACAGTTAACATAGAAGTTTTGTTTTGTTAATCCATTGAACATTTTTATATTGAAATTGAGGATTTCTACAGGTAGATATATATATATATAAGTAAAATAACACGGTCCATATTAATTATTCTTTATTTGATATTTGAAAATTATTGTTCAGAATAATCCCATTCAACGGCAGTAAATAAAAGATTATTTACAATTTTTGCCATAGAAAAAAATCCGCGCAAGTTTCAGGAAAAATAAAATTTAAAACAAAAACACTTTCAGCTATATACTAATGCAACAACAACAACAATAGATTTTCGTGTTGTTTTTGTATCTTTTTTTCACTAAAAAATTATTTTGGAAAGTTTATTTTAAATATTTAAATTTTTATGTTGATTTAACCTACAACAATAAATTTCTAACCTATTCATTTGTTGGTCGAAAGTTTGTAATATCAATTTATAATAAATTTCCGTAATGTCAATATAACTGTCACTATGCCAATTATTTTTTATATGTACGCAAAGGGAATCAAGAACTTCAGTAAAATAATTTAATTTATATCTGTTTTTTGAATGTAAACTCAATATTTTGTATTTATTTATTTATTTCTTGTTTAGATCAAACATTTTACAATTAGGTCTTAAACTAAAAAAAAAAATAAAAGAAAATTAATTAATATTTAACAAAATTATTCTAAACTAAAGTACTCTACAATTTAAAAGTAAAATAGAAGAAAATGGGAAAACTAGAACTACGTATTAACAAATGGTTATTAAGTGTTATGATAAGAAAATGTGTTTTATTTACAATATACTAATACAGTATGAAAATAAGTACGAGATGTTAGTAAGTTCTACTTTAACGAATATTGAACGTCGTATGGCGAATAAGAAGTACCATTGTAAATCGAACTATAGTGTAACAACTAAAATATACATAGCAGAGTTGAATTTGTTGTTATTAATTGTATACTTGGAGCTGGAATATATGGAACTAATTTGAAAATTAAGTGAAACAAATCAACTTTTGCTTAAAACTCACTTCACAAAAAAATCTGTATAGGTGGATAGACTAATTTTTTATTTCCTTATTCCAATTTTTAGCTCCATTTTTTTTTCATTTAACCCCAATTCCCCCTCAATTTTTTTCGTATTTATGTTTAATGAAAATGTTTATTTTATAGTTTCAGAAACTGATGTTATAATTTTTACCGAATTGAAATAACATACAAAAAAAAAAACAAATAAAAATATTAAAAATAAACTGTAGTCCAACATAGGAGATTGAAAATAAATAAAAAAAAATGTTGAAAAAATACATAAAAAAATTAACAGGTAAAGATTTCCATCGTTGCACAACAAATTCTGGAAAACAACAATACAAATAAAAATAAATAAAAAATGTAAAAAATTATTAATTCAATGAAATTTGTTAGATGAAAATTGGAAAAATCTCAAAATTTTATATCCACTATGGAAAACTTTTCATTAAGTGCAACTATGATAAAAAAAAAATGGAAACTGCCAAAATTTGAACGTTATGTATTTAAAACAAACAGATTCGAACATATAGTTGCATCTTTATGGGTGAACGAACCAAAATATTGTAGGATTTATTTTTTAAATAATTTTCAGCAGTTGAGTGAACCAAAGAATATTCGATAAATATTTTGTATAAACAAAAAGAATTAATTTAGTTTCTAAAATATGTAACATATTCGTTATGGTGGCCTCGGCAGCCGAGTGGTAAAGCACTCGATACAAAATATCTATACAAAAATAATTATTTTAGTTTCTAAAATATGTAATATACTTGTTCGGTAGACGAGAAGTAAAGCACTGCAGTATAGAAATGTAGCAACCGGGGAGCACGGGTATGGTGTAACTCGCCATAAATTACGGAAGCAAAATAAATTCTAGCATTTCCTCCTTCATTAGAGTTTTCATTTCAAGTTTAAGAAAAATATGTATTTGCTTACTAATTTATCAATATCATACCTTTATTAGAATTATTAGAATGCTTTTAATTACCATATAAACAGAATATTTGTAGTAAGGTGCAAAATTTTCAATTCCCTAAGGGTTATTTACTCGATCATTTTTAGCGACATCTTATTTGTCATCATTGAAAATTTAAACATATATTATCTTCAAGACCTCAATAATTCTAAATAATCAATATTCTTAGACATTCTATTGTATTCAATTAATTATAATATAAGCTAGTCAAAAAGATAATTTCAATTTAAATTAATATAGAAATACTAAATTCAAATAATATTTTTAATGAAAACAAAATATAACTATATAATATAAACTTACAATAATTTGATATTTTTACAATTATAGCAGCGTTCTACTGTGAAATTGAAATTGTAAAATGAAATTAATTAAGACATAATAAAAGTAAAAAGTTCTATAGCGCCATCTAAATTTAACACTTGAATGACATGACAATCATTATGAAATGATGAGCAAATGACAGATGACCGATGACAGATGACAGATGACAGATGACAGATGACAGATGACGGATGACAGATGACAGATGACAGATGACAGATGACAGATGACAGATGACAGATGACAGATGACAGATGACAGATGACAGATGACAGATGACAGATGACAGATGACAGATGACAGATGACAGATAACAGATGATAGATGATAGATGATAGATGACAGATGACAGATGACAGATGACAGATGACAGATGACAGATGACAGATGACAGATGACAGATGAAAGATGACAGATGACAGATGACAGATGACAGATGACAGATGACAGATGACAGACGACAGATGACAAATGACAAATGACAAATGACAAATGACAAATGACAAATGACAAATGACAGATGACAGATGACAGATGACAAATGACAGATGACAGATGACAGATGACAGATGACAGATGACAGATGACAGGTGACAGGTTACAGGTGACAGGTGACAGGTGACAGGTGACAGGTGACAGGTGACAGGTGACAGGTGACAGGTGACAGGTGACAGGTGACAGGTGACAGATGACAGGTGACAGATGACAGATAACATATATAAGCAATAAAAACAGATACTATGCTTATGACACTTACACGATGTTATAATTTGTATATAGAGTGGTAGGCAAAATTAATTAAACACACAATAAATCTTAACATTTTTTTTTTATTTTTCTTTTTTAAGGACGGAATTTACAAATGTGTTAAAAAACACTTTGAGAGCCCATTTCTCAAAGTGTTCTTAATTTCAATTTAAATTTTCGGCTGAAAAAAAATTTCAAATGACTCAGGTAGCAACAGGTTACTTTTGCTTTGTCATCCGGCATAAGTAATTACATTAAAGTTCTAAATAATAAGTATGTATTTTACTTTCTTATAGCAAAGTTGAACTTCTCTAATAAAATCGAACATAATTCAGCGGCTTACATAACATATTCCAGTGACATTAGTTTAGGGTGTATATCTTAAGTATCTATGTTTATATTGATGATTGGAGCCTATTATTTTTCACGTTTACAGCAAAACGGAATAGTTTGTAAATTAAAATAATACTAGTGAATCCCCTGTGCAATTGCACAGCAGTAGTTCTTTCAAACACAATTTTATAAAAAAATAAATATTTGTTTTGGTATAATTGTAGTTGTTTTCTAAATCGCTTGATTATTGAATATATATATAATGAAATTAAAGTTTAATACCTAATACTTTATGACGAAATTAACACTAATTTCAATATAACTTAACACAATAAAACCCCATTACTCTCAGCGTAGTAGATCGATGTATTTTCATTCGTTTATAGTCAAAAATGTTTGTAGTTACAATTCTGTTATAGCAATAGCCAACAATTTGTTTGAAAGAAAGTAATAAACTTCACAAGTTCATACAATCGATGTCGCTTATAAGTCACATTAAAATATAACCGCAATTTGTTCAATAAAACAAAAAAATAAGCCAAAAGTGAATTATTTTATTAAAAAACTGATTTATGTATTCTCTTTTTCTGTTCATTATTACAAATATGTATATTTTGTGATTACATAGCAGATGATTGCTATTTATGAATAAAATAAAGTTTAAAATTGTTATACGAAAGATATTTTATTGAATTTGATTTTGTTTATAAAGATTCAATTTTTTTTTTACGACGCCTATAGTCACAAAACGGTTATTTTCAGAAATATTACTGAAATTTAGCGAATGACTATAACCGTGTTTTACTATATATATATTTTTTTTTAAATAGCAGAAGCAAATGAATTAACATTTATTATGTCATATTTGAAGAGTATGATCTGATTTTTGTTTTTTTGTTTTGTTTTCAATTTTTGTTTGTGTTTTTGTTTTTGTAGTTTTTTCTATAAATTTGTGTATTTATTTAAAATGACAGAATTTTTATGAAGCCTTTTTAAAATTTTGTTCGTGATTGAAATTTTTTTTAGAGTATAGATGGCGCTCAACTTGAAGATAACCGCAATTTATTTGGTGTAAATATTTGAAATGTTTTAATTATTCAGCACCACGAACTTGCTAAAATTTTAATATTTTTGTGGTATAACTTGCTATATAATTATTCTTGCTTTTGTTACTCACCACGTCGTTCATCTTGTGTATTATATAAAGCTAATATATTTGTAAATAATTTTAATTAGCTATACCGTGTAAACTAATTCTTTTTTTGTCGTAAATTTGACCATAATTTATTTATTATACAGTGTTGTTCAATTTTAACAATTATATAAAAGTAAAACTTGATCCAGGAATAATGTTTATATCATCCAAAAATGTTACTGTCATTGGTTTCTTGTAACTTACCAATACAATATTGTACTGTGGTACAATACAATATTATATTATGCTCACAATACAACTAATATTAAATTTCTTGACAATGAATTGTATGTGTATGTGTTTTTTTTTAATTACCATTTTAAAATAATTGAAAAATCTTGTCGATTGACTCTTTTATTAAATAAGTATGTACATTAATATGTTAAAATTTCTAAAACTAATGGAATCTTAAAACAATTCAATTCCATTTAAATATTTACGATATTGATTTTATGCCTTCCCTGTCTCTCCCATTCCGTGTATTATTTCTATCATACTGCCGCCGTATTTTCACCATCATCGTATATTATTGTAGAATTTATGTTCTTGTTATTAACTTACATGTGCATTCATTTTTATGAATAATACAATCAGTTTTATTGAAAAAAAACAGTACTGACTTGAATTTAGTATAGTTTTTATTTTTCTTTTTTTGAATAATATCCTTAAAAAATATCCTTATACAAAACAAAAATCTATTTTTTGTTTTAATTTTTCTTTACATTAGTTAAATGAAATGGAATATGCTGAAAGATATCACCATTTTTATTTGTAGAAAATATAAAATAGAAAAAGAAAATTTTTTTTTTGTTATATTTTCTCTAAAAATAAAAAAACGAAAAAAAAAAATGTTTTGTTTTAAAGTTTTGTTCGCTATGATTAAAAGAAATCTTTTTCATCGTCCTTATAAGCACCTATGTAAATATAAATCTATGTAGTATTAATGCGCTTCCCATCAGTGTTGGAATGTTATTTTGAATATATAAAAAGTTTATTTCGACGTGTGTGTGTGTGTATGTGTGTGTAGTAGTGAACTTTTTTTATTATTATTATTATTATTTTTTTTTTGAATATTCTTCTGCATAAATGCATCCTTGATGTAACCTCAAAACAATATCACCATGAGTATCCTTTCTTATATTTTTGCTTTGTTTTCGTTATTTTTTTTTTAATACCATGCTACATAGTCTCTTACACTAGGTTAACATAGAAGAAAGTGCTTTAACCACATTCATGTTTCCACATAAAATGTACAGGTTTGTATATGCATATTTACTTTAAATGAAATAATACAATATTGTTCTAGTTTTAAATTGAATGTAGTTACAATTATAACTAACTAGAGTGAAAAGTTGGATCTCGAGAATTTCTGGTTTTTTTGGTTCTTTTTATTTTTTACAAGTTATAACCAGATTGTGTCGTACAATATTGTTCAATAAATACTGCTATTTGGATATGCATAAAAGAATAAATGTAAATGCAGAAATTCATGTAGCTTCACTATGTTGTTTTGTCAGAATTATAATGGAATATAATATATTGATGTATTTAAGATGATGATATCAGCAGCTGTTATTCGTCCAACTAACTGCCGAGATTAGGTATTTGCTGAAGTTGCAGAAATAAACGCTGGATGAATTAGTTCGAAATTAGTTCGAAATATCCATAAATCGTTATTTTTGTGCTTCATTGGGAGTTTCGGGAGATTTCGATTGGAAGGCTGGCGCTCTACTTACTGCGCCATCGTGTGTGAATTTGAAAAAAAATTTTTTTTTGCGTTCAAGCATTTATGGGCTCGAAACTTTTGTTTGCGTAGAAGCCTTGGTAGATACTTAAACTAAGAAAGAAGAAATAAAATAGACAGAGAAGAAGCAAAGTTGAAACGGGAAAGAAACAAACGTAGTTTGGTAATAGAAAATATTAGACTATAAAGAGACTTAAATTAATATAAATAAAAAACACCACAGAAATTTGTAGGTAAAATCATATTCCTATTAATATTCAGATTGAGATAATAAGTAAAAGAAAAACTAAGCTTGGATTCTGGTAATTCTAAATCAGTAGTGTACGTGAGGATATAATATATTGTTTAATAGTCATAATATAAAAATTGGCAAGTACGAAAAGAGAATAAATTATTGCAGGTACCAATAAACGATGAATATACAACGGCTAAACTAATTCTAAAGGCAACAATAAATCCAAAACAATAGAAGCAATCGAAAAATATCATAACAGACTCAGATTTTATTCCAAATCGAAAAAAGTACGTTCAAAATACTTTGCATCCGTTAACGAGAAATGTTAAAAAAAATTTAAACGAAAAAATGGCATAAGTTTTTTTTTTTTTTTGTTGGAAAACTTTTAATAACAAAACACAGGAAAGCTTTCATTTAATCAAAACATCGAAACCACCAACGAAATGAATAATAATACTGTTACAAAATCTAACAAAAACAAAAACACAAAAAAAAAAATATACAAAATCACATGGAAATTTTATTTTTCTTTTCTTAAATCCTCTTTTTTTCTTATGTATTTTTACTACACCTTACATTTCCATATTTAAAAAGAAAATTATGAAAAAAAGAAATAAAAACAAAATAACATAAAAGTAAGATAGATTAAAATTAGGACAAGGTAAGGAGTGTAATGCAAATATGATTGTGAAGAAAACAAGTACAAAAAAAAAGAAAAGAATTCTTTTAAGTGTAATAACATTTTCAAGATGACAAATTAATGTTTGAAAAACTCTGAGAGAGTGAGAGAGACACAAAAAAAAAAAGAAAACAAAAGAAATATATAAAAATAATATTGTATGCGTTATCATTGCTGCCTGCTGGTACTTTTACTTGCCTACTAATCATAACACTATCTTATAGCTACCAAATAATTATGAAAATTGATTCAAGACGGACAACGATACTTATGTGCAGTTGCATAATAATAAAAGTAATAATATATAGTGTGACAACAAGAATATTTTTTTTGTTTTTTTTTCTCTCCGCATTAATATTCAGAACCATTCCTGACAGAAAGACAAGGCTAAAATTGTAATTATGGTTAAAATATTATAAGCTGAAGAATATGAAATTGTGGTACTTACTGTTTTCAAAATTGTATTACTATGTACTAACTTTATATGGTAGAGATGTAATTTTATAATGTAGGTAAGAAATTAAGATTGAAAGCATTTACTTCAAAATATAATTAAAATTTTTAGATTTTATTTTTGTAGTGTTTTTTTTTTTCTTTTTTTTTTTGTATAAAAACTTTGTACTTAATAATTAAGTTAAGATTAACTTCAAGTAGTTTGAAGAAAGAAGAATTTTTCAAAAATATGTGAAATTTAAAAGAATAGTAAATAATATTAAATAACTTTAATTATTAGTTGTAAAAATATTATTATTTAATTTAAATGAAATTGAAAATATGGCAGGGTATTCCATGCAATGAAAATTTAAATGAATTAATAAGACTATACAAAGAACTAGTTCACCATCTAACCTCTTCAAGTTTTATGAAAATCCCGACCGACTTGGTGTAGTGATTACGTCATCTAACCACTAATCAGAAGATCTCAGGTTCGAATCCCCATCAGGGCAGTGAATGTTAAATATAATTTTGCATTATACTTAAAATAATGAAATTTGATAAAATTAACTTATACGCAATTTAAAAATTGTACACGAAATATAAAATATGTACAAGAATTTTTTTTTATTGTATTCAATGAGCTGTCCTCTTTTGGCCAATTACCATTTAATCATATGTTCAATTTCTAATATTCTTTATATAGACTTTTCTGGAATCTATAGTATTTCCGAAGCAATCTGAGTAGTTTCAACACTACAGTACCTACTGATGACGATGAATTCAGTAGTTTTGGAAAAATATAAGAAAATATTTTTTTTTGAAGTTTTGGAAGTCAGGTTAATTCTAAATATTATTCTTAATCTGATATTCAACCCATATAAACCCAGAGTGTCGAAAACGAAACATATGACGTTTTCCGGCATAGTGGTCACCCGGTGTGAATTTTAAATCAAACTAAAATTTATTATTTAATTTCAAACAAATATCTAAGTTACCTTTGTTTTGTTGTTTTTGAAACGTGACAAAAAGCATGTTTGTCGATGAGTTGAAAAGTCAGAATTTCGAGTTTTTTTTTCATTCTTGTTAAAATAAAAAAAAATAAAAATAAAAAAAAAAAAAATAAAAAAAAAATCAAATCCATAGTAATAATTAAATCACAATATAAAACTAATCCAACAAAATTAGTTTTAGCTACAGGGCTGATGTTTTCAAGCAGTGTATCGAAAACGAAACATTCGGTTTAAACGATATCTAAAAAATTTCATATAAAAAAAAATGCTATAATTATACCAATACTGTCTTTTTTTATTACGGACCACGTATTCTGCGATAGACTACTTGGAAATCAAATAAAAAGTTATGCTAAATCGGCCTCAATAGCTTGATGATAAGAGATACCTGAGTTTGAATTCTTGGAAACACAATAGCAAGACACGCTAAAATCGGTGTCAGTAGGTAGCTTATAAGTTGAGAATTTAATATCTTTTTTATTAATTCTTGGAAATATAATAGCAAAAACACCTTTGAACGAATTTATGAACAAACGGTTTATGCAATTTGGAATATTTTCACAATTTATCTATAGATAAGCAAATGATTGCTTATTTTGTACACCATTCCTGCAAAATGTTCAACAAATCCAATCCTATTCAATTTGGCTTCAAGTACAGGCCGTTTTTATACTGCCGAAGGCTACTTGTTCTCATTTATACCTTATGGAGGTGCTTCAGAGGAAAATGATATCCTATATGGACCTAATGTTAGCATATATGGAGGAGAAATCGTAGTTTTGTGCTTATTAACAAATGCATACAATCAAAACCAACACACCGTTACATTCGATAATTTCTTTACATTACACAAACTTATGTGCTGTCTTTCATCACTTGTTTATTTTGCAACTGGTAAGGTTTTAGGAAACTGCGTTGTTTACTAAGAAAAGTTGTAGCACTAAGAGAGAGCGGACAAAGCTCAGGTACTTCAATTTGATATGACCGTGTAGATCACAATATCATCGAATCAGAAACGATCTCGATGCCGTCACTGCAAAAATCAAACTGTTTTTTCATGCACCAAATGTGGCGTTAATTTGCATACGAAATGTTCTTTACGATATCACAGCTTGCCTTTTAAGATTAAAATTTGTTAAAACAATAAAATTCCTTTTTTTATAAAATAAATTGTTATTTTTTTTTTGTTAGGAATTTATTCACTTCAGGAATTTATTGTAGTAAATTTTTGAAGAAATATTTTTTTTAAAAAATTATATCGTTTAATCCTGAAGTTTCTAAGGAGTCTAAAATCTCTTATGTTTCTCAAATAATGTTATCTTCCGAAATAATTGATATTTCTTTGAACACAATTTGGTCGAACAAAAGCAACAGAGACAGATTTATTGACAATAATACTGTGTGTCAATAAATAAGAATGAATGTCATTTAGCATTTTATCAAACTAATTGTAAAAAAATTTATCCAAAAAGTAAAGTTTGCAGCTTTTCTAAATTATCTTAATTTTCATCCATTTTCAATTATATTCTAGCACTTGTTGGTTGTATATAGATATAGGTTCTTATTATGAAGGGCCTATAGTTTTTATTGTTGGTTTTTATTAAAATTGTAAATATTTTTTATTTTATGTGCTTTCAAGGTGCATTAAAAATATACTTTTGTTTAGTAAAATAACGATAACTTATAGCAATATAATTAAAGCTATTTGTTGAATTAATAAAGAATAGACAAATTATTGTAAAAAAAAAAAAATTTGGTTGACGACATACATATTTGAATTTTATTAATATAGCACTTAAGAATCCCACACACAATGTCAAGCTACGGGGTCATTGTGTCTTTTGAAGATTCCCACCAGCCTGCGTATAAAAAAACAAACAAAAAAAAAATTAATATAACACTTAATAAATATTTTAAAACAAAACTTCAAATTTAAAATTAATTAATTGTTTAAATTTAAATTTAAAGTGGCATTTAAAACTATCTGTAAGATACAAAATAACTCTACTATTCTCTTACCTATTTTCATATTTTCATTTTGCTTCATATATGTACTTTTTTTTAATTTAAAACATGGATTTTGTTATTGGTAGTATTTTAAGATATTTTTTTGTGAAATTTGATAAATTTTTAAGAGAATAAAATTTTAACTGTCAAAAAACGTTACCTTACAATACTAAATAAAATCTCAACTAACAAAATTTCTAGGTTGCTAGTCAACTGAAAACTAAACATCATAATAAGGGTTATAGTAACTGCACAGTAAATTTTGTGACTGTTTGTGAAATTTCTTTATGCAATACACACACTTAACACCCTTATGATGATGAGAAATTTCTTTACTTTTACTTTGGATAAAAATTAAACTAAAACAAAAATTATTTTATAAATTTTAAGTTGCATTAAAATTAAGAAGTTACATTAAATCTATAAAGTTAAGTAAACAAAAATAAAATAAAAAAAAACAAGCTTTTTTTTTTTTAACTTTTAACGTGGTGACCTGAAGTAATCCCTTAGTCTTAAAATCTAACAAACCACAAAATGTTTTTCTGTAAATTAAAAAAAAACTAAAACAAAGCTATATATAAAAAAAAAAAATAAGTAACAATAAAAATAAAAGTATGACGAAACAAGGATATATAATAATAAACCAACCAACTAACTCTGATGTCATACCATTCGGAATTTACAAAACAAAAAACAAAATTTCATACTTACAATTTTTTGTTTACTTTTTTATTTGTTTTTTTTTTTTGCTTTTTTTGTTATGCAACTTTATTTTGTTGTTTTGCAACAAATCAAACTCCCGCATATACCCATACGAGAACGAATTTAAGCATGAATGAACTTGAAGTGAAATTTTTTGCTTCGTCAAGCATTTCAACACATGGGATTTTATATTATACTGTATATTACACTTGTACATATATGCAGAGAAAATTGCATACAATATGGTTTTTTTGTACCATTCATACATAAATACATACACATAAGATGTGTATGCAACAATGTTTTAACAAGAAAAAAAGAAAAACAAAAAAAGGAGAAAAAAGTAATGATTCAAACAGAAAAAAAAATTGTTAAAAATCTGGACAAAATGTAAAAGAAAAAATTTTTTAAAATATTTTCTTACAAATGTTAAATTACATCTTGCGCCAATTATTTGAAGTCTTGGGTATATCTAAAATACCAGTATTACAATATTATATGATAAGCAAAATTATGCGGGGATGAAGTGTAAAAAAAGTTGTTGTTGCAAAAATTATACTGTTTTAAACATTTATTTTTTTTATACTTTTGCTAATTTTCCTAAAACATTCTTAAGTCTAATTTCATTTGATTTTTCACTAAAATACATATTGCTTATGTGATTTCACTCCATTTTAACGATAGATTAATATGAGCTCATTTGTACTGCTTTGGTTTGTGATAAGAATAAATCACATCAAATTTAAGATTATCTGAGTTATATTTGGCTCCTAACTTTAGTTAAGTTTCGAAAGTTTACTACATTCTGGTAATCCGAATAAAATCATAAGTAGGAATATACAAGTTTTTAACTACCATTTGTGGTATTTGAGTTTTTTTTGTTCTTTCAGTAACTTAGGTAGAATCACCTTTTCGTGCTTAATTAAGTACGGTACTGCAAGTTTGTACTACAATATAAACAATGTTTTTCGAGCATTTATTTAACAAATATGGTTTATCTACAACAAAGCAAAAACACATGGCTTATCTACTCATAAAATGTGGAAAACTACTACTAGTGTCAAGAACGAAGCATTCTCAAATAGAATAGCTTTATTTTATTTAAGTGGTTACCAGATTATACCCTCCATTAATTTTTTGTGATTCATTTTATCTCAATATCGAAGGGTAGTAAAGATCCATAAAGCATTTTTTCGTACTACTACTAACTTATGGTACTACTAACACTTTAGTAATTTTTAGACCGTATTAACGTGCCGACTATAATATAATAAGCTCTAAGAATTTATTAGAACTCTTCGCAATAAAACTATCTTTATAAACAGGATTAAAACTATGGCTTTTGGGTTTTAATCATAGAGAAATCAAAGTTCTATTAGATATCATAGTTTGAAGTTGTTTTCATTTGTTTTTTCATAATTTATTTTTACTTTTAAAATTTTGTGGACTATGCTTCTTTGTTCTTCCTAGTTTTAGTTTTGAACTTTTCTTTTTTTTTTTTTTGGCTAATTATTAAATATAAATTGTTTCTTTTTATATTTTCCTTTTTTTATTATTTACTTAGGATTTTCATTGTTACATTCATATTTTACTTTATTATAATAAATTATTGTAAAAACAGTATTTTTATTAATAAAAAATAACTAACTGCCCCTAACTGTTATCCCTTTACACATTTCATAATAATATTAAATTAGTTTTCTTTAGTTTTAAGTCATAATTGGACTATTTAATTATTGTAAGTTTTTTTTTATATTGAGTTTAAAATTTTTTTTTTTTTTTTTTTTATTGTTAACTTATAGTTATAACTTTTATTGTTAAAAAGTTTTATAAGTCTTTGCGAGAAATTTGTTTAATGTTTTTAAAGGGTGCACACTACCCACAACGTAGTAAAACTAATAAAGAGGCTGGTGCTACAAAAACATGAGTTGTAAAAACGAAACAAAATGCCGATTTGGTAAAAACTTGAAACCATTTTACCAAAAACCTGAAATTTGGGTACTGAAATTCTCTTCAATGTGTAACAATCAATGAACAATCAAGAGAAACTGTGCAATATTATGAACATTTTGTAGGTATTTGCAAAGAAAATTATGAGTAAATTCAAAAATGCATTTGCATCACGCATCATAAGGTTTCATGATGCAAAAAAATAATTGCTAGTCATTTAAATTTAATAATATTGATTATAGTTAGTTTTCAAACCAACTCAATCCTATTATTATAATTATCAAATGAATCAGAAAATTAGTTTTTTGTATCATAAAATTTTATAATAGGTGATGCTGATACATTTCCAAATTTATCCCATTATGTTTTATATATTTTTAAATTTATGGTGCATTTTATTAAAACAAGCTTTCTTAGAGTATATTTAAGATATCCGAAAATATATTTTTAGAACATATTATTAGTTACTTTAGTAGTATAATAATTTATTATTATTCGTCAATGCACGTAAAGTTAGTAATTAATATAAGTTTTCCTTTCAAAATGATCCGTTTAAAACCTATAAATACATAATTTTTGCAATGTTAAAAAAACTTTCCACAACACGATTAAAAATGCATATTAAAATATTTGAAAAAAAAAAACAATAGTAAGGCTTTTAATATCGGGAATAATTCAACAACATAAAAATGTTCATCCTAGATTAAAAATTTCAAAATACTTCCATATTTATAAATAATTTTAATTAAAAGTTATAATTCGTACAGTCTAAAAATTATAGGTATGTATCCTTGAAATTTTTAACAAATTCTTAAGAGGATTTTATTTCATTAACCTCATAAAATTTTATAATACACATATATGAGTAAATTGTTCACATATTTGCAAATATATAGCAATACAAATTCTTAATTAAAGTTTATTTAATTAACATAATTAGTGCTAAAGCGCATTAAAAATACAAAAACAAAAAAAAAATTAACACGCATACAAATATGAACTTTTCTTCACATTTTCTATCATAAAATTTTAATACATTATGATTTTGATATCATATTCATATATATAAACTAATACCAATACACACACGTCAAATATTTTACAACACTTATAGTTTTTCTTACAAACAACAACTTATCAAAAACTTAACTTTTCTTTTACGGAAAAATAATAATAAAAAAAAAGCGATACAACGAAATAATTTTGTTAACAAAACTCTTTAAGGATAATTTTATCAGCATAACTATTATAACAGTTATGTACACATTATCCTATTTATTTATACATATTACTTATAATATTTATATTTATGTTTGTTTACACATATATTATACGCCATCATAATATATATAAGTACATCGTATTTTCAACTCATATTTTCATGATAACGGTTTACTAAAGTAAAGTCATACAAATTACACACATAATTCCATAAAAGAAAAACAAACTTGCGATAAAAAATAAAAAATATTTAAAAAATCTATGAAAATGTATATATACATTATGACGTACAAACACACATCACCATGTGCCATTACTGTAGCAGCAATAGCAAAACTGCTGTAAATTCTTTTTTTGTTTTAAGAGAAAAGTGTGGTGAAAAAATCAAACTACCGCTTTGGATTGAAGCGTTATACGAAAAATACTTCAACATTGAAATAGTAAATATTATCATATCACATCACGAGTGAAAATTTTTTTTTTGTTATTACGCTTTTTTTTTTTACTTTTTATTTTCTATTTTTAATATTTACAAAAATCTCAAGTAACAGAACCAGATCTAGGATTTTTATCTATCGATCAGTAGCGAAATAAGTTTTTAGTTATTCGTAATGAGCAAAAAAAAATATATTTTAACACTTTTCGGAAATGAGAAATTAGAATGGAAGATAATAGATTATAGTCTAAAATGAAAATGTAATCTGAATGTAGATATATTCGTGGCGGCGAAACGACAACGATGTATTTGGAAAAAAGAAAACTGTATAATGCTACATGTTCGTCAAAAGTCAAACTTCGTTACCAGTGAGTTACATAAAATTTGTCATATATTTGTATGTACAATATAATATGTACATCATGTTTTATTATATCAATAATATTTTTATAGAAATATTAAGCGAATTAAACTTAAGTGAAATAAAGAAAGCTTGGGTGAAATAAAGTGAATAGAGAATAGGGGTAATGTTTTTTTGAGTATGGTTTTGTAATACTAAAAAAAAATAAATTTAATAAATAAGCTCAATATTTCAATACTAAAAAAAAGGTTATAAAATAAGTATGCAATATTTACAAAACCTAAATGAATGAATGTAAATAACTGAAGTAAATAACTTATTGAACTACATTGAAATTAAAAATAATAATGAAAGTAGAAAATAATGCAGCGCACTGAATTAATGAAAATAATGTAATTAAACTGAATAATTGCTGTCAGATTTATGCTTAGAGCAAGAACATCAGACGTTTATTACTAGACGAACGCTTGCTTCATTTAATTCTGCAATAACTCATCGTAGGGTTAGTAAATCACGGCCATCTTTAATTAAAAAAAATCTAAAAATAAACTAAACCAGATACATGCTGTTACATTAATATAAGGGTATATCATCGATAGATACACCCTAAGAAGAGTATTCTATCATAGTTTAAATTCATAAGAACAATTCCTGGATGGCTATTTTGTTGTTAAGTAATTAGAATCTAAAAAAAAAAAATGTCGCCATATAGGAAAATAAACACAAAATTATATAAAATAGAAAAATATCGAACTTAACTGAATCGCATCGCAAAATATCACATCAAATTAAAAATGTCTTAATATAGTTTGTAAATAATACAATTAACGGAATAAATGAAACATACTGTATCATAGAAACAGTTTTAATGAATTAAAGATCAACTCAGAAAATCAAAATTACCAGTAATTATAACTCAATTAATAACATTAGTTGTAGGTATAAAATAATAATGGTAACTATCAATCTCAATAACTTCCTTTAAAACATTATGCTAAAATAAGAAGACATAATTTTAAACAGAAAGATAGTACAAAAAGGGAATAAATGTGAAAAGTATGTCAATCAAGTTAATTTCTAGGTATTAGAATCAAATTCAATTTTTCAACAGTTTCTAATGAATTCTAATGAATTTCATTCCAAATTATGGTATACAGTAATTAAGTTAAATCTTAAGTTACTTACTGGATAGAAAGCATAAAAACTAGTTAATTCTTATAGTTTAAGAAAAAGATGTTAAACAAATGAATGAGATCTAGATAAGAGCAATTGTTTAATTTAAACTCGATTATGTATGCAATCGAATAGAGTAGAGTGAAATAAAATATAATAGAATGGAATAGAATAGAAAAATCAATATACATCAAATTTACAAGCAGTTTAATATATATTTATTCACCAGGTTTCTTGAAAATTTCAAAGTTATATGTTTGAGAGAACACATAAGATGGTAGAGTATTATATAGTTTAGAGATTCGCTTGATAAAAGAATTTTTATATTTCACACTTCTGTTTCGAAGAAGCTCTACTACAAGAGGTTACCCTGCGAGTATTCCGCTAGAATGCTTGTATTTTGGGCATATTATTTCGTCAGATAAATTACCCGACAGATACTTATAAAACACTGGCTGTTTGCGGTGATGACTAATGATGTTAAGTTTTGTGTAACATCCCCATTACTGATGATTTTGATGACTGGCTTATGCACCTTATCTAAGTACTGTGAGCTGCTACTGGGTGCACCGCCTCAAATATACAAATTATATTCAAGTCGATGACGAATGCATTGTATATTAATAAGAGGTTGGAATATGTAAGGTATTTCCTACTTCGCAACAGAAAAAATGTGATCGTGCAACGAAATTTTGCTATTTATTTCCATTCCAACATTTGTTAGTGTTTCAAAATTTTCGATATTTATTTTTTCGAATAGAATATTTCGTATTGATGTATTTTTTTGTTGTTGATATGACTCTGCATTTTTGAAGCATTACATTTTACCCTTTTTACACCCTTTTTATTTCGTTCTCTATGAACTGAAGTCTGAGTCACTTCAGGACGTTTTCAAAAAAATATAAAGAATCAACTGCAGTCATCAGCAAAGAATTTGTTTCGAAGTCGTGAATAGGAAATCATTTATAAATGTTATAAATAATGTTGGAGAAAGAACTGAGCCTTGAGGGACACCATTATTGATATTGAATTTTTTGGATATAAAACCATTCAATACAACTTGTATTGAACGGTTTGAAAGAAAATTTTCAATTCACACGCGAAATTTAATTTAACAAGTCAGATCTTGATATCAGTTATTCGTTCATTTTTGATTTTATCATTAGATCTCGATACTGTTAATATTGGGCTCTCCTAATACCTACCATCATAAAAAAAATTTTTTTAATCTATTTCCGATATAGATGGAAAATTAAATATTTTGTATCATGATATAACAGTTTTTAAGCAAAATTTTGCAATAAGCCGACCATGTGGCACGTTATAATCTGAACTTTTTTTTAAACTGGGACAACTTTTTATTTTCGTAAATTTTTTTTTCATTTTTTATTATAAACTTTTGATTATTTATAATATATTAAAAAATATTAAAAAATAAAAAGCATCATTAAAAGGATTAATTTATTTTTATTGGAGCGTACTTAGTAATTCAGTTAATGGTCCACGTTTTGATTCTACCCTTACTGTTCGGAAAATCTTTTAATATTTTTAATAGCATTACCTTGATACTACTACCACTGCTAATTCTACAAAATGTTATTTTGTATTTTTTTTAATGCACTTATTCAAATTTTGTATACACACACATACACCTATTTATGCATATACATTTTATATATTTACTTGCATATCCTTGTTTAGATTATTTTTTTTTTAATACACTCGAAAATCTCTCTTAAGGCAATTTTCTTCGAAATAAAAGGACTAAAAAAATGCAAAAAAAAATACAAAAAAATTATTTTTCATAATTTTACTTTGGTTTTTAATTTTCTGTTTTTTTTTTTCTTTTTTTGTCGCATGAATCGTAAAACATTGTGAGTGCATTTGATATCTATGCACCAACATATACACATACATATTATATTCACATTCATATCATAATTTTATTCAGGATATCGTCAACAACTAGCTCTACTGATGACTAACTATTAAATTGAAAAAAAGATAACGGTAGTTTTTAAATATAAGTAGAAATAGTTGCAACTTATGGAACATTGTGGTTATGAACCTGAACATTTCATACTTCATAAGGTAACGACAAGATTTTTTTTTGTATATATGCATACACCCAAACGTAGTAGATGACGTGCATTTGATGAGGTTATGTTTCTGTTGCAACAAAAAATAAAGAAAAAAAAGCAAATGTCATGTTGCAAATTTTTATATGCACAAAAATATATATATATAATCTGGGATCAACAGTGATTTTATTAAGGATTGAGAGAGAAAGAGAAATTTAGCAAAAGAAAAACAAAAAAAAAAAGCACAAAAAACTAATTTTGAATTCAAAAGCCGCAGGTGATAATAAAAAAAAAAAAACAAAAACAAAAAAAAATATGAAAAATATTTTAAGCAAACTTCAGCCAATGACTCAACTAAAAAACAATAAATTAAAAGTTGTTGAACGCATATATTCCATGTTGTTAAACTTTAGAACTTTAATAGCATCTATACACATTAAAGACGATTAGTAAACTTTTCATGATAGTTATAGTGTAGATATAGAATTTATAAGGTAAATAGGATTGGAAATTTAAAGATTTAGATGTGATACTGTGAAATTTATCTACTGTTCTCGAACAAATTAATATGAAAGAAGAATAAAATTATAATTTTAATTTAATTTAAATTTTAAACAAAAAATTTCTAAGTTATTCAATTTATTGGATTATGTTTTGTTCAAAAGAATATTATATATTATATACATATGTATGTATATATATATATATTATAATTAAAATTTAAGAGAACTTTTATCATTATGAAAAAATTCTATAAATTTATCAATGTTTTAAGTTCACAGGAAGTTTTTGTTTGAATTTCGATGATACAATTTATAACTCGTATTATCAATGTTATAATAGCTTATTAACCTACTCACTAACTTGGAAATTCAAGGTGTGGTTTATCGTTATGATTCTTTTCAGATCGAAATTTAAAGTATTTTCGTTAAATTTAAAGATGTAACGGTATAAATGAGCCGTATTCGTATTTCGGTTAAATGAATTTTTTGTTTAGGTAAATGTAACTGAATAATTTATACATAAGTAGAAATAAGTCTCTGAAGCCAGTGTTAACATTGACTGTAATTTAAATTGGTGTCAATTAATGATAATAATTATAATAATTATTTAAACATTTGCGGTTAGATTATTGAATAGATGTTCATCCCAATCCGAAGCGTAATATTTTTTCTTCAGAAGCATCAAATCGAATGCATTTTTTTTCTTTTTTATTACTTCTACGTTTATCTACAGACCATCATCATATTTTAAAAATTTTAACAAAACCTCTTAATAGATATTCAGTAAATTTTTATGACAATGTCTTCAATTTTGAGTAGTGTATTGGTTTGTAAGGGTATATCTGAACAAATTTACTCCTAGTATTTACATTATATATGACACCATTAAATGGTAAATCTATAGATGGAATGTCTGCCGTTGAGAAGTGTCTTAATCTTTTGTGCTCAATACCTGGTTGTCTCTACAGTTTTTTTAATTTGGTGGTTCCCTAACCTGATCCAATATCTTTTAATTGTAACAGTCATTTTCTCTTTCACAGATCTCACCTGTAAGTCATTTCTTATGACTGAGTTTCGAACATATCAAGGCGCGTTGACGATTGTTCATAGTACCTTCGCTTCGTTCAATAATTTCTGTGTTTGAATTGCTTGTCGTACTCGATACCGTAAGTCCATATTGGCTTCAGTATACTTTTATAGAATAGGACTTTGGAGAGAGAGTTGTGAATTTCTGCCAATCAGCCAGCATAAGTAGCGAAATGATTAAGTAGCGAATTTAGATGTAGTTGTTTACGAGATAATAGAAATTGAAATAAAGTTTAAGTCAATAATTACAGTAAAATTCGTAATTAAAACTTCAAAATGCATGTCTGAAATAAAAGATCAGTTTGTGAAGTCACAAAGTATTAATTACTGACTTATTATATGTTGCTAAAATAATTAAAAGTATAAATAAATCATTTTTGGAACAAAATATTTTTAAAATAGAGTTGAATTTGTTTTCAATGATTGTTCTAAAAACTATTTGATTGTAGGATTTCATCTTTGATCTCTTGTTAGTGCAGATGCCTCGTTCCAAAGTATTCTGATATCAGCGCATTTGATGTATTGTATTTGTATCATTCAAGTGGCTTGATACATATTTAGATTCAAGCTGGCACTTTTTGTTTTATGATGCATCAATGTAAGGCTCTATCATTACATTTCTAGAAAATGCATTCTTTATCAGTATTCTTCAATTTGGCATTAATACTCACTTAAAACTTTTCTGAGCTAATATCTTTTCATAATCAAACAGAGCAAAATTACTACCCGGAAATTAAAAGGTTTCTATTTTAAATTTATTTTGATGTCTAAAATCTAGATAGTAGGTAAATTTGTTTTTTGGTTTATTATATTGGTGCAATCTACTGGGTATCAGTATAGCAAAGTAATGTTACAAAATCTATTCGAATACCTTTTTTAATTTATATTAAAAATTATTTTATTTCCTATCCTAAGTTTGTTTTTTTTTTATTAAGTATACAGAGCACTGAACCTAATTTCATAGAATTTCAGCAATAATAAAAGAAATTCATATTTGCACGTACTTTGAAAAGAAATGAAAAATTTCTGAAGAACTGCTTAATTCTAGTCCTTTACAGAATTCAAATATAAAGTAATGGAAGAGTTAGATTCAAAAGAAAACTAAAAAGAAAAAAAAATAAGAAAAAAAAAGTTTTAACTACTTATAAGTAAAAAAAAAAAGAAGATTCATTACTATGCAAGTTACATAATATTAACATAAGAGGGATATTTCCTGCAATAATCTTACTTTCAAATTAGATATATATGTGTGTGTAGGTGTTTATACCATTCATTTCTGATTTCTTTTCATTATTTTATTTTAATGAAAGAAGCAATGAATTTTAAAATATATCAGAATTGTATACAGAAAATAATTTATGTATGTAATAACTTAAGCAAAGGGGCTTACAAACTTCATCATACAAAATCTTTAATTTTCTTATGTTACTATATGGTAAATTGGTTTAAACAAGTTTGTATACTTTGTTCGATTTTATGCCATTTTAGGTCAAATTATGAGTTTTGAAGTAACTTAAATTTCAACACAAATTTAAAATTATTAAAGAAATTATGTTAATGATATGAACCCAATGCCTCTTTGAAACACCTCGTGGAACTTAGAATTAATTTTTAAACCAGTTTTTTGTTCATTTTTTGTTCTATCTCGGTATAGATATACATTTTATATAGAACTATTCGCTTTTTTGTAGAAAATAGCTAATAGAGTAGTTTTTGTTATGTAATTTTGTTATTTATTTACATTCTAATTTATTCACTTTTGTAAAGGTGGTAAACGTAAATATTAGAAATGAAAGTTAATATAATATTGATAATATATCGGGTTGGGCTCTGACCTATTTCATTGTAACGCAAAAATACTTATTTTTATTTATATTTATTTATTTCCAACCATAAAATCGCAGAGATGTTCTTAATTTTTTGGCTATATACAATTATAATTAAATTTGTTAAAAGTTAATAAAATTATTGATATAGTAACAAAGTGCAGGTAAGTATGTGTTAGTGCAATAAGAAAAATAACCCGTAGTATCTACTGAAATGATGCATCTGAGCCTTTAAAGATGCCAGATTTAATGATTACACTTAAGAAATTCTTAAACGGGGTGTTGGAAATCTCCCACTCCAATAGTGTTTGCCAAATTGCGAAGTCTACTATGAGTTGAGAACCCTCATATTTCTTTTTTAAATTTTTTCTGGTGCTCGTTTTGTTTTGGGTTAGGCCGATTCTATGTTGATAGTATACTTTTCGACTAGGCACTGGCCAGCTATTATTCCTACCGTGGTGCGATCTGCTTTGAAGCCTAGACGAACTTTACTTCTCTTGAACTAGAATAATAGTATTAGCATTTTCGCTTGTCGATTAACAGATATGTTGTCTCAGAAATTTGCAGGTTTTTGCTAAACACAAATTATCATTTGATACCTATATTAAACTTGTTTTATTTATGACTTTATTTTTTTTTATTTTCCATTTATGAATTTATTTCTCAAAGAGCTCATACGCTCGTACAGAGTGTATATATATTACTGGTATGACTGTTTCAATATCTGACAGAATGTAGATTTTGGGGTTTTTTATAATATCTTCCTGAGTTCTCTCGCATGCAAAATTCAATTGCAAGGATTTTCAACTTAGAAGTATGTGCTATTGTAGAATCTAGGCTTGAGTGGATATGGTAAGGCTTTTATATAATTTTGTAAATTAAAGTAAGGTGTTGATAAAAACAAGAAATTATTATTATAATCTTATTTCCGGTACGTTTTCTAAATGGGCCTAATATTCTTTAACTGTACATTTATTTATTTATTTGCTTTATTTTGTCTAATACATTTTACTTAAAAATCGTGTCTTAAATGGAGTGTCACATACACGATATCCTTCTCATCACAATAAATTATATTTGTTTTACATTTACTGTACATTTAGATCCTGACAATAGTAGTAGTTTTCATTAAAACGAATTTTATATCAAGTTCTGTGAAAATTGTAACAAAAATTTAGATTTGATTAAATTTTTCTATTCAAAACTCTGAAACTAAAAGAGATAAAGGCACGGAAGTATATTTCATGTCTGCATTATTTTTATTTTTATATATTAATTTAATTTTTGTGAAAAAATTGACTTAGTTGGTTTTTGTTAAACGACGACATTTTATATTAAATAAAATATAGCTACCGTATATAGTGAATTGTACTTTTTGTTTAAATTCATTTAAATTATTAAAATAAAAAAAAAGTTAAAAATAATTATCAAAATAAATACTTCACTGATTTTATAATTAAAAATGAGGTCTTCAAACACACTTTACACATATATGGATAGTATTTGTATTACCTATAAGTACAATTTCAACATACTCAGACTTTTTACATGCGTGCTTTGGAAGTACCATCATCTCATTAATATTTTTATGTCCGTGAGAACTAAATGTATATATTATATATATATATATGTGCATATTTCCAAGTACATATTATTTACTTAACATATATATAAAATATAAAAATAAAAATAATAAAAAAATACACAATGTATATTGTCATAATAAACACGTACTGAAATATCAAACTAGAGTACATAGAATAAATTCGACTATTTTTTGTGTTGAATATTAATCGACTTAAAACAATCTTCGGTATAATTCGACACTCATAGATAGGGGCTTGAATATTTCTATGTCTTATTTTTATGCATTTTTTGTAAAAATAATTATTAAATTTTTATATACAAGTATAAATGACTAATGATTTATAAGTTATACTAGCAAAATTACCCGACGTTGTCCGGGTCGACCACAAAATGTATAGAATTCACTTGAATGAAGTTTGATTTATGGATCGAATAGAAAAATTCGTTTATCAAAAATATTTTAATAAAATTTTTTTTTCACTACATTAACTAAATCAACAATACTACAACTTAAACTGCTTTATGATTCTAAAATAGCCGTGCTTCATGATTTTAAAATAGGGCCTCAGAAAAATTTCGTTTTTTTTTTTTTTTGTTTTAGTTGACAGTACTTAGGTAGAATCATTTTCCGTGCTTATTCAATATTCAATAAATAATAATAATAAAATAAGCCCAATATATTTTGTGGTTAAGTGGAATGGTCTGAGAAAATATTGCTAACTACCATAGTTCTGTTCAAGCAAAAGAAAAGAAATTTCGAAATACAAAAACAAACAATTTTTTAATTCTTTTACGTTGTTGAGTAGTACGTAGACTTTAATGAGAATTTCAAACTGCTCCGATAATTTTTAAATCGACTCTGTATGTCAGTTACATACATATAATTTATTTTTAATTGAAATAATTTTAAATATAACTGTTATAATTAATGATTTTATATTATATGAGTGATATATTGCATACGGTAAGACTCTTCATAATATGTTGGTCAAATTAAGTATAGTTCGTAATATTAAAATATATTGGAACATTTGTTTGGTTGAAATATACTTTACTATATTATTTCCATGACGTCTCTCTTGTAGAATCAAGTGAGTGAAATTTTTTTTCATAAAAACGAATTTCGTTAATTCAAAAAAATTAAGGCCATAGATTGATTGTAAATATTTTAATGAACTTCTGTCGATATCAAATTAAGGTCGTAAAGCAAATTTTATAAAAAACAAAACAAGATGAATTACCTATTACGTATGTAGTTTGTGGTGAATAACTTGGTCAAGGAGCATAATCGTAGAAAGTGGTATATTTTTAGTAAATATGATTTTTTTTTGTTTTATGCATATATGGTTTATTTAACACAAATGAAAAAATAGCAAAAACAAAACCAAGTTGTTGGAAGTGGTTTTTTTTTAATTATCCAGTCAACACTGTTTTTTACGGCTAATACAAAGTGCATTAAAATTATTTAGGGTATGGTAATTCAATTTCTAATTTTCTAGATACACAAAACTAGTATATTATTGATTCTTTATAGATTCCTTTAGAATGGAATCCAAATGCCATTTGTGTCTAAATTTATGCAAAGTAAATTTAAATTTAAAAATTATATCATTTTACACTAGTCATAAATTAACTAATTTATAACCCAAGCCACACACATGCTATTCAACTATATTTGTTACATTATTAAAAAAGGATCAGGTTATAGAAGTGCCATTCTTATTGTTAAATCAATTGGTAAATATTGTAATTATTGTACATTCATAATAAGGTAAACTGAGATTCATAATTGAAAGTAAAAAGTAAAAACAATATGAAATTTATGAATAGAAATATTTTGACAAATTTATAAAGAATTCATTATTGTAAAATTATTGACCTAAATTAATGTTATTGATTTATATATTTTTGCATTTAGCAATAAGAGCTATATTTTGAATATTGTAACTAAAGATAAATTGTATATTATAATGAGCTCTATAAGAACTAATGTATTTGATTTTTTTTAAATATATAGATTTTAAATTAGTTCCATAATAACCAATGTATTATATTTGTATAAATCGAATTAAAATTTGGAAATAAAATCAAAAATTATCTTGCACTCAAAGAAGAAACATATTTTATTCACTACTGACAATTATCATTGCCAAAGCAGTACATTAAATTGAGCGAAGCTTTTTGCTTTGTTAATGAATTTAGAGATCGGTACACGATGCCTTTAATATCGGCAAATTAACCTTTGCCACATTACGTCGTAAATCTTATTATATTCCCATATTAAACTCTATTCACAAGAAATTCATCGAGCAAAGGACATAAATATTACACTATCGATTTTAGGAAATTTTATATTTCTAAAGTTGACATTTAAATTTGAGCTTAGTGAAAAAAATGTTTATGCACTTATGTACTGCCAAGAACTATCAAATATTCTACCACGATACTTTGACTAAAGTAAAAATAAATAATTATTTTGTATGGGAGCATACACAGTAATGAAAGTGAAGTATATACAAATACAGATCCGATTTATCAGAATAATTTCTCTGGTACTGCAAGTAGCTTTGCATCCTGTAACTGTGTAAACGAAAGAAAGAAGAAAGCCAGAAAAAGATAACGACATCATAAACATTGGGTAAATAAAAAATTAAAATTATTTAGAAATTGTGGGAAATCCTACATAATCAGTATCAATATTTAAGAATTTTCGTAAAGGACAATGCGCATTCCTTGTGGAGAATAAAATAAATGTAGACTGGATTGCAGTACAAAAATAAGTCATGGAATTAGAGAAAAATTAATTAAAAATGACTTATTTACATAAACAAACATAATTTATTGTTAGGAATTGTGAGGAAATCAAACTAAAATGTGTGTAATGTTAATATCTTACAAAAAAATTTTATTTATAAATATTTGTGACAATAATTATTGTTCAATGTTAATAATTTTTAAAAACTTTAATTTTTTAATTCAAGCCTAGTTCCTAAAGTCATAACAAAAAAAAATTAAGTGGCTCAATATTTGTATCATAACTCCATAAAAAAAATTAATATCACTTTGTTTAAATTTATTACAGTAATTTACTTAAAATAAAATTTTTTATTGAACTATTAATTAAAATTTAAGTTCTTAGTGATAAATTAAAGTACAACAAAGTTGCTGGTACAACTCAAAATTAAATTTGAATACTTAAAAATTTATAATAGGAGTCCGTTAAAGTAATCCTGAAAAATATTGACAAAAGTTGAATCCATCTCCTTAAATCTTGTAATTAACATTTTCATTAAATGAAAAGGACTGTGTATATCTAAATTTTTCAAAAATCTATCTATTACAGAATGTACACAGTGGATCTTCTTGGATCATTGAATGTTCCACCTCGGAATATTTTTTAATCATTTGAGTTAGGCGTCGGTTATAGCGATAATTGAAATGAATGCGTAACATTTTGGTTTTCGATTTTTTAACTGATATAGATACAACAGTAAAAAGTTATAGGAATGCCAAAGAATATTTTAACAAATAAATTCGGTTTAAAATTTTAATTTTCAAAATTCAATAAAAAAGGTATTTCATCATTTTACTGATGCGATCTTTTTTTCAAGACGTGTCAAGAAGTATTTGTTAGCTTACGCTGTTTAAGCTAATACATATTCATTGTTATACGTGTTCATTGCATTAATTTTTCAAGCACGTATAACAAATAAGTATAACAAAAAATGATGCTTTGTTTGGTCTATGTGGCAGGCTAATGCACATAGAGAAAATAAGAATATAGCAATTGATACGCAATGTTGCTTCATATAAAATTTGCATCGACAGCAAATTGACGATTGGAGCTGAATAGCACAGTCATATTGTTTTGTTTTTTCTTATTTTTTTTCAACTATTACTTAAAAACTAACTAAGAACATGTTTTATATTAAATTATTTAAATAAAAAAGATTATAAGAAATTTATAATGTAATAATTAACATATTTAAAAATTAAGACCTAACAAAAAGCTGTCTGGTCGTATAGAGAAAATTTAATATTCACATGGTTTTATGATTATTTTTTTTTGTTTTTTGTTTTATTTGACTTACAAGTTTAAATATTGTTTAAATATTTGAAAAACGTGGTTTATGGAACAAAATGACAACTCTGTATCTTTTAAACTACAACGGATAAAAAAATATGAAACTGCACTTAAGTCAAAATATTAAAAATGACATATGGAGCAAAATAGCAGCATTCAGCCGGCGATGTTTTGATAATGTTTTTCCATTAACAAAAATTTGATTGCAAATTTCACATCGTTTCTGACAATATTTTTAGTTACTAACTTCTTTCTTTCGTTTTTTATGTCATTTACGATTAGATTCTAAAACTTTATTGGTCCATTTTTTATGAATTTTAACATGCTTTCATAATAAAACAACATTTTTATAAAACCATATTAAAAACGCAATATTGATAGATAAATCTTTGTACCTATTCTATTCCAATATTTTTTTATTATTTACTTTTTTGAAATTGAATTTGAAGTAAAAAAAATTAGTTTTTTCCAATTAGAGTTGTCGTCATCAATTTGAAACAATTCGAGCTGACTGATTCAAAAAACAAACTTGAAAAATTTTAAATTATTCAATTTTAATTGAATTTTCCAATTTTTTTAGAACTCAATTTACTAAACCAATTACAATTAGTCAACTCATTAGGAACACAACCGGAGAGTTATAATTTTAAGGCAATCTTTGAATGCATTCTTATTTAGGTACTTAAAGGATTTTTAAATTAAATATTGTGAATTAAAACTTTCTTCAAATAATAAAAAATAATAAAAAAAAATGTACTCTATTTAAACTTACATAGAAGTGTTGAATGCACTTTTGACATGTTTCATTGCACTTAGCAAATATTTCTGGTATTTGATAAAGTAAAGTTAATCAAAATAATTACTGATTAATATTACAAATAATTATATTTTTTTGATTTTAGAATCATACGATGTTGGATTCAGAAATAACAATTTTTAAAATATTAGTGTAACAATTAATATTACGAGCAGATGTTTATAATAGGATTTCAAAATGCAACTAATGAAGCAGATGGTGGTGCTGCGACTCTTGTAAAAAAATAGTTTTTGCGTACTCTTTTACTGGTGGACTATTTCGAGATGCTATGTCTATTGGTAATATTATTTGCATGATCATATTTAATCTCTACAAACATCTGAACCATTTCACAACCGATTTTCCTTATTGTTTTTCAAAATGATATATATTGAAAAGGAGATTTTTTTTTTTTTTTGCGTTGATTGGTGGGAATCGTCATAGACACAATGAGCCCCGTAGCTTCCATTGTGTGCTATATTTTTACTGACTAAACCACACCTCTCCTATTAAAACTAGTCCGACGGACTAACCATTAATTTATTTCTAGTATTATTTTCTCATGTGCTACATGCTTTGTTGCATATCTTATTATCTCATTTTCTGTGCAAGCAATTTTTAGATCTCTGTGCAAGTCACTGTTGCGAACATACCAAGGGGCATTTACCATGTTGCACAAGACTTTATTTTGGAATTTTTGTATACCAAGTGAATGAATCTGAATGGGGGGCATTGTTTTCTTGGGGTATATTTACCCCATTTAGATTTACCGATAGTTGATTTTCTAATTTTTTATTTGTAAAATTTACATGTACTGATTTTAACTCATTGAGTTTAATTTTCCATTTCTTTGTCCAGGGTATAGATTGTCGCTTGCTCTTTGTAAATTATTTGTAGCCTCGTTAATATTTGATTCTACTGCCATGAACGCAGTATCGTCAGCGAATGTAGCTACAGTTATATTTTCCATTTGTGGTAAATCATTGGTTGGATCAGTGGTCCATATTAAAAAGGAGATGTAGCAAACTAAATTTTTTTTTATTATATAATAAGTATGCACATACATCTTAACATACAAAAATTTTAATTTATCAAATTGCCGCAACTGACCAACGTAAATAATTACTTTTTTTTCTCGCCAGAATAAATTTTTTTTAATAATATTGTTTTAAATTTATGCGGTACACCTAATTTAGGGAAAGTTATATCTATTTTATATGTTATGGATTTATAGAAAATTATATAGCATTGGCAAATTAGTATGCAAAATTCTATTAGTAGTAATTCTAATATTAGTAATAATGCTATTAGTAGTTATATTATCGATAGTATAATCTAGAATGTGTTTACCTAGATTTTCCGTTATATTTGGTATGTAATCTTCCGTATCAACGGGTATTCAACTAGCTCTAACAATAATTCAAATATTGTTATTTTTTATTATAACTTTTATTTTGAGTAGAAGCATCTTGATACCAAAATTTATCAATTTGAAAATTATATTTATTTTTTATTAAATTTTATTAGTGCATATATAAATTTTGTGAACAATATCTAGCTAGTCTGTTTCATACTTGAGTTTTAGATTCAAAAAGTTGATTTTCAGCTCAATAAATATTTTAATTCTCAACAAAATTTTACACCTTTTAGTAGTCTATCCAGGTTTCAGGGAATTTGAAAGAATTTTATTGCTCAATTTCAATAGCAATATTCGTTCGTATTAATTATTCTACATCAATTTACATGCAATTTACCGAAAAACAAAACAAAAATAAATGAAATTACTATAATATTATATCTCATATCCAATAATTTTTAATAATCATATATTGTACAAATTGCATAAACATGGTATTTATATGAAATTTAAATTCTGTTATTAAAATTTATATTAAACGAAAATCCTTATTCAATTAAATCAGTTTCCGTAGCCATTTATTACAATTTTATTATATGATCTTTCATATAATTATAAAAAAAAACATCTAAAATGCCCAATAATAATATTGCATCATAAAATATTAATGTGTAGGTTTGTTAATACGTATATATATTTATATATATATATACATATATGTATATTATCTATACCATATATCTATATATCTATAAATTATATTTATATATAAATATTTTTGTAATTTATATAAAATATGAAATCATATTAAAATTAAATTCTATATAAGTATACAAGGTGTTTCACAAATAAATTACTACATAATTCAAAAGGTGGCAAACAAAACGGTAAGAAATATGTAAATTAAAAAAATGCTCTTAAATGTGCATAATTTAGAGCTTTATTTTAAATGTACATAATTATATGTATATTGAAAATAATTTATTTATTTAAACGTAAATTAAAAATAATACATTTAATAAGAATATGGTCATATTTAAAAAGCTTTTTGTAAAGTTTATTTTTACCTTAGAGACCAGTCCCAAAAAAACAACAGTGTACGTTCATATATAATCAAAATTTGCTGATTTTAAAAATAGATAATATTTTTGGGAATTTCCCTTTTTCATTCGAAATATAAGTATGTACATATGTATAATTTTTTACAGCTTTTTTTTCAAATGTTAAAAATCGTGTAAAAACAAAATTGTGTAAAATAAGTACCGTGTAAATTGGGAGTTTGGTGTATATAGCTTGTTTGGAAAACAATTTGTTTGTAAACGTATATACATTATATATATAATTCATAGCTCACATTTACATTAAAAAGCACAAAATATTATTAAAAATCTTCTAAGAACTGTATCACATGTTTATCAGTGCCAGTTCTTATATCACAATAATGATTCTAGTCCATCTTGAAACAACATCAAGTTCTTCTGTTTAATTAAGTGTGTTTGAATATCGTAAAGTTCCTTTCTAGTTGATTTTTATTATGTGCAATTGATATTTTATTTAGTTTTATGTTTCTTGGTAGAATCAAACATTTTCAGCTTATTCTTATTAAGACATAAAAAATGCTTCATCTAAACATATTTTAATGAAAATCATATATTTAATCATTCAAATATATTATATTATTGAATTATGTTACATAAAACAACTTTAAAAAAATTATTTAATATATGCAAAAATTGATGTTGCAAAACTTGGTTTTCAATTATCCTTTGAAATTAATTCAGAGCTCAAATTAATTATCACTTAAAATAAAATAGAATTATGCTATTGCAACGGCTATTTCTAGTTTTCCATGCTTAAATAAATTGATTCATCCTAGATTAAAAAAAAAAAACTATTGCATATGATTGTGTATGTAAGGACACAGTTACAGTTTTTATCTCATAGTCTTAGCATTATAGCAAATAAACAATAACATTTTGAGTACTATTAGAATGTAGCTTCAAAATATTGCTTTCAGCTACTAATTTTGGTTCCAATTTTATGAACAGAATGACAAGTCACCAAATCTCTTTGAACTCATAACTTAAAGAGTTCGAGAATAACCTCATTCAAATATCATTTTGCATTTTTCGAACTTGAATTATAAAATTCTGAAATTACTATAGATTATTGCAGCAACACCCTGTATGTACTCATAAATATGTAAAATAAAGGAAATTACACTTTATGATAATTTGTTTACCCAAAATTCTTTCCATAAGTAATATATATGTATGCATATGTATATATAATATTTATATATTATATTTTCATAATATTGACGTAAATTTGATTACTTGTTAAATCGCCTTGAAACAAAATCGAAATTAATTTTATTTTTCATTATTATTATATTTTTGTTTTTTTTTTATGTTGGAAGAAGAGAAATGAAAGAATAAATTTATTATAAAATCAATGTAATGGCCGCCTCGTCTAGCCACAATCAGTAGCTCCCAGTAAGCGTATTTAAGTCAATCAGTCAGTTATAATATAAACCATTAACCAAACCACGTCCAACCAATTCAACCAAAACCAAAACCCAACCAATTAAAATTTTTTGTTTTGTTGTCATCTTGTTTTTCTATTTTAATTTTTTTTTTCATTTGCAACAACATTTAGCTGTGTTTACCTCATACCACGTACCATTTAATGATGAGATAACACTTTCTGTGTTTATTTTATAAATAATTATATTTATTTATAATATGAGTCTGTACTTGTTTCAATAAATATGTATGTAATATTATATATGTATATTTAATGAGAATTTTGAAAATTATGAGATTTGATTATATCAGAATATTATTTTCGCCATTTTAAAATTTTATTATAAGTATCTTATAGTTTTTTTTTTTGGTTTTGTTTTTTTGTAACAAAAATTTATGTTGCAAAAATAAAATTTTTTAATCTTTATTGAGATGATGAAATTGGAAATGATTTGTGGAATAAAAAAAAAAATAATTCCACTAGCTGGTGACTCCCAAATATTTAAATTTATTGAAGATTTTTAAATATTTATGATTATACAAAGATCAGACCGAAATTATCAAGAATATACAAAAATAAATTATGAAACGAAGAAACTGATTTGGAGAAAATTTGAATAAACTTTAGTTTAGATCGATTGCACCTTGTCCGCAACACCAAAACGAAATATAGTTTGTGAAAATTTGATTTCAATAGAATAAACCGAAATGGTCTAGTGGTTAAGTCATTTGAATAATGCAAGGGTTTCGGGTTCGAATCACGGTCAGAGAGTCCATGTGATAGAAAATTGTTGTTATTGTTGTTTCATGTAAATATTTGGTCACTATGATATTATGAAGGTAAAGTTACTATTATCTATTATCTCTATTATAAGTTTAGTTGTTTTTAAAAAGAAGTGATTGTGTGTATGCCAACACAATGCGCAAAGTTAGTGAAAATCTTCTTTTAACCCTTAACCGCATACTGTAGCATATACCTTTATCATACCTTTTTTTTCAGCTTCAGAGCCCTTCCAATTTGATTTTTTAAATACGTTTTGGGTTTCAGAGAGTCGAATCATAATTAAATATATATTTTTCAACGGAAAAGGAAAAATGATGCATTTAAAGGATAATTGTGTTATGAACTATAGAGAAAAAAAATTCACAAGAAGTACCTATTAAGCCTCTTAAATTAACTGCAACAATAGTAAGAGGAACAAATTCAGCAGCGTTAAAGTCAGAGGCTACAATGTTGATTGTTGATAGTAGAAAAACAACAATCAACATCATGAACAAGCTCACCACTAATAATTGTTTCAGCTTAAAGCCTGAAGATTAATAAAATTTACACGACATTGAACAAATTTGTTTAAATGGCACGACACGACAAAGTTAGCGACGAAAATTTGATCAAAATTCAAAATTTGTAGTCGCTGCACTGCAACATTCCATTTTGGCAGTTCTAAGTCATTAAATTAAAAATGTTTTTTATTGTTGTTTTTGAATTGTTGTTTGAACTGATTGATTGGGGTTGTTTTCATTGGACTTCAGGCTTAAGCAAGATATAATGAAAATATGATATAGGCTTTGTATGCTCGCGACAGAAACAAATGGTTCTGGCAAACTACTGTGTGTGATTGGATCTTTTTTTATATTGTTGCCATCGCTATAACAGCCTCGCATTTGTTATGATATTACGATTGAGTGGTATAAGACGAGAAAATTTCCTT
The DNA here is from genome assembly GCA_963942445.1 of Argyra leucocephala. Classification (NCBI taxonomy): domain Eukaryota; kingdom Metazoa; phylum Arthropoda; class Insecta; order Diptera; family Dolichopodidae; genus Argyra; species Argyra leucocephala. The sequence goes on from OZ012677.1 coordinate 94,160,185, forward strand.
CTAGCTGCCCAGACGAAATTTCCCCGATTTCAAGTGAAATAAATTTCGAAATATATCCAGAGTAAAGGGATAGACATATGATATGGGTTAAGACTAAATCAATTAATATACGAAATTTTTTGAAACCTGATGTTGTTGCTTTGGATACTTCAAGTACTTTTATCCGACTTTAATAACCAAATTCCAGATCTTTCATATCGTGTTTACGTCGATAGATTTACGTCTCAAAAATATCTGATAAATTTTGGTTTTACAAGGTTGTGTTCTATATCTACTCAATTTTTATCAATAACTTACTTCAAACAATTTTTAAATAACTTCATTATTTTGTAGTTGCTTGACTATATTTTTGTAGCATTGTCTAATTTTGTTAGCGAAATTTTTTTGCCACAACTGCCGGAGTAATAACGTATGATATAATTGTTAGCATGAGTAACCATGGTTTGTGTGATATTGCGGACTGGTGCATAAGAGTAGTTCAAAAACTAAAAAAAAATCCCAATTTTACACAAATTTTCAAAATTTGAAATCAATAATTTCTTTCTTTTGATACTTACTTTAAATTCGATAGTTTCATCATATAGTATGCAACATATATTATGGGTACCGTAAAGTTCTGAATATAATATCCCTCCCGGATAAACTAATCGAAACCTTTTTCCATTTACAAAACCCCGGGTACAGTAATTAGATTTTATATTTTTCGAAAATTAATTTCGAACTATTTCGATATTGGATGTTATCTAATACTAAAATCATTTTCATGTTATCTATTACTAAACCAATTATGTTAATTAGTTTTATTTTAATGTGCAGAATCTATTATATGTATGTATAGGTAACGATCATATGTTGCTTTCCGAATAGTTTACCCGGGTGTAAAAATCCAATTTATGGTACCGGGGATACCAATTGGATTTATTATTTCTTCCATATATTGGAATTTTCCAAGTAGAGTACCTGGGTATTATATTCAGAACTTTACGGTACAATTTTTTATATCATGAAAGAAAGTGCCTAGTGTCTGCTGTATTTTACTTTCAATACAGCTTTCATAACCTTTAATGTATTTCCTTTGTCTTACAATTTTGAAGTATAAAATGCGTTCTTTCTTTCTTTTCCTACCCTATCGATACTTAAGTATTACATCAACCTTTTTTGTGGCCGCATTTGTTCATAAAACGAAAAAAAGAAAAAAACTTTAATTACAGTCATTTCATTACACACGTTTTTTAGTTTTTAATTTTTTTTACTTATTACAATTATTTTTGTACTTACCATAATCAATTTTATTTTGTAGATATTATTTTAAATGCCTATATGATAATTCCGTTTTTCAGAAGATATTTACCTGTCTTTACTACTATGATCACTTAATTGAATTTCTATACTCGTTATAATTATTATAGTATACTTATTAAATATTACATTTGCTCTCTGTTAATCCTTTTCATTTATTTTGTTTAGATTAAAGCTATATTTCTATACACCCTTTAGACACTATATTAAGCTATGTAAGTAGTTTTGCATATGAGTTGTTAATTTTGAAGTATAGCTGTAATAACTTCATGTTTATTTTTAGTACAAGTGTTTCATGCTCCTAACAAAAACAATAATATATTTAGTTTCTATTAAAAATGACCAGCATATCTTTAACAAGACAGTATAACATTTAAAATTACTTTTAATTGCTGAATGAAAAAAAAAGACTAGAATAATGTAAGGAAAGAAAAACAAAATAAGAAAAAAATACCCCGAAAAGTTCAAAACAAAGAATAATCATTTTTTGGATTCATTTTATTGGCTGTTAATTCATATCACGTTTCTTTGAGCAAAGCTCCTTGGATCAATACTCGTACACCAAAAAGAAAAAAAAAATTTATATATATATATAAATAATATAACAAAAACAAAAGAAATTTACAAAAAAGGATGTCGCCTTGTGACAGTGAATTTTTTTTTTTTGTTTTTCTAATATTCAAGGGAAATTTTTTTTATAATAATTTTTTTCTTGTTTTTGTTATTGTTTTACCCAACTTTTGTTTTTCTTTTGTTTTTCATCATCATCAGATCTCATGTAATGAGAGGAAATAAATTCAGTTTCGTATTTAAACATATGTATACAAGAATATTTTAATAGATACATGATAGTAAAAAGAATAAAAAAAAAATAACAAAAACAAAAAAAATATAAAAAAAAAACATAATTGTGTGCATCCTTTCCTGCACATAAAACTTTTCATATATGATATGAGAAAATTTTTCATGTTTCTCATGTTCTCATCAACACTTTGCCTTGCCTCATACAAAACCCAAAAACAATAAAAACAATAAGAAAAAAGTTTTTTTTATATTATTCTTTGTTTTTTGTAATAAAAAAAAAACTTTTTTATGATTTTTAGAAGTTTTCCATCATATTTTTTTTTCTTTGTTTTGGTATAAATTTTCTAAAACAAAAAACAAAAAAAAAATTAGTGGAAAATAAAGGATGATATAATATCCTGGCAATGTCTTGAATCACAATCATCTTTTTTTTATTTTACTTTTTTTTTTATTTAATGGCAATGGAAAAAAATCGATATTAATACTACCAATGTATCTCAAACTGTAGTTCGATTTTTCTGCAACAAAATGTGATTATCTTCAAATGTTTTTCAACTTTGATTATTTATGTTTTGTAATATAATGTATAAATTACGGATCCATGACCGAGGGTAACCAGGTTCAAACCTGGTTGGTGGCAATTAATCAGAAAAATGTTTAATTTCTGTACGTGTACTTGTATTCAACACTGATTAGAAGATACTTGTATTACAGTGATTAGAAGGACTTTGTTAATTGAAAATTGATCGAACCCCTAATAAGGTAGCGCCACATTGTTTCTAGGCAGCGTTAGATGGTTATTCCATCTCCTAGGACCGGTTACTGTAGGCCAATCACCTGACAAATATCGTTAACATTTAAAAACCATTTGATCGATAAAATTATACACGTAATTAATATTGCCTATCTTTGAACATGACAGTTAAATATGCTGCCCTCATTAATTGAATGACATTATTAATCGTTTGAAATCTGTTAAACGAAAAATTTTAAGTGTCGCATTAAGGTACGAATGATTCACTCATACTTCCATTTTTTTCGCACTGTTGAAAAATTACGGACTAATATTTGCTATCTGATCGTCGAATAATTGTAAACTGTAATTTCTCAAATTTATAATTATTTTTTATAGAATTATTTTTTATTCTATTTTACCCTACCAAATTTGGTCTATCTTAGCCAAATACTACAATTCTGCTTGAGGTTGATTCTAATTGAATTTTTGTTGATAATTAAGTATAATAACTATCAAAAGTAGATTGCGTTATAAACTAAGTATGACTGAGATTAATTAGTGGTTTGTTTTTGTTTTGTTTTTTAACATCAGGTAGTATTATTTAGCCTATAGTCTACTAACTATTCAACTACTATGCATCTTGTTTAATGTAGTATTAGTACTGCATTAACGGTATTTGTACTAACGGTACTAACCCCACTGAACGATGATAAATATTGTAAACAACAGTTTCTAATTGAATAAATATTATAAGTCTAGGTATGCTTCACAATTTTATTAAATATCTTTATCGATTTCGGATGACTGACTCAGTCTTCTGGTGATGGTATAATAACCGGAATTGATTAAGATATTTAATAAAATTGTGAAACATACCTAGAGTTTTAATATTTATTTAAGTTTAATAATGTTTCACTTAAAGCCAACCACATATTCTATGAATTATATTGTTAAATAGTTTCCTTTGTTTTTGCTGGTTAACATGATTTGCCATGATTTGACTAAAACTACTGACTGATGCAAATTAAAGTGTGTAAGAGTTAAATTTAACTCGTCAAAAATAAAAACGGTGTTATTTCACGCAATCTTTCAGGATTTGAAACTAACTTCTCAAGGTGTTACTTTACAAAACACCGATAGTTTATAAGTATTTTAGGCATGTGCGTGTATAAAAAAAATATTTGGAACGACCATATTTTTGATATCGTAAAAATAGCTACTAAAAGGCTTAGGCTATTTAAGTCGATATAAGGCTGTCTTTTCATCTTTTTGAAACTCTTTAATATCTATAAATCATTTATACGTCCCAAGGCGGAATATATTTCACACATTTGGATTGGTGCCTTTCTTATAGTCTTAGGCTACCTCGACCGCGTTCAAAATCGCGCTATTTGTCTATTTGGCGACAAATATAAATTCATCCCTAACTTCTCTTGGACATCGACGTGTAGTCGGAGAACTTTCTCTGTCTTATAGATAGTTGGCAAGGGTGAAAACATGCTCAGTAGACTTCAAAGCACTGCCTCCAAAACAAGAAGAGGCGCAAGTGGCCACCCCTATACTGTCCAAAACCCCAAAATGGTATAAAAAAAGTTATGGAAATTCGTTCATAGTTCGCACTATCTTTATTTTTATTATCTTATATGCTAAAGGTATTTTAGGGCTTTGGTTGCTTATAAATAAAAAATTATAGAAATCCACTTTTAGCCAGATTTTATATTTATGGATCATCATCATTGTCCAGTAACACCATCCGTGGGGCATGGGGCGCAAAAAGGAATCAAGTGTGGTAGTTTTCAATAAGGCAAAACCAAAAGAAAATAGCCAAAATGAAAACTTAACCCAAGCTAAAAATTCACCTTCGATTCTTACTGTCGCAATTGCAACAATTTAGTTAACAGACCCATGATGATTACCCTCTTTAAAAACAAATAAAAATAAAACAAAAAAAAATCGTTTTTTTTTATCGTTTCTTTTGTTCTTATTTTCTTGTCGTTTTAATGGAAGTGTTAAGAAAATCTCTTCAATAATTTTTTGTACATTCTATTTGGCAGATATCTTTGGCAGTAAATGAAGTAGAAACTGGGTTATATGATGCGATTATAGGGTCAATTTGTTCATTTCATAACTTTGATCGTTAAAAATTCTCATTGGAATTGTTATTAAAATAATACCTCCTTGCCATTTATAATAATTCGTCTTCATATTCATAGAAAATTTTCTTTTGAATTAGAGTTTGTATACATAAACTAAAATAAAAAATAGAAGATGTCAAGAATAATCTCACAATAGTATTAAACTAGAAGGAGGAATTGCTAATTAAAATATTTTGTATTTTTGAAAGTTCTAACATAGTGAATGGAGCACGAAGAATGAATTGGGGAAGTCATCTCATCATTTTCATTTCACATTAACTTAAATCACAAAATGAAAACAGTTATAGTTAAGATAAAAATGAAGCTAATCCAATGAAATTTTATAAAAACAAGAGTTTGAAAACTTATAGTACCTGGGGAAATCGTACTATTTCTAATAATATTATTACTGAAAATAGAAAAAAATTGTATTACATGGTCTAATTGTCACTGAGAGAAGAGATTATAAAAATCAGACTCTCATATCAAGTCATAAGCATCAGAAAGAATCAAATGGATAAAGTTAAGCCCACTGAATTTAGATCCGGCATTAAACCAGCCGCCTGCTTCTTAAAGGGTGCACCTACTAATGTTAATATTAATTGGGTGCATTTTTCCATAAAACCTGTTAACTGTGAAATTTAATTTACAAAATATAAGTTTATTCCTGTTGCAATGTGTTCAATATTCCAAAATATGACCCCCTTAGCTGCCGCACTTCTTTTTATATAATTTATCTTTGAATAAAATAATTGAGCACTGGATTCAAAGATCATGTCTACCACATCACCGCGTTAATATTACGGGTTTCTTTGTCTTTTAGTTGTAAATTAATTAAATACATCTAAAATGTTCATTCGTTATTTAGTTTGCATCGTCCGTGTTATATCATTTAGGTAATAATTATTATCAATTCAAATATCCTTCTATGTAAGTTAAATCCAATAAGTATAAATATAGATACCACATATGGGTTGTACTGTAATTTTATGTTCAAATTTTTTAAATCAATATATTTTCAGGTTCGATACAGTATTTGTGTTATCAGTGATTTTGTTGAAATGTTATCCTATGAAATCAGTTATGCATACATTTTTCTAATTACGAAAAAAGAACGGCGAAAGGTGAGAGTATTATCGATAAAGGACTTATTCGTCTCTTACCAAGGAGTGTAATTGCAACTTCCTTCGATTTTTTATAATTAAATTAATTATCCAGTTTAATCATGTTACAATAATGTTATTTATTTATTTATACTATTTAGCTCAAACAGTTTACAATTTAGTGTTACATTTCATATATTAATTAAAATACAATTACAATAATATTATTTTTTTTTAATATAAATTAAAAAGGTCAAGTTAACAAAATATTCAATTAATTTTATACAATTTTCGTCTTAAAGTATTTTTAGATATTGAAAAATTTATACTATTCTTATATTTATTACTAACTATTAACATTCTATTAATAGGTTCATATTTACCGTAATTTGTTCTGTGTAATGTTAATGTAAAGAGATTTGAGTGGTGTAAACGAGTGTTTGTGTTAATGATAATTTTACTTAAAGTTGAAGGGGAAATAATACCGCCTTTAATAATTGCGAAAATAAATAAAACATCAGCTACTTGCCGTCCTTTCCACAGAGGCTTAAGATGGAGAAGCTTTAGTCTATGCTCATATGGAGTAAGTCTTGTATGATCATCACAAGGCAAATTAAGTAGTACAAACCTTAAACATTTTTTTTGAACAGCTTCTATTCGTATGAAAAGTTTGTTCAAGGTCATATGTAGATTTTTATTAAACTTATAATATTCTACGTATTTGGCAACACCAATTCTATATTAAAAAATACACAGGATGTATAGTACTCACGTTTGACATTTATTTTTGCAGTGATTTTCAAGGTTTATAGAAGTCGGTTTATAAAAAGGTAATTTTTTTAAAAAAGTTATTTAAGTTGTTACCAGATTAAACTCTCAATTATTTTCTGTTATTTATTTTAACCCAATGACAAAGGGTATTGGATCAGGTCGAAAAACCCATAAAGCATTTATCGAATCTGGGGCTTTTCGCCTTTCGGTTGAAAAACAGGCGCTCTACCTACTGCGTCACCCAGCGTGCGATCTTATGGATAATGTTAGAATAGTCGGGTCCCTTCACACGTTGGTTTAATGTTTACTTATAATACATATAAGTGGGGTCTGTAACAAAACAAAAATTGATCCAATACGGATATCAATCTATTTTTATTGTTTAGTTGTTAATTTTTTTTCTTATATCGATTTCATTATTTTGGTAATTAAAATTGGACTTAAAAATATTAAATTAAAACAGATAAAATTTTGTACAATAAAAGAATCTTCACAAATATTATAAATTTCCTTTTTATTCATTTAAAAATTTCAATGTTCACATAAACGTAAGCAAATACAAATGAAACAATTATCATAAAGCGAAGCGAACCATCATTATTTTTTTGACGAGCCGCATTATATTATGCGAGTAGTCTAAAATCACCTTTAATATAAAACAACCCATTAAAAGTAGAAAGATAAAAATTTTCCAATATTAGTTTTTATATTATATAAAAAAAAAAAAAAACACGGAAATAATTTGTTCTCATTTTATAAAATTGTTTTTATTACAAGTCCCGAAAAGAACAACAACTCTTTATTGAATGCAACCATATTTTCATTTTTAATTAATTCCACTTTACTGAATTCATGTATATAGTCATATATAATTCGCCACATAATTCGCGTTCAATATAATATATATAAATATATACAATATATATATAATTTATATATACATACTATTACCAACATACTACTACCACTTTATTTTAAAACGACTTAATAATGTTTCAATGCCAAAAAACAATAAAAAAAAAATAATAATATTAAATTAAAAACAAAATTAAGGGAAAAAATAAAAATCACCACTTCCCATATTTTATCATATACCGTACTAATGCCAAGACCACACTATATAAAAATTAAGTTGAAATGGTGAACTCTTCTATAATAAGCCAAAAAAACAAAAACAAATTTTTTTTTAAACGTTGAATTAACTTAAAATGGCTTTCATAGTCCTCGTTCTCTTCATGATTTAGAGATCTATAAAATATGATAAAAAAAATATATATGTATAGGATAAAATGTTTATAAACAATATATAGTAGTTTTATGACAGAATAGATTTGATAAATAGCTTTAATCAGCTTTTAAACTATACATAATATTAAATATATACTATAAGCTCAAACCTGGCCATAAAAATTCATTAGTAAAATTTTCTTCAATCTCGATTCATATTCTAGCATACCGACATACAATCTAAAAAATGTTAGTTTAAAAATCAAACTGGTATTTTTTCCCCCAATCTCTCAACTAGTCCAAGCTGTGCATTAGTATACAAAGGTAACGTTTAAAACCTAACCTTTGGCCAAAGCTTAACAAAAAAACAAACTTTTACCATCAGACTCTAATTAAAGACTGATTTTTTAATTCTAGATAACTACACTTCATTAAAGTGAACGCTCATGAATTCTACAAAAAATTATTCATTATTTTATCCTATCCATTTAAAACACTCAGAAGATTTAATTTGAGCTCGAAATTATTGTTTTAATAATCTTTAAGATTTGCCGTAAAAGAATGTAGAAATTAAGACTTCATAGTTTAAGGTGTCCAAATCATGAATAATTGCATAAACATGTTCAACTTTAAACGAAGAAAATCTATGATAATACCCCAAGAGTTTTCTAGAAAGTCGAAAGTAAATGTGTGATTTACACTCTTATACAAACATCTATGAGGGAAACAGAGAGGGATCGTGATCGTAAACTTTTAATTAAATACCAAGCGAAAATGAAAATAGCAATCATGGTCGTTAGCGTTGATGTAAAACAGACAATTCAGATGAGCTATAGATTGCTTTTCGTTATTGGTGTTATCTAGAGTTTTTAACTCAAAATATTTGGTGTTGACTCAGAATTTACGGTACTTTTAAAGTACCTTGAAATTAAAAAAATCTGTTTAACTCTTCCTAAATAAATTAATTCAAAGTCAAAATAATTTTTTATCTATGCTAAATCTATGCTTTGCTCCAACGAAGAAATTAAATTTTAATTTGGATCTATTTAATTACTAGTTTTATTTTCTCCTGTAAGAAAAAATGTAATGAGTTGACAATTTTGAGAGAAATAATGAAATAATTTCAAAACAGAACTTGAATCTGCCACACTGAGTATGTGAATGCAGTATTGATGAGTTCAATTAATAAGGAGAGTATTGGGTTCAGTTCAGGCTTAGAACGATTCCTATTTACTTACATCTTTGTATTTTATTTTTAAAAATTTCATAATATTTATTTATGTATTTTATTTACATATCAGTTTACCACTCAAACTTTCAAACTTTTCTCTTTCGGACTGTGGACATACATTTTTTTAGTCATTTATTTTATGCCTATGGCAAATAGTATAGGAAGATAAAAAAAACCCTTAATGCATTTTGCCTTCATCGGCTATCGAACCTGATCCTTTTCGGTTCAAAGGAAGTTGCTCATCATCTACTGCCATATCCAGTTTGTAATAATCACATACATTAATTGAAAAAACATATTTTTCATTCATTCAATTCAATTTCGAATTTATGTTGTCGATTTACCTGCTTTTAATTTACCTAATTACGGCACTGTTTTTCCTTTTTGGGATTTTTTTTTTTTTTTTGCATAACAAAAATATTCTTGTATATTATATGTGCGTATAAGTAATCCTAAGGACTTCTATTAATTTTGTATTTTTATTATACTCCATCACCAACTCACAATGGAAGGATATACTGAAATTTTTATTTTCTATTGTTCATCTAATCATTTTATTATCCTTTTATATCTTAGATATCTTTATACCTTACTCATATAATTTTCCGAAACAACTTACTGTACATTATACGTTTCTACAATAATTTCCCCCTTGATTTTTCTCACACAATTCTAATCCATCCAAGTTTGTTGATTTGAAATTTTTCAAAGACATAACAAAACAAATGTAAAAATAAGAGAAAAAAAGCAAACGAATTAGAAAAATGTCCTTTTGCCATAAAATGCTAAAATACAAAAAAAAAAAAAAACTATCTATTACAGTAACATACGTACACATACATTCATATATATACATAAAATAGTTGAAGTCATTTAAGGATTCATCAGAATTCAACATCCGAATTACATTGTTTTTATTATTTTATAAAGATACTACATTATTTCAGTAATCTGAATGAATAGCAAAGAAGTGATGCGATTGACCCCAAAACTTTGGCCAGTAAAAATAGAAAAAAAAAAAATAATAATAATAAAAATAAAAATGAAATGAATTTTTTTTAGAAAATGAGAAAATTTTTATGGGTTAGAATTGAAAGCAAATGAATGTTAAAAGTGAGAAAACCTAAGGAATGTTAAAGAAAACGAAAATAAAATAAAAAAGGGATACCTACTACTTTTGTTGTGTAATTATAGGATGTCATCATCGTCATCATCATCATCAGGATCATGACAATAAACGATTTTTATTTTTTTTTGCTTTTCTTTTCTTTTGAAACTGCGTAAGCACTTTTTTTTTTCTTTTTGTCCTGTTTTTACATTTTTATAGGGTAATTAAGTTTAGGATAAAGCTTTTAGTAAATAATTATAAGAGAAAAAGATTTCAAATTTTTGATTTTCAATGACATTTATTTTTTTTTTTTGCAAAAATAATTACGGAAAATTTATTGCAAATTATTATGAAAGTTCTAAGAACAGAAACAAAATAAAGTTCAAATAAAAAAAAATTTTGTAAAAAATTATTACACATCTAATTAATGATTTGAAGGTATTTTTTTTATAATATTATACATTAGTTCTAAAATTTACGTACATATACATTCAAGAAAGAGAGAAAGACTGTGTTGAAAACATTCAAAACATATAAAAATCAGTTCAAAAAATTGTTTCTTCCGGATATTCGGAAAAAATAGATTCTAATTGAAATCGTGCTAAAAAGAGACTTAAATCAATGAAAATATGCAGTTGTGTTTTGACATCCAGTTTTCAGGGAAATTAGAACGATAATTAATTAAAATAATGTCCGAATTTACTTGTTAATCGTCCTATTATCCACATAGTGATTCATGTTATCAACAATAATTCGAATGTTGAATCTAGACGATTATAATTCATACCAATTTTATTTTTAATTTTCACAAAAGTAGTTTTTGTCTTCGTATTTCTTACGACTTGAAAGATAATAATATGGAATGACACTTGTATTGACCATATTTTTGATATCGCGTACGGAGGTGCACATTGTCTGAGTTGTTTAAGTCGATGCAAGGATCACTTCCACTTAATCTCTGGAATTCCTTAATCTATAAATAATCTATTAAACATTTATGAAGCCCAAGATTGAACATAAATCACACATTTGGCCTGGAGTTTCCTTTAAGGGTATTCAAAATCGAGCTATTCGTCTTAATAGATGACACAAATGTAATTTTATACTTAACTTTTTTTGAACATCTTAGTATAGAATACTTTTCCTGTTTTATGAAAATTTTGTAGATGTGGACAGATACTCAGTAGAAATCAAAGCACTACTCCCTGCTCTAAAACAGTTCTAACGAAAAACACAAGGAGTGATCAATGCCCATTCCTATACAATAAAATATGGCAAAGAAAAAATTTGCTCTTGGTTCGAACTACGCGTATTAACGACATAAACAATTAATAAAGAAAAAACAAAAATATTACATCAGGTCTTGTTCAAGTATGTTCAAGAAGAATTGTAATTTGTATCATAAAAAATATTTAATTTTTGGTTTTCCTCAATTATATTGCGTTTACAAACTGTCGATTTTTGTTATCGAAATATATTTCGACTTAATCTACTTAAAGCTTAAACAGTTTTTCATGTAAAAAATCAAATTTTTATATGAGAGATTCGAGAATGGATTCAAGAGCTTAAGTTGACTTGCAGAAAAAAGTGAAAATCGATAAAATTTGTAGGTTGGCAAGCACAATGTAAATGTTCAGAATTAAAGGCCTAACATCATTTCGGTCTAATATATTATCATTCATGAGAATACAACACATTGACACAAATCGAGTCTGTTTTGAATAGGTAGTTGATTATCATATTCCAAGATTGTTCTTTATTGAAATTACGTCCTACTTCTTTTACATCGTGCTATTTTTTTCTTCTTCGTTTGATTTAATATTAAAATACAAAAAGTAAATCCGAAATTTAATTGATAAATAAATGTGTAAGTGTGAACACTATATCAATTGTTTTTTTTTTTTTTTTGTTAAAAACGCATATTAAGTTGTTTAGTCTCATAATTTGAAATTAAATGTAGGTAGTTTTTATTTAATTATTTTTTTTATTTTATTTTATTTTCAACTCAAAAGAGCCATAAGGCTCGTATAAAGTGTTTCATAATTCTTAATTCAAGTTCATAAATTTTCATCAACAAAATAATTAAAAAATATAAGATGTAAACAAACTACATACAGTTCAATATAATTTCAAAAAAGAAATTTAACAAAAGCAAATTAACAATAAGAATAATCACAAAATTCATAAACAATAAAAGAAAAACAATCTTAAATACCTACTCAAATTTGTTCTAAAAACAATTCTTCAATTTTATATTTAAATTCATTTATTTTCTCTATTTCTGTTAATTCACTCAGTATTTTATTATAAATTTTATAAGCACAGTAATGTATCACAGTTATTGAATCTCGCTCTCAATGATCTTATTCTAATTTTATCTGCATTTCTTGTTGCATATGTGGGGTGTGGACGTCTCTATTTAACGGTGGTTCAACATTATTGTGTTTATATTTTTTGTCATCATGTAATGTACCAGCTGCATTGCTAGTTTGCTTTTTATATAAAACTTAATTGGTAATATTTTATTTTCTTTGTGAATTAATTGTGTTGACGTTCTGTTTTTATAGCCAAACAAATTTACTTAAAAATAGCTTTATTTTGTGTAACTTGTAGAAGATGAATATATTTGTTATAAGTTAATTTTATTATTAATATTCATACTTAAATCTAGATCAATCTACTATACAGGTACAATACTAACAAATGTCTATATTAAACATTATATTGTGTACCCACTATTATGTATTTGCGGATTTGCTTTTAAAATAACAAATGTTATCAATAGTCTTCAGCTCTTTTGGTAATTCATTATATAATTTTGGGCAGTTATAGAGGCAGTTATTCTTTTGTTTGTCTGTTTTGGACAATGTTATTATAATTATGTATATCAATCATTCTATTCAATATAAAATTGTATTTTATCAAATTACGTATATTTAATGCAGTGGTCTAAAATTTCTACTTACAGATATTTGCAAAGTTTATATGATTTAATTTCATTTAATTTTATTATTTCAGCTTCACATAAATGTACGCTTATATACTAATCTGAATACACAGAACTAGTTGGAAATAGTCTTACATAATAGTGAACGATTTTAAATTTAAATAGCTATTTTGCGTATTCAATCAATCCTATTTTGTCCAATTTGTGGAGATCTGGACCAGATTGAATTAATATATGATGTATTTACAAAATATAAGACGCATGAGTTGTGTGCATGCAGTAGTAAAAAGTATTTCCGTACTCGTCTTAAAATAAAATGATTTTCTTAATTACCAGATCAATGTGCTTGTTCCACTTTAATTTACTATCTAGATTAATCCTAAATAATTGAAATTTTTGACAATTTCTGTTTTGGTCTTGTAGAAGATACAGAAATTCTGAGAAAAACTGTTATTTTTGAATTTTGAAGAGTTTCGGCATTTTACACATAAATTAACGTCTTTTATGATTCTTTACATATTTGACGTAAAAAAGTGTAAAATACAAGTAAACAACTAAAAAACTGTAAATAACTGTAAGCAACTCTAAACAGCTGTTAACAACTGTAAATAACGGTAAACAACTGTAAATTAGAGTAAAATTATTTGTTTTTGACAGTTCGACTAACACTTTGAAAGTGTTTCGTTCTGATCTATTATAAACAAATTCTAATCTAGTTCTAATGGATTATAAAAAGAAAAAGTGCTCAACGATGGGGTTGATGGGGGACCCATGAGCAATAATTATAAAGGAAATGGATTCAAATTATTAAAACATAAAGTTAGATTAAGTATTTGACTTGTAAGTATTGAACTTTTCTTGAAATTTCAAGCTATGTATTCTTTTCATTAGCTTGAAAATAGCTTGAGTTTGGTATATGTATTTTTGGTGGCATAAATTTTGATGCCTAGAATTTGTAAAACTTTATATAAATTTAAAGATTAAACAAAACAATTAAAATTTTTACTATATTTTAAATCTTCTATTTTTTAAATTAACACGCTGGGTGGCGCAATAGGTAGGTTCAATCGAAAGGTCCCGGGTTCGATTTCCGATGAAGCAAAAAAAAAAAAATGCTTCATTGGTTTTTCGAGCTGGTCTAGTACCCTTTGTCATTGGGATATAATAAATGACATTGAAGACTGGGTTGAGTGAAACTGATTTCGATTCAATATGATGTTGAAGCGTACTTCAAGCTTACTTGAAGCTATCATGTATACGGGGTAAATAATTGATGTATATAGAATATAGAATATAAGGGTAGATATCTCAATAAATTGTAAGTTAGATTCTTAGAAAATTGTGACTTTAATTATTTTTTGAACACAATCACTTCATATTCTTAAGTTTTCATTTATTGATATACAAATGTTGCAGCTAAATTATCTATTTTGAGTTGTTTACGTTATTTACATTGTTCAAATAGAAAAAATTAGAATAAAATCGACTAAAACCAATTTTTTCAATTGTACATTTTACTCTTTTTCTTGTGGTTTTGTTTTTCTTTCATTTTTAATTTAATTCTATGAAAAAATCGACAATTAGAAAAGTGAAGATAATCAAGTAAAAATAAAGTAAAGCAAAAAATATTCTCTTAAAGAATATTTTTCTTTATCCTTAGAGAGTTAATTAAGTATGGAGTGAAGTGACTTTTAAACAAAAATACCACTACCAATTTCAAGCAAAAAAAATAAAAAATAAAAACACAAAAGAAAATTAAATTACAAAAAAAAAAAATTAAAAATAAGAAAAAAAATATTCCTCAATAATTTCACCTTTTTTCTCTGTTATGTACACATATAAAATCTCCTTTCTCTTTATGCCAATTTCTCTTACTCTCTTACTTACCAAGTTAAATTTTGAATTAACTTGAAAGAGATACAACAACTCTATACTTTGTTTATGTAATGTTATGTAACTTATTGTTGAAATTGTTGGTACAGGTGAATTTTTTAAAAGTAGAATGAAACACCAGAACATACAACATAGCTTTAAAGTTGATTTTATTGATGCCAGGTGTTCTAAATGACTTTTCTCGTTTAAAGAATATAGAAAAGAAAAACAGAAGAAAACAAAATAATAACAAAAAAAATACTTCCCGCAAAGAGCAACAAAAAAAGTTTAATTGAAACGATTTAGAAAATATTCACCCAACCCCATTCATTAATTTTTTTTTTTTTCGTTTTTATTTCTTTTTTTTTCTCTATGTATTGTAATGGGTTTATCACCTGCTTTAAAAAGAAACACCGAAATGAAAATATTTTCTTAATTTTTTTTTCTCTTTATGTTGATTTTTTAGAAACTTTTTTTTTTAAATTTTGAAAAAATTTTCCATTTGAATTTTAACAAACAAATTACATATTTTTTTCTTTTTTCTAAAAAGGATATTCAAATTAAAAAAAAAAAAACGAGAAAAGAAAAATATGAAATTTATTTTCTCTTCAATAATTCTCTTCAAAACAATATTTGTATAGATTTTTTATATTTATTATTTTTTAGCGGAAATTGCAAATTAATGAAAAGTTCGTCTAAAAGTTAAAATTAATTAAATAAACTGTAAATAAATGTATAAATACAATTTTTTCTGTTCTTGTTATTGTTACTGTTTTTCTAAACGAAGAAAAACTTTTAATAAAACTTGAATAAATTAATGTTTTTGTCAGGATATTAAAATTATTGAATACTATATATATATATATATGTACATAATATTTATATATATAAATATTTTGAAGTGAATGTTCAAGTACTAGTTTTCAGAAAATGTTGAAGTGCTATTAAATTAAATTGGCATAAAAAAATTATGAATTTGAAACAAGTTAAATAAAAGAAATTTTTGAATATTATCAGGAGTTATACAAACTCACTCCCTTCTACAATTTATTTGTTAAGCCACTTTATTAAAACTAATATTTAAAAATATTCTTCAATTACAATTCATAATTATAATAATTAAAGCAATAAAAATTCTGTATTCTTATATTCAATATAACAGGATAATTAAGATAAGAGATTGGCGCGCTAAAAAATTATTGATTTTGCAAACTCTTAAGCTTTAAACACAATTTGTGCTACAAGATACAATTAATATTAGGTAATAAAAAAAAAACAATTTTTAATTTCTAAATTTTAATTGTAGTGTTCCAGCACAAATAAAATAAAAAATAAACAAATAAAGAGATATCCCAGTAAAAAATCGGAGTACTTCCGCACAAGCTTCTGAGGTAGTTACCGAACAGCAGTAATAAGTTCCATTTTAACTTCTCATAATGTAAGTCCAGCTTTACCTTTTACACACGATGTCCTAGGGGGAACAATTACCTCCTCCCAGCATGACTGAGAAGTTGTAATATAACTATAGTGAGAAGAAACAATACTTCCGGAAATCATTCCATGTGGTAAATTATGGATCTAGTTAGAGTAACTACTTCCCGAAGTCATCACTAAGAAGTAGTTACGGAATTAAATACAATTTATTCAAGTCTTAAAAAAAATGTATTTATATTCAAAGTTATTAAAAATATTAAAAAGTCGAATTCCCTTTCACTAATCGTTTATTTGTATAGTGCAAATATCGACATTTCGTAGTCGCAAGTACTGATTAAGAAAGTAAATTGCCTCCGAAATATCGATATTTGCACAATAAAAATATACGATTAGTGAGGAGAAATTCGACTTTTAATTACCAAACAAAAATGAGTTACACTTACATTACATTACATTACATTAAACATGAACATTAAGCAAATTTAAATGATGTTTTTTTGACTTTTTTTATTTTTTAAGGTTTGTTTTTCAAAATACTTATTTTTTGCGAGTCTAAAAGCTTTTTTAATTTGGAGGTTGTAACCAGTCTCCACTTCCTTATTATGTTGAATTAGTTCTAAGAATTTAAAAAATTACAATTAAAAAAATAAATCAATAAATAATTTACCGGTAGATTTTAATTTTAAAATTAGGTAAAAAATTTAATAAAATAAAATAAAGAACAAATTAATATTTTTCTCATTACAATTTTATCTTTTCTTCTCACTTCCTTCTAATTTTGTTTTTTTTTTTCAGTTTTACAGTTTTTAAAAAAAAAATTTTTAAAGTGTTTTATTTTTTTATTTATATAAAAATACTAGCGAGTACCCTGTGCAATTGCACAGAAGTAGTTCTTTCAGACACGATTTTTTTTTTATAAAAAAATATTTGTTTTGTTATAATTGTTGTTGTTTTCTGAATCGCTTGATTCTTGAATATACATAATATATATACTTTATACTTTATAATGAAATCAAAGAATAATACCTATACTTTATAACGAAATGAATATACTAATTTTATTATAACTTAACACAAAAAAATCCCATTACTCCCAACGTAGTAGATCAATAAATTAGTGTTTTCGCATAAGATATTAAAGTGGGCCTTACGATTTTATTTTGGAATATATGCTGAAGCCTATTTAAACAATTAATTCATCAGATTTGGTTCTTTATAAAATCAAAAAATATTCGTCAATATAAAAGACAGCCATTAATTCACCCTGACTAAGATATTAGTGTTTTTGTTATGCACTATATGTTATGTAATAGCAAAAGGATAAATTTGAGTTCGAATCCCACTTATGTTATGCACATTTTCACATACAAAGTATTTCAATTATTCTTTGAAATTATTTTGGATTACATGTTCGTTGTCATTTAAAATTAAATGGAACTTTGCTTTTTTGAAGACAAAGTTTTACTGTACAATAGATGTAGTTTTCCACATTTAAATTGGCTGCTATAAGTACCAAAAATTAAAAAAATTGATAAGTAGACAATGTAATTGTCTATGCCATGTCTTGCAGATCAAGCCGTTGCAGCAGTTAGGATGTTAATCGTTCAGTCTCGAAATTATAAAAATAAACAATCTGATAATTTTAATGTGCTTATAAGCTACGTCAGTATTTTATTTAACCCATATTTTTTTACTTCTTTAGTGAGCAGATTTATTAGTACTTTTGTACTACCTTTGTACCATAGAACGTTAACAATTCATTTTTAAATATCTAACAACCCCATGATTGAATGTCTTAAAATATGCAATTATATATTAATTATTACTTCTATGTTTTATTTTCGGTTTGTTGTATACTTTTTATATTTGGCTTAAGCATAAGAACTTGCTAAAATTTTAATATATTTTGTGGAGTAATTTACTATTCAATTATTCTTGCTTTTTTACTTCCCATGTTGTCGATCTTGTGTATTATATATAAAATTTAGGAAAATGTCACAAAAAAAATTAAAACTTCAATATTTCAATATCACAATATATCACTATATAACATCTTTGACCTATTTAGTATTAACTTTTGAATAATACTAATTATAAATACTCATTTAAACTCAAAAATTTAATATTGAAAGCATAATACCACTAGAGTACTACGATAAAAATATTCTGGCGCCGACAGTAAAAAGTTGGGTGGAGCAGTTGGTAGAGCGCCTGCCTTTCAACCGAAAGGTCCCAGGTTCAATTCCCGATGAAGCAAAAAAAGAATGCTTTATGGGTTTATCGACCTGAAATCGAAATATTGTAGATATTGTAGTGTAAAATTGCATTACCGTTCTAATTAAGCACAAAAAGGTGATTCTACCTAAGTTACCGTCAAGAGCGTAAAAAAAACAAAAAATAAATAAATTCATTTTGCATTATTTTTTTCAAAAAAGTAATAGTGGAAGGAAGTAATTTCTTAATAGAAAAATGTATAACAATTTCTAATGGTTTGTGCATTAGTTCTGTAACTAGTTCCTTTGAAGTAGTTCTAGAGCTAGTTCTGAGTAACCAATCACTTCTCGATTTCCCATTGGGCTGATATCTAAGAAAATAATGTGATTTATATAGCTAGACAATACAAATTATAAACAAATTTTAATTTGACAGCTGTATTTTGTAGCAGCATAATCATTTAATAAGGGGATGATTTTATTTTGTAGCGATCTAATTTTATATTTGCATATTGGTGTAATATCACCATGATTTTAATTTTTAATATTCTTCTAAGTAAACTAGCTGACAGTTTATTGAATAGAATTAAGAAATAATACATAATGGTTTTTTTTGTTTTTTTGAATTTAATGTGAAAATACTGAAGAGATACAGAACAATTTTTTTCTAGAATTAACTGGAAGAAATTTGTGAACTGAAATTTGTGAGTAAAATAAATTTAAATTTTATATGGGCTCGGTATTAAATCCTTTACAAAACAATACACGATAAGTACATAATAATATTAATTGTTAGTTAGTAAGTTAGTTCGTTTATTTCCAAAAAATTGTTAATACATAGGCTTAAACTATTTTATAAGTAAACAAAATAAACATAACAAAAAAATAATATATCTAAAAGCAAACAATTACAATTTATTTATATTTAGTAATTATTGACCAATTGCCTAATCAAATAATGTTTTCTGAGCCGGAACAGTTGGCAATAAATTTGTTTACCCAGTAATTTCGTCTGTTATCGTTGTACTTTTGGATTTTAAATATACTAGTGAATCCACTGTGCAATTGCACAGAAATAGTTCTTTCAGCCACAATTTTATATAAAAAAATTTTTTTGTACATTTGTTGTTGTTTTCTGAATCGCTTGATTCTTGATTATTTATACTTGTAACAACGAGTGATGAGTTAGTTGTCTGGCAGCCACGGAGGAGAACGGGTCGCATAAGTGGAGACTGTTTTGATTGGTGATTGTTGTGTTTTTGAAAGGACGTAAATTTGATTTGCATTAAAAAGAAGTAGTTTTCGTTAATGATATTTTTTTTAAGTAAATGAAATGTTTTTTATGTTATGTTATTAATAATAATTGTTACATACTTTATAATGAAATCAAAGTATAATACCTAATACTTTATGACGAAGTTAACACTAATTTCAATATAACTTAACACAATAAAATCTCATTACTCTCAACGTAGATCGATTTATTTTAATTCGTTTATAGCCAAAAACGTGCGTAGTCACAATTCTGTTATAGTCAACAATGTTTTTGAAAGAAAGTAATAAACTTCATAAGTTCATGCAATCGATGTCGTTTATAGTCCCATTAAACTATAGTGCCATTTTTTTCAATAAAACAAAAAAATAAGTCAAAAGTCAATTATTTTATTAAAAAACTTATTTAGATATTGTCTTTTTCTGTTCTTTATTACAAATATGTATATTTTGTGATTACATAACATAATTGCTATTTATGAATAAAATAAAGTTTAAAATTGTTATACGAAAGATATTTGATTGAATTGGATTTGGTTTATAAAGATGCAATTTTTTTTTGGCTACGCCTATAGTCACAAAACAGTTATAGTCAGAAATATTACTGAAATTTAGCGAATGACTATAAACCCGTTTTTACCGTATATATTTTTTTTAAGTATTCAGCACCAATAACTTGCCAAATTTTTAATATTTTTGTGGTTTAATTTACTATTCAATTATTCTTTTTTTTTACTCACCACGTCGTTCTTCTGGTGTATTATATATAAGATGTGAACACAGTATTATGAAGCCAAGGAATGTTTAGTATCATTTTATGTAGTTTATTTTTCATTTTATTAGATTGAATTGAATTTACTTCTGTGATTACCTATTATAATTGATAAGATTTAAAAACATGTGCAGCAAGTACCTTTTGATTTTATGTCTGTTTCGTAAACACAAAATGTGTATGGGGTTTATGTATCAACTTCTTCTTTATTTTTATTTAATTAAATTAAACTTAAAATTTTATTATACTCTAAAATAAACGATATTCATTTGATTATTTTAATGTAATTAAAATTATAAAATATGTATCGATCCTTTATACGAGCTGCTTTTTTCTATTATTTTCTTTTCACTTTTTGTTAAATTTCCTTTTTTTATTCTTTTCTTTTCCTAACCTTTCATTTGAGAGCGGTACATTATCTTGTTTTTTTTAATCTTGTTTTTTTTTAAATATTGCTAAACAGCTGTAATACCTACCGTCGGCAATGAAAAGCTTTCAATAAAAAAGTACGGGCGGGCTTGGGGGCAGTAGCCCTCGACTTTAAAATTAAAATATCTGCTTTTTATATTCCTTACTAAAATCATTTCGCTAGCAGAATGAATGTTTTTATATTATAAAGATTTTGGAATATCTCTATTTATGCATATTTAGTGACGGTGTTTTATGGGCGCTGCGAAATAACTTTGATATTCGAAACTATTAACTTCGAGACACAAAATCCTCAAAAAAAAGATATTTACCTTAATTATTTGTATGCGTAACCGCTTTTGGATGCAAAAATGGCGATATATCTCTTTTACAGAATATTTACCTTTATTATATTTTATTTATTAATTTTTTTAATCAATATTTGAGTTTTTAGAAAATAACTGAATATTAACATTCAAGTGTATTAACAATCTTATTTTTTAATTATTTTTAATTTTTAATTATAAAATAAAACAAAAATTATATTTTATTTTTATCTTGTTTTTTAATTTTAAAAAACAAGATTTTGAAAAACAAGATTTTAAAAAACTAAGATTAAAAAAAACAAAATTGCGTAGTAGACCCCTTTTATTCTCCTTTTCACATGTCAACTTTACAACTTTTTAATGAAAGCGTTTAGAAATTTAGTAAATGTTCAACACTTGTACCTGATGATACTAAATGTATATAAGTTAAAAGAGCCTCAATAGTAATGCGTGCATGGAATTGAAAATTTTGTAAAATTGAAATAACAATGCTACCAATGAAAATAAAGCCATTTCGAAACGAAAATCTAAATTTGTTGGATTTAACAGGGTTTTTGACAATTCAATACAAATTCTTTATCGAAAACTAAAACTAGGAGTTTCAATAATCCTTCTGCAAATTTTATGTCAACCAAAATTATGTAGTGGTACTAGATTAACAATAGAAATAGTGCATTATCGTGTGTTTAAAATGCATATTCAAACCAATTCAAACTTACTTCAGATTATGTCATTACTTAACTTGTAGAATATTTTTTAGAAACAGCTTTTTTTTTAATTTGGTTCATGTATAAGATTTAATTGAAATAAATTTTCTACATTTTGTGTTGGACCCGGGCAACGTTGGATGACTTTGCTAGTAAAAAATAAAGTGAATTACCCTCCTTCAGTAGATACGAATCATTTAAAGAATGTTAAACTTTTATTTTAATTCAATTAGAACTTTATTTGCCATTACAACCCCATTACTTAAACTTAGCCTTTGTATTAATAAATTGTATAATTTAATAATAAAAGCTAAGACTTTAAATCTACTTAAACCACATTTAGAATACTAAAATGTAACCAAATCAACTAAAAACTTATAACTAGTTCTAATTAATTCTAACTATAATGTATATGAAATTAAAGTTTGATGTAAGCACATAATATGAAAGGGTCTTCCCCCATAAGGATTTTTCCCCAACAATTTCAAATACAAGAAATTTCACTTATTTTAGTTATAAAATAAATTCTAGTAAAACCTAAACAAATTTTTAAAAAATTGTTGGTTAAAAAAAGCTATTGAACAAATTTCTGAAAACATAAAAACAAAAAATAAAAAATTAAATTGAATTTTAATTTCTCTAATCGATGAGCGCAAAAAAAAAATTGTTTTTGAAATTTTTCTGATGTTTGTTTTTCAATTTTTCATTTCGTTTTTTCTTTTGTTTCAGAAATAAACGTTTCATGAATAATAGGAAAAACAAAAATCAAAAAAATTTCTGCAATAATTTTAAAGTGTAAAAGATTCAATATATATATATATATATATATATATATATATATGCAAACTAAATGAGGGTACACTACTGCCCATTTTAATGGATATTAGATTGTTTATTTTAATACATGTGTGTATGTGTACTGCACAAATGGTGCATAACTAACTAGTATATTAGAAGAATTTGCATATATGTACAGTAGTAAATTAAAATAAAAATCAAAAAAAATATTGTATTCTCAAAATTTTGTATGTGCATAAATCAAATGAACTCTGAAGGATTTTATTTTAAAGGCATATACACTTTTATATATACATGGAATGCATATATTAACAATATCGTATAAGCAAAAAAAGATTATATTTTAAATGTATATATGGAAGTGTATTTATGGCGGAAATTTATATACACTAAAAACGTTATGTACACTTAATTTGATTGAATGAGTGAGTATTATACGAGTAGAAAAAGAATGAAAACCAATTATGCTTTTCTTTACTTTATTAATTGATTTTAATTCCAGTGAACTTACTCTCAAACTTATTAATAAATTACAAATTTGAAAAAATGTAAAACAACATTTTTTATTGAATTTGTTTTTTTTAAGTGGTAGTTTTTAAGTTGATTTAAATCTCATTGAGAACTAACTGAGGCAGAAAAAAATAAAAAAATATTAAGTAAAATTCAAAACAGATTAAAAAAAATTATTTTTAATTGTGTTCGTATATTATTTGGGTATATGTTTTCTATTTAATATCCTTCTGCTTCATTGCCAGCCTTATATTATCATAACCTTATTTATTCCGGACGTCCTTGTTTACTGTGCTCTTAATATTGTAAAATAAATTTTTTACATAAAGAATGATTTATATAGAATTATAGAGATTTCGGCAGAGGCAGCTGTTATTTGACAGACGGTGAATGATACCTGCATCGGTATTTGTGTTTAATAAGGTTTGACAAATTTAAATGGAAAGATTTGTAATAATATTTACAAATTGTAGAAATTTACAAAATTGCAAAATACTTTACAATACGTATGCTATACATAATCCACTATATTATTAACTTATTCGTCGAGTCATTGATACATGTCTAGCAATATTTATTCTATTCAATACAACAACATTGATATGAAGAGCTTTACATATAGAAGAAAATATCGATGCTTAACTAAAGATCGGAATTAGTCAATTATTGTTCAACTATATGCAAAACTTGTTTGAAGATCTAAGTCTTCAGCCCTATGAAATCTAATTAATTCAAGATTAAGATATTTAAAAAGAATCATTAGCATCTTTTGTTTGATGAGTGTGTTGAAAATTTTTTGGATTTTGCTTCATTCAGTTTAATTCTCCACCTTTTACACCAAATGTAGATTTTGTAGCTCCATTTATATTTTTACCGAATGCTAATATAGCCGAGTCATCTGCATCTCTGGATTATCACTAGTGTATAGTAAATATAGTATGGGGCCCGGTATACTGCCTTATGGTACTCCTGCGTTAATATTTTGTAGAGCAGAGTAATCTTCTCCTTGTTTAATTTGAAATATTTGTTTTGACAAATATGACGAGAAAGTTCGACATATCAGTTCGAAATGTGTTTCAGGGAGCAAGCAACGTAGCTTGTAGATAAACCCTTCATGCCATACTTTATCAAAGGCTTGCGAAACTTCAAAAACTCAAGAAACAATGAAGAGCAGATGCATTTTCCTCCCAATGTTTTTTCGATGACGTCAGTTATTCTATGAACTTGTTTGGTAGTTGAATGTTGTTGAATTGTTGAGATCTATAATAGATAACAATTTTCTCTTCAAATTTGCTAGAGATCGACCTTTACTTAAACTTTTCAACAAGATATAGTTATAATGTCATAGAATAATGTAATAGAACAAACCAAATAAATGATTTATTAAAAAACAAATTCGTGGCAAAATTATTTAAATATGTGGTTCTACAATAGACCGTCCTACAAGATCGTGTTAGTTAAGACGATCTGATTATTTTCTATTGAGAATATTTGAAGTCACTGATTTGTGCTGACATAACAAAAACAATTGAAGCTTTGGAAAATCAATATAACTGTTCGTATTTCGGAAATTCGATTCATGTTAAAGGTACTTATGGCTCACATATCACAGAAATTATTTTTAATCTATAAATGTTAGTAACTAACATTTGAAATAACAAAATCTGGGTAAAAACTTAATTTATACACATTTCAAAATCACCATTTAGATCTTGCGCATTTATTTGATGTTATTATTTTTTAAGCAGCTGTACTATTATTCTAGGCTCTTTATCTAAAAATGATTGAAATGTTTTATTGCTAACTGTAAGGTTGTAGAAAATAGATAAATTTTCTATGTTTTTAATGTAACCTGATCGTAGTAGTACCCTTGCGAAAGAATATTTTTTCAATTTCATCAATGTCTTCCATAGTACGTTCATTTTTAGCCCCAAACTGAATTACATTTTTTTTTTTAAACATTTAGGTTATTATAGTACAGTACAATCTTATTATACTTTGAAAACCCTGTGTGGGTTTACATGAGTCAACATTTCTGCTCCAGAATATTTTACTAGATCGTGGGAAGATATTTACCTTTTTCAGCCTTCTTATGTCATCTGATCGGTTTAAGAACTCGATCGACTTTACATTACTATGATGAATTAATCTGTTTTCATGTTTGATAGCACAATTTCTAATGACTTCAGTAATGGTTTTTGTAGTTAGATCTCTGTGGATATATTCATTTGAGTCATAGCAGAAAAAGCATTCGCGATGATTCTGAGGAACTGGTATTAACAGCGCTGTATAATTACAAATTAGACTTCTTACTGCAACCCCAAAAATGACTGCCAGATGGAAATGTGGAGTGTTGGCTAGTTTCTATTTGTTTCTTATAAACCAATAAATATTTGTTGTTTCTTGGCTGTTTTGCAATATTTTTTGCTTAACGAATAAAGATGTAACCCAAGATGTTTCACTGTTTTTGCTTTTATTTATATATATACATAAGTTGTGATCTACGCCTTCGTGCGTAAGTAATGTAAAACGATTTTTAATCATTCAACTTAATTTTCAATCTTGTATCCATCTACTTATCTTGTCCAGCCCTTTTTCGAATTGCTTTATTGCTTAAGCTTATTGCCATGTCGATATATGTTGTTGTTGGGATGTCGACAGTAGTTATATAATAAGTGTAAGATGGGTTCTAGGACGCTGCCTTGTGGAACTCCAGCTTAAATTGAATAAAGATTAGATTTTTGGTCTCCGTGTGCGTCGTTAAACTTCCTGTTAATTATGAGTTTTTCGAAACAGCTTAGATAAGAATGGCAATAGATATGGGACGATACAACGCTATTTCGTTTGCTGACTTTCCTAGTTTGAGTAGCATAATTATCTGTGGCACTTTAAATTATTATGGTACATATAATAATAATTTTTGGTTATATTATTAAGATTTAGTTTACTCTGTCTGTCAAAATAATACTTTCAAGCTTATATGTTCAATTCCTTCTGAGAAAGGAGTGTCTTTTAAATACTACAGTCCAGTAACATTATCATCTGAGCCTTCTGGAAAAGAGGGGCCATTTTCCCCAATATTTCTATTTACTTACAGATATCTTACTTGATGTTTTTATATATGATGGCCTGGTTGTTGTATACCGAGTATATGCATATCAGCTTTTTAAGAAGGGAAAGAGAGCCGTTATTTTAAAATTTAAAAAACAAATTATTTACTAAATCGAGCGTGTTCTATCGATTGGGATATTTTCTACTTCCGAGAAAGACCGCAAATCGGTAAAAAAAAAAACAAAAAAAAAATTTACTTTACGGAAGTTGAAAATATCACTAATCGATAGAGCACCCTCGAATTAGTTAATAATTTTTTTTTAAATTTTAAAATAACGGCTTATCTCTCTCTTAAAAAGTCGATAGGCATGCTCTGAAACACCCGGTACATTTTGGTCTTTCACATTCCATCTATTCTGTTAAATTATTTGTTTAGTAAACATTTTCTAATCCATTCTATTTTCTAATTCAACAGAATAGAACAACCTAACCTATAAGCGATATATGTTATGATTACATATAAAAGGGTATTGTTATTTGGCAATTATTTTTACATAATAATTTTAATGTATGCTATTCATTAAAAATCCTAAATAAACTCATCAATATTAATTGTGTATCGCATAGATTTTGATTGGTGATACGAGTAGTAATAAATATGTGACAAAAAAAGAAAATCAAATATTTTCCATCCAAAGATACGCGACTAAGTATATAGAATAGTAAAACCTGTCTGATTCTATCGAAAATTATGTGACATGTGTTTTGCGTAAGTATGAGTGAAATGGAAATAAGAGATACAAAATATTTAAATAAAATACATTCATACAAATTTCTTCTTTTTCTTCGAATTCTATTTTTTTTTTTTTTTTTGAAAAAAGAGTAAGAGTAGAGTTGGCCCAACAAAACTGAATAAAATAATGTACACGTTTTGAATTTTTATTGGAAACGTGAGAGATTATCATATGATGGCTGGTTTAGTTCTAAAATAAAAAAAAAATAAAAATATAAAAGATAAGATGGTACCCGTACTGAACCCGGATACCATTCCAAATATAACCATCTCATGTATATTTTGAACAATGAATCTTTCAACCATATTTTATTTTATTGTTAGTATATATGATACCACCAATATCACAATAATATATCATGATGTAAAACAAATATTCATGGCATTGCTTTGTTTAGAATATTATGAAGTTGTTTTTTGTTTCAATGGAATATCACTAAACTCAATATCTGTATACCACACATCATAATAGGGAATCGTGTACATTTATAATATAAACCCAACTAAATACCGATACATCACATTATATTTTTATAGTCTAATGAGTGTATTTGAAATTTCATCAGTTTCGAGTTGTTGTCTCTTTCTATTTTCATTTTCTATGGCCTTTTTCCCCTCTATGTATTATGTATATGATTTTAATGTTTTTTGTTTTATTGCATTTTCTTTTATTTTTTTTTTATTTTCGTTGTATTATGGTCATGGAATTAAAATATGATGTATTCCACATCTTGGTAATTTTAGTGAAATTTAAAATAAAAGAAAAATTCCAAAGAATATAATTTTAAAATTCAAGGATATTTTTGTTAAATTTTTTTTCTACGAAAATTTGAAGGTCTTGCAATATATAATCCTTTATACAATTTCTTCTGACACTGAAAAATGTAAATATGTTTCCTATTTAATAAATTATTATTCACAGTATATAATATTACTTATTTTATTATTAAAGAAATATAAAATATAAATTGTTTTATATAATGGATACTACAATTATAATGATGATGTATTTAGCAGAATAGGAAAGCTTATGTTATAACAAAATTTATTTTGACATTGCCAATATATATTGTATGGCATATAATGACTTATGACATGTTGGTTATTAAAAAAATAGTAGAAGTATGTATTTCGAAAATTCGAACATGAATTTAGTTCGATCTTATATTATGTCAACGGAAAATAAATGAATGCTTTTCAAGAGCAAGAAATATTTTTGGATTATATTAGCTTTCATGATATTTATACCAAAAAAGGTTCTCAACTCAGAAAAGTTACGTTAGATTTTCCATAAGGTAGTATAATAAATACAGTCTTATATTTACTAAATAAAAGCGATATTCAACAGATGCAAAATATATCAACATCCACATTTATTGATGATACATCATTTACGACTGTTGAAAAAATAATGTTAAAAAATATATTACAACTAGCTTAGTTCTAATTTAACAATATGGAGTCAAAATATTATGTTATTCACAAATACTATAACTTGTATTTATACATAATACCAGACATTCATAAAGATGCAATAATTCCGTTAGCAAACTTATTTAAATTTTTAATAGAACGTTATTTTATTTAAAATTATAATTTTATTTTCGAGGACGACATTGGTTCGAAAATATTGATAAACATGATTGTACTTTGAACTTTGTCCTCAACTGAATTAAACTATTAGAATAGTATTTACAGTACATTAGACTCGCTATAAGATATGCCAAAACATTAATAATATATTGTTAAAATTAAGTCAAGTTATTATTTTGCTGTAATCTAGGTATGTCACGTTCTGTCTTTTGTCTTCCTTATTTTGCACATTTTTATTTCAAAATTTTCTATTTACATATAATATTATGTATATAATAATATGTGCATACATAGATCTTAATATTCATTCTTTACTCCAAAAATATATACCTACTTTGTACGAAGGTTGTTTATTTCAGAAATGTGTCCTTTGGGACATCTCCTTTTTTTGTTGTTGTTGTTTTTGTGTCCTCTTTTGTGTCGGAAATGAAGAGCAAAAACAAAACAAAGAAAAAAAACAAAAATTAATGTTATTTTCGACAGAATATACAATTTTTATGCCTTAACTATAATTTATTTAGATATTTTCTTAATAGCAGCGGTTAAAGATGTTTTCTAAGACAATTTTTTCTAATTTTTCTTTTTCCTTTTTTTATTTTTTGTGCTCTCCTTTTTATGTCATTTTAGAAATATGATCGTACGAATATCTTATGAACATATGTATAAATTTATTTTTATATGTGCTGATGAGATTAGGTGTATATTCTATATAATCGTATTTTTCCTGTACTTCTTCCTGCTATGTATATATACATATATTATATATATATATATATATATATATATATGTATCTGTATATTTAGTCTTTATTCGATGATAATTTACAGCATTTTAATTGATACATGTGACATAATAATATATGTGCGGTCCCTAATGGAAATTTCGATGACAGAAACAAAAATAGAAGAAAAAAATATAACAAAAAAAAGTTATCTTAAATTACAAGGGTTATCTGAAAAATTTGCGACTCGAAAAAAAAGGATTATTTTTTAATTTCATTTTTATTGATGAAAACATTTTTTGGTTTAAATTTTGTTACTTCCATAAAAGAATTATTTCTTTTATGAGACTGATGGCATCAATCCTAATGCAGTTCAGAAGTCCAGATCAAGTTATCTAATAACAACATGTTTTTTATATATTGAACTTCAATCACAAACTGCTTTGACATTATTTCAGGTTGGGCTGCCCTGTTGACTTGTATGTTTCTTCCTATGCATCATCATCTGAGCAATTTATTTTCTTCCATTTACATTCGTTATCGAGCAATATTATAATAGTTATTTTCTGGAATTATCCGTCTTCAAGTATCGTCAAATAATCGTCAAAAATCTACACTATAATTAAAAACAAATAAAGCCTATTGTTCAGTTCAAAATAATTCTGACCATTTTAAATTCGGTCACGACTGCATTTATCGTAAATGAGATAGATTTGAAATTAAAAATACCGTTATCTATATAAAATGATAAACCAGCTCTCATATATCATAATAATAAATAAAAAATAGTCATAATCTAGTATTAACATTAATATTAATATTAACTTTACATAATGACATGAGCTTAAATAACAACGGATCAACAGCACACTAAACTTCATTTAAAATTATCGAAATAATTAAAATACATTTTTGAAACAATACTGTCTATAATCTAGTACTTTTCGTCCCGGCTTTGGGATAACACAAAACGATTGATCCTCTACTGGTTACTATTTGCTTTTTTTTCGCTGAAAAGATTTCTCAAACTATGAGTCATTAAAGCGGCATTTTATACAAATTAAAAATATTGTCAATTAAATTCTTATACTAAGTAGCAAAATTTTTCAGTACGTTTTAGGCAATTGTGATTTTCAATAAACGGATTTCGGCGAATTTCGTTTTTTTAATTTTTTTCACTTGTTATGCTAACCCTAAAATTGTCAAAACTCAGTAAAAAGATTTATCGGAATACTAAGCAAGTTGAAAAAAGTTGACGAATGGACTGTTATGGGTATTATATTATTTGACTCCTATAAGTATGCAATAAATCGTTTCATTTCCTTCTCTCATCACATTCAAAATTAGTTAGAGTCTATTTTTAGCACATTATCGTTGCACTCAAGATATTTTCATATTTATTTCTTCTGTTAAATTTAATTTTGCCCAATAAATTGATGGTAACTACACTTTATATATAATTTTATTTATTTATTTATTATGCTCCATAAATTGTACAATTAATTCTTTTAAAACTCTTTACTTAGATACAGATATATAATTATCCTTACTACAGTTGATTTGTATTTTTTTATTTTTATTTAGAAATTTTCGAGTTCACTAGTATAAATTTAAAGGAAAATTGGAGATGAAAAACCTTTTTGAATTTTTGTTTTGTAAAACTTAACGCTAACTTAAACAGTAAAACCTACCTACAGTAAAACCTATACGTACGAACTAAACTAGCTAAATTTTTTTAATTCATTTAAATTTCTGATCAGAGGATTTTCTGATATGAACAGTTGCAAGTGGAACTTTACAGTTAAATAACTTATTTTTTCTAAAATTGTATTCATGCTGGCTTTATCATGCAGCTTTCTGGTTGAATACCATCTGGGAAGATTGAATAGAAGTTTCAAAAGTTTATTTTGCGCAATTTGCAATTTTTTGGTATGACTAGCTGCACAATCTCCCCAGACTGGTGCCGCATATAACATTATTGGCTGAAAAATTACCTTAATAAGTATCAATTTGTTTTCTGTGGATAAGATTGATTTTCTGTTAATAAGGGGATACAACATGCGAGTACATTTGTTAATTTTATCAATAGTGATAGAAGTTTGCTTTTGAAAGGTTAGCCTTTTATCTAAGGTAATGCCTAGGACTTTATATATAATATTTAAATACTACATAATAATCAGAACTATTTATTTTATAGAGAAATGAAAAATTGAAATCCTTACAATTGAATTCAGAAATAAAATTTTAACTGCTACCGCGTACAATTTTCAAATTATTCTCGTATATGAAAAAATATTAGCCAGAAAGTGAAAAATAAGAAAAATATATTATACATATAAAGAAAAGGAAATAAATTATGACCGAAGAACTTTCAAAAAACAAAGGAAGAAAATATATACATATACAAACAAAACATATTTATTATTAAATATGCACATAGATAACAAAACAAAAAATAATTTTTGTTGTTGCTTTTTTGTTTTGTTTTTGTTTTATGATATTAGTATATAGTGTGAAATTACATTAAAGGATAATGGATAAGGATACTTTATGGTTTTATGGTTCAAATAATAAATATAAATACCGTTATATGAATTATTTATAATCCATATGTTATTCGTTTAATTCAAATGTTTTTAATGGAAAAATTATAATTTTTTTTAAAATAATAAATAATAAATTAAAAAAGTGTTGTTTCACATTGAAGTGTTTCTCCCAGTCAATTTCTAAACTTTACATTTTTCAAAAATATTATCAAGTTTTGTTTAAATAATTTTAACATCAATTGTAAATTAAATTTTGCACTTGACTTATATCGTGTCTGGTTGATTCTAATAACCAACATAAGAATACTTCAACAAATTCTAGGAGTGAGAACCATTCTACAAAATTGTGTAGTAGCATCAATGGTTTGGTCAATTAATTTTATTTAAATAACAAAAAATTAGCTAATTTTAAAATTACGTTTAATATGGTTTAATGTAACTTAATGAAATTATTTTATGAAATAAATTGATAATTTTACTCTTTTTTACAATTTGCTTAACATTGCCAACCGATCCAATGTTGTCGAATTAGTTTTAATTTTTGTGCCATGTTTGGTTTAAAAGTTTTTAACCTTTTAACCGCAACTCCCCACCGAACCTTTCTCCTACTTGTCTTCTTCTAAAGCCAATGGTACGATATAAAGTTTTCTTTGACCTAAGTTTAAGCTGATAATATAAGAAAACAAAAAAAATATTTCTTCGTAATATACCCTTCTTACATAATTCTTCAATACTTCTTAAATATCCTTAAAGACGCTGGATGGCGTTTTAGTAGGTAGACTTACTTGGAAAGGTAAGTTTACCTAACTTACTGTCAATAACATAAAAAAAAATATTGAAGCATTTACAAAATGTCTATAAATTTTCATCATTAACTTGTCAAATTACGGATCTTAACAAATTCACTAATAATCTTAGCACATAATGCACTCTTGTGATTATATATTTTTATAGAACCCTCTAAGAAAAATTTATTCCATATTCTCTATATACTTATGTTTGCTTAAACTGTGTTATTTTCAAAACATTTGCAATATTACATGTATTTAGCGGTATGAATAGCCATAACATTACTATTAAGCACGAAATTAGACTAAAGCTGGATTTTCATTGACCAATATTTAAAATCTTAAAAATTTTATCGGCTCTAAAAAGGGAGATAACATGAAATGACATTATTTTATATGAGAGCTCAATGCGTACAACAAGGAAAATATCATTTACCGGGGATATTTTCACAAAAATTGGGGATATTTTCAAAAAATTCGGGATATTATACTTTGACGTAGCATATGAAGTATATTTTTAAAATATCGGGGATAGTTTCTTTATGTCGGCAACACTGTTTTTAGCAATTTTTTGAGTAATGTATATAAAAAAAAATAATTTTTTTCAACAGATGGTTTTCAGGGTTGAATTGTTGTTATTTTGTGTATAAAATAAATTTCCCAAATAGAAATTTAGAGAATTCTTTGTCTATTTTTTTTCTTACATAAAAATTCAATAAGCTATCTCCCTTTTTAGAGCCAATAAACTTTTTAAAATATTAAAAATTGCTCAATGAAAATCGACCTTAAGTAACAATTTTTGTTTTTATTTTTTTTACATACTAGTTTGAATGAATTTTTTAGATTATTTTTATTTATGTGTATAATTACTAACAAATATATTTACTTATGATTATTAATTACATCTTTACTAGCACCATGTAGGCTACTTCATTTTACTAACATTTTACGTTTTACTAACATTTTACAACATCTAACGTTTTATTAACGTTTGCGTCTGTTTACTAACCCTACTGGATGATGATATATTGCACAATCAATAATTGTAGCAAGTTTTCGTCTAGTAATAGAGAGTAAAATTAATTTAAGATTTAAAATAAGTTAATATAAAATATAAATACCACATTCTAAAGATAATAAATTGATTATTAAATTTTGCTCTTTGAAACTTAAACGATCGACTGGCAAATATAAAAATATTTCACTAAATTAGACTATGAATAATAATAGCTTAACCCATTACTGCCTATTGGATATTTAAATACCCAAAACCTTAGTGCATCAAAATAGCTATATCTGTCGTTCGGTAATAGATATTGAGCTAGTTTTTATTTTATCTGAGAGAAAAAAAGCTGGACCATAATTCGTTCTCAGTGAGCTAATCAAAATTCTCAAGAACTGCCGTTGTTAGTGATACTCAAAAACTAAGGATTTTTTAAGCCCCGAAAATTTCTATAAAAAATGGTTTTTGGGAAATTGGCAAATGAAAAAGTCGGGAAAATTTCTAAAAATCACTTAGCCTCAAACTTTCTCAATCTACTAAAACAACTACTTTTTGGATTGGAGACCCTACGTCGTCTCTAGAGATGATTTACTTTTATGTGTATTTAAATACCCAACCGTCTAAAGCATGAAAAAATTGTTATAAAAATTAGTGAAAAAAAAATTTATATTTTTATGAAAGTAAGGCACAATTCACAGTGTTTGAAATCTAAATAAGTAAAGTATTTAAATAATAATATTGTAAAATTAAATTTTAAAAATTATTTCGCTTTCTCGCCTTTTAATTTTAATTTTGTTTCTTGATACATCATTGTGATATTCAAAAAAGCATTTGGGATGCAAAGTAGCCGAACACTTTTTGCAACCAAATTGTGTTTTAATACCGCATTGTCTACAACGACTGCGTTTAGGCATTTTTTCCACTATACGGTCGACACAATCTGTGCGTTTTGCCATTTGTTGGGCATTAACAAGTACACTCCTACATGGGCGGCTGACTACTTGTGGTAGTGTAACTAGGGCTTCCACCACATTTAATTTAATCAAATATACCCATAGAAGTCACACCTTCATATCTTGCGCAGAAAAGATGAAACTTCCATGCATTCACCATTGCGGCGTCAAATGCATTTGTGAGCCATTTTTTACCACGAATTTTAATTCGATAATTGTTCATAGTAATATCAAACAGATCAACAGCATCCATCCGTTTCTACTCATGAATGACCAGTGGCTGGTCAACTGTTATCTTACGATTTTTTCGGTCGTACCGCTTTGTATGGAACATTGGGCCATATCTCAAAAAATTGGACATTATAGCAACTTAAACAGAATTATATAAATCTTAGTCTACTAATTAGTTTTACATAACACTACATTTGAAACTGTACAACTTTATCAATTCACTTTTGAATTTCTAAAACCTGAAAACACAACGGTCAAACTTCAAACCATGAGATAATGTGAAAAAGTTAAAAAACATTTTAAATCTTACAATACAAAACAATTATATATTTTGTCATATAATCCACTATCCATCAACAGATATCAGATGGATCTTTTATTTCATGTAGATTATTCCTACTTGAAATAATATATCTATGAAATTTTGATTTTTTTCAAAAATAAAACTAAAAAATTTATATAAAATGTAGTACTAACGCCGATTGGGTATTTAAATACCGATTCCAAATCTCAGACGTGGCAAAAGCTAGAGGTCTATATTTTTTCCAGGCAACTTCTATGACTTCTATGATCATACTTAGAAAATTTCATAATGATTGTACTACGGGATCTATGAGCCGGCTTTAATGGGTTTTAATATAAAAAATACCTTTATTTATGGACCAAATTTGATAAAATTTAACCAATCATTTTTGTTTGCACTAAAAATCTCATTAGCTTGTTGAAGATGTTGACAACAATAATTGTAAAAAAAATTGTTTTCATATATATAATTTTATTTTTTTTATTATTCATATTGTCCTCTGTATTTTGTTTTTTGGGTTTCTATATATTCTTAAACATGACTTGGATATTAATTTATAATAATTTATACGTTGTAGTGCTTTATTATAACATACATGTCATGTAATCAAAAAATGGATTGTCGAATTATTTAATTTATTCATGTCTTTATATTAATTTAGGAATTCTGTTGAATAAACATAATAGAAGATTTTTTTTTATAAATATCAAGTAATTTCTTAGGTAAGTGTGTTAGTATAATACTTCCTCGATAAAGTATGTAGAACCATTCATTTAAGATAATCCATCGAAATTATATGGGCGTATTGAAATTTAACACATTAACAATGATAGAACCTCCTTTTTATGATGCTGTTCTTATTATAAATGTTTGTAGCATTATTATTTATTTGGCATTTTTATTTTTAATGTAGTAATAAATCTTAGAATAAGTAGACATTTAAAGTATGTTTTGAAGATGACTCACATCTAACAGGAAAAAAGTCCTGCATTTTAGTTGTGCATTTATTTACGGCTGAAAATATAAATTAAATTTAATGAAACTCTTTAATTATGTCTTCGAAATTGGTTTAAAATGAATTTTGTCTTAAAAAAAAAAAATGAAATATACTATGTAAGAAGAACTCTGTTCGCAAGGGTACTTAGAATTACGCCCTGAGATTTCGAAACTTTTAAATACATATTTAATGCCTGATTTGTTTAAGTTATTTATTCAGCTAATAACGTGATTTAAGTGCAGATGCATGTAATCTTGTCTGCGTGCTCTGGTTCTATTTTCAATTCCAGTTCTATATTAAGTTTTATATAACTATAATTGGGTAATAAAATAACACTAATATGGGGTAATATTTCATAAGAACTTGAATGCACCACAAAAAATACAGAACAAATCTATAAAAAATCTATTTAGGTTACATGTGACAATGGCTACGAATGAAATGCATTATAAATATAGTATTTTAAAAATAAATACTTTAAAAAAAAAAATGTCATAACACAAACACACACATAATTACACACACATAATTAAAAATATTGAGATACACGGTTACAGTACTAGATCTGTAAATCAACTACGTTGTCAGCCATGGTTAAAATTGTAAAAAATTAAATGTTGTTCGAGTATTTATTTATTAAAATTTCTGGGTTTTAAATTCATATTAAATGTCGAAAATTGCTACTATACTGTCAGGATAGCTCTATTTTGTTATTAGATTATTCTCTGTATTATTTTTTGGCATTTATTTTATTGCAATTGCAAAGGGTACTGACTGCACCAGATCGAAAAACCTATCAATATGTTTTTTGTTACGTCCAGAATAAATTGTAAGTATGTCCTCTACCTACTGCGCCACTCAGCTTTTAAACTACTTTAATTTTATGTTGCAACTTGTCTAAAACACCTACTGCTGTGCTATGTGCATAAAATTTGCAGTTATTTTTTTGTATATCTATCCATTCATGCATTGTACAGTTACATAAAAAATAGATAGAAAAATATTGTTTTTTTT
This sequence comes from Argyra leucocephala, assembly GCA_963942445.1. Lineage (NCBI taxonomy): Eukaryota > Metazoa > Arthropoda > Insecta > Diptera > Dolichopodidae > Argyra > Argyra leucocephala. Next base: position 94,197,853 of record OZ012677.1, read on the forward strand.
TTTTTTTTATTTCCCAATGAAACATTACAATCTGTCTCTGAAGGAGACATTCAGTAGTTTGTATGACATTTTTATGCAGGTAAATTGACTAGCGGATGAGATAACCCAGTGGTCAACCATCCATGATGCCATAATTATACTTCATTGTATTTTTTGTTCCCATTTGATTGTTCCTTTTGTTCTATTTGCCTTTTGGGTTGCTGCAGGATGCAGACGCTTAAGGCGAATTACATTACTTGCAGCCAACAAGCTGCTTGCCAGTCTGTTTGGTTGTGCATCTAATCTTTTCTCGTACTTTTCGCTTATATTCCTAATCCCCTCCTTAATGGTGCTCACCTGCAAATCACGATGTATGACATCATTATTGAAAAACTAAGGTGCGCCAACTATCAATCTTAATAAATTTGACTGGAAACGCTGTAATATTGCAATATTTAAGTTATAGATATTGCAATATTTGCAAAATAAATTCCAACTCAATAAAAATTATAGTACAAATAAATTTTGTTTTAAATTTAAAACTAATTTTAAAAATATTTTTTTAATTTCAGGTAAGCTGAATATTCATGCCTTCCTTTTAAAAGATCTCTGCAAGTAAGTTTTAAAGTGATTATTGTATAGGTAAAGAAAAAATTAGTTTAATCTTTTTACTAAGTCGAGCCCAATATTATATTTTGTATTATACAAAATGCGATTTCTGTTCTTTTAGAAAAGCTAGTTCTATTTTTACAACACCACGTAAAACTTTTAAAACTTATTACATTAATTTTTATTTTAGTTTTTTTTTTTTTTTGCATATTACCATTAAATTTCCATATAGATAGTTATTAGGTATTCTTGTTTTCATTTAAATTCATTTCAAAGAAAACAGGAACTGGTAAGTTACAGGTTCATTTTCTATATGAAAATATAATAAAAATTATATTCTCAACTTTCTGAAATCATCTTTTATTTTATTTAACTCAACTTTAATTCTGCTCCAGGATTTCTACATATTATTATACGAATGCATATTATATACATAAATATAAGTTTATGGATGAATAAATTTCCTGATTTCACAATTAAAAATGGAAAAACTTTTTTATTTTGTTTTTTTTTTCGTTCTTTTTTTTCTCATTTTTATTTTTTTTTTTGCTATTCACTCTATTTGAAAAGTTTCCCAATTAACCGTATAACTTTGGTTGTATAACATTACCAGGTTATTCAATAGAAGAATTCTATTCGCATGCATATATACATACGTACATACATAGAAAAATTATTTGAAGTCATCATACGGTGCTTCCCCGTAATTTGAATTCAATTTAATTTTTGTTTGGAATTATTTTTATACGTTTTTTTTGTTTTTATTTTTTTTTTTATTAGTTTTGTGACCTCAAGAACATATGATTCTCGGGTTCATTTAATTTTGTATTCCATATAAGATTAAGATGATATTTTGTCCGTTATAGTTCCAGGCGAATAATTAAATGATCAGACTATGAAGAATAATTTTAGTAACGAGACAATATTTGATTAAATGTTTAGGATTTAATCTGGAAAGGAATAAGTTTTATTTTTAAAATTCGGTTTCTTGATTATTTATAATCTTCATTTTGGTGTAGTGTTGAATTACATTTAATTAGAATTTTAACACTTAAGGCAAGAGAAAATAATTCAAAAGATAGTTGTTAATAACGAGAAATGATTTTAATTGAAATAAAATTCTTAGAAGAGTGTTTTAATATTATTTGAGAATTTTAAGAAAATTTCAAAAATAATTCAATTAAAAGAATTAACCACATTAAGTTAATTGAGTGTTGTAACTTTAAATTTAAATTAAAATTTATTGATTAGTTTTTCGAATGTGAAAATATACTAACATTTTTCATGTGTGTAAGTTAATATCCTTATGTATTTTCAAATTAAAATATTTATATACATATTAATCCGTACAGTATTTCACTGTAAAATATCAAGAAAATCTTGAAATAATCATAAACTAAAGTAGGTGTGCAATAAGGTCATTGGTATTATGGTATTAGCTTAATACGCCATTCTACTTATGTACCCAACATTGCTAGCAAATTTGGACTAAAATTGATCGCCAATACAACTAAATCTTATTTTGTCGACAAAACAGTTATATTACCATAATATTAATTCAAAATAGAGTATTACTTTAGTGCATGTAGAGTCAAAGCTTCTCAATTTATTGATCCATACTTGTTTGAAAATGTATATAGTTGATTAGTCCGCCCTAAACTACAATATGCTTCCCCTATCTGAATGCCATTTTATGTTAAACAAATAAAAAGAAATTTAACCAATTCAAAAAAATGCATTTAATTGGCAGGTTAATGTAGACAGTAAAGTGACAACTCATTGATACTCAAACTCTTGAATCTAGACGTAATATTGGTTCAGTAATGTTTTCTTATGATGATTATGTTTTATCAGTTAGAATAAATTGTTCATCTATCTTTAGTTTGTATAATTCATATGGTCCAATGCGCATAGTACGTTGATTTGATCTCGTAGATTTTTATATCTCGAATACGCATACGCTTTTCTGAGCCTACAGTTAACTCTCAACGTCTATGTAATACCTGTTCGTCCGAATAGATTTTCATTATAGCAGAAAATTTTTCAACAGAAAAGTCATAAATTTTTTTTAAATTTATTGTATATTGTACTTTTAATAATTGTTGTAGTTTAAGCTGATATCTGTAACGGGTATTCCCAGTTGATTGAGTAGACTGAATAGATTGAATAGAAAGCTAATGATCAATTAACAATTCAGTTAGTGTCACCATATAAACAAACAACTGTATCTGGGACTAACAGTAGCTAATACTACCAACCTACATACATAGCACTCTAACCAAGGTATATAATTTTCGATATTATGAAATAAGAAAAACAATATCAGAAAAAAGTCACAAATCTTACCTTAAATTAATTGCAAACCCAAACCAACTTGAAATTCACCGCTATTGATCACTAACAACATCACAAGATTAAAACGATATAACTCATTAGATTATTAAGATTCAATAATAGTTATTAAACAATTATTAAAACATATATTTAAACTATAGTATTGCAAGGACATGGGATAATTGACCTACTTGAAATAAAAATAATTGTCAATAATATTTTTGGATAGAGAAAATCATTTGCCGAGAATTATTGAAAAACAGTATAATAGTATTCTGTTCAACATGATAGAAATTCAATTTTAAAGAAATTTCAATACTCTATCATTTGAAATTTTTCCTGTAATTAAGTTTTTTTAAGCCTTTCAAAATAGTTTGTCATTGTATTGACAAATTTGCAAGTTAACTCGAAGTATCCCTGTGTTATGCTAACATATGGGTATTTTGGCTTTATTAAAATAAAAACCGTTATTTTAATAAAAGTAGTATTGCCCTTTTTTTTACCTATATATATTTGTACTTACTCACATTAGTCTTTGGGATTAAAATGACATAAATAGAAATAGTGCAGTATATAGTTTTACTTCAGTGAAAAAAAAATTGATGAAAAAGTATGAAAAAGTAAATTGCATTTTTTTTCTACATATTTTTAATTATTAAATATTATTTTTGGATAATTATTTTAACTAAATGTAGTTATTTGTTGAGTGGAAACATTTCAGTTCAACAAGTATCTTATACAAATTTTTGTCATTAGTATTTGTCTGTTGCACGGCCATATGGCAATGCTGAGATAATCTATTATAGAAAACATTTGTTCAGAGTATTGAATGTAATATATTTTTGTGATTTTTAGATTATTTAGAATAGATTTCCTGGGACATACCTAAGTTTATATTTATTCAACCACCAAATGAAATTGAAAATTTAAGTGGTTCTTCACCGTTTTAAAAAAAAAAAAATTCACGCGAATATGTTATAGACGAATATAATAAGTACATAAGTGGTGTCGATATAGAATGGATGAGAACATCAGTTTATATCGGGTTCGGGTTCAAGGAAAAAGATGATGGAACAGCATATTTACATGACCTGTTGATGTATCAATATACAATCCTTGACAAATTAATAGAGTTCACAATCAGTAAATGCGTCAATTGTAATTTCTTTGACATATTGCTATATATTGTTGTGGTCATTATGGCACCCAACCACTATAAAACGTAAAAAATCCCTCTCAAAAGTTTTATGTTATGATAATACTGGACACTTTGTAAATTCTGTGGAGAAGAAACGAAAAAGTGCTGGCGATTATTGTAAAACATTTTTTATCAATTTTTCATCTATTGCTCCTTTATAATTTTTCTAACATATTTTATTCCAAAATCTAAAATGTGTATTTCTAAAATGTGTATTACAAAAATATGTTCTTTTACTCAGGACTAACAGTTTTTACTAAATATAACCTCAAAATTAAAAAAAAAAATAATCTGGTTTAATTCAGGTTAATACAGAAATTTGACATAATTCTGGGTCGCATCTGCACGGTTGAAAATTTATGTATAAAACAAATAAATTTTTCCTATTCATATAAATCCTGACTAAAATCATATTAAACTAATAAATAGAGAACGTATTAAAATCAATAAGTATTATAGATTAATTTAATACCTTATAAAGATAAAATTATTTAATATTTAGCAATATATTAATTTAATATGTTGTACATATTAGATGTTTTTATATCTTGGAATATATTAATTTAATATTCTTATAGATTATGAATCAAGTTTATAGTCATTTCATATTAAATTTATATGACTGTAGGTATTAGAACTGGATATACCAATCTTTATTAATTTAATATGTTAATTTAATATTAAAATTTATAAGAATAACTTATTAAAATAATAATGAAGAATTTATTGTATTTTATACCAAAATTATATTAAAATAATAAGAAAAAGGTCTTATTTTTCATATTACAATTTATAAAAGTATATACCCTTTATGGCATACAAAGTGCTGCAGAAGGGATTACTATGATACTTGCGAAAAACATTGTCCAAGATGAATCTCATAAAAATAAGTAAAACATTATTGTATGTATTTAAATTTATTTATTTTTTTAAATTTCTTCCAAGTAACAACTTACCAAAACTTATTTATATTATGTATTTTTGCATTATATATTATAATATTTTGCCATACAATTTTATTATATAGATTAAGTCTTACAAACTAATTTTTATACTTTTTAATACTTTTTGATTATTTATATAATTATATAATTTTTTAAATTTCTGGATAATTGCTTAAAATATTGATGCTTCGATTCGTACCTCATTGTAGAGTATTGACTTAATGAGCCCATTTTTGCCATAACATTGGGATAATGAATAAGACTATGGTGCTTAGGGATTAGTTAAATAATAAATAAATGTTCTTTAATTAATTTTTCAAGCCTATTAATTACAACAAAGTCATTATAACATAATTGATTAAAATCGTCACTAAATTTTTTAAGTTCCACAAATTTAAAATTATTGCCAGTATTTATTATTAAAAATACTCCGGACGTTTCACTTTTAATTTATTGTAAATAAATTACTTTAATTCTTTTAAAATACTTCACAAGAACAGTGCTTCAGCTTCAACTTCTTTTCGAAAACTGCATCATCTAATTTGTTTTACGTTATATAAACTTGTATAAGCTTTATAATAAAGTACATAATTATTAAATTGATAGAAGAAACGTATTAATCGAACAATATTAATAAGTAAATAATATTAATTTAATATTATAAGTTTATAAAACAAACAAGAAATTGTATCATTATAATAAGTACATTATATTAGCTGTTCGCTTTCCGTCAGAATTCAGAATGTATCGCTTGAAATTAACTATTTAATGCGAGCAACATATAAAATTAATACTGAATAAAATATAAATGTAATAAAGAAATACTATTAAATTTATAAGATTATTTTATAAATTAATTTTGGAACATTTTTTTATAAACTTACTTTATAAAATTTATAAAAAACAATAATAGAATATAGTATTTGATAACTTTGTCATGTTATATATTAATACAACAGACGTTTAACTGTTAAACTTTTCACAAAGCTTTTTTCAACTAGATTAGACAACTTTATTAGAACCAAACTATTACGAGTTACGATAGTGTGCAAAATTTAATTTAAAGACATAAACCACAAAACAATAAAACCAAATAAAACCAAAAACAAATTAAAATTAACCTAAAAACAATTCACCTATTGAGCAATAGCGTTGATTAAATCTGATTATATGAATTAATTTTAAAAAAAAAAACAAAGTAGCAAAGACAAAAACAAAAAAAGACAATTATTATATCGAATTATAAAAATAGCTTTGTTAAAATATTACGATATTACGATATTACAGCAAAGAAAATTACCTATAAAACAAATAGTAAATTTAGAAAATATATTTTTTACCTCACTCATGTTCAGAAATTCCAATAATTGAAGTTTATTTATTTTATTAACAAATTTTTCAAAAGTATAAATTCAAATGCGCATTAAAAACTTTAAAAAGCAAAATCTCCCTACATCAGAGACCCTAGCGGGATAACAATATAACAATAAAAACTGAAGAATAAGAGAAAAAGCATAAATATCGGCTTTACCCCTAACTATAATAGTTATAAGGCGTCATATGATGTCATATGATACTTCGTTAAATGGCCTACATGATTCGATATGATTTAGCAAAGTCATAACCAATCATAACCTTTACTATAATGGTCATACCTAATCATACCAAAATGTAAAAACCAAAATTTAAAAGAAGTGAAGTAAAAATATAAATTCTATAAATAAATGTTTTTCTTGTTTTATTTTGAGTTTTAAAATAGTTAGAGCTATTATGATTATAAAAAAAAAACATAAAAAACGTATCTATGGCTATTTTAATGTGTTTTTAATGTGGGTGTGGTATGTATTTAGTTTAAATGCATTTAATTTCATATCTATACTGCCAGTGACATCTATGTTCGTCACATTTTGTTGAAATGTAGTCTCTACTAATAGTATTTGTTAGGGAGCGCTTAGACATCAGATTTTGTTTCATGAAAGTTTTGTTTTACTTATTTTTATTACATTTACAAATTTTATTGCAATTACATCAAATTTTATTTCAAACATTTTATTTACATATCACAAAGATAAACAAATATAGTTGCAAAGTATACTATATTTCTTCACGCAAAATCCACTTTCTAAACTTGCAAAATACGAAGATACGAATATGCGTGACGAGTACTAATGATAAATACTTATAAACAGATATAAATATTGTAATTTAATTATAAATAGTGTAATTTCAGAACATTTATAAAATATAAATATTTAAATAGTAAATCAATGGTTCTAAGTATTATTTGTATTGATGAATGATAATATTTAATACACATTTTTTATATTTTTTAATGTATATCTTTCAATATACAATTCCTATATATATTTCCCTAAAAACACAATAATCTATTTCACAGTTGTATGTTGCTTTGTCTAGAGTACGATATTTGGATAGATAGATATAGTTAGTGTAGTATAAAATATTATGAAATTTTTGAATAAGTATTAAAATGTTAAACTATTTTTACGATATTACATAAAGTTAATTATAGTTTTAAGTTTTTCAATTTGTAACTTATTTATTATGTAATAAAAAAATATGTAAAACATTGATTTTTTTTAAGAAAATAAAGAAAATAAATAAATAAAATAAATTGTTTCATTTATAATGCTAATGCTAGACCGGCGAATGTTACGCCGGGAATAGCTAGTATTATAATAATATTTCTATATTATGCACAGAATTTATAAATTTTACTTATCAAAATTAATATATTTCAAATATAAATGTAGTAATATTATTTATTAATTTTATATAAACTAGCTTATTACTTTACATTGCATGGGAGTTTCATATTAGATATATAAGAATAATCAGATCAAACTGATTTATAATTAGATGATATATTAATTTTATATGAAAATATATATACATAACGTTTATACGAAAAAACCTATTAATTTTTATACCCAAATTTTTAACCGTGGGTATTCCAAACGAACTTCGTGTGAAATTTTCATATTAATTTGATTGAATTGATTGTGTGGTTATCGAATGAATTGAGTTCTTAAAGTTGTAAAAAAAAGTATTTATAACATTAACAATTATTTTCCCAATTTAATTTCTGTAATATTTACATCATACTTATAAGTTAAAATTAATTCTTTACATCTATGATTTTATTTTAATACTAGCATTATACATTGCTAATTTAGTAAAGTTTGGGTACAGTTTAAAAAAGTGTGCACATTACAACTCAAAACACAAACAACAATGTAAAATAAATAACACATTAAATATAATCATCATAATACATCAAATATTATTTTCTCCATAATACAATACAAAAACAATGATTCTCCAATTCTCATTCTTTCATACATAATGAACTGTTTTTTGATTATTATTGTTGTTGTTATAAAAGGCTTCAAACAAAATTAAAATTAGTTTATTATATAAGACTTAGTTACTGAAAATAAAATTTCTTCGGTTCTATGTTTCAGTTTGGAGTGAAGAAAAACGAATGCTCCGTCGAATTTCAATATTGATTATAACAACTTAACTGTATAACTAAATTACGACACAATTATTCATAAATATGTTATTCAAACTGACAATTTTGGCGTTATGTCACCTTTCCAACACATCATTAATGAACTGTGATTATATAACAAGTTTTAAACAATAATAACTTTTATAAATAATTGAAATTAAATTCTGTAATATAAATTTCAAGAATTTTTTTTTTACTACGAATTCCAGAACAGTTTTACCACAATTTTTACGTCTTAAAAAAAAATGTGTCAAAATAAAAAAAATTTTAAATCTAAAATCAACAACCGATCTATTTACTTCCCTATAAAAGAAAAAAATAAGAATAAAAAAATTGTAAATAAAAGACAAAAATTGTTTTTGACATTTTTAGAATTTTAAACCAAATAATAAAATAGGAAAAAAAAAATAATAATAATAATAATAATCAATACAATAAAAATATCAACCATAATATGAACATCACACACAATTTAACTTTTATATTTATTTTTTTTTATTTGAAATTTACAATCATGTGTGTTAACTCATCGGATAACTGAATTTGACTTTGATTTTCTCTGAAATTGACAATTTTCAAATCAAAATGGTAGAAAATAAAATTATTTCTTTCCTTCTTGAATCACTTATTCCCTATATTTTCTTTAGTTTACACTCTTCATACTTATACTTAAGTTTATACTATTTCCTTCCTGCACCAAATTAACAATTTTATATTCACCACATCATTTATTCACGTTCTTGTATATTCAATATATAAGTTTGTGTGTTTGAATTGTGAATATTGAAAAATTTTTTGTTAGTTCCGTTACTATTACAACAGCTGTTATGTTACTGTTCCAATTGCTAGTATTAATGTTTTTATTACTCTTGTAATACTACTACAAAGACAATACATGTGAGTGAAATAAAAACAAAAAAAAAACAGAAAAAATTACATTCACTGGGTGTTAGGTGTTATTTATTAGACGTTCCTATTACATCAAATAAAAATATTTAAGATAGGAATTTAGTTAGAAAAATTATACCAGTTAAAATTATAGAACATAATAATTATTTATTTTATATTTGAATTGAAGCTGCCTGTTAAAATTTGTAGAAGTCTTTGAGAGTATTGATACATTTTTTTCAATAGCAGAGGTTTGGAGTTGTAACAATAATTGATTGTATTAAACGAATCTTTTTTCGATGGAGTAAGCTCTATTGTTTCTTTGTATGCCTTTTTTCATAACTGCCAAGGTTATGTAATAAATATACGAAAATGAGGTTAAAAAATTTCTACAATTATTTTCCCATTCTTCACAGTCTTAACAATCTAGGATACATTATTTGACAGATTTTATTTACTCTGTTACTACTCTAGAATCGGCTCTTTTGTTTTTCTACTGTATTTTTAGAAATTCAGTAAAGAGTTAATATATTTTTTTGACTTAGCTCCAGAAAACTGTTAAAAACAGAGTTAATAAGACTACTTTGGTTTTTCTAATAATTAACTAACCAGGATTAATAACTCAAGGATGAATTAATTTAATAAAAATTTATATAATTAATAAAATTATTTTTAGAATTTAAGAGAGCATTCGAAACAATTGACAGAAACATTTTATCAAAGAAAGTAAGTAAATGTGATGTAAACAATACTGAACTTAAGTGGGTTGAACCATACCTTAGATACTAAAAAACTAATCTACGATATTTCAGACAGTGAAGAAGTAAAATTACAAATGACCGTAAAAGAAATCTTAAAAAAGAAAAACTGTTTTAGAAATTTAGTATTGCTTGGAAGAAGTGTCGGCGTATCTTGTAACCGACACTTAAATTAGTTTAATCCACATGCGTGAGATAAATCAAAAAACCTTAGGAAACCTTATTTGTAAAAGAGCCAAAGATAAAATAGATCTTAATATTACACTTAACAAGAGTTTTATGTAGAAAATATGATCGGACTGTGTGATACGTTTTAAATTACATGAATATAAGCTGTCAAACTTTCATTTTAACATATTTTTAAATATCTTATATATAATACACGAAATGAACAACGTGGGAAGTAAAAAAGCAAGAATAGTTGAATAGTAACACCACATAAATATTAAAATTATCGGTGGTGAATACTTAAAACATTTAAAATAGTATAAACGACGGTTAATTCCGAGTAGAGCGACATCTATACCATAAAATAAATTTCAATCACAGACAATTTTTAAAAAAGCTTTATAAAAATTCTTTCATTTTAAATAAACACACAAACTTATAGAAAAAATTACAAAAATGAAAACACGAACAAAGGTTGAAAGTAAAACAGAAAAACAAAAGTCAGCTCTTCAAAAATGATATAATAAATGTTAGCTCATTTGCTTCTGCTATTTAAAAACAATATATACAGTAAAAACGTTTTGTCGCCTATAGTCGTAGTAAAAAAGAATTGCATCTTTATAAACAAAATCAAATTCAATAAAATATCTTTCGTATAACTATTTTAAACTTTATTTTATTCATAAATAGCAATTATTCTGTTATGTAATCACAAAATATACATTTTTGTAATAAAGAACAGAAAAAGAAAATATATTAATCAGTTTTTTAATTAAATAATTCACTTTCGACTTATTTTTTTGTTTTATTGAAATAATTGGCGGTATATTTTAATTTCGGTATGAACTTATGAAGTTTATTACTTTGTTTCAAAAAAATTATTGACTATAACAGAATTGTAACTACAAACGTTTTTGACTATAAACGAATAAAGAAAAATAACATAAAAAAATATTAAAAAAGATGATAACAGTAAAATTGTTGACTAAAACCGAATTGCGCCTATAACCAGTAGTGACTATAACCGATTTTTACTGTAATTGATGTCAAATTGATAGAGATAAGATTTCCTTTTTATGGTACATATTAAGATTAAAGAGATAAGCTAATATCAGAAAAAAGTTAAGGAATTCCAATACTATGACAAAATACTCAAAATAGAAAAATACATTAATTTTTTACACTTTTATATTTTATTTCATTTTTAAATCACTTTTTTAAAGCTTTTAATTAATTTGAATTTAATATTTTACTTCAATATTTTACAAAAAAATTTTTTGAAACATAACCACATTTTAAATTATGTAAAAAAAAACATATTTTCTGAGAATAAGAACTCATTAGTTGATCTATCATGGATTTGTTATGTATGAAAGACAACAAAGAGGTAGTTTCAGTGGGTTTAAGGCCCTCACTACAATTTTCGGTTAATGCGAGCGTGACTGAAACCACTTGGTGTCATTCGAGGATTCCCACCTACATAGAGAAAAAAAAAATAAATAAGATTCACATAAATTGATCTAATAAATGATGATGTTGATGTTGTTTATAATTGATTTAATCAATGATGATGTTATCCAGGATTTTTTAAATAAAGTTACTCATGTGCAATTGCAGAGGGGCCCACTAGTATATATAAAAATTTCAAAACTGACTGTTATTTGAAAGACAAATAAATGTTTTGCAACAAAGAAAACATTTTTTATTTAAGAATATCTATATTTATATGTGTAATAAAAAAATAACAGACTAAAGTGACTAAGATAAGCCCTGTTCTTCTTATTTTACTTTCTACCACATTATTGTTTTTTTTTTCGATTTTCAGTGACATCTTTATTTTTGAAAACAAAAATTATTCTATTCGATTTTTGTTTTATTATTTTCTTATTTCTATTTTTAACTTGTATATTATTCCCAAAATTATCCACAAAATCCTTAGGTAACGGTAATACTAACGGTTTTATATAACAATAAGTACTATAAACCATTTACAGTTATTCAATGTGGTGTTATATTACTTTATAACAAGTTGATAAGGTTACAAGAAAACATATATATATATCTATCTGTTATATTAATACATAATATAATATTTATGTATATGTTATGTTATTAATACAGCTATATAGAAAATTTATACAGATGTTTTATTTTACTGTTATGGAATAATCAGGCAATGTTCAATTTAACAAAAATATTTCATTGAACAACAATATGTCTATGAATGTTTGATTGTTATGTAAGAGATATATATATGTATATATAATAAACAGTGGTACACAATATTTCTTATATAAATAAAAATCAAAATATTTTTAAACAAAGAGATTACAGTAAAATATTAGATAATGAACTGTATTAGCTGGCATATCAAGCATGATATAGCGTTTATTAAAAATTAAAGATTAAGAAAACCTGGTCTGTAATAAAAAATACAGAGTACAAAAAAATTTTAATCGCTAAACACCTGCCATTAAGAGGTAGTGGATTAAGAGTTAGTTAATTAGTTTGGAAGAGAATAATTGCCATAGCTAACTGTTACAAAACCAAAATATAATTGTACGATTATAAAAGTTTATTCGTTACAAATCAAATAAAATGGGCAGTCGCAGAGAATGTTATTGATACTTACGTATCAAACTCCTCAAAATCCAACAATAATTTCCACAAACAAAAAAAACCCCAGGTGCTTTACATAATTGTTAACAAGGTAGTAACTAGTCATCGTTAATTGTAAAAAAATTAAGTACGGCTTCTGTTTATATCATGTTCACGATATAAAATATCCAGAAGTCTTACAGAATCTTATTTTATGTCAATTGTAGTTAATTACTGAAGTTAAGTTGAGCGAAGCTCATCACTTTAGAAATCTTAATATTCGCAACCAAATAAAATTATTCCTAAAAAGCAATTCAAATTTAATTTAAATATTGAAAGCAAACTTTTGTGAGCCACTGATTTCAAATTTAAGTATTATATTACTTATATCATTTTGACGAAACGTATTGATATTTTGAAAAAAAAAAAATATAAAATCATACAATATTTAAATATAGAATTCCATTTTGTAGATGAAATGAATAAAGATATTTAACATGCATATGTTTTATTTTAAACAACAACGAATTCCCTTTTTTGTTTCTCCTTGTTTTTTCCACATTTACCGTTATTTGATTCGTTATTCTATCGTACTATTGGAATCAAATTTTTATCTTTTATGAATAACGCCGACATTAAAATCACTTTTGTCGTTTATAATCATCTGAGATAATCGGTGTTATCATTACAATTTCCTTGAGCAGACAAAAATGATGACGAGCCGAACGATAACGTACGGTGTAATTATTATGGATGCCAACGACGAGACTACGGTATAATTATTTTTTGGTTAAAAACTTTTCATATAGTTTCTATAGTAGATCATGTATGTATAGGTAACACTTATGTTTGGATTTATTTATTTTTATTAAAAGCCGGATACATTTTTGTTGTTGTTTTTATGTGCGCCATATTTTTTATTTTATTTTTTTACCCCCGATACTAAAATTACCGTTTTAAGAGAACATTGATTTGTTTTTGTTATTTTACACTTTATTTTTATGCATGTGTATAGACAGTATTTACAGTTATTATTGTTCGAGTTTAAAAGTGTGGGTAAAGTGATGTAAAAAAAAAATAAAATGAAAATGAAATTTTCAACTACGAGTATATTATAAATCCTTTTTTTTTCATTTTTTATTTCTAATGCGATATAAATGTAGTCATCAACTCAAACGAGGATTAAGTTTAGCTTAAGGGCAAAAACAAATTCCACTTATGTGTGTGCCTCTCGTGTGATTTGATTTTCTGTTTTTGGTTATATTTGATTTTATTTAACTTTTATTTTTTTTATTTCTTCTTTTTCTGTATTTTAATATTAAGTGAAAATCATTTCAACTTGTTGTCATTGTGACTTTCAAAAACAAAAATAAATATTTTCATTGGAAAATTTCACTTTAAATTATTTTACATCTGAACGAATTCGAAAAATTCGATTTTGATTTGTGTTTTTTTTTTTTTGCTGCTTTTATTTATTTCACACACACTTACTGTTTATTTTGTATTATTACATTATGTATGTGCTATATATTATTTATATGAGTAATTTTATAGTTGGCATCTATAGTTGGTTGGTGAATGAGTAGAGGGGATTTACTTTAATAGCTTGTAATATTATAATGTTTCATTTATATTATATATATATATATATATATATATATATATATTATATATATTTTTTTGCCATTTTTTTGTGTCAACACTTTTGTGACATTTTTTCTACTTTTTGTAATTTATTTTATCTCTATGCTATAATTTCTTTTTATTTCATGCAATTTTGATTTTTTTGTTCTTCTTATTACTTTTTTTTTTTATTATACAATAATAATGATTGTGGTAATGTCATAAGTTCGATTTTGATTCGGTTGTATTCGAATTTTTCATTACAGTAGCATCATTACAGTAGCTCAGTATAACAAAGATGGATTTTTTTTATGTCCTTAAGTAATATATGTATATTGTATATATATAAATGGATTTTTAAGTATATTAAATGTATCAAAATAAATAGAATTAAGTTTAATACTCGTGTTTAAGTTCTTAGTTGAGTGATTTTCTTTTTTTTTTCATTTTCATTTCTTGTTATTATAATATATCCTGTCAATTTGGATGTTAGGAATTGAGAATATCCTTGTAAATGAATACAAGTATATAATAATAATAGATAATAATAATAATAATTTTGTTTGTATTTTTTTCATTTTATTTAATTTAATTTAATGAAATTTACCACATTTTTATTGCTGGTTTTATCTATACGAATGAATCCTTGAACTTCGGTAAAAAATGTATATATATATTTTGTTTGTTTAGTTTTGTTTTTATTTTTTTTTTATTCTCTCGTTGTAAATTAGATATTACGTAAGTAAGTAAGATGAGCAACGTATGAAATATAAAATTACAATACTGATGTTAAATTTTATTTGAATTTTTAAGAATAGGATAAACTAATTTTTATTGTGTCTAAGGAAAATTAGTAGGAATATGAATTAGAGAATAAAAAGAAATATTCTTAATACAATCTGCTGTATAGTATCTTTATAATGTAATAAAATAATTGTGACAATGAACTTGTTTTTCATTATTTTCTTGATTGAAAACTTATTTTATATTATTTAATTTAAATTTATTTTTAGAATTTGGTATTGTTGGAATGATTGCTTGATTGCAATAAATTGTATTAAACATTTGATCTATTTTAGTGTCTACTAATGAAATACATTTTGTATTTTGTTTATGTTCTTGGTCATAATTTAGTTAAATTACTTTTTCGGGTTTAATTAAGTACGGTATTGGAAGTTTCTACAACGTATTTTTCTACAATAATTTTTTAGTATTTGTTTATCAAGCTTTTTTGACGTATCAACTCAATTAATGTGGAAAACTGGTACTATTGTCAGGAAAAAAGACTTTTGTTAATGTATTTACTAATGTATTTGCATTTTATTGAAGTTGTTATCAAATTATTTTGTAAGTCAATTTACCCACACAAATTTTTTAAGACACAAAAAAATTTATTATACACCGAGTAGTACAGTGGATAGAGCCTCGATCTTTAAATATAAAGGTCCGAAGCCCTAAAGAATGGTAATGGATTTCCAATCTTGTCCAGTACTCTTCATTGAAATAAAATGAATGACAAAAAATAATTGAAAGCATATTTTGGTAGCAGCTCAAAATAAAATTGAGCTAAGATATTTAAGTAGGCGTATCTCTTGATAAGAGTAGAGTGGTAGATTTCTACATTCGATGAGTTGAAAATGACAGAAAAATTAATAAAAAAATAAAGACGCGAATAACATCGTATTTTATAAAACTGCAGTGCCGTACTTAATGTACGAAAATCTAGGATTAAAAATGTTCACCTTTCTCACAATTAGTTTGAATTAATGCTTCAATGAAATTAGGAAAAAAAGTTCTTGTTATTAATCTGGTACCTCGGTTTTGGCTGCGTCAAATTTCGTAGAAACACTATTGGAGCTGATACTTTTAATTACAATTAGTGAGGAGAAAACCCTGTCAAATCCACTGGATAAAGAAACTTCCTTGGGTAATTTATTTTCATTAGTAACTGTATCTACCGATTTGTAAATACATGAACCTCCTGGAATAGTCTGCAGTAGATTTTGATTAATAAAACGAAATGCAACATTTTTTGCAGATAATCCACATAACCAAGTCACATATAGCCATCTGAAACTTTTATGCTGGTTCCTTGAAGTCGAAAATATTTTTTCAGTCAACTCTTTAATATTTTGAATGGCTGTACTTTTCGGTCCTATTTCAATTTTGAGATTTAAATCTTCTGAAATTTTCCTTTCAACAAGCTGTATTAAATTCTTTAGCTTATATGAATCCCCGGCTAAGAACGCTCAGCTTCAAACTCTATAGGTGTGATCGATCTAGGCTCAGTGATGGGAGAACTACTTGAGGAGGTGGTGTAGCTTTATATGTAAGTGTGGTCTGTCTGTTAAAATATTAACTCATTCTATTGATTCAAATAATATTGAATTTATCTTCGCTGAAGTAAAATGCCGATACGGAGAGTATCTCACATTTAAATACATTCCGTAATGTAACTTTAAATTAAATCAATCTTGCTATTCTACAGGTTAAGTCCAATGCAGTTAAACCAGACATGATTCCTCTCAGATATATTAAGTTAATTCTTCTTCAATATATCACACACATTTTCAATTCGATACTGACTACTGGAATCTACCCCGTTTTTTGGGAATGTGCCAAGGTAATTCCTGTTGCAAGGAAAAGTAACCCCACTATTAATGACTTTAGACCTATTAGTATTCTTTTTTGTCTCTCTAAATCTTTCGAACGTATGTTCTATGCGCAGATGAATGAATACATTAATACTAATAACGTTCTGTATAAGTTTCAGTCTGGTTTTCGGAGGCTACGGCTTCTGCCTTATTAGAATTCACTGACTACATTTACCGTGAAATTGATAAAAGGCAGGCAGTAATTTTATTATTCTTAGATTTTACTAAAACTTTTGACTATGTTTTGACTGTGATATGTTATGCAAAAAGCTTAAACGTTTTTATAATTTTGATTTATCTGCCATTAAATTGCTACATAGTTACTTGCTTAATAGATCTCAGTTTGTTTACTTGAATCTAGCCAAATCTAACTGTTTACCAGTAACTTGTCATTTGATTGTCCCGTTTACCTGTCATTTGATATCTGTGTAAAACTCATTTAGCTACAATTTTCATATCATGTTTAAATGTTGTACCTTAAAATACCGTAATGTCGTACTTTAATTTTTCAATAGTTTTTTAGGCTTACCTTTTTTTCAATTAAATTAATTTCAATAATTTTTTTAGTTTTATCATGTTATTGAAATTTCCTATTAAAAATAATTTCATATTAAAAATTTCCTAGTTTATTTAATTTTTTATCCATATGCAACATACAAAATCTGACAACCAAACCACGTCTTAAAAACTATTTTCACAACTTTTTAAACAATTCACAATAAAATAAAATTTTTACTTATTTTTAGGCTTCTTTCTTTTCTAATACACATTAAATAAAATGATTTAATTCTTAGTTTATAAAAAAAAAAAAATAAACAAAAGCACTTTTCATATAATTTCCAATATTATTTTTAGCCAATTTAATCCTTTTTATTGCAATGGACCATATTGTAGTTTTCCAAATACGCCTACAATTATCAACTATTATCATATCTTTTTTGACAATAATAAAAAAATGTTCTATTATATTATTATAGAAATCTTTTTTATTTTATAACCTCAAAAAACATACACATTATATCAAAAAAAAAAAAAACATATTCAATGGAAATAAAATTTCCACAAAATCTAACAAAAGATGAAGATAAACTAATTTAAAGACATTTTTATTTCATTTTCTATATTTCAAAAGCAAAATAGTCCAAAAAAAATTATACATATATATACATATCTACAATATAATGATAGAATCCTTTCTAGCATTCATAATTTTTTTTATCATTTCATTTCTTCTGAACCATAAAAATTCCGTGTATACACACACAACATATACATTTGTAAGAAATCCTTTAAAACGTTACGTTTTTATTTTTATCAAAAATTCAGCAAACATCTTTGTATTCCACTGGTTGAAGTTAACTATTTAAAACTAATAACATATTATATATATACAATTAATACAGGAGGATCCTAACACATATGTATTTCATTGCAAAAAATGTACGATGTCAATTAGGGGCCAATGTATAACGCTCTACCTAGATTACGAATAAGCCAGAGGTTTTTTACTTCATATACTCTTATTATTTAAAGCTAACACGAAAACCCCTTTGAGAACGCTTTTAAACTTTACTTCATTTATGAGTTAAATTTTAAGTATTAATGGAATATTTTATTATCTCTAAAGAGAATACAAAGCATCGGCTTATTGCAACAGCATCGTGATAAGAAACACATTCTATACAAAAACTGCAAATGCATTGACCGATCATTTGTAATACGACGTAGGCGAAAAACCACAATGCTTTTGAATTCTAATTCAAAAACTAAATGTCAAAGAGAACTGACAACCTAACGCATGTTAAAAATTATTTAATTGAATGTATGTCTTGTCCGAACGATATTTTAATAAAATAAGTTACATAAAACAATATTGTATGGAAATTGATTGCGTTTGTTAATATTTGTTTCGTTTGTTAGTTAAGGATACAAAAAATAAAAAAATTAAAACTTGAGCATGAATAAAATTCAATAGCGACCCCTTTCAAGGTTGTTCTCAGATATTGTTTTTGTAGTTCAAAATACACGAACACATGTTTTTAGGATTGAACACATGTTTTTAGGTGGTCTTGTTGATCTCACGCAGACCACAATTTACTCTAAACTTTGTATCCATTTTGCAAGTCTTAATAATTTAGTGTCTCAATATTCCAAGATCACATATTCTGTACCAGCTATTGCTCTTTTAGAGAGATACAAAGAGTTGAGAATAAAATTTGATCTTAGAGAAGTATCATATGACATATCGTTAAATGTTTTCTTAATTAGAGAGTATTTCTCTAGGATTAAATTTTACTGCAATTTCTTTTTTTCTTGACAATTAGTTCACAATTAGTTAACAAATTTTTAGAACTAATAGTTTGGATTATGGTTATTAGATTAATGGGGCACATTGAAATTTAGTTTGATTAGTTTAATGCTTTAAGGTGATATATCATGTGAACCGTTAGTTGGGCGCTGCTTCATAATATATTTTTATTAATCTTTTGATAATGTCCGAAACCGATTATTTTATAAAGTTGGATTTTCGAACTAAAATATCGCATTTAAAAAAAAATCATCTTATTTTTCTTGGAATGAAAGCGAATTAGTTCATAGGAGACAAATGTGATAAAAAAGTTAAATAAAATTAAAAAATTATCTCTGTTGAGATAGGAAAATATACATCGAAGGATAAATCAAATAATAAAGTCATGTCGACAGAAGAGATATATGTCACATACGGTATGCGTGTCGCCAAAAACTGACAAATTCCATTAAAACGCAAACCAAAACTACTTATTTCAATAGCCTACTGTACAAATACAATTCGAAGAACATAATATTCAGGAAATATGTGCTGTAAACAGGAATTTTTATTTTGTTATAAAATACATTATAAAAAAGAGACATTCAACCAATTCAAATAAAAAAGTCGCATCCTTTCGTTC
The DNA here is from genome assembly GCA_963942445.1 of Argyra leucocephala. Taxonomy (NCBI): domain Eukaryota; kingdom Metazoa; phylum Arthropoda; class Insecta; order Diptera; family Dolichopodidae; genus Argyra; species Argyra leucocephala. The sequence continues at coordinate 94,218,071 of OZ012677.1, forward strand.
TAAAAAAGAAAAACAAGAGAAAAAAATACTAATCGAATATTTAAGGAAAAATCTAGCTGTCTCGGAATAATCATAAGGAAAATATAAATATTTAACAACAACATTTTTTTGGGAAATAAAATACACTAAAAACCTAATACTGCTAACAGCAACAAAAACTATATTACCATCAAGATCTTAGGACATGAAAATAGAACCAAAAAAAAAAAAAAACACGATAAAAAACGAACTAACATTATTGTTAAGGAAAAAGCAGTAATAGCAATAACAGAATATATCCTTTTTTCTTATATTATGTGACACCAAAAAAATAATAAGAATCAAACACTCAAAAAAAAAAAAAAAAAAAACGAAAATTAAATAAAATAATAACAACAGAAAAAAAGAATCCTTTCGATTTTTCAAATATCCTTTTATCTTTTTATTTTTTTCTTCGATTTCTATTGCATATAAAATTTTCTATTCATTCTCATACACTAACATTATAATTGAATTGAATTGAAAGAGTATATATATATATTTCCTATACATATACATATATCGACCACATGGTGCTACCGATCAAATTTGCCGGAAATGACTAAATTGAAATCAACACCTCCTCCCTGTTAGTAATATCAAAAAATAATATAAATAAAAAAAGGACGAAACTAAAGTGTGTATTTCTTTCCAATTTTTTAATAAATAAATTTATGAATTTGAAGGAATTCTTCTTTGTTTCCTTCCTATAATTTTTTAGTTTTTTGTGTTGTTGTTGTTTTCTTATATTATATGTTATTATCCTTAAAAAGGAAGAAGATATTTAACTCTTCTAAAAATTGGATCAAAATAATATGAAACCGTCTGTTGGGAATTTTTATATATGTACTCACATACATTATGTATGTGTTGCCATACATGAAATGAGGAGTGCATAAACTGTGGCAGGATAAAAATTAGGAAAAAAAAATAAAAACTAAATAAAAAATAAAAAAATTGAAAATGATGAATATAAAAGAGAATTGAGAAAATGTGTTCAAATTTTTTTTGCTCCTCATTTTGAGGCATAAAAAATGAAAACGCCTCATTATGCAAATATAATTGAATGAATGTATACATTGTATTGATGTATGTATGATTGTATATGTATTTTAAGAAAGTGTTAAATGATTTACAAGTTAAGTTGGTTTTGTTTTTTATTTTATTTTGAAATTATCTAAGAATAGTTTGAATAGTAATAATGTCTTTTATTTTTGGGGTTTCCATATTTTTTTTTATAAATTTTAAATTTTAAAGTTGAAAGTTTGCACACAAAATAAACAGGATATACAAATTTGGAATACTAATTTTTTATGGAATTCTCTTAAAGGATATTGAAAATATTATTTGAAACATTTATTTTGAAAAAAAAATTTTTTATACTTAGTACGGTTCAAAAATTTTCATGATAATAATAATAATTAACAAGAAGAAAAAAATTTATTAAAAATTATTTTTTAGTCTAAATTACTCGATATTCAATTCATTGATTTTAAATATGTATTTTATGTATATATATTATATACTATGTATTAAATAATAATTTTTTTTATTTTAAAACATAAATTTTTCGAACAATTTTATATAATACATACAGTGAGTTCTGAAATATGATAGGATTGTCTGTGACTATATTGTAATCAGTAGAAGTACAAGTGTTCAACAGCATAAAAAAAGCATTGAGTTTATACGCTATCGGAATTCGATGGCCACAAGGATATTCCAAAGGACAAAACGCAAAAACTTCAAAATATTCTTGAAAAAGTGGTAACGTCCTTGATTTTGTAACCAAAATATAAGATTCCTATTACAGCGATTTGCCGACATATTTTAGAATTAAATTTAATTTCAATTTAAGAACTTTTCAATTTGGAAATTTTCGTTTTGAGAATTAGGTTTTTGAGTTTTTTGGAATTTTTCATTTTAAATTTTTTTTCCAACAAGTACTGCATCACTATCACAACTTGAAGACATAATTTTGATGAAATCATGTTTTATATCTTAACTTATAATTTATTAACTTATATTTATTTTAAGCACTGTTGTTTGGTTTTGTTTTAATAATAATTTGAATTTGACATTTAAAGAATAAAACTTAGGTCATTTTCATCATTGATTTGAATTTAAGAGCGGCAGTACTTTTAAAAACTTTAGATGAAGTTTTCATCGAAATACATAATGGCACTAACGATTACAATCGATTAACTCTAACGATAACGATGAACGATTCAATTAAATTCAATCGAAATACATAATAAGCCCCTAAGATTCCATCCGAAATTGATATCATATTTATTTAGGACTGTATTCAACTGGTTATCAAAAATCAAAATTTTTATAAGAATAAATGTGAGTTATATTACAAAGTTTTGTTAAAAAAATAAACTCAAGGATTGACCACATAAGAGGAAAACCTTTACATCATCACATTTTCATTCAATATTTCATTTTTAACATAAATGTTGTCTCATAATGCATCAAAATAAATACAACATTTTTGTTAGTCCAGAAATAATTATAGCCATATATATATAATTAAACAAATCTACAAAAATGCAAGATGAGTCGTCTTGGATCGAGAACAGCTTACAAATTCTTTCGAGGTGTCTCAGGTAACAAGGTACAGCTGCATTTTGTTATCCATTATGTTCAGGCTATTTTGACTATTACTGTGGGTGTTAATGAGAACTGTATATTGAAGCCTGCGTCAGTAAAGCCCGTTTTGGCTTCCTACTTGCCAGCAATTCAGATTAAGAACTAAGATTTACCGAATTTGCGATCGAATGTAAAATTGATTGGTACCGCATGTTCGAATTTCAAATTGTCGTTTGTGTTTTTTAAGCTCGCAATGTTATTTATTTATTTATTCTATTGGGTGATGTAGGGATCAAAATAAATTTTTATTTTATGAAAATAATTTGGTGAAAAAATGTTAATCGGTTGTTAGCTCAGTTGATTAAGACGTCATGTTAACATCACAAAGTTTGTGAGTTCATCTCCTTTGAGTCAAATTATTATTTTTTTTATATATATTTTTTTTTGTTATTATATTATAAGAATTATAATATTAATTTTTATAATATACCTAATATAATAACAAAAAAAAAATTTTTTTTTATAAAAAGAAAGTAATTTTTGTTCATTATTCTATGCCAAATTATTTCAACAAAAAACCAAAACGTTTAGTTTAGAATAAATCTAATCAACTCTAAGCATACAATAATTATGTATATTTATTAGTATTACTTATACAACGTTTTGACAGTGTTTTGACAGTGCATTTAAATGTAAGTATATTATATTCCAATTACAATTTACCCTACCAATATTATGTACTTAAAGGGCTAAAACTAATACTTATAAAAGGGAAAGTTTGATTCGCTATACAGGCCCACAGTTTATAAATAAATACGACTTCTACCATTTCAAAAATTTGGACTGGTTCGGGTTGCTACCGTTCAACTCCTAGCACGTCTCAGAAATATTTCAAAAACCAAAGGTGTTACAGACATGAACATTTACACTTAGTTACTCTTTCACAAATAAATTGCAATAAGCTAATGAATTAATGAAGACTTAATTGTCAAAATTGAAATGATAACAATCTTGCTTTTATTCATGACAAGTTCATTAATTGCTTTTTTCGTACACACATTTTATCTAACATTATTTGCTTCTGCCTGAAGTCAAATTTTAGAATTACACACATAGCATTTTTAACAGAGCTTGCATTACCTAATTTATTTTCTCCTTTTTAGTGCATTTAAAGTCGCTACCAAAATTGTGTAACTCTTTGAAAAAGCAAATTTTTAAAGACTTTTTTTTTATTTTTATTTCAATTCATTTGAAAATTAAAATAGTGAGTGTTTAATATTTTCAAAAGTATATTTAAAATTTTATCAGTTTTATTTTATTTGTATTTAAATTTGCATTTAACGCATCTGAAAGCCGTCCCTAAAATCTATTGGATTTAACTCTGGCATCAGATACACGCTGATAACCTTGAACTAATTCTTTATGAACTATAAATATACGAATATGAAATAATATCAATTTGTTTTAAATGGTTACTAAGTTGTAGTATTTCTATATTATCAGTTATTGTAATATTTAATGTATACTTACATTTTTGAATAATTCACTTAATTTAAAAATACCAACAAAGTTTTACCTTCATTCGATAACAAAACCATTCAAATAAAATATGGCAAAAAAATATTACAAAGTACGATTAAATTGTACAAATATTTAAATTCGGATTCAGGACATTGTTTCGAGTTGTTAAACTTCCGAACTTTGTATTACATAGTACCAATCCTTTTCGAATACGAAATTCGTTCTACGAAAATCGGAATACGCGGTAGACTCACGGAATGGTTTCACAAATATAGCAGTCAAACAACATTATATTGCGGATTAATATACGATTTTTCAAATCTAAAGTCAGTTCTCTTGAACCACTGCGAAACCAATATCACCAGCAAAATACAAGCACCTATCAAGAATTGACTTGCCCTATTTTATAATTCTAGAAGTTTTCTTTAATTTAAGGCAAACATTTTCTATAGTTACTTAGTAGACTGTTTATATAAAAATTTTTGAAATTATAGAACAACAAATAAATAGTCTCTCTTGATATATTTTTCTATTTTATTTAATCTTACAAATAGAAAAATTGTATTGGTCAATAAATTTTCAACACACTCTGTATAATTATTCATTTTTAAATTCATTTCAAATTATTTTTAAAAGAATTTTAATTTTCTTTTATTTTTAAATTTAATTTCAATCTAAATCTCAATATTTGAAATGTGCTCTGTTATTCGAAATGACACATAATTTAAATATTTCAAAAGATTTGTGGGAACATAAATTCTAGGGTATTATTTTGTATTCAAAAATTTAAAATATATATATATATATATTATGTATATGTTAATTTGGTAATAAAGTTTGCAAGAAGACTTTGAATAGTTTAAAAAAAATTTTTTTTCAATAAATGAAAATTTTTCTTGCAATTTTATTTGTTGAAAACTTTGTGAATTTAAAAAATGAATTTAAAAAAATATATTTTTAATTTTATTGAATGTTTTTTTTATCATTCTATACACTTTGGATTTGAATTAAAGTCAGATTTGCTTTCACTGATAATTTTATCTCATTGCATAGTTATAACGTTTTTTCTATATTATTGTTAACTAAGTAAGTTGCGTTTATTGAATTATGGCTGCAAAGAAGAATGGATTGCTTCCTAAATATTCCGTTTCATTGAAAATTAATTCTAATTAATTTCAAAGCTAAAAACACAGTTTATTTCGAAGACCAGCTTCAGTCAAAAAATGTATTTGATTAAACTTTTGATTATAGAAGTAAGAGTAGGTATCGCAATCGCAAGGCTTTAGTTCTTTACAATTTTGTATCATTATTTGAGCCGCTAGTAGTTCATAAACTTTGCAGTGAAAATTCTAATTATATTTGTTTGGCAGACTTATTTCACTGCTTCCAGCAATCTCCAAGTTTTATTATAAATTACTCCTTAAAAGATTACAACCAATAATATAAGATAGAAATATCATAACAAATCACCAATTCGGATTAAGAAAAAAACACCCAACTGTTGAACAAGTCCATCGAATAACAGAATAGTTGTCATCGAAAAGACATTAGCAGAAAAATGTATCTGCTCTTGATGTTTCACAAGCTTTTGAAAAAGTATAGCTTGAAGGACTTATTTACGATGCATTGTATGTTACCCAAAGTCTATACCGAAGTAATAGCATCTTACTTATCTAAAAGAGTATTCCATATTAAGCTAGGAGAAGATTACTCCAAGCGACACAATATACTTACAGAGTACCACAAGTACCACATCCTGTATTTAATATATATCAGTGATATTCCAGAGTTAGAAGATGCAACAAGGCCAAAATTTTACAGATGATACTGCGATATTAGCGATTGGTAATAATATAAATAAAACAACAAAAAACTGTAGTTAGCAAACAATAAAATCTCCTTATGGTGCAAAAGGTGGAGAATTAAACTAAACGAGTCAAAACCTACACATCTTTCAAATGAAAAAATAGAGTCGCCCATTCCAGTCACAATAAAAAATGCCGTTATACCACATAAAAATTCTGCAAAAAACTTTGACATAACTTGATAAAAAGTTCGGACGAAACCGTTCAAATTATGTTAGGTCTAAATAATTGGTCTAAAAGAATAGTTTTAATTTAGGATAGATAGGAGCTTTTAGGATGGATAGGAGTATTAGATACTGCGCCAAACTTCAGTCTTTCGCCTCGACAAATAGAACTATACATAAAGCCTCTTTCGATGATTTCCTTCTAAATAAAGTTAATATTTCTTCTTCGGAATATTCTTTGTTACTTTTATAGTTATTATAATGATTAAAACCCTTATTATTTGCAAAACATTCTATAACAATTCTGGTTATACTGCAGCTAGGCTTTATGGAACTTACAATTTAAGAGTAAATACCAGAAATTTTGCATCTATTCCAACGATCAATAAATCACACTTCTGTCATTTTTATAATGTCATTGCGCCTCATCTATTCAACAAGTTGCCAGAAAATTATCGATGCGAAAGAGTTGAAGTCAGATTTCTTAAGAATATTAAATCATGACTCTTATCTTTTGATAATCACTCTATTAAAAATCTTTTGAATCCATTAGTGTAACATTTTTTTTAACACTTTTTGTTCTTAATGTTAAAATTTTTATAATTTTTCTTAGAATTTTGTTCTAATTTTTAGTTTTTAATAGGATAAGCATAATAATTATTTTATTATATTAATATTTATTCTATTTTATACTCAATTTCCCCATTAATAAATTGATTTGTTTTTTTATCTAAGAGTTCAATCGCCACTTATCGTTTGGATAACAGATTGAACCTAGCTATTTCATTTAAACACTAGGCTAAGAAATCTGAATTAATTTGTTATATAATTTTGTAAATTTAGTATGTAAGTTAGCTTAAGTTGTTAATGATATAAAGAATTATTATTATTATTATTATGATTATTATATTATTATTTTTATTATTATTTTATTTTTGAGTTAATTTTAAATGTTTTAGTTATTTTATTTACACAGATTTTATTATTAATTTAATATTCTTTGTATTTTATAACTGTTTTAAGATTTTACTTATACAATTATATACTTTCAGATTTTATTCTATTCTCTTCAATGGTCCATCTGAGACTAAGTTTTAATCTAACAACGATGTCTTTCATTTCCGTGCGTGCACAGCAACCGGAAATACTAACCGCAAATAGTAACCGGAAATACATATATCTTTGACAGACACCGCCTATTAGATCTATTACATAACTATATGGAAAAAGAAAAAAAAATGGTTAGGCTAAATTAAATCTGGAGCACAATAATTGACATATTAATGTAATGAAAATCTCAATTATGAAATATATTTTTGTAGCTTGCAGAAAGTAACAATTAGCATTTTTGATGTGTTAGTACATCACTTACTCGTCTTATTTTTTAAATATTTGCAGAAAATAATTTTGTATATTGGAATCAGACGCTTGTCTTTGTCTCAGTTGAAAAATTACCTAATCAAATTTTTTTGTTTTATTTTTACAGAATTTTTTAAATTATTTGGAAGCAAAAATTGTTTAATTTCATAAAAAATTAAGATTAAAATACGAATTTCTAACATAGATTGGGTGCAAGATTACATTAAAAATTTTAACTATATAAAAAAAGTAATTTCGTTTTTTAATTTTATTTTCATTAAGTCACCAACCAATTTTTAATGTTTTTTTTTAAAGTTTTAAAAAAATTAAATTAAAGATTTGAGAAATTTTTCAACTACAAAAAATTTTATCCCAAAACGACTTATATGAGAAAGATCAGTGCTTGATTTCATTAGATACAAATCCTAGGATTTTTGTTGTTATATAGTACATACTCGTATTTTACTCTATTGTTTTTTGAATCTGTTTTCTTGTAGTTATTTTAGGATATTTTGTAGCGTCTTTAATCATTTTTCAAAAATACACAAATTTGGATTTTAATATCGGATTAGAAATTCCATAGTAAGAATAATAGTAAATGAATTTTATCACAATGGATAATTTGCTTAAAATTTCAATACTATCTGTTTTTTGTCTAGACAATTTTTTACCGGAACTAGATTTTGTTGTTATCTGATAGTATTTGGATAACATTCTCAGAGGTTATTTTTAAATATTATAATAATACAAAGCAGGGACGATTCGCCTAAGAGTTCATTTCGTTCATGAACGATTAAAAAAATCTCGCAAAAAATCTAAAAGCATCTCGTCAACAATTTAAAATAATTTTAAAAAATCTAAACAAAATCTAATTAAATTTTTTTGATATGTTTTATATAAATGAATTTATTTTCTAAAGATGCAATTATTACATTTATTTAATATATATGTAATAGCTAATATAAGCTAATATACATATATATATATATATATACTTTATCCGTATACATTTGTAAGCTTTCATTTTATATTAAAGAAAAGTAATATTTTTCTCACCACATTATGAAATTAATCCAACTATTAACATCAGTTCAACTATAAATGTCATTTAACTATTAACCGGAACGCCATAAAATCCAGTTGAAATAGATTTTTTGCTATTTTTGTTTGTTTAATATTTTTGAAATATATTCTAAGCATCAATAAGATTGTTACAATAATTAATAAAAGTTACATATTGTTATTCTGAATTATTTTTGTTTGTCCTAAATTTGAGCCTCCACTGAAATATTAAATCTTAAAAATTTCAAAAGCAATTAAAAATAACCCACTAAATTTTTATACCAAAATGTAAATTATTATGAATCCACGAATATAAAAATATACCTACCCTTATATTATATAATTATTAATTGAATAATTTCCAAAATCATATGTGCATATTTTTAAATTTTGTATAAAATTCCATAGTCGATTCTCTACACTAATTCTAAGTTTACAAATTATGTTCTCATAATTCTAATAAAAATTCATGTTATGATAATTTAGAAAAAGAATATCAGTTATAATTATTTCCTGTTTCGATTATGCGGTGAACCAACATTAAACATTTTTACTAGATCTACTAGAAAAACAAAAATAAACCAGATCTCGATTAGAAAAATTATATTTTAAATGTTCATTCTGAAAAATTCTAAAACTACTAATTTTAATTAAAAAGCTTTTAATAACGCCGGTTAATTTACATATTTTTTAATTGTATTCATTTATTCTAATTTAATTTCTATGAGTTGTAATAATCTTACGCATTCCGTATTGGTAGAGTAAAATGTTTCCAATTAGTAGAATTTTTAATAATTTCTTACATCACGTTTGAAATATGTTTTTTAGTTAAGATCACATCCAGTTTTTTTAGTTCAGACAATTAAGTAATCATAAAAAATTCACCCACTCTATTCATTTGTATATACTAACATTATTATATTAAAAAAGCGGGTAACTACTCAATAAATGTTAGTAGAAGAAATGTTAATTTAACATAATAATTAAAAATTATGATATTATTTAAAATTCGATTAATCGATTAATGAATAGGGTATCAAAAATATGATAATAATTTTTTTTTTTTGTTTTTTAACCTTTGATTTCTGTATAAATATCGCGATTTTTTCATAAAATTTTATCAATCTGAGATTTGGTAATCTTTAGGAAAGACTTTAATAAAATAATATAAAAATGGTGAGAAATAATTTCTAAAAAAAAAAAAAAACAAAGTGAATTTTAAATAGAAACAAAAATTGTATTTTATATTTGTTTAATTCTAGAAATTCATATTAGTTGCATTAACTGTTATTGCAGTAGCTTCTGCTGACGCTGGATACAAATATCCTGCACCAGTTAAAGTTGCTCCAGCACCAGTACCTGTACCAGCAACAAAACAAGAATATTTACCACCAGCACCAGCACCAGCACCAGTACCTGCTCCAGCACCAAAACAAGAATATTTACCACCTGTAGCACCAGCTCCAGTTCCAGCCCCAGCACCAAAACAAGAATATTTACCACCTGTAGCTCCAGCACCAGCACCAGCACCAGTACCTGCTCCAGCACCAAAACAAGAATATTTACCACCTGTAGCTCCAGTTGCTGTTGAATCTGCTCCATTAGCTCAAGATGGTTATCGTTATAGAACTTTAAGAAAATTAAAGGTTGCTAAAAAATACCGTCATTAAATCGTGTAATATCATATATTAAGATGTTTTTACTGAGGTATTATTAAATCAATAATAAAGTATATTAATTTTTAATTGAAATATCGTAATTAAAAAAATTAAGACTAAAAAGAAATATCAAATTCAATATAAAAAAAACAAGAAATAAAAGTTATAAAATAAAAAATTTGTTTAATATTTTGTGATTAAAATTAAACTGTCGAAATTATAGTTCTAGATATTACTGACAAAATTTCAACTAGCTATTCATTTTTTTAAGACTGATCACAATTAGATAACAGACTGGGAACAGAAATTTAGTTTAATAAAAGCTAATTATAATATACTTTTAAGGCTCATTCCGCTGAGCATGAGTCCGCTCAATATAATATCATCACTCAATATAAACCAGTTCAGATATTGAGTCTGTTCACATTTCAAGTTCGTTCGTCCTTGTAATGATAGTGACTACCTGCGCGTTTAGAAGGTTTATCATCATTGTCCTGCAACCCCATTCGTGGGGCATAGGGCGGAAATAAATTCTTTCCATCGGCTTCTATCTGAGGCTAACCTCTTCAATTGTGGCCACGTTCTTCGCTGGGTATTTGTTTCAGCTAAGACAGTTATTTCTGCCGACGCGACGTGCACCCTGAGGATTCCATTCGAAATATGTTTCGCGATGTTGTTGTCAGGTTTCCTGAAAGTATGCCCGAATCAACACCATTTCTTCTGTCGGATTTCCACGTCTATTTGTGTTTGTCAATTTTAGTTTTAACTAAATTGACTTTTATGCTCGCACTTCTTCCAGTATATAAGGTTTATAAGGTTTATAAGTTGAGAAATGCCCAGTTGAGCTAAGATTAACATTTTATTTAAGCATGAATTGAGCGTGATTTTAAAGCCAAATTTATATTTAAATGTTTTATTAATTATTTAATTCTTTTTGTTTAATAAATTGAAATTGAAACTTAATTAACACTAGATATTATATAATTTTCTTAAATTTCATAAAAAATTTAAAATTAAGTATAATACGAATATTTTTTCTGACATAAGAAAGTAGGGGCCCGTTTAGGTTAATTATAATTGGAGTTAACGCCAAATTTAACTTGTTTTTTTGGCATTTAAAATGCTATTTCACTATGAAATTCAACGCTACATTTTACCACAATTAGGCCTTATTTAAAAAAAACAATTATGTCTTAATATCGCTATTAATTTAATAAACGGGCTTTAATAAAAAATTAATAATATGGTTAGTAAAAATTGTAGTTTATAAGAATACATAAATATTTTACCTTATTTGTATTCATCTTGTAACTTTGGACCAAAGCTGCCTAATATAATACGTGATAACCGCAATAAAAGCGGATGGGACAATGAAAAATATTTTAAGTCTCCTAAGCTATTAAGAATAAACCTTCTCTTATTCTACAATTTCTTATTTTTATTTTTACTTCTTCGATCAGATCGGGCTCTAAAATGTTATCGGGAGTTCCTGTATATTACATAAAGAACAAATTTCATACATTGAAATTCAAAAATCATATTTATTCTTAAAACTGTTAAACCAGCAGGCCCTACTGTTCTATTATCAATTTTCAAATGGCCAAATGACATAATAAATAATCTGGATAAACAACCACACTGATTTCAAAATCATTAAAAAATTTGTTTACACATCATAATTGAAAAATAAAATTAAGTGGTTTTCTTTACCAGAAGAATTCAGTTGTTTTTTTTTGCCTAACAGAATATTTCAGTAAAGAATCATTAGATTAATTGAGAAAGGGAATATTATATCTTGGAACTCGATTATTAGGCCCATATTAACATAAACTATTGAGAAATGTTATTTTCGTTGTCAAATTTTTAAGCCCATAATAAAACGGAAATAGCTATTTAGAAATCGTAGATACACAAAATAAACTCTTAATGTTCAAAACAATTTTGTACAGGGTGTAGAACTGCAAGTATCTACTATTAAAAAAAAAATTAAACTGCGAAATTTCACGAACTAATATAAACACATTATACAGCGTCAAATTGAAAAGCTGACACCTGCTTTTCTGTCAAGTTGTGATAACTCAAAAAATTCGCTCATAAAAACAATTTTAGATATGCCTATATTTATTACATTCAGGTTAACTGTGAGTTTTAGGAAAACCAAAATATTCAACAATTTTCTGTCCCCATAACCTTTTTCCACCGTTTTTTTTCACCATTCTTCTCTTACCTGTTAGACATTTGTATTATTTCAAAACTTTAAAAATTTGTTTTGTTCGGAGCGGATATTTAAACTCTAGAATCTCTAGTAATCACAATTTAAGAATCAATAATAACCTGTTAGTTAAAATTCCTAATTTCAGCACATCAAATTTCCGAAATTCATACTCAATAGTTTCAGGTAGAGTATTTAACAAACTTCCACACGCAATCCGAATTTGACGTAATAGAAAGGTTTTTTTAAACTTGACTAAATCTTGGCTTCTGAGTTTTAATCATGATGAAATCGAAATTCTTCTAGCGTTTTTAGTTTAACAATATTGTGAATTATAATTTGTTATTGAATTATTAACTTTTTCTTTTCCTTCTTTTGATTTGTAATTTAATTGTCTTTTATTAGCTTTTACTTAAAATATTTTATTACAATCATTTCGTTTTAATACTTGTTTTTATTACTTAAATTTAATTTATGATTTATTTTTCAATACTTGAATATTTGAATTTTTAATTATTGAACTTATATTTTGTTTGTGAATAATTTGATTTTTGTTTCACATACTTTTACTCATACTATTTTATCTTAGTTTACTTATTTTGTTTTTTTTTTTTTATTCTTGTTCTTTTTTGTTTTCTTTTATTACCTAATTAATGTATTATTTTAAATTTTTGTTTTTTTATTTATTTGGGTATATTGAATTTTTAATACTTTATTGTTACCCCACAATAAAAATTTTGTAAATTTTAAATTGTAAACTTTTATTGAAGTGGCGCTTAACACTATTTTCTAAATAAAAAGTGTCACTAACTATTCTCTTATTTGTAAAGTAAATTTATATAAAAATCGCTTTTTATTTGTAAGCACTTTAATTGTAAATTTGAGAATAAAGAATTTTAAAACTAAACTAACTAAACTAATAATTAATTGAGTTCTAAATAAATAACTCAACTATTCTAAGTTATAATAATTATGGTTATACACAAAAAACTTAAAATTATTAGAACAAAAAAATGTAAATATAAGTATGTAGCATGACAATAAATAAATTAATGAGTAAAATATTCATTCATTCAAAATTTACGAAATTTCTATTACTTGTTATTCAAAGATCTGTGATGATATTTATCCGGTTTATCATCAAATTATAATTTTTACATTCATATTAATAATTTAAGAAAACATAAGAAAAACATAATTTTGTAACATTAAAAACAAATGAATTAATTAAATACTATAGTTGGGGAATTCCAGTATGATTTTGAGACGCGTGTCATTAAAAAGTAAGATATGGCATAATTATAGGTATTTTACAACTTTTGTAAGTGTCACATCATTTTGTTATACTCTATAATTGCTTATAAAATTTAGAAAACATTTGAAAAAAACATGTTAAGTAGCTAAAATAGAATTTAAAGAAAAACTTAATCTCTTTTTGCATTCCTTATGCTAATATAATATGACTCTATACTATACCATAGATATAGTTTTCCACATTGAAATTAGTAGATATACCATAAAAATTATAAAGGAAAAACTATTGTATGTAATTGTGTATTCCAAATCTCTGTGTAAAAGCAGTTAGGGTGTTAGACTTTGAATTATATAAAAAAAACAAGTTTGTCTTGGTAAATTATGGAGTGCTTTGCAAACCATGCTCATCTTTATAATGTTTACAGATGTGATTCATATTCTAGACGCAGTGGTGGAGTGTTAATCTATGTAAAGAAATATTTGAAAATGGTATGCAGTCTATATTGTGAAAATGTTTGGATGTTGGGTGTAAATGTGTTTATAAATATGGTTAACTGGTTTCTAATATTTGTATATAGAAGTAGAAAATGCTCAGTAAATAGATTTATTGAAATACTGATTAGAGTGATAAATATGTTAGTAGTTCGAACAATACAATTATAACTGAAGATTTTAATGTTAATTTGATAAATAGTGAAGAGAAAAAAGTTAAAGAATTTATATGTGATCACAGCCTTAAACAGCTAGTGGAAGAACCTACTAGAATAACACAACATTCCAAATCACTTATTGATTATGTACTGACGGATCATATTGCAGATGTTAAAGATGTTAAAGTGAAAATTTTTTCAATTATAAAAAGGAGGATTTGATGAGGTTATAAATGAATGGAAAATAGATAGTGATGATGGTTACAGTGTTGTAGCTGGGTTTATAGATTTAAAATATGCGTTTGAAACTATTGATAGAGACATATTGATAAAAAAATTAAGAAAAATTGGGATAGATGGAGTGGAATTAAATTAGTTTCAACAATATTTAACAGGTAGACAACAAAAAACAAGAATCGGTATTAGTTTTTCATCTTCGATAGATGTAAATATTGGAGTACCACAAGGTTCAATGATGGGTTCTATTATTTCTTGTTTACATAAATTCTGTTCGTAATGGCCGAATGCTAAGATTGTACTTTTGGCAGATGATGCTTTGTTGTACATAAAGGGAAAAAGTGTTGAAGAATGCAGAGAAGCAATGAGTTTTGATTTATAAAATTTATTTGAATGGTTATGAAGGAACAAACTGAAACTGAATGTGAATAAAACGAAAAGTATGGTTATAAATGGTCGAACAGAAATAGAATACTTAGGGGTGTATATTGATAATAAATTTAATTTTAATTTGCAGGTGAATTATGTCTGTAAAAAGCTTTCAAAGAAAATTGGATTTCTGTCACGAATTAGGGATAAGGTCACATTATGTGTACTGCTCTTCTGTGCTTTTTTTGTGTGATACTGGTAACCTACAAAGACTTCAGATTATGCAGAATAGATTAATGAGAGTTATCTTGAAATGTGATCGGTACACACATATACAGGATATGTTAACACAATTAAATTGGATGAATGTACAGCAAAGATTAAAGCCCTAATTTTCATGTTTAAAATAAAATATGAAATATATCCTGAATATCTAAGAAGAAATCTAACATATATATCAGATAGTCATACACGTACAATGTTAGAAATGCAGTAAATTTCAGGTTGCCTTTGTATAGAAGAGCAAGGACACAAAATAACCTATTATATAGAGGATCAGCTCTTTATAATAGTCTTCCGAATGAATTAAAAATAGAAAGAAATTTTGTAAAATTTAAAAAAAAAGTTAAAAGAATTAATTAAAAACTAGCTTTGTAACCCGTCATAAATGACGGAAGCAAAATAAATCCTAGTTTCTTTTTTTCTTTCATTAGATTCTTTATTCCGAAATTACAGTACTTATATTTATATCACTTTTTTATTTTCTAAAACACATAAAAGAAATATTTTTTTTGTAGTCAAAACTTTGCCAATTTTTTATTTTTTTTTATTTTTCGTAGGCTGGTGGGAATCTTCAGAAAGATACACTGAGCCCCGTAGCTTGACATTGTATGTAGGATTCTTACCTACTAAACCACACCCTTCCTCTATCTATTTCAATCTAGTTCAATAGTACTTAAGATTAATTATACAATTTTATTCTTGTTTTAATTTAGATACGAATCACGGAAAAACGTAGAAAATCTAATCTAATCTTTTATTAAGATTAGATTTTGATACCTTTTATTTTATTCATACCCAAAGATTTTACTAATTTTCTATTTAAGAAAACTATATTGGCCTAACACTAAAATTTTTTTTTTTGACATAAATCAAGCAAACAGAAAGAGAAGTACTAAACAAATATGGACAAAATGTTTGTATTTTTGTATGGGATACTCACTTCCATTTAATAACACCAAAGCAATTTGTATACATATTATAATTTGTATATATTTTGCAATTTGTATATGTGTTGGAGTATTCCGTCGAACTTACAAACATCCAGATAAATGCAGAATAATATATTATAATAGTTTAATTTCACTTGATTTTTAATTTGAGAAATTAACTTTTGTTTGTTAATTTAGATTTATGTTTTATATATATAGTTTTTACTAATAAATGAATAAAATAAAACAAAAAAAAATAAAAATCCCTAAGTAACACCATTGATAAGTTTAGACAAATTTGAAGTTAACTTTTTATGTCTCTGTTCAGATATTGATATTATGTTTGTTATATAGTACTTGAATGTTATTTATAATTCAATTATGTTTTTCACATCTTCATATGTTTACTTGTAGTAATTATTCTACCTTAACGTAGCTAAACCTTCCTACTTATAGTATACAAATATAATCTCATAATAATCAACCTGATATTATCGACATCATTTATTGTTGATATCAGTTGTTATCTATTTATTGTGCTTCAACTTATCGAATTTGTTAGACTATATAAATTTTCAGTTTTCCTTTCTGTGTTATACCTTTAGCTTTGTTCAGTTTCATACAGTTTATAAATTTGTGTGATATTTTATTGTGTGAGAGAATGTTAAGTCAAATACAATAAACATAAGAACTCAAAACATTTTCTTTAATCCTTTTTCACTCTCCTTGACAGTACAGGGTAACACCATAGCTGTAAGGTTGTAGGCCAGAGACTGCGCTTCAGTTTTCAATAATGATTGTTTTCATAAAGCTGGTGATCAGTCTATTTTTTCTGTTCTACTTAGTGTCGCTTACGTCAGCTAGCGTCTAGAATTTTTTAATGGTATTTTTAAAATAAATTTATACCATTTATTTTCATTTATTTATTTATTTTATTTTATTCAAATATTTACACATAACACTATAATTCTTTTTATTGTGTAATATACCATAAAGACAAAAAAAAATAAATATTAAATGTAAATTATACATCTGAAATCTCTTAGATAATATTGATAAAAATAACAATAACACAAAAATAAAAATGAGAAATCGCGAAAATAAAATTAGTAATTTATATTACCTATAAATTACTACAAAAATTACTTAAAAAATGGTTAATTATTATTACTACTATTGCCCAAAATCAAAATCAACCCATGAAAAATTCGCAATAGAACTTGGTAAATTTTTTATAATTATTTTCATTACGGATATTGTTCGGTAACGAATTTCAAAGCACCACAATTAAAAAAAAAATTATACATGCCTTAATCGGTAATTTTTTTAGAGGAGTCACAAGATCCAAACACCTCAGGGATCTTCCGAAAACTAACTTGACTCAGCTAATTATGACGGTACCAATTTACAAATGATTTTATAAATAAAGCACGTTTATCTGAAATTTAAGAAAATTTTCAAACGTAACTTGCCAACTTGCGAAGTATAGTTTTAGATACATATTCTACTATTGGAGATAATTTACAATCTGTTTAATTCTCTCGCGTTCATATCTGAAAAAACAGCGTCACAGTATAGGAAATGTGGCATACTTAGAGCTTGAACGAAGCTTTTTTTTAGCCCACTTACTCTTTTAAGAAAAATGTAAGTTTCCATATTTTTCTTATTGTGCCAAAGACTTCTCTGGAAATGAAGTTAACATGGTCTTTTCATGCTATGGTTTTGTTAAAGACTATATATGCCAAGATTACGAATTTTAAATTGATTAAGCCATTTTAGTCTGCATTGCAGTTTCTATATTTTTAGAGTAGACAAACCAAGCTTGTTATTTAGATGTATTAGGATTGAGTTATTTGTTTTTAGACCATATTGATATTGCATGAAGATCATCAATAATTTTAGCAATATATATTCTGTTTTATTTCTAGCACATTACTCTGCAAAAAGGTATCTTAATAATGTTTACAGTGCTAATAAAATTGAGTTCGATTAAATTACATTAATTGTCAATGCTATAGTTAATTCTTATGAAAAGTAAATTATTTTTGTTGTGCAAATAAGTTTGTAATCGACGTATATGTCTTGTGTTACATATTTTTTTATAGAATGTCCAGCTACAAAAATAAAAATTCAATATAACTTGTCATACCCAAACTTGCAAAAAAAAAAAATATTCAAATTCTACTAAAACAAGCAGGAATAGAAATAAAAGTTGCACAATTAAAATAATTACTTTTAATTTTCATAACTTGCAGTAATTGTTATTATTTTAATTAAACTAACTAACCAAAAATAAAAACAGACAACTTTTCTCATAATAATATTGTCATTGAAAACTTACTTTTTAACAGTAATTACATCTACAAGTAAATATTTTAGATAAATAAATTTTAAAAACTATTTTCTATATTATTTTTAATCTCTTATTTTTTGTGTAAAATCAAAATTATATTATTTTTATTTTATTTTACACTTTCAATTCATTAACTTAAAAAAAATTATTTTGTATAATAATATATTTTATTTTATTTAATGCAGTAATTTTGTAATAATTTATTAATTATTACTTACTCTATTTTTTTTTCTATTCCATTTCTTCCTATTTAAATTTTTTTTAACCTTTTTGTTTATTATTAATTTTTTGTCTCTCACATTTTTATTTTCTATTTTTACTTACCTACTTACTACTCCAACAATATTTTTTTTTATTGCAGTTTTTTATATTTTACTTTTACTTTTTGCTTAGAAATATTTTCAGATTTTTCTTATTTACTCTGGTTTAGAATTTTTACTTATTTTTACTTATTTTTTGTAATATTATTTATTAATTCAGTCATTGAGTTTTTCAAACTCTATTTAAAAGAAATTTTCAACATGATTTGTTGGAAATTTTGAAACATTTTTATTTTTCTCATTCTCTCTTTCTCACACTCTTCCTTTCTATCACAACCTCTCATTAAATTTTAACAAATCATCTGTTTTTCCTGGTGTATAGTATGTACCTTAGAAACTTAACGTTACACAAGATTAGTATAGGAGAACGTTGTATTTACAAAAGCTTGTTATTGGAATAGCTTAATACGATAATGTTATGAGAAGAGATAATTTAAAATAAATTTTACCAAATTTTTTTTTAAGTCATCTACTCATTTCTGAACTATTGCTCAACACCATTAACTGTAAATCAATTTTCAGCTCTTACGGTTACAGGTAAACAAAAAAAGTGTTTTTTTTTTCAATTACCCATTTTATGATTTGAAATTTGAAATGTAACAAAAAAAGAACAAACCAAAGAAGGTAGAAATAAATAAAGATTTCTGCCTCCTGTATTCTTCTACCTCATTTTATTGTTGTTTTGGTTAGTCATAGTTGGTTTGCTTGTTTTATTCTTTTTATATACTTATTTTCTGATTTGATTATCTATCGTTAATATCGTTTGCTTATTTATGGATTCCTCCTTCATGTTGTTCTGCTATCAGGTCAACAATTTTTCCAACTAACTGGACATGCAAACATAACAATAATGAAATACAAAATTCAATATGAAAACTGGAATCATAACAATAACAAAACTAACAAAGTAAATAAAAACACCCCAAAAGAATATCCTACTGGTTTTTTCATTCCTCTTTATTTTAAATATAAACTAATATTCTTATCATCATGGTTAATCTTTATGGAAGAAAAAATGAGACAAGAAAAAAATAAAGTTGAAAGTCAGCAAAGCATTAATCACTTTAGAAAGGTCCTAACCTAACATTTATACTTGTACGGGCATTTTCAAATATTTATATATATATATATATATATATAAATATACGTATACAAAATGTCTACATAATTTTACTGTATAGAAATATATCCTGTGCTTTTGTAATGATCTTGAATATTCGTCCTGAAATTATTATTTAAAATGAGTAGTTAGTTTTTTTTTATATTGTTTTACTTCTATTGTTTTTGGGTGTTGTTTTGTTTTCTGAGTTTTCAAACAAAACCAAAAAAAAAAAAACGAATATACGATAAATACTTTTACGTGTGATTTTCTTTTGTTTCCTACTTTTTACTCCTTGTTGCACAATAAAAAGGAACACATTTTTGTTATCCTACACTACACTACATAATGATATTGTGGTACAATAATCAACATTTTATTTTGTTACATTAGGGTATATTATAATTGTTTTACATGGAATAGGATTCCGCCTTGGGTAAATAAAAATGTTGATGATCTTTGAAAAATATAAATGGAAAATTGAAGGAAAATAATTTTGAAAAAGTAGCATGTCCATAATATGTAAAACGATAAAAATCGGAAGAGAAATATTTAGTAGTATATAGTTATGGTAATTTTTTATGGTATTCAAAAATCAAAACAATATGAAAATCGTATTTTGGTAAATTTAATGAAGCTTTAAAAAATGATTTTTACATTCCTTTAATTGACAAGTCCATCGATTCATTACGTTACAATAAATGGAATAATAGATTACACCAATTCGTTGACGATCTAATGACATGCATTAGTCAAATGGTCAATATTAGCATTCATTACAATGGTGAATTTAACATTGTGGTTTGGATGTTTGATTTGTTCATTTGTATTTTACTAAATTTATGTTTCCTTTTTTCACTGTTACTCACCTAAAAAATTCTGATGAAATCTAATCTAAATGACAACAAATTTTACTGAAATAATATCTCTGATCGCTTTAACCGTTTCACAATAAAAATAATATATTTATTCAATGTTTCATTTTTACGTATTCATTTTGTTAATTGCAGCCTTTGGACATTATTAGACGATGTCAACTGATGTATTTTCTTTTCTTTGTCTCTCACCCTCTTGCAAACAAACTAAATTTATGGTAGGGATGTTTGTGTTGACACCGAAAGACAATTTGCATTTCACAAATACTTAGACAAGTGCAGTCAAAATTTTTGTTGGCTTTAACATTTTTTTCGGGATACTAACATTAAAATAGAAATAGAAAATATTAATTTACTAATAAGTATATAGATAAGTGTTGACTGTTCACATTCAACCGTGTAATAGCAAGTTGATGTAGTATTAACCTGTGTTGACGATGACTGCTGACATAATCTAATAAGGCCCTTGAAACCGCACTATTATTCGATGATAGTTCTTCAGTTGTGTTTCTCACTCCACCTCGTATTTCTACATAGTGAAATTCCTAGTTGATACAAAATTAACTACAGAAATTCATAAATTGTTGTATACAATTGAATGTGGAATCATATATTCTATCTGATCTGTTCCAGAAAATAGGCATTTTGTCCAATTAAAATTGAAAAATTGAAAATCAATATTGAGAAGTTTATTCCTATTATTTCCTATTCCTACTTCTTTTCTCATTAAAGCTATACAATAATAAGAGCTATTCAAGCTATAACTTCGTAAATTGAGCTCCAAAATTTTTAAAATTTCTTCACTGCTTTGTATATAATATAATATACAACATAGGTTGTATTTTATTGCATGACAATTAACAGAAATTAATTTATAAATTTTTATGAAAATAAAATTTAGCGTTAAGTTTATACTACGAGTAGATAATAAAATTTACATCGCAAGACATTGTATGAATATATTTAAAATAAAAAAAACTATCATAACGATAAAATTTTTTTTTGTTCATTATTTCTACTTCTATCAGAATTTTTTTAAAATTTTAACTACAACTTCTAAAATATTCGATAGATTTTAATGTCAATGTATGCAATTTAGAATAGTATATTTGCTTGTAAGGGTATATCTGAACAAATTTTCTCCTAGTATTTACATTACTTATTAATTAGATTTTTGCAATATACGCGGGCTATCAACGAATTTTCCGAAATATATAAGAAAAAAAAAAAAAGTGAGACACAAGTTAATAACGGAGATATTAATTTTAATATCAACAACTATTCATTGGTATCACAATTTGTTCCACATAGAAGGATTGCTCTATACATCAGAAATTATGTTGCATTCAAAACTCTTCATAACTTTGAGTGCTCCAACCAAATTTTTCATTATAATTGGCTAATTCTCCCGAAGCGAATGCGTTAGAAACTGATACGAGAATTGAAAACTTATCGAACCAAATTAACCTAATTCTGGAAAACCATCCAGAATCCGAAATTGTTTAGACAGGATATTTCAATATTCATAACAAGAACTGGTTTTGCTTTTCAACTCACAATACTCCCGCAGGTAAGCAATTTGAACTATTTTCCAATTTTTTCAATCTTTCTCAACTTGTTAAAAGTTCTACGAGCATAACAGACCGACACGACCAGAACGAAAACCTTTTGGATTTATTCCTGACCACACATCCAGTGAAATACACCATCTCTGTTAACTCTTCCCTAGGTTTCTCTGACCACTGCCTTGTAAGTACAAGCTTCCAGCTAGGTACAACAACCAACCCAAATAACCTTCCCAAAAGAGCAGTTTGGCCACCAAGCTGACTGGGATGGTTTCAACAACTTTTTGAAATTATTTCACAGTTCGTTGTGTTTACGCAATAAAAAGGTCGACTTTGCTGCAGAGGTGAATACAAAAATTGCAAAAACCATAAATCAATCAATATGTACGAGAGTTATAAAATGATGAGGAATAAGTGTAAAAAAATTATTAATCAACAAAAATGTCTGCATAACCAAAGGTTGAGACGTCTTAATGATTACATCAACAGTTTTTCTACCGGTGGATTTTTGTGGTTTCCTAACCGGCCTCAATATCTTTTGGTTGAAGCAATTACTTCCGCTTTTACAGATCTCAGTTGTAAGTAATTTTTTTTAATAAGAGTTTCGAACACACCAAGATGCATTGACGATTGCTTTATATCAATTTGAGCTTGAAAATGTTTAATAATTTCTATGCTTCTCGTACCGCACAGCTCGATACAGTAACTCCATAATAGCTTTAATATACTTTTATAGACTAGCATCTTGCTTTCTAGAAATATTTGTGTATAAATACCAATTAGCCAGTATAAGCTAGAAAATTTTAGGCGTAAATTTTTGCTGCAATGTGCTTCCTCCAGGCCAATTTCCTTCAAATTTTCCGGTTTTGATATGAAATACCAATTTCAAAATCGTTTTCGTAAAATCTCCATCCTAAAATCCTCAAGATAGGATTCCCAAAGATAAAATGCAAAAAGACGAAATCCCAAAACCAAAAATACGCAATGGATTTTATTTTATTTTTTATACAACAGCAGCCACACAAAACAAATATTTTCTTCCAAGTTTGGAAAACGGAGACATTGGATTTTGAGGCAGCACAAAACAAAACTTCTGCAAGTTGTTTTGAGAATTTTATTTTTGGATATTCGTTTTTAAGAATCTTGTTTGAGAATTTTGTTTTTGGGGATCTTATGTTTGCCTATTTTGTTTTATGGAAATTTTATCTCTGGGGATTTATTTAGCATTTTGTCTGTCTTCCAATTTTTCATCAAGAAATTCAGTTTTTTTAAATTTTGTTTATTTTGCAATTTTGGGCCATTTAGTTTTACAAATACAAATAAATATTTTTAACTATTTTCACTAACCTTAAATAAAACATTTCAGTTGATAATTTATAGTATGTTAGGACCCAACCAAAGTATAACCGTTTTTGATCCTATTACCATGTAATAAAATATTGTTTCTTTTTATTTTATATAAAATTTTTGGACTTGTTTATTTTTTACCTTCAAAAATAGTCCTTATTTATCTATTCCCTATCCGATATTTTTCAGTCATACAATAGAACCTAAACACACATACCAATAATATACAAAATTGTATTTTCTTTTTTTGTATTTCAACATATTCTGAAGTAATTTCAATTCATATGACATTTTGATAATATATAAAACCAATTTAGGTGTTTATTTAAACCTCAAAATAAATATTGAATGTCCTTTAATTTACCACTCCATTTTCTAACGCAGACCATCAGACACAACGATTCATCTCAGAGAGAGATTCACCTTTCAATATATAGATAAAAATTTAACTTTTTTTTATTTTTGTATTTTGCTGCTATTGCATAACATTATAAGTGTTTCTTTTTTTTTCAAACTACACATATTTCAATAAAAATAGAGTATATAATTGGATTAATGACTATGAATGCTTATGTGTGTGCCTATATATCTTTTGAGAGGATATTTAAGCATGTACAAAATAATAATAATCTGGGACCATTACATTTTAGTATGGTTAAAAGAACATTACCTTAATATCCTTAATTAAAGTCAATATCTAAATGGCATTCACCACTCTGATAGTAATATCTGTACTATCTGTCTATGCATACATATATTATACATAATATATAATACACATCATTAACGTTTTGTAACAGTTATTTTTTGATACCTTTTGTCAAAAGAAAGCAAAAAAAGAAAAATACGAAACAATAAAAGAAAACAACATTCATACAACCAATTCTGACATTATCCTTTTTTTTCTTTTTATGAGAATATAGGACAATAGAATAGCAATGAAAATGATGTTTAACTTAACTAGGTCTCCAATTCAAGTGATATTCAAGTTATTGTATATATATATGTGTATATATATATAAAAATATTGCAAATTATCTTAAAAGCATTAATAGGCCACCTGCCAAAAAACAGGATGTTCAACTTATTAAGGATTTGAAAATGTTAAAAGCCATATTACATGATAATAGAGGATGTATGAAAGAGACAGGTAGAGATAAAAGGAAAAAAAAATAGTTTTTATTCATTGTCCATAAGACTATAAAATGACAGTTACAGTGTAGATGTCCTTTTAAAGAACATAATAGAAATACATAATATATAAAATGCTTCTTAATAATATTTTGGAAATACTCTTTTATAATATGATAACCTAAAAATAAAAAAAAAATAAAAAAACTTAATAAAATGCAAAAATTAGCTTTCAAAAACGACACAAAAAAAAAGGACTAGTTATATCCGTAACAGAAAATTTAAGGATGTTATTAATGTGCCAAAACTAAATTTAATTTTATCTTCTCTTATTTATCATATATAGAGAAAAATCTGTGCTAGTTTTTAGTAATTATCCAAAAGATTTATAATTACCTGTAAAGTTTATTATAATTTCGGTCTCTGTTTATGTTTTTTTTTTATGTCAATCTCCGCACGTTTTTGAAATATACCTATAATAATAAATAGTCAGAAAAATAAAACTGTATTATTTCTGATAAGGTTGAACTATTTTAAAATTATTATTTTTTTGTTGTTGTTGTTAACAATGAAAAAGGATATTAATTTTTCGAAAAGGATTTACCTAGTTTCCAATTAATTTTTTTTTTTTATTATTATTTCATATTTGCTTAAAAAGAAAGAAAAAGACAATAATAACAAATTTATTGTTTTTAATGGGGTTGCTGTTGATGAAATAAACCATTTGCTATTAAGTATATGGGAAAATTAATTTAATTTAAGATAAACGATTATTACCGACCTTTTTAAAAAGTTAGATACTTCTTAAAATTGGGTGTACCTACAATAATTTTCTGTAAAATAAGCAGTTTTAAATAAATTCTGATTTAATTAAAGTAGAATAGGGTTGTTCAATAATTATGTTACAGATTAAAATCGCTTTTATAATTAAGTGTTAATTGCTAAAATCATTATTTACAAGGGAACAAAAAAACAAAAAAAACAAAAAATATAAAAATTAAATGTAAAATCATAATAATTAATGTTGGGTTAATATGGTTATTAATTATGGTAAATGTTTTTTTTTTTCAATTATTACAATATTTTATAATATATTATTTTATTTAATAATTTTAATTAATTAACTAAAATTTAAAAAAAATTGTACATACTATTTCGTATAGTAATTTTAAAATTTATATTTTGGACTGTGGTAGAAATAATATAGTTGTGGTTAGTAATATAATGTAGTTGTCTGACAATTGCTTTTAGAGTGTTTATCTAAAAATGTTTCTATATAAATCAATTATGAAACCAACAGTAGAAACATATTACCTACTTAAAAGTGTCAATAGTTGATGATGAAATTCGATTTCTCGCCTCTGACTTGCTGGTCACAGTAATCGATGAGTTGGTAAAGTACATTGCAAATTTGTTTTTTCACTCTCTAATGGGAGCTGTAAAGGAACGCTTTGATTGATACTAGCTGGACTCTAGATAAATATTTTTGCATACAAAATTTTTATATATGTTTTTTATACAAAGGTGAACCTCAACATAAACATTAAGTAGATTTTACCTATAACTTTCGAGTAATGTTTTTATTGTGCATTTATCCACAATACATGATATTGCTTGGAAATTTCTCTTCTGAAACGTTTAAACAACTACCGTGACCACATGTAATTCAAGATGCAATTTACAAGATAAACATAGAATTATATGCAATTCCAAATTGGTCCGTAGTCAATAAATTATATCTTAATTTTTTTAAATTTAAACGCATGATTATCACCAGTACTAATTTAAATTCATATAAGTCATTGCTTTTGTTGATTACCTCAAGAATTTCAGAATTGTACTCAAAAATACTTTTACTTGGGACGATCATATTAATGAGATCTGTACAGAAATTGGATCGTATTAAACATATTTCTTTCGCCAATGATCTTTAGATTTACCAAGCAATTAATAATAGTGCTGATGTTGCGTTACTTCAAGATAAATTGTGTTCACTACAAAAATGGTGCCACTCAAAAAAATTATAGCTTAATATTGAGAAATGTAAGGTCATCAGTTTTTCCATATCTCGCGTACTCTTGGATGAAAAACTTAACTTTCACCTACATTATGAACACATAATTTCCAAGGCTAGTAAAATGTTACGGTTTTATTAAAAGAAGAATAAAATAATTCAGGAAACTAGCAGTTACTATAGCTCTTTATTGTTGACTAGTTCGATCTATTCTGGAATATGGCTGCATTTTCTGGGATCCAGCTTTCCATATACACTATAATAGAATCCAAAACAAAAACAATTTCTTTTGCTTAATACGCACACCTTATCATAGGTATGAGGGAAAATAA
Organism: Argyra leucocephala; assembly: GCA_963942445.1. Lineage (NCBI taxonomy): Eukaryota > Metazoa > Arthropoda > Insecta > Diptera > Dolichopodidae > Argyra > Argyra leucocephala. The sequence continues at coordinate 94,245,282 of OZ012677.1, forward strand.
TCTCATCTTGCTTCACCTCTGACGTTACTTAGCACGTCTGTTGTACAATACCAAACTAATAATTTTCAAATTAACGAAGTACCTAGTCATACATGAAACATTAAATATTTAGTAGAAAAGACACGTAAAACAGTTTATGGAAAAAAACGAGTCTATAAACAGATAGTGAGCTACTTTCAACAATGTTGCTCATCTTTTTTCACTTTTTTCCATGTCGCGTATCACTTTCAAACATAAACTCCCACAATACTTTTTTAACTATCTTCATGTTGTCTATGAACTATGGTCCGTTGAACGAATAAATATATTTTCTACTAACTCATAGAAATTTGGTATGGAATATTTAATATTGTAGACATATTTTTATTTTTTTTTAATTGTAGGTAAAATTTTTTTTATTTTAATCTTATATTTAAAATCAAATATTATTGTAAAATACCTACCTTTGCTTTATAAATAAATAATTGCTGGTAAAAAGGCTTGACAGTTATAGTGAACTTAGATCATTATGGGCAACTAGTCAGTTTTTACCCACTGCGACATGTTTACTTTTGACAATACCATGGTTAGTACCAATACTGACATATGGTTTTGAAATTATGAAAAAGATGAGTTCTAATATCACTTGGAAAAAGGCCATAAAAATATATTTTATTACATTTGATATATTTTTTTACTGATTTACCAACTGATAATCCAACATTTTAAATTATTAGTCAACTCTTTTTCACTCCTACAATCAAGCTTTGGAATGCACTACCAGTTTTTATCCGGAATCCAGTTCAGTCTAGCACACTTAATGTACTAGGAATAAAGATTGATTACTGATGTATTTAACGTAAATTTAGTTAGCTCGTATATTTTTAGTTTTGCTATCAAAATAATATTTTTATTAATTTTTGAATAAATTAAATTGTTTAAAATTAGGATATTATAAGTTAATAATGATGCCTTTTTATAATACAAAAAAAAAAATTAATTTATGTATAGTTAAAATAAAAAAAAATTTCTTCCATGTCTTTCAGGTGAAGGAAATAATTTTCGCGATAACATGACTATCAATTAAATAAGGTAAAATATTTTCATTTTTTATTTATTTATTTATTTTAGCAGTGGATCCTACAAATAAATCTGCAAGCTAAGTTTATAGGTCCTTTTCCCTTTCGAAATGTGGGATATCTAATTTGTAATGTGGGATATCTAACTTGAACTTTCGAAGTTCTGCTCTATAATTCAAGCGGGTAATTCTTTTACGTAATATTATGTCCAAAGTGACTCCTTTTTTAAAAATGTCATTTGTTTTTTTCAAAATACATATTTTCTCTTTAATTGTGTGATGTAGTTATGCCCAGCAGTCATAACATATTTTTGGAAGTCTTTGTGATAGACGTTTGACATTGATTTGGTCATTCGTTACTACCTTCGCCAGTCGACCTTCTGCCTTTCTATTTACATGGTCTCGCAAGTTTCTTCGTCTATTTCGACTTCAACGGCCAATACAAACCTTGCTACGTTCTTGCCTCTTACTGTGTATATAGATTTGCTTCAAGATTCGCATTTTCTGTTCTAATTTAGAAATGCCCGCGATTGTTTCAATGGCGTATGTTAGTATTGGTCGAATACAGCTTTATATAATATATTCGTATTTTGTTTTCTATTAGCATGTATTTGTTTTTCCATTTAACATTTCGTAGATGATCTAACTTGAAACGGCTCCGGCTTTTCCTGCTTAGATTCTTACTTCTGTAAAATTTTACCCAGATATTGAAAATTCAGCACTTGTTCGATTAAGATATCCAACGAATTAGATATAGAACACTTAAGTTTACCAATTTTACTGGATACAATGAAAAAAGAAATGAAACAAGCTATCGTCCATTAAAAACGTATCGATTTAATTTTTCAGAATTTGGTATTTTACATGCAAAACAGACACAAAATTTTAAAAAATAATTTGTTGATGGCTAAAGAAAACAAACTTAAATTTCTATGTTGAATTGAAATATCTTCCGACATTATGATTCAATTGGATTCCACCATGAAAGATGACATGAAAGTAGACAAAAAACTAATTGGTTTACTCTAATTATTTCAGAAAAATTCTTTTGTACATTTTTTCTTCGGCCTATTATCTACCACAATCTAAATACAATATCGACATCGTATGAATAAAACATCAAATCATTAACATATTCTCTCTCACTCATAATTAATAAGCCATAAACTCAAAGAAAAATATTTTTCTAAATTTATAAAAATTCTATAGAATTTAATATTCGTGGTAAAGAATTTTTTTTAACTTATAATTAAATTAGTAGTACTATTAAGAAACATAATTAAAATAAAAATAAAATTATATTTGTTTTGTTTTGGTTTTTTTTTTTTTTTTTTGAAAAGTTTACTCAAATCTTAATTTAAGTAGAATTAATCAAATTCGAATCAAAATTACCAAAAATTAGTTTAAAAGAAACTTTTAAAATAAGCTTTATGTAAATTTAATAAAAATGAAAACAACCAAAAAAAAAAAAAGTAAGTAAATAAACAAAAGGAAAAAAATTCAAGTAGGTATATAAATATTTACATAAAAAATAAAATCCTTTAAGTTTTATTCTGTTTTGTTGTTTTTTTTATTAACCCCTTTTTTCACTAGATAATATGTTGAAATATAGGTACAATACCTTTAATTACACCTGCTGAAAATCATTACTTTAATAAGGTGTTTTTTTATACTTTTCTTTCGTCAATTTTTAACGATTATTCTTTCAATGTTGAATCTTTTTTTCATATACATATATATTATGTATATATATTAGCGTCTTATTATCCTTTTTTGGGTTTTTTAATTTTTTATATTGTATTTATTTTTATTTAGGCTTTTTTAATTATTCAAAATGGACCTTCTGTAAACCAATGTAAACAATATAATATTAATTTTGAAATAAATGTAGGAATGTACCATGCACCACATTGTATTTATCATTGTGTCTAACAATGTACCGTGTAAAACTAAGGTTTGATTTAAAATGTCAAGTTGTCATATAGTATAGTGGTAGTGCTAAGTAATATCATAAATGTCGCTACTTCAAGTTTTGCTAGTTGATTATATATTGCGAGCCCTATTCTTTTTCCTTGAAGTTCTATAAATCTTGTTTGACCTCCATTGTGGTGATTCGTTATCAAATAAGAAAAAACGCTTAAGCTTGATAGAATCATTTCACGTGTATCACTGACAGTCTAACATACATTCTTACAACGTACATAACTGGCAGCATCTATGGTACAGTTCTTGTGTTAATGACCATCCCATTCAACAAACCCTTTTTTTCTTTATCAACAAATAATGTTGGCCTACATTTTAATTTTTGTTTTTTTTTACTGTCTTAACATTAGACTTGTATAGCCATATTAATTATTTGAAGATTAAAAATATACAAAAACGAAAATTAAATGCAGATAAAAAGTTTCGTAAATAATTCTGTATCAATTTGAAAGCAAAAAAAATAAAAAATAAAATTAAACAAAAAAATTAAAAAAAACAACCAGATAACAAATTTAATATTTTTTTATATTTATTTCTTTCAACGAAAAAAGGACGAAATCTTCTTAATTATGTTGCAGGTAAATTAGATCTAAACCTGACCTTTTCTTTAAAAAAAAAACTGTTTTTTTTTCTTAGTACAGGACCTTTTGCAAAACCGTTCAAAGTCTTAAATCCTTTTCCAACAAAATAAAAAAATATAAAAATAATTTTTTTTTTATTTAGGGTCTTATGTACATATTACATCCTATATTATGAAATAATATTTAAGAAGGACATTCTATATTCCAAAAAAAAAAAAAAAAGAAAAACTAAAACAAAGACAAAATACAAAAAGAAGTAAAAATAACACAAAAACAAAGAAAACAGGGTGCGGACAAAATAAGTATTAAAAATCAGTACATATATATCTTATTTTGCTTCGTTATCCTTTTTATAATGCTAAATTAGCAAAACGAAGTAAATGTACCCAAATAAATAAATTTAGAAGAGAATAAAATAATAATAAGAACAAAAAGAAAAAACGAAAATCAAATGTAATGTTTGCATTAATCAAAAATTGAAATTTAAACAAAACTAACACAAAATACATAAAACGAGAAAAGAAATAGTTGAAACCCCTAAAAATTAAGGTCTTGGAAATCAAATGGTCAAAAACTAATTCGATTTTCATATTATGAAAAGAAAAATTAAAAACAAAAAAGAAACAAAAAGCACTAAAACCGAATTTCTTAACTTGAAAAATTTAAGAAAAGTAGACAAATATTAGCCTAATATATCGGATGTTATTTTTAGCTATAAATATAAAAAAAAAAAAAACCAAAAAAAAAACAGAAATAAAAATTCTAAATATGTTCTTACCCTACCCCTTCTTTTGTATTAAGAGATTTTTTTTTTTCATTTTATTTTGTTATATTTCCAATGTTCGAAAAGAAAACTTTGCCAATTAGTTAATTTCTTACAGTTCAATAAATTTTTTGTTGTTGTTTTTGTTATTGTTGTTGTTTTTTTGGATCTTTTAATATTTTTTTGATATTCTTTAATACTACTAAACACGTACGGTTAAAATACATTTACTCAGCATATGTATATATATACGGTATATATAATATACACATAATATATTAAAAGTCCTTTAAAAGGACGGAAATTAAGAAGAAGCAATATAACAAGAAGAACATAATAAAAATAAAAAAAATAAAATTTTTAAAGTATAATACATGAGGAATCGTCATGAATTTTCAACATTACAAGGATTTTCTTTTTGTTTTATTTTTTTTTTTTTATTTTTTATTGTTATATTTTAAGTAGTTTAGGATGTTACTACCATTTTCTTTGTTTTTACATTTACAGTTGAAAAATATTTGGAAAACTTCGTCGGAAACAGAATATATATTTTTTTTTTTGTCTAAGGATAACTAACAAATTATTCATTGTCATTTTAAAAGGGATTTTTTATTCGATATAATATGTGTATTTGTTTTTTGTTATTGTTATTATTATTTTTTTTTTTTCATCTTCTTATTCGGATGTATTGAATTTGGCCATTAAATATTGTTTGTAAAGGACATTAAAGTAATTTTATTTGTTTTAGAGTACATGATGTAAATGTATCTATATATAGTTAAATATAAAATCATATCATGAGCAACTCAATTTTAGAAAAATATGAGAGAAAAGAGTTTTAATATAAAATAATTTTTCGTTTTTTTTTTTTTGTGTTTTTATTGTGTTAAAATTTATTTCTTAATGAAGCTGCCAAAATATTAATAATGGAATCAACACCGTCGTTACTTGCCCAATACCTTTTAACACTGAACTACTGACGTAACTTAAGTCTGACAGACAGATTTTTTATAATTTATACTCTCTCTCTCTTAATTTTTTTGTATTTATTCCAAATTTTTTGTCACATTTTGCACATCACAATCAATAAAACTGTTCGGAACCGATGGTTATCGCAAGAACAACATTAATTATCAAGCCGACTTACACGGAGATGAAAGCTCAATAGTGGGCCTACTATTTTATAAAAAATACATGCAGTGTTATGAGAAAAATAGTGAGCCACTTACCAATCGGCTTATAGCTCGAAAACAACTTATTTTTTTTAACTTTCGTTCAAAGGATGCATTAAAATATGGAATTTTACATATTTTTGAATATTCATATTTTAAAAAATTAAATATTTTAATCATATTATCTTCTTTTTTTTTTTGTAAGTTAAGCCAAACACTAGGTTCCAAACGATACCTTTATACACAAATGTATAGTTTAAGAAGGATTTTTCATCAACTTTTCCACTATGCAAAAAAAAAAGAAGAAAAAAATTAGCTAATGTAATATTTTTTTTCAAGTTTACTCTCTCATATGTTTGAATGTATTTCACAAACTTATTGAAGTAATTCTGGGACTCGGCCTGATAACTAGTAGTAGTAGTCTTGTTTAGCAAATTGCTTTAATTACTATTTTTGGTAAATAAAGTTTATACCAGTGAAACATGCTTCAGAATTAAAGTAATTTTTTATTACTAATGGGTTAAGTATCAAACTGTAATTTTTATATTTGTATATTTCAAATAGTTCCTCTAAAAAATATTATGTAGAAAAATCATGTAAGACTGATCGTGTACAGCACTTAGAAAATCAAAAAACAAAAATTACCATAGAATGTTGTACACAATATTTAATAAAACTCAAAACACAGTATATCTTTAACGTTACATGGTCTAATTTAAACAAACCTATAAGCTATGGAATACTCTACCATTTTATGGTTTCTTCTTAAATGATGACTCTTTTTAACATGAGATACACATGTGAGATGTGAGAACAATACTTAAATTATAAATATCGAAACACGAAATTTAAGCTTTACAAGACCCTGGTACTTACTTACTTACTTAGGTGGCCAACAGACTATGTAGGTTCTTGGCCTGAATCATCAAATTCCTCCATTTTTGCCGGTCACGGGCGGGTTCTCTCCAGTTGAAGATGCGAAATTGTTTTAAATCCGCCGATACTTCGTTTATCAAACGAAAATTTGGCCTGAAGATTCTCTTAGCTGAAGCATTTTCGTTCATCTGCTCTAGGTGTTTAAGCCACTGTAGTCTCTTGGCTTTAATTTTCATGACTACGTCTACCTCATTGTACAGCTCATAGAGTTCGGCATTATATTTTCTCCTCCAGACCCCACCGTCGTTTTCACGACCATATATCCGACGAAGAATTTTCTTCTCAAAGACACCAAGTGTATGTTCACTTGCCTTCGGCAGTGCCTATGATTCTGATCCGTAAAGCAGAACAAGACCCTGATACCGTGCCCGTATTTAATTGTGGATGTGAAAGATTAATTTGATTAGAACATGTTGATTATTGATGTTAATCTGTTTAACCCATATTGAAGCGTTGAATTTAAGTAAAAAAAAATTAATTAAAAAAACCCCAATTTGGGTTAATTTAAAAATTAAATGTCAACATTAATCAGATTGTGTCAATATTACAAAATTATACGTTAAACATGATTAAACCCATATGAGTTTTGTTCATTTCTATAAAAAGAAAAACCATGCTGAGAAATTTACATTTTAAATATGGCTTTCTCAATAATGAAAATTTCGATTTAAATCTTTGATATGAGTAGGTATATAAATTAGTTCTTACAAAAATCAAAATTTAAAAAGTTAAAAATTAAATTAAAGTTAAGAGATAAACAAAACAATGTTTTTTCTAATTAAAATTTTGCATTCAATTTACATGGATACTCTCAAGATTGTTACTAAGAAATTTGCCATTGGGAAATTTCAAAAAATTTTCTCTTTTTAAGTTAAATCCATTGGAAATAATTCAAAAATTTATTCCCAAAACATTTTCTTTAGCTGTTCCTTAACGTGTGACGTCCATGACTTAGAAAACTGTGTGAAGAAAATTTTTGTCTTTTTTGTCAAAACAAAAGTAAAAACCAGAAGGAAGAAAAGAAGAAAACGGTATTTTTATCTCTTTTCTGTTTTGTATCACAAATTCAGTTTCTTGTCCTGAAAAAAATAAAACAAACACAAAAAATGAGAGAGAAAATTTTTTTCACACAAAAATTTTTTTTATTTTTATTTAGTTTCTGTAAAGAGAGTTAATGTATGAGAAAGGAAACAAACCGGACTTAAATATTGTATATAAACACAAACAAAATTGTACGTATAACGGTATTTTATATCTGTATTAAAATACATGTGGATATGAGGTATTAGATTATTACAAATAAGTAAAGTGGGTGTCAAAAAATTAAGCAGTTTTAGTTAGGTTAAATTTTATCTTAAATATTACGATAATATATTGGTTTTTACATCCCAGGTCTTTTCTAAATGATTTATATAAGAACTCAAGTACATTAAAACCAAATAATAGCAATAGTAATAAGAATAGTTATATAACATAAATTAACATAGAAAGCACACTATTACTTTACATGTTAATAATAATATCACAAAAGCTATTTTTTGTAAACTTTATCTAGGCTAAGTAATTATAAGATTGTACAATGGAGGTAAAATAAAGCTTAAAAAAAAAAAATTTAAATTAAGAGAAATTTTAAATTACACCTGATCGAACTTGTTACTGTATTTTCCTTTAGAATGCGCTTGCACAACTGAAGAGAAGATTCCATAGAGAACTAAATTGTGTATATATTCAAAATATTTAATTACATGTATTTCATCATTCTTAAATTTTTTATTAATTGTTCACCAGAAACATCCATAGGTCTATAGTAATATAGTAAGAGTTGCCTATAGGTATACGTGTAGATATCTTTAGAGAAGATTTGAGAAATATTATATATATAAATAAATTCTAATTTTTGCCGCTAGATATAGTGTAGTACTTAGTTATGCCATCAGTCAATTGCTGTCTCTCGGTCATGAATGTTTAATTGAAGTCTCTTTGATTATTCATAAAATATGATTTTTTGTAAAATTTGTTGAGAATTAAAATTTGATAATCACAATTATTACATAAAATGGAACTATCACATTTAAGCAAACTCAGTTTGTAATAATAGTTGAAGTTCTACACTCATAATTAAAATTGCAGTAGCACAACAGTTAATATACGAAATGTATTTATATCTAGCTACTGATAACATGATAAAAAAAAACGAAAAAGTTGGTTCATAGCCTCTCCATAAAGCACCGACTCATTAATTTATATATTTTAATTAATAGACAACTACATGATCCCGTGGTAAGCTGTTTAGTTTTTTAGACACGCATAGATTATGTCCTCTTTACCATTTTTTTTTTCAGAAATCCTATCAGTGGAGCATATAGGGCGGAACTGTTAGTAAAACAATAATAAATAGCTACATAAAGATGTAGGATCATTTTATTCAATTTTAGAGCTAAAAGCAGTTATTTTTTATTTATATATATTTAAATTTATAACCATTAAAACTACAATAAATTATGTTTTTTTTCGAATTACAATTATTTCAGCTCTAGTTACTTAGGTTATCGGCTTACGAATTATAATAATAACTATGGGCTTATATTTAAAATTATTTGCTTTAGTAACGTAATTTTATGCTATTTCAGAGCTATCGGAATATTTATTTTCTGTAATAAAATTCCCTTCTCATTATGAGTACCACCTAATTATAATGTGATGTTTTAAAACCAAAATCATCTTATCATTCGGAATTAGAACCATTAATATTAAGCTTTACTGCTCTAAAAAATTTCTTTTTTTTAGGAAACAGAATCAAGAGAACCATATACTAAAGCTAAAAGCTTTATAGATTAGAACAATAGTACAATAGAACAATAGACTTTTTATTGGTATCACTCCAACTGGCACTTTTTATTATAATAAAGAGATAAAAGTGATATCATATATATTTTAAATACAGTTTTAAATGCCTAGCCTATAACATAAATCACTAATTTTTTTTAATATACATTTGTCAGTATTCATCTAAAAACAAAAGCGAGTGAATAAAAATGCATTCATTCGTTTTGCATACATTGAGTTGCATTCATTGAATTTGCATGATGAAGTATCATCATGATAATTCGAGGCAACTGGCTTATGTTTGAGCTAACAGTTTACAATTTAGTATTACATTTCATAAATTAATTAAAATACAATTAAATTTACTTACTTTACATTCAAAAATAACAAAATTCCCAACACAAAAATTTATTACTATTTATTAAATTTAGTACTATTATTTTTTTTAAATATAAATTAAAAAGGTCAGGTTAACAAAATATTCAATTAATTTCATATAATTTTCGTCTTAAAGTATCTTTAGATATTGAAAAATTTATACTATTCTTATATTTATTACTAACTATTAATGGGTTCATATTTACCATATAATTTGTTCTGTGTAATGTTAATGAAAATAGATTTGAGTGGTGTAAACGAGTGTTTGTGTTAAAGATAATTTTATTTAAAGTTGAAGGGGAAATAACACCGCCTTTAATAATTTCGAAAATAAGTAAAATATCAGCTACTTCCCGTCTTTTCCACAGAGACTTAAGATGGATAAGGTTTTGCCTATTCTCATATGGAGGAAGTCTTGTATGATCATCCCAAGGCAACCTATGTAATGCAAACCTTAAAATTTTTTTTTTTAACAACTTCTATTCTTTGTATATGTGAATTATAAAATGGAGAGCAGGCCTGACATGCATATTCAAGATGGGGTCTAACGAGGCATATATACAATGATTTCAAAATGTAAGGATCGTTAATATCTGAGCAGATCGTCAATATCTGAATTTCATCATCAAAACTTGTTAAGTTATTATTAACTCTCTCTGTACCACTATAGAATAGAATCATTCGAAAAATAAAAAAAAATAAAAAAAAACAACAAATTTTAATGCAAGAAAGTTGAAATAGGAAGGTTCATTCGGAATGTGGTACACGACTTGATTCTTTTTCTCTCTTTTCTTATTTTATATATTTTTCTGCTTTTTTTGTTTACTTTTATATTTTTATTTCTATTTTCATCATTTTTTTTTTTGCTTGGTTTTTTCTGACTATTTCGTTTTTGTTAAGTGGACACGTCTCAAGTAATTCCTCCTGTTTTGCATAAGAAAGGACACAACCAGAAAGCATGTTTAAATACAATGAAAGCATGCTATAACAGAGATAAGAAAGAGCAGGAACCAAACAAGAATGGAGTTTTTCAATGTTTTTTTTTTTTTTGTATCTTGTAAATGATTTGAATAGTCGGTCCTTGAATTAAATTCTATTTGTGAATTTATTTATGTAACAGTAATTTTTTCGTTTTTTTTTTTTTTGTTTTTATGCCAACAGTATTTTATTGTACCCACGAAACAACCATTATACATGTTTTTTTTTTAAACTAAATCAGTATTTTATTTAGGGTTGATGAAATTTAAAGAATAAGGTAACCTTTCTAATTCGCTCTACTCTCTTCCTTATGTATTTATTTTCATAATATTTAATATTCACTGAAATTTAATAATATTTAAAGTGAAATATTAATGATCATAAGTTGAAAAAACGTATTAAACTTAAGTCAGTTACATTTACATATATATATATATACAAAAATACAAAATATTGTACTTTACCGATGGGAGGAACTACACATTGTAAATTTTGATGTTATTTTTGTGAAGAGAAACAGAATGAAGGTGGAACCAAATAAAATAATAATTTGGACAATTGTTAATGGATTTTATTTATTATTATTATTTTTTATTTTTTTTTTTGCAACAAAAGCAATCTAAAAAGGGTTTTAGAAATAAAAGTCATATTTATTTGTTGATAACATCTTTTAACTTTTCATTAAAAATTTAAATTTTCATTTGGAAAATTCTCAACGAATATTAAGAGAATTTTAGAAAAACCTTTAAATTTCATCGAATTTATTTGATTTTTTTTTTATTATTTCTGTTTTTAATTCTATCTATTAATTACTTATTTACTTTAAGCCAATTCCATTATTTTTTTTTATTTTAAATATTTATGTATATACGTACATACCTATATACATATAATAATGATAATACAATTGACATAACAATATAACTAAATAAATTATTTTAAAATAAAAATGAAACACAATAAAGAAATACTTACGGATGAGTGAATTCCCTATTAGTGGTAATGGTAGTGGTGATTACAGAGGATAATAATTGTTTCTGACCTTTTTCTTTTTTTAATTTTGTATAAATATGTCAAAAGGAAAATTATGCTAAATATACCGTTATAATACGAAAGAAAAACAAATGAAAAGTAGAATAAAAAAAAAATATATTTCTATTTTAAATGATGTAAAAATCAATGATGAAAGTGAAATGAAGAAAGAGTAGGTAAATGGAAGAATTGAAATAAAAAACACCCACAAACATTTTCTGTTGTTGATTTGAAAAATGTGGCAAGGAATTATGAATGTGAAATTCCGTTTGAAATAATATCACTTTAGAAAATTTTCTTGATAACATGAAATATTTTTAGTTTTTTAATTAAAATAAAAATATCTATCATTTTGGTATGTAATGGATCCACTGGATGTTGTTGGTCATAATTTATTATGCTCTAACAGTAACTGTTATGTTAATATACTGTCTAAAACCGTGTAATATTTATTAAGATCCATTGCAAAGTGCATATTGTCGATATTTGATTAGCTCATCCAGTTGAGTAATTTGTTTTTTTTCTTGTTTTTATTTTTCGAATGATTCTATTCTATAGTGGTACAGAGAGAGTTAATAATAACTTAACAATGTTTGATGATGAAATTCAGATATTCTGGTCAGATATTCTGATACCAATAAATTTTGCACTCACTGAGCCTGTTTCCACGAATTATCATGATGATACTTCATACTACCACCTTACGTTTCCACATGTCATCGTTGCAATGATGTTTTTTTATCTTTTTGTGTGTAAAATTTTTATTTATTTCTAAATTAAAAATTATTTAACCCATCATAAATACAGTGAGTGCCTAAAATTTTTCTAACCCTACACAAAGTTTTTATTTGGTATTCTCTACGTAAATGTGTGTGATGATCATTCGAAAATAATTTGTTTGTTAGATACTCTCTTTTTCGTGATGTAAATAATCCCCTACACAAAATAATGTGTTTGTTGGTAAGAGGGTATATTGCTAATGCTGTCATCATGATGATTCGTTGAAACTAGCCCATTAAGCATTTAATTTCGTATTTATTTGCTTTTTATGTAGTACTAAGCTAATCTTAAAACTGCGAGCTTAACAATCCCATCCGTGTTATTTTAAACAATCCATAATATACATACATAAAAAAATACAAATTTATATTATCGCTGTTGTAAATTGTTGACTTTTGACGAGTGCAGAATTATTGCAGCAACATCTACTTTTTGTTATTAGCTATATTATTTTTTTTATATAATTTATTAAAAAAAGGGCAGAAAAAGTTACGTCTAAAAGATTTTCTTCCTTTTAAAGATTTTATCGCTTCCTTCCTTTTAAAAATTGTAAAAGACTTTTACAATTTTTTACTATTTTTCTTAGTTCAAAGCAATTTAAGAGGTATGATACTTTCAATTTTTTTTTGCTATTTATTATTTAAGCTTAGCTTAGCTTACTTTAAAATGGGGTGATTATCCACAGTAATCAGTTCTTGTTACGACACTAGGTCGATGTGTGGACCCATAGCGCATCACAATGCGATTCGAACCTTTATTTATTATCCGGGTAGACCCATAGCTGCCACCAAATCTATAAATATCCTGATAAGGAGCCTTTGAGGCCTCTCTCAGGTTGTCTTTATAAATTAATAAAAATATTTCCACTGGGTACTTTAAACTATCAAAAATGTTAAGTCTCAAAAATAGCCAAAAATTAAAAATGGAAAATGGTAAAACTAGAGGTAACTAACATTTATTTTACACTTATAACTTTTTGAATTATGAATAAATCATCATCAATGTTCTGCAACCCCATCAGTGGAGCATAGGGCGGAGTGAATAAATAGTAAAACCAAACTCTATGCTCATAGTTTAGTTGCTTCTTACAGATTCAAAATTTTTGATTTTAAATGTCAAACAGTCAAATTCGAAACAAATTGAATCAACTATAATTGAAAATAGGTTAACTTGTTGAAAATGAATTCTCGCAACCGTTTTTTTTATTAGATCTGATTTGAAAGAAGTCTATTAAATTCAATTGAGTAGATTCTCGCGATTTCGTATATTATTGTCAAAAGATCACAAAATAATTGACTATTAAGTAATATAACTTCATAATACGAAAATTAATACGGAGTTAATAATAATTTGTTTAGTTTAAAGTTGAATAAGAAATTAGGTGTGGTGTGGACATGCACTAGAATATTTATTACAACACATTTGTATCAGCATCGGTTATATCTTAGAGATGGCCAAATTAATTACCGATTCTACTCCGTTCGTACTCATATCACAAAAATTACAAAAACTAAAAAACTAATTTTTTTTAATTAAATGAATATAAATTTAGAATAAGAAAAAAAAAACAGAAATACAAGTTACAAAAACAAAAAAAAAAATTTACACAAATGTACCAAAGGATGAATAAAAAGGGATAATTTTATTTAAATATGTAAATAAGAATAATATATTATTAGTTTTTTATACTGGTACCAATTATGCACAGCAAAAAAAAAAAAGAAAAAACAAAAAAACATGTACAGATATTCATAAAAGCAAAAACCTAATTAGTAAATTTTTACTTTGTTTAAATTTTATGTTATTTTAGTCCTTTTACGAGAACCAAGTAATTTAAAAAGGAGAAAAAATTTGTTTTTTTTTTTTACATTTTTAGTAATTCTTTTATTTGACCTGTGGGTTTCAAGAGATTCTTATTTAACAGATTATTTAAATAATTTCTTGAATTTGCAAATAAGAAAAACAAAAACAAAAAAACACAAATTAAAATAAATAAAAAGAAAAATTAATTGAATTTTCATAATTAAAAATGCAACTTAGTTTTATTTACTTATATTAACAAAAGATTAAATTATAATAAAATTAAAATTCTTAGAAAAGATTTTTTTTTATATTTTACGACTTAAATTAAGAACATTACTCATATATGTGGCTTAGTATTGTCATGTCAATGTATTACTATGACTGGTACCCTTTTTAAACTAATTAAGTATGCTCATCACTACCTACTATACAAGTATTTGTTAAATTAAGTTAATAGCTTGACATCAGAGTATCCTGATCGTTACCATAGGTTTTGCAATTGCTGTGAACTAATAGTAAAAAGTTGAAACTGGAACATGATATGTTTTCTTTTATGTTCTTGGCAGTAGCTTTATTAGAAGCACCTTATCGTGCTTAAATTAAGTACGGTACTGCAATTTTTAACATATTCAATTATAAACTTCTATGCTATCGAATTATCAGGATAGAACTTTAACAATAGAAACTTCCTACAGAAGTAGGATACCAATGTAGCTCTATAGTAATTAGTAAAATTAATTTAATTTTCTTTTTTTAATCTTAATTTGGTTCAATTGAAAAATATGTAAAAAATCGCCCCACCGTTAAATTTAATGATTATTATATTATTTTCTTATCAAACTGGAGTATTCAACACTTTATCTTTGGATAACAAAATGCCCTAACTATTTCGTCAATTATAAACTTTTAGATTGCCTAAAAATAAATATATGTGAGTATAAATTGTAAATTGTTACTATAAGCTCTAACATACTTGTTGTTACCTCCGTGGAGTACCGATGTACAACTGTTTTAAAATTTTATTTTGCATACGCAGACACAATGTGGATCTGAAGAAAATGATAGTTTTGTAATTTGAGCACCAAATGAAGAATTAGTCAATATTGCCCTTGACATGTTCTCTATGATATCGTGCTTCTAATGTTTTTCTTATAAAAAAGGATTTTTAGCAATAAAAATAAATTAAATAAATTTTTAAAAATGGTAAAGCAAAATTTACAACCACGGCAACAATAAGAATATTTTTTTTTCTGGTTGCCAATATTTTGCTTCATAAAATAAACATTAATTTGCACTTGAAGATGTGCCTGCATTGATCAATTAGAAAAATTTCGAGGTGGCTAATTCAAAGACACAAACCAGGAAAATTTAAAAAAATTTATAGACACTTTATTTTTTGGATAATTTTAATTGTTTGGATGACTTTAAATTTATTTATTTGTAATTTGAAAAAGCTTCATATTTAATTGATTTTATGATGGTAGATACTATTTGGTTCTTGTATTAAATATTTATATAGTTTTTCGATATATATTTAATATTTTCGATTATATATAAAAAGAGGATTTATTTTATATGGCACAAAAATTAGTACCTTCTATTTTTTTCGGTAATTTTTTGCGGTAATATTTTCAAAAAGTTTCACATTTTAATTTTTGGCTTCGTGTCACTACTTTTTGCATTTATTTACCGAGGTGGAAAGTTTTACAGACATTATTAGCCAATTAGTATATTAGATAACACTCATTATATTTTAAATAAAAAGAATTGAATTTACATCCACAGTAAAATTAATTATTTTTGCTTTTTATTTACTTTTATATCTGATTACTTACATTAAATTATTTTTCATATTAATTTCAATGGATTTTTATTATTACACAATTTTAATTTAGAATATTTTTGATTTTAAATAACTATAATGCAAAAAAATAAACCTCTTAACTTGCAATATAAACAAAAAAAAAATTATATATTTTTTTTTTTACAAATAATTAATTTCAAATTATATCTTTAAAATATATATACATATATAACAATACATACAATATAATGTTAGAAAAAGTAATATATTATACAAATTGAATAAATAACAAAAATACAAAATATACGTATTTCAAAACGTATTTACATTTAATTACCAAACATTTTTTGTTTATTTATTTCTATGAAAATATTCTTTACTATGTTTGTATCTATGTATTATAACATTTAAATTTATCATCAATAGCCACTAAGTATTATATTATTACTATTCTAATTTATATAAGTCTTTAAAAGGATTCTTTAACGCTTGCAATGTTTATTGCTTTTTTTTTTTAAATTGGGTTAATTGAAATCCCAATCTCATATTTAGTAAACTAGAAACTGAAAATCTTACAACATAAATCTAACACACAATAATATAATTATAATATGTATAAATATATTTATAAAAATATAAGTGTAGGTACACCTGTAAACAAAAAAGTATCCTTTTGTGAAATATAAACAAAAATTGAATTAAATTGAAAAAATGGAATCTTTCTAGAAGACATTAAATGGTGGAGTACGCAACAAGTAGGCCTTCGATATTCGATGAAAGCTAAATACTTTATGGGATTTTCTACCTGATCCAGTATCTTTTATAATTGAGTGCAAAAAAAATTTGGAGTATAATTTTAAAAATTTAAATAGAATGGAATTACATTTTTTAAGTTAACTTTGTTCCTGACATGAGGTGATATGCCAACTGATATGCCAGAAAAATTAATAAATAAATATATACTAAGCTACTATCAAGAGCTACAAAATTAATAAACAAACAAGGGTAATGCAACTCAGTACTGCCTCTAACATTCTTATCTAATTTTGCAAAAGTAATTTGTTTATTTTTTCAATTGTTTATTTAAGCCTCTGCCAATACCAACGATTAATCAACATAAACTTGAAAATTGTTTTAGTTTTTTGGGATAAATATTTGCAAATTTATTTAACTGGCGAAATTGTAGATTTAAAAAAATGATGTTAAGATTAAAAAGCTTATACACGGTCATTGTAAATCAATACACATAATAAATATGTATTTAGTTAATCATCTAACATATCTCAAAACATTTTAATAATTTCCATTCGTAAATCATAATAGAGGGATTTCGTTTCAAAAATATTTTAAATTTAGATTCCTCAATTTTTTTTTTTAATTTTTTGGTACGAATTATTTTGTTTTTGTTTTGTTTGGTACGAATTATTTTGTCAATTTAAAATACTTTATCTTTTTTTCGACCACAGGTGTATATTTACTGACATTTTATACATTTTCAATTTTCTATATTCTATATACATTTACATATAAATCTATATAATATATTATTTATTATGAATTCTAATGAAACGATTATAGCCTTAATATACTACAATAATAATTATCATGTAATTCGCTCCACTCCATACTTCTTTTTATTTTCACCAAATCAATTCAGTAAATTTTATTTTTATGTATAATATAAATATACATACATATTATAAATTATAACATGTATATATATATATATATATATCGATGAGTATAAACTATACATAATATATTCACATAATATATTTAATTACAATTTTTCACCACTTAAGTTAAGTATATTGTAGTAATTGTGATCTGGAAAACGTTCCAATTCTATGTAATCCATTTCAGTATGTAATAATTTATCTAGCATAAGGACTAATTCTGAAAATGATGGTCTTTCATTTGAATCTTTGGCCCAACAATAAAACATTATATTGTACAGCTCACGACGGCAATGTTCTGGTTTTTCTAATCGATAACCATCTCTCACCTGAATAAAACAAAAATAAAATGTATTAAAAGAGAGAAAATTATATTAAAATAATTAAATTTATTGTATAAATCAAAAATTTTATTTATATATATATATATATTGTGGATTAATGTAAATGTAAATATTCAAAATGTAAATGTAAAAATTTTATATGCGAGTATTAAAATAAAAAATTAATGTAAAATAATTGTATTGTTGGTGTAGGAAAAATTGTGAAATTCAATGGTAATAAATTGTCCCATAGGAATATTTTCAAGGATATTCATAAAAATAAAATAAGTTGTGTAGGTTATTTGTGTATCAGGATTCATCTATACTTATCAAAGGGAAAGTTTGTTTGTTTGTTTGTTCGCTATAAACGCCCACAGTTTTAATGATAAAGTTTTGAAATTTTGCACACTTATTCATGGTCAAAAAAGGCCATCAAATGACAGTATGACCAATTACAAAGCCATCAAATGACGGTATGTCCGGGATGCTGCAGTACAACTCCTAGCAAGTCTCAAGAATATTTCAAACCAAATGTGTTACAGGTATTGTAAGCTGAGTGGGGAAGATGTGTGGAAGCTGAGTGTGGCATGAAAATGGAATTTACAGGTATGCAAATTTACACTTAGATCTTCACAAATAAAGAAATACAACTTTCACCGATTTAAAAAAATGGGACTGGTTTGGATTGCTGACGTACAACTCCTGGCACGTTTTAGGAATATTTCAAGAGCCAATTGTGTTACAGGCATGTAAATTTATACTTACATACTCTATCAGAAATGTTTAAAAAAAAAATTGTGTTACAGACTTGAAAATTTATTCATAGGTGCAATATGAAAAATAAACAAACATGTATTGTCCTGAAAAAGTATTTTCGAATTTTAGGAATCACAATCACAAAAATGTGACAATTCGTTTTATTAATCAGAAAATACTGAGTGTTCCAGGGGATTCATGTATACAAATTGATAGATACAGTTATCGATAAAAATGAAGTTGTTCCTCATCATCAATTGTGTTAAAGGAACATATCTTTATCGGAACATGTTTGTTTATACTCCATCAGAAAAAGATCTACAAAGCTTAACAAATAAATACTCTTAATATAAGTATGTAGCATTGTTGATTTTGTTATTGTAGTGAAAAAAAATATTAGAATATTTTTGATAAACCAATTTTTTTCAATTCGATTCATAAATCAAACTTCATTAAAGTAAATTCGTGTGGTCGACCCGGACAACGTCGGGTAACTTTGCTAGAATTTTGCAAATGTGATCCAGTAGAAACCTTATAAATAAAAAGTATGTATTATTTTATAGTGTAAATAGATTCAGGGAAACTGGATTTTGGAATTTCAGACCATATGGTATTGTAACATTATCGACAAGATTCCAAACTAGATGTTTAAAACTGATCTTCAACAAAAAGCCTGTTTTCCTGCTAGAGTAGATTAGAAACGCTGTTCATTAAAGAGAAAACATGATTTGGTAATTTTCTTAATGAAAGTAAATGATCGATATTGGACTGTGTAGTTTAGGCTGGTGTTTTCTTTCCACATCAGGGTTTTATTGTTACAGGGCTAAATATGATAGTATCTTTCAACTAGCAGCTGTGTTTTTTTAATGATCCGGATTTATATACATCTCAGACCATTAAAAAAAGGCATAGGAAATATTTTTATGACATAACCAAAACTTCAATTTTGAAGCTTTATTACAATTCAAAATAGCTTTTTTAGTAAGTTTTGTATAAAAAAGAATAAAGAATAAAATATTTACAATAGAAAAAGAAATCTGATTTGCATGCATAATTATAAATTGAGAAAATAAATAATAAATAATCTACAACATGTATAAAAAATAAGCAAAAAACAAAAAGAAATAAAAGTAGTGAGCTATTTATTCCAAATTACTTAATGGTTAGATCTAGATGGGTTAGTTACAATAGTTCTGGTTACAATTCCTTTTCATTTTCTTGTCCTCACAAGACATGTACATATATAGGGATTTTAAGGTATAATCACGTATAAGGGTTGTCGAATTACTTAGACCATCTAAAGAATTATCAATCAATAGCTTTATAAAACCTAAATCTTCTGTAGATTAAAATAAATCTTTTTTCACTATAGTAGTTTTTATGTTTTTTCATTTCATTACTATAGTTGTCAGTCACAGCTGAAAATAAACTTAAATACAAGCTGTAAATTTAAATTTTAATTCAGTATATTAAAATATTATGTTTAAGAACCCATATGTATGTTAATGAAATAAACTTTATTACTCTTATAACTGATTTACATTTTACATTTTTATATTTCTGATTTATATTTTATTATGTTATTGTATTTATTATTGATTTTAAAATGGATGTGCATTCTATGGTTTTTTTGGTTGAAAGGTACATGTCTTTAATAGATTATTTAACTGTTCACTGGATCTACAAAAGTTAAATTGCAATTGTAAAACTTTTTATCGTATATTATTGTAATAATAGCCAATAGGTAAATTCAGAAATGCATCAGCATCTCGGATCATGATAAAAATAAAACTAATTTCCTGATGCATTTGCTAATTACAGTTTTAGAATAATTGGATTCATTTTATAACTAACTAATCAATTTTATTAAATTTAAATGAATAGTAATTTCAGATATGAATTTTTTGCATCATGAAATTTTACGATTTTTGAATTTACCTAATTTACATTTTTCAACTGGTAAAATTATACTAATAGTAAAACACTACACGCTACATTACGATTATTGTTTTTTTTTTTATTTTTTTATGATCCCGAAATCAAAATTCAGCATTTCATTTATTTGAAATTACATTTATTTAAATAAAATGTAAGCATTTAGCAAACAATAGACAATTTATTTTGACGTTTTATTTTGTCAAATATTATTGTCAAAAAAAAGGAAATTTATAAATTTTCCATAATCTGTATAGAGATCCCGATAAAAAGTTGGATTAGCGATTTGTATGAAATTCAAAAAGCTCTTTGATCTATATAGATCCGAATCATTAAAAAAACACAGCTAGCCTTATACGGTATGTTATATGTCGAAAACAATACAGATTATAGCCAAATTATTGATCTAATTGCTTTTATCAAATGCACGTAATGCTAATACATACAGATTTTGAGTCACTAATGCCCCAAAAAAAACCAAAAAGAACAAATATATTCAGTCAACCAGAATCGTTGCTTTAAAAAAGGCTCTACCATAAGTCATATTCCATTTTTGTAGAATATAACTGTTAATATAAATTTGGATGAGATTCCTACGCAATACTCACTTCATTTCTGAAAAAATGATTTTAAGATTAAAACCATAAATAAAAAAAATATTTTTTCAACTAATTCCATATACAATGAAAACATATTATAATCCAAAATAATTGAATTCTGAAAATTATTTAAAATTTTATTCTTCTCTTTTGTATATTTGTTTTCAATTTTACTTAAAACTAAAACAAAAGAAAAATGGAATTTTTACTTTTATATGGAATTCATATGAAAAAACGAATTATTTTGTTTTCATTTTATTCAGTACATTTATACGAATAGAGTTTTCTATGCTGAGCATGAGTAAGAAGTATGGAACACAACTGAATTTACTTATTTAAAAAATAACAAGTATTCAATATACAAACGCAAACCAATTTTTTTCATTAATCCTTTCTATTATTAGAAATACAAAAAAATGAAAAATTTAATTTATAACAAAATTGAGGCACATCTTTATTCAATTTATTAAAACAAAAGAGACAAAAAATTCCTAGTGAGACTACGGCAATAGCAAATCTTGTCTCAGCCGAATGGGTCATGAGTAACAGTTTGTAAGATCTACGATAGCTTGTTAGTTAATTTAGAAAGAGAAAGTGGTGGTGGGGCATCAAAGCGATCCCATTCCTAGACCTTCTTTCAAGCCAGAATCTTAGCCAGGACAAATCTGTATACATATCCTAAAGAAAACCCTTTAATATCTCTGTTAGGTTGTCAAAAATATATGGTATGAGCTACCTGAATATAATTTTCATTGACCAGGGCTATCGCATTGAATATACTTGATGTCATCAAAAGTATCGAAACCCTCGTAGATCTGATATTTGTCAATGCTGACATATTTCAGTGGCGTTCAAACAAATGGTAAGCGGTTGATATCGTCGTCACCTTTTATTAAACTGAAAAAAATTTCCCAGTCCTATCATAATTCCCTGGAAGTCTTACAGAATTAATCTTAATGCAGCTTCACCTGATAACTGGTTCATTATATTGCATTCAAGCTCATTTCATTCTCAAACCGCATTCAGTCTTTTACCTAGCAAAGTTCATCCACTAGTTCAGTTGCATGTTAATTGAAATTTTGAGGAATATAACGAAGTTTTACTCTCTAATTGGCTACTAAAACCGACTTAGTATAAAAAGATTATGGTGACTTTATTACCAATTGAATGTCACAATAATGGTAATGTTAATAGTTGGAGATTATTCTAATGATAGCATCAATTCCGAAACTACGACTATTTAGTCTAAATCAGTACTTCTACTCGGAAACCCCTACTATAGTTTTATAGTCTGGCATATTTCCTTAAATTTAGTATTTTTAACAAACATTTCTGAACCAACTCCAACCTCTATATATTTTTATTTTTTTGATTATTTTTGATTATTCGCTTCTAAGCTCTCAATAGAATATACAAAATATTTTTAATAAGAGAAGATAACAATATAAAGAAAAGAAATTTAATTAAATTATTTTTCATTTAAAATACAAGAGTATAGAGTAAGTAGTCTTTCAACATTATTTTTAGAGCAACATGACATAAATTTAAAAAAAAATATCATCATGTCACATAATTTGATAACATTTTCATTCAATGTTCACAACAAAATTATTCTGTTCTTTTTCATTATTAAAACTTTATCTATATCTAAGTAATTATTTTGTAAGTAAAAATTATTACATCATCTGTGGATATTATATCTTAAGTATCAAACAAAATATATATGTAGATTAGAATATGAAGGAACCAACAAACAAATATTTCAGGTGTTTGACCTACTGTTATCATTTTCATCATCAGTACTTTAAAACACAAAAAGGTAGGTAGTACTTTCCTCTTAACAAAAAAAAAAAACAATTACTAACCAAGTTCTAGTAAATTTCCAAATCTGATGAATTTGTCAAAATAAAAAAAAAATAATATATCAAAATCAGGATAATAAAAAAAAAAAATCTCGATAATAGAATTTTACTCTAGGAAAAGTTCAAATCGAATTTTTTTATTTGATTAATTTTTTTTTTTTGCAATGGTGCGTTCGTACTTACACTCTAATCTATATTATACATATTATGGGTACATTAGAGGAAATTCTTCTACTAAAAAAAGGTTAAGCCTCACCTAATGCAATATGTATGTACCTACTAGTTTACAAATTTACCAAATAATATCTTCCCAGCTTACACCATATTTTTGTAAAAAAAAAAAAAAATAATAATAAAAACATGTGAAAACGTTTTTAATTTTTCTCCTTTTAGTGTTTCTATTCTAAACAAGCCTTCTACAATTCAATGCTTTCTGCTTGTAATAAAATCTATATACGTTTACCCACACATTTTATATAAAAATAAAAACGAACATGTATTTTATCTATCGTCTACCTATTTTATTAGATTTAACTAGAGTTGGATACTAGATTTAGTTGTCCTTTTTTTTTTTTTTTTTATTTTATTTTTTAAGTTCTTTAGGGAAAAATGAAAATGTACAGGTAATGTTACAATTTTCGTATTACAAAAGAATACAACATAGTACAACAAAATTTAAGATATGATTAAAAGGACTCGTTTAGTATAAATAATAATATATTATATGTATTTGTGTTTAGTGTAGATATTAAAAGGACATGCAGGACATAATAACAGCAAAATACGAATTATCGAAAAGGTTTAGTATAAAAATTGTCATTTCATGTTTTTTTTTGTTCTATTAAATAAAATTATGATATTTTATGTACAATGTACAGGGTGTGTTAGAAAAATTAATTCAATAATAAGAATCAATTATTTTTTTTTAATGTGTTAGGATTTGTTAAATGGAACTTGAAAATGTGGTCTGGTTTAAGTTTTACATTGTAATTATGTATAATTAATTTGTATATAAATAACGGTATTTTATTTTACAGTAATATTTGTTATTGTTTTGTTAAGTCAGCTCAAAAATCTGAAGTTACAGGAACCTCTAATACTTCTGTGTACAGTAGGCTATAAGACGAAGTCTTTCCCATTAGCCAATACCTACCCTTGCAAATAGATTCAGGGAAGCTGAATTTTGGAATTTCAGATCATATGGTTCTGTAACATTTTCGACTAGATGTCAATATTTATACTCTCTATTGCAATTTGAATGATGCTGTTTTAAAGCCCTGATCTTGAACCGTTAGAGCAATGTCATTTGCCAAAGTTGCAATTTATCCTCTGGTAGTATTACAATTTCAGCAGTAAACAATAGATATATTACAGGCTCTAACACGCCCTAACTACGCTGCCTTTGCTTGCCACAAACGTCATTGTGTATCAACTTGGTATCAATTTTGTATAATTTTACACTCAAGGCCAGAACCACACCTTATTGAAAACTTGACTGATGTTAAGAAAAACAACTGTTCTTTTATTATTTCCCATACCTTCTATTAAAGCGGGAGGTATTTCAACCTCAGCAAACCATTGCAAACCCTCGTTACCAGGTTTAGTGATATTTTAGATAACTCACGCAGGATTCTGACTGTAATGAGATCATAGTTAGTAGATTTATTTGAATAAATATCCTTGATGATTAGTTTTATTTGTATAGATTTTGTTAATTTTACTGGGTTCACTTGATAAGGAGAGTCAGTTACTTTGTTAATTTGCCTCAGGTTTTTCCCATGACTGAAAAACTTTGTAAAGACGTTCGGCGAAAGTATCTGCCTTTACTTGATGTGGCTTTTTATACTTTTTATTTATGCATAACAATACACTTCTATACTGGAGATGAAACCTTTTGATCATCAACAAATATCTGTTCTATCATGATTAGTCAGAAATCAACATTTTTGATAATTATCAAATTGTGTTCTCTTTCAAAACTCCGTTATAGTGGATAACTCTAATTTGTTATACCTCTTCTTTAAACTTACAATATCAAATATTCAACTTTCTTATTAATTTTCTGGAAAAACGTAGGTACATTTAGCTGTAGAAAACCATTTCAGTTTATTTACATTTTCGATTACATCATTCATCCGAAAGCTTATTCTTTATCACAATATTTGAATTAAATATACCTCATATTCTTTTGTGATAGTGTAAAATAACGTCTGTACATTATTTTCTAAAATATCTGACCCTATATACGTTTTATTATTAAACAATGAATAATTTTTGAATATCAGATTTTCTAACGGTTCACATATAGTTAAGGATGCCCGGTATATGTACATACATCAGAGGCTTACTGTTGTTTTGTTACTACTACTACTAGGTATATAAGGTTGTCATTATTGTACAAAATTATTGGGTACATTTTTATTCAACGTTTATCTACTATCCACAAAAGTAAGACAGAACAGGTTATATATATAAATGTGTATGTATTTATGTTTAAATAAATTCATGTACACGTAGGTCATAATAGAGAACAAAGGACTATCAAGAATATTTTTATATTTTTGTTTTTTGATTTTTGCAATTTTTGTATTTTTTAGCATGAAGAATTTAGTTGTTATTTATTCATTTTGTTATTATGATTGTTTTTATTATTTTTTTTTTTCTGATTGTCTCCTTTTATTATGATTACTCAGTATAGGTACGACGGTACGTACAGGATTAAATGCAATTTCGAAAATATAATATTTAAAAATAGGATAAACGTGTTATATACAATGATGTCCTAAATTTGAATGGATTTTTAAAGTTTTTATGAAAATTGGAAATTTTTATAATTAAATTATCAATAGAATATGTCGTATATTTTGCAATACTCAAATAGTTGTAAGAAAATTTTATTTGATAGAATAATGGTGATTTGATGATATTCAAAGTCAGGATATGGACTCACTAGTGAAAAGCTGTTTGTTTAGACCGACCTTCGATAATAGAAATGTTAATCAGAAATGTCGATTGAATCACGTAAACAGACAATTCTACAATTTAAATTAGACACGCTTTAATTTTTTTGTATATAACTAATAATTAGTTATATAACAGTATCTTGCAAATCAATTGAACAACAAAATCAAGCTACCGTATTTGAACATTGATAGAAAAATTATTTCGAACTGGTATCGTTCGAATTTCTCAAAAAGATGTTTAAGAACCATTACAGTACAAGATGTAAGGTAGTTATAAATCAAAATATCTGTAAGTCTTAATATAAATCGATTTAAATGTAATAATATATTATATAGGTGGATTATTAAAAGTGATTGTAAATCAAGTTTATTCGATAAGTAATAGGACTTGACATCTAAAAATAAATTAAACCTTGTTTGAGAAAATTTTGAACTTAAGTTCAATCATATTTCATTTTTTTCATTTTATCTATGCAACTTTGTTGTAGCGGATGTTACCCAAAAATATAAAACCAAAACGAAAAAATCCCACCTATCTATCAATTTTCATATTTGTTTGGTTTGAGAAATACATTTTCAATCAAATACAAAATTTAACTCATTTTTAAAAACTGGTACAACACCACTGCATTCAAGAGGATTATTTGAATACCTCACTAGTATATACGTACTCGTATATTTCAGGTTGAGTATATCTGATGTTTAAATGATGTTGCACCATAAAACAAAGTATATAAAGTAGAAGAATACAATAAAATAATAGCAATCCACAAAAAACAAAAAAAAAATTACAACATAAGAAAAAATATAAATTGCTATTAGAATCTACAAAACGTAGGAAAATTAGAAAAAAACAACAAAAAAAAAACAAAATAGTAAAAATCAAGTTATCTTTGACAATTATAGAGAAGATAAACTTGATTTAATTTACAAAGGAATGAATTCATTGACCCAGGACAGGCAATGGGCTCTATTATGAAATGTTTCATGCTAAATTAACTACAAAAATATACTTTTTAATTGAATGGTAATTGGTAATTTTATAACAGTTAACCGATTGTGATATAAGTAACTGTAAATGAAGCATTCACATTGAAGGAAGTTAAATGGTTTTTTCTGTTTATTGTTTTTTTTTTTTTTTTTGATATTATGATACAATCATTAAACCCTTTAAGTTCCGTCAGATTTATATAATTGGTAATTATAGCTTTATTGTAGTATTCGTTCTTGTGATCTCTGTTTATAAAAATATGAAAAATCAGTGAACAAAACCTTAAGGTAAATTTTTCGAACATCCAATCGAATGGTTAAAGATTTGGAAACAAAATAATAACACCGATCGTGAAAATTACTATGAGTTTTCGCAATCCTGTGGTATTGATACTTTTTTTTCTTCTTTAACTTATTTTCTATTGTACTTGACTGTGCTTTTTCGCAGTTAAACGTCTTGTCTAGAGATTCAAATATCCCATCAATGTTTTGATATTGGTTTGGCCAACTAAAACAAATGAAAATTTTTTTCTCTTTACATAAATCATCAATAAATCTTATTTGCGATCAACAGAGTTTGCAAAGCTTTGAAAAAATCTTTTCAACTGGAATAATACACTGAGAACTGAGATATCGTGATAATATTAAAATCATCTTAAATTGTCTAATTCAATTGAAAATTTGATGTCTTCTGCTTGTCTGAATCCTTGTTAAAAATTAAATTTAACTCTTTGTTTACTAGTACATTCGGAATTTATTTTGGTCAAATATAATTTAAGGATTGCGCCGGGTGAGCTTCAGAAATTCAGAATATTTGAAAATGTTATTAGTGTTTACAATATATAGGTTCACATCAATATTAATATAAAGTAGATGACATAAGAAAAATAATTTTCTCTACTACAACACAGCCTGTCCAGTCTATTTAGATTTGCTTTTTAATTGGTGGTAAAAACAATTTTACAACCTAACCAAAGTTTTTGTTTTTATTATTCTACAAAATCTACAAACTTTTTTGTTGGTTCTTAGTGATTGTCATTTTGTTTAGAAAAATTACATTTAATAGCAACCACTACTAAATCTTAAAGTCACTATATTCGATGAATTTCACTTAACTTTTGAATAGAGTATGAATAGCGAATAGTCTATTTAATGCCAATAATCAAGTATTTGCCACACAAAAGACAAAATTTACGTGATTTGCGAACATATTTTCGAAAATATATAGTTTTCGCTTCAAATAATTGTGCACACTTGTATTATAAAAAATTAAGACAGAACTAGACAATCACTAAACCGTAGACTACAAACGAACGATTCATACCAAAGCTACTTGATTATCTCGATTACATTTTTGTTTCTACTTTTATGACAACAATGTAAAATGGACGAGTGTCAATAATTCTGTAAATAAAATCATATCTCACATATCCATTCATTTTCTTTTATCTATTATTCATTTTTTGACAAATATTCAAATTCTCGACCATTTGATCAGGTGCCAAATTCACTTTATTGTAATGCAGCGGACAACTAATATTAATATTAAAATAATATTCAACTCCACAAACGCGTTCCCAAATGAAGAATTAATTTTTGCAAATTCTATGTATTTAGAAATTCAATTTTGAAGAAGACAAGAAACGAAAACAATAATAGTAATAATAACAACAAGAAAAATATACTCGTAAAACTAAAATGGGACACAATTCGATTGCAATTAAGTATACTTTTGGGAACATTCAAATTTATTTTTTTTGTTTGTTTTTTTATTTCGATTTCATTTCCACTTTTTTTTGATTTATCTTATTTTTTTATTTTGTTTACCTTTCGCATAACATCTGCAGCTGATATTCCAGGATACGGCGTTGAACCTAATGTAACAATTTCCCACATTAGTATTCCAAAACTCCAAATGTCCGATTTAACTGAGAATATGTTATCGTAAAGCGATTCTATTGCCATCCATCTATAAGAATAAGAAAAAAATGTATACATATAATAATGTGTATGTATTCATATTATATCAATAAATTACATATGTATTTGTGTGAATAAATTTTTCACATATAATATGAAATAAAGTAGAAAATGTAGAAAATGAATTGAAAAGGATAATATTACCTATAACTGAAATAAAATGCAAATTAAAATAAGATTATCTACAATTAATGGGTATATGGCTTTGTGATTCACTCTTTAGATTTTCATATTTTGATACCAACTTACTAATTCAAAAAGAGTATTGTTGCGGAATTACAGGTTTTGTAGCTACATACATAAATTTAAAAAATTTTTTTTTGATTTATGAGAAATAAATTGAAATTTTCTAATACTCGATATTGTAATAAAGGATACTTAATAGAGTATTAGTTGTATTTATGATAGGATTAAAAAAAAAAACAAAATTTCTCCTTTTATAATTCAAATCAGAATTCATCTTGATCCTTAATATTTTTCTTTATCCTTATATAAAACAATTACAGTACCTATATATCCATTGTATATATTTTATTAAAGAGAAATTGCTTTTTTGTATTCGAATTCCAATTTTATTGTTTATAAATTTTTCTGTTATTTTCGTCCATTTTGGTCATACATAGTTAATTGCCATCATAATTTGATAATACAAAAACCAAAAACAAAATAACAAAAAGTAAAATTAAAAAATAAAGAGATTAAAAACCAATTAAAAACTGACTTATGTTCATAGACTCTCTCTCTCTAATAATAA
The DNA here is from genome assembly GCA_963942445.1 of Argyra leucocephala. Taxonomy (NCBI): domain Eukaryota; kingdom Metazoa; phylum Arthropoda; class Insecta; order Diptera; family Dolichopodidae; genus Argyra; species Argyra leucocephala. The sequence goes on from OZ012677.1 coordinate 94,275,213, forward strand.
AAGCTAAAATTTTATGTGAAAATATGATTTTTTTTTTGCCCAATGAAAATCTAATGAATATTTTAGAATTATAAACAAAACAACAAAAACAAAATAAACCAAAATATATGAAAAAAAAAATATATATGTATCTATTTTGTTTGTTGAGGATTTTGAAATAAGAAAGAAAGAAAAAAAAATTATACAAGTAGCAAAAAGAAAAGAAAAGGACCGTATTTATTCCAATGTATGAGTAAACTTTTAAAGAAAATTGAAAAGTGGGGAAATGCGGTAGCATAAATTATTTGACAGGATTATTTGTTTATAAAGTTAATTTGAATTATAAGGAGAGTTATAAAAAGAAAAAAAAAAATATTCTATTTAATTTTTTTTTGTTGTTTTTTTGTGAAATTGTGTATTAAGAATTTGAAAGACTAGGAGTTAGCCCAGTCGATTCGTACAGTAAATTTAAATTTTTATTATTTTGGAATCTTTTAATTCATTTTACTTGATTTCTATTTGGGTATTTGAAAAAGTTTCGGTTTGTTCTTATGTTTGTTTATTTAAGGTATGTTTTTTGAGGAGTATATTTATAGAAGAAATATACCAAAAAAAAAAAAATTTAACTAGATTTTTTTTCTTTAATCATTGCTCATGACACTGAATTGTGATTCAACAGAATAGCAAATATTTTACTTTAATTTCGCATTATCCAGCAAGTTTAATAGAGTTTATTTTTCTCGCTCAGAAAATACAACATTGTTACAACAGTTAGAGACCTTAATGAGTAAAACGTTTGTCACTTTTATCTTGATATATGAGGCTCACTTGATTACACCACATAAAGTTAAAGAAATAATAAAAAATTAAGTATAATTCCAAACTTATTTATACCTAGAGGGTTACGATCACTAAAGCAGCGATCCACAAATATATCTAAACAAGTTTGATATAGTATATAACAAATGCATAAAAATAGCTCAGGGTCTTACTATGTTACATACTTACATATCACCAGTGATGCTATTTTAGCCGTTTCACGTCTAAATGTAGCCGTCTCAGGTCAGCCGTTTTTTGGAATTTAGCCGATTTTTTAGCCGTCAAAAACCAAATTTCAATTCGGCTAAAAGGTTGAATAATTTTTACCAAATGATTATATTAAATTAAATTTTACATAAATAATAAACTGCAAAATTATCTAAAGCGGTCTAAAAAAAATGTGAACAAATTTATCTAGCAAAAGCAATTTGTGTTTGTTTTTGCCTTTGACTGTTTAGTCAGCTTGTGGTATAGTGTATAATGACTGACTACCTATATTTGAAATGAAATTTGACAATCACGTGACTTTATAAAATGTCATAATTTTAATTTGAATGAAATGAATGAGTGCACATATGAAGTGTGTTGTTACATGGTGTTTAAAAAAAAAAATGAAATTTTGCACATCAAAGATGTTCTTGGTGGAGATTATTGCTGCCACAATTACAAAATCCCTGGAGAAGTTTTAAAACAAATTCCAGGTTCGCAAAAATATGAAAAGGAATTGGAGGAAAGCAACCAGGAAAAAGATTTTAACGATGCTTTAACCATATGTAATACGTAAATGATTATTTTTATTTAGTATTTCATGAAATTTTATTCATATTTTTTTTTTATAAACCTTGTGAATTTTTTTTGTTAAGCTTATTGAAATTATGTACTTTTGTTTTATTATTTTTAATTTAAATCCATTATAATAAAAATAACAACTAAAAATTTTAGCTATTTTATTATGTATTTAGAAACTTTTACTTTATTTTTAGCCGGAAGATTTTCGAAAAAAAATTCAACAGAATTTTTAGCCGAATAAGAAAAAAAACGTTCGACTAAAACGGTCAAATCTAGCCGGAGAGCCAAGAAAAAATCTGGCAACCCAGCATATCGCTATCAGTGTTTATATATTGAAAAGTACGTCAGCTTTATTCAGACATTATGGAACTAGAACTTCTAACAACTGTGTAGAATATGATGACTTTACATTAAGTTTAATTACCATGACTTTACTGTAAAATCAGTTAGGGTGTTCATTCGATAGACTTGGAATTATATATAAAAAAAAATATTCAATTATCTATTGTATTGTAAAGCAATTTTGCATTTTCATAAATTGTACCAAAAATCACCGAAATTGGCCGAAATCAAGATTTTCATATGGTAAGGAGTACTTTTTTATGCAAATTCGGATTCTACGTCAAAAAATAAGAAACTTTTGATACGTCAATTTTTTTTTTTTAGTTTTTAAGCTGTGTGGGTACTCAAAACTGAGATAAAAAAATATGCTAATATGAAAAACAAATTTGCTTATAAAAATCATTATTATTAATTTTGATTAATCAAAGGAAAATATAGAGGATTTTTGTTTTACTTTTATTAATTTTAAAGAGAAATAATGGAAAAAAAACATAAAATATAAGTTTCTTATTTTTTGTTGTAAAATCCGAATTTGCATAAAAAAGTAACTCTTCTCATTTTAAAATCTCGATTTTGACCAATTTCAGCGAATTTTGAGCGTAAAAAACCCGCTTTCCGGTCCTTCCTGGAAGTTGAAAATATTACCAATCGATAGAGCACCCTCGACTTAGTTAATCATTTTTTATTTTAATTTAAAAATAACGGCTCCTTCCCCACTTAAGACACCCGGTATATATTTCTGGACCACCTGGTATATATATATATTTTCTCATCTATTCGACTAGTATGATGCAAAATTAAAAGAGCGTTGTAATCCTGGTTAAGAAATATCAAAAATGAGGCAAGCTAAGAACAATATAAGATTTCATTACTTCTGGATCACAATCGGTTTCATTTCAAATGTTGTACACTATAAAAAAGTCAGATTTCCTTTCAGTAATTTATTTCATAATATTTTTTTTTGACAATGGAGTGTTCTATGCAGACGCAACATTTTCAGGTCTATTTTATTTCTCCATTTGTCTGTTTAATACATTAAATTATTCAAAAACTAGTAGAATCGATATTGCTAAGCAATACGAAGAATTTCATACATTGTTGCCAGGAAAAATTATTGTACCAAAACAAAATAAAAAGTTGTATAGTATTTCAAGTATAAATCAATTTATACCAGAAAAAGAAAATTTCATTTTTATTTTATATTTAGAATTAAGGTCTTATTCCTAACATTGGTTGCAATGGTCTCATAAGTTAAAAATATTGTGATATTATCTCAATTATAATAATATTAAACAACCACTGTTTCAAATTAACTTGTATCACATCATTTCTACTATCGATAAAATAAAGTGTATACAGTAATTATACAAGCTTAACGTAATAATGAAAATTGTAAAATTTGAATTTTGCCTTAACAATTTCCTTTGTTTGTTTAAATCAAAAATTATATCTACTCTATCTTTCTCTTTAAAATTGTTTTTGAAGGATAATGTAAATTTACTTTTCCTAGTTTAAACATTTCTTTTTTATATTAACATCATATTATCTATATTCTATATACGTATGCTAATATTTAAAAAATTTCTAGGTTGATTTAGTTTTTTTTTTTTTTTTTTTTGTTTTTTGTTGTTTTCAAATATATTTGGAAATTTATTACCACAGAAAAATGGTTTTTGATAAATAAACAAAAACAAAAAAAAAAACTTTTAAAACAATACCGAATTCAAAACTGAAAATTCAAAAATTTTGTTTCCTTTCAATCTACCTTTCTATCAACCTCAATCAATTTCAAAAATTCCATTACGTTTTTTTTTGCTTTTTTATTTTGTATTATTTTTGTTGTTATAAAAAAAAATTTCCGATTTTCAATTTATTTCCTATCTATTTTCACTTATTTTGCATATTTTTTTCCTCTTCTTCTTCTTGTTCTTCTTTAGTTATTATCTAAATTCCCATTTGAATTCTTTGACATGTTTCGTGTTTATCGTTACGGATACCATCAAAGTTATAAATTTTTCTGTTAACGAAGAAAACGGTAATTTTTGTTACAATCCAATAACAAGACTTGTTAACAGAAAATAGCAAAAAAAAAGAAAATGAAAATGGAGGACAAAATATACAACAATAACAACAACAACAAAATAAAAAACATTAAAATGGAAAAAAAACAAAAATAAATGAATAAATTGGTAATGGAAAACTATGAGAGAAGTAAAAAAGAAAAGAATTATATTTCCATCTCTTTCTTTCTATTTTCTGTTTTTTTTTTTCATTTTTGTGAAAACAAAATTTTATTTTTTAATTTACTTTAAAAAAAAAAAAAAAACAAAACCAAAAAAAAATGGATACAATGTACTCAGCAATGGTAACAGAATTTGAAATTTCTGATAGAAAGCCAGAAGAAAAAGAAATAGAAACAAAAATACATTTTCTTCATCATGTTGCAAATTACTAATTCCCTTACCTGATTGGGAGTTTTCCTTCGCTTTTTCTTTCGTAAATCTTTGATGTTATTACATCACGTGCAAATCCAAAATCAGCTATTTTGCACGTATGATCGTCAGTTATCAAAATATTTCTGGCTGCCAAGTCCCGGTGAATTATCTAGAAATAAAATAAGAAAAAAATTAAGTAAAAATAAAAATGAAAAAATTTAAAAGAAAAAAAAACAAAAAACATAAACGTTATTCTCTTTAGTTAAGTTAAAAAAATTACCTCAAACACATTTTACAATCAGGGTTTGGTTGGATGAAGTGCGGAGAATTAAAATAGTATACATTGAACATTTGTACTTGTTTGAAGCAAATACAAGAAAATAAAAAAAATAATTTAGTCAATTCTAGGACTCAAATATCGAAAATGTCTGTATAACAGTATACATAATTCACTTTGTACTGGGATTTGACAAAGTTCAGTTTTTGGTATTGATCCTTTATCATAACAGTGTTTTGTCAAAGAAAAATATTTCATTCTCAAAATTTTGAACAGAGCAAGTTTATAAGCATAACCGAGATAGTTATATCTGCAATAAAGGGAATGTCCTAAAAACAAAAAACAGCAAAAAAACGATGGCGATTTTGTTGTGCTTAGTGAGTAATTGTAAAATGAGAAACAATTTTTTTGCTCAAAAGCGTTGTTCGTATACAGAAAAAAGTTTATCATTATAGGGGGACAGGGAATATGTTAAGACATCAATCAGAAAATTGATTCATTATTAAGAAAATTGCGAATCTAAGCCATCTCCAACAGAAATAGTGTTGAATTTTCATTTATTTATGTTAAGGGTTTATAACTAAACCCAAAACAGTTGTCTTCTCCTAAACATCCAAAAACAAAACCTATTATCCAAACCAGGATTATTTTAATTAAATTTATACAACTGATTCATTTACAAACCACAAACTATGACGTTTATGAACATTAACATAGGTTTACTAACAAACGTCATAATTTGGCGGCATTTTTTACATAGAAAGAATTTTTTCATTTTTCCTTTTTTTTCAATTCAAATAAATTTAACGGACATGTTTCTCAATACTTATTTTAAATCAATGAATTGAAAATTTTTAAATAAATTTTAAAACTAACTTGAAGTATTTTGAACTATAATTATTACGTATGGGAATCCAGCGATGAACTGATGAATAAAATAATGCTTCCAAATAATTTGAAAATTTTTTTAATAAAAATTACTCAAGAAGCTACAAAGTTTTTAGGCAGTGGAAATTAGAATTTTACAAACGATTATGAAATCTGAAATGCGAATTGCAAACTTGATAGCTTAAACAACTTTAAATATAAAAACAACCAGCATAAAATCGGTCAAAAATTTAATGGATTGGAAAACAATTTATTATCAGCTAAGTTCAAATTTAATTTGAATTCTCAGAGTAATTTAAGTTTGGAAGTTGGAGAAAAGTATAGGGCGAATTTAAAAACAAAACATCTAAATTTCATGGAAAAATGAGCAACCATGACATAATATAATTTTGGAATAAAATCTAGTTTTATATTTTGGAATTTTGTTTTTTGGAATATTCAAAAATTTACACATATATTCACTGCTGGCTATGATATAATGGCAGCAGTGATATATTGCACAACCTTGTAATTCAAACTCTATAATTTTCCAATAATCAAAACAAAATGATTGGGTATAACTTACAATTTATTATGAGTATTATAAACCAAAAATATATTCTGTAATGCCCACTCATTGGTATGTTTTTTGTTTTCATACCAAATAACAAAATAAATAGAAAAATTATTTTTAAATTTTTCGAAATTCTTCGTCATTTTTTTATTTATGTTAATTTTTTTTTCTTAATTCTTACTCTTAATGTAGATTTGCAAATCAACTGAATTCAAATGAATTATATTACAAATCTCAATATTAGATTGTAATTAATTTTTCAATATGGAAATATTATGGTTATCATATGGGTATCATATTAACTACTAAAATATAAAATGTTAAATTTATATTTTAGAAACTATAGTTTTCTAGAAAAAGAATTTAATAAATTAAATTAGAAATAAAAATGACTGAGAGACAACGACTTAAAAACCTTATTTTACTTATTTTACAACATGTTATTCCAAACCCACCCTATTTTTCATTTTCATTAATCACCTTCTCCAATTAACTTTCAATCCAATCTATAGTTTTGCTGATGACAGCAAAATCATATGATTTTCTTAAAAAAACTAATGCTACAGCTTCTGCAATCAACTCCAAAAGAAGAATGATAGCTGGTGCACTCAATCACGACCTAATCAAAATGGCCGACAGGGGTAGAGCAAACAGTATCGAGCTTAACACTTCAAAAGCACAAAATTGTCTTGTGAGTAGCAAGCTATGAAGTTATTCAGTGACTCAGCGACTTGAACATTCTCGCTATGCGAGTGAATCAAAATATGCACTGGAATGAGCATATTTTCGATATTGCGAAAAGTAACGCCGAATAATGGGCTTTTTGAGTCGCTGCAAAGCTTATTTTTCATCTCGAGACCTCTTAAAAATCTATAAAGCTTATATACGACCCAAGCTGAAGTATAACTCACATTTATGGGCAGGTGCAGGTGGACAAAGTACAAAACCGCGACATTCTTATACCAATTGGTCATCGTCTTATTGTTGGAGCACTTTTTCTATTTTATGGATATCTATTTGGTGTTGGCACTTGTTCCAAGGAATTAAAGTCACTTTTTCCTGCTCTGAAGCAGCTCTATAGCATAACACAAGAGACATCAAGTGCCCACCCTTTCACAGTGGAAATTCCGAGATGGTTTAAGCCAGTTTATGGAAATTCTTTTATAGTAAGTATAGCTCGATTGTGGAATCGCGTCCCAACCGAAGCATTTCCAATGAGAAAAAGATTTTTTATTTATGATTTACAGAGATTTAAGATGAATATTAACAATATTGTTCGCTCTTTTCCACAAAACTTTTCTTTCCTTTCCTTTTTCAAATTGTCAACGGTACAAGTGTTCAAAGGTTCACAACCTAAGTTTTGGCTATAGTATATAAAAAAGAAATAATAATAATTTTCATTCTCTTCAATGCACTAATAGCGGTATGATCAATTATATTAGGCTCAAGTGAGACTTCGACTTAAGAGTATTCAATAGTCTGATGAAATGTCTGATGTTATAATAATTGGTACATTTTCTAACGACAGAGTTTTATACGCAAAATATTATTTTGATCACAACAAGTTCATAAATTGACATGAATGTTGTAAAGCAAAATTATTTTTTTTTAATTTCGAATTATTTAAAAAAATAACTTGTACGAAACATTTTCAAACTTAACCGGTGAAATAAATATCGATCTCATAATACAGATGCTATAATAAACATTTTAAGCAGTATAAGATATAACATTCGAAATATAGGAATGCTGCCTTGAATAGATCAAGTATTTGAGATGCAAACAAGGCAGATAACTTAGACATCGGAAAGAGAAACAAATGAAAACATTTTCTTAATATAATACGTCCTGATACCTATTGACTCTTGTATAATACAATTCAAAATTAAATTACTCATAACTAACTTTTAGTATTAAAAATAAAAACCTAGATTTTATTAAGATACACTAACCGATTAAAGAACATAATTATATATTGCCTAGCCCATTTATAATACATAATTTTAATTTTTCTAACAGCCAAGTACTTTTACATTAGCATAATTATTGTTCTGCAACATTGTACATATAAAACGGAACTTATTACTTCACTGGCCGGATACTCCGCCATATAATAACAAATCTCTATTTTCATAACTTCTAAAATGCAAAACAAAAAAAAACTTTTGAATTGACGTGAATAGAGATTTAAACCGTTTTGTTGAAAAAATATATATTTTTTTTTAATTTAATAATTTTATCGTTCAAATTAACTCTGATAAGAAAATAACAACAACAATCAAAAAACCTTTTCAAAATAGACATAATAAAGAGCTAAGGATTCGTGTAAAAATGTTTCATTTATTTTTATTTTCTAAATACCTACATTCAACAACATATCCATATATTACTAAAAACCATACCTATAATATACAAAAACCTACATATCATTATAGACGCATTGTTTTTTGTTCTTTTTTTTTTTTTGCACCAAAATTACATGACATTACGTACGTACTTAAAAAGTGTAGCTTAATATTAATAGAATAAAATGGCAGGTGTAATTTACTGTTCTTTACTCTTAATTTATAAAAAAAAAAAACAAAAATTTTTGGAAAATTAAAGAAAAAACGAGTGAAATTTGGGAAAACAGTGAACAAAAAATTAAAAAAAAAAAAATTGTAGCTACGTACTTTCAACAACGCGATGAATTAAAAGTTTTTTTTTATATTGTTTCACTCTTTTTATTTTTAGAAGAAAAGTACAACATTGTGGCACCTGCTCGTTCATTATAAAATTTGTTACAAAATACATAATCTTAAAATATATTTCTATGTAGGTATAGCTATTATGTTCGTGTGATTGTATTTACATTATTATAAATATTTTGGTTTTTCTTATGTTTTTGTTTTTTTTTTATTTAAAAATTCTTTAACAAAATTATAAGACTAATTAAAGTTTTAATTGAAGATTTCTTTTCTAGTTTAACTTAATTAAGTTTCGGATTTAGTGAAAATCTATAATAATTTTTCTCATTTGTTTTGGTTTTATTTTTCTTATTTTTGTTCAGTTATTTTTATAATAACTTTCATTAATTATTTTTTGAAAATTCTAATTGCACTTTAATGGTCCTTCAAAATGCAAGATAATAATTTCATTGATTACTAAATTTTTAATTTTATTAATTAAATTTTTGTTTTACTTATTTAAAATCTTTTTTTCATCAGAGGTGTGTAATGAAGATAAATTAAGATATTAATTCTATAATTTTGGGTTTACAAAAATATATCGCGAATTGAAAACTGAGTTTTTAGATTATCAGAAAATGATTTTAACTTCAATTAGCTAAAAAAGGAATAGAACAAAAAATAGCAGGACATTTGAAAAGAATAACACTCAGCTAAAATAAAATTAATAATTGTAATAATTCACAATGGACCTTACTGGTCTAAGTGTGTCGGCGTACTGTCGGTAGCAACTACTACTAATTGATTTTAATTGAATACTTTAGCTTTCAGTAACACACTAATTAAATTGAGGCGTCCATTTCCAAAATGCGACATGTTAGCGCCATCTTCCTAATTCTGAGATAGCTGCAACCGAAAAACTAATATCCTGTTATTAAAAACTATGTCACATGTCACGATAATTTGTTGCTCAAAAGTTTAATTAAAGATGTTCTTGAACAGCCTGTGGAAAGTTTTAGTCTCATACGAAAGCAATCATTTCAGTAAAACCAGGTTCAGAACTGCTGTTATAATATAGCTAGATTTGAAAGTGAAGCATTTAGAAACTGAATGCAAAAACTTTTGTTTTTTTTTACTCGCGAATACTGTAAGTGTTGTATAATAATACATATTTATATATAAAATATGTTATTAACAAAAATATCAAAATACATATTTTAATTGAGTTAAAAGTACTTAATAGGAATATTATTTTTCTTAACAATCAATATAAAAAACGTTAATTAAATTCTGGAATCATTATCAAAGTTATCTACCTCATAGTGATCGAGGTTGTGTGATACTTGTCCTTCTATTTCAATATGATCACCAAAATGTAATGCTGTACACTAAATCAGGATTACAAAGCTATTCAGAACCATAGAGCTTTTGAAGCAATTTTTGATTTTTTAACGTGCACTTCAATTGTGGCTAAAAGTGTTTCAACTTACATCCCTTGTTTTCATAAATGCAAACCTGCAGTCAATCTGCATATTCTGAATTTATGAACACACTTGTCAGATTTTCTGAATGCTTTCACGGATATTTCTAAAGCTTTTGACAAAGTACACCACTCTTTACTACTCTCTAAACTTCAAGCTCTTGGTATTCATGGTACCTTCCTTCTATGGCTTCAATCTTATTTGATTGGTCGTAAACTCTGCGTTAAAATACAAAATTGCACGTCATATAACTTCGAGGCTACGTCTGGTTTTCCACAAGGAACTCATGTGGGGCCACTATTATTTTTATTGTTTATGAACGATATCAACTTCGATATTAAGTCTTTGATCTTATCATTTGCTGACGATACTAAACTTTTTGCGGTTATTAAGTCGGAGGAAGATTTCCATCTTCTGCAGCAGGATCTTGACAAATTCTACTCTTGGTGTAATATTACGGCCTTACCATTAATATTAATAAGTGCAGTTACATGTCATTTTCTAGGAAACAAACTCTAATTGAATCTTATTATAATATCAACGGTTCTATTATTGAACATGTTAATATATTAACATAATAAATTAACTTTTAATGCTCACATAGATCGAATTATTTCTAAAGCTTTTTCCATGTTAGGTTTCATTAAGCGTAACTCACAGCAATTTTCTGATCCTTATACATTCAAAAATTTATATACTGCACTTGTTCCTCGAATATGCTTATCCGATCTGGATGCCTTATTATGATAAACATATTAAGAGAATGGAGTCTGTTCAAAAGAATATGATTAGATTTTGCCTACGTAAATTCAACTGGCAATCTTATATTACTGGATATTTAGCTAAATGTCAACTTAATAAGCTTTCTACTCTTGAGGCTAGGTGAAATGCTGCATCCGTAATGTTTTCCTATGATATCATATCTGGCAGAATAAAATGTCCATCTATTCTTCGCCTTTTATAATGTCTACGCTACAGTGCGCGATTTCAGAAGCCAAAGATTTTTATATCTTCAAAGTCATAGAACGAACTATGGTTTTTCCGAACCTATAGCAAACTCTCAGCGCTTATTTAATAACAGTTTTTCAGTAATTGATTTCAACTACTGTAGATTCGTTTTTAGGAGAAAAATCAAAACATTTTTTGATACATTACAATAATTCTTCTAATTTTAATTAATTATAATTTTATTCTACAAATTTATTAAAATTATTCTCTATTATCATTTGAATGTACTGCCTACCTTTATAATTACTATTAATACTTATTTATACTACTTAAGTCTGAATTTTTATTTTTTTAACTTCTTTTCTTGAATTAATGTTATTTTTAACTTGAAATTGTTAATGCATCTTATTGTTAATATTATTTTATATTTGAAATTATTTTTATATTTACAATTTTTGTTTTCTATTTCTAGTTTTATTTTATTTTAGTTTTTAATATTTTATAAGCAAAATCTGTAAGGGACTACCCAGTAGATTGAAATAAATAAACAATAAATAAATAAATGCAGACTCAAGGTCTGCTGAACGTCAACTTGGCAGAATAAATTTTTAGTACGCATAAAATTTTTCGAAATAGTTTTCTTTGATGTTTTGAGTACTTTAGTTTTTGTTTTGTTATTTAAAAAAAAATGTTATTTTCAAAATGTCAGTATTAATGAACAGAAACTTTGCAGAATTGTCAAGTAAAGGTAAAATATAGATAGAATTTGTATTCATTATTGCAAAGTACGCCAACTGGTTGTTGCAAGCTTGTTGACAGTTTGCAGCATTTATGAATACACCCATCCTCTTTTCAGGAGATACTTATAAGTTTCGAGATCAGACCAAGATTAGTAGTTAACTTAGCCCGTAAAATAAACTGTTATTCTGTTAATGCTCCGAGTAAAAAAAGTGTTTTGTTTTTCAAAACTTCAAATGCCAATTTTTGCTGGATTTTTTTATTCAGTAGGTAATATTTTTAGTACAGTTGTTATTTGCAATCTGAAGCTGTCCAGTCGGCACCTAACTTATTTACAGTTCGAAAATCTGAAAAAATTTCGTAGTATTCCTTCGGTTTGATGATCACATTCCTTTTTCTAATTAATCCCTATATCGAATACACGATTGAATGGTAAGATAAAATAAAAAATAAATAAATAATATAAAGCTAAAAAACAGCAATTAACCAAATAGTCGAACATGAACCATTTTGGAACAGCAAAATATAAAAAAGCTCATTTTGGTTCTGCAAAAATTTACATTAGGACTCATTTTGAAATTGTAACGAAATTTTAGACTCTATTGTGGAGGCAAACGGTACTCGTTTTGATAGATTTAAATATTGTATTTATGTAAGGCAAGCATATTTTAAATATAAAATTTTGTGTTTTTTTGTAAATTGAATAACGCGCACTTTGGATCTGGACAATTTAAAATTTTATTTCATCTATTGTTAAAAATAAATTCTTATATTGGAGCTTACCAATATATAAGTAAATTTATGTAATTAACTGTAACAACAAACTTATTTACTTATTGCATATAAATTAGTAAAAAATAATAAAACAAAAATATTCGATATTTATGAAAATTGGTACTATGCAGTGTGAAAATAGACTGATGGAATTAAATCTTGGAGATTAACGAAATTAGATTTCGAGTCGAATACAAAACATTAAAGAAGTCTACCAGTAGTAGACGAAATAGCCGCAACTGTAATTATTATAAAAATCAATAAGTATTATAAAAAAATGTTACTGTAACGGTAAAGAATAAGTTTTTCTAAATACTGAAAAAAGTTAAACACCATCAAATACATAACACATAATCATTTTATTCTTATTTTGTTTGTCTAGTTTTTATATTATACAAATAAAATGGGATCTTACACCTGGGGTACATTTTTATACTTCAATATTTAAAAATATATCTGGTATATTGCTGTATATTTCATATACAATTCTATCTTAGGCCTGCCACCTTATATCACATATTGCTGAAAAAAAAAACTTATACTTAAAATCTGCATCTTTAATATACATTTTAATAGTAATATGTTTTCCTTGAAAAACTCAGCCTTGGAAATTTATAAAAAAATTATTTTTAATAAGCAAGAGACCTAATATTATTTTTTTTATTTGTGTAGAATAATTTCTACGTCTTTGTTAAAGAGTCGTTTTGTAAAAAATTTAAAAATAAGAATTCTTAGATGTTTTTCAAACCATTATTGTAACAAAATTTATGACAATAATGTGCGTGCAAATTTAATTAATTATTTTTTTTTTTTTTTATTATGATTATTATTATTAAAATGAAGCATAAATACAACATTTCAATTTTTTAATCCTTTTAAGTTTATTTAATCAGAACAGATTTATCCACCAAAAAAAAAATTTTAATAAAAGCTTAAGGTTTTATGTTATTAAAAGGGATTACAAACTTTAAATAAAATATTCTAAAAGCAATATTATAATATTTTATAAATTATTTAAGAATCTTTAAAATAATGGGAAATATTACATAATATTAAATTTAATTTAAAATACAATTTTAAATAATTTAAAATGTTTTTAAAACAGGAAAATATTTTAGATAATGTTTTTTTTTCATTGTCTTTAATTCAATTAATTGGCATTAAAAATTTATATAATATGAAATAATCTCATCTTTTTAAAGGACTAAGAATTTTATTTAAAGTAGGAGGAAGATAACAGAGATTTTTTTTCAAATGTAGCTATTTTTATAAAATTAAAATATAAGAAAGTTTAAAATTTAATTCTTAAAAATTAAACTAAAATAATTTATCGTGTATAAAAAATATTAATATGGCGCTTGCTAAATCAGAGAATATAATTTTTCATAGAGATTTAGAATTTGAACTTTGTTCAACATTAAATCAATAACTTTGTTAAGACTCACCACAAAGTTGGCACCAATTTAAGATTCATTGAAATTTTAGACTCATATTAGTGATTTAAGCTAGAATAAAATTTCTGATCAGGTTATGGGCTAGAAATATGGTACCAAAAATATACAAACAGCATTATAGGGTAAAATAAAAATTTAAACTTTAGTCAAAATAATTACTTTTTTTATTGTTGAAACTTGAATTGGACAACTTTTCTTGCACTTTGTTTTTATATATAGCAAAATCAAGGTGCACTTAAACTATACGTATGCATTACTTATTATTGTTTTTACTACGAAACTCTTTCTTTTCTTTCATCCTTGAATTTGTTCAATGGTTATAATCTTCGGTAAAATCAATGTTTTAAATGTTCTTATTCAGTTATGTATATACTTTTGCATTTATATAGTTATATTATAACTATTTAATAATTATTAATTACTTGTTTTTATTATTATTTTTTTTATTTAACAGTCAATACTGTTCACTTGAAAGGTTAGCAATGAAGAGAGCTATCCACCTTTACATATTGTTTATATAGTGATGCTCGTCAATTAATGGTGGAAACACGTATCCGGATATGATTACCGGATGTAATAATGGAATCAATTAAGTTGCATAAGTGCCACGTAGTACTACATGCGCCACGTAGTGACTGTTCCTACCATTGACTGCCTTACACCATCTATTGTTTCATGTGGTATATAACTATATAATTATAAAATTTTCATTTGACCAGATAGAGTTCTGGTATTAATGTCCTCAGTTTGTAAAATATTATTTTGATGGATTAGTTCGATAACCCACTGGTACATATTTAATTTCCTTCAGTTTACTTAACAATGTGCATACATATTTGTACATCAGTATATTAAGCACTATTGCAATTTGTAATATTTTGTAACAGAATGTCAGCCTTGTAATGTTGTTCTATTCTCTCTACATCATCTGTTCGTTGTCGAACTGAGGCTTGCCCTAGCTTACAACTTTCATTTATTCTTCTTTATCTTGTGCCACTGTCCTCGATTCATTAATCCCAATCTTTTGACAGTTATCCTCGATTTCGTCCAGATATCTTGATCTTGGTTCATCTCTAGTACGGTATTGCGTCTCGTATTCTCTTTGGCATCCTTCGATCTTTCATTCTCACCGCATATCCTGTCCATTTTATATAAATTTATTAAGTATTGCATCCATCAATTTGTGCTTCTAATAGCTCTTCATTTGATCTTATTTGGTCGCTATATAGTCATTTATCTTGGGACCAAATATTTTTGTAAATATTTTTCTTTTGAGTACTTTTAATTTACGTTCTTTACTAATTGTCATTGAACAGCCTTCGTAGCTACTGATTAAGACCGATTGTATTATGGTCTTCAGCATTTTTAATTTAATTGTTCTGTTCAAAATTTTAGACAGAAAAAGGCCTCTGTATTCGTAGAAGCATTTTGTGTACTGCTTGGATTTTATTATTAAAATATCAAATGCATTTCATTTTATTTATTAGATATGTATTAAGGTATCTAGATATCTAAAATTGTTTACTGGTTGAAAATTGTGCTAATTTTATTGTTAAAATTTGGGGGATATCGTTTTGTTTCGCTTGCGCCATCTGTATGTATTTTATCTTACTTTCGTTAATTTTTAATCCAGCTTTTTTTTCTAGAGCCAGAAATATTTTTGTTAATTTGTTACAGGATGTGGCTACAATTGTAATATGGTCAAACTGTTACCTTGTATTTGTTGTGTCTGAGTGTTAAGATATTTTGTCAGTTTTCGTGGGGTTTCCATGCTATTGAAGGTATAGTTTTCACCATATGTCTTTGATGTTTTAATCTATGCATACTCATTTATTAATTTTTTATCATTTTCTGAATATTTCCGAACTCTTTGGAGTTGACATTTGGGTATAGAAGGACTTTTAATATCAAATTAGGATTCTTAAGTTAAGCAATATAAGTAAATATTACATTTACAGCTGCCAACACAAGGATATCTACACTAAACTTTATTTCACACCCTCTCTCTTTACTATACATTGCTCTGCATTGATACTGAATTCAAATCAATTTTGACTCTGCGTTTTTGATTTGAGTTAAAATTGAATTTTAACTTATTTTTTTGTTTTCAGTTACTTTACGAGAAATTCACTTTACCTTATATTTTCTTGGCCTTTAGATTTTTTTCTTGTTTTTTAGAACGTGTCTAAAATTCAACATTATGAGATTGTATAAAAAAATTAAATATTGTACTTTTGTAAATCCAAGTCTGAAATTTCATCACGTTTAAAATATCAAATGCACGTGGTCATTCAATATGTATGAGCCATTTAAGAAACGCATAACATTACACACAATTTGGGGAGTCCCATTCTATAATTTCATAATGATAAGCACGACTTATAATCGTTTAAAAACAAACGAAAACAATATGCTAGCATTAAAATATTTAAAACAAGTAAATAAAAATATAAAAATTTTCCAATAGGATTTTTATGTAAATTTTAACACCAAATATCCATTGGTTTTATATGCATATTAAAACAAAAAAAAAATAAGAGATTTTGAATATGTGTACGCGTAGGGATTTACTAGTGTATTAATGGTTTATTAAAACCCTTTTAAACGTTATTTTAAATTTTTTGTCACAAACAAAAGTACCAGAACTATCTATAGGATATATATATCCTAGTATATAGCAATAAAAATATTAAACAAACAATGAAAAGATATAAGCTTATCATAATGGCATAATAATCATTGTGTTATTAATAATGATAACAGAGTAGCCATACTGATGGTCATGAAAATTCAGATTATAAAGATTATAAAAAGGTTAATAAGAGCTGTGATTCTTGTATATAATTATTTTTATTTTAATTTTATATGTGTACTAAGTGAAAGTTCATAATGCAAGAACGAGTCCTTGATGCGACTTTATTATATTTTATTTTTAAATATGAAAATAAATATTATATGATTATTAAAAAAAAAAAAAAAAACAAAAGTATATAATTTATGTCCAAGGTATTTAGTTCTATTCAAAAGGAATGAAGAAAAATTGCAGCAATGAAAAAACGTTTTTTAAAAGTTAAAAACACATTTTTTTTTTACATTTTCCATTATCCCTAGAGCATAAAATTTTAAATACAAAAGAAAGAAGGGGAAAAAAATATGGCACCTCAGAAATAATGAAACAAATGAAAATATAACTGAAAAGTTAGTAGATTATTTTCAGTTTTTCCGGAAGGACATTTTCAAATGTTGCACATTGCGATTTTTTATATTTTTATTAATCAGTTTTTTTATATATACATATGTATTTAAATTATATAAATTTTTAACTATTATAGTAATTATTTTCACACAAAATTCTTACTACACATTTTGCAGTCGAGGAAATTCGTTTGTAACCATAGAAGATTAATTTTTATTGTTATTATTTGGTTTATAGTTTAAATAGAGGAAAATATAATACTTTTATGCATTGGAAATATTTACTAGAACCGTATTATTTTATTCGTACTTTCTACACGTTTTATATAGCTAACACAACCTTGTTTACTTGTGTTTTGTTAAAAATCGATTTCACAACGGCAAGACCTTGTGTTATACTACATTGTAACCTTCATTTTATTCATGTTAATCATACTATGTCATATACTGTTTATTGTTTTCTTAGAGACTTTTTTTCATTGTTTTTTAACATTAGTTGGAATTTTAATTTGTTAACAAATAAATATACTAGAACTATGCTATAATAATGAACGCCTAGTTACTTAAAAATAATTTTTTTCCAATTTAATCAATCCAACATAAATTAGTTAACTTTACCTAACATTTCAGCCGACCTTTAAGTTTTGAAATTGCATATTAATGGAAACATAAAATTACAGCATAACGCTACATTAATTCAAAAATATGAAATTGTTATTAAGCGAACCGAAGATATCAAACAACTTCAAACTCAAGATCCAAAAGTTGTAGTACACAAACTTAAAAATGTAATTGGTAGTTCCTGATTGACCCTTATGCTCTTCATTTAATATTTAATTTTCGATTTAGTTTTGTAAAAAATAATTTATATACAATGTAACACAATATGACACAAATACTAAATTACTAATTTGAATAAATTTATATACAAACACTATATGGTAAAAATTTATTTCTATTTAAAAATCTTAAAAAACATTACAAAACATAAGCTACTCCCACTTCCAAG
This sequence comes from Argyra leucocephala, assembly GCA_963942445.1. NCBI lineage: Eukaryota > Metazoa > Arthropoda > Insecta > Diptera > Dolichopodidae > Argyra > Argyra leucocephala. Next base: position 94,293,560 of record OZ012677.1, read on the forward strand.
TCTTAATAAAGTTTTCACATATTTTCTCTACTAAACATAAATAATTTTATTACACCTGAAAGTAAAAATCTTTCAAAAATGTAAACTGAATTACAAACACTCACTCATAAGATAAAATAAAACAAAAAAAATAGTACCTAATTCATTTAAATTATTTCCGAACCTAGAATCCTTTTTCAGTTTTTCTTTTCTAATATAAAATTGAAGAAAAATGAAAAAAAAAATGATTTTACTATAAAAAGTTTAAATTGAAAATTCACACATAATAAATTTGTCCCAAAAACAAAACAAAAAAAATGAATAAAAACCGAAAAAACGAATAAAGTTAAAATACATATATATATATATATATATTTATATATCTAACTCTTATAAGATATTTGATACAACGTTATGCTTCACATATACAACAGAATGATGTTGGAAAAGAATATTATAATACTAAGTCTATTACAATCAATAAAATATCCTGTAACCACTCAATATCCAAAAGGATTTATTTATAAAATATATTATGTTTGTATATGTATGTGCACATGTACGAATGACGGTAGTAAAATTATTTCGAAAAATAAATGTATTCAAAGGATATCATGTAAATTATTTTTCTTTTTTAAAATAGAATAGGATAGAGAGAGAGATGAATATATTGTAGGTATATTATTAACATTTATATAAATGCATTAACAGAGTTACCAAATGATTTCTTTTTATGACAAATCTATTACGAATTTAATTTAAAGTACACTTCTTTCAATTTCTCTCTTCCTTTTGCTAACTCATTTGTCAACTTAATGTGGATTATCCCCTATCTAAATCTGAGTGTGATAATTTGAAAAAAAAAAAATAAGTAACAATAGTGTCTAAAATAGTAGACAGGATGCTTAATAGATCTCAATGTATTATTGCATGCTTTCTGTGAGTCCGTAGCCCTTCGATTAAAAACAAAAATTAAATTTCCATTGTAATATCTTTTTTATTAACTAAAACTTAAAATTTTGAACTATTTTGAACTCTACTAAATATGTATATAATTTTTAGCTAACTGTAAAAAAGAATTTATTAACAAATTATATTTTTACGAAATTCAGTAAAAAATTTTAACTTTAGAATTTCGCTACCCTCTGCAATAGAAAAAATGACATACTTTTCAAATTTCCAAAACCGAATTAAGATCCGACTCTCGATACGTGGACTTAAAAAAAATTAAACGTTGGTTACTTCTATAAAACTCTGTTACAAACTAATGAAAGCGTTGGGTCTTGAAAATGTGTTCTTTTTCGAAGTACTAAACCTTTTTTCTTTCATTCTTGTTAAATCCTGTTTTTGTAGTTTGTAAAATCATGTTTTGCTAGATGCATGCTAAAAAAATAATTTAAATCTATATTATAATATGTAGCATACAGTAAAAGCGTACTTTTCGCGGTTTTTCGTGTTCCTTCGGTTTTTTCTTTATTCAATAAATCTATGATGTAGGCCGTGGAGATCGAAATACATTTTTATTAAACAATTATCCGTTATTTAAAACCCCCTGGTAAATCTCCGGTCAGCCAAAAAAAAAGATTATTGCTGTGAAACGGCACAATAAAATAATATTTAATAAATTTGAAATTATCTGAAAACAATGTATAGAATAGTAATATTAATAGCAAACCACAAAAAAATTGCTTTCCTTTTTTCGGCCGGGTATGTACCCGGGTGTTTCTTCTAGTTTAAAAAAATAAATAAATCGAATCATCGCAAACGCGAATATCATTCCAAAATATTGTTTTTGGCACTGAATAGCTTTTCAACAACTCAAATTCATCATACTACTTATAAGCAGTTATTGAGCAGTTACGGTCTAGTTGTATTGAAATTGGTTTACCAGAGATAAACGAAAAGCTTGTTTTATATTTTTCGATGAAATAAGATGGTAATCGTGTTACCATAATAAATTTTTTAACAAAATAGAGTTCCATTAACAGCCAATCTTGGCTCATTTTTCTTTTATTAAAGTTTGGCTTTTTCTATTTAAATATGGCTGGTTTTTTTTTATATCATGAAATCTTAATAAAGTCAAAATATATTTTTTCTTTTTTCTACAGTGTAACTTATACATATGTGAGGTGAGACAGCCTAGTCATACTGTCAAAACATGAATTGTTTGTTGCTGTTAAGTTAACTGTTTGAAGAAGCTAAGGCTTAAAATTCGGTTTTTTCGTTGTATAAGAAAATCTAGATTTGAATTTTAAAATTATAGTTTGAAGTTATTATTCTACTTTGACGTTAGTGTGTTTTTGTTTTGAAAATTTATTTAGCAAAATATACCTACATAAAATTGAAATAAACATAAAATTTTAATAAAAAAAAAAGTAATTTTAATAAATTTAAATTATAATAATATAAAAATAATAAATAAAATTTTAAATTATATTTAAATTAATTTTAGTTTACTAATTTTTGAAATTTCAAAAAACAAATCTGTTAATATGACACTAAATTATTATTCAGTACAAAAAAATTATAGTCAGCACATATCGGAAAATAGATCGTTACTAAGAAGGTTATCTATCTATTAACAAGAGATAGATAGAAAGTGCAGCTGTGGCCACACATTTGTAAAAATGATTAGTTTACACAGCATAATGGAACGCTATTAGTAACAAAAAATAATAATTAAGAATTGAATTTTCATCATTTGATTAAAATCACCCTGTAAAGTGTTGACAAATTCATATATTATATAAAAAAAAATTAATCATAAACCCAGGGTGGTCATATTCTCACTGAAAAACAAAATACTTTCACGGTTTTTACTGTTGCTGCAATACCTTTTGTCAGTGACCCAGGAGAATGAAGTAAATGTAAAAAAAAATACAATTGAGAGTATATAATTTGGCAATAACTTAAATAAAATGGAACTGCACTATTTAGGAAGTATTAGTTTCTTACAACATGACTAGTTTTCCATATGTAATAAGTTGATATACCACAATCATTAATATATAAATAAATACTCGAATAACATTACACGTTTCCATTTTATGTAGTAAAAATTATTTAATGTACCCCCAAATATTATTCATAATATGCGATACATTAAGGTCTAACATCTAAAAAAAAATCTGGGCATGTGGGATTTCAATACCAACCATTTAAGAATTAGAAGCCTTAATGAAATAAGAGTAGAAAACTTTCAAAGATTACGTAATATAGTATACATTCAATTTGCTATTCGAGTGATGCCATCGAACCAACTTAGTACTTTATTAAATACAACACCCAAGCTTTTAGCATGATCCACAAACGGAATATTACTATTATTAAATATTAGAAGTGAAAAATTTTAGGATAAATCTTTAGAATAAATCACAATAGCTTGAGACTTAGCGGGATTCAGCATAAGTTGATTAGCTGCAGTTCATTGAGAAATAGCTTCAAGCTCAACGTTCAGCATAATATGTAAGCTGGGCAATACAGCAGCTGATACGAATTTGTACATTATCAGTTTGGAATATAAATGATAAATACACTGAATATTAGTAGCCTTTGGGTACACCACATCCAACTTCAAGTTGATCAGAGGTTGATTCATTTATTTATTTATTTCAAACTTAAATCAAGCAGCTACAAATTACTTACATCTATAAAAATTAACATTTGAGAAAGTAAAAAAAAAAAAAATAATACTAAATACAATTACATTTTTTTATATAGTTATAAACTTAAAGTTGTATAATTTAACAATACTACTAAATACTATAATAGAGATGTTATGAGTAGCTGTGTAATTAGTTTAATTGGTGTAGTTGTTTTTTTAAAATAGACCTTGAGAGGGAGAAGTCAATTAAGGCTTTATATTTATTTCCCAATATTAACATTCTGTCAATGGGTTCAAATCTACCGTTCTATGTTGTGCCACAGTTAGTTCTATTTTGTGCCAGTGTAATAAGATTAACAGATCGAAGTCGAAAATTGGTGCTAATAACAATTTTATCAGAAATAGGTGGAGAGATAATAATTACGTTTAACATTTTCAACAATAAAAATTATATCTACAATTTTCCTACTTCTCTGTAGTGTATCCAAATAAATTAGGTTTAATCGATGTTCATAAGCAGGTAAACGAATGGGATCTTCCCAAGGAACATTACGAAGGAAAAATCTTAAAAATTTTCTCTGAATAGCTTCAACTCTTTGAATATGGACATCATAAAATGGAGATTATACTTGGCTGGCATATTCCACATTAGGTCGGACAATTAAGGGTCTTTAAAATATAAGGATCGGAAAATTTCTTTGTCCAACGTTTTATGAATCCTAATAAGGAATTTGATTTATTTATAATGTTATTTAAATATAATTTAAATGTTAATTTATCATCGAAAAGCACACATAAGTCTTTAATAGAATTAACTTTTAGTAATAGTTCACCATTAAAAGAATAATTATAAGCTAAGAGATCAGAACGGTGATTATAACTCTCACTTTTTAATGTTGAGAAGTAAGTTATTATTTGTACACCATCAGAGAAAGTAACTATCAAGGTCATCTTGAAGTAACACTATGTCACTTACGGACTTAATTTTTTTTAAATTTTCATATCACCCGAGTAAATTTGTATTCTGCTATTTTTGATTACTGAGGCAACATCATTAATAGAAATTATACATCAAAAAAACCTTAAGTGGCTATACCTTGTAGAACACCTAATTATGTCCATATATCATGTTGAAATAGATGACCTGAACAAAACATTATAGACTCTATTGATTAAATATGAGTTGATCCATTTTAGAAAGATTAACGAAAACCCTAATTTTCGTAATTTAAGCAATATTACACTATGTAGTAAAATATCAAAAGCTTTAATAAAATCCGTGTATACTACAAGTGCTTGTAAACTTTCTTCCATATTATTAATAAATGTTGAATTTGATTCAACAAGATTTGTTACCACCGATTTATATATGAGTGAGATTAAGAAGATAGTTTTCAATTCAGTTAACAGCACATGAATTACATCCAATCCAAATAACGAAAGACAGAAAAAAATTTATAAAAAAATGTATTAAATAGATAATTTTAAATCTACCAACTGATAGCCATAAAAAATTTATAATTCACAAAATATCTGTAATAGATGGTAACTATTATTTTATTAAAAAGGAAAATTAACAATATTCAAATTAAATCATTTCTAACTATTTCTCAACAGATTGTACAATATTAGGGAAGTAAATATCAAAAATTCAATATTCTATTACATGATATCCTAAACACATACGTACATACTTTGTCTTTTCATTCAAATACATAGTACATAATAACTATTAGGTATATCGAAATTTTAATTATTTTAAAATATACTCCTAGAATATTATGTACATAATATGGTAAATTACACAAATCATATATTATATACATCATATTGTCTATATATATGTATGTATTACATTATTATTTATATTTAAAGATATCTAAGTTGAAATTAAAAAAATATATTATATGTATATACCATTATGATACCATTTAATTTATCTATTAAAGAAAATCATTTTGGGTTTCGGATGTATATATTTAATATACTTGCACATATATAGCATTATATACATATATAACGACATTTCTCCGATAATATTACTTGGTATTTTTTTTTTTTTATATATTAAAATTTTATTTCTATTACGTATGAACTCAAAGAAAGGGTTTCCATTTAGGATGTAACACGGTATTTAATTATGTAAATAGTTTACTTTAATCTGACGAATTCGTATTTTAATTTATATTATACAGTAATGAGATTTTGTAAGACTTAGCTTTGAAATGTTGTTTTTTTTCTTATTCTAAACTAAAGAATTAAGAATAAAGAATATAACAAAGAAAAATAAAGTAACCTATCCGGTCTAAAACGGTTTGTAATATAAACTATTTCAATTACTATAGGGCAAAGAAAATTTTGAAAAAAAAAAACTAAAAGTAATCTGTACACTAGAAAATGAATGTAATATTTCCATATACAAGGAATATATATATGTAGTATTTTTTATAAGGTAATATAATAAATTATATACCCGAATAATGTAATGTAAGTAACATAATAAATTCGGTAATAAAACAACAAATTGTATTTTTGAAGAATAACTCGTTGTATTAAATATGCATTATGTTCTATGTACTTTACCAAAAATAATAATAAAATTTTGATATAGGTTTATTAGCTTCAGCCTCAAAATTCTTTAACAAGTTATTGCTTGGAGTGTTAGGAAAATATTGTTTAGAAAAGAAAGAGGTCTGAAGGGAATTAAGAAAATAATGTCCAAAAATATATCGTCGGCTTATCGTAAATACCACGTATCTCATTTTTTTTTCAAATTTTATATTTTTTAACTGAAATGTTCGTATTGAAATTTGGCGCCTTTTCTATTGACTTTCTCTCCGAAAATATTATTGTAACGGTAATTACAATAAGTTTTTAATAACACGTATCTTACGAATGCTAAAACTTACTCTGAAATAACACGTATCTCTTAGTTTTCATTGCATAGCGTTCATCGTAGGAGTGCCTGTGTTTATTTAATAAGTTTTTAAAGTATTTAAATATTATAATTAATTAAGTGCATTGATTTGTTTAAAGGTAAGTAATTAAAAAATATATTTAAAACAAATATTATAAAAAAAAATATGAATACATTGAACATAAAAGGAAATCGGATTTAGCTAAAATGAAAAAGTCGAAGGATAAAGTACGAGCTCTAAATAATGAAATTGATGTATATAAAATGAATGTTCAAGCAGTCAAAAAGTGTGCAAGACTTGATGCTAGTACCCTCTACTTCAAACAAAAATTACAGGTAAAACATTTATTTTTAATTTAATGTAAATAAACTGAAAATAAATAATTACAGGTTCATAATTATACAATCTATAACTTAAAGGATCACAATTGCGTCAATTACTGGTGGAATGAATGTGAAAGTGATTTGCGGGCATCAAGTTTCATTTTCTTGTCTTATAAAACATTTACACGACTATTTTGTTCCGGATCGTAACATTATAATTTTTTCTGATGGTTGTGGATATCTGAATCGAAATGCAATGATGTCAAATGCTCTACTTAAATTTGCTGTCCAGAAAAACATTGTGGTAGAGCAAAAGTATTTAGAAAATGGCCACACAGAAATGGAGTGTGATGCTGTCCACAGCATGATTGAACGGAAGATAAAGAATCACCCAATTTATTTACCAATAACAATGAAACCTTTTCCATTAAAATGGAGATGAATACCAAGAACTTCCAATTCGAATGACTAAAGATTTTGACTTTAATGTGCCATTAAAAAAGCTGCATACTCAGCAGCTAAAAATTACTAAGTCAAAGTACAAACATCTACAGAAATTAAAATCAGTAATTCCTGAAGATAATCATTGTTTTTATGACAATTTACCAAAAGAAGACAACTAACCACCTTTAAGCATATTTAAACAATATTAATGTTCCTATATTGATACCGAATTGAATTATTTATAATTTGTGTTAATTTATTTTTGATTTTTGTAATTTATTTTTTGTTTTTATTTTGTTTTTGTTAATTACTTGAATTTTTTTGAATTTATTAATAAATAATTAAATTACTTTTATAAAATAATTTTTCTTTTATTTGAACATTAAAAAAATATTTTTGATATAATAACACGTATCTTTACTCTATCAAATTTTTTAATAACACGTAAGTTAGATAAAACTTGTAATACTTTATATTATCTTAAAAAATATTTTCCAAATAATGCATTACGTAATACATAAATAAGTTAGAAAAAAGTCGGGTTTTTACAATTGATGACTAGTGAAATAATTCGTTTTTTCTCTCTCCTGAAAATTTAGAAAAAATAAGATACGTGGTATTTACGATAAGCCGACGATATGTATAATAAAGATCTGTAGATCCCCTAAAAGATTTTCAGATCATAGTGGACACTCTGTATTATATAATTGAAACTTACTCCTCTCGATGTAAGATAATCCATTCCTTTTGCTACTTGATACATAAAAGATGTTAAATCACCTGATGTTAAAATATTTGATTTGCCATGAGTATTACCATAATGCCTGTGGAAAAGAAAAAAAAAAATTTTTAATTAAAAATAAATTATATAGATAATTTTATAAAATAATATAACAGACTACATGCAAATATTTAAATCCTAATAAATACTAAATATGGTATTTATATATTTTTATGTTAAGAAATATTATTTAAATTTATTTATATATGTATATTATATTAAAAATAGTTTTTGTGTAGATTATATAATTTACATTTGTTAATTATGGACAAAATGTAAATGTTTTAAGTTAATTTGACTTATATAGTGTTAAAATTAAATTACTTGATAATATTATTTGACAATTTAATTTGAAATTGCAAGTTTTAGGTAAAAAAATATAAGAATATATTTTTATCTAGTGATTTTTTACTTAAAACCAAAATAATTCTAAACTATATTATAAAATATCACAGATTAAAAGCTAAAATTATTTTAGATGTAAGCGCATAGTATAATAAGTAGATAACACAATTAAACAGAAGACATATTGAAAAGACTGAGATCACTTGCAAAGGCGGTTATAACATAAAATTCCTAAGGAAGAAAAAATATTGTAGAACAAAAAATACTAGGACAAGATCCGTACAGACAGAAATAATAAATGCCGGATACATACTCCCAATTTAAGAGTATAGCTCAAAACATATTACCAACCGATATAATAGTTGCGATTTTCTTAGCTGAGCAAACAACTGAAACTTGCACAAAATTGCTCACAACAATCTAGCTTTGTATTTGTGGTTTTGCGAGCAGTAAAATAAATTATGTAATGACAAATTTTGGAAACCAACGAACTATCTATAAAATTTTATTAATTTTATATGAAAAATACAATAAAATAAAAAATATATTGATGACCATTCAGTTTTGAAGGTTATGTTATAATATTTTGTTGTTAAATATAACCCAGCAGGAAAAATTGTTTTAATACTTTATTTTAATTTTTTTTTTCTAAAAACCATATAATTATGTATTATTTTAACAATTAGTTTAACTTCTGCCCGTCCGCATTTCCAATGTATATTTTATTATTTTCAAATATTTAGCTTTTTGTATACTCTCATCACCAAACGAAAATGTTGTTTAACCTGAGTATTTGAGTACTTCTCAATAAGTTCTACATAATTTTGAATTCTTAATATTTTAGTACATCGTTCTTCGATTGACGAATCAGACGAAGATGGTAAAAAAAAATTCATCAAAGCTACTTTCATTTGATAAATACTATATTTCAGAAATAGTTTATCTCTATATGTACTAAATTTAATAATTTAATGTAAATGTAAATTCTGAAATACAACATTGCCAATCATGATGCGGTATTGTATAAAATTCATATCATACAAAATGCATTCAACTAATACATTTTACATTTTAAAACCATCAGAATGGAACAGTTATGCTTTGAAAATTTAATTAAAATGAATAAAATATTATTTAATATCGCTTTGAACGTATTTTTGGAAAATGGTAAGCCATCAGACAACATATACTACCAGAACATAAGAATTTGTTAAGGAAAAAAACAGAAATCGTACTTTTGTTTTAAAATTAAATATATTATATCTAAAACAAAAAATTTATTAATAATTGTAATAATAAACATTTAATTATAATAATAAAAAAAACTAAAATAAAAATTTTAAAATAATTTGCACGGTCACTAAAAAATGAATTTCAATCAAGTGAATTACTTAATTAATCGAATAAAACGACAAATAAAACGTGAAATATCAAAAAGCTATTTTTACAATAGCAAACAAAGCATAAAAATGTTCTATGATACGAAGTTTGTTTACTCAAGCTTTCGCATCACAAACAGTAATATTGCAAAAAAGAATAGATATTTACAGCAACATTTTAATGTTGAGTTTAAGAATATAGAACTTTTACGAAATTTTAATTTATATATTACATAAATTCAATTTTTAAATTTTTTTAAAGTGACTTTACATTCAAAATTGTATAACTAGTACTAGCATATAAACGAATAATAATTATTTTATTTGAAATTTTCTTAAATTTTGGATACACAAGGAAAGTAAAGAAATCAATCTTCAATTTTGGAATAATTTTAAAATTAATTAATTCTTAATTTTATTTTTAAATATACAGCAGTTATTAAGAAAAATTTTGTTTTACCATTATATAAAAAAATATTAGAGTTTCAACCATTTTGCTCAAAAGAATTACGTACATAAAAAAACATCAACTCAAAAAAATTCTTAATTATTTGAGTTCTGCTTTTCCTTGTAAATTTTACATCTCGCATTATAATTACTCTACAACAGTGTTAGTTAATTCTAAACTCTACAACAGTGTTATCACTACTGTTGTATGTAAATATATATTTTCAAACAATAATGAAATAAAATAAAATAACTATCAGAGTTAAGTCGAACATTCAGTTTCGCAAATATTAATTAAAGCAACGAAATATCATTGCATAATAGTTTAAGTTAACTCAAATATAAAAATTATTAGCAGTAGCCAATAAAATCTGTTTTTTGAACAACTAATAATAATAAATAAAGGTATCTATCTAGCTAAACTATATACCAAAAATTTGTAAAACAAAAAAATTTCAAATTAAATTCATTTTAAGAACTTGTAATCCTATTAAAATACAATTTAAATTTTGCATAAATACGTACACAACACATACACATATATTTTAGAATTCATTAGAATACAGGAAATTGAATTTTGAACATACATTTTTCAAATTTTTTTCTATTATTTTCATAATAATATTTCAATAATATCAATATTATTGAAATCATATGTAATAGATAAACTAATATTATGATAATATTAACATTAAATTATTTGATTCTTATAAACACACAGATACATTCTCAAAATTATAGTAAAATACATAATAATCGTAAAGTTAATATTCTAACCTCAAAAGCCACTTATTACATTCGCATATGTAATTATTATTAGAAAATTTGTATATAATGAATCTTAAGTTCTTGTTCAACATAGGTACCTACTGTATACTTTCAAGGAATTTTCAAGCAATGTTCAATAATACTCAAAATTGATTTACAATACTTTTATATGAGTGTTATTTCAGTATATATTCTAACTAGATATATAGTTTTAAGATTTTCAAATATTTGTTAATATTCAAATATTCGGATAAATCTTATGGATTATGAGATCTCATCAGGAATTTTGAAAAAAAATCAATTTTCATTTTGAGCAAATAAAAGTGAATATTTGAAAATAGCTTTACTAAAAATTATTCTTAAATATATTCTTACATACAGATTTTCAATACATGATGACAATTACAAATCAAATAAATAGATATTATCATTTTAATTGACCTAAACATTTTTTGAGGTAATTAATAAATTTTCTACAACTCGGTTTTACCGTAACAAAATAACAGCCTTGTATTATAGGTTTCCAAAATTTGGAATAGAAATTTAATACCAAATTTTCTCAATCAAATCAATTGGGGCTTATAAGTTCACTAACCGAAAGTCTTTAATAACAAGGTATGGAAAAGATTCCGGCATGATTAAATATATTTTATGAAAAGTTTGCTATATGTACTCAAAATAATTTTAATATTTTCCTCTTTTTTATTTCGGACTCAAACATTATGACTGCTAGATATATTATAATATTTTGTTGCTAGAGTGTTAAATATTCTGATTGTAGACAGGGTAACAATTTTATTTTTACATAACATTTTTTTAATAACGCTTAATTTGCTTCAACTTAACTTGCCTGAACAAATTATATACAATTTGGTTTACGCGAACGAAGTAAAATAAAATATAAAAGTTAAACGTTTCTTCCAATGACCACGATTGTGTGTCACATGAGTGAAAGAGACACTTGAATAATTCCTTTGAAATTATACAGCCTTGGCTAGAACGATATTTCCCAAACAGATATATCTCGAGGATCCTAGTTATCTATAATTGAGTTTCCAACTGCGCGGCTTGACTCTAGTATAGAATTAAAACGAACAATCCTTTACGAAACAAAATACAAAAATTTGGTTATTTGAATCACTGCATCAAAAGTGCAACTTAATGCTAACTGGAAAGCCTATTCATCAACCAAGATAAAATTCGCGTATAACCGATTTATCTAAATTAGCACGTAGAATAAAGTTTATTTTGTAAAATGAGCTTAAAGAGAAAACTAAAAATACGTGGACGATTGTATAATAACTTTAATAGGGAATTTTAGTTTCTTTAATTATGTTTGGAAAATAAATGAGAGAATACAATTTGTCACTAAAAGAAAATTGAAGTTTGCTATTAAGAATACGAAATTATTCTACAATAAATGTATTGTTCCACATTTAAAATTTGTTTATAAATAAGAAATGTAAAATATTAGAAAATTATTGTACTGTACGGCATGGTCTCTGTACAAAAGGGGTTAGCGTAGTCGTACAATAGTCTTTTTTTTTTTTTTTTTTATATTATAGCCAAAACTTAGGTTTTGAACCTTTAAGTACTTGCGTACCGTTGACTATTTGAAAAAGGAAAGGATAGTTAGAGGAAAGGAAAGAAAAAGGAAGAAGAAAAGTTTTGTGGGAAAGAGCGAACAATGTTGTTAATATTCGTCTTAAACCTCTGTAAGTCATAAATAAAAAATCCTTCTCTCATTGGGAATGCTTCGATTGGGACGCGGTTCCACAATCGGGATGTTCTTACTATAAAAGAATTTCCATAGCCGGACTTAAACCATCTCGGAATTTCCACTGTGAAAGGGTGGGCACTTGATGCCTCTCGTGTTGTGCGATTGAATTGCTTAAGAGGAGGAAGAAGTGATTTTAATTCCTCGGAACAAGTGCCAACACCAAGCAGATATCTATAAAATAGAGTAAGTGCTCCAACAATACGACGATGACCAAGTGGTATAAGGGATGAGGTCACATTTATGTCGCCTATAAGACGAATGGCGCGGTTTTGAACTTTGTCCAAAAAATTTAAAGCGGTTTTTGGTGCACCTGCCCATAAATGTGAGTTATACTCGAGCTTGGGTCGTATATATGCTTTATAGATTTTTAAAAGGTCTCGAGATGAAAAATAAGTTTTGCAGCGGCTCAAAAATCCTAAACATTTTGCGGCGCTTTTCGCAATATCGAAAATATGCTCATTCCAGTGCATATTTTGATTCACTCGCATTCCGAGAATGTTCAGATCTTTGAGTCGCTGGATACCTTCATTTTGAAGCCGGAGAATTGGTTCGAATGTTGTTAGCTTGTTACTAACAAAACAGCTTTGAGTTTTTGAAGTGTTAAACTCGACTCTGTTAGCTTTACCCCAGTCGACAATTTTGGCAAGGTCGTGATTGAGCGCGCCGGCCATCATTGTTCTTTTGGAGGTGACTGCGGAAGCTGTAGCATTAGTTTGTTTTAGAAAATCATATGATGCTACTAGAGTGCTGTCATCAGCAAAACTATGGATTGGATTGAAAGTTAATTTGAGAAGGTCATTAATGAAAATGAGAAATAGGGTGGGGGAAAGGACAGAGCCTTGTGGAACACCAGCATTGATTTGAAGTTGGTCGGAAAAAGAACCGTCAACTGAAACTATGATAGATCGATTTAAAAGAAAACTTTCAATCCATTTAGAAAAGGTTGAACCAAGGCCTATAGCGTTGCATTTTGCTATAAGAGCAGAATGACAAACTCGATCAAAAGCCTTAGATATATCCAGAGCTACAACAGTAGCTTCACCAGATTGATGCAGGCTGGTGTTGAGCTTCTCGCAGAGGCATGTCATGAGATCACCGGTGGAACGTTGGGCTCGAAAGCCGTATTGGCTATCATGAATTATACCTCTACTGTCAAGATATTTCTTCAGCTTATGATTAATTAAGATTTCCATCGTTTTTGAAATAATGGAAGTAATAGCTATGGGCCTATAGTTTGAAGGATTGCTTTTGTCACCTTTTTTAGGAATAGGATAAACTTGGGCAACTTTCCAATAGGACGGGTAAGTTCCTGACGAAAAGGACAAATGGAATAAGTTGCGCAGAGGTTTAGAAATAGCGAAGGCAATGTGTCGCAGCACAATTGCAGGTATACCATCAGGACCGGTAGATTTTTTTATATCGAGATTCTTCAAGACTTTTGCTACAGCTCTTGTTCTAAAGTAGATCCTTCCGAAGGAATAATTTAGAACAGGGATTGATGAAGGATTTTGGGCTGTAGGAGGGAGTGTGGAATTAGCTGCAAATAATTTTGCGAAGAGATTAGCCTTTCCAACAGAATCTGATATAATAGTACTATTATTATCAATCATAGGTGGAAACGAAGACTTGCAAAAATTTTGCCTAACATTTTTAGCAAATGTCCAGAAAGACCTGCTGTTGTTGGGGAGATCAAAGATTTCTCGTCTCAATCTTTGGTTATGCAGGAATTTTTGCTGATTGATAATTTTTTTACATTTATTCCTAACCACTTTATAACTCTCATACGTATTGACTGTTTTATTGTTCTTGTATTTTTTGTAAGCTTCTTCTTTGGATTTCAGAGCTTTGCTGCAGAGGTCGTTGAACCAACCTGAGGGATTTCGTTTTATACTTCTAAGGCTATTTGGAATGAAAGTTTTCATTCCTAATAGAATCCTCTTGGTAATCACCTCTGCAGCAAAGTCGACATTTTTATATTGGAAACACAACGACCAATTCGATGCATTTAAAAAGTTGTTGAAGCAATAAAAGCAAATAGGCAATTCAAGAATATACGGTGGAAATATCTTTTTCTTATGTTGCTAATCCAGTACTGGATGTTGAACGACCGATCAACTCATCACTGTAAGCTAGCTATGATATTGGCATACTCTTCTCTAGCACAAGACAGGTGCTGTGAACCATATCTGATACTTGTTCTTCTGACTGATACTTTTCTAAACCATGACATTTGTTATCTTCCGATATTGCTCTTGCCTTCTATCAATTAAAGTAGTCCGCATTTCAGACCTCGTATCATGTGACCAAAGTAGCTTACTGACATTTTGCCAAAGTAGCTGGGTATTTAAATAATACACATGTAAACCATTTTGATATTCTTAAATAGTGTTGTACATTTCAAGACCTCATATTGCTCAATCAATGTCTGAAAGAAGATATTTACATTCAAAACTTTAATTTTTGTTTTCATTCAAATGTTTGGATTAATCAAATATAAAATCAATGGGCTTACCCTTAGAACGTAACAAATGATAAATCGTAGTAGTGCTTATAGACACTAAAACTTACAAACCATAATATTTATTCCATAAACATGGATCATTTTATCAAGCTGGCCAAATAATAAGATCGGTTGAAATTATTCAAAATGAGAGTTAATTGTCACGATCTTATAATTTTTTAGATTCTGTACAATCAGTAAGTACAAATTCGGCCATTAAAAATTTAAGTTAATAAAGTTTAGTACATTTTTAAAATATTTGAGTTCAGAAAATTCTAAATTCCAAATTATATCAATACCAGAACAAATTAAGAACTAAAACCGCAATTAAAGAGCTCAAAGAAATTTGGCAAAACATTCTAGTTGCCTGAAAAATAATCGTTATGGTTTTAAGCCCAGTCAGAAAATCTTAAAAAATTCTAGATATAATTATGACATACAAAATTATTAAAAATTAAAATAAAACAAACAAAGGATGTATTTTCATTTATTTTATTACATCCGCAAGATCATTACATAATAGAATATGCAAAATTAACAACTAAATGTCCCTTAGGGATAGATTGTTTAGTTCATAAGGATAACAAAAAATTCAATCAGTTCAAATGTTTGAACACTTACTTTATATTAAGGCAGTTGTTGTGTATTCCATTGGAATCACACAATTCAAAATACATTTTTTAAATAATATAAAACTTAAAAACAATTTAATTTCCACCTTTAAAATCAAAATTTTTTTTTTAAATTGGATACTAATTAGTTATTACTAAACAAAATTCGATTAAAATATTAAAAAAAGAAAATAGGAAAAGTGTCGTAATAAAAAAATGTAAATTTTGTACAACTTCAATCTATTTTCCTTTAATTTTTAATTAAAATTTAACACTTTTCTTGTTCTCTTTTCAATTAGAATACCTACCTTTTTAAAAAACAAAATAAAATAATAAAAAATAACAAAATAAAATTGAAAAAACGCAAAACAATGCGGTTTTGTTCTATTTTCAGTTTTAAATTAATTTTCTAACCTCGAAAATTTTCACTTTTAAATTATATGAAGGTTCATTTTCGTTTATTTAATTTTATTCACAACTAACATTATATACATATATAATATATATATATTAATATATATTATATATTTAATATTGTTATATAGTATTTAATATTGTGATCTTTTATAATGTTAATGAGTATACAAATGAGTTTTCTTTAAATAAGGACACTTTCTATTTACATACACTTAAAACTAGAAAATCCAATTAATTTTGTTTATATATTTATAATCATACATAATAATATTATGTTTAAGTTTGTAGGGGTTTTTAAGCACTATTTTGGAAATAGGCATTATTTAGAAATGTTTTGTTCCAATCTTAAATATATAAATAATAAATTTTAATTTAAATGAAATTTCTAAAAGTTTAAAATTAACATTGAAAATTTCAAATCGTCGTACATAATGGTTTTGTTTTCTGTTTCGTATATAATTTAAAAATAGAAAAATAATTGTGATATCGTAAGGTTAATTAAAAAAATTGTTTTAAATATTCTAGTAGGAGTTACAAAAATGATCATGAATATTTTTAAATTATTTTAATACAGCACATTCATTTACTTCTTATCTTAATTTTCAACAATAATCTTACTTGACAGAATCATAGATTTATTGGTCAAATGTATTAACTCACCTCCCGAAACAATTAGCCCTTGTAATGAATTGCGTTTAAGTTGTATACCTATTTATACGTTACTATTATTGTAAATTGTAATTATAAATTATTATATTGTAAATTTTACCCGATTTTTTTTTCATTGGCAATTATATTTTTTGACGAAGTTTCACTCAAGTTGAAAATTACCTTATTATAGTTAAGTGAAGTTGAAAAATTTATTGCAAATCTATGCACTTAAGTCAATCAAGATTTTTTATTGGATTAAAGCATTTATGAAATTTAATTTAATATAAAATATATTTAATCTATTAAAAATGATTACATATTAAATATATGAATATTAAAAGGTGTTGCCAATATAAATATTTGATAACCCAAAAGAAATATAAAAATTTGTAAAATTAAATTAAAGTAGCTGTATTTTAGTACCGAAAGAGTGTCGGATGATCAAGCGATTCAATTTATTATCAATTTATATCATCATAATCGACAACATGAAAGATAACTAATAGTAATTCCGTATCGAGTTTTTCCAATAAAACAAAGTTGATGAGTATTTATATACTCTGGAAAAAATTTTTGGGGTTCTATACCTGAAATATTTTTTAATATTAATAATATTATAATTTTTAAGAACCTTCTATTTAAAAATAGTAAAAAGTTACCAAATCCGTCTTATATTTTGTTGTTATTCAGCTTATTTTATTATTAAAAAATTAAAAATATTACACTTGAAGGTATATATTGACTTTCAATTGACACAGCTATATCAAGTAGTAAGCCTCAAGCGTACATTATTCGAAATTTATGTTTTTGAAGAATGTTTAAGTTCACATCACCCCTGAACTATCACAAACTGACATCCTGTATTATATCTTTATTCACATCTCACCCTGCATATATTTCAAAATTCAATTTCTTCAAAAGTTTACGTAATAGTCTAATATTATTGATTATATTATTCAATACAATATTTATATAATATATATATGTGAAAATATACCGCATATAGTATAGCTATTAATATTAAATTTAGCAATTAGTCTATTTCCCATCTACCTACTAAAAAATAAAAATTTTAAATATAAAAAAAGAAATGACGAATACAATGAAATTAAATTGTGGTACCTAATTGGATTATTTAAAACTATTATGTGAGCTGAATTAAAATAATTAAAGAACATAATCCAAGAAACATCCCCCATAAGTCAAAAGAAAATTGTAAAATAATTAAATAACAAACTGAATATTGACAAATTTTTAATCTAGCTAGAGTATAATCTTCTAATGTTTACAACAAAGAGATAGAGTTAGATTTTCACTTTACTAATACTATAGACATACTCATATAATATCATATGGAGACCTATAAAATATAATAAATGATTATTCCTCTTCTAATTTTTTTAACAGCATTTTAGTCATATATCCAACAACCAAAATTTCAGACAAAATCAGTAAGCAAAACCTGAATAGAAGTAAGAAATTAGATCTTATTAAACTGGCATTAAACAATAATGTTAACAAATTTTCCTAAACTGGAAATTCATAATATAGGAGTTCTTGCATAATAAAAAATATTATGTACTAATTTCCTTCTATAACAACGAATCTGCATTTTATACAATACATATTATATGTATTATAATCCTGGTATGTTAACATGAAAATTTGTTAGTTCAACAAACACCTAATCATTTATCAATATTTTTTTTATATATTCCGTTATTAACTTTCAAAAATTTATAATAATTTATATAAAATATTAATTTTCACTTTTAATAATAACAGTAAATTTTATTTTTATTAATAACTGCAAAATTTAACAATGATCTTTCATTTTATTTTTTTTCAGGTAAATACTTGTAACTTTTCTACAAATAAAGAAAATTTTTTATTTATCATGAGAGATGAATATTTAAGGTATTTATAAAATATATATAAATTTTTGATAAATGAAATGTTGAAATAATGGTCTTGATTTGTATTATTGAAAATAATTAAAACAAAAAATTTTAACAAATTTAATTTTTTTATTTGTTAATTTTAAAAAAAGCCACCTCATTAATATTTTTTTCAATGATAATATACTAGAAACAATTTCTGCTACTTGGGAAGTACAATAGCAACTAGTGGTGGGGCTCAAGAAAATGTAGAAAATAGATTAAAGAAAGCAAGAGCAGCATTTGGAAGATTGCAACCAATATGGAGGAACGGCCGAATATCCAGGGCAACTAAGCTTAGAATATTCCGGTATTGTGTAAAATCAATCCGGACATACGGCAATAAACAACAAGGACCTCTGGATACTAACCGGCGAAGAATCCATAGCGAAATAAATTAGAAAAAGGAAATGTAGATGGATAGTGTGGCCTCAGAAAGCCATCAAACAACATCGCGCGGATTAGCTTAGGATGGAATCCCAAGGCACAATAAGACCCGGTCGACCAAAGAACACCTGGCGTAGGACCATAAAGCAACAGCTTGAAAAAAGAAATATAACGAGTACGATGGAAATGTCAAGTGGAAGCCCTATGCAGTATGCTCCCAAAAGGAGTAAGAAAAAAAACTGTGTAGTTGAAGTATTCAAATTAAATTAAATTAAATTCTTCAGTACTTAATTTGTAATTAAATAATTGGAGAAATTGTAAAGTTTGTCAGAATAATATGGTTAGGTAGAATTCTAAAACTTAATTTTAGTAGAAAATATATTATTATTATTATTTACTCAAATTCAAATGTAAGACTTGATATTATTGTAATGCATAAGCAATTTGAAGCAATTTTCTATTTCACTATCAGACATAAACTGAATTTCATTCCAATATTAATTTACTCAATACAATAATGTTTTGGATCATCTCATATAACACTTTAACATTTTAACGTAAATCTAAATTAGTTTTAGAATTGTTATCATTTGATTACGTTTAATAGGTATATGACAGGTGCTTGAATGTCTGAGCACAACGAATTGAATCAAATCGAATTGCATTAACGTCATAGGCAACGAAAAGTAAGTATAAGTAAATTGTACTTTAATCGGCTCACTACAAACCCAAACAAAATAATCTGCCATGTAGTCGAATAGTTTTTGTAAGCTTATTACAAATAAAAGTTCTCAAAAACATTTTGAAAATCTTTATCAAATCAACGCAAGCGAAGGATACTCACTCACAAATTGTATTAAATCTTTTTTTTTCAAGTTGTCAGTTACAAAACGGCATTACTAGAAAAATATTTAAGCACACAATCTTAATTCAGCAATATTGTCATTTTTGAACAGCTAGTCAGGCTCATTTTTCTTTATAATTTAGTTGTTGCTAATAGAAGCAATAATATTTATTAACTAAAATAGATAATACTTCCGAAAATGTTTCAATTCTGATTTTGATGAAACTTATGGAGTAGATATATCTCATTGTATAGTACTTAAGTAATCCTATGCCAGAAGTTGACAGATAAAACAATGTGTTGTGCAACTCATATGGTAGGCAGGAAATATCGACGATAATTATAATTAAAAAATATAACTACATAAAATATGTGCATAAAATATTTAATTGCACATAAAGAAGAATATGTGAAGGTAGTCGTCCAGTAAGAAAATCACAAAAATGCTGGGGGATTCCATAGGCCAAATATGCAGTTCGAAGCTATGATTTTTAAAATGGTAAACATGGTTTTGACCAATAAGATTATAGAGATGAGGTGTAACTACAATGTCGAGTCAATGACGATGATGATAAATATATTCGGCTAAATTAGCGCCCAATATAATATTTTTATGATAAATCAATTTTTTTTAATTTAAATATTTTACGAAATTTTAAAATTATTATATTTTATAAAACAATCTTATATTTTAATTCTGTATTATTAGTTAATTTATATTACAGCTAATGTAACACTAAATCTAGTTTTGAAAAGCAAAAAAGAACTGATAAAATATAGTCATATTTAAAATTTGAACCACGTTATATTTATGAACCACGTTATGAACCACGTTGTATTTAAACTTAATAAATATTTTCTATTCTGCTTTTAGAGAAAATGTCTGCCTAATATTTTAAACTGCTCACAGTGTAAAAAAAAAATTTAATTTCAAAGAAAATCGAAAATAACATTTGCAATATCATAATTCAAGTTTTCTAATCTCAAAACAAAATTTATATTTATTTTCAAAACATATTGTTTTTATGTATAAGAAAAAGTGATTAACGTTTCATAGGCTGCAAAATTTGTAAATACATGGTAAATATTTTAATTTTAATTTTCAATGAATTCTTCGTGTTTTGACCGATTTTGATGAGTTTCAATGGCCAAAATACATAATTTTTTTGATTCTCTTTCGAATTTTAAACAAAATATTTTTAAAAAAATTTTGTTAGTTAATTTATTTATTTATATAATATAATTTTATCTATCTGCATCTATCTAATATGCAGGCGAACTTCAGACCCTTTTCTCTTTCGGGGCGAAGGAATATTATTTATCTATTTTGCCATTTATTTTATTCCCATGTCATCGTTCTTGAGTTTTTCGCCACTTTTTTTTTTTAACTGAACAGAGTTTACAAAAAAAATAATGCATCTTTTGTTTAGATCTTTGCGGAATAACTGTTTAATAAATGCAAAAATATAACCAAAAAATTACGTGGGTCCCAATTCAACGAGAAACATATTATGGAAAATAATAATTTATCGTCAGAAAAGGTATTTTACAGGAAGTTGAAGTTATATTAATATTCTTATATTCATTAACTATTGATAAACATTTATATCTAAATTATCAGTTCAACAATTTGAAAATTTCATTAAAACCCAAAAACATCAAAATAAAATCATATAAATTCTATGATATTTAATATTATTTAAATAAAAAAGAAAAACACCTTTACTATTATCACCATTATATTATTGTTTTTTTAGTTTTTTTTTTTTAAATTAAATTCTAAACATGATATAATAAAATTCACCTTTTACCTACATAATACTCAAATAAAAATATATTTACATATATTTTTAATATAAAATATTCAAATTAACAATTTGAATATATATAAATATATATATATATATACAATTGTATTATTATTTAAAAATTTACATATTTATCAAATAATCTACATATTTTATTTTATTTGTTTGTCATTTAAAATAAAACTATTTTAAACCAAAGACCCACAAATAGAAAGAAAGCAAAAAAAAATGAACAACTTACCTTTCAGCACGCGAATTTCTTAAATATGTTTGTAGTTTACCACGATTTACATATTCGATTATCACAAATATTGGATCCTTATCAGTACAACAACCAAGAAGGCGCACAACATTTACATGCGGTTCAAGTGACTTCATTACCTAGTATAGTTTTATTGTGGTTTTTTTTATTTTTTATTATAATGAACGTGTTCATTCACCAACACATTTACAAATATTGTTGTAGATATTATTGTTGTATATTGTTAAAACAATTTCAGCATATTACATGTAATAAAATAAAAAGAAAAAGAATATAAATAAAATGAAAATAAATATAAATAAAAATATAAATATAAGAAAAATAAAAAATGTAAATAACAAAAAATAAAATGAGAAAATTGTAAAGACAATAAAGAACAAAAAGAAAAACTGAAAACAATTTAAAAAAAAAAAAATTTCATTTTCTTTCGAAATTTTCAAAGTAATTTTTTATACAAAATTTTTCAATACACAATATGTTTTTCATAAACATATACATAATATACTAGTCATCATATACATAATATTATATGTATGTATAAAAATATTCCCAATTTAATATAATATTTCGAATAACAGGAAAACCATTTTTTTCAATTGGTATAGTTATGTTATTTTCAAAATATTACAATAAAAAAAGCAACAACAACAACAATATGTATTAAAGAAAATAAACTGAATATGCTTGGAAATAATAAAGAATTGCAAATATTGTTTTTATTTTATTTATTTTCATCTTTTTTTTTTTTTTTTTTATATTAAGGACATTACATTTCCAATATTCAACAATATTCGTTCAAATGGATTAGTCTTGTTTTTTTTCATTATTTTCTTTTCTTTGGTTGCACATACATGTACATGCTACAAATCTACCTACATATATTTGAATATTTTCAATATTTTAATTTTGTGAAATAATCTACCCACAACATAAATATACAAGGATATTATTTCTTTGTTCTTACAACATAGTCACCTTGTTGTCTCTCTAAAAGAATGTTTTTTTTTTGTTTTTTAAAATGAAATTTAATATCGGAAAATAACTATTTTTATTTTTTTTTAATTTCTTCGATTAGTCGTCCTTAATTTCTGTTCTAATAAAAATGGACACGTTTGGGGTTTAACAATTTTATTTTATTCGTATATAATACATACATATAATATGTTGGATACAATCATTTGTTGTACTGAATTTGATTGAAGCTGAAAAAATAAACATACTTCATCTAAAAATAACGGGAGTATGTAAAGTGGTAGATACAGGAGTTAATGGAAACCAATTAGGTCGGAGTTTACTCATCGAAGATTATTTTTTTCGAAAAAAGCACGCAGCTATTATAGCTTTTAAACAATGAATCTATACAAAATCGAAACTATTGACTATTTACGAATAATAAATAAAAAGTAAGACGATTTAGAAAAAGTGAAAAATTAAATAATTGAGCTAAAAGATTATGTTAACAGCTTAATAAATAAAAAATATTCCATTAAAAAGTCAAAATCAGGAGCTGAAAGATGAATTAATATTATGGTAAAGTAGAAATAGAGAAAATGAAACAAAATAAATTGATCAAACACGTGGAAATATGTGGGACAACAAGACACCGGACATCAACTTGAACACAGTAATGAATAGAATAACACCGGAAATCGGATTGAATCTAGGAAAAAGTGAAGTAAAATAAATATTATAAAACAAATAGCCCTAAAAGGTTTGTCGATGCTCTAAAAATCGTGGTAAATTTCTGTGACTTGGATTTTCAAAAAAGCAACACCATATATTTATTTATTCCATCTTCATAAAAGTTTCATTCGAAAAATTAGCACAATACTTTACCCTACTGTACAAAAAATCAATTGAAAAAAACAGCATCTTCAATGAAATAGACAAGCAGATGAATTGATTATATTATGTATATAATATTATGTATATTATATTTTGTATATAATATATATATATTGGTAGAAAGGTAGGTAGTAGTGGCTGCCAACAATACGCCGACACACTTAGACCGGTGAGGTCCATTGTAATACCACGGAAACTTTCCGCGCGTAGTACCGTACTCGTTGAACCAATTAGAGCTTTTAGCGAAGCGGCGGAGGTTTTTGATACAAGTAATTTCAAGATCACCCAGTGAGTCCAGAAAGAAGGCTCCTAAATGGGTTCTCCTTTTATGGTAGAGACTAGGGCAGGAACACAGTATGTGTTGGATAGTTTCATCTTCCTCCTCCTTCTGCAGAAGTCGTTTGAAGGGAGTCCTAGTCTTCTGGCATGTTTATCAATCAGACAATGACCCGTAATGACCCCTACAATAGTGCTAATGTCACACCTTTTCATAGTTAGTAGGTTAAGGGATCGCTTCAGGCTCAACATAGGCAAGATTTGCTTGGTGATGTTGCAGTCTGGTCCAAGTGACCATCTGAAGTTTGAAGCTTTTATTGCATCATTGCGAAGCAATAAATTACAGGTGGCAAGAGGTGCACCCAGATTGCTCCTTTTCGGAAGGATTTTTAATATAGTGCCCTCTCTACCATATATATAATACATAGTTCAAAAGTACTTAACTCGATAATCTATTTTATTCAAACTTAGTATAAGATACATAGTGAATATCAAATTATTCTCAATTCATGAAAATTTCGTTTCATGCAAGTTAAACAAATTAAATGAAATGACAATGTAATTGATAAATTGATGAGGGGTACAAAATTTCAAATTCCAATTTAATGATTTGAAAAGCTAATTACAATTGCTTTCAGCTAAGCTATTATATCTAGATTATCTAAATAGAAAGAAAATAGTAAATTTCAAGAACGGCTGAGAAAAAGCAAAAATGAAAAAACACATTTTGAATTGAAAAAGAGTTATCTGGACAGTAGAGTGGAACTCGAGTAAATCACTGAATTGCAAAATAATCCATAAATCATTCAATTTAAAGCAAGCCAAGAATTCAAAAACAAAGTGTGATTCTGAATTACCATCTGAATTGCAACCCACATTGTATGATATTGAACAAATCAATAATAATAAATAAGCCTCTCCGAAGACATCATTACTCATAAATGTTTTTTAATCATAGATTTTGAACCATGCAATTCACAGATTAAACTTTATTATTCCTAAGACTGTTTTTAATATATTAACTCCCACTTATTATCCTAACGCAGTCATTTTGGAAATTGCTTTCATCTGCAGTAGTTTTCTTTATAATATAAAACAAGTCGAATTGAGATACAAATGGCAAAACAATCAAAACACATACTTTGTATCAATTATTGGCAACTCGTATTACAACCTCTTTTTTTGTTTACAGTTAAATTGTAAAATCAGAGCAATTGTTGTTGTAAACTGTATTTAATTTTTCTTATTTCAAATGTGAAACAATTTCCAAAAAAATTTCCAATCTTTTATTATTTTCTTCCTTGTGTGTGTACTGATATTCAAGTGTTGCAAATATCTTGAATAGAAACTGGTAATAAAATCAAAACAAGAAAACCCTAAAAGAAACCCAAAAAATAGAAAAACACCATCTTAATAACTCTCTTCACTTACCTCAAGGTCATTTAAGTTATTGAAAACAACAACATACAAACATACAAGGATTGAAAGAAACATGAAAATGGAATTTTAGGTTATTTATGTCATTTTACAATACACAATATTAAAAGACCCCCTAGAAACGAATACAACTACTGTGTTTCTTTTTTTATTCAAATTGAACAACTCTTTTTCGCTTTTGTTTTCTTTTCTTTTTTTAAATGATTTGAAGACCCATTCTAAAACAGATACAAAAATTTCTTATATAAATAGAAGTAAAAAAAATAATATTACAGTTATATTTGATAATACGGCGATATTTGTATTATAAAGAAGACAAAAATATAACATTATAAGCTTCGAAACATAGATTTTCACTTCCGTCATTTACCATTGAAATAAAATAGTTATCATCTAGGACTTTTAATTTAAAAATATTCGCTGCTTTTATAAGGTGAACAAATTTAATGGTTCAAATCTTAAATTAATTGCTTCATGTTTTCCTACTACGTACACTTATTTACCCCACGACCGTTTGATGACAATTCTTCTAAATTTGTCCACATATATATATATATATATTTTTATTAGTCCAAAATAATTCACCCTAACTGCTTTCGCAGATTTAAAGCCAATTTAGATGAAGAAAAAAGGAGGACAGTAAAGAGTAATAAGCTAGAGCAATAAGGATAGT
This sequence comes from Argyra leucocephala, assembly GCA_963942445.1. Classification (NCBI taxonomy): domain Eukaryota; kingdom Metazoa; phylum Arthropoda; class Insecta; order Diptera; family Dolichopodidae; genus Argyra; species Argyra leucocephala. The sequence continues at coordinate 94,319,976 of OZ012677.1, forward strand.
AAAGAGTATATGGCTTTGACTGTTGCAACCTAACGATGTTTTTCAGATCGTAAAGAAGGAACTAACTTTCATGAAACCTAAAACAAAACTTCAAATCTTTGTTCTGTACGATTTTTTTTCTAGAAACGGTAGAAAAAAATTTATTAAATATTCACTCGAGACTCTAACCTTCGAATATTTGGTTAGTTATTATAAGGCATAAGGAATTAACACATTACGTCGGTCGTAGTGATATGTCATATCCAAAAAATCAAATCGATAAATCAATCGATACGACTAAAAGAAAATATATCAATTCATACAAAAATGTGAGCTAAATGTAATGTCGATTTAAATCGGTAAAATAAAAATTCTAGATTTTGAATTGAAAATTGAGACATAAATTTTCAATTTCCGGAAAAAGCCAACAAACTTAACTAACTTAAATTGATTTTTATATAACTGTAAATTTTAAAATTAATTTGATTGCCTTATAGGTATTAGAAAATATTAAGTAATGTATTAAATCGGTTTTGACCTTTTACCAATATAACTTAATTTAAACTTATCTTTATTTTAAAAAGACACGCTAGCAAAGACAATAATGAAAAATTTAAAACGGATACGAAATAAACGAATTAAAATGCTTGACGTTTTTATATCAATTTTCAGTACTAGTACCACCTAAAATTCAAAAGTATTTAAAAATTATCAACATGCCGTAAAAATACAATCCTACAGCATAATGAACATTTATTTTGCTATCAAATTGTCAAAAAATTTCCTATATTAAAAGATTTAATGTAAATGATTGTAAATAATTTCGATTTAAAAATGTATAATGTAAGAAAACTCGATACAAATCGCACACTATTTATCTGTCGAATGCAGATATTAAACTTATTTGTTGGCTACACGCTTTACATCACCATATTAAAATTAAACCTTAAAAAAATAAGCTAACACTCAATTATTGAAAATACAAAGCTCTGTATGACATAGAAAATATATTCTTGTTGTTAGTAATCAATAAAAGAGAAAATTTGATTTTGATGCAAAGGGCATTTTAGATTTTCTCCCTCCTAATTTTTTCCCTTCCTAAGACTTTTCAATCTAAAAAAATAATTATAAGATTCCATTTGTAATGTTTGTTGTGTCAATTTTACAAAATCATCACACCACTTCTGAAATAATAATATAGATAGGCCATAGTTAGTTGGACTTGTTATTGCTCTAAATTTTTTTTCTAACTTTTTTTCTATGTCATTTTCTTTATACAACAATCTTATTTTTATATACATACAATGGGTGGTGAAAAGCTTAGAAAAATCTTATCACAATCATTGGTTTCTTTAAATGATAGAAAATGTTGAGAAAATTAAATTGTAGAAACAAAATAGAAGTATCAAAGTTATTGTTCTAGAAATATGTACAAACAATTAGGGCAGTTGTAATTTAATTCATAAAATAGATAAAGAAAATAATAGAAGAGAATTATTGAGGTCGAATATTTTTGTTCTGGTACTCCTTTTTGATATATTTTTGTTCACATATAGGTTATTTAAATAATTTTTTTTTTTTGTCAATTTCCTTGAGTTCTGACGTACAATAATAATATTTTTATATAAAAAAATATCACACATTTTATCTTTGAATATGTCGTGTTCCAGTTTATTTTTTTTTTTTAAATTAAGATGATAACAGAAAAGTGTGTGTTTGAAGTTTGTACTAATTAAGATATAAAATATAATAGTGTTAATCAAGTTATTTTGCAAACATATCAGTAAAATCAGAATTAAATAACATAACTTTTTTTTAATATAACCTTTTGGAGTTTTTAAAGCAGTGTTTAAATGTCAATCAATTTTTTTTTTTACATATATTTAATTGTAGTATCCGTCTTATATCTTAAATCTAACTTAAATCATACAAAACGTTGATTAAAAAAATGATTCACACAATATTAAAAAAATTTTATGACTGCATGTGCGTACACGAATTCACAGTAAACCTTAACAAAACTAAATGTATGCTTTTTAAAGCCAAAAATGTAAATATATCTGTACGATATAATAATAAAGTAATAGGGAAGGTCGACCACTCTAAATGACGAATTGAATTGGAATGTGCAAATTCAAAACTTGACACCGAAAATTCGACGTATTGCTGGTCTATTTAAAAAATTAGGGAAAAGACTTCCTCAAAGTACAAAAATATCAGTATACTACGGTCTATTTCCCAGCACTATAACATATGGAATAGGTATATGGGGTAATACTTTTAATAAAAATACAAGCAAACTTCAAAAAATACAAAATAAAGCGATAAAAAATCTTTTTGGGTTAGGACATAGAACTACTACAAGTAAAATGCATAAAAAATATGAGATATTAAAGTTAGAAGATTTTAAAAATCTAACTCAAGTGGTACAAATACATAACATTCAAAACAGATTTGTTAAATCCAATACAACAACTAGAAAAAATAATGTAATACACCAATATGAAACTAGATCAGCTAATCATATAAGATATTCAGCTAGCTTCCATCTACAAGGATTAGAACCTATATTCAACACTGGAGTTCAACTTTTTAATGAATTGGCGGATGATGTCAAAAACTTGCCAACAAAAAAATTTAAAAAAACATATAAAACAATACTTTTGTATTGTATAACTCTAAATATAATAATAATTTAACCCTACAACGAATTGCATATTTTTTGGAGTATTAATATAAATTTTTTATTTCTATTTTCCTTATTTAATTGTTACATATTTTTTATTTCTACTTTTATGGTCTTTTGTCTAAATATTAAAATAATATAACATCAACGATTTGCATATATATATATATATATATTATTATGATAAATTTTTATTCTATTTTTGATATAATTGTAATTTTTTTTCCTTCTTGTTAATCCTCACATACTTTATATTTGAATTATTAATGAAATTTTAGACACCATACATGTCGTACGCTTCATTTTAAAATAAATATAAGAAATATATTATATTATACTTTGTACGAGCTCCTTAGCTCATTTTGAGAAACTTGAATAAATTACCCACGTAACATTTTATTGTTATAAAAACAAAATTAGTGCTACAAGACTTCTATATGGCTCCCGATAAACACTGAAGGTGTTATAATGATGTTTTTATGGGAATAATGTGATTAATATTGCTATAAGGATGTTCTTATAGCAATTGCGGGAGTTGTTATAATGGGATTTTCCGCAAGTGATACAGCAATGTTTTTATAAATCTAAAAGTGCGTAATCCTATATCAAGAGTTAAAGTGTTGTTATAAGAATAGAATTGCTGGAATAGCAGTAGTGGTGTTATTATTTTACTGTATTCCTATAATGTTACGAATAAACTTGTTTTTCGATAAATATTTTGTGACGGCCATCATTTTCTACAAACATGGCAAATTTTTTTTAAACAAACAAAAACTAAAAGGTTTTATTTTGCATTATTTTCGCAAAAATATCATTTTTACTTAAAAGAATAATCATTTAAATATCAAGTTTGATGTTATGCATTAATTAACATACATTATTAAATATTTTAAAGATGTAATTTAAAAATATATTTTCTTTTATTTATTTAAAAATTGGTTATTTTTGTAGGGCATGGTATTTTTTCGAATTATTTTTATAATAAATGTCAATGAAATTTCATTCCCAGCCAAATTTTGCATTTTGTTCACAATAATTATAAATATTAATACAATTATTTTTGACCGAAAAATATTATTTATTAGTAAGACATTTTTTATATTATTAACTAATATCTATCTACCGTTCTCAGGAAATAAATATAAACTCCATAAAATTATTATTTGAAAATAAAAAATAATACCTTTCTCACTCTCGCATAACATAAATTAATTCAAATGAATATTATTTCAAAATAAAAACATATACACCAATGCATGTATACTAATCCTATTACAATATTACAGCACTTGCTCCGGTGTCTTATAGGATTCTCCATTTTAGTGTTATTACGTATTTATAACCTTTCGCAGCAATTACGGAGCACTCAAATTAACACTAATACTGCTATAAGAGTGTTTATAATAGTGTTATAAGAGTGCGCAAGAGTCTTATAGCAATAAAATTGTTACGTGGGAAATCAATAAAATCACTGTTACTCTAAATTATTAACTATCTCTTATATAATAATAATAATAATAATTCTTTATTTGTTAACATTATATTATAAAGGTTCCAATTTCTTTATTCAAATAATTTTTTTGTTTAACATTTAACCTGTTGCTTGGCAAATGTAAATTTAAAATTGTGAGTTTCAAGCATGAGATTTGAAAGTAAAATAGGCAGTGACTTGGCATATACAATCGCATACAATAGTTTTTTTTTTTAATTTGTGATATATCAAAAAACTAGATCTATTGTTAAGGGGCCTATTGATCTACATATTTTTAAGTGATAACAAAATTTATTATATTTCAAATTACTTTAAAGAATATTTTTTTAAAAAAATTTACAACATGTATAATCTGAGCTTGTTCGAACTTAGAAGCTTGAGATGACGTAACCACCACACGATATCGATTGGCGAAAACGGAATATTTTTAAGGTCTAAAAATTATGTTCATCAACTTACATCACTTGTCAAATTGTAATCAACACCTGTAACCTAGTCTTTTATTGTGAACATCATCGAATTGGGATAAGAGGATTTAAATGCGGACACAATTGATTAAAATAAATTCATTATTATTTTTTTCATCAGTATTATTGTAGATTGCATTTAAAACTTTTCAAATTAAACAATTTATTTTTTATTTGCATATTATTTGAAAATAATTTTTTAAATTATAAAACTGATACTGGAAAACTTTTAATAAATTTATAATTATTTTATTAATTTTATTTTTGAAAAAAATTTGTTTTTTAAATTACTTTTCACTTAAGCAAAATATTTTATAAACTTTTTATACCTATATTTTGAGTTTATAAACCACCTGAATTTTTAGGAGGGATTTGGTCGATACAATAGTTTATTTTTTTCTGTATTTTTTTCTATATTATATATAAGTACAAAAAAAAACACAACAACCCATGTCAAATGAATATTATTTTTTTAAAAGTTGAATATAAATAGAAACGATAAATATTTCAGTTTTTGTTTTTATTACAAAGTACAAACAGAAATATTCAAATATTTTAGGTAAATTTTAGGTAAAAAGCCAAACATATTTTATTAAATATCTCTTTGAGATGTAAAACTTATTCTGATTTTCAACAAGTTTTTCTTTTAATCTACTTTTGTACATAAAAATGTTCAAGTAATTTTATGAAAAGCGATTTCTAAATACTAGAGTTTTCATAAATATCAACAAAAACAGTTTTATCCGATGTCCGATAACTTAACCAGAAAATAAACTGAATTTACCGAGCCACGAGTTTGCTGAGAAGAGCTTTGAAGGCGTGTGACAACAACAAACCAGTCATCCGAGCCCTGGCATAATTTTAAAGTATGCTAAAAAATTCCTAGAATAATCATTTCAAATCTCATTCCACTAATCAAACGCTTCATCGATAATCACAAAATTTTGTCGTTATATATGAGAAAATTCAACTTAAATATTTATGCACTATGTCTGGTTTGAAATTCAGCACTTTTTAATTAGCATTTAGATGATATTATAATAATTTTGCCATGTTGATCGTTTCAAAATTCAATTTCATTTATGGTTTTGAATCATCTCGATCATTACGGTATAATGGTTATTATATCTGACTATTAATATGAAGATCGATGAAATATGAATATGATCTATGAATATATATATATCTATAAATATATATATATATATATATATTATGCGATTGTATAACAACAACATGTTTAACCAGAGATTTTATCTCATTTTCTTGTGACCAAATCTGCTTATATTTGAAAATAGTTCACTTATGCCCAGTTTTGCAGTGGAAGCTTAAACTAAGTTTTTCGCTTTAAAGAAGTTTAAATTGGAAACTCAGTTGATATTTAAACGAACAATTAAACCACGGTCATCGGGGGCTTAAACTGCACTTAAATTTAAACCAAAAATCAGATGATCGTTTTTGACAATTTGACAATAAAAAACTTTAATTTTTTTAAAAAAGAAATTCAATAAATGTTTGTTTTTTATGTTTTCATACTTCTTTTTTAAAACTTGCCAATTTCTATAAATGAAATTTTTTGACTTGAAATCAGTTTCGATAGCCTTCCGAGTTTTTAATTTAGTACTATTATTAATATGCATGTATATACGGGTAGAAAATTAGTAGAAATCTACCAAAGTTTATAGATGAGGGGACATTTCGGTAAGAAGTAAGCAAATCTACCACAATTTAAAATTTCTGGTAGATTTTTTACGTTTAAATTTTTTTTCTGGATATATGTCAGTGTCAAAATATTTCTATTATTATATATATATATATATATATATTGTTATATATTATTATATATTTCTATTCACAAAAAAAAATGAAATTGTTGTTGACAACCTAATTTTCGGATCGAATATTAATCAAATAAAAAAATATAAATTATACAAATAATAATAATGTTGAATTGACACTAGAATAATAATAATTATTTATTTATTTATTTATTTCTTTGACAATAATTTCAATTGCGACCATTTTGATATTTCAATAATCTGACAGCGAAAAAGGCAGAAATCTACCAGTTTTTTTTTTACATATGAACATGATGGTAGATTTCTGCGGCAGATTTCTGCCTCGTATAAACATGGGCAATGGAATCATTTTTTTTTTTTTATTCAATAATATTTTTATGCTCAGCCACTATATCCAATAGAGCGGATATCTCCTCGTGACTAAAATTTGGTGCTCTGTTTTTTCCATGCTTATTCTGTATTATTGCTATCAACTGTTAATTTAAAAATTAATGTAATTATAGAGTAATCCTAAATTTTTCATAATTAATACTTACATTGACAAATAAGTTAAATTTAAAAAAATTATATATACTGGTCATATACACAAAAAGTAATTTATAAAGAATCAAATTTGTTTCTGAAGTTGTTGTTACAGAAAAACTTCAGCGACATCTGTGAGAAATTCGAAAAATGAATTTTTACCAACATAATTAGCAGTGTAACCAACATAATATTATTAAAATGACAGTCACCTAAGCTTACTTAAAATTTCAACTGTTATACTCACTCTAATTATTTTTGAGCTTAAGCTTCAATCGATGCTTATCTTATCCTATATTTAAGCTACCACTGTGAAATTGGCCCTTAGAGTATAAGAAATATTAAGAAGTAACATACTTTCCAGTAATAAAATATAATTTTCAGTATCTACTTTTAACCGTTTAGGAAGGAAAATTTTAGTAAATGTCGACATTTATTTAACAAAATTGTATCTATGTAGGTAGTCAAAATAATTATTTTTATATTTTGTTTTTGCAATATTTTGAACCAAGGTCTAATACCACATAATCCAAAATTATATTCCTAATATTGTATTTACGACTCTTGGAAAATTTAAATTCGTAAACTTTACATCACAATATTGTGATGAGTTTCACTTTACGTAATTACAATTATTAGTTTATTTTTAATTTTCTAATTTACTGACACAATACAAATAAAATTGGAATCAACAATATGTTTATTCCAATGTAAAGTTTTTATCATTCGTCATACGAATTTCTATCGGTCTATATCCCATATCGGTTGACATACCTTGCTTTAGTCTGTAACTGTAAAAATATCAACTGTCCCCACGCTCTCAGTTATGCAATTGACGAAAATTGAAGATCGTCATGCTTTTGGTTATGTAAAATAGCAGTCAAACTTGAGCATACAATCATTACTGTTTTGTTAATTTTTTGTAATGATTTGTGAAAATTTGTTGTGATATTTTTATTATCATACGCTATTTTATTTTAAAATTACTTTTTTATATTTTAAAATATAAAGAAATAATGAGCTGTACTACGTATCTTTATAATACTATTAATTCTCAGAAGATTTAAAAATATCAAAGTCTTATGGTCTCCCTAAATACATCTTTCTTGTAGAGCTGCTTACAATTAGGGAAGCGCTTTAAACCATTAATCACATTCATACGACCAAAACAAAAATCACCATCTTCACGGATATTCAAGACGCTACCAAAGCTTTGGTGCGGACACTATCTGTTCTAAGCTGGTGGAACAATGGCGAAACGAAATTGGAAGCTTAGATGACCAGCTCTCGATCTCTCTATTATGGGTTCCGGGTCACAGTCTGGCTAAAACGAATGAAAGGTGGCATAGATTAAATACCAGTGCGACCTCGAGGAAAACATGGCCCTCGTATAATATCAATAAAACCAAAAAACTCTTAACCAGGTCCCGTATTGAGATATCAAGAGTAGTAGCCATCAGTACGGATCATTGGACAATAGGAAGCCACGCTGTAAGGCGCCAGGTATTCCTTTCAACCCCCTCTGTCGCAATTGCAAGGATGAGAATGAAGCAAAAACCCTCCAACACTTCCTTTGTTACTGCAGAGCATTAGCTAGAGCCAGACTCTGGACTTTAGATGAGATTTTCCCCAACAATAGAGGTTTTGTCGCGGAAAGCAAAATAGGAGATCTGATCAACCTTCTCAATCACACAGGGTGGCTCTAGTACTAAGTCCCTGGGGATGTGTGTTTAAAGATGAGAGAATGACCCTCTATAACAACCAACAACAAGATATAGGTCACTCGAGTTGTGGTATCAAAAAGGCACAATTAAGTGCTAATTGGTTTTCCAGAAGTAACTGGAATGGCCACTTCTACCTACCTACCTACCTACATATCTTTATAGAAAATTAAATTTAAAACAAAAAATTAAACAAAAACAAAAAATACCCCTAATAAATCACAATTCGCAAATCAAAAATTCATGTTCGGTAATATCGATGACACGACTTCAAAACTATGCATGCATTATCTATTTGACAGTTGATTGGTAAAATTAAAAGATAATTGATTGATCGTGAATTCAGAATTACCAGGGATTGACTTATTATGGCGAAAATTAAATAGTTTTGAATGCCGAATTTTCCATAAAAAACAAACTAGTAAAGAAATATTCGACTAATACAATTTTTTTGTTTATATAATTCCAAGTCTATGGGATGAACTACCCTAACTGTTTTTACATAAATATACACAATTATGCAACTACGATATGTATAATAATTGTTTGTGTCAACTCATTGCTGATACTGCTAAATATGATAAATATTCACATTGTGAAAAAAGCAAGTTGTCCCTGTGATAAAATCAATAGATAACAATACCACAACAGACTACAAAACCCTACAAAATTTTATATACATTATAAACTATTAGATACACCATATATTACCAACTCTACCATAGGTTTATTCTATTTTTTAGTTCTGTTGTTGCGCTGTAAAGTCAATTGGTCTTCATTTTAGCTTATAAAATATTTGATCTTGATTGAAATACACGTTCAAATTACTACAATATTAAAATTTTTGACAATTTTACTGTACATCGTAGAAGTCTAACTTCATAAATTTTAACTAATTTATTTATACATAATACCTAGATTGAAATTATTATTAATCCATGTAAGTAAATAACAATAGAACCGAATTTAGAGAATAAAATCATTGCTGCTGCTTTTCTTTTTAATTTAAATTCAATTGCAACCTCAAGGGACAAAAATAATATAATACTTTTCTTTGTTTTTTTTTTTGTTCTAACTCTCAAGGACAAAATGGTTCTTTGTATTTACCAAATTTATTTCTTTATTTCAAGCAAATTCATTTATCACAAAAAAAAATATTATATTGTCTGGAAAAACTTACATAATTCCTTCTAATATTTACATATCATACATATTATATACAACAATAAAAAAAAACAATAAAACGATACCAAAATGATTTTATTCAAAATAGAATCCTGAACTTCTCCATCCATATTATTTAATATGTACATATATGTAGGTATATAATAGAAAATAAATAAATTGTTTTGTTTATCGAAATAATAGAGTAAAAATTTATTTGAATATAAGTAAGTATTCCCCAATTTACCCCAAAAATAATTCCAAAGAGGTACCTACTACAAGTATTGAATATTATTTTAGTATTATTTATTTGATAACCGGGAAAATACACGATTGAAAAATATGCACTCAGAAAATTCAGCATAAGAAAATTGGAAAAATCGTTTGAAGTAAACATTATGTGAGGCATTTGGTACATATAAAATGGAAAAAATCTATGTCGTACATTTCGAATTTATTAATTATTTTGTTATTGGATTCCGATGCTTACAGTTAAATATCTCGACTTTATTCATAATGTGTAGTTTCATCTATGTGACCTAACGTTCATGTATTAAGAACTAAGACGTCAAACACTTTTTTTCATTTCAATTTAAATCTACTCTCAAGATTATTCAACATAATTTTAAAAATTGCATTAATATTTGAAGTTAATCATTTTCAGACCAGTTAAACTTGAAAGTTAAAATGATTTTCGTTATCTTGTAGGCTTTTGATAGCTCAATAAAGATAAAGTTAACATTTTTATTTAATTATACAATTTTATTACAATTTTATTTAATTTTTGACAACTATTATAAGATCTGGTGAAATCATTATATATTTAATCTATAAATTGGAAAAAGTACGGTATAAATATCTGAACCATTTCACAACTGGTTTTCAATATGAAGTTGCTATTTAGGATAAATCAATTCATAACAAAATATTGAGTACGAATTTTATCATACTTCCTCGAGGTTTGAATAGCTGACGAATACTAGAATAAGTAAATACTAGAAAAATGTTTTTAGAATCAAAATTAAAGCATTTGAATTAGGAGAAAGTTAAAAAAAGTTTCAGACTATGGTATTTGTTTAATTAAATTCAATTTTATGAATCATTGCAGCTAAAATTTTTAAATATGAAATCGAATGACGCCAAACCTTTCTACAAGATGAATCATATAAATATTCAAACTATAATACAAAAACGCCACACGCTTGGTAGCGCAGTAGGTAGAGCGCCTGACATTCAACCGGAAAGTCCCAGGCTCGATTCCTAATGAAGCAAAAAGATGCTTTATACCCTTTGTCATTGAATTGTCCACCATTTGTCATAAGAAGGCTTAGTTCCTGATAACATCAGTAATTTTCCACAATTAAAGAGTAGATAAGCAGTACCGTACTTAATTAATCATAAAAAGGTAATTCTCCCTAATTTACTGTCAACAACATAAAAAAACATTGATAATAAATGCTTACGATTTATATACTATTTAAGAAGTGGATGAGAATTATATGAGCTTTTCTAACTATAAAATGATACTAATTCAGATTCTGATTTATAGAGCAAAATCAACGACACTTCCCAAGGTAAGTGTATTTTAACTTTTTGCCAACAAAAAAAAGTAAATATGTTGGATAAATGATCGTAAATAAAACGTTTGCTGGAGTCTAGAGTAGAAATTAGAATGTTAAAACTCTATGACTTTGTAATAAATAAAACGTAATCACAAAAATTTAATGCAAGAAAATGTTTTAGCTCAGATATTGAATGAAAGAAAATGTATTAGACAAAAGAAATCTTCGAGTCCAAACCGAGAAAAATGTTCATGTGACAGACAGAAACAGAGAGGAAATTTCGGTTAATGTCCTCATTGCCCCTCATTACAGAGAAGAAATTTCGGTTAATGTAAATAAAGTTCGCGTTGTCATCAAATGGAAGACTATGAAAAACCAGAGTATAATCTGTAGCTCTGATCAAGCAAAGAGTAAATAGGTTTTATTTTTCTTAACTGTCTATAATTACAAACTTACTGTACAATATATTCGGAGGTTATTCTGGCCTGCATGTTACAACAGAACGTGTTATAGTTTTTTTTATAATATTTTCAACTTTTTGAAAATCATTTGAATTGAATTAATTTCTTATTTGAATCTAAACATCTTTTTTCATGCTATTACACTATATGCTATTACAGACCAGGACCTACATTGTCTATTGTCCACTTAAGTAAGTATACTAAATTACTTGAAGCTTTCCACAATTTTTCACATTGATTTATGATAAAAATTTCTCTTTAGAATATTTTACGAATATCATGATTTGTGGGTGCTTATTAATATTAAAAAATTTCAATAAATTTTATTTAATTACTGTTTACCCATTAATATTGTTTTATATTTTAACAATCCGATACAAAATAATTTCATAATTAATAATAATAAAAACAAAAAATAAAAATCATCTCTCTAGAGTAAAAGAATTTCCGAGTAAGAAAATTTCTTTAAAAATGTGTGTGAAAATGGAATGTGTGTGTGTAGTATAGTATTTTCTATTATCATTTAATATCAATAGAAATTTTTGTTGTTATTGTTTTTTATTTTGTATACAATTTTAAATATTTCCTCCTTTAAAAGGAAAACAGTTAAAGGTATATTATAATATATACATAAATAATAATAATAATATTAAAATTTTATAGATTTAATTTAAATAAGAATAAATTTTCAAAAATTGTTAAATTTTTTGAATAAATATCTCCTTAAATTGAAAAAGGGTAAAAATTTATTTTGAATATATATATAATAATATATATATATAGACATATATATAATATTTAAATATAGATATATTAAATTAAAATTAATATAAATTTTATATTTTAATTAAATAAATGGAAATTTCATATTATTTATAAATAATTTTATGTTTTAATGTTGATGTTTGAGATTTTTCCACACTAATATAATATAATAATGTAAGTATGTATATATGTGTATAAAAAGAAACAAAATTAAAAGTATACATTTTGAAGATGTAAAAATATCAATTTTGTTTTTATTTTTTAAATAATGAATGAAAATAAAATTTAATATCTTAATATTCGTAAAGTTTTTTTTCAAATAGCTATATACAATATGTTGTGAGTGTATATATTTACATACTACCTATACATAATATTTGTATATAATATAGGTTTAGGTAAAAGGAAATATTTTAGTAAATTTGAATTTAAAAGGGATTCTATTACAAATAAAAATAAATAATAAACATAGTAAATGGCATTTTAGAACAAGAAAATTAAACTATTTTAAATTAAAATCAGGACTTTTACCATAGTTTTATTATCAATACAAACATTACGATTGATATATAAAGCATTAGAGTTATTAAAATATAAATAATAGAATGTATTACTTACATTTAAATATTAATTGAATTGAAAATAAACTAAATAAATAAATATAGTAATTTAATAATTATTACTGTACAGTGAATATTTAAAGTAAATGAATAAAGTTAATTCAAATTTTCATAAAAAATATGAATTTTAAAAATAGTTTCTTTGCTTTATTACACATTTAAACTGACACTGATTTCAATAATTCTTAAAGCAGTGATTTCGTTTATCATAACATAATTTGAACTCATCAGTAGGTATTTGTAGTGTTATACTACCTATACAACTTATAATTTTCCCTTTGATTGATTTTATAACTTATTAGAAGATGTTATATGCATAAACAGATCTTGACGTTATAAATAAATCTTGAAATTTAGAATATTCTGAAGGATGAAGAAGACGGATTACTGTAAATAAGAACAAGAAAATAATTTAGAACCACAAATCGGATATGTTAGGGACAAAAACAAGAGTGTACGTACTCCTAGTCATAATATACGAAGAATTACCAATTGCGGTTATGTTTAGCCATTAGCAAAAATTAAAATATGGTATTCTTCAGTTAAAGCTAAAGTTGATGTTGATCAATTAGCTGTATTTAAGACTTACAGTAGTGGAAGGGGTCGAGTAGAGGCCCATGTTCAGGTCCTGTCAAATTATATAATATCAATTCGGAGTAGGGATGGTGGGTACTATTCACAACCGCATGTTGGATACAGTTGTTATAAAATATTTGGTAGGTGAAAAATTGGATCTGCTGAATATTAAACCAAAAATAACTTATGAAGTGCCAAAGTCAGAGCCTGCCCCTATGGTTTGAATAGGTAAAAGATGGATTCAATAACTTAAAAAAAAAAAAAAAAAAAAATAGGAAAAAGGCTTTGATAGGTTCACGCTTAGCTGTCTGTCAAAACTTTGTTAAAAGACTTAAACGGACGAAACCGTTCGAACTGTGGTGTTAGGATAAAATCTTTTAACTTTCAATATTTCCTAATGGAACTTTTTTTGATCAAAGATATCTGAAGTAATAGAGCCAAAATTGTGTTTGTCTTAAAGACTAGTTTTAATTTTAACAAAAGGATGGGAGTTTTTAGCGCGTTAAAGTCGGCACAGTCCTTCACTTCGTTTTTCCCGGTACAAGAACAGAAGTAGAAGACTCTTTCGATGATTTTCCTGTATCTGAAAAAAAGGTTATTTGTCACAAACACGGATTTTGGCAATGTAAAAAATGTGCAAAAACATTATGCATTGAAAAACACTTGTATCAAAAAATTTCATATGTCACTGCCCAAATGTGGTTTAGACCACACTTGTCTAAAAGACCAATAATTGATTTTTGAATGAATCATTATTATCTCTGTTGAATTGGTAAGTACATAAGCCTTAGTAGAGCGTTGTATATAAGTGATAGCAATTTTAAGTCCTTGAATAGATAATTCGTGTAGGATCCCAACATTGCTTATATTGAGACCCGAGGACTTATTTGTTTTTATATTTGATTTGACGATACTTCTTATCTCACAGGCTGAATATTTTTTGTTTTGGAAGTTCATATGCTAGGGGCAACTAATAACTTTGTCTATTTCAGATAGTTCGGCTTATCTAGAACAAATGATCCATGGCTTAAATACTTTGGATAGAAGATCAGCAAATTTTTTAGTTATCTTTTGATTCAGTGTTAATACATCTTTTAAATTATTTTTTGATTTTTAAAATACTAAATTGAGTATATTGCAAACATTTTTTTAGATCATCAGATAAAAATTAAGGTTAAATGAATTTACTTTAATTGAGTTATTAAAAACTATCCGTGTAGTTTATTAATTGTAAAATAAAAAATAAATAAATTGTAAAACTGTAGGTTTTTCTAGAAAAATTTATATGGTTATTTTGTTTCTGCAATTCTCTGCAAAGTCGAGAATGTTACACGTTCCCAAAAACAAAATTAGGAATTATGTAATTATCAAAAATAATAAGTTAATTGACTTATCTCGTTATTTTTATACTGTGGAGCGATCTAATATTTGACATTAAAAATATTTTTTGCAGTCGCTTCAAATTAAGTTTTGTTGTGGGAGATGTTCATACTGCTTTCGTATATTTTTTTCTTGAGATAACTTTTCTAAAACATATTCTTCATTTGACATTTTTGGTCAATTGTAGTGTACTGAATAGTGTTTCTCTTTTATTCATATATTTTTTCAGTTCATTTATACCACATAGTATTTTTTTATCCTTCAAATTTTAATACTGACTGTTTGTTATTAGTCTAATATACTCCTAATTCATACTCCTAACCTATTATTTCTTTTTATATATAAATTGCATAATAAAGTATAGAAAATAAATCAAATTATTTTTTTTATTTTAAATAATTTCCGTATAACAAAAACAAATTATATTAAATAAATGGTTTTTAAAAATTAATATTTATTATACATAAATATATAATGTATGTATGTTTTTCAATATTTGATAATTTTAACTTTTAATCTTTTTCATTTTGAATACCAAAATGTAGTCAGGCTGAAAAAGTTAAATTTTATAAAATGCTTGAGGTTAATTTATATATTTTGGGTATTTTTTTTTTTCGTCTGAAATTAACCTAATTCATTTATTTTTAGAGAATTGTATGTATATAATATAGTATGTATATATTAAGCGAAAACATAATTTTTGTTTTCAAAAAGTTCTGGTTTATCATATTATGATTTGTGTATTGTGTTAACTAAAACTTTTTTGATTGTTTATGTAAAAAAATGATTGTCTTTGGAAAATACTAACAAAATTTATAAACAGAGATTTGTTGCCAAGAAGATTTTAACATACATAAGTAAACACTGATATTAAATTAGTTCAAATAAGAAACAAAAATAAAAATTTTAAAAATATTAATTAGTTGGTTTAAAAACTGCGATTAAAAAAGATTGAATATATGACTGCTTCCATATTTTGAAAATGAAGAGAAATTTATTTCTTCCAAAATATCAAGAAGAAATCTTCGAAGTCTCATGGACACATTTAAGACTTAAGACAGAGCGGAATGTGGTGCTATACAAGCTGCAAGGGATATATCGCAAAATTACATAATTATGGACAAAATTACATATTTAAGTTTTTATAAAAAATTTAAAATTATTTTGTTTTTTTAGAAAAATAAAGTAAAGATTTAAATGCATAATTTTTTTCATAAGAAATTTTGTCTCTAGGTAATTTTGGCCCGACACCGCTGTAGGTTATTTTGAATGAAATAGAGAAGAAAATTCTAAATGTATTTCAGAATGAAAAATTTTAAGCTTCAACTTAAAACTTAACTTTTCTTTGATGTTTCAGCACAACGCTCAAATTATATACACATTCAAATTTTGTTCATATTGAATTTTAAAACAAAATTAAAAAGAATTTTTTTTAACACAAAATCTATTTTCTACTTTCAACTCAATTTTTTAAGTATAGTACCTATTTCCGTAAAAAAATTAATTAATTTTGTATTAAAAACAACTTCGATACCTTTGTCAAACTAATTGGTATAAAGCATATGGTTATGTCATCTGAGTACACTAATAAGAAGTTCGTGTTACTAATAAAATTTTAATAAACATTTTTTTTTCTCCAAAACAAGGGAAGATCCCGGAAAGATTGAAAGCTACCGTCCAATTAATCTCTTAAGAACAATCTGAAAGCTATTTAACACAACATTCAAACTCACATCAAGTTTGTAGTAGAGTTAGAAAACTCATCAAGCAAAACTTAAACGACAAGTATTCAGTAGGTATGATAACGCTCGATATTGAAAAAGTTTTGTACTCAGTCTGGCATAATGGTCTAATACATAAACTTATGACATTTAATATTCCCATTCACTTAAAGAAAGAGATCGAAAGCCAAAAAACAAATATTTCTTTGGTAAAATCGATTCGGAAGCAACGATCATCTACCAAAGAAATTAAAGCCATTGAATTCATCACTTTCTCCTTTACTACACAATATTTTTATCTCAAATCTATCAAAGCCACCAAAGTGTAAATTCGGACTTTATGCAGATGATACTGCTCTATACCCTATGCCAAATGTCCAAACAAGATAATAACCAAATTTGCATAGTTTTTCACATATTAATAACTTTTATTACAAGTGAAAAATCAAAATAAGTGTTTAAAAAAGCAAAAGCTAGATTTTTCACCAGAAGAATAAACTCATATTTTCTGTCTTACAGAAATATAAATAACTCTGAAATAGTTTAGGAAAATGAATTTATAACTTATTTCGGCATTCACTTACATAAAAATCTATTATTTAAGAGCAAGATAAATTTTTAAATTAGATTGGTATTACTATATAAATACACTAATAAACTGTTAATCTAATCTTCATGTAGAAAATGAACTTTCACTGTTCAAATCAATTTTTTACAGCGGGCTAACATACTGTAACCCCGTCAAGCCAAAACCAATTTAGCAATAGTTACTGCAAAGGAAGCTAAATGTAATTTTAAGAATGATACTTTGTAAATCTTTTTATTTTTCTACAAAAAAAACTCCACGAATTATCAAATGTAAATATTTTTTTTCCCCATTTTGATTTACATCTGTTTTAATATAAGACACCTAGTAACTTTCTTTACATTTTGGGTAGGGTATAACAATACAATCATTTTGTTATAGTAATTTTTTCTAAAATTAATTTACATTATATTTTGTTTTTTTGTTTGTTTTTAAACTTAAAATCTATTTATTAAGTCATGTGGTCTGTATTTTTTCAGGCGTCTCTTTCTTATTCTTTCTCGTTCTGGTAGAGTGCTAATTTCATTGTTGGAATGGGTTGATATTTTTTGTTAATATTTTAGACTTGTCTTTTTAATTTCTTCATTTATTATGTCAGAATTTTTAAATCACAGTGTACATCATCATTTCTCACATACCATTCGGCTCTCGCTATTGTTGCTCATTATTTTTGATCGTGCTCCTTGTATTAAATTAATGTTGGTATTGCTTCAGGTACCGCAGCTTTCTGCACCATATGTCCGTATCGGTTTTATAATTGTTTTGTAAAATAGCAGCTTGTGGTCAATGTAAATTTATTTCCCAAAAGCCATTGTAGTTGTCCGGATTTTAGCCTTATTTTATTACGTTTGTGGATTATGTGGTTCTTCCATGTCAATTTATTGTCAATGTGCATCCCTAGGTATTTAGTTTGTTTTTCGATTTTTATTTCTTTATTATTTATCATTATTGGTTCAGGATCGTATCGAGTTCTTGTTGTATATATAACTTGAGCAGTTTTGTCTTTATTAATTTGGATATTCCAAGTTTTGAACCAAGTCATTGTTTTATTCATAATTTTTTGTACCTGTTTAGTAGCTGTTTTTTAAGCAATCATATGAAGCAAGTGGAACAGTATCATTTGCAAATGTTGCTAGTAATGTTTTCTTGGTATTGGAATATCGGCTGTATACAAGAGATATAAAACTGGACTCAATACACTGCCTTGCGGTACTCCTGCTTTTATTTTACTTATATTTGAACATTCAGACTTGTATTTAACAAAGAAATAACGATCACTTAAATAGCTTTTTATAATTAGGTAATATCCCTTTGGCAAAAAGTTTATCAGTTTATGTAGTAGGCCTTCATGCCCGACTTTGTCGAACGCTTTTGCCACATCTAAGAGATACCAACACAAAACGTTTTATCATCCAAGGCCATAACTATTTTATTTATCACTGTATGGACTTGTTGTATTGTTGAATGTTGTCGCCGGAATCCATATTGGTGATTCTGTATTAGATTTTTTTGTGCTAATATTGGTTCTAGTCGATCAAAAAATAGGTTTTCGAATGTTTTTGAAAGAATAGGCAAGAGATTAATTGGTCGGTACGATGTTGCTAATGTAGCATCTTTTCCAGGTTTGAGTATTTGTTTGATTTGGGCTTCCAGACTTTAGGAAATTCTTTTAACCTAAATATAGCATTGAATATATTTCTTAGAAATTAAATTGTTTTTTTTTTAATGAAAATATGCGAACAATTTGCAGAAATGCTACGTGGTTTTTTGGAAACTGGATATTATTCAGAAAATCCGCTAATTGCAGCGATTATAGATTAAATTAGGATAAGTTTAGTAAATTATAAGTTAAATTTAAGTAAGTTTTATATAAAAATAAAAATCGTTTCAGTATATTTTTGTTGTTGCAATATTTTATCTTTTTTTAATGAATCATTTGTTTTGGGTTTGTTATACATATGAATATCACTGACCCTAAAAAAGAAAGCAATAATAATAATTTATGTTACGTAGTTTTAGGAATTTAGAATATTTCTTAAAATTAATAATTATTGTAATATTAGGAATACATTTATGAAAAGTGATTTTACATCTTTTTTGTATAGAGTTTAAATGTATTCCATAAGAAGTAATATTGAATATTATATGGGCGTTTTTTTGTAGTGTTTAAACGGCGTCCATAAGATAAATAAATCTAAATTTAAATAAAGATAGAGTTAATTTTGACGATCAAGTATGACCACAACCTAAAACAGATATCTTGTTTTAATTAATTTAATATCTTATTGTACAGCTAGGCCTTCATGGCCAGGTATTGTTAAGTAATATATTAAATTTTATAAAAGCGGCAACTCTTGCCTTACATGACTATAGGATTCATTCACACCTGGGCAGTAGGTTGACCAAGAACATAAGGTGTGAATGATAAACTTAAACTCTATAAACGAATAAAATTTAACACAATACTATTCCCATTTTATGTTATAAACTAAAATACCATAGTACCTGAGTTACTGACAATACGGTTGTAGAAGTAAACAAAAACTAGATGTTAGTAAACCATCTTAAGCTCAATTTGATAGTTTTTGTGTGTATTATGTAGTAAGCGTTTACTCGATCAGACTATTACGTGCATGTAACTTGTAACCTCCACGAAGTACCATTGAATCGAAATAAATTAAAAAAAAAAAAATTAAGGATATAACATTAAAATACATAAAAATATACAAAATTTTTTATGTAATATGGGGTTAAAATTAAATTAAACTACTTATGCCTTGAAGCAGGATAACAACACCATGTAAAAAAACAATCAATATTGAAAAAATTTCTTAAATGAATTGAATTGAGAACAACCAGTTAAAAAAAAAAACTAAACCTTAAGTAAAATCTAGTACCATAGAAAATTATGAACTTAAGTAGAAATAAGAACACTCAATGAATGATTTTATTTTCTTTAATGTCATTTGAGAAAGTTAACAGCAAAAAAAAAAATTTGTTTTTTTTTAAGGATCTCTTCTATTTATTATTATTAAAAACAATATTATTATTAAAACCACAAATTCATTTCAAATGTTATCTTTTATTCTTTTCTACTAAAATCTTTCTCAAGATCAGTTTATACAAATACGTTTTGTATGTGAGTTTTCTCTCTAGTGAAAATCTCTTCACTTTAATAATAGAAATGTCACATAAAATAAAATAATGGTTATATGATAAAAAGAAGATAGGAGAGGAGAATATTCTTCCCCCTATATACACACACCGTAATTGAATCAAGATATTTTCCTCAACAAAATTTGCTATTTTTATAATATTCTTTTATTTTTTGTATGAGAATTAGAACTTTTTATAATTTTACAATATTTTTTTGTGGTCTTACTTTATATTTCGTAATGTACATACATTTACTATATTTATATAAACTTTTTATAAATAAAGCGCCTTCAAGGAAACAAAATTAAAAGAAAAAAAAAATAATAATAAAAAGAAATATTTTCTTCTGTTTCAAATTATGATTTTCTACTTTCATCTTCCCACAAAAAAACATGAAAATAAAAAAAAATTAAAGTAAAAACCAAAAAAAAAAAAAAAAACATTTTAAAACATTTTGTGTTAACATAACTTCATATTATAAAGTTTAATAATTATGTAAAATGTTTACTTAAATTTATGTAATTATAATATCTCGTTTGAACATGTTGTTTCTATCTACACAGATAGATATATGTATATATAGAAAACAAAAATAAGGATAACGAATAAGGATGTTTTTAAGTTAGAATTAAAATTTTGTCGAAAAACAAAAAATAAAAAACCAACAAAGAAATGAGTCAGAGATTAAAATAATTTATCTTTATTTTAAAGACAGTTCCATTCAATCATGTAAGAATCATATTTTATGATAGAGATTTTTTTCTCTATGGAGTTAGGTAGGAACCATAAAGTGAAAAATTAAATTTTATTAGAAAAACAAAAAAAAAAAATAAAGTACATTTTATTTTTAATATAAAAAATATGAAAAATAAATTCATATTATAATTTTAGAAATTAAATAAACAAATGAAATTAAGAAAATTCTAAAAGCAAACAAAAATAATATTTTTATTTTAAGAAATGTATTCTGACGTAGCGTGAATTGCCTGTATTTAACATCAGGTTTTGAATTTAAGCAATACTAAATCAGCCGACGAGTAACATCTTACTAGTAACATGCTGAATGCTCAGAAATACACGTTTTTAAATTTTTGGTACCACTTTTCAATGTAAATGGGTGAAAAATGTCGGACAAAATTTGTAATATTTCTTCTCATTTGCCTCTGTTGTTCGCTTTTTTTGCAAATTATAAGAAAAAAAGTTTTATTTGTGTTAGTACGTAACCCCGATGTTGAAAGAAACTTAGCGGTTTCAAAATGTCTCTCAGTGCAGACAGAATATCCCCACCATAATTGTGACTTATTATTATAAGTAATATACAGTATAATTCTATAAGTATAGGGTGTGAAGGAAAAGACAAAGCTTTCAGCATTTCGACCCGTGTAAATTCAAGCGATTTATCTCCCCGCACTAAATTTTCTCAAAGTAATATAAATTGAGACAAAAATACTTAAGCCGACTACATTCCTGTATATCTAACCTACCAAAAGCAAAATGTTGAGCTTTTTAAATTTGAAGGAAATTTTGACTGGAACATTTTAAAAATAATCAAATAAAAACTTCCATTTTCCAGAAAGGGAAATGGACCTTAAGTTGGCCTGCAGATTTATCTGCAACAATGCTGAAAAAATAAATAAATAAATAAACTTCCATTTTAGCATTTTATAGTTTTATAATTTCAATATTTTGAAACATCAAAAAAAAATTATTTAAACAAAAGTCAGTAGAAAGTTACATAGAAATGTATTGTATAGTGTAAAGCTTCATATGTGTTTGGACATTTAGGAATACAAATGATCTGTTAGATATTTAGAAATACCGAATCATACGCAATGCTTTTCAAACTTTTATGACGTATCAAAATAAAACTATAGTTTGGATAAATAGAGAGAACTTGTAGACATGAAAAGTAGGTTTGCTTGGTTTATCTTTCGTATACTAATTTGAATTTGACAGTTAAAGAATCAAACAGATGTCATTTTCATCGTAGATTTGAATTTACTATGACATCATTTTTAAACACTTTCCATCAAATTTTCATCGATATACATAATGGCACTAACGATTACAATCGAATAACTCTAACGATAACGATTCGATTAAAATCTATCAAAATACATAATAGGCACCTTAATGTTGGTAAATCATGCAATGGCTAAACATATTACAAATATGTATCATAATACTAAGTATAAAACAAATTTAGAAAATTAATTGTTTAATATATTGCTAGGATAAACAAGATAGGTAAAATAGATAGACATCAGTAGTTGGCTGAAAACTGGCTCATTCAGACAAAAAAGGACTATTGTGAGGCCACACAAAAATCCAAAATGGCCTTTATTTAAAAATTTTATTGTATTACATTATATTGAATTAAATTAATTAAATTATATTATAAATGGAAAAAATTTGTACTTAGGAGTTAGGACCCTTCGTCATCTGACATGCATGGATTTTTGAAGAGATATTATACTAAGACTTTATGTGCTAATGATATTTTTATTAAATGTATGTACGTATTTCAAATATTGTTAACTTCAAATGTAATTTTTAAATTTCATCTGAAAACAACATTTGATAAAATAACGAAATGGACTAGGGAAATAAAAACAATTTAAATGAAAAACAAATAATGGACAAAATTAAAGATTCAACTAGGTCATAATATGCTATTATCGTAACAACTTAATACCGTAAAATTATTTACAGATTATTACAGATTATTTTCAAATTGCTTGATAACTTTAGGCCGTAATAATTGTGAAGCAGACAGAATATATTTTCTTCTCTGGTAATAAATGAATTTTTAAATATTTATAATTTAAATGTTTATTATTTTACTTTATCTTGCATTGTTCCAAATTTTTAGATTTCAAATTAGAACAAATTTAAGAAAATTTTCAAGAACCCATTGATTGAAACGATTCGCAATTGTATCTGACCTAGTGCTAAGTTTGTTACAACCTCTAAAATTAACAAGTAACATATTGCACCAATTAAACATATTTTTTAAACACCCTGTATACCTAACTATTATTTTAATTTTAATATTTCTTCTACAAAAATAATCAAACTTAATCAAAATACACAAAACACTTATTAATTATATTACACAATATTCAAGGACGATATTAAATACTTAAAAAATGTATTGCTAATTAAAAAAATGTTAAAAGTTCTTAGCATATTGTTTACTTGTATATACATAATATATATACATATTATATACCTATACGTACGTATTATGAATACGTCCTTTACAATTTCTAATATTGAAAAAATTTTCTTTTGCATTCACACCCACATATACAAATTTAATATTTAAAATGAAAGGTTTGGTATAATTAAGAGTTTAAGAAAACAACGGAAATATTTACTTACACGCACACATAATACGGTATTTTCATTACTACAGTTAAGTATATATGTATTTTAATATTTTGTATAGTACTAATACAATAAGAGAATATTTAAGAAATCCGTAAATATTGACAATTAAAAAAAATGAGTATGAAGAAAAATTTATGAAATTTTATTATTAAAATGTTTGTAAATATTATATTTTGTTTTATTTTTCTTTTTTAGTTTTAAGCTAAGGGCATAAAAATATAATTCAATGAAAAAAGTTTTAATTTTGAAATATGATTTAAGTCAGTTAATGTTGAAAATGGTTTTACTTCTTCATTATAAATTAAATCATTTCACAATATTTCTCTCTCCTATCTCTCTCCTATATGCACCTACTTTCTAATATAGAGTAAGAAATTTTGAATCTAATCGTTTTCGACAAATTTTTAAAGGAAGCTTCAAACATTTTCTTATCGAAATTATTTTCAATTTTGTTAAATTCACTTGTATAAATTAGAAGAATAAATGCTTATTTAAGAAGTATATAGCTTAAGATAGACTTGGCACTGATTGAAACAAATAACCAAAGCTTAATCTCATATTAACTTGAATTATTTATTATTGTTATTAAATCTTTGTAGTATGAACATATTAATAGTTAAAGGCAATAGAATCTTACCAACTATAAAAAATTACATTTTGCTTTTTCGTGTATTAAGTACGATATTTTACGATATATTACATAAAATGACATAAATAATTATTAACATATATTAACACAATTTTGTAGTATATCAAGTACTTAAATGTGGAAAACCACAACTTTTATAAGAAAATAGACCTTTCTAAATAGCACAAATCCATTTAGTTTAATTCACCAACTTGTTTTTTTTTTTTAATTTTATTTTTTGCACTATTATCTACATTCTTACACTAGTCTAATCTACAAAAATTTACAAAAACAGCTATTTATTTCTAATTTTATTAACATCTAAGCAATTTTTTCGTTTTTATGTTAATGTTAATTTCGCGTATAATTTCAGGAATTTTTTATATTATGTACAAGCTTTACAAAGTTTTTTTGACTTTGAATTATATTATTGGAAAAGTAGGGAGTAAAAACCAATAGTTATTTATTAAAAACATAGCCTAACTTAATTTATCAATCTAACTAAAACTGCTTAACCTAATTAAAAAAATAATGTAGATTATACTATGTGCTAATTATAATTAGAGTTTTCCAACCACCAATAGTTTACTTTAATTAATTTGTCCTTATCTGGTATGGGCATTAAAAGTTTTTAATTTTATCCGTTAATATTTCCGAAGTTATAATCAATAGCTTTACATGTAACCCGTCTATTATAATGGTATAATAGAGGGACATGATTACGGTTTTGAATATAACCGTTCTTATCTAAATAGATAAAATGCTCAGGAGCTATGAAACCCGTGAGCAAGGTCTTTTTGATGTACTCCTTATTGTGGTAGAATATATCGTCCCCTCAATGGCAAACTCGCGAATGTGTAAATTTCACAATTTTCAGGAGGACAAAAACAAACTTTAACCTTTCGTGTAAAATCAGGTTTTATACTTTTCGGTTTGATTTTTTCGGCATAGGCTTCATTATTAATAGTTGTTTATTAATTTATTTTTGAAGTGTCAAAAATATTTGGGTAAAGCAAAGATTTACGAAAGAGACGAAAAGTAATTGCAGTTTCGTTAGTTTGCTGTTGTTAGTTTTTCAAAGTTCCTCAAAATTTCGTGTTAAATTTTTTGCATAAAGTAGCGAATCTGCATATAATTTTTGAAAAACTTGAAATTAATATTTAAAAAATTAGTAAAAAGTATATAAGTAATAGAATGTAATAGAATTTATTTTGTATTGGAATAGAAAATACAAAATAAATTTTATTCCAAAACATTTTATATACAAATAAATGAAAACAACAATTAAAATTTCTATCTCCAATAACAAATAATAAACAAAACATAACAATTAATTTTATTAAGTATAAAAGTTAAATAAGTTTATTTATGAAAGGGCTTCAATCTTAAAGCTGTTCATAATCGGATTCTTCAGAAATATCTGTTATTGCAAAAGCATCTCTTACTAAACCAGAGGGCGTCAAATTCTCATAAAATACGTGATAGACTGGAATTTGCAATTCATCGCACAGTTTTTCTAAATCCCATTGATATTGAAAATCTTATCGAATAGGTTCGTATTTGTTGTAAGTTCGAAGGGTAACCTCTCCTTTGCTTTAAACTGTATTGTATAAAAACTTGCTCATAATCAGTTTTTATATTCAATTTATCCGGGGGTGACCTTCGAATACTGAAACCAAACAAAAATTTTGAAAGGAATGTGTTGTTTTCGTCTTCTATAAAAAAACTTTCTCTGAATTATACATAGTCTATAAAATCTGTGTGTGGTAGCGAAGAAACGCCATACGGAGATGGATTTTTCCGTGAATTTCTTATTTGCTGAACACATTCTTCTGGAGTACACACCGGAAGTCATTTTGCCGTCATAAATTTTTTTTGATATATTGAATCACATTTTATGAAGCTTTTTCTTGATTCAAAAAATATATGTGATTTATTATTTTAACGTAACGTGTGTGTCTCTTAACTAACTCTAAAAACATACACACAAATTTAGTATTTTTCTGTTGTATACTTCACAATTATCAGACATCATAACAGTTTCTACTTCAGGATACTGCATAATATATTTCTACTTCAGGATACTGCATAATATATTTATATATGCTGGTAGAAGTTTCAATGCTTCCACTTTTTCTTTCGGTCTCATCCCAGAAAAAGCATTCTACTGAAGCATCCCTTAGCCTTAGTAGCTCCCTTAGGGGTAATCAAAACGGTTTGTAAATCAAATTCAAACGCCAAAAGTGTATTATCTTTTTGAGTCTTTTCCTTTTGAATATTTTTTAAGTTACGAGCAGCTTCTTTTCATTTTATGTGAATGTCAAGTTGGTATTTTTCTATAACTGACAATTCACCTGTTTTTTGTTTTTCATTGTATATGTTACATATCATTTATTGCAACCTTACATTATAACCTTACAGGGCTTTCGATTTTTAATTAATAATAATTATTTCGTTACCTGAATTTGGTAAACTTAATGTTTCTAAAATTTTTAATCGGAATAAATTTCACTCAAACGTTTAAAATTTATAAATTTTCACTTGACATTTAATTATAACTCGATCACAAGCGATCACAATTCAATTTTATAAACTGAATACCGAAAGAACACCCACAACATCTATTTATAATGTTCATTATTCTTTGCAAATCACAAGTTTTAACGTGACATTTTTCATGCTGTAACAAAATCTTTTCATTCTGGTTTTCTATTTAAAATCAACTAAACATTTTAAAACAATTTTTAAATACATAAATAAGGTCAGAGAAATAATAATAGGTATTTATTATGCACAAATAGGGATTATTGTAGAAATATTATAATAATTAAAAGATTCGTCACTTTACTGAGTGTAGATTAAGTAAATTTGACGACGACAAAGACACTAATCTGACACTTTCGCTACTTTTTCAAAGTGAAAACTAGCATTTTAAAAAATAATGACAAAAGTTAATTAACCCAAAAGCACATTCGACAGTTTGTTGTAGTGATAAATGTTAGATATGTACTTTCGCCAAATTACAACAGGCAATTACATCGATTTACAGACAAGATAGAGATTCGGGACTTTGTCACAGTAAAGAACTTAAAAAAACATGTAAAACTACGATGTCAGCTCAAATTCGCTGATTTTGCAGATTCGATAGTTTGTCATTGCGGGGACAATATGCGATATTAAACCATTTTCCGGAGTATTTTGTGTTTTATCATAATGTCTTCGAATTAATGTTATTAGAAAATTGTCGATCCTAATTATGTTTGCTTCCTTGTACAATAATAAATACGAGTCATCAAACTGTACTCTCAACAATTTTCATTATTTGAGGAATAATGAAGGAATGAAACTGTAATAAAACATATAAAACATATCCATAGCACCACATTGGCGTGCAAAACACTTCGTATTCAGAAAAATCATAAACTTCTCTTAGTTAATCCTAGTTGTTGAAGTTAATTATAGGCACTGTGATTTATACAATTTTTTTTGTTTTTCACCTTGTCGGGAGTCTAAAGCACTGAACTTGGTAATTTTTGTGAAAAAACTTAGATCATAGCTAAATCAATAATTAAAATAATGATAACTCATTTCAATTGAAACCGTAAACTTTCCTGGTTGCTATTTCTCTTCATTTACAAATATAAAGTCTATTTGCTTTTAAAGGTTGAAAAAGGTTGAAATATAAGGTCATATTCTATATATATTCTATTTCAATTATAAATGAATCATGACAAAATATTGTACTACTATATACAACGCAAACTATAAAAAATATCAAAACTGTATTATGAACTGCTAAATATTCAACTTATGATAAAAAAATAAACCATTTGAAAATGGTTATTTGCGTAAAAGTCTAATTACTATCATGAAATTAGAGTCGAGAATAAACAACATTTTAATTTCACAAATTAGTAAAAAAATACGAGTAGTTTCAATGAAAAAGAAAAATTTTCACAATAAAGTATATAAATAAATAATCAAAACATATCTGTCGAAAAGAACATTCACATCCTTTTTTACCTTAATGTTAAAACTTTCCAATTAACATCATTATTTATTTTTCACATACAAAAAGCATAAAAACAACATAAAATAAAAACAAAAAGCAAATAAAAACAAATTTAAATTAAAGAAATTATTTTCGAAAAAAAAATCAGTTAGTTAAAAAAAAAACAAACTTCATAAAACCAATACACACCAAAACAACCATCAGACAGTCAACGAAAACAAGTTAATTAAGCAATGATAAAGCCAACAGTATATTTTGGAATTTCAATTTGTGTTTTTCTTTCATTCGAATTTCCATATGATCCTTGGTTTTCTTGTTCAAATTTATTATATACATATACAACATCTGCATACGTTATATGCATACAGAATTAATATTATATACACTTACAAAGTAGATACATTTGAAACTAATTTACGTAAATTTGCGAAATTTTTTTTCCACCAGTTCAGGTTACACGAATTTGCATATAAAAAATTATGTTGTTTTTAATACAATTTGCAAATTGGTTTGACCTACGATATACCAACAATAAGAGCCAGGTAATCGAAATCCCGTTCCCGAACAAAATATTAATACGGAAAATCCCGTCTTTGTACCACTACAGGTGTTAATATCCATTTTCCCAATAAAATAAAACAACAACAAAGGAGACAGGACGTTAAATGGGACGTTTATGTAAGTTATAAGAACTAAAAAAAAATTCCACCTCTTCAAATCTCTTTATTGAAAAATATAAGCCTCAAAACTATATATTTTTAGAAATTATTAACACAATCATTCTCATTATGAATGTGAAATTTTAAATTAAAAAATCTAATACTTGTCATCTATACTAGAACCAAAAGAAAAACAGAAAAATAATGAGTGAAAGTAATGTGCTGTTCCTGAGAGAATGTATATATAAATAAATGAAACAATTATCTACCAAAAATGACCACGTCTGTTTAATTATGCAATCAGTTTTATTTCTTTAAATTTTTTTCAATGTCACACTCTTGACAGTAACTTAGGTAGAATCACCTTTTCGTGCTTAATCAAGTATGGTACTGCACTACAATATCTACAATATTTCGAGTATTATTTTAGAAGTTTTTCATGTTAAATCATTAAAAACCATATTTACTCAAAAATTATATTTCAGTGAATATTGTCTTAAAATAGGCTTAACCTAATAATTTCCAAAAATGATAGTAAAAATTTAAAAGGTATGCCAATACTGTCAAGACAGGCTAAAATGTGTTCAATACTACAATTCCCATAAGCTTTGTATATTTCCAAGACAATTATTATCATTGTCACGGCATTGCGTACTGAATATTGGTCTCCTGTACCTATTACTTCCAATCTTTTCTGTTTAAAAAGCGCATTCTCAAATTGGCATATTCCAGTAGGGAACAAAATATTTCGTCTATATTTTACTTCATGTATTTTTTTCATGTTCTTGCAAATAACTGAGGTAGAATACCCTTTTCTTGCTTAATTAACCCATTAAAGCCGGCTCATAGATCCCGTCGTACAATCATTATGAAATTTTCTAAGGATGGTCATAGAGGTCATAGAAGTTGTCTGGAAAATTTTTAGACCTTTTTTAGAACTTTTGCCACGCCTGGGATATGGTCTTTAAATTGGTATTTAAATACCTAATCGGCCTTAGCTCATGCTCTGATATCTATTGATGGATAGTGGATTATATGACAAAATGTATAATTGTTTTGTATTGTAAGATTTAAAGTGTTTTTTTAATTTTTTCACATTATCTCATATTTTGAAGTTTGACCGTTGTGTTTTCAGGTTTTAGAAGTTCAAAAGTGAATTGATAAAGCTTTACACAGTTTCAAATGTAATGTTATATAAAATTGATTAGTAGGCTAAGATTTATATAATTCGGCTTACATTACTATGATGCCTAACTTTTTGAGTCATGGCCCAATGTCTACAATCCAGTGGAACAACAGAAATCGCAATGATAACAATTGACATATTCATGAGTATAACAAACGGATGGGTGGTGTTGATCTGTTAATAATGCTATGAACACTTATCGAAATGCAATGAACATTTATTAAAGTTCGTGATAAAAAATGGTATTGGCCATTGCTTACAAGTGCATTTTCTGCACAAGGTATGAAGGTTATATTTGATTTCAGAGTAAATGTGGTGGAAGCACTAGTAACACTACCACAAGTAATCAGCCGTCCATGTAGACGTGTACTTGATTATGCCCAACAAATGGCGTGCGTTTTGCCATTTGAGTGGAAAAAATGCCTAAAGGCAGTCTTTGTAAACGATGCGGTATTAAAACACAATTTGGTTGCAAAAAGTGTTCGACTACTTTGCATCCCAAATAGCTTTTTTGACTATCAGAATGATGTACCTATAAGAGTTTTTTCATGCTTTAAACTGTTGGGTATTGAAATACCCAAAAAGGTAAATCATCTCTAGAGACGAGAAAAAAATATTTTATTAAGTAGTTTTTTTATCCAGCTACTGATTCAAAAACTAGTAAATGTAGAAAACTACTGCTATTGTCAGAAACTAAACCTTTTTAAATAAAATAACTTCATTTTATTTAACTTGTTGCAGCATTTGAGAGCTATTGTAAGCATTTTCAATAATTACTATATTCACGTAGTTTTTGTTCATATAAAAATTAATTTTTTTCATTCTCTTTTAGGTGTTATTACTGCATTTTCTAGCCATAGATTTCAAATCTATTAGTTCAAATATTTGCTACTAATAAAACAAAACATCAATACACTTCGTTTGATACCCTGACATGTTGAGTGATTCAAAAATAAAATGAAATGACCGACAGTTTTTGACCACAAACGTTAATGAGTACGAGTCTTTTCTTAATAAATTCGGAAAATTTGCAAAAACTTCAAGCCAAAAAACTTTAAATAATAATAACTGCATTTACTAGTTCATGGATATCATAACATACTTTCGTTGGTCGTAAAATATAAACAACAAGTAATAAGCTTGTGAAGTCATATGCAGTCAGTCCCACATCATTCAAATTCCATAATGTTCAAAAACTAACTAAGTAAAAGTTGTTAGCATTGACGAACTAGGACCCATAACTTAAAAATTGTGTATTCATTGTTTAAGTAAGTACAATTAGTGATTTTTTTTACTAACAGGATTAAAATTTTGAACTACAATTACTTGGGTTGAAATGATAACGTTGAAAAACTATATTCTGTCGTGTAGTTTAATGAGTTAAGGAGGCAAAAAAACAAGGTTAAAATGAAATTTCTTGTAAATTGAAAAAAAATTACTACTTTTTCTACAGTCAGATGCTGACTAAAAACAACGGAACAGGCATTTCTTTCAACATTTTTATCCAGTCTCAACCGAAATCGCAAAAATTCTTATCTTATTCAGAAAATTAAAAATAAACCAAAATAATAAAGAAAGTAATAATTATTCTATAGGATTACTTTTGAATTTCAGAAATATTTATTTTCTCTTACTTCAGTTACATTCACCAGGTGAATATAATTTGTTTTTTTTTTTTTAAATCAAAGGCTTAATAATGTTGTTTACTCGTATGTGCACATTATTTCTATTTTAATGAAGTTAAAGTAAATATTTTTATTTTTTTTTTTTAAATGAATTTTATGCAATTTATAAAAATTAAAAATGTTTACCAACCAAAATAACAACAATATTGTAAAGAAAATTTTATTCGAATTACCGCAGTTAATAAACTTAACAACAAAATGATTATAAACAGAAATGTTAAGAGCATAGTTTAAATAACTTAGTAGGTGTAAATACTTTAGTATAATCTATTAATAAAAATGTAAATTTTATGACAAAATTGAGGCCCATTAAATGAATAATACAATATGACTTTTAAATCGTAATATTAATAATACAACAATATTCATCATGAGTATTACAGTTATTTATTTTACGGTAAGCTGGAATTTCTTTTATCAGTAGATGACTCTACTGCTCATGACTATGGATGTAGACTTAGATGTAAACAAATATATTTTACAGATTATACTGCAAAATCTGACCAAATGATAAATATGATGCAGTGGTCATTTGATCTGAATACTGATATAAATATGAATACTGATTGTGCTTTAACGACTTTTTCTCACTCTTCTAAATCATTGATTGTTGATTATACTTTTGAAAATAAATCTATTGAACGAGTCTTACACTTTAAAGACCTTGGTGTTTCACAATAAATTGTGTTTCAAACAACATTTAAATGTCATAATGAATAAATCAAACTCCATGCTAGGCTTCGTCAAAAGATTTTCTAAAGAATTCACCGATCCATACATCCTTTAATCACTTTTTACGTCTCTTGTTCGACCAAATCTTGAATATACCAGTCACGTGTGGTCGCCTCATTAGCTTAATCATATCCAAAGAATTGAAGCTAGACAAAAAAAAATTTTGAGATTCGCACTGCGTAATTTACACTGGTCAAATCCAGTTATTCTGCCACCTTATAGCAACCGGTTAAAGTTATTCGATCTTAAATCATTAAAATACAAAAGGGAGGTTGCTGATATCATTTATCATCAATATATCAATTTTATAGATTTATTATTAAAGTTTTAAATAATGAAATTGATTCTCCTTATGTTAGAGATATGATCCACTTACATATTCGCAACAGAAACCGCTTTAGATCGGAAAATATTTTTCGTCCAATATGTCATCGTACCAGTTATGGTAAATATGAGCCTGTTAATAGAATGTTTATGTTAATAAATAAACAAAAAGACCACATCGATTTTACATTAAACACAGCCCAATTAAAAAAAAAGCTGCCCTTACATATATGTTAGAGTTAGTATAAATTTATAATTTTCTAACATTCTTTGTTCAAACATTCTAACATTCAAATTGTATAAATGTCAATTTTAATATTAAGATCTAGAATAAGATTAAGCTTAAAATTATATTTTGTTTGTTTTCTTTTGTACAAATGTGTATATTGTAATATGTTTGTATCAAGCGTAAATAAATAAATAAAAAAATAAAAATATTTACATGACTTGAATTCTAAACAAAATTAAAATGAATTTTTTTTAAATATCTAGCTTAAAATGTATGTGGCTGTCAAATAACAGCTGTCCCATTAAATTTAATAATAGTTTACTTTCTAATAATATTGTGACTTAGATAATGTAATGAACTATAACTAAGAAACTATTGCTTTGCTAACAATTTAGATGATTTAATATTGAAAAAAACTAATTATGAATTAAGTATTGTTAAAAAATAATGTAAAAAACAGGAGCTTTAATAGAAATATGTAATATAAAATTTACCATATATCCTAATCCTAATTCTATACTAAGCTTACCCTAACTTAACATATTTTTTCAAAAAATATGGCTTATTGCTAATGAGCTTATTACTATTTGGAATATACCTGTCGAACTTAAAAAATTCGCTATTATTAGTATCGATATTACTTAAGTTTTGTGATCAATTTTTATCGGATGTTTTCCTTGTGAAATGCTATGTTAACGGTGTATGCTCGTTGTTTCCAATTTGTTTATTCTTGTCCAAAAACCTTCTGTAGGAATAAAGGCTGTTTGCAGGGTTAAACTGATATATTGATTATTAACAAGTCATAGAGATGGAAAATTAATGAGTTAAATATTTATTCGTTACTGCGCACAGTATGTGTAATAAAACTGTATATTCTGGTTATATTTGCTTTTTGTATAGGATGATTTATTTGAATAATAGTGTAAATAATTCATTGATGGTTTTCTATTTAAATTTGTACAAGGTCTTGAACACACGCACTTATATTAAACCACATATAGATCATGGGTAACCGCCGATATCTCGAAAAAAAAAATCTCGATTAAAAAATATTGGGTATACATACCAAAAACTATCTTAAACGAATTTTTTGAAATTTTGCAAAAAGGTACGTCATGACGTCGAATTAAGTTCTGCAAAGTATCGGTTAGCGATTATGACATTAAGGATTCATTACGTCACTTTGATAATTTGGCGTCTAAATTCACTTAAGTAAATAAAGTCAATTTTTAATATTGAAAAACAAAATGTTGAAGAAAACAATGTCGAATAAGATAAAATATACTCGTATGTTAATTTAAAATAATTTTGTTTTTTTTTTTTGCAAAAATTATACAAAGCTACTTTCCGTTATTAATGACAGAAATTAATAAATTTCTAGATCTGTATGAAAAGCCAAATTTTAAAATTTATCTTTCAAAATCTAAATATTAAAATCCAAACTTCCAAAATAATTATGGTAGATATTCTGAAAAAAGGGATATATCCCCTTGTTTGTATCCAACAGCGGCTACACATAAAAATAATTAAGATAGATATTCTGGAAATAGAGAATATCCTTATTTTGAGTCCCACTCTAAAGTCTTTTCTAGTTCTGGATCTAGCATATACACTTGCATAAATATTCTAGTGAAAGAAATACGTAATATTTTGATTGGCTTATTTTGAATGCTACTCTTTAATTCCCTCTAATTATTTTTATATTTAACTTTTAAATAATTACTTTTTCCAATATATTTATTTGGATTTTCTTTTCAATTTGCTTATATTATAATTGAAAAACGATTTTATTGTGTAAATAAATGTTATTAAAAAATCTCGAATTCGAGATTTGAAATTCGTGATTTTTTTTTTCAAGATTTTTGCTTTCCAGATTTTTTTTTCCAAATATTTTTTGTTCGAGAATTTTCTTTCGAGATATTTTTTTTTCCCGATTTTTGTTCTTTCGAGGTTTTTTTTCCAGATAATGGGGTGATCGCATAGGTCATATGATATATAGGCCTTATTAATCTTTTATAACATAATTACAGCCCTGGAGTTTTATAATTACATGTGATTTCTATACGATGTTATTTATTTATTTTTCCAGCATAATATCAAATCACTAAATATATAGGAAAATACTACTATTGTCAGAAACTGAATCCTTTTATTTAAATTGTGACCAAATTATACTCTCAATTATTTTTTGTCATAAATTGGGAGCTTTCAGTTGAGACATAGCCATCTAATTTACGATTATTGGTAGACAGTTAGAGTGGTTAACCTATAGGTTTTACAATACAAAAAGTTTTTGCTGAAATATTTTCCAGACAATAAATTAAAACCACCCAAAATTACCCATTGGTTGATGCAACTGCTTTTTAAGAAACCTAAATTGTGTTGTTAATTGGATTCTACAGTCAACCTACACGATTAAGAAATTCAAAATCTATCCTGAGTTCCTGATTCTAAACTAAATTCTCCAATCTGAAGTGTTGAACATTTTCTATTTCATTCACATTAAAGAAGCTGCAAGAGAGTTAAATGTAAAACCTAGCTTCGTAGCCATAATACTAGTAATAGTTTATTCAGTTTAATTTTCATATAAAATATTTATGGTATCCCGTGTATAAAAATCGACAAAAAAATTAAATGTCTTAACCTTGAAAACATTTTTGTTTTTCTAGGCGAAAAATATTGTTGAAAAAAAATAAAAGATACAACAAAAATAATTAATTCTGTAAAAAGATCAAAGAGCATTTTCTCGTTGTTTCTTGATATTTAAAAAAGAAAATATATAGAAAACACATCGAAAAGAAAATATATTTTTTTTTAATTATATGTACATTATTTATGTAAGTTAATGTAAATTAGCTGCTACTCTTGTCCTCTCTTATTTTAAATAATATTTTAAAAAAAAAACAAATATCCTCAACAATTTACATTTTAAAGAATTTTCCAAGAACTCTACACGACTAAAGTAGTCCTCTACCACTTTTCTAGAATTCAAATTAATATGAATATTAAAAATATAAGAATAATATTATTAACAAAAGCAAAATGAAACAAATAATATCAAAAAATAAATCAAATGCATAATAATATAACGATTTATATTTGAAACGAATTTTTAAATTTTTAAATTAAAAATTTCTATGAATTTCAAATTTGCTTATGTTAAAAACAAACAAAAACAAAAAAGAAAGAACAAAGAAAAAATTTGTCTTTGTTATTATAATCATAAACAATTTAATGTCTCTAAAGTACACACACACACACACACACAATCATATATGAATTAATCTATTTATTTATTTTATAAGTCTGCATACACAAATGACCTTGACATTTTTTTCCTTTATTTCATTGCACGTGTATGTGAATTATATCGTACCAAGTTCCCTGCTGGCTTCGAAATCAAACAAAAATGTCAAATCCAAGCAAAAATAAGACGGAACCCACTCAACATTTTTATAAGATAAAAACAAAAAATTGAGTAATTATTATTTTCCTGACATATTTTCCTGCAAAGTACCCCGATGTTGTCCGGGTCCAACACGAAGTGTATAAAATTTTATTTACGAATGCATAATAATTTAATGAAATAATTTTTAAAAAATATGCTAAAAGTTCCGTAACAGATATTTAGCCACATAAGTCCAATTCAAAATCTGTATTGGGTTTAAATTTGTGCTTCAATAACATAAAGATTCAATACTTTTATATTATTGTACTTTATAATTAATCTGGTATTGTATATTCAACTAGAATTACATAAGATAAAGTGGGCTCCGTGCAAATAATATATCGGAGTTACTTTCACTATCAATTCTTCTAAGCCAGTTCAAATTTCGGTTAACGGTAAAAAAACACGTTTGTTTATTTTTGATAGAGTACGTATCTACAAATCAAAATTTCGACTGTTATTGGTTTCGAACATTTAGACTGGTTCGGGTTGGTGCCATACAACTCCTAGCACCTAAGGAATATTTCAGTAAAATTTCTAGATCAGTAACAGTCGAATCTCCTTGTTTGTGAAAGTGTCTCTAAGTGTAAATTTGCATGTCTGTAATGCAATTGGTTTCTAAAATGTTACGGATAGGTGCTAGGAATTGTGTGGCACCAACACGATAGAGTCCAAATTTTCGAAATCAGTAACAGTCGAGTTACTTTATTTGTGAAAGAGTTTATAAACGTAAATTTTTATGGCTGTAATACAATTTGTTTTTGAAATATTCTTGATAGGTGCTAGGAGTTGTATGGCGTCAATCCGAACCAGTCCAAATTTTTGAAATCAGTAACAGTCGAGTTACTTTATTTGTGAAAGAGTTTATAAACGTAAACTTTTATGGCTGTAATACAATTTGTTTTTGAAATATTCTTGATAGGTGCTAGCAATTGTGTGGCAGCTACCCAAACCTGTCATTTGATAGCTTTGTAAAGTACCGTGTCCAGTTCGTTTTTGGAATGAATACTTAACTGTGCAAAATTTCAGAACTATATCTTTAAATTTTTTAAACAAAATAATTTCTTTTTTTTTGTTTTTGGTTTTAATAGAAACAAAGTCCAAATAAATAAATAAGTAAACCTATAAATAAATAAATAAACAGACAGTGGTATGTTAATATAAAAGTATATAAAATAAGATGCGGGTGAATATATTTCGTGAGTTTAAACCTTCAAAATCTCATGTAAGTTACTAACTAGCTTTTTTTCTATACATACATATTATGATCTATAGATGTTTAGATCAACTAAACACCATAAAGATTAACAAAAACACTTCCGTTGAGAAAATTTAGTTTAAATGTAAATTTGAATGTATTATATTATTAAAACAAGCTTAGCGAAACTACTAAAGTTAAAAATTGCAAAAATTGTGCTTACTAAGTAAATTTTGAGACTCGTGATGGAGCAATGCGCAGTCGAGAATACAATATTAAAAAGTAAGAACATTTTCTACTTTCTCAAGCATGAGGAAACAAAAACTAATCAGACAATAGTCACAGCTAAAATAATTGACGAACAATAGATATGAAAATTGGAAAATATTTCTATAAGAAAGAGAAGAAATTATTGAAAATTATTTCAATAGTGGGTTAGTCGCTAGTGAGTAGCAAGTGCATAATTGAAGTTATGTTTGTAGAGGCAAAAGAGTTCAAGAAAAAACATTCACTTATAAACAAGTAATGTATACATTCGGTACGATTTGAAAATTATGTAAATGTAATATTCGAATATAAATGAAATAGAAAATGTAAATTTAATACATAAATATTGGATATACTTATAAATACAATACGTATTTGAGTATTACATTATAGAATCAGAATATAAATGTTTAATAGTAAAGTGTAATATTATAAAATTCATATTTTACATATCATAATATTACGTTCACTCGTAACAATACAAAATAAATATGAAACATAAAAAATAAACATTCATTATGATTCTATAACGGTACATAAGTGACCGAATTGTAATGTAAAAATAGAAGATGTAAGAGTATGTCAATTATTACAATTATTATTATTGAACATGAACAATGAAATGAGATCAACAAAATAATAAACGAGTGTAAAAATGTAGACTGCTACTTAACAAATACTTAAAAAAATAAAATAATTTACATATAGAGGGTACCTAGATTTGAATGATTTTTGGTAAAGAGGAAATAATTTAAAGTATTCAATAAAACGCAATTTAATGGGTAATCGACCGATAAAAATACTAAATAAAAATAGAAATCGATAAAATCGTTATTATTTTAAAAACATGGAAAATATACTAATGGAATAAATATGTAGTAAAGACTATATGATATTCATTTGTTTATTTATGTCAAAGAAAGAAATTAGTCGCATACTTACTGAAATATTAAATGATAAAAAAGAGGATTACAAAAATTAGGTAAGTAAACAAATTGATTACCTAATAACTTGAGTTGATAATAATGTGGAAGACGAATTATTGTGAAAGAGAGAAATCAATTAAAAATTTATATTTAATTCAAATATCGTCTTACCAAAGTTAGGGTTATTGTTAGAAAAGTTGAAGGGACCAGAGTCAGGAATTTATTGCGTATTTATATTACTTCTATTGGAATTAAATTAGGTATGAAGATGCATTTTTGCATTTTAGAACTTGAATGATAAATTTTCTATAATTTTCCAAAATTGATTAAGTAAAAGGGAAAGAGGACAATTACGAACGAAGGTGATAATGTACGTCTTGAATTTATTTAGGGCATAAATATAGAATTTGCCATGTTTTGGGAACACATAAGATGGAATTTGGTTCCACATTCGGGATGTTGAGGTTATAAACGAATTTCCTTAACTTGTCTTTTGCTCAATCTAGAATTGAATTGATAAGCATATTCCAAAGTATAGTTCTAAGCAATATAACTGAAAGAGCTAAGAGCTAAATTTAAGTAATACAATTTTTTTTAGATCTAACTCAAATGTTATTTAACGCATATGTCCGGTTTAAAAGTTATAAAAACTTGGAAATATTTTTCGTCCCAATTTTCACAACAATTTGTTAATTTCCTTTAAACAACTTCAAGAACTATCTTTACATTTTTTTACTTAACTCTAGTACTTAGTTGTAGATTACCTTTTTGTCTCATAAATTAATAAGATGAAAACATTTGCTTTCGTGTTTTTAAGTATATAAGTTTTTATTTTTGTAGTTCAAGATATACTGGGAAAAACATTTAATATAATAATAAATGATTGGAGAACCCCAAACAAACAAATGAATCCACGAACTTATTTATAGTAATGCTTATTGTCAGTTTTCTTTAACAGGTACGAGATTTAACCATGGTTTTGAATTAAGTTTATATAGCATTCGAACCATTTAAGATAATAACAATAAGCTGTGGGAGTTGTTTTGCTCATGATAAAATTTGAACTCATCAGTAGGTATTCGTAGCGTTAGACTACATATAGAGGTCTAGTATGTATGTCGATTCGTCATTTGAACGACAATCGAATGTACTTTCGATTGAAAAACAAAATTGGTAGTACGTAACACAATCGAATGAACGAAATAAAGCGGCCGTTCTAATTTGATTTTTTCTGTCAAATTCTTGAAATTTTTTTATTGACATAAGTATAATTCAAAACAATATACCTAATAAAGTTTGATAAAGTTTAAGAAAACTAGCAAATTTAAGAAAAATATGATTTCAAGTGAATTTTATTTTGAATTTATTTTTATTAGTGACACTTTTCCTAAAATTTTTATGAAAAAATTAATTATAATCAAAAAATTAAAGAAAATTGTATATCAATGATAGTGAAAAGAACAAAAATACAAAAATACTTAAAATGCAAGTATTTTTGTTCCAAAACAAAATTTTCTAAATTTATTACACCAACACAACACACAACTTTTGTACTAGTTCGATCAGATAAAAGCAATCGAATGACAAACTCGATTGCAATCGAGTTGATTCGGCATAATTGACCCTCGTAATACCATTTTTGTAATTCGATTGTCATTCGTTCATTTGACGACAATCGTACAAGGCCCCATAGAACTCTTGATTTTAGCTTTGGTTTATTTTATAACTTATTAAAAGATGTTATTAATACATCTGTGAGCTATAAATATGAATACGAATGATATAAAATTTTAACATAAAATATATATATTATACTAGTTATATAATAGATTTACTTACTATATCAGTGCTTATTTTGACCCTTTCTCACATGGTTCTACTATTAGAGAAATTTTTAAATGAACTTAAAAATCCAATACCTGCTACAAGACGCAGATTCATTATATTTTGATTTAGTTTTATATCTGTGGCGAAAGGCTGAAATTAAACTTTCCCAACCAACATTTGCTTTATCAAAAGCATGTCCCATATGCTGTAAAGCTGTCCTTTGGAACTCCTCAA
Source organism: Argyra leucocephala (assembly GCA_963942445.1). Taxonomy (NCBI): domain Eukaryota; kingdom Metazoa; phylum Arthropoda; class Insecta; order Diptera; family Dolichopodidae; genus Argyra; species Argyra leucocephala. Next base: position 94,361,381 of record OZ012677.1, read on the forward strand.
TATCTATAAATCATTTATACGTCCCAAGATGAAATATAACTCACATATCTGGGCTGGCGCTTTCATTACAGCTTTAGGCTACGTTGACCGCGTTCAAAATCGTCTAATTGGCGACCCAAATATAATTTCATCCCTAACTTCTCTTGGATATCGACGTGTAGTCGGAGCACTTTCTCTGTTTTATAGATACTTCGTAGGTGTGAACACATGCTCAGCAGATATCAAAGCGCTGCTTCCTCCTCTTAAACAATTCCAACGCGAAACAAGAAGAGCTGCAATTGCTCACCCCTATACTGTGGATATCCCAAGATGGTATAAAGTAGGTTATGGAACTTCGTTCATAGTTCGCACTTCAAGAACGTGGAATCATATTCCTTCCAATATGTTTCCACATTCAATTTACAACTTGTAAAAGTTTAAAGAAAATATTAATACCTTCATTCTTCAACTTCCTATTACTAAGCTATCCCCCTGTTTTTCTTCCTAATTTATTCTATTCTAGCCTATCTTAACCAAGCGTCACGTAAGTGCTAAAGGTATTTTCATACCTAACGCTTTGGCTGTTTATAAAAAAAAAAAAAAACAAAATGTTTCTACATGTTTTAAAAAATTCTGAATACCAACGAGCTCAAATAGATCTATTGAAATATTTGCATATCAAAATAAATTTTTTAAAAATATTTTTAAGCTAAAAAAAATGAAATATTGCCGTCAATATACTTCGTACGCAAAGTCCTTTTTACTGGATTCATTACAAATTTACTCATCTTGTTCTGTAATTTTCAAGCATTCATTCAGTGCGCAGTTAGATTAACGTTTTTTTTTTTATTTCAATTTAAAGGAAAATGAATGAAACTATTTTATTATCCTTGCTACTAAATATAAAAGCAAGTACTTACAAAGGCGTAAATACTTATAAAACTAAATTTAACATTTTCGTCCTTTTTATGATAAGACAACAAAAATGTTGAAAAAAGTAAATTAAAAGTGCGCAAAAATCGCGGAAATTCTTATTCAAAATCTTAAATAATTAATTTTAATTGATTGATTGGTTTATTTTAAAATTATCAATTAAATGACAAAAATAATTAAATGACATCTTGAATTAACAAAAAAAAAATAAAATCAGATTTTCATTAAACATTCAATGAAATTGGAAAACTTTTCTTGAATAAATTAAAATTTCAAAATTTAATTATTTTACAGAAACTGTCAAATCTTGCAAAAATTTTTAAACAAATAAAATTATTGCAAAATATTACATTTTTCTTAACTATACATACATAACATTATAACAGTACTGATAACCTATTATTGTTATCTTACTGACTTTGTAAATATATAAAAAAACAAGATTTTGTTTTTTTTTTTTTTAAATTTTACATGAATTCAGTGACTAACTTGAACATTATACATTATTATACACTATACATTGTATATCTAATATTATATACAGTAAAATGTACATTGTTAAATTACAATGATAAGGTTTACATTAAAAAAATAAACAACAAAAATTTAGTTATCAAGATATAAAAAGATTTTTTTTTTTTTTTTCTTTTTGTAAATGTGAACAAAATTTCTTTTCAAAACATTTCTAGAAACATGAATCCTATTATTACTATTATATTATTATTATATACTTTAAATGTATAAAACTTCTCTAATAAAATAAATATAACAAACAAAAAACCATTCAAAACAAATATTACAGATTATTAGCTTCAGGTATTTGCCCTTTAAATAAAATGTAATTTGAACACAAGGTAAATAATATTATCTTCTTTCTGTTATATAAAAAAGAATAGAATTTAATTTTAGAAGCAGCGTCCAAGGACATTGTAAAATTTCATAAAATTTATTTTGACATTTTTATTTTCGTTTTGTTATTTTGTTTTTTTTTTTTTATTTTTCGCTAAAATTTCCAATTTAAAATAATAAAGATATTATCATTTGCGTAGTTGTATACACTTTTTGGGAATAAAATTTCATCATCATACTGATGATGAAGAAATCAGCTATCGGCTATTTATTTGTTAGATGCGTTTATTTCGTCCTTCTTATGGTGTTATTATTTTGTTTTTTTACGTTTCATTACCATACTTGAAAAGAAAAATATTCGTTTTGTTTTTTTTTTATTTAATTTTGTTTTTCACAATGTTCATATAGAAAATTTATATTTTTTTGTTTCTATCTTTTTTATGATTTTTCTGTTTTTTTTTTTTTTTTTGGTTGACAACGCCACAAGGATCGCCAAAATTCAATGGTTTTACTTTCATTTATTTTAAAAATAAAAAAACATGAAAACAAAATAATATGTGTAAGAGTACGTGTGTAGACGAATTACAATTTTTTTTTAAATACAAACAATAAAAAAATGTTAGATTTGCGTTATTATGAATATTAAATCTGCATATGTACATAATATACATTACATATTTATATTATGAACAAATCAACATCCTTAGAAAAAAAAAATAAAATCTAAAGTGAAAATATTCCATTCTATATGAGTAAATCGAAAACGAATTAAAGTGATAAAAAATTTAACATCCGGAAGAAATATACAGTTATATAAGTATTGGATAAATTCCAGTAAATTGAAGCCAGATGCAGAAAAATAATAAAACGATTACTGTATATGATGTACAGAAATAGGTAGGTAAATAAATGGATTCTGCAATATAACAAAAATAAGGAAAATCTGATAAATGTATGTATGCTTCAGCCCAAATCGAATCTGGTCTTTTCTGCGCACCTCGTCTATATAGTTTTCTGAACCTGGTTCTGCAACTGTTCTGCTTTCTTCAACAGCGGATATATTACTCTGGGATCTAGATTCCAGTATTACGCCAGATTATATAAAAGAAAATTACCGATTAACAAATAAAAAAAAATTAAAAAGCATTAAAATATTTTAAATTTCCCTGGTTTGTGTCTTTGAATCAGCCATCTCAAAATGTTTGTAATTGATCAATGCAGGCACATATTCATGTTCAAAATGAATGTTTTTTTTTATAAAGCAAACTCTTGAAAATCAGAAACAAAATATTCCTGTTGTTGCCTTAAAACTTGCTTAGGCACATTTAAAAATTCACTAGATGTAGCAAATCGTTCTTACACGAAAACACCAGAGGCAAGATATTACAGAGAACATATTAACTGTAATATTATGACTATTTCTTGAATTAGTGCTCAAATTGCAAAACTTTCATCTTCTTCATCTCCACATGGTATATCCGTTATATGCAAAATAAAGTTTTGAACCAGAATGAACAGTTGTGCATCGGTGTCTCCACGGAGGTAATAACAAGAAGATTAGAGAAAAAACTACCTTATGTAACAAAAATGTTATACTTAAATTGGGTGATAAGCTAAAAAAAACTGTTTTGCGGAAATAGAAGGCTTTGTTTTGAGTTAAATATTTAAATGAAGAGGAAGTAAATATTTTTTTAATGTTGTAACAGTGAATGGTACATCTGGAGTAGCTAGGATTACTGTAACAGTGTGCTTCACGATTATTTCAATAAAAATAGTATGATGATTGTAGCGTATATTTTGATTTTTTCAATTCATTCAAATACTTCTTATTTAGCAATGCTGAATTACGTTATAACAATTAATGTAAATGGTTCGAAAAAAAAAACTTAAATAATACAATTTATCATTAAAATCTTGATTGCATTTAAGTACTTAAACCTTTTTTACCTACAAAACTTAAATTGATTCTTGTGAATTTTGATTCAATTAGAATAGAAAAATATTTCAATTTCACATCATAAGTTGAGTTAGTTGTACATTTCTTTTTGAACTATCAATTTCCAAACACAATAATGAATTCTAATGTTTACTATTACCCTATAAACTGTCACTATAGACAATATTGAAATTCAGATTGTCACTATAGACGATGTTATAACTTCACTAATACAACTCTCCCAGTAAATTGTTCTAAGAACATACAAAAATTAATATAATAACGATTTTATGAAAAGTGACAATAAGATGAAAAGTTAATATAATATTCTCACTGTATTTAAGTTCGGTATACAAGACACGTAACCGCCTACATAAAAGTTAATATTATTCTTTATTCAAGCTACCTACAACATTTTTTAATAAGTACAATACCGAAATGAAAATTCTTTGCAACATTATTCGATTTGTAATGTTAAGCTTTATGTAACAACTTTTGACAGTCATTTTATTTTAACCTAAACAAACCTGACATAAAATAACTTAATTCACCATTTACCATAAATTAAAAAACAAAATAAAAACTCACTATCTTCAATTTAAAATTCATCAATTTATATTGCAAAGTATATTTTATTCATTTTATAATTCTCAGATATTCTAATTATTCTTTTTTTTTTTTTTTTTTTTTTTTATTATTCAATATAAAAGTCAATTAATAAGAAAATGTTTTTAATCAAATTATGGAAGAATAATTTTACTTAGAACTAATTGAAAGAAGAAGTAGAGTGGTGATATTGCAAACAAAAAACTACTATCAATTTCTCACAAAAAAAAAAAAAAAAAGAAAATAATAAACAAAAAAAGAAAATTATATCTGACTGATGTAGAGTGAATTCGTATCACTTTTTTTCATTTTAAGTAATGAAGAAAAGTTTTGAGGCGAAGAGAAAACAAAAAGAAAAAAAAAAAACAATTTTTTTCGAAAGCCTTCTGAATTTTCATCTGTAAACTTTTCAATTAAAATGGAAATTGATATCTTAAGATAAAGTTTTTATTCTTGTTTTCTAATTTTTCTATTTCAATTTTTTTTTTTCCTTGGAAACACACATTTCACAAGTTTTATCAAATTTTTTTAATACTGTATTTTTTTTTTGTATTTTTTTTTTTTTTAGTGCAACATAAAAATATCCTTCAATTCTTATATAGTAAATCTTCACTCTTCTACCTTAATTTATTTAAAGTACTTTAACAACAAAATTTTCAATTTATTTCAAATTAAAGTTGGTACAATTTTCAAAAATTTTTTTTTTTATATATGTACTTACAACTTTAATATTCTAAAAATATAGGAACCATTCTTTAATTTTCATAAAAAAAAATATTTCGCACACTTGAATATTTGTTGAATTCTAAAGAAAATATGACTTCCTAAAAATTAAGAACAAAAAAAAAATCAGAACATCAAAAAAAGTAAGAGAAAATTTTAGAGAGGCTGAGAGATGGAAAAATAAGAGAAAAAAATATCATAACGGGACATTATTTTTCTTTCTGAAAATGTTTTCAATTTTCTTTTTTGTTTGTTTTTTATTCTTTGTCTAACTTATTAACCAAGTGCAAAAATATTTTCTTCATTGAAAAACTGTCTCCCATTCTTAAGAACAGTCTGAGTTTTGTTGTTTTTTTTTCTTTTTTAATTTTTCTCAAGCTTTTATAAACTAATTGAAAAACTTTATTTTTATTTTTTTTAACTTTTTTTTACTTGTTTTTTTTTTTATATTTTTGCTTTATTCACTTCAATACTTTTTGTGGACTAGTACTCAACTGACTACTGACTACTGACAACTACAACTACAATACTTCTACTAAAACTATACTGCACTCTAGCATTATTTTGTATTTTTAAATATTATGCGACTGCAATCATAATATTGAGTCTAAAAATTTTATAAACTATATTAATTTAAAAATATATACCTATATTATTGTATTGTTGAATTAAATAGAAAGTTATCAGAGTGTAGAGTTAATGAAAACAAGACATACATACATATTATATATATATATATATAAATATAATAATATTATATTAAAATCGACAATCAAGAAACTTGAGGCGAAACTAGTTGCAAAGTTGAAAAACTATTAAGATATAAGAATTTTATGCAGAAAAATGAAGTTCCGTATAAATAATGCTCAAACGATTCCCTTAATAAAATAAAATTTGCAAAAAAAAATAATAATTTAATAAAAATAAAAAATATAATTTCAAAATGAGAGAAATATAAAAAAAAAATAATAGAAAAATATTCCTGTTAACCTTAGTAGTTTCATTTCGAACGATATATCTCCTTCCATCATAACCTAACTTTTTTTTTTACTTTTACCATGACGTCATGTTTTTAATTTTTTTTTTATTGCGTTGTCAGAAACTAAATAAAATTTATTTTTACTTATCAAATACTGTTTGTAGTGGCATTAATTTATTCAATTTTTTTTTATAATAATTTAATGACAATACCAAGTGTTTCCCACATCAATAAACGAATATTTTATGGAATATTGTTTAAAACTTCATTGGTATGATATAGGTAAAAACTTTTACATGAAACTTGGGTTAATGCTCGAGCAGTTTGCAAGGTACATAAACAAATTTGTTTTGCGCTTTATTTTTATTAATTTAGAACTTCATTATTAGGTAAAACTTGATGAAACTCCATCGAACTTGGATTCAAGTTTTAATTTGTTTTTTGTGTGATTTCACATTTTTAAATACCCCACCAAATGTAAGCAGCTTAGCAAGTCAAGTAAATGCAGTGAAATAAATTATATGTAGCTTATTCATTAGTTTCACTCTAGTTCTTTTCACTCTAGTTCTGTTTTTATTATTTTTATGCTAGGGTTAATAGGTTAAAGCTTTCATGTAAAGGATAATCAAATAAGAGCTGTACATTTTTAATTATATAGAAAAAATAGGTCTATGATATCAATATAATTTTTTAACTTGAAAATGATTTTAAGTAAATGACCGCCTCTGAATTTTTTTGAAAATTTGATTCTGAGCATCAGTTTTTAGTGTATTTTTCACATAAATGTACGTTCGTATTTCACCAATAACATACATAATGTTGGTTTTAAGGTAATTGAGTGTTTGTGGTTTATTAGATCGAACTAATGATTTAGCATAACCACAAAGGAAAAAGTTCAATGAATTTTAATATCGAATGACTTAAGTGGCCCCAGTGCACATCAAAATTTCTAGAAATTACAATTTCATTAAACGTTTCCTTCAATAAATTGATTATGTCACGAGATGTATGGCTTGTAGTTGCAGAATCTTATTTGAGCCACATATCGTCCTAGTTTAAATAATCGAATACATATCAAGGAAAAATCAATAATTATATTTTTGTAGCGTTTTCCATTGATAGCAACCACAATTCCATTTTCATTTAAAAAAAACTAATACGCTTCAGTTACACTTCCAGAACATTAATTACACTACTTTGTTTATTTTTGTGACTATCAACATGTTTCATGAACACCACGACGGTTTTATTTACAACAAATACGATAATTGTGCGTATTTATGAAGTTATTTAACCAGAAATGAGCATTCATGTAGATGTAATGCGCAAAATGTAGGAACTGTCCATCTTTCTATTGTGATTTACGAAATAATATAAAACAAAAATATCAAATTTGAAGATAATCCAAACAAAAATTACCGCTATGATGTTTAAAAAATATATAACACTAATTTGATCACCCTTATATTATATATTATATTTAAGCCGGAAGCCTCTGCAGCTATTTCTTGTTTAATAATATTTTTTTTCTACTATTACTCCGCGTGGGAGCATAGGGCTTCGATAGTGAAGCTCCATTCCTCTCTGTTGAGTACTGCTTCCTTAATATCGTCCCAGGTATAATTGTTGATTGTTAATTCTTGATTAATTGTGCGTCTCCATGTGTTGTATGGTCTGCCGGCTCTCCTTTGTCCTTGTGGATTCTACTCAAGAGCTCTTCTTGCTATCTCACTTTCTGATTTCCTTAGTGTATGACCTATCCATTTCCATTTTTTCCTATTTATCGGCCTGTTGATCGGTTCTTCTCCAGTTATCATCCATAAATCATCGTTGCTAATTCTTGCCGGCCAGAATATTCTGCATATAATTCTCAAGCACTTGTTGATGAATACTTGCAGTTTCTGTTTGATTCTGACCGAAGTAAGCCATGTTTCACTGCCATATATTAATGTTGACTTAACACATGCTCTGAATATTTTTAGCTTTGTTGTTCTCGATATTTGGTTGCACCGCCATCTCTTCATCAGACTCCCAAACGTTCTTCTTGCCTTATATATACGGTTGTTGACATCTTCTGTTGTACCTCCTCTTGATGTCATAATGCTCCCCAGGTAGTTGAATTCTTCTATGTATTCTATCTGTTGTCCACTAACTATTATAGGCTCACTATCACTGTTGTTTGTCCTCATTGCCTTGCTTTTCTCAATATTTAATTCCAGTCCCGATTTCTGTGCTTCTTCCTGTAATCTGTTGACTTTATTCTGTAGATCCCTTTGATTTCTTGATATGAGGCACACATCATCTGCGTAATCTAAGTCTTCTAAGTTGCCAAAGAGATCCCATTCTATTTCGTTTATTCCAGTGCAAGCTTTTCTTAGAATGTCGTCTAGTATTGTGTTGAAGAGAAGTGGTGATAGTGGACATCCTTGTCTAATTCCTATATTGGTGTAGAATGGATCACTGATGTTACCTCTGTGTTGAAATATTGTCTCTGCATCTTTATATCTCGCTTTGATGATGTTGATGATTTTTTCAGGATTTTTATAATATAAAAAATAGTAATTATTTATATTATGGACAAATAATATTAATAACTAAATAAATATTATTTGTTTCTATTTATATTTACATATTAATAGAATAGCTTGGTTATTGTCACAAAATTGATATCGTTGTACTGTACATTACATAGTTATCATATTATAAATAAATATCATAATTATAAATTTTATACTCGTATTTCCGTTACTAATTAAGAGAATTAATAATTTAATTTCTAATTCAGTCCTTTTCTTTTCAAACCTTGACCAACACTATTTGAAATTAATTTTTGTTGGATTTGGAAAAATAAAATAACAAAAATTATTCGAAATTTGTAATTCATAACACCTAAAAGCGTTTGATATTTGTAATTCATAACAGTATCGTATACATAATACATATAAATAGCACATATAGGTATAGATATGCACAATTTATATAAAACTTCAATTTAGACTTTATTCAAAACTTCATATTATATGAAGCACCACCCTACTCAATTTCATCCTCAATAAAAACAAAATGGCAATTTTTCCTAACTTCATTTTAATGAAATTTTTACTTTCGAAATCATTAAACAAAAATTATTATTTATAAAATCTAAAACAAAAGTATCTAAATGAAATTTAAAAAAGACAAAAAATAATAAAATTAGAAAAAGAAAATTTATAAAATTAATAATATTTTCCTTTCTCTTTCTACATAAAAATCATTTACCTGAAGTTCTGAGTACAAATCATTTCTTTCCACTTCAGTTGCACTTTCTTTAAGAGTTTTCACAGCGACTGTTGTCACGCCATCGTTACCTATATATACAACAACAACAACAAAAAAAATATATATATATAATAAATTTATTTAATTAAATTCTCATTTATAATATTATTATTATTATTTTATATGATATATAATGTATAATAAATTAATTTTTTATATTGTGTGTGGGTATATAAATCGAGTTATAACTTATATTATATATCAACAGATTGCAGTGCAACGGTCTTTCTCTTGATAAATTAATCTTTATTACTGCTGCGGTTATTAATTATATCAAATCGTGTGATCAAAATAAAATGAACGAAAATGAAACAATTAAAATGAATTCTATCTGAGTTAAGTTGTGTGGGTGCATCTCGTTTGAGAGTTGAATACTACCGAAAGTAATTTTTTTTGTTTTGATTTTTTAATTAATTAATTTGTTTATGCTTGCTGTTATTCATCTGTTATCAACAAACGGGTTAAATTGAACATTATTGCTATTATTCTTATTGAATGGATAAAAATTTAAAATTTCTCAGGAAATATGAAAAAAAAAGGATTCTAAGTTTGGTAGAAATCAATTATAAAATTTTTTTTTATAAAAATAACTGAAATATTGGAAAAAATATAAAAATTAAAAATAGGTAAAAGTAAAATGAGGAAATGAGGAATGAAATAATATAACGTGCAGCTGAAATTGTGCTAAATTATGAAAAGGTATTTTAAAACGACAGCCAACTCATTTATTTCTAACACTGGGGGAAACATAACTTGCACTGTCTTCCCAATTTGAATTAGGAACATAAATACAACAGTTTTACAGAGTGAGTTGACCAGAGTAATATAATAGTTCCTACTTAGTGTTGTGGTTATGTCATCTGACTACTAATCAGAAGCCCGAACGCCGGTCAGTGTATGGGTGTTGAATATAATTTTAAAACAAAGAAATTTTATAAAGTTTGTTAAGCGAATTATTTGATATTAATAATTTAAATAAACTCGAACCGCTGAAGTCTATTGGGTAGAAATTTTCTATTAATAGACTTTTAAGGTCAACATTTTCTTAATAGACTTTGGCGTGAATTTTTAAAATGAAGTATATTTAGTTTTTAATTTATTTTTATTTTATATTATGTTTTATAACTAAACTATAGTAACTATCAGTGAATAATCAGTAACATATCAAATCTCAACTCAAACTATTAAATTAATTCGATAGTCAAAACCATTCGATAGTGTCCACACTATAGCATAGGTCCTCCAATTCAACTAAAACTTGTGTCAATTGGCGGAAGACAAGTAGTTATTGTAGTTCTAAAATATTCTAAACTGAAAAATTTATATTTTTGACAGCAAATATTTGGAACTACATGTGGCAACCTTTTTGACAAGTCTATTAGTTTCAATAGACTTCCACGATACCAAAAAATGTTTGATAAATTTTCATAAAGTCGATTCTATTGAATATAAATCACAAATAAGCTTCTGCAAAATTAAAAATTTCTCATTGCCCTTATAGACGTACAATAGCCATAGTGCACAATAAGACAAAAAACAGTTTTTAAAAATATATAAAAACTCCAACTTACATAAATTAAAACGCCATTTAAAGTAAAAGTTTTAATATACACCGTTCTACTACTGAAATTAACTCACAAAACTGTCTCAATTTCTGAAAATGAGTCCAATTTCGAAAATATCATTGAAACAATGGCTGGTGACATTGTACCTATATCTAGTGATGAATAGACACATATAGAATTCAGAAGATAGACCTCTATGAAATATCAAAATTTTAATACATTAACTTAAAACTATTTTTAAGTTTGTTGTGAAAACATTTGGTTACATTCATTCGGAAGAAAATTTGTCTAAAAAACTTATATATATTTGTGTAGAAGACGGTTCAGGGGTTTTATTGTAAAATTTTGAGATATTTAGTTTTTAAAGAAAAATAATAAAGATTGATTTTTTCCCCAAAAATTTTGTACTTTGTTTGAACTACAAAATCTTTATAACGGGAACAACTATCATCATCAAAGATATGTCAAAATATACTTTAGACCGTTGTCTTACCATATAAAGAAACCGAATATATACATGAATATATATAATAGATTTAACAGCTTATATACAAAAACATCAATACAACAAGGATACTTTGAAATGTCCTTTTCGTCCTTAAAGAATAAGAAGCGCCATTAAAGTTATATATTTTTGGAAAGCTACGTGTACCATGTATCCGTGGGATGTAGTCATTAGATTCTATGCAGGAACATCATCCTCCTTCAGAAGAGCCGATGGTTCCGTATAAATAAATAAATACTTTTCTCAAATTGAATGTATAGAGCCCAGTCCTTATACTAGGTAAAAAGTTGTTCTTTATATATGTCTAAAAACGAAAACGTGTCAATTGAAATTAAAAATTGAAAAAATGCTATTTTTAGCAGTGTCAGTTTTTACAAAAATCTAACAATTTCGTTTGCTTTTAATTTTTAAAACTATAGTTTTGCAATTTTACTACACTCTAGACTTAACTATAATCATAAAATAAATTTCATTCAATTATTTATAAACAAAATTTATTTTTAATATAATTTTAATTTCTTAAATTACTCATAACGAATTTTGATTTTAATTTTTTTTTTAAATTAATGTTTTTGCCACGTACGAATCTAAAATCTTCATAATATGCAATGAATTCATCAAAAATTATCAAAACTATTAAAATACTTCGATAAATTTGATTCTTGTATTTTGCAAAAAAGAAAAAAAGATTATAAATACCTATTGATTTGTGAAGCACGAATATAGTCATATGAATAAAAAATTAAGCTTGTTTTTCTACAATAATTAAAATGGTTTCGTATTTTGATTTCTTTTTTAATTGAAATTAAATAAGTATTTACTATTTCATGCAGTGGGTTTATTAAACGATGTTATTTTTATAGTGCAGTCATTTTCAATCATTTTTAATTAAATTTATGATTGATTTTTTTCTATTTTTGAAAATACATTTTTTATTTATTTATAATTTAAATATTAAATAAGAAAATATAAATTTTCAGATTAAAATAAATGTTTACTGAATAAATAAAATTAAAAAAAAAAATTAATTTTATTAATTAAATGGAATATAATGAATGGAAGCAATTATGAATGCACGCTTTTGGATAATATTAGTTTATAAGCCCAAGGTGAAGCAATACAAAATTTAAGGTCTAAATTTTTTCAATTTTAAATTATTCAATTTTTATCGCATCTTATTACTTGAAAGTGTACATCCAATTTTACAAGATAATTTTAAAAGCCTTCAGTGAGCTCATAGCATAGAGTGTTGTCTTGAAAGTATCTGCTTCGTATCGATTTCGTTCGAGTAAAGTGAACAGTTCTTGGGTAGTCTAGCAAACACAAATTTTTTCCAACATTACATATTGTATACACTTCGACTGTGACCAGTCTTAGATCACTTCCAAATGAATTTCTAAGTAGATATTTGATTCTGCATAATGTATTTAATTATAATATTATCAAAAATAAAAAGAATTATAGCATTTGGGTTGGGTGCAGAACAAATATTCAATGGATGACTTCTACAAAGCAGTATAAAAAGTTTTAATATAGTTTAAATATAGTTCTACTACCATTTAAAGCTTTTATAGTCACTTCATTGTAAAATATATAAAACTTTTGCTACATTTTGGAATATCGTTTTGACAGATTTATAATACACACATAATACATTTTGACGTTTAATCACAATTTGGTGTTGTTTTGTAATATAAATCGGTAATAATCTGACTTTTTGTTTATTTTTCGTTACATGAAAATTAATGTTGTCAGATATTTATAGGTCAGCACATATTTTCGGCCGATAAATATATTTTTTTTAACATATTTTGCTAAAATTTGGCAATAAACTTATTTCTCCACCGAAAATAATGCTAACCTATAATTACATTAATTCTGATAACTTTTCGTGAATTTCCTCTTGATGGACGAACGTCCGCACAATTTTATTTTACACTATAATTGAAACACAAATACCATTACAGAAAATTTTAGGATTTCCTCTCAATGCGCGAAGGACTGACATTTGTTATGTAGTCAAAAAACATAACGTTTTTTTTGCGTTTGAAAAATTGTTTACATGTGTTGATATTATTTTTATTAAAAAAATTTAAAATTTTGTTAAGAGTAATAATGGATAATAACATTTTAATATTCGAAAAAATAAAATATAGCGCTTTGCTTTTATCTTAAAATATAAATAATTTGTTAGAAACAAAATAATCTTATACTAAAAAACAAAAAACGAAAAACATTACATTTCATGTCTTTTTCTTAAAAAATGTTTGAAATTCTACATGTGAATGCGTTCATACATAAATCGAGATAGCAATAAATATTTATCAAATAATTATATAACTATCCTTTTCTTTTACTTCGTCCTTCAGCCAAAAGTTAAAAATATTTTAACTAAGAAATTGGATGAAGTAAATTGCTCGGAGAGGTTTTTTTGTGTATGAGTTGGTAAAATAAAATTTTTTGTTTGGTTAAAAAATTTGTCCGGACGTTCATCCATTAAGAGGAAATCCACCTTTTATCTACGACATATATATACAAAATGTAATTTAATTTTTTCGCTACACATTTTCTTCTTATTTTACGTTTCCCTTACGTACTTTAAACATTTAGGAATAGTGTACAAAGTCAAAGCTTTTGATATACATTTTGGAACATGTTACATTGTAAATTTTCCAATTTCATCGCATTTTCGAAGTAACGGTATTCCTGAATCTTTAGCCGGTGTTTTTAATAAATTCCTAATTTATTGATCAAAATGAAATGGATGTTTGGTGATATTACCCGCAAGGAAATTCGTGCAATTTCAGTCTGTAGGATAACGACTAACTTGCGATAGTCGCGAGCGCTGACGAAAGAAGCAAGTTATTTCCGTATCGATAAAATTGAAAATTAATTTATTAGTAAAATTAAATTTGATTTTTAATTGAAAACTTTAAAGGAAAATTGTTTGCATATTCACCTGTAGATTTTGGTATGTTTTTCAGATACATTCTATGTAAAATCTAAACTGAGAGTCACCTAATACCCCAAGTAGAAAAAAAAACATGACATTCATTTACCAAAGTGGAATATCCCAGTTTGCAATTTCTTAATAATCTCTTGAAATATTAAAAAAATGTCAAATTCATTTTAAATTTATTGTGTAGATTTCATTTTATTTTTATTTTATGCTTTAAATTTTCATCTATATGTGTGTATTTACTTATTTTAAAATGAAAATAAAAACAAAAAAAAAAACAAAATTTAATTTTTATCAAAAATCTTTAAATACAATTTTCTTCTTTCTTAAAACATCAACTAACTACATTGAGTACGTTCGAAACACAAAAAACAAAATAAGTATCATATTATCTTTAAAAAAAATTCACCTTTTTTAATAGAATTTAAAACAAGAACCAAAAAAAAAAAAGGACTGAAGTACTTAAAATTCATGTAGAAAAAAAACAACAATAAAAAAAACTCAATAAACATCATAGTTGTATATCCTTGCTTTGCACCCTTTTAAATTTTCTATTATTATTAAATTTAATTCAACCCAAATATGTATATTCATATACACAATACACATACATATATATATATCTAAATATATATATATATATATATATATATATATATATATATATATTCATATGTACATATTTATTCTGACTAAACTCCTCAATTTCTATAATAATAATTCGATTTAAAAAATAAGAAAATAAAAACGAAAAGCAAAAAAAAAAAATAAAAAGCAAATAAAAAAAATCCTTAAGAGGATAACATTATTACTTTTATTATCCTTTTTCATCAAGTAAGAAAAGGAATATACGCAATCGAGTTTTTTTTTTATTTCTTTCTCTTATTTCTTTTTTTTGCTCCATTTTCATTATATTAACATCAAATCACCCAACTGGATACATAAGAAAAGACTTGGTCGTTTCAGTTCGGTTGGGTCGTCAATATATCCAACTGGGTTCAACGAATTATTTTGTTTATTTTTTTTTTCTATCTTTTCCTTTTGTTGTCTAGTAAATAATTTTGATCTTATATGAGAACGAAATCTATACTGCTTGTACTACTACTATTACTATAGTACCATTAGTTACTACCATCCTCTAATTTCTAATGATTCGTTATAGAAGCAAACAGCCCGATAAAATGCCATGTTAGACAAGATGAATATTTGTTGTAGATTTTTTTTTTTATGAACATGTAATATATGTAATATATATATATATATATATATATACATATATACAAAGAGAGAGGTATGTAGGTCAATTTGAATCAAATAATATTCCACAATTTTAACTATTTCTATAGGATACAAAAAAAATACCCAAAGAACATGGGTTAGTTTGTTTTCTCAATAACAACAGTTTAGTCCCTATACCGACACCATGAATTAGAACCATCAGGACCTAGGTTATATTCGTTTATACAGTTTTGTTTCAAATTATGATTTTTATAGCTATATCTTTAAATATATAATTATACTATGTAATATCTAAGACATGTTTTCTGTTATGGTGCTTTATTGGCTTCCCAATTATTATATTGCGACCACATCATAAAGGATATTTTCTATTTTTATTTTTTTTTTATTTTTATTTTTTTTTTATTTTTATTTTTTTTTTTATTTTCTTTTCACCGCAATATAAGAAGACTCTTTTAATAGTGGTAATTTGTCAAAATGTTTTATATGTTTATCCTGTATGAGTCTTTCATCTATTATATACCTACAGCAATCATATATACATAGTATACATATACATAGTAATGAAATAATATACCAAAGTTGAATCTAGTTCTCTAATGTTTTCATGTTAAAGAAAATTTTAAGTCTTCAAAAGGTTACCAGAATAGAAAAAAAATTCTTATCCTTATGTTAGCTCTTAGTTTTTTTTTGTATTTGTTTTTTTACTATTTTATTCAAGTCACCATAAATTTCAGTTACTCATGAAACACAAAAAAAAAAAAAAAAAATAAAATAAATAAAGGATCAAAAAATTATTTTTGTTATATCTTTGTTATGTATTAAAAAAAATAAAAAGGAGGTGAAAATAATAGTTAAATGCATATGTGACCAAAAATTTTCTGAAAATTATATGAAAAACCAAAAATAAATTGGGATCCTAAATGAAAATGTTATATTTTGAAGAATTGACATTGAAACGTTTTGTAATGAAATTGTTAAATAATTATAACAAAAACTTACCAGTATTTATGGGCATTTGTCTCAATATATGAAATATATTAAATATAATTTTCTTTTCAAACTGGTTGAATATTATTTTATAAATTAATAGTATACATTTAGTGTAATACTTCTACACTCTCTAAGTAGTAGAAACTATACTTAAATGCTAGTAGGGTAGAAAAAAATTAAAATGAATTAATAAGCAAGAGCCAAATGCTTGTGGAAGATAAAATTATTTCTAATACTAGATTACTAATATCCTAAACGATCCCAGGTGGAATAGCAACAGTAGAACAATCAGGTGTATGTATCTAGTACATCCTGAAACTGGATATATCCATTATTATTCAAATAGATATATCTATAATGAATCTAAAATAAACAGGATCCACAATTTTATTATAAAATTAATTAGGAATTATTTCAATAGAGCTCAACAAATCTCAGAAAATGGTTTAATATCTCATGTATTTTATCATAACGAGGAATACATAGAAAGAACATTAAAAACGGGTTTTATAGCACCCTAACACTTTTTTTTAGCCAAAGCCAATTATTATAGACGGGCTTTTTAGCCAAAGCCAATTATTATAGACGGGATACGAATAAAAAAATAGAATTTAGCCCAGGAAATATTAACACAGACTCAATGAAATACGACATGTGCATTTCTTTTAAAGATACATTTACAAAACGAGAGTGGCTTAACAACAGCTAGAACCTCTTATTGTCAAAAGATATATACTAGTAAATAGTTTTTGTAGATTAAATTAGATTAAGGTAGGTTAAGTTTTATATTCAAACCTAATAATTAATTTGGTTTTTTCAATAATTTTTACCAAAACCCTGCAATAACACAATACATGAAATGTATAAATAACAATTAATACCTTTTTAAACTAAACTTAAGATGACAAATTGACAAAGAGCAACCCGATCTTTATAAAAAGTATATAAAAAGTAATCAAAACCCGTTTTATAAAAATTTTTGTAGGTTAAGGCATTATAAATTGTAAACAAAATAAAAAAGTTAATAAAAAAAAAAAAAAACGGTGTATCTAGTGCATACTGTATGTACTGAAATGTATCTAGTATATAGTATTATCTCTCTTATAGTTATTATTGCTAACTTAAGAAAATTATCGTTGTTTTAATGTCCCGAGCTTGCTTATACAATGAATCAGTACAATGAATCAATTAGAATTTAAAAAAAGCAAATCAGAAATCGAATATATTAATACGCTAATAATGTCCGTAAAAGTTTTCGCCTTGATGAATAAAACAAAATAGCAGTAACACGAACCAAAAAATCAAACTTTTCACCTCGGTAAATTTTTTTTTATGCTTTTGACAGTAACTTAAGTAGAATCCACTTTTCGTGCTTAATTAAGTACGGTACTGTAAGTTTATACCATACAATATCTGGAATGTTTTTAGCATTTATTTATTAAATTAATGGCTTCAACTCATTAAATTTATCCAAATGATTTAAGTAGCAGGCATACTATCATTTCATTTATCACTTTAGTCACGGCTGTCATTTAAAATGATGGTGTAATAGTGTTAAATAATGGAATCACGGTTTAAATGATTTAAAAAATTTTTGATTTGGGCTGACAGTTTTGTAAAATTAGAATAGTAAGAAAAACAACAGAAAAAATCAAATTAGAATAATAAGAAAAACAACAACAACATTTTTTGAAAAATGACAGTTTTTTTTATAGTGTGTGGGATTTCATCAGTCTAAATGACAATCGCGCAAATGATGAGAAAACTGAAATGATAAATGAAATGATAGTCGGTATGCTACTTTAGGGTAATGGACCAACCGAGTCCAAGAAACCCATATAACGTTTTTTTTGTTTCATCGTAAATCGAACCTGGAACCCTTCGGTTGAAGACAAGCACTCTACCTGCTGCCCCACCCAGTGTATTACTTTACTTAAAATAAATCGGTGTAAATATGACCTTACATGAAATGAATAAAATGGTGAATAACAATAAAACCTCAAAACAAAATTATAATCACCTTTTTCGTTAACTATCGCATCACATTTACTGGAATCTGTCAGGAAACACAAAAAAATAAATAAAGTGGTGTAAATTATAGTAAAACAACAAAAAATATTAATATGAAATTAGAAGTACAGAGAAAAAGTATTAAGATATTTTGATAGTCCTATACCAAATAGAAAGATAGACTACGAAAATTAATGAATTTTAAAAAAATTTTAATTATTTTGACCTGGAGACTACATTTTTTAGTAATTATTAATTTGTTCTAATTGATGTTGTTGCTTTAAAAAAGCTTCAAGATTAATACTTAACTATTTTAAGTATTTTTTCCAAATGAAAATCGGGGTTTTGAATTATCAATAGAAAAATGAAATAAGCTATAAAAACGTGTAGGTATGGTATTGTTAAAAATGGAAGATGAAAGAATAATACAAAATTTATGTTATTATTACATTAAATTAAATTATTATAATAACAAACATTAAAATAACAGTATCAGAAAAGTTACAATCAACACAATCTTTTAAAATCAAAAATATTGTTGATGTGAAAACGTCAAATGCTCAAACTTGGTCAAACTGAAATAGATGTTGTATCGGTGTAGGACCTAATGACCATATCGTAAGGATATCTGGAATTGTAAGCTTTCCAAAAATATATATCTTTATTGGCACATCTTATCCTTCAAGGACGAAAAGGACTTTTGAAAGTATCATTGTGGTTTCCATGTTTTTGCATAAAAACTGTTATATCTGTTGATCTATTATATACATATATATTTAGTTATATATTCTAGAAAGATAACGGTTGTGCTCGGCTTATGTCACTTTTCCATCAGAAGATTGTTACTTCGTAAAAGGCACATTCCTAGTTTTATGTAGGAAAAGAGTAACAAACAAAAACAATTTTTTTATATAAATGCTTATATCGTCTAAACTATTCGACGCAGACATAAAGTATGAAGACGTAAGACATAAAGTATGAATGAGTTTTAGCAAAAAAATAGACCTTTGCAACAGTTTATAAATATCGGGGGTTTTATGATAAAATGCTGAGGTATTTTGGTTTTCAAGAAAGAAAATAAAGATTGTTTTTTGTTATTAAATTTTCTACTTTGAACTACAACATCTGTTTAACGGCATCACCAATCATCATCAAATAAATGTTAAAATGTGCCCCAAGCTCTTATCTTTCGAGAATAAATATATATATTTTTAATATATATATTTAATAGATCAACAGATATAATGGTTTTTATACAAAAAATGTTCAATCATCAAATGTCCTTTCCGTCCTTAAAGGATAGGATGCGTCACTAAAGATAAATATTTCTGGAAAGCTAGCAATTCCAGCTATCTTTACGATATAGTCATTAGGTCCTACGCCGATACAACATCTCTCTCAGAAGAGCCCTAAAATAAACTGTCAAATTACTTTGTTATATATATATATTCCGTAAGTAAATTTGACAGTTATGAAGAAATTTTGAAAGTAAGGTTATATTAGTTGTTTTTATAAAAATGTATTGATTAAAATTAAAAATAATTACAAACAATTTATAATACTTTAAATTTTATTTGTAGTGCATATTCGATACGTATTTATTTCTGAAAGAAATTGAAACTTCCTAAAATTTCTATACTACTACTGCCGTCTATTCGAAAATGGAATATTACCTAATTTTGATTTTGAACTGACTAGATACCACTTTCAAAACAGAAAAGTAATATTTTTGCTTTTCCTTGAGTTTTTGTTATGTTTTTTATCACATAGAGCTTAAAAGGAAGAAAAAATGACTTTTAAGACCAACCTTAATGACAGAATTAAACATAATTTTAGCAAGTTTTTACGATCTGAGATTTCCATAATCATTAATTTTCGTATTCTGTTTTTGGCATTACTGTCTTCTAAGTATTATTTCAAAAATATTTCAATGGTAAAAAGAAAAAATATTTCTTTAATGCTAGACCGGTGAATGTTACGACGGGAATAGCTAGTTTTGGGTTGACACATATGGGTTGACATAATATTTTATGTGTATTGTGATAGTTTGAATACTAACAACCATAGATTTTTTCTAATAAGATATAATTATAATGCTTGTAACACTGTATATCAATGTTCTTCACCAAAATTTGTACTTTTTCAAATATAGTTTTTAATATCAGCTCTTGAAAACCATAACTTTTAAATAATTTTTTTTAAATTTAAATACCAATTTACTATAGGATTCGTTATTATTCACTATTAGTTCAATATAATTTAAATACTTCAATTTCAGAAACAGATTTAAAAAAAATCAACAATGGTTACCATTATTAAAACTTATTTTCAATTTCAGCATTTAATGTTCAACAATCAGAAAAACTATTTTTTTTTTGTTCCAGAAAATACTTAATACCATTAAAAAAAATTTCGATTATTTTATTAGAAAATTTTCCTGAATGAAAAAAAATGAAAATCTCAACAAGAATCCTGTTTTCCTATTCAAACAATTGCAGAAACTAGTAATTGTATATTTAAATATTATTTCTTGTACAAAAAAAAAAAAAATAAAAAATAAAATAAAATTAAACAAAATTTCTTGAATACAAAATTTGAAATTCAATCATCATTTCTGTTTACTTTTCCGACCCTCTTTCAACTTGTTATTTCTTAGAGTACTTCCGATACCATAATGCATTTGAAATTCGTGAATTTCAAATAAGATTAATATCTACCTTGTATTTAATTTTTGTTTTTTTTTTTCTGATACAGATGTTACCAAAAATAATTCAAATGCGCGAAATTGGACTTATTTTCAATGATTGAACTGTATTACGTTGATTGAGTACAGTGAGTTTTAAAAATTTATGAAGAGATATTTTTATTTAAAATTTTAATAAAATTTTTGTTGTAGTGCATCAACGGTTTAAAACAAATGGATGAAAGAAAAATTTGATACAAAGGTTAGCTGCCAATCATAATAATGTTAACATTTTCTATGAATAAAATAAATAATTGGTTAAAATATTTTATCCCTCAATAAAATTATGTTAGAACCAATACCTACATCACTTAAAGAAATTGGCTAGTTTAAATCTTAACAAAACGTTTGAAGCTCTTTAGTGGGTTAAAATCCGTGGTTCATGATGTAATTTTTCCTGAGTTTTCTGAAATTTTTAGAAAATCTGAAAAAAGGACTATACAAGATACTATTATGGAACAAACGTCTAAATATAAATGTCATAAAATAACTATCAACTTAATAGAAACATCCAACCTGTAATTTTGCAATACTGAAACATACAAAAATGTTGCCAGCTAATAACAACATGCTATATTCGTTTTCTACTCTGTTTGAGAATAATGTAGAGTGTGCTTCAGTATATCGCCGCAATTAGCAATCAGAATTCCTGGAATATATACTACTAATATATAATGGAAAACAAAATAAATCAGAAATCTATAAAAAAAATTTAAAATGTATATTCGAGGGTAGTTTTGTCCAAAAATCTTAAAACATATTACTTTTATTTGAATATTTTTAACTGTTACTATAACATTGCTGTTGTAATTAAGTATATATATATATATTTATATATATGTACTTATGATATATTTAATGTAAATATTATAAAATATTTTAGTGCAACTATATATAAGTCGTAATATCATTCTAAAGAGAGCTATAATCTGTAATCCATTTTCAAATCGAATCATTTCAATGTAAGCGTTTATGCGAAATTGATTTTTTTATTTTATTTTTTTGTTTGTTATTTAAAGATATTTTACTTAATTTTAATTTTTGTTTCAAATTTTTTTAAAAATATAAATTTAATTTTTTTTTTTATATAATTTTATGTCATATACTTTCAATTGGAATAGTTTGAAGTTGATACAATTTTTTTTTTTAAGTAGGAATCATACAATCAACCAATAAAAGTTATCCTTGGCCTGATTATTCAACATCAGAGATTCAAACTTAAGTGAAAAACAATAATAAAAATAAAAATAAAAATAAAATAACAAATAAACAAAATTGAAAATGAAATAATGTACAACAGTCTTAAAATAAATATATACATATAGACAATATGAGTACATGCATATATACTTATACAAATGTAAGATATCAAGAGTTAATCGTAAACAATTGAAAATGTAAAATATCGATGAATCCTTTAAAGGAATAAAAGAAATCGTTTTATGTTAAGTATTATGTAGAACGAGTGTTATTGTCAGCGAAGTCAAATTGAAATTGAGTATTATAGAACAAAAATGAAAACTATAAAATAATAAAAACTAAAAAAATGCTATAATAATAATAATAAGAAGAAAATATATAAGTTTTTTTGAAGATGAGTTTTCCAAAAGATATTAGTTACACTGCAATGAATTCAAAATTTAAAATTTACAAAAATTAAATTTGTTATTATACTGAGGGATTGTAAATACCCTAAAATAATATTATACTTAATGTCTAGAAGATATTTAGTTTTATTCTTGTCCTGTATAGTAGACCAAAGTGTGTAGGATTTGATCTTAAAATATTTTTTGATTTTTATACATATTTCGGTTCTTAAAACCTAATCCTACAGATTTGCATCAAACAGAATTATTATTAAAATGTAACTCAATATTATAGGGTTGTTGTTAATTGACAGCAGGTTGGGAGATATTAGTTTTATTTTTTGATATTCAACAGTGGCTACGCAAAACAAATAATTTTATTCCAACTCTGGAAAAGGAGATATTTGCTTCTTTATACCCACAAGAAGCTACAAAACCGAGATCTTTTGTTTGAATTTTTTTTTGGGGGTTTTTTTCACCTATAGCATTTAAAATGTGAGCGCAGAAAAATTAAATTACTTTATTACCTCCCAATAAAGTACCCCGGATAAGCTAATCGAAACATTTTTTCATTTACAGAACCCCGGGTACAGTAATTTGATTTTATATTTTTCGAAATTAATTTCGAACTATTTCGATATTGGATGTTGTCTAATATTAAAGTTATTTTCATGTTATCTATTACTAAACCAATTGTGTTAATTGGTTTTATTTTAATATTACTACCTGTGCAGAATCTTTCATATGTATGGATAGGTAACGATCATATCTATATTTTGCTTTCTGAATAGTGTACCCGGGTCTAAAAATCCAATTAGAGTACCTAGATGTACCAATTGGATTTATTATTTTTTCAGAATATTGGCATATTGGTATTAGAGTACCTGTGTATTATATTCAGAACTTTACGGTACGGAAAATTAAATTCTTTGTTATACACATCAGATGCAATAATTTTATGTTAGTTGAGTTGTATTATTATGTAAGTAAATTTCAAAGGGAAAAATATAAATAAAATGGTAAAACAATTTATTCAAGACTTTCAGTAGACTTTTGGAGCTGTAGCAGTAGTTGGTACGTATTTTATTAAAATACGCATAGAAAGAAAGTGTCAGCAAGATATAACAATAGAGTAATCAATACGGAATAAATCTATTTCTCTTTCAAGAAATAATTCTAACTAAAACTCTTAAAAACATGTTCATAATCTCTATAAAGTTGAGTTATTCGCCTTTTAAGTAATACAAATTAATACATGCAAAGCATATATATATATATATTTTTGTATTAATTATTACCTATAGTTTTACGATAAGTTGATTTCCACGATTCAATTTCTGTTTTATCAAATTTGTCTTGACTAGAAAAATTGTAAATTATTGACATTAGGAACAAAATCTATATCTTGATATCAAAAATTTCAAATCAACATTATTGTATGGTTTAATCAAAACTCGAAAAGATCAAGAGTTAGTGTCATTTATCACTTTTCAGATTGATGATAGGAATCAATATTTCATATTGCAAACAAAAACGGTTAAAAATTAAAAATTATATTAAAGTGACTGTAGAAAACATTTCAATCCATACCTCTTTAGATATAAAGCATAGTCAATACGAATTCTCCACAAATGTCATATATATTTTTCCGTAATATATTTTTCCGTAATGTTATATAATGAAATGGTAAGCGCGGCTTAATAAAATAGTTGTAGAATCTACAAGGCAAAGATTATTAACTCAATCACAGAAAACATAAAAAACAACAGAATTTGGTTTAACTTTTCAATACAACTTTATTTTAATAACATATTTTGAGCTTTGAATAAAACTTTACACTTTTTCATTGAGCAGGCCTAAAATTTAAATAAATAAAAATGATCTACCGAAATCACCTCGTCAAATATTTGAAAAAACTTAATATAAATAAGAAATATAAAATGAAAATGGTTACAATATTCCAAAAATATAAGAACTAAAGAAAAACAAAAAATGAAATTGATGAAAATTAAGGTTGTAACTTGAAACGGTTCCAAAAAAAAAAAAAAAAAATAACAATAATAAAAACAGAAAGCAAAAAAAAAACAAAAATCGACATAAAGCAACATTGTAAGAGTTTTTACCAATTCCCTTAAAACAAGCAATTTAAAATCACATAAACTTATCGAGAACAGAAGAAGAAATCAATTTACTTCTAAATAACAAGACGGGCAAAACTTCAATGGTTTACAAAAAAAAAAAAACAAATGAAAAAATAACTTAAAAAATTAGAGCAGAACAGCTTATACATACATACATATTATTATTATATATATTGAAAACAAAGTCCTTATGGAAAATAAGAAAACTATAAAATGAAAAAAAATTTAACAGAAATTGAAGAAAATGAAGAAAAACTCTACAAATTTTTAGATTTGCAATCGATAGAATGACATAAAGTTCGATGTCTCAACAAAAAAAAAAATATGTATATATATATTTTACTGTCTTTTTCTCTAATAGATATTTTCTATTTGTGTCCTTTATTTTTTGAACTCATTTTTATAATGAGATAGATGCAAACCATAAGGAAAATGAAAATAAAAGTAATAAGAAAAATAAAAGTCCTTAGCACTTACCTAACATTTTAAGTGGATGACTATTAGAAGTAAATGTAGGTATAGTAAGACAAATAGGACAAGTCACTTTATTTCAATATCGGTTCGAAAGGACTGAAATTTAAAAAGATAATTTGTTTTAAAGGAGAGTAAAAGGGATAGAAAGAGAATAAAAAAAAAACCAATATTTAATTTTTCTTGTTAGAAATTTGATGTACTCCGTTCTATGTTGTGTAATGTGGAAGTGCCTCTAAATTGGGTAGATAAACTCAAATCTGTACCAAAAAGTACATTCTTTTTTGTATTTTTTTTTTTGTTCTTTTTTTTTTGTTGTAAGAATAATGAATATGGAATGTTTAAACAAAAAAGAATGAGAAAAGGCAATAATCTAACAGGGAAAGCTTATTTTTTACATGTTTAAAAAAAAGAAAATAATAATAACAGTAAAACAAAAAATTAAGAGTTTTAAGGGATATTTTTTTTTAATAATATGTACATCAAAGGATAATATAAGAGGAGGGTACTTATGTTTTTCGTGAAAGGAAAATTAGAAAATCATGATTTAAAGAAGCTTTCAAAACTTCAAAAATTATAAATTAATATATGTATTTTCATTTTACTCGATTTCATATTTAACTAATATATATGAAATGTATTTACATGTATGCAGCTTAATTATTTAAGTCTAAATATTATAAAAAGATAAAGATTGTACCGTCGCTGATCGGATACGTGTAGGACCAATGCGATTATCTACAACACAAACTCACTCATATTCCTGGTAATAGACTTACAGTTAAGACAAATCTATATAATTAACCGGAAAAGCGACATTTGAGAATGCTGTCAGATTGTTGAAAATATATTCAAGAGAAATAAAAGTTGCAAAATATATTCAAGAAATGTATAGAAATTTGCATTATATAGAAAATTTTGCTCCTAGAGAAAAATATACCATAGTTAGCATTAAATAAGTTAAATGTGCGATAGCACGAGAAAATTATGATTTTCCCAGCACCATTTTTTTTAAATATCAATTAAACCGTTTGATAAAGGTTTCTAAACGATCGATTCTTTAATTTGTGATATCTAGGTTTTGAAAATATTGAAATGTAGTTTTGAGATCATTTTTTATTCAATTTATAGTGTTTATTCAATTAAACAATATTAACTAAAATTTATTGTTGATATCAGATTAAACTCCTGAAATGCTGAAAATTGTTTTTCGAATCCTCAGGACCATTGTAAACGACAAAAGTTTTATTTTCTGTTATGTCTATTCGGAAATGTATTTTTAATTATTTTAAATATTAGCCCATTTAACCAGACTGTATCGAAAGCATTTTCCAAGTAGTCGATGACCCTTACATATTTCCTATTGTGAATGAACCAGCATATGTCAGAAGTTATTTTTGAAATCTCTTGGACTTACTCTATATCTAATTTATTTATCTACATCTGACACTCTTTAATTTTCTATTAAATTAAATGAGTGTCTTTCAAATATAGTTTATTCTACTAACCCACTTAAATCACCCTGACATCTTTACAACGTATATATAATAATTATCCTAATTATATTATTAGTGTTTCTACAAAACCGCTATTTTTCAATTTTTCCCAACAAATATTCTTCTTTTAATTCCATTTTAAAAATTTTCTCTATAGTGAGGTTTCTCTAGGTCAATATGTCTTAACCTCCTAAATATTTTGTTGACAATAACATTTCAAGAATGTAGCTTGACATGACATTTGTATAATAATTACAGTACTTTTACACTTTAAAGCAAATACATGTAGCAATATTTTGTGGTTCAATCAATTTAAACCAGATTTTAGCCTTTTGTCCAGGCAATCAGTATAAAAATATTACATATCCTTAAAACTGCCTGAACATCTCAATTTATAAAAAAAAACTTTTCAAAATTTTTAGAATTGATTTTATTCAATTTATATTTCGGAATTAGTTTTTTTTTTTTGTTTGCTTGATTCGTCTAAACTTTTTCCTATGATCTGACGA
The DNA here is from genome assembly GCA_963942445.1 of Argyra leucocephala. Lineage (NCBI taxonomy): Eukaryota > Metazoa > Arthropoda > Insecta > Diptera > Dolichopodidae > Argyra > Argyra leucocephala. The sequence goes on from OZ012677.1 coordinate 94,388,921, forward strand.
CTTTTTTTGGTTTTTTTTTTTGCTTTCGTTTTATGGGTCAAATAATGTGGATTGTGGTGAAATCAACTCACCAATTTTGAACAAAGATAAAAATTTTATTTTTATTCGTAACCAATAATTGAACAGCTGTGTTATAAAATCTATTTTCAAAAAAGGATAATTTTTTATAGTTTTAGAATTTTAGTTTTTTACGTGTTTCTTCAAAAACAAAAAAAGTTTTGAATTTTAAAAAATTATAAAAAAAGTAATAACCAAATCCTTACAAATTGATATTCTTTAAATAAACTAATATATTTTTGTATAAATTTATTATGAAAAGTTTGAAATTTTAGTTTTTTTTTTTATTTTGTTTTGCTTAAGAATGATATCCCTATGTTATTAATAAAACTCTGAGCTAATTTTAAATTTTAATGACTTAATTTTTATGTCAATTATTAAAATACTAGAATGGTTTTAAATTTAATTAAACAATTGAATAATATTATTTAGAGGGGCAAAAATATTAGAATCAATAGCAAAACTTAAGTATAAGACCAGTGTAATACTTATAGAAACGAAAAGCTCAAAACGCTACAAACCCAGTAGAAATTCAAATACTGCGATCAGTTAGACTAGTTCACCAGTTTATTTATCGAAAAAGTATCAGTATGAAAAATCTGTGGAATTCGTGATATTGTGTATTGTGAACTTGAATGAATGAATGATAGAATAAAAATTCAGGATATTAGGTTTAATGTACAGTTATTAATAAAATAAAAAAAAACAATAATGTATTTTTGCTACATATTTTTTCCTATTGAAAACTTTAAAATAATAGGGTAATACGTTCTAAATAAAAAAGTAACAGTCAACAATGAATAAAATTACTTTTCATAGTTAATTTCATTATTTTTAACGTATTTAGTGTTCACAGCTACATCTTTTTACATTAAAGTAATGAAGATGTGTTTGATACCAAATTATTTTGGCTAACATTGACCTGATTTACTAATTTAAACAAGTGACAATTATTTACATTCTATTTTTTTTGAATAAATAAAAATTATATATCAAATTGGTTCCTGTATAAAAGGTCCCCACCTAGTGTTTTGGCTATGTATAACATTTTGCCTCATAGTATTAAATTACTGAAATTAAGAAAGCTACGTTTCCCGACAGATCCTATAATGCCTTATTTAGATTCTTTACGTCGACATCATTCGTAGCCAAATCAGGAGTTCCCCAAGGAAGTCCCTTGAGGCCTCTTCTATTCATTATTTCTGTAACTGATGTTGCATCTGTGATTAATAAGAGTGAACTACAAATTTATGCAGATGATATGAAAATTTTCAAAAAAATAAGATCGATCTCGAACCGTCAAAGAACACGGATGTTTAGTGTACCGAGAATAATATAAAAAATAGTTCGCGCAAAAAACAAATTAAATTCGCGCCGAAAAAAATATTATAAAATAAATAAAAATTATAATAAAAACCGCGACCGTTCAAAATCATAATAATTTGTTACTGTCATTTTTGACACCCTGACAGAATATTGATAAAAACGGTGTGGTCAAGTGCAAAACAAAACCACTATTTCAGTGTAAGGAGCGACATCTATTGCTACTAATAATATCTATAATACTGCATACAGAATATTTACAAATAAAACTATAATAAAATTCTATATATTTTAATAACTTCCATAGTATATAACTGTATATAATTGTATGTATATAGTTAGTCCTATATATATATTAATTATATAATATTGAATATAATATTACCATTCTTGTGCTTAATATAATTCTATGTATATACTTATGTATATATATATTAATTGTATTTAATCACTCTGGAATGGTATTATATACTAATAACATTAAAAAAAAAAATTTTATAAATTGTATCCTTTATATGAAATAGAAGTAATATCTATATATACAATACCATTATACCTATAAAATGCCAATATCTAGAACTCCTCCCAAAGAGGATGGAAGTGCACAAAATGTAGGGGATGCAACTCCGCTTACAAACGTGTCAGCAAAAACACCAAAAACAGGCGTTTCAACACAAAATTCCAACAAATCAAATGAGGAACAATGGAGAACTCAGACATCAAAAAGAAAAAGCCACGTCTTAAGCCCAACTGAAACACAACAACAGGCAACAAAACAAATAAAACAAAAGCCGCTCACCGATTATATGAATAAAATTGTAGGAGCTAACCCGTATGCTCTCATAGACCCAGACCGGAATAATGACTACATAAACAACAGCAACAAGAATCATGAAAGTACTAATCATACTGAAAATGGTGAAATTAATATACAGGAACAAATTAATGAAATTCGCCCACCCCCATTATTCATACATGGAGTGGAAAATTTTCAAAAATTGAAGGACGATATGAAAAGTGTGGTTGAAGATTTCACTTTTAAGTTGGTAGCAAAAAACCAAATCAAAATAATAACAAAAAATAAAGATCAATATTCAACAGCAGTTAAAAAACTACAAGACATTGGAGCACAATTTCACTCATATCAATTTAAAATAGATAGACCATATAAAGTTGTTCTAAAAAATTTACATCAGTCCGCTGACATAGAAGATTTAAAAGTTGAGTTAGAAAAGGAGGGACATATTGTTCGAAATATCTTCGTGGTAAGAAACAAAAGCGGAAATCATTTGCCAATGTTCTTTGTAGACCTCGAACCGAAGGCCAATAACAAAGAGATATTTCGGATCACAAGACTATGTCACACTATTGTTAGCTTTGAGACCCCATTCGCGAAAAAAGAAATACCACAATGTAGAAACTGTCAAAGGTTTGGACATACAAAAGCATACTGCAACTTAAACGCAAGATGCATTAAGTGCACCAAAAATCACCCAACTTCTGAGTGCCCACGAAAAACAAAAGATGAAAACGTCAAATGTATAAACTGTAGTGAGAATCATCCAGCCAATTATAGGGGCTGTCAAGTATATCAAGAGTTGCGTAAAAAAATGTATCCAGCATTGCGCGAAAAAATAATAGAAAAACAAAATAACAGATTACCTACAGAGTCAAAAATTATTAACAATGTCACTTTCGCTGAAGTCTTAAAGCAGTCTAAATCCCAAGAAAAGGTTGAAAATATCAAGGAAAATGTTACAACGGAAAATAATGATATGTCTGAATTAAAAACTATGATGAAAACACTCATGTCACAAATGTCAGGAATGTTAACACTCTTGACTACTATCGTGTCTAAGCTCGCATAAATGTCTCAAAACAATACTAAGATTGCTCTCTGGAATGCCAATGGTCTGTGTCAAAATGCACAGGAACTAAAATATTTTCTAAGAACCCATGACATTGATATAATGCTAATTTCAGAGACACACTTCACAAACAAATCTTATTTAAAAATGAAAGGCTACGAAATATATACTACTAATCACCCAAGTGGAAGAGCTCGCGGAGGGGCAGCAATATTAATCAAAACAAACATTAAGCATGCCGAAACTTCAAAATATTCGTTTGATTACCTACAAGCAACCAACATTGAGGTTTCACTAAGTCAGGGAAAATATATATTCTCATCAGTGTACTGCCCTCCACGACATACTATAAATAGACACCAGTTTACCAAATTTCTCGATACACTTGGAGACAAATTTATATGTGGTGGAGATTTCAACGCGAAACATACCCATTGGGGATCCAGATTAATCACGTACAAGGGTAGAGAGCTTCTAATGTCAATGGAAAGCAGAAATTTGCAATTTATATCACCTGATACTCCAACATACTGGCCATCTGATACAAATAAAATTCCAGATTTACTAGACTTCTTTATTGCAAAAAGAATTGATCTTAAAAAATTAAAGATAGAATCATTGTTAGAATTATCATCAGATCACTCGCCAATAATTATGACTCTACATGATTCGGTAATAAAAAAGGAGAAACTTCCGACGTTATGCAGCCGAAAAACAAACTGGGTTCAGTTCCGGGAACATCTAGATAGTAAACTCAATCTACACATTCCGTTGAAAACAAAGGAAGACATTGAAATTGCTGTCAACGACTTCACCAACAACATACAACAAGCATCTTGGGCAGCTACACCCGATTCCTTTGACAGGCTTATTACAAATCGAACTTCGCGTAAAATAAGGGAAATGATTGAAAATAAGCGCAGTCTAAGGCACCAATGGAAAAACACAAGAATCCCAGAACAAAAAAGGAACATCAAAAGACAGCTAAATCGTATAATTAAGGAACTAAAATATGAGCTAAAAAAAGAAAGCAATGAAGCAGTTCAACAATATCTGTCTAAACTGACGGCAATCAAAACAACTGACTATGATCTGTGGAAGGCAACAAAAAAAGTCAAACAGCCTCAAAAGTCAAACCCACCAATTCGACAGCTAAATGGCAAATGGGCAAGAAATGATGAAGAAAAAGCCAATGCATTCACAGAACACCTTGCTAGCGTATTCACACCTTGGCCTCTACCAACAAACTCGGAAGTCGAAAAAGAGATACAAGAACATATGGAAGCTGCTTATCAGATGGAGTTACCAATAAAAAAATTTAATAAAAAAGAGGTAAACCAAGTAATAATGCAGGAAATCAACGGGAAAAAGTCACCAGGATATGATTTGATCACTGGAAACATATTACGTCAAATTTCACCACGGGGCCTTATTCAACTGACACAAATCTTCAATGCGGTCGTAAGGCTCAAATTTTTCCCGAACCAATGGAAGATTTCGCAAATCATAATGATACTAAAACCAGGCAAAATATCTGAAGACGTCAAATCATATCGGCCAATCAGTATTCTTCCAGTGTTATCTAAAGTGATGGAAAAACTAATCCTACGACGACTTCAACCAATAGTTGAGCAAAAAAAATTAATCCCGGCACACCAATTTGGCTTCAGGCATAAACATTCCACAGTGGAACAAATACATAGAATTGTAAATAAAATAAATGAAGATTTTGAAAACAAAAATTATTGCTCTGCAGTTTTTCTTGACATAAGCCAGGCATTCGACAAAGTCTGGCACAAAGGAATTCTCTATAAATTAAAACAAAATTTGCCATATCACTACTATGAATTGTTAAAAAGCTATCTGGAAAATCGCTATTATTTTGTCAAACAAAATGAATATTTTACCAGCCTCAAAGAAATTCATTCGGGAGTTCCACAAGGTAGCGTTCTAGGTCCAGTGCTTTACTTGCTATACACTGCCGATTTACCGCAAACAACAAACACAACGATAGCTACATTTGCCGATGATACAGCCATACTTGCATCGCACAAGGATAAGAATGTGGCTTCTGGGCTCGTGCAAGAAAGCTTAAACAATATCGAATTATGGTTGAACAAATGGAAGATTAAAGCCAATGAAACTAAGTCTAATCACGTTACGTTCACATTAAGGAGGGGTACATGTCCTACAGTATTTTTAAATAGTAATGCTGTTCCTCAAACAGAAAGTGTCAAGTATCTTGGAATGCATCTGGATCGCCGTCTGACCTGGAAAAAGCACATCTACACAAAAAGAATCCAACTAAGCACAAATTTCAGGAAATTATATTGGCTTGTCGGTAGAAGGTCTCAAATGACACTGGAAAACAAATTGCTGATATATAGGATGATACTTCAACCAATATGGACTTATGGTATACAATTATGGGGAACAGCCAAAAAAACAAATATTGAAATATTACAACGCTTCCAAAATAAGCTACTGCGAGCTTTAGTTGATGCACCTTGGTTTGTGCCAAATTACATAATACACAATGATTTGCAAGTGTCGACGGTCCAAGACGAAATTCACCGACACAGCCAGAGATATCGTGCTAGATTAAATAGTCATCCCAATGTAATAGCAAGTACACTTATGAACATTACACAACATACAAGATTACAACGAAATACACCAGGAGATCTGTAGAAATTTCTTGACATTATTATTAATATATTTTTTATTATAAATTAAGAAATTACTTTTATTGGATTGTAATTTCACATGTCTATTATTAACTAAGTCAGTCAAAAACATATTCACTTATTGTATTATTTTTAATTAACATACAGATTGTGAATAAAAAAACAAACAAAAAAAAAAAAAAAAAAAAAATAAGGTCCATTGATGACTCTCCATACTCAATCCTACTTCAAACTGATCTAAACAATTTCTATTTTTGGTCTAACAATAATAATTTACTACTTAATATTAAAAAGTGTGGTTTAATGTGCTATACCCGTCGTTCCCAACCAATATTTTACAATTATTCACTTAATGCTAAATTATTGTTCAGAGTTAATTGCATTAAAGATTTAGTAGTGTACTTCGACGATAAGTTAACGTTTAAATTACACTTCAACTGCATTATAAATAAATCAAATTCCTTGCTAGGGTTTATAAAACGTTGGTCTAAAGAATTCTCTGATCCATATATTTTAAAAGTTCTATGCACAACATTGATTCGACCTAACTTGGAGTGTGCTAGCCAGGTATGGTCTCCATTCTATGATCTTCATATACGAAGAATTGACATCATTCAAAAGAAGTTTTTAAGATATGCACTACCTAATCTTCCTTGGGAAGATCCGATTCGATTGTCCCCTTACGAACATCATCTAAGTTTAATTCATCTGGCCACCCTGCAGAAAAGAAGGGAAATTGCTGTTGTAACCTTTGTTGTTAAAATTGTTAAAGGTAACATTATTTCTTAAAATTCTTCTATTTAATAAAATTTTCTTTAATAATAATTCTCGACTTAGATCCGTTAATGTTTTCACCCTGGTTCATCATAGAACTAATGATGGTAGATTTGAACCCATTAATAGAATTTTCATAATGGGAAATAAATACAAGGCCGTAATTGACTTCTCTCATTCAAAGGCTGTATTAAAAAAACAACTGCACCAATATACAAACTAAACAACTCTCACTCCTACACCTTAAACCGTCATTTAGTATTAAGAACGTTTTTTTTAGTATAAAGAATTTAAAAATAAAATTTATTTGAATTATGTAACTTTTTTATGTTTTTTTTGTAACTTTTTAAAAATTTGTAAATTTGTTAAATTTGTAACGTACATTTAAGTAAATATTATTTGTAACTGCTTGATTTAAGCTTGAAATAAATAAATAAATAACAAAAAAAAAAAAAAATTGGTAAATTTATAACTCCTTTTCTACCAAGTTCTATTAAACCTATACAAAACCTCCATCCAAGGATATTAATTTCTGGATTTTGCATATAGCAAATTAGAAGCAGAAATTCAAGGTTTTACTCAATTCTGTGGATTATCAGAGCGGTTGAGGATGCTGTTAAGTCTGAGTTGCTGTCAAATAATAATTGGGTAAGCTTTCATAAGATGACATTAAACATCGGCAAAACGAAATACATGATATTTGCAGATGATAGTATGAATATCAGTTTTTACGGACATACACTTGAACTTGAGAGAGCTGTATATGTACAAATATTTGTGCGTTGTGTTCAATGACGACTTGAACCTGAATACTCAAATGGGCGAACAACTAAAAGAAGCAAGAAGAGTTGTAAGTATTTTCCGTTTGATCAGTAAGAGAATACAATTTGCGATGAAAAGATCCGGCATGATTGTTTTACCATGTTTAGTAGCACCACAATGTATATGCAGTAAAAACCTGATGTAATTATTTTAATGAAAGCTTGGAGCTAATACAAATGCTACAAAATAAGGCAATTAAAAATTTATTTGGGTTTAAGCAAAGAATGAAACAATTTATATTACCAGTTAGACTGCTGATAAAATTTAGACTGGCAACATAATGCATATGTGACCAGATATAGAATAAACTCTAACATAAAACCATCGCGGATCGATTGTCATAATTATTATACAAAATCAACAGGAAATCTTAGAGTAATCTCATCAAATGTCAAGTTCAATGGTTTTGATGCACTCCATAACTTAAGCTACCAATATTTTATTGAACTGCTGCCTGATCTAAAAAATGTTAAGAACGTGTCGCACTTTTAGAAGAAGTTATTATATAAGTTATATTTAAAAGATAAATTTGTTTGTATTCTTAAAGTTATTAAATTTTAGTATAGTTTCAATTTCCTTTTTATTTCATTGTATTTATAGTTTCTATAAGTTAAATTAGTAATGCTGGATAAGTTAAATTATTCAATATATGTTTAAGTATTTTTTGCATTTTTTGATAGAGAAGGTATGGTTTAACTTTGCTTGAATTATTGAATTTTTCTAGTATTAGTCATAATTTGTTGAAGTTACTCTGTTTTTATAAATAACTATGCTTTAGCATATCGTAATTTATTTAATTATGAAATATTTTTTTAAACTAGCTTAATATATTGTTACATATGTATTCACATATATACTCTGAACGAGCGATTGGGCTTACTTGAGAGAAATAAAATAAAATAAATAAAACAATTGTCTTAGCTTTTATCACCTGCATTTGGTTTTAGTAATTTAAGTGATAGTGACTTAACACTTCGTTTATTCTATAAAATTAACACTGTGAACATGAAATTTTAAGGGTCTTAATATTAGAGTACGAAATATTTTTAATCTATTTAATAAAATATTTTGGTCAACTCTTCCAAATTAACTTTATAAAGTTTCATATGAACCTTCTTCAACCTCTAAGAATCCTCATTTTGTTTACCTTGATTTGAATTTAAATTTTTAATTATAAATTAAAACATATACTAGATGTTTCTAAGACAAAAGTTTTGTTATCCAAAAAGACCACAAACAAGTCGAATCTACACTTTTATTGTGTCATCATATCTATATTTAGGAATGAGAAAATTTAAATTTCTTAAATGATACTTGCTAAAAACCATTTAAAGAATAAAATGCTAAATTAACTAAATTTGTTTTTTTTTTAGTTATGAGTAATTGGCCGATCACATTTTATAAAATACCCAGATAATATAAAGAAATAATTTTCAAAATATGATCTCATTTCTTTTTCTATCTTTTCAATTCAATACTATATAAATAAGAACTTAATTTAATTAATTTTCTTTTTTTTTTTTTACTCAGATCACATAAAAAATTCCATTCACACTTTTAAAATACTCATTCACTGTTCTGTTCAGCCATCTTAAATTAATTCAGTTAACAGCTTTTCAATATAATAAAAAATTGGACCATAATTGATAACATGCCTTAATAAACAAATACAAAGAAAAAACAAAAACAAGAAAACTCAAAACAAAAATAAAAAAATAAAAAAATACAAATAGCACCATTTCTCCTCCATCCCACCCCCTTCAATTTCAACGTGAAATCTCTCAATTCCAAAATCAATACTCTGAAGGTATAAATTAACACGAAAATCACTGCTTATATTCTTGAAAGATTTATAATTCAGGCATAATATACGATTGACCAACAACCAATGCCCCATTTTCATTTCTGTTGTAAAAAAATAAAAAAAATAAAAAAACTAAAGCAAAAAAAAAAAAATTAAATAAATAAAAACAGATATGAAATAATATGAGTATACAATATATATATGTATATAAATTGATGAATGTCCTGCCATTACACAAATGTCTTAAAAGGATCTCTAACATTTTTTTTCATTGTTTTTAATTTTTTTTGGGATTGCCAAACTTAGCAACAAACTTAGAGTTTTTAAAAAAATGTTAAATAAGTATTGTATATGTATATGAGAAGTAACCGGCTTTTTGTGTACAACACTTTCATACAACAAATTCATCACAAAGAGAGGTGAAAAGCACAGTAATGCAAAATTTCAGATGTTTGGAATCAACATAAAGCGGCACTCTTCTTAAACCCTACTAAATTACATCAAGCTCATATACATATTGTACTTTAATAAAAGTTTAAATTAGTTCAGTTACTTCAAGAAACCAAGTATTTTTGGAAGACCTTGAAAAAAAAATTTTTAAATGACAATACTGATGAACATTATTTTGCCGCCGGTTCACATAATTTTCAGACATTTGCACCGTGATATAAGGTCTCTCCAGACAAATAATTATTACTCAAATAATTTTCTACTCTAATAAATTCTAAAAAAATATTTTTATAGGTGGTATGCTATCAAAAAGCACCTGAATTATCTTTACTATAGGTCAAATTTTGTGTCACGTGTTCCAATAAGGATTTGAAATAAGGTTTATCACATGATATGAAATTTCAGAGTTTTATACTTGAGCCAGCTACTTTTTTCTTTGTATCTACTTAATATTAAATTTGTATCGAGCTAGCTGTAGAAGTTATTTTGTATTTATATCGAGTCAAATTTGAAATTAATTTGAATTTATATCGAGTTAGTTTTAATTTTTTTTATATGTTAATCAAATGTAAATCAATATGATTGAAAATAATTATAGTAGATAAAATAAAATTAACTGGGTCTACGCATAGCACAAAAATTACAATGTCGTAGACGCAGATTTCATATTTAAATATTTTATCAAATATTTAATGTGCGATCTTTTAACATTAATTTAATTTAATTTATAGAGTTTTATGATGGGTCCATCAGCTTTCTGGCTTTTGCCAAGCCCAAATTAGATATGCATACAGTTAATGTTTTTTTTTAAATCAAAACTAATTAATTAATATTAATTTTACTTAAAACTAGCCAAAAATTCATTTTTTATTTTTATCCATTACCAAATTAGTATTTAATTATTCTATGTTAATAGCTAATTACAATCTGTTACCGTTATTTAGAATATTTTAGAAAAAAAATAATCAAATTATAAAACAAATTCAAATCTTAAAATTTGTACCTTTAATAAACTTAAAAGAAATTCAAATGATTGCAGTCGTTATTACCGGATTCATTCATTTCCGGTAGAATTGTTACCAACAAAATAATAGTGAATAAAATGTAAAGTATTAACAGTATTATTTTACGCCAAATTTACGACAAAAAAATTTCATTTCTGAGATAGCTAGATAAATAGTTTAGCTAGGAAGGGTAGCTTAACTATATGTCGAATTAGGTTAATAATTACAATCCTAAATTGCCTTCAAGCCCTCGAATTTTCATCAGGAGCTTATTGCATAGGATCACAAAAGAATTGAAATTAATCGATTTAGTAAAATATTTATAATTAGACTACCTATTTATATCCCACAAACAGTCAAACACAAAGTATCATATTATTTTAGAGCCAAATTCACCTATTATTTTATATTCTGACATATCATACAATTTCTTGCACTTCAATTCAAAATTCTTAATAAGTTAAGTAATGAAAAATATTCAAACCATAAATTTATTTTTGATCCAAATGGGAACTCTAACGAAACTTAAAAACAAGTCTAATAAAAAACCGATGTTATATAGAAAGATCCAGTCAATTCCCTCTAATATAATATAAAGAGGATATCACATTATATCAAATCGACCCTAATATCTATCTATCTGTCCTTATATGATTATTATATGTATATATAAAAAAAAAAGATGGCTATAAGGAGGGTTCATTTAATAAGGAAGTTTCTTTCTACATTTTTATCTTTTTTTTTTAACAGAAAAAAAATAATATTTTTTTTTTATTATTTTATATTACCTATATATTTGATATGTACATATACGTACTACACATTTGTATACATGTTTTGTAAGTTTCAGATCTCTATATAAAGTGAATCAACTCATCGATTTGGAGTCAATATTCTTTACCATAAACAATCAATCAATAAAATTGGCCAAAAATACGTGTCTGCCATTCATACTTATATACGAGAACTACATACATATATACACAGTCATATTATATGAATATTGTTAAATATACTTAATAATAAAACTAAAACAAAACAAAAATAAAAACAATAATAACGAAATAAAAAAAAAAATACCATTCTGAAGAAATGTAAAAGAAAATCCACAAAACGGATTTGAAAAATGATATATGGATGCCGAAACGAATACAGACTTAAAAAAATAAAATAAAAAATAAATAAAAAAATTTTTTATTCGATTTGTGTTTTTTTTTTTTGTTTTTGCTATTTTTTATTTGATCTTATAGGAAAATTGTATGTAATTTAGTCGATAAAAATGATTTTTTTAAGTATGGGAATGAATCTCTAATTTTTCAAAATGTTTCAGTATTGTTTTGTTATTTTTATTTTTATTAAAATTGAAGCTTAATTCTTTCCATTACTCTGTTGGATTACTTTCAATTATTTTGATATGTATTCTAAAAAAATGAATATGACATCTGATTTGCTTCATTTTATTAATTTGATTAGATCGTCGCATTTTATTACTACAATTAATTAAATATAGTTTTTATTTTTTTAACATTATAACCAACCTTAAACCATTTTTTTTCATATAGTTTTGTTTAATTTTTTACCAAGTTTTGATTATTTATTTTGGGTGAAGTTAAAATTGAACATTAAAATCAGGGCTTAACTCGATTACTCATTATGATTAACAATGGAATAAAATTAAAGTTATGAACGTCGTATTGTATTGACAATAATGAAGTATCACAGAAATGGTGTAAAATAAAGTCTTCAGCTTACTTCAATTTAATATTATGGTTCGGTAGAAAATATTTTAATTTCACAAGGCATTTTAAACAAAATTGTGATTTTTTATGTCAGTTGATAACATGGTAAAATTACATTAAGTAGATAAAGTGGGAATTATGAAAATTAATTTCGCATCGGTTCTAATATAACATAATAATAATTAATAAACATATATATATATATATATATATATATATATATATATTAAAACTAATAAATTAATAAGCATATATATAATATACAATATTTGCATATATACCAAATAATTAATATATAAAAAAAAACCCACATTTCGAAAGGGAAAAGGACCTGTAGTTGGACTGCTGAATTAACTGTAGATCTAACTATTATAAATAAATAAATAGATAAAGTGGAGCGTGTAATGCTTTTCTAGTATTTATATTTTCATTGGTTTTCTGGTAGGTATTTCTAACTAATTAAACGTGGAAAATTACTATTTTTGTCAGGATATTGGATTCTTCTTAAGCTTTTTTTTAATCAGAGCTTTTAAAATTTCCTTAAGTTATTTATCAAATGATATAGAAACTCTCAACGGTAATACGGTCCTAAAAATAGTGACGTGGTCTATTAGGAGAAAATATAGTGCCGATTTCTTTAAGGTGTATAATGAAATGGACGTAAAGTAACGAAGCTAAAATCCGAAATCCTACAGTAGTTCGGACACCTACAGTGGATGGATGAAAAAGCTTCAACCAAGAAAATCATCGAAATTTTATAAACTTTTTCTATTTTAAGAATAATGAGAGAAAATTCAATATTAATAATAACAATGCCTTGATTGGAATTCGAATCAAGTACCTTCTGGGTCAAATAACATAACCACCACAACATGTATAGGTCTATCACGCAATTCAAATCGATATTTTACCTTTTCTAAATTACACATTTTCGTGCACTGTTAACGATTCTGTTAAAGATAAATAAAGTATGTATTTAAAATTTTAACTACAAAAGTTCAGAAGTACGAAATCGTTAAATTTCAACTTAATCTTCATAAAATTGCACCTGATAGTAACCTATTATGATCAAGATCCATCTAGGTATTTGGCTAGGATCTATGATATCTATAGAAGATTTGAGTGAGTCACAAATTTCTACTGAAGAAAACTGTGTTATCAGTAGTGCGGGTAGTTGTACGAGAAGTAATTAATAAATTATTTTATTCTACTGTATTTAATATTTTTTTGTTTTTATAAATTTTTAAGTTAAGTTGTAAATATTTAATGTTTTAGTTTATGTTTTATTTTTAGTTTTGATGAAATAAAATCCTTTATTATTATTTGTGAGAAAAAATTTAAGAAGGTTGTTAGTACGGACACCGACATCATTTAAGGTCAACTCATTATGAATTGGTTTATGCTCTCAACAACTTAGACCAAAGTATCTTAAAATAAATCGATTAATTAATATTAATTATGAGTTCAAAATAGATTTTGCGACATCCTGTAAAACAAGCAATTATAGAAAAACAATTTTAAATTTTTCCATTGGAAGAATAAAATTTCATATAAAAGATCACATCACAATATTCAAATATTTATTTATAATTTATTGATTTTTTTCTATTTCATTTTATTTGTATAAATCATCTTTATATAAAAGTACAAAATATATTATTATATATGTACAACTTTTATGTACATAATCTATCGGGATTAGTAAATATTATTTCTGTACATAAAAAAAAAAACAAAAAAAAAATCTTACCATCAATGTTAGTTGCTTCACATCTCCAGACTTGCCCAAAGGCACCTTCACCCAATATATTAAAGAATTTCAATCGATGTCTTGGGAATTCCCAATGATCTGCTTTCGATGATTGTAAATTGCTGCCATTTCCTAGACCACTACCAATACCACCACTAATATTACCATTTGAACTACTTGTTGATAGCTGTGAAGTAACCTATATTAATTTTTTTTTTTTTTTTGTACAAACACGTACATTCATACATATTTGAGGGTATGAAACATTGATATTCGATTATATGAATGGATTATAAAAATATAATAAAAAAGAAAGAAAAAAAAAATATTAAAAAAATAGGATTTTTTTATACTATTATAGCATTCCTAAATAAATACACGTATGCATATTTTTTTGTAATACAAAAAAAAGAGAAGAAAAAAAGAAATCGTACTGTATGGTACTGACTCGTATACGTATGGTAATCTAGTATATATGAATAAATAATAACAATATGTTTGTGAATATAGATTTAATATATTACAAACACATGCATACAGACATTATGATATATTAAAACTAAAAAAATAAAAAATAAATAAAATCGAAATTTTCAAACTCTGCACATACTTCTTATAAATATTATAATCTAAAAATCAATCTGAAATGAAAATTGAAATAAATAAAATGTTGCTGACGAATACAAGACATTTTTATAACACTGTTATGATATTGTTCATGTATTAAATAAATCCCAAAACTAAAATACAATTACTTCTCAAGTTTGAGGCTTTCATCATCTCATTCTTAAAATAAATTCGAAATTAATTGGCTTTAACATGTACAATAAACATTTTTGTTGGATCTAAATTAACTTAGAAACAGTTTAAAACTATTTGTCAGCAGTTAACATTTTTTATTATTATTTTCCGCATTATGCCCCACCCACGAGTGAACGCTATTATTACCTTAATGTCAATTGTAGAATTACGCGATGCCTATACCTAGGATTTTTTATGACTTTTGCGAACTATGGCGTCTTCTTCAAGGCAAAATCATTTTACTGCGTTGGGCTTACTAATCTGTAAACAGATTTTTGTGAAATGAATCATGTTAGTATTCTGATTTTTGATCTATTCTCACTGAGATGAGAACAGTTTTTCTCTATTTAAAAACGAAGAATGTAAATGAGACTAAACAAAATTCTCTTTGCATGTGACAATACATATTTGGAGCATTTTTTTCAGTTAAACGAAATTTTTTTTTATGTGGTAATTTTTTATTATACTTTTTTGAACTGAATGTGTTTGGCGTGGTCGTACTACCTGGGTGTACCACGTTAGTTTGGATTCGAAATTTGTTTTTGTTTATGGTATAGTTATTTTTATAGTTCGCTGTTCATTATTATTTATTATTGTAACTAATGTTACAAACCAGTATTAGTAGATAAATCTTCTTCATATAACTTTGGTTCGCTCGAATGATGCTCAAACAGTTACTTAAAGTCTGTATATTTGATTATATTTTCGTTCCAAGTGAAAAATTAAGCTAGCTCTCATGGAAAATAGTACCGTTGTGGGAACAACGATGTATACCTATTCTTTAATTTTGTAAGGCTGTCATATAATTTAATTTTTTTTATCGTTGGCAAACTTAGCTTCAACTGATATTACAGAGCACAGGTATTTAAACTGCTAACTTGGTGGTTATTTTTTTCTGAACAATTTTTTTTTGTTTTCAATTTCATTTGAGAATTATTTCATTCCAATCAACAAATAAAACGTAATAAACAACCAATTTGATTTCAAATATGATATTTTAGGTGAATCCTGAATGCCATCTAATTTGAGAGTTTTATGAACTCAAGAAATTTGTATATTAAAAATGTCAATAAACTTTTTATACAACAGGTTTATTTTTTTAGATTCAAATTACAAAACGACTCATCTCTAGTACGAATTTTTTTAAAATTAACTTGAAACCAGATTTATATTATTTTTCTTTGTGAACCTATGAATTAAAATTGTTATCTATAGTGACGATTTTATTAGTTTTTTAGTTATTATCCATTTGTTGAGCAAATTAGGTAGATTAAATTTTGAAATAATGTTGAGTTTTTTAATCCTTATTGTTTTTAAGAAATATTATTAATACATTAATAATTAATAATGTTAACACAAAACTCGTTATGATTTAATATTGAACCCAGAAAATTGAGATGGAGATATGAGAAAATAAATATCAGATCATTTCATAAAAAATGAATAAAAAATAAATATTATCGAGTCAGAACTATTCTGTACCTAACAAGAAATATAAAATTTAATTATTCAGAAATAAAAAGGCATAAAAAAACATGTAATTCTTAAACTATTCTGATGTGTTATAAATTTAAAAAAAAATTGAGATTATACATACTATCAATGAATAACACATTTTAAATCAAAAATTGTACGAGTTCAGTAAAATCAGTCTTCAATGAAACCAATGTAAATAAAAATTATTTAAAAATAAACCAGGCTTACAACACAGCTTTTTAAAACTCTTCTCAGTTTTACAGTCTTAAGCCACTATTACACATCAATCAATGATCAATCAATGGTCAATATATTGTCAGTATATTGCCAATATATTGTCAATATTTTGATCTTTGATTGATGAGAAATGGTTGATGGTGGATCCTGATCAATCTTGCTCTCAAAATTCTCATCAACATTTTTGTCAAAATCAGCGGAGGTAAAAAAATGGTTTTTTGGGGAATGTTCAGATATTATGTTTTGGGAATGTTCACATAAGATTATAATATTAATTTATAATGTAATTCTAAAAAGAACAATTTTTATATTAAGTTTAATAGTTATATTAATTATTGTCAAACAACAATTGATATATTATTCAAATTTGCAAAAAAATTATAATTTGTTGTTTTTTCTACACAACATTTACTTTAAAAATTCAATTTAAAACCGATGGCCCTGGTAGCTAGTGCTTGCTTTTATTATAATTTTAATTATAATCAATAAAGAAATAATAATACATAATAATAAAAATTCAATTTAAACTGAAGTCAAAAACCTTCCTCCAAAAATTATACTTTCAACATCCATATATGTTTCGAAATTATCAATATATTCAGAACTTTCACAATATGTATGTCCTTGCAAAATGTCAAAATATGGATAAAAAAATTGATATGTAATCGTTCATCATTCTTTTCATCAATATATTGTCAATATATGGACAAGAAGATTGATGAAAAGAATGATGTGTACCTTACAACTCAATATGAAAGCTATTAGCATAACAATTCTGTTTCTACAATTTCTGATTTCCAAGATATTTTATTCGACATTATCAACATATTTTGAGCTTGATAAATAGTACGGTTTGCTTCATAGAGCTTTTTGTTGAAAATTTTACTCTATACACTATTTTTACATACCCTAGTTAGATACCTGAGTAATTAATAATGTGATTTTTGAAGTATATTCTTTTACCGTGATATACCAGATTTATTGGTGTTTAAAATATTTTGTCGAGTTCATATATGTAGAACAAAATTAACATATATAATTCTAAGATCCCGCCGTAAAATAATAAAAATAGTTTAGATAAGGGATTTGATTACGAATCAATAGTCAGTATTGAATAGAACTAAGTGAGTTGTGACCATTACCAATCAATACATGATACTGTAATAACCGAAATCACTCAGGATATTAAATAAAATTAATGAAACATACTTGGATATTTTTATATACTATGTTACGGTAGATAGTTTTAAAATAAAGGTCAAATTTAAAATTTGAATGATTCTATTTTTGTTTAATTTTAATACATTTTCTTCTCTTTTAATTAAAAAAAAATACATAATGTGGTAATATTTAAATATCAACTTTTAAATTTTATAAACGATCACAGCAAACTGTTCGGCTTAAATATTAATATAAGTAATACCAAATATATGGTTATTTCTAGGACCAACACATTCAACAACATAATATTAATTATAGAAAACACCACAAAATAAATATCTAGGATGTTGGCCAAATAAAAACTGGAACTCAGATATTATAATGTAAATAGAATAAAATGTTTAATAGAATATGCTCGAAGCAGTTTTGTACAATATAAAAAAAGTTCTATGTAACCGTAATATCAATCTCTAAACAAAAATCCGGTTCATTAAATACTACATGTGGTTGATACTGAAACGTGGACAGTGAAAATAACGACCACGAATAAGCTTGAAGCATTAAAAATGTCGGTATACCGTAGAATACTGAAAATATAATGGATGGATCCACTAAATAATAGTAAGGTTCTAAGTAGAATAGGTAGATACCGTGAGTTGTCATAAACAATCAAACACAGAAAAACAACTTAGCTGGGTCATATGATGCAAAATGACAAATATCATATTCTACAATTGGTTCTGTAAGGTAAAATTTAAGGCAGAAAACAAATGTCATGTGCTAAGAAACGCTATTCAATTGCCGGCCCTCCAAAGGGTGGGAGAACTAATATACGCAGCAGGGTAAAAAGAGCTTCAGAAATGTGATCGCAGACATCCAGTAGTGAATATGCAGCTAAAGAAGAAGAAGATAATATTTTAAAAATATGAAACATTCCATGCCCTTATAGAAAGGACCTGAATAATAATTGTTCCTTATGATCGCCCTTAGAATCAGTAAATTTTCAATTCGTATGATGCACATACATTTTTGAGATATGCAGGTCAATTTAACAGAAAATATGTGTTTGTAATGTATATTTACGAACTACATAACATGCACTTACATCATAAGAGAACAATTGAAAATATTTTTTTTTATATCCCACCTCTTTTCTATGTCATGTGCCCTTTTTTATTTTCATTCTAAATAATATGCACTTATACAGAGAAAATAGAAATATATAAATTTTTTTATTGTTATTTCTATTTTTTTTTTTTTAATACGAAAGCAATTTTTAACTGCTTCTTTTGTCTTTTTATAGTAAATAGAACAGTAAAAAAAAAATTTAAACATCAAAATGAAAATTGATTTTATTTTACGAATTTAAAAAAATCAATAGGATCTGAATTTAAGGATATTGGTTAGGTTGGTATATATTCAGATAAAAAATAAAAAAATTAAATTAAATTAAATTTAAATAATAATATTCTGAATATATTGTGATATTCTCAATTTTGTCATTATTTGACCACAAACATAACAAGCGTTATTTACTTTGTGTTTTCTAGAGTAAAGATAATTAATATATTATTTCATATGAATCATGAGATTTTATATTTACTTCTTACACTCAACGAACTTCATTTTGTAACGAATTTAAAAGAAAAATAATAAATGACAATTTCAATCCCAATTCGGTTTAATTTATGAACTTTTCGAAAAAAATAATATTATCTGATGTATGTAGTTTTACACCTGCCTGTACAAGTGTTTAATATTTTTAATACGCCATATCACTTAATTTGGGAAGTGGATTAAGCCACCAATACTAAATCACATAAAAATCGTTTGAGTTATAGCAGGATAGGCATATAGTATAGAGTAAAATAGTATATAGAGTAAATAAGTATAGAGTAAAATTATAAATGTGGCTTTAATCACTCCTAAATATCTTCATCTTGTAACATTTACCCTATTCAGGACGTAATGACACATCGCCTTATTAAAAGTGTCTTAAATACCCAACATTAGTAAAGTATATAATGCCATCATACCAATTTGGTTTTCGTAATAAACATAACACCATACATGCAATGAGAAAACTATCTTCTGATATCTACAGACAGAGAAATGATAAGAAATGTTTAACAACTTGCTTCATTGATTTTGAAAAAGTATTTGGAACAGTCAATGGTATTATATACAAGTTGTTAAAATACAAATATCCCCCACACTTAGTGTTCTTGATTGAAAGCATGATACGGAACACCACTAAGAAATAATCATGAAAGTTGGGCTAGAAGCGATATGCAAAAAGCGAATATATTTGCTGTACAACTGCAAAATACTTTCGAGGCATATCCCTCGGTAGAGTCAGATGCTGAAGATTACAACATCATCTAGTTCCTTAATACGCCATATCAACTAGGTCTACCTTTTAAAAAATTTCATATTAGTGAAGTTCAGAATACAATGAGACACACTTAGCAGTCAAAAAATCACCAGGCAGCGACGAGTTAACAACAAGGATAATAAAACAAGTGTCAAACAAGACAATGAAGCATTTCACGCACTTATTTAATGCAATATTAAGACTGTGTTATTTCCCAGAAAAATGGAAAATAGCCCAAATAATAATGCTGCCCAAACAAGGTAAAGAGTTCACAGATATTAAATCATATAGACCGATTAACTTGCTGCCAATTATGTCGAAAATTTTTGAATAATCGTTTGTCAGAAGACTGAATGATACGATAGCCGAAATAAATATCATTCCAAGCTATCAATTCGGGTTCCGGCAGCATATGCAGCATATAAATGAAACATTTGAATGTAAAAAGTATTGTTGTGCAGCATTTCTCGACATAACGCAGGCCTTCGATAAAGTCTGGCACGAAGGGCTATTATTTAAATTAAAAAAGCTGCTGCCTTACCATTATCATCAACTTTTTAAATCATACCTTAGTAATCGAAAATTTCTAGTAAAGTGCAACAGCGTTATTACAGATATTAGACAAATACAACAGGTGTACCACAGGGAAGTGTTTTAGGACCAGTGCTTTATGTCATTTACACAGCCGGTCTCCCAATATCACAAAAAATTATAGCAGCTACTTTTGCTGATAATACTGCTATTTTGGCATCCCATACAAATCCGATGATAGCGTTCAAAATATTGCAAGAAAACCTTTTTAAAATTGAAAATTGGCTTATCAAATGGAGAATAAAGGCAAACACAACAAAATCTTTGCACATTACGTTTACATATCATAAAGGTATCTGTCCTGCAGTAAAATTAAACGATTCACTACTGCTACAGGTGAATCCAGTAAAGTACTTGGGTATGCATTTAGACCGTCGACTTACTTGGAGAACTCACATTGTTCAAAAAAACACACAACTCAGAATAAAGTTCAACCAACTTTACTGGCTTTTAGGGCGTTCCAAGCTATCAAATTATATCAAATTAATGATATACAAATCAATATTGAAACGAATATGGACATACGGTCTAGAGCTATGGGGTACTACAAGTAAATCAAACATTGAAATAATTTAACGTTTTCAGTCAAAATTACTGCGATCCATTGTAAACGCCCCTTGGTTTGTAAGAAACTACAGAAAACGAGGAGATCTCAAGATTGCATCTGTAAAAGAAACAGTTAGTTCCAAGTCAACATCATTTCACTCAAGACTTCAAAATCACCCAAATGCGTTGATTCCACAGCTTTTAATTTCTCGGCAGACATGCAGACTAAAAAGATTCACGCCGCTGGAACTAAGTTGCAGATTTCCAAACAACCAAATAAATTAAGTTTTTAGAAGAAGAAATCATTGGATTTTCTCCCTTCTACAAGCCTTCATTAATTCAAATAAAAATTTATACTTGATATCTTGTATTTCATGTATAATTAAATTATTAAGATAGTTGTAATGAAATTAACAAAAAAAAAAAAAAAAAACAAGGCACCGTAAACTCGCCTGGATTATTCAATATATACATTAGTGAGCATATGGGCTCTCTAAACAAACCGTAGAGGTTAATCACAACATAGCTATCGCTAATGATTTAGTTTAGATTTTAGCGAATATTAACATTAAAATAGCTCAATATAATTTAAAGAAAGTTATTAAATAAAGTAGTTAAGGACTAAAAATGCGACAGTGTTATTTTTCCAAACACTATCAACTTGGTAAATTATAAAATTTATATAAATGCTCCAAACAATAGAAAAATCAGTAACTATACTAACTATAACTTCAAAAAGACCACATAAAATCAAATAAGTAAAGCAGCGAACGCCTTCTTAACATTATAATTATTTTAGGTATAAATCTTTTACATCTTTTGAAGTGAATTTACTCATTTCTATGATAACAAATACTCAAAAAAATTTTTTTTAATTGAACCCTATAACTAAGGATCTAATCTTTTATTTCAATTTAATTTCATTTTTTTTTTAACAGATATGACGAAAAGAAAAACTTGATATAAAAATTGAATTTTTTTAATTTTAATAGAATTATTCTGCTTTTATTAATTCTATTTAAAAGAAAATTATTTCATCCTAAATGAAGGAAAATGAGTAAAACTCCCAAGGATCAACAACAATGAATCAAAATATTATAGAAAAGAGCAAACGTTTTTTTTTTATTTTTTTCTTCTTTCTGTAATCAACTGAGGATATTAATTTGGTGGGATATAAAAATTAATTTTCATTAAGCTAAAGATAACACTAAAGGACTTACTTATATAAAATAAAATAAAAAAAAAATAAGAAGGACTAGCACAGTACAATCTAATATAAATTTTCTTAAAAATATTTTGATAGGAAGGGAATAATAAAAAAAAAAAACAAATTCCAATCAACCTACAAGTACAAAAGAAAAGTAAATAAAAAATACCAAAAAAAAAAAAAAAATAATAATTTTTTTTTTAATCTTAAGTTTTCGTTTTGGCGATTCATATCTTGCCTTATTCTAATATTTAGAACATAATTTACTTAAAGGATTTCAGTTTTCCCTTTTCGAAAAAGACTACAAATGTTTTCGTCTTGAATAAATATTACGTAGTTTGTATCAATGTTCATTGTACTAGTCAGAATTCATATAAATTGGACTAATTTGATTTCAGCATTAAACAAAAGTGATCCAATAAAAAAAAGGTTAACACTGAGTGTTTCTTCTCTCTTCTCTATATAAAAAAAACTGCTTAAAGCCATTTCAAACGCAATAATTCAATTTATTTATTTATTTATTTATTTATCAATTGACCTGCAGGTAAATATGTTTTAATTTGAAACAAAGATTTTCTTTCGGCTGCTTGCCTTGGGTTTTATTTTGAGATATTACACTGACTAAATTTTAAGCAAAATTTGAGTGTTTTTTTTACAAACCAAAAAGTCAAATGAAAATTGTTTCGAAATCAACATCAAAATAAAATTTTTGTGCTACAACAATTTTAGGACATACAAAGGATAACCAAATTTAAATGAAACTGGGTAGTATAACAAAACATTTTTCTAGCTTCAAATCTAGATGAAAACAAAATTTATATATTTTTAGGTCATTTTCAAGTGAAATTATTTTAATATTGCATCCTTGAAATTTTTATTTAATTTTTTTTTTTTATTTAATCAGTTGTGTATACGTTTTTCTTCAAGAAAAAGTTTTATGGCAAAATATTATCCTTTCTCGGTTTATCCTTGTTATTTTTTGTATTTTTGTTATTTTTTATAATTGTTTTTGTTTTATTAATTTCATTACAAGATAAATATTATTATTATTATTTTTTTTGCCAAACTTGAATAAAATGTGGGAGACAATTTAAAATAGAGGTTAAACATTTGAATGTCAATTAGAAGTGTAGGCAATGTATTGTGCAGAAAATACAAAAACTATACTTATACAGTAGTGTTAACTGTGGTTAAAATATAAAAATATATAAGAAAATTTACATTAAATGCAGAGTTCAATTCAATATTTTAGGAAAGAAACTCCGGCAATTAATAAAAGTGACTTGTAAGTCGCCTACATACTGATAAGTGAAAATGAACTGAAACAAATGAAGAAATTCAATTTACTCAACTGTGAATAAAATGATTTGAAGCTTAATTGACTAAAGTCTTGTAAAGGAAATTCCAAATTCAGCCTAGCTTATAGGATGTCTTATTATTATTATTCTTTTTTTTTCTATAATTAAAATTATAATAAAAGTAAGCCGGATGTATTTTTGTTTTTAACAGACATTTATTTTAAATTTGTCAGTTTTTTTTTTCAAATTTTCATCTAACATCTGCGATATCGAATTTAGCGGAAAAATTTCAAATGGAAACGGATCAAAATAAATTTCGAAATATTTGAAGTTACTCCAAAGTTGCTTTAAAATATCAATATTTACATAAAACAAAAATATATTACTGAAATAACATATAACATTTTTCATAAGTACCAAACAGACTAGACCTATTAAGCTGAATCAACTTTACTCTACCTAAACATAAAAAAATATTTAGCATGATTTAAAATGAGATCAATGTTAACTTACAGGTCAACAAATTGCAATAGAAACTTTTTTTAAAATAAAATTCAAAAAAAACTTTCAATTTAATTCAATTCATTTTCGTACTGGTTAGAACAAAATATATATGTATACATAATCTAAGAAGTTTTAAAACTTTAGAACAGTAATTTCTTTTTTTCTTCTTTTTATAATTTTGAAATTTCTTCAATATCATTTCTATATTATTGTATTACATTACGTACCATTGATAATTGTTGATTATCACGTTCCCATGGTACATAACGATTACTAAATGCTAATGGACCACTCCAATGTTGTAATACCATTGAATTACGGCTATCATCTGTTATATTACTGCTTAAATTACTTTGGTTTGATTTTTTTGCCATTTCTTCTTTACTTTTTTTTTTTAATGATTTACCAATGGCACACAAGTGCTTTCTGAATATAACTAATGCTATTATACCAGCTGCCAAAAATATTCCACAAACTGTAATTATTGCCGGTATAACAGCTTTAACAGAAGATCCAGTTGTTGATGTTTCTTGAGTGGATATTTGATGACCACCTAAAAAAAAAATCAAAATTTTAAAATATTATTAGAACTAAAAACTCTTATTAAAATTTATTTTTATAAAAGCAAAGTATTATAAAAAAAAAAAATCTTACCTCCACTATTTTTATCTGATGATGAATCATTTTTATTATTTGATATCCTTTCGTTATTATCATTTTGATTATAAGATTTATTTTTAGTTGTAGATTCATTTAAAGTGAATCCAACTGGCTTATTAGTATTTGTATTGATTGGCGTCAATTTAGTTCTGGTACTTTGGTTATTGCTATTGCTATTACTGTTACTACTACTATCATTATTACTATTACTATTATTATTTTTATTGCTACTATTATTAAAATTTCTATTACTCGAATTATTTTTAACCTTTTCATTGGTATCATTGTTGTTGGTATTAAAAGTGCTTGAAGCAATTGAATTTGTTGGATTTTTAGATGTTCTATTAATATCATCACTATCACTACCATCACCTCTTGATGATTGTTGATTTTGTTGTTGATGGTGATGGTTTTGATATGGATTGTATATACCAGAGTTTATATTATCATGTACTGGATATGGTGCTGGTGTATTCAATAAATTTGGATAATGATTTTGTGGTACTGGTAGTCCTTGTTGTATTATTCCTGATGGCTGTCTAGGATTATTCGGATGATTTCGCATTGATTTTACTCCTGGTAATTGACTAAAATATGGAAAGAATTGTGATATATTACGAGGGGGTAATGATGGTCTTGAATCGTAAATTTTATCATCATCTTCATGATAAATATTCACAGAAATTTCATTTTTTGCCATTAATTGCCCATCAAAAACTGTTACATAAAGGAAGAAAGTGTCTCCGCCCTTTGGATATTTATTTTTATTTTTTTGTTGTTGTTTTTTGTTTTTTTATCATCATTGTGTATTTTCAAATGATTTGAAAAGAAAATTTAAATAAATAAAGAAAGAAGAAAAATCAATAAATTAGTTTATAAATTAATTGGTATATTTTCCTCTCAATAAAATTGAAAGAAATTGATTTTAAGGATAGTGACAGGAAATGTTGTGAATAAAAGAGATCAGGATAATATGGTATAAAAATAAAATTGAAGGTGATATTCAATGAAATATTTCTTTTTTCTAGACTTTATATAAAGGAAAAAGTTAAAATCAATTATAAAAGAAAAAAATTTAAATAAAACTTACTCTTCCGACAAGACTCTCATTTAATCGAACTATTCCAGTATTTGGATCAATTTGAAATGGTAAATTTTTATTTGAATTCGATGATGGATCACTTGGATTTAAATAATCACCATGATATAATGGTTCTAAATCAAATGTTAAATGATCATTTTCAGCATCTTGTGCTCTCACACGAACTATTATTGATCCAACATTTTCAGTTTCGGATATTCTCCAATCCCTGTCAACTGATATCACTGGTGGTGTATTGAGTATTGGTAGTTGTGAGTTGACTATAAATAAAAATAAAATAATTATTGTAATAAGGTAATTCGATATTTAAATTTAATTATTTGAAAATATTTTATAAAAATTAAGAACATTTTAGAAACTCAAGTCAACAGGAATATTTAATGTTACTCTATCTATCATCAGAATTTATATCTTTTTATTATTCATAAAATAATGAAGTGAGTACATAATATATGTGTTTTAAATTTTGTGAGAGTAAAATTTGGTAATTACTTAAATAAAGTGCAAATATGTTATTTAAGAGTTATAGATTCAGTTGTTCTGCCCTATGCCCCACGGAGGGGGTTCTAAGACAATGATGATGAGATTTTCATTGTAGTAATGGTTACAGTATTTTACATGAGTTACTGTAAAAAACAAATATTGGCGAACCGTACCGAACTTAAAGCGAGCTAAAGGATGATTATACCAGCTTAGTAAGTTTTTTGCCAAAACTATGGAATAATACGGCTCCCTGCCATGTTTGAAAAACATAAGCTCCATACAAAAATATACATAATTTCGACATTGTTGAACTTATGACATGTGACTGAGTTAAAAAAAAAATACTAAAATTATTAACGACAGAAGTTCGAATAAATTAATTTTCGAAATTATGCTCATCCTCAATTTTAATAGTTTTTTTTTTAACTTATAGCTTTATGTCAAGTTCAATAAATTAAAAATACCATAAGTTCCGTAAATTAAAATAGATGTAAGTTCAAAAATAAAAATATAATATAGTTTTTTTTTATTTTTACACTATGTCAATATTTTTACATACATGCATGTAACTATTTATTAATATATTTTTTCGACGGATTTTTGAAACAATTGGTGCCATCGGAAATAAAGCCAAATGAAAAAGACCAAATTGGTTTTATTTCCTTTTTTAGAAAGGGATTTTTTTACCCACTAATTTGGCGTTATTTGAGGTTATCGAAATACCTTCCTTAATTTGTTTATTATAAAAGAAAATTTAATCTCAAATTAGCTTTTGCTCTATCAGCTACAAATGGGTGGGTTCAGAGAATTCGTGTAGCATTGCCACCTGGTTTTGATTCCATGTTTTTGATTCGTGTAGCATTGCCAAAGAGTTTTTCGGTACTATTGGAAATGTTCCATCCATTAAAATATTTCAATTTTAATTTATTTTATTTCAACTTTAATTATATCGAGCTTATGACATATAACATAAGTTCGGCAAAATTATTAAAACTAAAATGGCCAAATAAGTACGACAAAAAATTTTCTCGAACTTATGTAATTTTTTGTATTGAAACTTCTGTCAGGGAAAGGGAATCGAATATACATCCCGTATATTTGCGTATTTTAGTCATATAAACTTAAAATTTTCCTTTTGGCTTTTTGGCGTATCAACTAATTCAAATGTATACCAGAAAATTTGTTGGATATCTGGTTCAAACCAAATTCATTAAAATTTTTGAGATATACTATCAATTACAAATCTGCATACCTACTTTCATTAGAAAATATTAAGCTAATCAAATAAAATTCCATGTTAACAAAATTAATACCTTTAAACAAATGCTTTACAATTACTGTAAAAAAAATGTATCACTCACACTGAACTTTTTTTAAGATATATATATATATACATATACATTTCAATTTAGAAAGGAAAAATTTTCACTTCAATCTAAATAAATATGAACCACAAAGCAATTTTTTTCTCCATATAATAAAGACAAGTTACTATCATCTAACCTCAACTGTCTAGACAGATTTTATTAAAAATACCTACATTTATTTTTTATTTCTTGTTGTTTTTTGTTATTTTAAATTTGTTTTTTATCCACTCATATATTCAAATTTCCATACAATACAACGACAGTATATATATATAATATTATATAATGAATAACATCAAATAAATTTTCATGTCCAAATGTCACCTAATACATAAATAAAAGTGTCACTTAAGAAAACTGTTTTTCATTTTTTGTTTTTTTTTTTTTGGTGAGTAAAATATTTTTAAGGAATGTTAAAAAGACATCAACGATGAAAAAACAACAAAAAATTAAAATTATAAAAGAACAAAATCGTAATAATACAAAATAAAAATAACATTTGCATCCGTATTCTGATAAAACAAGTTTCGCATCTAACTTGATTGTCATGTTACTTTACAAAATTGGTATATAAACAGTTATTTTTCTGTTATACTTTTACTAGAGCTTATCCTCAAATATCAGTTACTGCCATAAAATT
Source organism: Argyra leucocephala (assembly GCA_963942445.1). Taxonomy (NCBI): domain Eukaryota; kingdom Metazoa; phylum Arthropoda; class Insecta; order Diptera; family Dolichopodidae; genus Argyra; species Argyra leucocephala. The sequence continues at coordinate 94,417,646 of OZ012677.1, forward strand.
CTGATATCTTTATAAAAATCTAAATAAAAAAAAAAATTGTAAGTCTTTGAATATGCTATGTATATATGTTGGTATGTATATAATTTCATCAACAGTACTACTACTATACAATCATCATATCAGATCTAACTGTCATCTACAGAAGCAATCAAATGTCACTTGCAAAAACAAAAAATGAACACATATACATATACATAATATGTAACATAAATTACTTGTTAGACTTTAAAATCATGAAGCACTCAGGTTACAATTTTCATTTTTTATTGTTGTTGTTGTAATACAAAATAATAAAAAGAAAACTGAAAAAAAAACAATTGGACAAATATACTTTTTAAACGAGATAAAAAAAAAAACTTTTTCTAAAGCTCTGATTTACCAGACGAATTTACATAATCGTATCCAAACACTCATTTCATAGAATATAATAGTAAATATATATATAATATACACAGATGTTTATGTAAGTACATATCATGTTCACCTAAAAGTTATGATGATAATAAAGATGACGAGGGCGACAATAGAAAACAGTTCCGACAAACATAACGAATCATATTATAATATAAAATAAAATAACAAAAACAACAATAATACTATTGCAAACAAACAAACACTTTTCAAACAACAAATAAAAAAAAGAAAAGCAATCAAAATAACGAGATAATCATTCAGTAACTTTAAATAACAGAACATAAGAATCATAAAAATATCAAAATAATAAAAATACATACAGAAAAAAACAACAATAATACAAAGAACTACATACAAAAAAAAAACAACTTAAACATACGACGGTGTTAAAAAAAATAAAAGAATAAATAAATACAGAGAAAAAAAATAAACTTGTTTATGACCTTCAGAGATTTCATGTTGGTAAATTTTTTGTTATATAACCTACATAGGTAGATATTTTGTAGTTAACTAAACAAACACACCCAACATTAATAAATAGCTCTATACAATAAAATTTAGTAAAACACAAAAAAAAAAAAACAAGATAAGAAACTGAAAAAAAAAGTTTAAATAAACATCTCATAACAAACAGTGTTTAGTTTAGAATAACAAATGTTAAAATTGAAGACATTTTAACTTTCATACCTTTCGCTCTGTTACATTGTGGTGCGTCGCCAGTAAATTGTTTGAACATTTTATACAAATAATTTAAAATAAAAATATCTTTTCTAAAGTCTTTTAAGTGCTTTGTAAATTAATTTATTAGTTTTAATATTATAAATTTTGAAATTGATTTTCAGAAAATGAAATTTTACACGACGTGTCAAATCAATGTTTGAGTGAAATATTTGAGTTTTAAAATACCAAAGTATTGTGTACATCTATTCTTGACCTATACATCTACATTTTTTGTTTTTTTGAAATATAACTGGTATTGCCCCGCTTATCCAAATTCGAGGAAGTTTCATAAATAATTGTATCCAATATTTCGTTATGAATAATTGTATTCCATTATTTCAATTTAGCGTGGACACTATGTTTTTATTGATTTATCGTAAAAAACAACCTCATATGTAATAATTTATTTAAAAAACTAAAAATTAAATTAAAATCGGGGGGGTTGTTCCAGCAATTTGATAAATTAAAATTTTGTGTGTTAGATTAAAATGACTTATAAATGGAATGACAATTAAAATAATTTCAAAAAATATTTGAATTCGCTAAGTCTCCTGTTAAATATCTTTCACTTAAAAGAATAATAATGAAAATCAATTTTGAAATGGTTCAGATATGGATCTTTTAGAAGCCCAAACTCTCGTCTTTTGGAAATTTTTTCTTAATTAAACCTGAGTTATCATATTTTTTCTAATTAATTTGTTTTGTTTATACACGCAGCTGTGTGGCTATTTTCAATGTGAGATTATTAACTCTTGTGTGGTTACCAAACTTTCATTTGTTTTTCCAGTTCAAATCGAAAGCTTATCTGAAAAATAGTTTTTCTTTAAAATACAAATCCTTTTTTAATGGGAGCTCTCGATGGATGCGTACATTCATTCGTATCCGGTCAAAGCAAAATTATTGTTACATACGGTACATATCAGATATACTGATATTTATTTTTATTTTGTTATACTAAATATCAAAATAACTTTACTTCCATATTCTCTGGAGTAGTGGATAAATAAATTAGATTTTGGGAACCATTATTTAACTATTTACATATTTTTAGTTTATAAAATTTGTTTATTTATCGATCATTACTATCTAGGGAAATTAATTATTAATTTTTTTTCAATTCTTGAATTATATTACACATAATAGTGTATTAATACCATATAGGAGTACAAAATTAATACGTGGCTATTTTCACACGTGGCTTATATGACCGCATTTTTTTCCGTTCTACTTTCTTAATTAAATTTTTATCAATCAAAATCTTAGCAGCATATCATATCTTATAAACCCGGCAATTGATATTTGTACAAGTTGCTTGTTTCAAAGTTTAAATTGTTTTGTTTAGTTTATCAAACACAAAAGTACCATTCACCGCAAGAAAACAGATAAATCAGAATTCCTCTTTTCACTTGTTTCACCATGGAAGCATAATCCCTTGTAATTGTGAATTTAAGTTACTACGTACTCAAAAACAGAATTGTTATCCATAATCATTATTATAAGGATCACTTTGTACGAGGAATTTCGAGGAAATTATCGGAATCGGAAGCGATTAGTAGTACAGTGATGTTCCAATATAACGAACGATATAATGTCAAGGTCATACGTTATATCGAGATCTTTCGTTATATTGAGTACCCCTAAAACTAAAATTTACATATACATATTTTACATATAAACATTTATTGTACTAATATCAATTTAAGGTTGTGTACTTATTCTTAGTTCCAATAACAAAATATGAAAGCTTATTTAATTTTGAAAAAATCAACAATTTTTGATTGTTTTGTTTTCATTCTGGTAGGAGCTTCCAATAAAGACCTGTTTCATCAGCATTAAACAATGGATATCAACAATGGCTTACTTTAACTTTTGTTTAAATGGTTCTACCTGTGTAACCAAACTAACTGTGTTAATAGTTTTTCCCCACACTGTTTCAGCAGTCGAATCCTAAAACGTTTCTTAAATTTGTTCATCCAACCTTGACTGGTAAAAAAAAGTTGAATGTGTTCCAATTTTAGTAAGAAAATATTTTTGTCTTGACTTTTAAACTTTCCACTCTTATTGGTATATTCTTATCTCTTTGTGGAACTACTTATACAGAAGATTTTCCATTCTATGAAACTCTTCTCCTCTTAACCCTTTCACTACCGAATTATAATGCCATAAAAATATTTATTACCTTCAATATTTTCTTATACAATATGGAACACAAATAAATAAAATTGTAGGTGCTTCGATCATACCTGTTCTTTATAATGTACATTGGTAGTAAAGGGGTTAATGTTCTACGTACATCTGTACCACTGTTTGTAAGTTTAAAGTTATAAAGCAGTTGTTTTTTTTTAATTCTATGTATTGTCGATTTACTCTAATTATACGTAATAGTTAGTTAGGTATTTCGTTATATTGGAACATCACTGTATTAATTTGGGCTTAGTTTGAAATATAAGAGGACTTAATATTTTCTTTAACTGCTTCAGCCATTAAAATGACATCGGCAATGTCCCGTATTTTCTTTAGAGTAGCAAGATGGATTAAGTTTAATCTATATTTATATGATGCCAAAATTATGGTGTCAGAGCACGGAAGGTGATGTAGTGCGAATCGTAAGAAATATTTTTTAATTGCCAATCCTTTGCATACAATACATGCAAAACACTATTTTCTGCTATATGAGTCTTTAAAAACCCTAGACCAACGTTTTATAAAATCGAACATTGATATTAATCGAACATTGATAGAGTCGATATTACTATAATGCAATTTAAATGAGAGTTTATCATCAAAAAGTACGTTTTTCCATTTTCCTTTAGAGTTTTATATTATAATGTTAAAAGTATTTTTTTTTTTTTTTAATATTATTTGCCTTTAAAATAAACTTAAAACTATCTTAGCCTAGAAAAAGTTTAAGAAAAATGGCTTTACTATAACTAATTGAGGACCGTTTTTTCAAAGTGCAAAAAGTGAAAAAAACAAATTTTCCAGGAGAGACATTTTTCTGTTTATAAATAAAACTATTTAATTAAAGAATTTTTTTTTTTGTATTTTTTAAATTAAGTCCATTAAATAAGTACAACAAAAAAAATTTTTCAGACCTTTTTGAGAAATTAAAATAATATATACTACTATATAATATATAATATATACTACTATAATATATAATATAATACTATTCAAAATTCGAGCGTTTTTTCAAACCTCAAAATGTGCTATAAAAACTATTAAAAATTTTTTTCAAAACTAAAAAAAAAAAGAAATTAAGAATTTTTTTTTGCAATATCTGCATAAATGAAATTTTTTCAGAAAAGTTATATAGAACTTTCTTCGTGATCTTCATATAGCTTTCCAACAGCTGAAGTCTCGGATATTTCCATAATATCGTCTTCTTCAACATTACCTTCCAAAATAGATTCATAAAAACTTGTGCGTCTTCTGGTATGCTGAAAAATTTAACTAATTTTTTAACATCTTCCTTTTTTGCAACTGACACTGTATTTTTCGCAGATAACGAACACCATTCGCTAATTTTATCTGATACGTGTTTAATTTTTTTTTTAAGCAGGTTAACTGTTACAGTTGATCCAGTGTATGTGGTTTTAAAAGAAAACTGAACCTTAGTATTCTTTTTTTCACATAAGAACACTCGAGCTGTACCCATTTTAAATTGAAATTTCGTAAGAAGAACTTTTTTCGATGCACTTTTTATGTCAAATGACCAATCTTTAAAAGTGTTCTTCACTGTTCCATATTTATTCATTATAGTATAATACTCTGAAGGTGCCACAATTTCTTCGTGTTTATGATATTCTTTCTCAAGTATCCCAAAAACCCTATCAGGAGGCATGTAACTATGCCCTCGAATTGGAAATATGTACTGAACTTCATCGAATACTGAACTTTTCTCATCTTAACAACATGTCTCAAATTAATTGTGCAAATTATCAATATGGAGTTTTTATTTTGTGAGGCACACGAATCAGAGAAAAGACGAATTTTGCAAGATGTTTTATTTTTTAGTTTGAGTTATTTTATAGTTAGTTTTTCTAATTCGTTGAGAAAGTTTTCTCAACGAGGAAGTTCTACGCACGAAGCAACTTCATTTGCTCCGCGATTAGATTCAGTTTCTAACCATGTGTAAAAATGTGTATTATTTTTATTTTGTTTCTTCTTGGGCAACATTATGGCCAAATTATATAATCAAACCTGTCGAGAGTAGAAAATTTCTCCAATTGATAATTTAGGAAGAGGCTGATTTTGCTGCATATCGAAAACAATGTAGCATACACAGGTTTTTTCATTATTTCATAAAATTTTTTAGCTCTCATATTATGCAATCTTTGTTGATTTTTAAGATCCTACTTTTTCTCTAAGTTCTCTTTTTCATTTCTTAAGAAACAATATTATTTTTAGCAACAAACTTTTGTATGTTTGCTGTAATTATTTCGCTCTTATTAGTACACTTTTTGAAGTTTGAAAAAACGCTAAATTTTGTTTCTTAAAAATATTAGAATTTTTTTTAATTTTATTGAAATTTTTTTTAACTAATCGATAGAGAACTAAAAACCCTTTCGTTTGATATGTATATTGAAAATTTTAAATTTTTGCACTTTTTGCACTTTGAAAAAACGGTCCTCAATTACTATTAACATTTAAACTTATTTTAAATTTGTATGTTAATTTTATTTTCTTACTATTTATTTTGGTTCGCTTGTAATTATTACTGTATGTTAACATGTTTATTCTTATATATATATTGTAAAAATAAGGCTTACAAATCAATATTAAATTTTTTTTTGTTAAATAAAACCCTAAAAACCCTAAATCTAACTTAACCTAATTGTTAAACATAATATGTATTTAGTACCTGATTCTGGTTGAATGTGTTTTCTAACCACCAATATTCTCTTTTAATTTTTTTGTCTCTAATCTGGTACGGATATGTTGTATTTTAAGTTATCTCCATTTATGTGGCCCGGATTGTAATCAATTATTTTACATCTACTATAGTGATATAGTATAGGGACATGATTGTGGTATTGAATATAACCATTTTGATCAAGGAATATGAAATGCTCGGGTGCAATAAATCCCGTGAGCATTATTTTTTTTATGTACTCCTCATTGTGCTAAAATATAAGTGATATTAAACCATTTTCTGGAGTATTTAGTGCTCTTTCATAATGTTTTCGAATCAATTTTATTAGAAAATTATCGATTCTGATTATGTTCGCTTCATTATATAAATATTTATTAGAGTAATAACATTTGTAGTCGGACTCGGGCTTTCTGGATGTATTGGTACAAACTGTTATGTATTTTCTTTCGAACTTAGTTAATTTTTTCATTAGACTTGCATTGATATGCAAGTGCTGGCCTAATTAATGTTTGGTAACAGATTATTTTTACTTCGTTACTTATATTTTTATGGGGATTCTGAAAGAGATGTTGTATTGGCGTAGAACCTAATGACCATATCTCAAGGGTAGTGGCGTATCTTATTTTTTAAGGACGAAAAGGACATTTAAAAGTATCCTTGTGGTTTTGTTTTGTCTTTTTTGTATAAAAACCGTTATATCTGTTGATCCATTAGATATATATATATATATTCAGTTATATATTCTAGAAAAATAACGGTTTGGATCATATTTTACCATTTATTTGATGGTGATTGCTCCTGCCGTTATGGAGATATTGTAGTTCAAAGTAGAAATTTTTTGGATATGGTCACTAGATCCTTCGCTGTTACAACATCTCCCTCAGAAGAGCCATTTTTATTGTAAAAAAGCTTTTTTGCTGCCATAAAGGACTTATTTCTTTTTGATGTTAAAAGCAAAAATATTCGAATTAAAAACCAAATAAGTTATAAATCAATTGGGTGAACTAATCAGTACAAAATCTGATCTATATTAAATTAATTAAATTAACAAAAAAAAATCTTAACCTTAATAAAAAAAAAAAAATGTTAATATTTCTATAAATAAATTAATTAAATATCTAAAAAATGTCCATCTACAACAATCGTTTATCATTTAAGTGCAAGATATACCTCTGAATCAGGGACACCTCATATATCAATTGTCAAATTCCGTTTTGTTTTGTTATTTTAACATTTCAGTCCCTTTCACTTTTATATCCTAAGGTTTTTCTTAATAAATTGGTTCCAGAAACAAACGTTGTAAACAAACGTGATTGAATAATAAGAACTGTTGTAAAACAGGTTCAACTAATTTTTAAATGAAATTCATTCACTCAACTACTGCTGGGTCGAGTAATTTGTCCTTTTTTGTTATTTTTATGTTTTTTTTTTATATAATTTTTTCTTACTAAAGTCCATTATCATTTTGCGACGCCATTGAATATTGCAGGGAATTTTATATAAAGTTTTTACTTTTACTTTTTAGTATTTTTGTTTATTAAAGAACGTAGTAAATTGCAGAAAAAAAAACAAAAACAAAAAATAATCTTATAAAAATAAAAGCCTTGACTCATTCATCGCTGTTAAAATGATGCTCATTATTTATTTTGTTTTTATTGTTTTTTTCTTTCTTAATATTTAAAAACAAAGTATACTTCGAATATGTTTGTATGTATATTATTATGTATTATGCAATCAACTCACAATTCACAAGAATTTATTATCATATTACTGCTATATAATATAAAACAAAGAAAATAAAAACAGTAATAACAAAAGGCACAAAATACAAAAAATAAAAGAAAAATTAAATCTTTTATAGTGGTACTGACTGCGGCTGCTGAAGAACAAAGCTATATTATGCAATTTTTAGATTGCCTGAGCGCGAACTAATTGCATTTTAATGCGCACTTAAGAAGATCCTTGCAATTAGCTTTTTAGAAAAATATTGTAAAGAAAGTACTGAAGAGGAATTTTGTTTTTTAAATGTTTAACTTCTAATGATTTTCTTTTTTGCAGTAAAATTATTTAAAAAATGTTAAATTATATGTATAACTTTAATTTCACCTTCTTTTTGTTTATATATCTATACACAGGTGTTTCTTGTATATTATAAATACTTAAACATTTTTTTTTTTTGTTTAGTCAAAGAAAGCTGTGCAGTAGCAGAGTTTAACATACATCATACATAATTGAATAATTTTTAATGGGTGGAAAATAGTTTTACTTATTTTTGTATATTTTCACCTAAATTATGCTTGTCTATGCTAAATAGTAGTATTTACATACATTTATACTAATTATTATTATTATTATATTTTTCTTCTACACCAAAATAAGTCTCAACAATCTCAACAATCATTATAATTACAACTGCACTCTTTATTAATAGCAGAAAAAAAAATTCATCCAGAATTCATATTTTAATGTGAAAAGTTTATGTTTAAAAGTCACAAAAAAAAAAAAAAAAATAGAATGAAAAAGTGCGAGATAGAAATAATTTCTTTGAAAGAAAAGTCCTCTGAAGTCAATTATTTAGATAACGTGATGCACGTTAAAAGATCTCATTTCCTTTTTAGTTTAACTTTTTTTTCTTTTTTTTAAATAAATAACTTTAATTATTGAAATTAAAAATGAAGTTGCAGTTATAGAAGTTCAAGAAAGTTTTTTTTTTTTTTCTAGTGACTTGAAAACTTAGTTTTACAGAACAGAAAAAAAATTTCTGAACTTGAAAGTTATAAAAAATAAAAAAAATTGTAAAGGTTTGTTGGGTAAAAAAAATGAAAAAGTTAAAATAATTTATTGATAAAAGCACCATATAAATTAAACAAAGATCAAATACTTGAGAATGCACTTATATAAAAGGTTGAACTAACAAAAAAATGTTGTAGAATTAAATAACTATCTAAATTGAAGAACTACTCATTTCGTGGTAGGTCGAGGTTATTTTTTTAAGAACTTTTAAGTCAGATCGCTTGCTCCCCCGGAAAATATGTCGAACTGATATCATATTTATCGAATCGAGTATTTATTATTATAATTTATGTAAGAAGAAGATTACTCTGCTCTACTTAATGTACACTTAGGAGTACCATAACGGAGTATCCTGGGCCCCATACTATATCTTCTATATACTGTGATATATACAAGTGATATTCCAGAGAAAAAGGATGCGACGGTATAGCATACTTTTGCAAATGATATAGTTATATTAGCTGTCGGTAAGCATAGAAATGAAGCTATAATTAAATTGAAACAAGCCAATTACAAAATCTCTATTTGGTGTTAAAGGTGGGAAATTAAATTGAATGAAGCAAAATCCACACACCTTAACTGTACGAATAAAAAATTGAGTCGTCTATTCCAGTAACATACTACATCAAACTATATCATACTATATCAAAATTCTGCAATTTACCTTGGTACGACACTTTGCGCAAAGCTTTGATGGAAAGAGTACGTTAAGAAAAAAGTACTAGAACTAGATCTGAAATACAAACAGTTGTATTGACTAATTGAACGGATATCTACTATTTATACAACAACAACACATAACAAAGTTTTGATCTACAATCAAAATATTGTTGGTGGAGATGTTGTATTGGCGTAATATAAAAAAATGAGACCTTTAAGTATATAAACAATTGGGAAGGTTTAATGGTAAAATCTTGAGGTATTCGGGTTTTCAAGAAAGAAAATAAAGATTGTATTTTTTCCAAAATTTGCTACTTTGAACTACAATATCTCCATAACGGCAGCACCAATCATCATTAAATAAATGTTAAAAACATCCAAACCGTTATCTTTCTAGAACATATAACTGAATATATATATATATATATATATCTAATGGATCAACAGATATAATAATTTTTGAACAAAAACATCAAAACAACAAGGATACTTTCAAATGTCCTTTTCGTCCTTAAAGGATAAGATGCGCCACTAAAGATAGATATTTTTGGAAAACTAGCAATTCCAGCTATCCTTGGGATATGATCATTAGGTCCTACGCCGATACAACATCTCTCTCAGAAGAGCCCAAAATATTGAAGCTAATCTGGGCATACAGTATTCAAATATTGGACTGTGGTAAAGAATTGCATATTCAAACTATCCAAACGTTCCAAAACGAAGTATTGCCGGGGGATTAAACTAATCTTAAATTTGAATTAATTAATATTTATTTAAATATAGGGTTCTTAAAACGATTTCTCAGTACCTATTTACCAATAATTTATTACAGTTACATTGAGCAAAATGAAAATGGATCTTTATGGGTTTTGTGGATTTAATTTTGAAATTTCTGATCTATTATGATAAAATTTTTCCACCTATAATTATGATCCAGCCCAGTGACGTCAAAGTGCGAGAACAATCAATCAAACCACAGATGAGTATAACTGAGAAGCTGTTCTGGGCGTACTGTTCTAAATACTTTTGTTTTGTGTTCTCCAGATCTACAATAACATTGTCTATTAATCCATACATCCATATGCATCACCGCATGTGTAATGGATTTTAACTATAGCATGAATAATAACAATAGCGACAGATAAACACTATTTTACTCTATTTTTTTTTATTTAATCGTAGGTCATATAGCTTTATGTATTGATATCACATATTGTATTCGATTACAACCATCATAATTATTCTAGAACCAAATTCCACATTTATATAACGTAGTTTTAAAACGAAATTCATCGCTATAGTTTTTCATCAAAGCTATAATAAGTTGTGAAGAAGCTCTATTGAGATTTATTGATACATATATCACAAAACATATATTATTAATAATTGGGTATTTTTTTGTTTTTTTATTTATACACTTACTATAACAACACATCCACCGGAGCTAGTAATATTTGCTAGTAAAATAGTAAAATGCATATATAATAATTTCTTTTTTTAAATAACGATAAACAAAAATGTCCATGTCTACCTTTTGCAATTTTTCGTGACTGAAATCAGTAACAAAGAAATATCAATTAAAAGTACTACAATCCTATTCTAAAACAAAAGCATATAGTATCATTATGCTTGTTATAGTATGTGCTATTAAGCTTTTAGTGCCATTATGCTTATAGTGTATGCTATTAACCTTATATAGTGCGGATGCATCTGTGTCAACCAAAATTTTAAATGACGAACAAATTGAGATAATAGTAAAATATAAGAAAGGGATTAAACATGTTTATTGATGTCTATATATCCGATTGGGTCGTATGTAGAGCCTTTTGTGTAGTTATAATTCTCATAATCATAATATTGATCCAGCTCTTGTAATTATGCTTATAATGTGTGCTAGTATACATATTGTTAGTAAAATAGTATTATGTAAAAAGGGTATAAAAATTCAAAAATATTAGATTTTAATCAGAATTGCCTTATTTTAAGAATTAATTTTCAATAAATTCTAATATTTAAAAACAAAAATTGGACTCAAATCAAATATAAATTAAATTATTTTCTAAACATTTAATTTCTTAATTAGTTTTTAATTATATTAAGAAACTTATAATCAAAGCAAATTCCAATAATGTAATTTTTTTTCTATTTTCAGATTTTAATTGAATTTATAAAATTCTTTAAGTAAGTATAAATGACGCATTTTATTAAATAATTAAATAGCTACATTTTTATATTTTTGTAACTAAATAAATAAATCAAATATTGTTAATTGAGTTAATAATAATAATATGCTTTTAAGGTTCGTGTTTTATATTTAATTAAATTATTCGATTTAATTTTATAACATAATTATTTGAGTTAAACAATGTAAGCCAATGAAAATCGTTAATTTTAATCTTATTATTATATTAAAATTATATGTTATCATTATTCTTAGCTTAATTAAAATTTTCCATAAAGTGAAATTTAAAGGATTATAAAATGATATCCTTATTATTAGAAATTTCGCAGTGACTAACTAATTATTTGAAAATATTTTTTGACAAAATATTTGGATAACTTATTTAATTTATTATTTTTAATATTTTGATCATAAATTAATATTTTTAATATTTTAATCAAATATAAATTACCAAAAGTGATTATTAATTATTAAAATAATTTATTATAAATAAAAACACAATAACAACAACAACAACAACAAAATGTCCTTGAACAAGCATGAACACGAACAACTAACATTATTCATATTGAAATAAATATTTATTTTTGTTTTTACTAAAATTTTGTTTACGCTTACCAATTTATTTTTAGAATTTCTGGACACGACAATATATAATTAATTAGCCCCTCATTATCGTTTTGAATAATAATTATTTTGAAAGTAAAGAGCTTTAATCAATATTATTAATTTATAAGTAGTAAATTTAATCTAATCTTATATTATAAATATTAAATATAAAAATATATTATTTTATATATATATATATATATATATACATAATTAATAATAAAAATTATTTCAAACAAAATATTAATAACGTGTGATTTAACTTAATGAATTTCGTAGACCTAAATTTAGAATGTAACTCACTTTTATATCACTCAGCGAGTGTTTTTCTAGAAAGCACCTAAGACTGAAATACTTACAATTTTCAAAATGGAATACAGAAAAATGTTATCTATTTTGTTTTTATATACAATAAGTAAGAACAGGTCAGAACATTCTATTGTAAAATTTAATTTTTGTGTTACAATACAGGACCCTTTATTTCAATAATTAACTTAATTTAATGTAGCAAAATATTAAAATAATCAAAGCTGTCTTATTATGTAAAAACTAATGGCATTTATATTTTTATTTCCGATGTCAATCTACCATTAAGTTTCAAGATGAAAACTTACAACGACCATAACTCGCCTAATCTAGACCTTACCATTCCCTGTGTCTAACCCATGCATTCGCGTAAGTCAAAATATGCTCATATGAAATTTGAATGATTATATTTTTGAAATTTCTAAAAGCGCAACTAAATTTTTAGGTTTCCTAAGCTGCTGTTAAGAAATAATACCGTTTATATAGGACACAGACCTGCAATTCTGAAATGGACGGGGAAGTACAATAGATCTTAAGAGGTCGCGGTTACTTAGAACTCCCCAATTTACGAAAAAAAAAAATTTGCTTAACATTACTAAAATTTACATAGTACCTATGATTAAGAACTATTCACCTCTAAATAGATAAATGCTTCAAAAAAAGATTTAAATTATTTAAAAGTGATAATAATCACTCCACTTGATCACCGTCGTATTGTTGAATTACTAAACCTACATATATTGTTACGTTTTGGCACATACTTGGTAGAATTAAAACCATTACTTCCCCTCTACTCTTAAACAATTTCGTCGGAATGTGAGAAAACGCAAATGACATTCCTACACCGTCAAAATACTTAAGTGGTTCAAGAAATGTGGTTATGGAAATTTGTTAGCACTTAGAACGTCTAAAATGTGGAATTTCATTCTATTATAAGTATGCCGAATGAGAGGTAGTTTATACGTGTTTGATTTACAAAAATTTTAAAATAACATCAACAAATATGTTCGAATCTTTCATACGAGCCATGCCTATTTCTTGCATAAAGAAAGTATATATAAAGGTTCGTTAACCTATTAGGAAGTTAAGTTTTCATTTTAAAAATCAATTTTTAAAGAAGGGAAGGAGCCAATACTTTAAAATTTAAAAAAAATGTTATAACTCAATTCGACAGGGTACGCTATCGATTAACGATAATTTCAACTTCGGGAAAGGACAAGAAATTATTTTTTTAAACCGGTAATTCACCGAAATCGAAATTTTCAAATGATAAGAGGTATTTTTTAATGGAAATTTTTTAAAATTTTAAAATAACGACTTCTTCTTCTCTTAAAAACTAATATGCATGCTCCAGACTACCCGATATATATAAAAAAGAAATCAAAACATGTTAATAATTTCTAATCTAAAGTCTGAAGCCCAATGAAAACAACACAACATTGTCGTATAGCAAGCCTATTAAACGTGACATTTTTTTTCATTTTCAAACAAGAATTCAAAAACAATGAGAAAAAATGAAAAATATTTTTAATTAAATGACTCAGAACTCTCAAAAAAAAATATCACAGCGCGACAACGATAAATTTTAAATTAGGTAATTGTGCTCAAAGCTTTATCGCCGACTTTGACGCGTCGTACTATTTGTTATGATACCATTTTGTCGACAACAATTTCGTGTCGTTTTGACTTGACTTCAGGCTTTACATTGTTATTGCCCTTGCTGCTCATAACTATTTTTATTGATGACAACCGGCATGAGAGAAATGAGAGAATAAAATAGACCAATAATTGATCAATGATCATTTAGCGTTGACATAATCACTTTTTCAACGTTGCAACAATTTATTCTTAAAATTTATAAAGTTAGGTTTCTATAGAGTTCTTACTGTTGCAAATTGACTTAAAAAAACAATCAAATTAGTTTAAAGTGAAATTGTGAAACGCCTAGTGGGGCTCTTTATTTTAATACATAGAGTTAAATTTAATTTTTTATAAGTTTTTTTATTTAAGCCGCTTTAAATTATTCCAATAAATCTATCTCCGTAAGCTATGTGAGAACTAATACAAAAGGTTCTTGAATTGAAAACCTTATGATAAATTAAATTGAGTAGATTTTTGATACCTAAATTTTAATAACGTTCGTGTAAACACATTTCCGCCGTACCGTACATGATTAGGCATTAATTAAGAGTAACCTCATAAAGTTGTCTTGCAATTTTGATCTTCAATTGGGGAATGCACCTATTCAAATATCGTCTATTTAAAAACAACTTTAGCTATTCAAAACTCGACTTAGTTGGTTTTTTTGCTATTGAAAGTTAAATTAGTTTTTTAAAACTTTTTAAATGTATGCCTCTGAAATTGATTTGAGTATTTGATAAGTTCAAATGAAAATTACACGCAAGAATAAAAACAACCACAAAAAAAAATTATTCGTTTATTCGGCATAAATATTTGATTTCGGAAGCTATATCAATTGAGCGAAAGAATTTCTATGTGAATGTATATGTAATACTTATGTATGAATTTTGTTTTTGTTTTTTTTCTTTTTTTCTTTTAAGCGAAGATGTGTGTTATTCATAAATCAAAAGTTTTATGTTTTTATTGAAATACCAACCACCAAACTTCAGTTATATTATTGACTTCTGTTATTTATTACTGGCATTAGTTATATTTATTTTTTGTTTTTTTTTAGCTATTGTTGTTGTTGTATAATTTCTGAAAGGACTAAAAATACCATACATAAAAGGATTGGAATGCAATTCACCGTTATCCAAATAATTCTTTTATTTTTGTTTTTTTTTTCTACAAATTTTTCTGAATTGATCTGAAAATACCAGAAACATAGCTTAGGCAATTTGTATTATTTTAAATTGTCATATATATATATATATATATGTATATATATACATATATTTATATAAAACAAGTATATATTTTATATATATGTATTTTTACAATACTGCCAGAGACTTACCAATTTAATAAAACATTTTAATTTTGATTGCGTTTTTGGAAAGTTGGAATATGCGAAAATTGGTGGTTTCTTTTGTTTTCTCCATTCTTAGTTTTTGTTTTGTTTTTTTTTTTTTTTGTTGGAAAAGTTGCTGATGGTCGCTTATTTTTATTCTGTTGAAATATTTTAATAGAAAATAATATTTTTTTCCCATTATTATTTTAAGCTGGAAAAATTCATGATTATAGTGAATTGAATAAGAGAACAGGAAGTAGGTTATTATTATTTTTTGATAACAAAAGAAAAAAGCCATGAAAAAGCTTTTACAATTTTTTAGTTTTTTTTTTTCAAAATTGAAGTGACCATTATTTTTTCAAATAAAAGAAATTTTATTTTGTTTTGAAAATAGAATTTTAACGGCCAACGTAAAATCAATATAAAAATTGGTTTATAATTGTTTTTATTTGATATTTAGTACAACATAAGAGTTAAATTTTCATGTACTAATGAATGCATGATCAATTACAACAATGGTTGGTACTTATAATAATTGCATTAGTACAATTCAAACAATACAAATAAATAAATAGAAAAAAAATTTAATTGAAAATAAATAAATTGGAATATTAAATTCACATAATATAAATTTACTATTTTATTAAAAACTAAAAATAAATTTTTGAATTCATATTTTTTGTTTAATGGTTCTGAAGAGTTTTAGTATGTACCAATACAATTTTATTGGAGTCCAATGAAATACTTAATTGGGCATTTTAAATAAAACTTCATTGTTTAGCAGAAACAGTACTTCGGCGAGATAAGTTTTTAAATATTATACTTTTTTTTTTATTTAGAAAAACTTAGATAAGCACCCGTAAACGGTGGCTTTTTAGTAGGTATATTATGTAGTATAGTTAGTGTACTTTGTATGCATACATACTTGTTAGATTGAGAATTTATCAAGTTTAATAACTTGTGTACAAAAATTTAATTAAATTTTTATTTACTTGTGTATATATTTGAAATGGGTCCAAATTATATGTAATATACTTCTATGTTCGGGAGTGATAGCTACCCACTACTTTTTTTTTTAAATATAAAATTAAAAGGTGTATATTTTAGGTAACAATAAAATTACATATTTAAAAACAGAGGTTTCTTATTTGTATGATTGTGATGTTTATTGACTATGACTCGATTAAATTTCCTTTCGCTCAATACGACATTTTTGGATATTTTGACTTAAAAGCACTTTGGTATGTTTTTTAAATAAAGCTCTTTCGACTGGTGTATTCAAAATCTTTCTATATGTTGTAGAGTTTTCATTTTACTCCATAGACCACGTTTGAAATATTATTGTGCGATTCTGCTCCGAACTCCAATCTTATGTAAATGCAGCAACTTTTATATGAAAATTTGCGAAAGAAAGTTTTCATCTGACAAAAACTTAAATTAGTAATTCTAAATAAGAAAACATCTAGTCTGTTAAATACGAATAAGTCCTTAATATAGAGCCTACTTATAACTAAGGTTATATTGGAGTTAAAATATATAATAATATGAATATTATTATCCCACTTTTGAATATTAAATTTTATAAATAATAGGGTAAAAATAATTTGCTATCAAAGATTAATTAGGCCAACTAATTGTGTACGGTATACCTGTATGGTATAATATCAGCGCAAGTTTAATGCAAAAAATCCGCAAGTTTGAAATAAAGTGCATAAGAGTTTGTATTAATAAAAACCGCAAGCCCGAATCCGATTACATCAAAATTATTTGTACAAGGAATCAAACATAAACAGAATCGACAGTTTTATGATAAATCTCGTTCGTAAACATTATGTAAGAGCACAAAATACTCCAGAAAATGGATTAATATCACTTATATATTTTACCACTATGAGGAGTACATAAAAAAAACTTTGCGCACAGGATTCATAGCATCCCTGAGCATTTTACATTTCTTGATCAAAATGGTTTTATCCAAAACCAAAATCATGTTCCCATACTATATCACTATAGCAGACGGGTCCACATGTAAATCGATAGAATATGAACTGGGCAACAGTACCGGAGATAATCTTCAATTTGATATGTTCATATCAGATAGAGACAAAAACATTAAAAGAGCATATTGGTGGTTAGAAAGCACATTCAATTAGTAATAGGTATTAAGCATATACATTCTAGGTTTAAGAATTAGTTTAAGTTAGTTTAGATAGGGTAAATTATTACGTTAAGTTAGGTTAGCTAGGTATAGGTTAGGTTTTAATTAATATAACAAGACATAATATTGATTTTTTCAGCCTTATTTTTACAATATATTATAAGAAAGTAGTATGTAAGCATACAATAATAATTATGAATGTACAAAAAAACAAATTAATAAGCATAAACATAAGCAATTACTATAATTAATTAAGAATTAACATAAACATTTAAAATTAATTTAAATGTTAATAGTAGCTAGTTTCATTAAAGTCATTTTTCTTCAACTTTTTATAGGCTAAGATAGTTTTAAGTTTGTATATTTAAGGCACATAATAAAAGTAAAAAAGGGGTTATTAAATTTTATTAAAAGTAAGTTGGCGAAGCCAGTTTTTTGTTATTGCATTAAACTTTATTCATTTGAATTAAGATATATCTTGATTATCATTTGGCAACAACACAGTTTTAAACTGAAGTGAGAATTAATTTCATAAACTTGTAAAGAACAAAATTAAATAAAGTATAACTGCTACTAATAGTATTTTTGCTTCAATGTTTGTGGTACACGGTCTATAAAAGTTATTTTATACATTTTCACTGTATGCTTGTATGATTGTCGTTTCATATCGTTTCTTCTCCTAATGTATGACCAACAAGGTTAAATATTCACCCTTTAGAACTCTAACTTACTCTCTCTCTGTTTAACAGTTCTTGAAACACGTATGCATGGATTCATAATATTTTGAGTAATTTTTAAGAGAATAATTTAAATTATAAATTTTCCTTGTAATTGGTTCAGCTTGCTTTTATGATTTTCCATAAGTAAAAGCTCGTGTTATTATTATGCCTGGTTTAATTTTTTTTTTGCAAATATATTTAAATTTAAAATGAAAATATCTATTTATATATATTATTTTTAACCAAAAACTCCATCAAAATATTATGTATGCATACTGATTTTATATTTTCGGAAAAATGTGATCAAATGCAAAATAAAATTGTTTTCCATAAGAATTATATAGAAAAACTATTTTTAAATTTATTCTGCAAAAATCACTCTTTAAGCGTGTCGTTAATATCATCCCATCGTGAATGTATAAATACATTGAAATTTAATATGATTAAATGAATGTTAATTTTAAAAATTCTACAAATTTTATGATTTTAAAAATAAATTAATTCATTCTAAGGACTACTATTTTAATATTATTGGTAAAATACAATATTGTATACATACATATACATATACATATATCGTATTTTAAACATTTCCCATTTTGTTTTATTTATTGAAGCATTATAGAAAATAACAAATCAATAATTTCAGTTGTTGTATTTAAATCTCTTTGTTATTTCTATTTCTGTAAAATATATTTCGGTATGTCAGAGTAGAATAAAGTTATTGACTTTTCATCATAGTACAATTTATCATGAAATATTTTAGAAAATTAAAAATGAATTTCAAGTTAATCAGTAGTTTTTATATAAAATTAAAAAATAATCGAATTGACTTACTCTTTCAATTAGTTAAAAATTTTAGTCCTATTTTGAAGTGATTAAATCTAAATATATTACAGTAATAAATAATAGTTTTAGACTGGTCTTGTTGTGCCACATAATTATTTTATGTCCAAATTATGAATTAATCAATATATAAATACATCCTTTTTTCTTAAATTTTTAGATACATTTAATGACTTAAAATAAGGCTTTGAACAATTCATCATTTGTTAAAATAAATAAATACTAGTATTCGCCTGCTATTCGAAATTCGAGGAAGTTAAAATTCCGTACTCAATATTTACTTATAAATTGTTTTCGATTATTTTTTATCTATATTTTTTATTGATTTACCTTAAACAACAACCTTGTACGTAATAATTTGTTTAAGCAAGTATAAATTAAATTTAAATCGGTGGGGTTGTTATGGCAATTTTTGTATGTTAAAATGACTTATACATGGGATGAAATTTTAAATTGAAATTTTTAATTGCTAAATAAAATAAAATTTTAAAAATATTTGCATCTGCCATATTATATGATTTAGATATTGATACATCACTTTTTTTTAATTTACAGAATAAATATAATGATAAGTCGGTTAAAATTTTAAGGCTCCAAAAAATATATTGATTTATACATCAAACTTAGAAATAAATTCTACTGATTTTTCTCTTTGATTGTTTTTTTTTTTTAATAATAATAAAATTTATTTATTGCAAGAACATAAGTGGATGAGTAGAGCCATAAGTAATTTAAAATTCCTTTGAACATAATTTTATCATATACATCTACATATATAATTGCATTCGCAATCTAAGTAAGATCTAGCGTGTCTTAAAGAAAAGCAGAAGAAGAGAATTTCTAAGCAAGGTACGTCAGGTCAGATATATATTACTGATGAACCATTAATCAAAATAGATTTCACAAAATTTAGATGAAAAGCGACTTCTAATAGTTCCAGTGTAGTTTGAAACTGGAATAAATAATCTAATTGACGTAATTTACCTTAGTAGTTCAATCTCGTAATAATTTATATTTAAAAGCCATCTTTTACAAAGTTTAACAAATTTATTTAAACAATTTGAATTATTTTATATTCAATGGAAGATTATTAAAGTATTTTGATGGCATAGCAAAGTAAAACTTCTCATTGTGGGTCTTATTACAGAAACGTATGTTGACTATCATTCTATAATTTATTCTTAAGTTATACCAGTTTGACTTGCGAAGTCTCAAATGATGTTTGTACTTGTAAAATTTAATTAATGAATAATGAGCAAAGAGGTGTCTGACAGGCAGTATATTTAGTTCTTGGAATAGAGGCCAACAACTGAAGGTTCTATTTTTAAAGTATAGATATGACACGGAGAATACACTTTTGAGCTTTTAGTAATGATTCAATTGTATTAAAATATGAGTCATCCCCAACTAATTGTACCATACTTTATTTTAGAGTGAACCAGAGCATAATAAATATTTAATAAAAGCTTTTTTATATCGTCTCAATATATAGAATTTTCTAACACATAACAACATATATTTATATAAGTTATCTAGATGAGGTTTCCAATTTAAATTTTTATCAATAATTATTCCCAAATACTTGTACTTTTCAACATATACAATTTTAAAACAACCTACTGAGCACAAACTATTTAATCTAAATTTAAGAAGTAGTTATAATTAAATTTTAAACTTTAGTCCGAAATAAAAATGCAATTTTATTACTTATCCATATAAATGAAAGCTAAAATTGTTTAAATCAACTGGTACAAATTTAGTTTTAATTAATAGTCAATATTATGCAGGTTGGTAGTATGGCATATATTGATTTCACTTATAAGTATATATATATTGTTTACTTTAGTAAATCTTTTCAATTGCCTTTTTATATTTAAAAACAAAACAAAAATATAAAATAAAAATAAACAAATATAAATCGCTATATACGAAATTATTATAAATCTATAAATTCACCATTTAGCAAGAAAGCAAATCAGTGCATTCTATTCGATCTTGTCACCGATACTTTATGTTTCTGTAAATTAGGTGATTCCTTTTGAAAAATAAATTGCTTGGTATACGTTTTTATGTACAGAACTTAATTATAATATAGTTATTGGCATTCATAGTTTCCCACTATATCCCACATTCATTACTGTCATACAACTAACACCGCGTTTGGATCAAAACAATATTTACAGACGAGAAGCAATTTTTCTCAATGGAAACTGAATTTCTTAACAGTGTGATTGACGTGGCAAACACTCATAGATTGATTAAAAGTATTAATATAATGTTATACCAAGTTAGATATGCCAAAACACGATTATTATTATATCAAAATATAAACCAAAATAGCCAACCTACTAAAAATATTAATTTTATTAACCACTTTTTTTCCACATTTGAACCAACCTAAAGCTTTTTATATTTGTTTTTTTTGCCTTTGTTTTAAGGATTATCTCTTAACTAACAAAGTTTAATTTTTTTGTGCAATTCTGGTATATAATACATGACAACTCAGTTTAACGTATAAACACCACAAATAAATACAACGGATTATAACTAATGGGCTTTAAACACTAAAGCAGTGATATATCTATGTATATATAAAAAAATATTTTGAAAGTTATTTCTTGTTGTCTAGTTATTAAGCTTTTAATTAACTTTCAGTATTTGATTATTTTGAAAAATTGAATATCAGATGAATCAATTTTTGAATTTTAATCCTTTATTTGTACATATTGAAAATTTTAATCCATAATTTTATATTCATACTTTTATTTTTTTGCAAATTATTTAGTCAGAAGGATGTTTTGTATTAAAAAATAATAATTAAATATGGAAAATAAAATTAAAAATTATTATGTTATTTTTGAAAATACAAGCTCTGTTTTTTGTAATATCAAATTTCATATTGAAGTAATATTAATTTCATTGATAAAAATAATAATAAAAAAAATAATTAAATTTTAGTGTAAAATTTCATTAGGATTATAGTCGATACGCATATGTATTTAAACTTAATTTCAACATTGATAAATATTGTTTATTTGAATAATTCGAAATCAATCAATTTATAATAAATTGAAATAAATCAAAACTCAAAATATTTTATTGAAATATCAAATTAAATAATTTATTTAAGATCAATAATAAATGCATTTCTATATATTAATTTTTTTATTTTAGTCCGTCGAATAAGATGTGAATCAAGTGATTCGAAAGAAAATTTTCAATCCATTTAATAAACAGAAACGCAAGACCAAAGACTCAGTATTTGCCTATTAAACCCACATGCTATATTTGATCGAAATCTTTCGAAATATTTAACAGTTGTATCAGATTCTTCAAAATTAACTGTATTACTTATACTTATCGATTTGTTGGAAGTTGAAGAATAAATATTTTTTTCTCATACTTCTGCAAGTACCAATATTGTATTAGAATTGGTACGGGAAACACTTTGCAGGGAATATTATTTCACATTCTTGAAGTTAGTATGAATTTCCATAATCTGTTTTTTGTTATTTTGAGACTTCTACTGTGATGGGTAGAAATTTGCAAATTCTCTTGCTTCTCAATGAAGCTATTTTTAAAGGGAAAAAATGGTAGTATAATTTTTATTAAGAATGTCTCCATATGTACTAGAAAATACTTTTACATTTATCTATTTATTTATTTATTCAGTGGGTCTGCAGATAAAGCTGCAAGCCAACTCTTCCCTTTCGGAAAGTGGGCCTATTTATAGTGCACAAACTTGTTATTCTGTATTAATTTTGATGATATTGGTTTGTTAAATTTCTTCCCATACATTGTGGGGTATGAGAATTGCTTTGAAAAGTGGGATTTGTTTTGGAATAGCAGGACTTGTATTGGAGTGTAAGTGAATTGGGATGTGATTAGATTACTGCCATTCGGTGTGTTTAATGGTGAGTATTTCCGGACAATGAGTCAATGTCAGGGTTTGGGTTCTGGTGTAGAGATGTTTTTGTGTTGAGAGGGTGAGAGTTCGGTATCAAGGGCAAGGGATTTTGTTTTATTGGGACCTGGGATATTTTAATTGGAATTATAGGATCTAGCAAAACACTTGAAAGAATTTCATACTGCTTGGCAGATATGCGCTTTGCTTATAACTATTTTCGTTTCGGAGTGGCCGCATGACATAATTGAACATCTTTCCAGAGGAATTTTGGACGCAACATTTGCCTCAAGGTCTGCCGTAATGTTGTCCTCTATGCCTACGTGGCCTGGTATCCAAGCTAATCGTAATCTACCATTGTCTTGCGCTATTGCATTTCTGATGTATTCATTTTGGTAAGGATTTTTGATAGACTTGATTGAACTGAGTCAAGCAAATACGATTATGAAGTTTGCGTTATGTGTTTCGTTTGCTCCGATTGCTCCTTTGTGTATGGCGATTAGCTCCGCTATGGGAGTGCAGTACTCTCCCGGCAGGGATTCCGCCATCCATAGTTTGCTATGGGATGCGGTACTATCTCTGACCTTTCTATGAAGATTTCGGAATGTGTGGGGAGCTTTAATTGGATATACAGTTGTCTGTAGTTTTCAAAAGTTGCTTTTGGTTTGAGATATATGGAATGTGATCATATATAAATGTTTTCCAGTTAGTAGTTTTCTTTCTTTAATCTCTAGTATATTCAAATATACAACGTTGTTCAAGAGAAGTTAAGAATGAATTGAAGAGGAGATTTTTTCCAATAAAGACGTTAGCTGGAAGAAAAGAAATCTAGCAGGACAAATATTAAATAACTTTCAGCAAGGCTTTCGATTGACTTAAATAGCCCAAATAGCCAGTATAATATGCAGAATTTGCAGAATAACGATTTGGAAAGAGCATAATTTAAGTTCAAATCTTAAAAGTCTACATGAAATTAGACATTTTTATGATAAATAAAGACATGTGAATAAATTTATAAGTTTTAAAAAAAATATTAATCGAAAAAGTTTTTGTGATTATTTTTTCTTTACTAAAATAAAATAAATAAAATTAACATGCATTCAAGAATACTACTAAAGTACTACTAACAATTGTTGATTTTTTTTTTTACAATTTTATTAATTAATTTTTTATCTCTTTTAATATCTCAAGTATCTATTAAATATGAAAATTTTTAACTCCAATTTGGAACGTTTAGATCTCTGAAACCCTTCAAATAAAATATTCAGATAAAATAAATTTCAGATTAAAAACATAAATTCCCAAAGTTCAAAAATTTTAATTTACGTGAAACTTTTATAACTTCAAAAAAGTCATTTAATTTCAGTTCAAAAAATGTTTATATAAAAAATTCATAAAATTGCAAAAAATAAATTTTTTTAATCCAAATTAAGATTTTAAGAATTAAAATTTTTCGAAGTCAGTATGATTATTATCATTGAGGCTTTTTTCTACTAATACAATCATAATAATATTTGCAGAATTAAAAAAAAAATTATTTTTCTAGAAAAACAAGGCCAAAAATAAGGATTTATATTTTATAGAGTTAAAACCAAAATTTAACTTAAATTGAACACCTCTTTTTTTTTTTTTTAAAGCAAATATATTATACTTATATAGAAAATTTTCATCAAAAAATATTTATATAAAAAAAATCTTAAATTCTTTAAAAATACATTAAAACTTCATTAGAAAATTTGTTCATATAAAAAAATAAAAGTTTTTAATAGTTGACATGAATTACTATAGGATATTAGAATAAAAATTTTGAAAATTTTCAATCGAATTTTTATATGTATAATCATATTGACATCAAATAAAATAAAAATTTGCTATTGTGAAGGTTAAGTTATGCACTATAATAGAAGTAGTTTTTAACATTCAACATTTGAATAAATATAAAAAATTCAATATAAAAAACCTTTTGTATGTGATTGTTATAAAAATACTCGGTCCAAAAAGATTGACAGAATAGAGAGTACGTAATTGAAAGCAACAGCACAACCTCAATAATCTGATTAAAAATAAAGATATGTAGGGTTTTAAAAAGCCCAAAGACTAAGGTGGACTAGACACAACGAAAGTGCAGTGGCACTAAATGGAAAATTCGATAGTAATCGTCGTACAGAAAGGCAATGAAGGAAATGGATAACTGTACAATTCTAATTCAAACTGTATAATTCCAAAATTGGAAACAAGTGACACAAGATCGACCTTTTTAGGGGAGTAAAGTGATGAAGACTATATAAAATGATGATAATGATCGTTAGTATGCAAAGACGCTGCAGTAACAAATACCTGTTCAAAACATAATCTTATGAAGGATAGCCACAAAAGATGTCTCTATTAGCACTAACATCACTATCAAACTATAAAACTTACATTCTAATACCTCTCTATAACCTAATCAGTGGAGCAGGTTCAAATCCTCTTGAAGAAAATTTGTAAGTAGAAGTTTACGAGATAAATAAACGATTTTGTGAAAATAATAATGATGGAAAAGTGAAGTACTGTCTTAGAACCACAATATCTGTGCAAGGTCGAAGCTTGATTATCCCACTTAGTTTGCAAAAGGAAATCAAATCTGTTTCTTATAACAAATAAAGAGACGTTCTTGCATATTAGATCTATATATTAGCATACCTTGCTCCGCAATTATCCGTAACGTTTTCAAGGATAGTTATTTTTCATAAAACAAAAAATTCCCCCGCTGCAATTCCATTTGCGTTTTGTAGGATAGGCATGATAGTTTCCTGCATACATCTGTCAATTTGAGGGAACGCTCAAATACATATACAAACTGTAAAATATACATATTGTAATATATATACAGTACCCACAGAGCAGCGCATGAAATTTTAACAAAGTATAAGTAAACAAAAAAGAGCAAACAAAATACCCTGATGTACCAAAGTGTACCATCGTCACCAAACGGAATTAACTGTTTCAGACGATTGTGGCTATTATTAGATAAATATTACCTTCACATAGAATATATTCCACAACCTAATATATTAAAAGGCTAATAATGTTTATATAACTTTCCTTAGTGAATCAAATCAAAAGCAGTGATAGGAACCCAAAAATTTAAATGTCAAAATATTACCGTAAAAAACTATCAGTTAATAAGTAAAAAAAAAATTGTAAAAGTACTCATTTTTGTGTCCATTTTTCAAACAAATAATTTAGAGAAAAACATATCCTAATTGTTAACCCATACAGGAAAACTATATAATTAATACAAGAACCAAATAATAAATCAATTAAATATAATAAAAAATTATAAAATCAATAAAATATGATGTTGTTTTCAAATTAAAAGTATTTTGTAAATTCATCAAAACAATAATTGAAATTGCCCAAAAGATTTCCTTTGTTTGTGTCTTTGAATTACCCACCTAAAAATGCTTCTAATACGAATTGAGCAATTCAGGCACATCTTCAAGTTCAAGTGAATATTTATTCTTTAAAGCAAAAAAAAAATATTACAATTATTACCATGGTGGTATAAATTTTGCTTTGCCAACTTTAAAAATTTATTAGATTTACTAAAAATCCTTCTTACAGAAAAAATACCAGAAGCAAGATATTATAGAGAGCATGTCAATGAAAAACAAAATATTAATCCAGAGCATGGGCAGTTGTAAGTCTGTAACTCTAAACACGCCAAGTGATTTCAAGAACAAAACCAAGAGATTATAGAACAAAAACAATAATCTTTGTTACAAAAATATTATGCTTAAATTAGACGATTAATAATTATTTTTTGGAAATAAAAAAACATTTTCAGTCAAATATTTAAATGCAGAGGAAAGAAGTATTTTTCTAATGCTGAACCGAAGTATGTTGCGCCGACAATACCTAGATTATTGTGCTACATTATTCCAGCAGAAAATCACCTTAAAAAATTCAAAATGTTGATTTTACAGATGATTTAATCATTATCAGAAAATAGTTAATAAAACCATCCTTCGAAATGCAATTCACATTAAAGACAAAATCAATTCTAGAATACCCTTCTGTGTACGAATTACTAATTTTACAAATTAAGATTTAAAATAAGAAAAAATACTTCTTGCAGCACTTTTAAAGTCTTTAAAAACAAATTCAAAAAAACAACAAAAAGCAAAAAATTAAAAAAATATGTTTTTATGTTCTAATTAAAATTTCATATAAAATTTTTAATTCAAAAAATTTCTCTCAATAGAAAAATAAGAAGCAAAAAAAAATAAAAGAATATTCTTATAAAAAAATTCTTTAACACTTTAAAAAAAAAAATTATTTTCTTCTTTCAAATAAAATTTTAAAATATTATCTTTTCTTCATTATTTTACTCCTCCTTGAAACGGTAACTTAAAAACAAAATTCATTTAGAAATTTTATTTAATCTTAATGTGAAATTTAGAAAAAAAAATGCTTAAGCAAAATAAAACAAATAAAAAAAATTTCAAAAATACATGAGGGAAAAAACACAAATTGAATTATCCTTAAACACAATTAAATTTCAATGTTCTTCCTTTATACACTCCCACAAAAGAAATTATCTTCTGGGTATTTATAAACTTTTTTAGACATTTTCAAAATATAACACATCATCATCATATCAATTTTCTTATAATAATAATAATATCAAAGTCTAAAGTCTAACACTTCTCATCCAGTTCATATGTCATATATTAATACCCACACATTTTTAATATTATATCCTTTAAATATCCTTGAAAGATTTCTTTAATTGTGATTAATACATATATATTCATACATATATATATATATATACATATATATATATATATATATATATATATATATATATATATATATATATATATATATATAGCTATACATGAATAAGAAAAGTAGATCTTTTTTTCTTGGTGGAGTCACATATTGGTATTGCCTCACCGCGTATATACAAAAAATAAAAAAAACAAGAAAATAAAACAAAACATTTTTTCTAAACAGTTTTCCCCACATAACAAAATAAAAACTCAAGAAAAGTTTGACAATTTTCTGAACCGGAAAGTAACCCAAACTCATTTTAAATGTTCATAATTAAATTTTTTGCCTTTTCTTTTTTTTTTGGTTTTATATTCGCTTGTTTTTTTTTACCATATATTATATAATATACTCGAATTTGATCCTTTCTTTGGGATGGGTGTATCTTTTACATACTAATACAAAACATCTTTTCATTAAAACAGCATTAGAAGGGAAATAAAATAATAAATAAAAAAAAAACAAACAAAAAGTCCTAAAGTGCTAAATGGAGAATAACCACCATGAACCAAATACGAATCGGCGTAATTTCATATAGTTTCGTCGAATCGTCACCACATAATAATTTAACAAAAAAAAAAAAAAAATTCAATAGTATATCAGAGTTTTGCAAACAGTGGTAAACCCATCTCTATGTATGATATTATTGGACTAGGGGCCCCTGTTGAGTAATTATTTTTCAATTTGAAGTCAAATTTAAAGTTTTTAAAAAAACAGTAATTAACTAGTGTTTAATAAAAAGAATTTACTACACTTGTGGTTAGTAAGTTATATTAAGGACACATAAATACACGACCCTCATATACTGCTTCGTTTCCGATATATTCCCTATAGTAAGTACATTTAGTGGATAAAATTACTAAAAATAAAAAATTTTTTCATTAAAGAGGTATATATACATATATATATACCTACATAATACATAATTTTAATAAAAACTATATTATTACTACAAATAACCAAAATTGAGAAACAATTACTTAAAAAGATAAAAATGAAGAATTCAAGTGATTTGTTTTTTTGTTGTTTTTATATTTTTTTATTTTAGATGAATTTGTTTTTTTGTTTTTTTTTGGCATGTGTATATAGATTCATTTGCAAGTATATAATGTAAAACTGATTTGTTTGCTTTTGTTTATTATTTTAATAAGATCTCACATATACATAATGTATTTGCTGAATAATAAAATCATATGAGTACAAAATTTTCAACTGTGTGCGCATTATTGTTTTATATACAATCTTATATATTACATATATTAGAAGTTCATTATGGAGTAGGAGAATGGAAATAAAATAAAAAGGTGTCTACTGCGCAGGACCTTAAATGCTTGTCAATTATAATTATAAATAATTCAAATGTCAGTGTTGTAAAAACATATTATAGTGCAGTGCCGACATCTTTGTTGAATATTGAGAATTATTAATATTTTATGTTCATATATTGTTTTAATCTTCCTACTTGTGAATAACATTTTGTTTAAATAATGTTTGATTTTATTGTACTGTAAAACTCTGTTAGGATTATTGCATTTTTTTATAAAATTTTTTTCTTTCTGTTTAAGAGTATATTCTTAATGCTGTTTTATTATTATTATTATTATTATCATTATTATTATTTGTGATTCCTATTGATCTGCTAGTATAAGAACAAAAAAATGAAGATAAGAGATCAAGCAAAAAAGCAAAAAAAGAGGAATGCCATCTTATCATTGCAGTGGAGAAATAAGATGAAAAGGACAGCACTGGACAGCACGGCTTTATTAAGCCCACAAGTAGAAGATAACATTAACCTACAGCACGAATAAGTCGCTTTTTACATCACCCAGTTCCTATCAGGCCATCAGATACTTTCGATCCTATCTTTCGAAGACGGCTAAAGTAAAAGTAAAAGACTTTAAGGAAATGATCCAGATTCTACACATTAACAGTATAAGAACAAGCAACATCAAATCGAATACAAAACTAGTTACAAATGTAGACATACACAGCAATAATACGAGATCAGCCAGCCATCTAAAATTTATCGCCAGTCACAATTTGAAAGGATTAGAACCTATAATTAATACAGCTTCTTCTGCCTTCAACAAATTACCAGATTCTATGAAAAATTTGTGTACTTCAAAATTAAAAATAAATCTAAACAATCTATACATAGAACAATATTGAGCATTTCAAATTAATTTTAGAATATAATTAGTTTAATATATAATTGTTGTTGAATCATTATTTTACTTTGAATTTATAAACTAAACAATCTTTTGTAATTTGTTTTTTTTTTAATTTTTTTTTTCTTTAATTCCTATAATATATATTATATTTTGAATATATTGGTTTATATATGTACATAAAGATATTTTTATATTTGCACTGAACTTGATAATTGTTTTGTTTAATTATTTTGACTATATTTAAATTTAAATTTATATATGTTACACTCTATATGAGCTTTAAGCTCTCATGAGATTTTATGAAATAAATAAAATAAAAATAAATAAACAAACATTCCAAGATGTAGGACCGCAGCGCAGCACGTGACACGGCGCATCTCATATTGTTCGAATGTGATTTAGCGGAAATAGAAAGACGATCTTTAATACTAGCAGCAGGAGTAATAGCAGATTATGCAGAATATGATTTCTGTAATGCTTGAGAATAAAGAAAACTAAAACGCAAAGGCTAAATACATAAAACTAATACTACGCATTAAGTAACAGCTCGCAACAGAGAAACCCGAACAAGATTACGAGAATCTCACACACCCGTGGAGTGCGGACCCTTTATAAATACCAATAAAATGATTTCATCACCTGCCTACACAAAAAAAAAATT
Organism: Argyra leucocephala; assembly: GCA_963942445.1. Taxonomy (NCBI): domain Eukaryota; kingdom Metazoa; phylum Arthropoda; class Insecta; order Diptera; family Dolichopodidae; genus Argyra; species Argyra leucocephala. The sequence goes on from OZ012677.1 coordinate 94,448,454, forward strand.
ATTATTATTATTAAAATTATTATTAAAATTATTATTATTATTATTCATTTATTTGTATATATATATATGTACCTGAAACGGAAAGTCGGTACAATTGTATATAAAAAGTATGAATAGAAAATATAGCAAATTAATTTGATCTAAAAATTGAAAAAAAAATATAACAAATTAATTCTAACATCTAAAAATTGAACAGCAGAAACATTAATAATTACGTGCCAATTTAAATTATAATTATTTCATAAAATAAAAATCTCTAATTCAAGGTCAATATGGAAAAAAAACTACAAATACAAATAAAAATGCAAATTAAAATTAACTTTAAATTAAAAATTCAATAATATCTCTTCTTTTGTACTATTTTCCGTTCTAACTGAACATCAATGTCTAAGCTTTTGAAGTTAAACACGATTTAGAATTTAGTTATAAGTTAGTTTAGTTTAGTTGTAAGTAAGTATAGTTTTAAGTTTTATAATACATTCATTATAAGGTCAAAATATTATAAATGTTATATTTTGTATTATAATTCTAAAATTAGGCATAATGTTATTGAATCGCTTGTAGATATTAAGATAAAATAAAAACATGTACAGTTACATGTAATTTCATTAAAACTTGTAATTTCAAACCATTTCGAAAAAGCGACCATAATAAAAAGCGAAACAAGCAACTCTTTAATCTATATCTAAAAGATTGAATTGAAAATGATCGAAGAACGGCGTTTCTGCAATAAAACACAATCATAATTATTATAACAGCAAATGCTTACAAAATGATACAGCTATTTAGAGTCCGTCAGTGTACCTATTTACCAACGGATCTACAATACATTTATTTTACCTAAAATATGTGTTCATGAAATTGTCAGATTTGAAGCCACTGGTGTCAAAAAAAATTTTCACAAAAACTAAAAAGGATATAAAACAATAAAAAAATAAATTTTAGTATTTTCATTTTATTTGAAAAGGATGCTGCTCCTAAGAGGGTGCTGATGTGTATAAGTATTTTAAAAACTGACTCTTTTTATATTTTAATTTCATGTATATAAAATACAAAATTTTCTCTACCCAATAATCCTTAGAACTTATTCTTTTTTTCAATAATATTATATTATGAATCCGACCCAAAGTTTGCGGCCATTTTATAGGTTTTCACGAAATAAAAAAAACATCTTATATTCTTTTTGTCTTTTATAATTCTTTCGCCTAATGTGACTTCTTATTATACATTTTGTTTTTTTTACATATTCCACAAGGATATGTACATTATTTTGTTATATGAAAAATGAAAAAAAAAATTGTGATTTTAACGGAAAAACATTCCGGTATATTTATCCTTTTTTATTTTCGTTTTTTTTTTTTTTGTGTCCTCTTTCAATTCCAACTATTTATACTCAAAAAATTATTTCATAAAAGTTACGATACAGTTATCCATGTGATTCAAAAGTCCAGTTTCTTGCACTGAAAATTTTAATTGCATTTATTATTATATTTTCTGTAGTTAACAGGATTTTAAGAAAATGTCCTTTTATACATAAACATAAATATTAGAAATTAAATTTGTTGGTTATTTTAAGTTCGCCTTTGGGATATGATTTAAAATATTTTGAAGTATTAAAATTAAAAATTACGATTTTAAATTTTTGATTTTGTAATAAATCTTTTTTTTGTATTAGATTATAAGTCTGAATATGAATAATATAGCTAGTATGAGAAGATTGACAAAACTAAAATATCTCTACGACCAGTGGATATTTACAAATTTAATTATGTTCAATTTGTTTGTTGATGTTCAGATTTTTTACGGTTGGTCAAGTAGTATGATGAAGTAGACCAGACTGCAAGATCAGCAAGTAAATTTGACCTATGCTGAACCTGAAGAACTCCTTTAACTTACAATCTTTGAAAAGCTGTGACATCAGTAGGGATCATTACGGGTCATTACGGGTACTTATCTTATTAGTAAACATGCCAGAAAGGTTCAAATCCACTCAAATGACTTTGCAGAACGTGTAGATAGGAGGAAGAATATGAAACTGCTGAAAACCTATTCTGTACCTGCCCTGGTCTTTATCAGAAAAGCAAAGTCTATCTAGGATTCTTTTTTCTGGACTCGTTAGATAACCTTGAAGGCACTAAAATGAAAGACCTCCAACATTTTGTAAAAAGTACGAACTATCGGCAGTCACTACTACCTGTCTACCTAAGATTGGAGTTGTATTAATTTTCAATTTCGGAAAAATTAATTTATTGCTTCCCAGTTTTGAACCACTTAAGAACTTACACTATGTAGGATAGAGCACTTGTAAATGGGATAAATATATTTTTATTTCATCAGAGCAAATGCATACACCTAATTTTGGAATGTTGGAACTATTAAATATGTTCACGTTTTGTTTTTGGCATCGACTAAGTCTGTTTTAGTACATTAATTCTCTTACTCGAATTTTTATTACGCAAAATGGAAACGTGTTATGTTATTAGAGTATTTATTTATTTATTAATTCTTTTGCAAACAATAAATTGACACATGTGGAAAACTATTACTATAGTCAGACACTAATAGCCTTATTTTGATCGATGATTCCACATTGTAACACTACAATAAAACTGAAACGATTGCAATCGACTATCGGCAGCATGAATCGCATTCGATTAAGAAAAAAAGTGTTACCGTTTGAAATTCATTTTTGTTTTTAATCTTGTATATATTAACATGTATTAAATGTATTCAAGTAAAGTAGGTATACAATTTAAAAAAAAAAGTGAATTTTAATAAATTCATCATCATTGTGCTGCAACCTCATCCATCCAAAATAAATTAATCTTTAATAAACTAATTGCAATTGTTAAGTAAAGTGAAAAACATTTGAAATGAATTAAAACATTTGCAACGCACATTTGCATTTGCAAAAACAAAACAAAAATACTTCAATGGCTACCCTTAATTTACATTTTAATGTTGCTGTCAATCAAAAAAATGCTAACGTTGAAAACAAACAATTGTAACTGACTCTAAGTGATTCAATCGACATTTCATGCCACCAACGTGCCGTCATTTTGACAGTACAACAATTAAGCGTCATTTTGCGTCGATTAGAGTCAGGGTCTAAGCCTGATTCTGAGTAGTTCCATTTTATTTAAGTTGTTACCATATTGTAGAAAATCAAAGGAATTTTTGACTGGAAAGTAAACTGTCTATGTGGCTCTAGGCAATCTATTAAATGTCTATTGTTGACAAATAAAATTTTTTTTTTAATTTTACATAAATTTGTTTAACAGAAATAAAATGCTTTTAAAAATTTATTTACACATAATTTCTGTCTGAAGCAAATATGGTTGATGTGTTTCGGGTTTAGGCTATGAAGGCAATTTACGGCAACTTAGTTTTCACTTTTATTACGTTCCACGTGAATCAAATTTGAATTTTTTTATCTTCCAAATTAATTGGGTTCTACTTGAATATATAGCAAACGAATAAGTTGTGACATAACACTTAAGTGAGGAAATACTAAAAGTTTTTGGTTTAATAATTTCATAATTAATTTCCAAAGGAAAACTTGAATATATTTAAAAGGTCTTAAGAGTTTTTTTCATTTTCATTTTATTATATTAATATAACATACATATATATATATTGTAAACTGTCTTTTCCTTGTAGTCCATTTTAAAAGTTTTTTTTTGGGAAATTTGTTTTTCTACTGTCATTCAGGGAACATTCAAGAGAAAATAATTTTCTTTTCCATATAGTTGATTGAATTTTCTAGGATGCATGTATCCTGTTATGTCCTTATTAATTTGTTATTATTTAAGTTTTCAATAAAAGAGAAAATTCGGAAATAAAAATATTATATTTTCATTCTTAATATCATTAGAATATTTTATTTGTTAAGGATTTATCCCACACTTATACACAATATTATGTGTGACTGTATATAGGATTAAAAAAAAGAAAATTTTTTGATTTGTGTGAAATTCAATAATAGTCTTTATAGATTAGATGTAAAAGTTCAAAATATTATCAAAAACTTTGATGTTTTTAAGAAAATAAATTCATTCTTTTTATTCTTCGAATTCCTATGAACTTATAAAATTATTTTTGAACTTAAACAAAACTTCATAATAGATATATATGTATGCAATACGTATATATAAATATAAATAAAAAATATTCTGAATATTATCAGTAAAATTTTTAGAAATAATATTTTGTTTTCTTTTTTCTTGTTTTCCAAAGTTTCTTATAAATTTATATATATATGTATATATATGTCTTTTATTCACGTCTCATATTCTAATGTCACAATGCTCTCTGAATAGTATGGAATTGGAGGAATGAGAAAAAAAAATATTTTAAGAACTTAAATTTATTTTTTTTTTCTTTACAAGATTTATTCTTTATTGAAATTTTCTTGAGCCACGTATTAAGGATATTTGACCAACACGAACTACAAAAAAAAATATTTAAGTTAAATTAATGTGACATATTTTATGTCAAGAAAATTAAAATTTATCACATTAATTAAAAAGGATTAACTTTGAATTTTGTCAAGTTATTAAAAATTATTTTATTTTTTATTTTAAGAGAAAATTGCAAATTTAATAATTTTAAACAATTTAAAGTTTTCCTAAAAATTCTACTAAAACTTTAAAATAAAAACTTTAAATTACCTCAATATTTTCGTTATGTTATTAATTAGAGAGGGTACAAAAAAGACATTCCAGAACTCAATATTTAAAAACAAAAAATTAATTAATTCAAAATATCTAAGATGTTTCGTTTTTCTTTTTTGTTTCAATTATCCATTAAAAACGTTCTAGCTATCAGTTAAAAATAAAACAATAAAAACTAAAGAGTTGTCGGATATCAAAAGTAAATGAAAATTTTAAATATTAGACAATTTCAAATTCAAAGTATATTGAATAGCAAGTACATCGCAATCCCTGTTATGTACTGAAAATACTGATATTTTTAAACCTTATGACACTCTAATGAATGAAACGAAAGCATACTCTATATCAGAGGTTATGGGCATTCGATCGCGATCTACCGGTAGATCGCGGAGTATTTTTTAGTAGATCTTAAAAAAATTATTATTGATTATTGATTGATATGTAAAGTAAATTATATTATGTTTTTTTATAATATTTTTATAAATGGTTTGCCTACTTTGATGTTTTGCGTGCCATTTCCATAGTAAAAAAAAAGCGAAGACTTATCATTATAGCGAAGAAATGAAGAAGAAGTACTTTTTTGTAAGGATTAAAGGTAAAAGTTGTTGCTTAATTTGCAGTGCTACTATTTCATTACCAAAGAGAGGAAATTTATAAAGGTATTTCAAGACAAAAATAATAAAAAAGACTTTATTTCATCAAACCCAAAAGCTAATTTACATTAAATATTTAAGATTTAACTTGAAAATTTATAAAAACAAAAAATATTAAATATAGTCAAATACAAATTTAAAACTAGCCTAGTTGATTAAATGAAAAAGTTAGGTTCAATCTGTTATCAAAAGGTAAGTGACGAAAGAATCTTTGACAATAAGACTTTTGATTTATATCGGATTTATAGCATATTGTAGGAATGATTTTGACCTCACCGATTTTCTATCCTACCACTGAACTATTCATCAACAAGTGTGCTAAAACTCTGAATATGGCAGATATTATGGACATAACATTAAAAATTGCCAACTCGATTCGTGCAAGAAATCTTCAGAAGAAAGTAATAGCGAAGGTTCTACTGAACTACTGACGCATATAGATGTAAGGTGGCTAAATCGGGGAAAATTCTTACAAAGATATTGTACTTATCATACAATCAATGCATTTACACGGAAGCTTCATTTAGTTATTACCAAACTAGAAGACAAAAATCTAACTTATTTTCCAAATATGTTATCACAATTAGAAATCAGAAAATCTAAACTTTAATATTACGAGATATGCGGAACAGATCAAAAATTTGGTTTTAGAGTTGGAGAGACGTTTTGAAAACTTCAAGAAACTTGGCATTGTGGCTCCACCTATGTCGTTTCCGTTTATTCCAAATATGAAATCAGAAATTGTTGCAGATTCAATATCAACTTTGCTTAAAATGGGTATCCATATACTTGAGATGGAAATCATCACACTTCAAAATGATATCTTCATTAAATCAAGATTTTCCGAACAAAATGTGTCTAAATATCTATCAGAGGATAAATATTCAAACTTGAAAATATGCTTCAGAAATTTAGTTGCATTTTTTGGTTCAAATTATTTGTGCGAGTCTGCTTTTTCAATATGAAAATTATGAAGCCAAAGTACCGAGCAACACTAACAGACGACCATTTGGAATGCAGCCTAAGAAGTTCTCTTAGCACTTTTATCCCAAACTACAAAAATCTAGTGGATTCAATTCAATGTAGAGCATCAACATCGAAAAGTTCTATAGCTGTTGATTACTCGAAAAAATAATTTTCATTAAACTTAACTTCTCAACTTTTAAATTACAAAAATTTTTTTGTAACAAATAGTTATATACCTTAATTTTCCATATTTAGGCATATATATTTGTTTTATTGTGATGGATTTATTGCATTAGACGTAAATTATATGTAAGTATTAAAATAGTAGATTACAAACATATTTCGGACGTGAATGTAGCTATCTTAGAAAAATTATAGTGTACCCCTTCTCTACATGGTTGTAATTTAAATGCAGTAGCTTCAACGAATTCAGAAATTCTTAATAATAAAATAAAATTGTTACAATATTCAACAGTCTCAATTTTTTTTACATAAAACCCAATACACCCAAATATTTTTATATTTTATATGGGGATTATTTATTACAGATTTGAACTTCAAACTAAGCAATAATGAAAAATAAATTTAAAGTTATAACTACGTAATATAAATGTACGTGTGTATATATATTACATATATTTATAAAGTGACATCATATTAAATTAATTAACCAATAAGAAAAAATATTGGCGGCATTTCTTCTAAAAATTTGTCTCTAATGATGAAATTCAATTATTGAGTAACAACCATCAAAATAACCATAGAAAATTAACTATAGACTCTGAAAAGCCATTGTTAGTTCTATGGGAGTCAAAATATAAAAATCTAAAAGCACGTACCGTGTTAGTGAATACAAATTATATAAATTTAAAATAGAAGGATAGCTTATCCTGATCAAACATCATTGAAGAACATTACTGATGCTATGTTACGTCTTTATTGTAGTGTTTGAAGATTTATAAATCGATATTTAGCAATATAACGAGTTGTACCGTCCGGTTAAATTTTTGATGACAAAATCTTTTTACGTTTTTTTGTACGGATTCAATTATTTTAACATGTTTTTTAATTAATAATAAAAAATAATGTAATGGCAAACTTTTTCCGACATATTCAATGTCTTTCACAACAAAAAAAAAAAAACAATTAAAATAATACTAAGATTTTAAGTTGTTAGAAAAAATTATTCTTTAGTTTATTAAACACTTTACTTTTTAGCTTCATTTCTGTGAATCTGCAGTGGATATTTGTTAGAAATTTTTTGTTTTCAATTCGATTTTCTTTAAGCTCCTGTAGCCTAAATGAAATTTAAAAATAGTTTCCTTAGAAAAAATAGTATTTTTCTTTAAATGCGCTTATAGAAATCACTCCTTAAAGGATTTTCAGGTCAAGTATATTATCTCGTAATTGAATTTTTTATTTGGGAAAGGTCTATAGAAAGTAATTAAAACTATTAATATTATTATTATTATTGAATTGACCGTAAGTCAAATAATTTTTTTCCAATTTTGTAAGCACTAGCTTTAGAGGTTTTTGGCTTAAACTATTTATATATCTAATCTCATTATGAGAATTCCAACAACTACTCTTTATTCACCAGTAATTTTTATTTATGTTTATTATCAGTATTTTTAAATATTAATTTATTTCGATTGAGTCTACTTGATTTGAACACTATTATTTTATCAGCTGATGATCTTCTAAATTACAAGTCAGTTATAATAGGTAAAAATTCAAAATTTTCAGCAGAGTTAGCAATATTTTGAGAATTTTTTTATTGTCGATATCAACTACTCTTTTGGAAATTTATAAACCAGATACTAAAATTGAATAATATGAATCTTGAGAAAATTTTCATGGAAGATCAACCGTTCTGAAATGCCTCAACTGATTTTTTTGTTGTTGTATAGTTTAGTATTTGGTAAATTTTTCATTTGAGTAGGAAATTTTTAACCAAGCTAATGGCAATGTCTGTTAGATTTATAATTTCATACTATTTGAGAAAAAAAAATGTCCTCACTATGTTACTATTATCTCTAAGAGAACTATGTATATAATATTTTAAAACTCTTTTATCAAAAATAATAACTTGGTAATGAAATTATTGTGAGTTTAGGTAAAAATTTCCTTCAGTTGCAAAAGCTATATAATTTATTAAAATGGCCTATTGATCTATAAATAACCTATGAGTAAGATTGAATTTACAATATTGTCAAATTAAATTTTCACTGTTAAACCATGATACAATTTATAAAAATGTATATCACATTAATTTCAAATCAATTAAATACTTGTCAAAAAACATTTAAATTCTCATCATCAATTAAAATAATATTATGAAAATCTTCAATAATTAATAAAAATTAATTTCAAATAAATACAAATTACATACTTCCTTGGAAATAAGATTAGTCACCATTATTTTTTTTTTGCTTTTTAATTTACTACTCAGTAGTTACATCTTATTTACTATTAAATTAATACACATTGAATAACTACATTAGGACTACCCAAATATAAAAACAATAACAAATGAAAGATACAAAAACGATTCGTCATTGGAAATAAATGAAGTAAGTTAGAAAGAAACAAACCAGAATACAGAATGAATGGCTAAAAATTTATAATAATAGAGAAAAACGGGATCATCTCTATTTTGTTTTCTATTATTATTTTCAAATAAACTATAAATGTCTACTAGTATATAACAGATATATGTATGCTTAAAACAAAATAAAACGAAGAATTCGAAATTCGCCCCATCAGATGTACCAGAAAAAAAATAACAAAAAAATAAACCAAAACCATTTCAACTCCCACTTCCGCTTCCCTTCCCCAATTTTTTACTTTTTATATTTTTTTGTCATTTATCTTCTTATAAATTGTTTCCACTCAAATGCTTTACAGCAACAATTTGACGGAAGGAAATTAAAATCCACAAAAATAACAATAAAATAAAAAATAAACAAAGAAAAAATATCGTAATACTACTATTGTACCGTTATATTTAGCTGTTATAATATAAAACAAAGCTTAAATTTTCAAATTGAAATTATACAAAATATTATAATAGTACCATTTAGTGATGTGTGATAATCGATATTTTTCTTACATTATATCGATTTTTAAACTCGATATTTTTGTTAGCCATATTTGAGTACATCGTTATGATTTAGTTGCATCAATCTTTTAATATAGGAATTTTTGCGCTTTAAAAAAAATTTTAACACTTTGACAAATCTAAATCTATTCTAATCTAACACTTTGACAGCAAAATTAATGTAAATTGTGTTGTAGTTTGTATTGTACTTTTACGGCATATGTTTTTAGTTTTTAAACGATTTCAAATATTTTAGGTGGTAGTACTGAAAACTGATATACAAACGTAAAACATGTAGGAATTTATCAACGAAACATGGGAACCCAAATATTAAATCATTCGTTTCGCATGTATTCTAAATCTTTTATTATTTACCTTGGTTATCGTTTTTTTAAAATAAAAATAAATATAAATAAAGTGTGATTGAAAAGTCAAAAGTGATTTAATGCATTATTTAGCATTTTCTAATATTTATGATATTTGATATTTATCAATTAAAGTTAGTTTAGTTAGTTGGCTTTATTTCAGTATTGGCTATTTATAGAAATCGCATATCTCAATCGTCAACTCAAAATCTAGAACTCTCATTTTGCCGATTTAATTCGATATATGTATTGTATCGATATATTTGGTTCCGATTTTTATATGAATTGATATATTTTCTTTTGATACGTATCGATCGATATAACGATTTGTTTTGGATAAATCAGTACCCTTATTATTTCCAAAAACTAACGCGACAACTGACAAAAATATTATTTGAATACATTGATTCAAATGTATTATGTTCAATAAAAATATACATACAAACAACAAAATAAAAGAAGTATAAAAATTTTAAATGCATAAAATCAAAAAATATAAATTGTAATTATAAGTTTTTAAATGAAATAGAGAATTATTATTATTTATTATTATTAATATATAATAAGTAAAAATTGGTAGTGAATATTAAAACTCACAAAATAATGTTTGCTAATGTAACTTCTACCCAATCCAGCCTCAATGGTCTAAGTATATTTGTGTCAGCCGACAGCTACCTACTTTTTAAAAACCTACATTTACATTTGGAAAAATAGCAAAATAAGAATAATTGTTTAAGAAAATGTTTCCAAAAAAATGTTCATACATAAGTAAGAAAAAAATTAAAAAATATTATTTAATATTTATTATTTGCTACCCTGTAATTTTAATCATATTTTACAATTTTTTTTGTAATTTCGCTTAAAAAATGATTGCAAAAACTAAAGGCCTTTTTCATTTAAAAATTGAAATTTTAACTTTTGAAAATTCGGCGCACATGTTGATAAAGCCAATATTGAAGAATATAAACAACATAAATATCTGTACAATCCTAAATCTTTCATATTATTCAATACCGAATATAATAAAATAAAATACTAAAAATATTTTTAAGATAATACCTTAACTATATATGCAATGAAACAAATAAGGAACTTCAACCAAGCGGGTCTTCTAATTAATTGTGATTGTAAAAGGATTTAAGTTTCGTCTAGTTCTTTGTTCAATATAAATCATTTTAAAATTAATAAATTATGATGCCTAATGACAAAACAATACAACTTGGCTGTAAACTAAGTTGACAATACGTTGTACAACTACCCCTACACATATCAACATATTTTAGTTTATTTTACAACCGTCATTTAGCTTTGTCATAAAAACATTTTTTTTTTGTGTAATTTGACTGGCTTCATTCTATCGGACAGTTTTTTTATTGATTCAGGAAAAATAAAAATAAAAGTACTACTTATAGTTATTTACACTACAAAATGTTTGTACAACTTCCCAATATGCACAAAACATTTAATAACAAAAAACGCAATACCCATAAAAACCAAAATTTTTTAACAAATTGTCAAAATGGTTGTAAAGTTGGTTGACAAATGCTCCAAACACGATATAATTTGTGTAGGCAGCAAAGCACACACGATATATTGTGAATATTAAACAGCCTAATTTATACAGCATCTCATATTTCAATATAAGTTTCATAGTTACACACACACACATATTTCAATAATTTATATAACACTACTATCTTATGTGTTAACTTCTAGATAATGTAAAAATCGAGAAAAAAGCCAACCATTTGATGACCTACATTTAATGCCATATCTATATAATATGTATCTTATACATACTTAATTATTTTTCGCTTTTGTTTGTCAGATAATAATTTTCAAAAATAAATTTTAATTCAAATTTATTACAAAAATGTAATCTGCCATAAATAATAACAAATATTTATTCTTTAATTTTTTTTTATTAATTAAATTAAAAACACGTGGCAAAATCCTTTCCGTCTTGCAGTATATATTTTTTTAATACCTTTTCTAATAATTAATTACTTGTTTATAATATAATTTTTCTTAGAAAATGTATTTATATGAAATATCTGTCACCTACAAAATAAATTTAACTAAATAAAGAATAGAAATTTTGGAATATCACTTCCATACTAGAAAAAAAATATCATTGCCAAATTCTTAATATCTCACCTCCAAACACACGTAATTTAAGTGTCTATTGTTGAAAAACTGGATTGTTAATAAAGTGAATTTTAAATAAAATCGAATTAATTAAATAAAAAAAAAATAAAAAAATTATTTGCAATTATTTTAACGATCTTAAATTTTACATAATTTTAATTCCTATATTTCTTTTTGTTTTTTTTTTTTTGCAAAACCATCCCAAAAGGACGATACTATTATCAATATAATAAAACCCTATATAAAATCTATGGGAATTGTATTTTAATATCTATAAAATTTTATCAAAAATATACTGTTACAACATTCTATCAAAACAAAAAAAAAAAATAAAAATTAAATAAAAAGTGACTCTTTGACATTAAACAGAAAAACAAAGAAAATTTTATTAAAAATACTGTTATAAGAAGAAAAAGTGAGATAGATAAAAACATATAATATAGAAAAGTAAGGAGAAAAATAACAAAAGTACTGTTATGAAATGTTAATACCATGAAATAAATCTATAACATGAAAGCAAGTAACACTAACTTGATACAGGTATGTATCACCCCAAATGAATCACCCATCTTTCTCAAGACAACAAAAATATTTTCAAATCTAATATATGAAAAATTTCATGTCCCCATTTCTATCCTGCTTCCTTTTCCTCTAAATTGTATAATATTTATTATTTTTTTTGTTTGTATATTTTTTCTCTTTCATTTACGTTCTTCATCGTTAATACACCTCTACGTTCTTATACAATATAATCAGAGGAACAGGAATAAAATGAATGAAATGTGTATAATGTAAAAGAGGATAAAAAAAGGACGTTGCGTCCTATCTATTCCTATATATCTATATCTATCACTAAAAATCTATTCAATATTTATTTCTACCTGTTTAGATAGCCGAAAATTCATTTTATTATTTATTTTTGAGTTTCTCGTTCAGGGGAATTCCTTCTGTTGTTCTTGTTTTATGTAAATATAAAAATTAATGAGTATCATAATATAGATCTTCAGTTTATACAGCAAAAACAGAATGAAATAAGTGGAAGATGCTAAGTATGATGTGGTATGTATTAAGCACAAAATCCCGGGCTCGAAGTCCGCAAGAGTATGTACATTGTAAAAAGTTTTTCAATTTCATTGAAATGAGTTACGTATAGGTTCAATTTGGTTATGACTAAAAATAAAATGGATCTATGAAGATTCAATTTCGTACACAATTGCAAGTTATAATTTTTGCATGATATACCACCTAACTTATTCACAACAGTCTTGAAAAATGTAAGCAAACTGCAAAATCTCAATGAACCTTTATTTCAATCAGCTCATTGAAACGTGATACTCATTGTAATGTTTGACAATTTCTCTACCATTTTAATCAGCCCTGCAAAACAAATAGAGATACACCCATATTCTGTTTAGGACCCATATCGCGAGATCGCGTGAAAATATCTCTGAAGAGATACGTTTTGTATTCTGTTAGACACCACAGACGCGATAAAAAATTGCCGCGACAGCAAATGTCAAAACAGTCTCGCGAGTAATTTCTGTTAGACCTTTGACGAGACGCGATAGCCATTTTTGATCTCGTCAAAAATTTTAAACGATAGAGTATCTCGCCAAAGTATTTTGTGTTTTGTTATCAAAAAATTGAATTAAATAAATAAATTGAATAGATAAAATAGTTGAGTAAAGATTAATAAACAATTTTTCATTATTTTTTTGCATTATTATTAAAATTGTGTTTTTGTTTTGAAAAAAAAACCATCTTTACTATTACTGTTTTACTACTGTTTATGTACTAAACTAAGAAGTATTTAAAACATAAATTTATTTATATTTTTATTTTTATTTTAGAACTAAACCCCACTAATACTTTCCAAAAATCTTATAAACGATATTTTGTTTATATACCAATAATTTGTTTTGACATTAAAAAATTATCAGTACTACCAACAAATAAAATGTTCTATTGCACCGCTTACAGTGTCTAACAGAAATGCATATTCAGCTAGACGAGACGAGATAAATTTTTTCTTCTCGTCAACGATGGGTCTAAGATAATATGGGTGATAATCTTGTATACCCCGAGCAGCAAAAAAATATTTACAGCTTGTGGCACAGTAGTTACAATACCTATTATAATCCTACATCAATTCTAATCACGATAATCACCAAATTTGAATTCTTAAAATCATTCTCCATACTCCGAAGCAATCTAATGTTTTTTTTTTTTTTAATTATTTCAATCCTTATAGATCCCAGTTCAATATTGTCCTCCAATGGTTACAGTTATCGTCATTTGGAACGTATCAGCCACTAAGGTAATCTTTGTGTGCTTATTGTCACATACGAATGGAGGTTTGAACGATATGTGCCAAAAGCTGTATGACACTGGAAAAAGTGCGAGCCTAAAAGTTAATTCATCTAAAACTAAAATCATGCGCACAACTCACACATCACAATATCCGATCCTCCATGAAGAAATGCAAATCGAAGAGGTGACTACGTTCAATTACTTGGGCAGCATCGTGTCATCAGATGGAGGCGCCGATTTGGATATTGAAGCCCGCGTTAGTAAAGCCCGTACTGCTTTCGGGATGCTTTCAAAAATATGGCAGGCAAGCAACCTATCTCTGCGCACAAAAATAACAATATTCACCGCAAGTGTAAAATCTGTTCTCCTGTACGCTTGCGAAACATGGAAAGTTTCAGTAAACATCACCAGGAAACTCCAAGCGTACATCAATAGATGTCTCCGGTGCATCCTAAACATTCGTTGGCCACAAACCATTTCCAACAGAACGCTGTTGCAAAAAACGAAACAAACACAAATAGACGTGGAAATCCGACAGAGGAAATGGCGTTGGATCGGGCATACTTTGAGGAAACCTGACAACAACATCGCGAAACAATGTTTCGAATGGAATCCTCAGGGTACACTTCGCGTCGGAAGGCCGAGAAAAACGTGGAGAACAACTTTCTTGGTCGAAGCAAGTACCCAGCAAAGAACGTGGCCACAATTGAAGAGGTTAGCCGCAGATAGGAGCCGTTGGAAAGAATTTACTTCCGCCCTATGCCCCACGGATGGGGTTGCAGGACAATGATGAATGGTTACATTTATAAATCAATCCTAGCCAGATGGTAAAAAGTCCTTTCCAAGAATTTGCACCGAAATTTTTGAAGCTTCTAGAAAAGGAAATAATTGTTGGAAAAGTCTAATGTTCCTGAAAAATCTTGAAAACGCTAAATATTTTAAGATGAATAAATTGAAATTAAATAACAGTCATGTTAAAACGCTTGTTTTTTATATAAAATTAAAGCCAGAAAATTTTTTAATTAAGCAGTCAGTGGCAGTTATTGTAATTACATGATTGATTTTTTGTTAATAGTACGTTTTCAAGCTCAGTTTATGGATAAACATGGTGTTTACGATAAACTGGTTGATTACGTAGTTGTTTTCCCATACAAATTTGATGAAAATCATAAACAACTAGCTAGGTGTTTATATCATAAACCACTTCAAAAACATGTAACTTAATTTACTCAATTAAATTTAATTAATTTAATTTTAGAAACAGACATTTATTTTTTTCCAAGTCGTCTTGTCTTGTTTAAAGTCCACAACAAGTCTATTGATTAACACTATACTATATGATTTGGTATTATTAATTGTAATAATTTTCTTTTTTTTTAATAACAGCTTAAGTAAAGACTCAAATATATTAAATATGTTTCTCTAATATTATTATTTTTTTTAAATCTTCCATATTTTTTTTTATTTTATTTATTTATCGTATGACCAATTATAATAGCTTAAGTTCTACTCAAAGACAATACAAAAAAAATTGTTTTATATAAATAATTAATATGTGAACCACCAGCTGTTAATGGTGGTTTTCCAAAAAACCTTGTGAACACTTGACATTTGACTGCCTTATGAACTAGTTAGCCATAAATATGAGCTTGAAAACGTACTATAAGAGACGAAACAGTTTAGTGTGGCATTCTCATTAATTGCGTTTTTATCTTACCGTGCAAACCACTGTTAATCAGTTTGTACAGAAGTTGTGAGCAGTTTGTACAGAAAACAAAAAAAAAATAATATTATTTTTTGGAAAACAAAAATTTCTGCTTTCGTTGGTTTTTCAAGAATTTTACATATTTTTCAATCCTCAATTCTTACGTTTTTATTTTTATGGGGTTTTCCGGGATTCCCAGGGAAAATTTTAAAAACTGTTGAATCCTTAATTCTTACTTTTTAATTTTCTCAGGTTTTTCGGGATTTCCAGGAAAAAATAAACATCATTTTCCGTTTTCCAACAAAAAAAATAGCCCCGGAAAACGAGATTTTTTTGATCAGTTGGAGATCTGACTTTATATACCCTATAATTGAAATTAACTCAAATGGTTCTATTTTAGTTTAGTTTGTTTGTTTGCCCTACATAATTTTATGTTTTTATTATAATCTATTTATGCTGTTGTATTATTTGGTAACTCAGTTATTTTTATTACCTGTTCTGTATAACTGTAAAGGAAAATAATTTCTTTTGCGTGTTTTTGCTATTCTTGTTTTTGTTTTTGTTTTTTGTATTTTTGTAAAGAATTACAAAATATTGAAATGGTACAGGTGTTCTAGATGACAGAGTAGATATACCGCGGAATTTGGAATTTAATGGATGTGATTCACATGGAAATTTTATTTTATTTTTTTTTTTGTATTGTTTTCATTTTATTTTCGTTTTTTTTTTTTTTTTGTTTTTAGTAAGATAGAAAAATTTTCTAAGATGATTTTCTCGTCTTGGTTTTATTTTACTTTCTTTTATTATTTTTATTTTAAATAATACATTAGATATAATTTTGAAAAAAAAAAAAAAAATTTGGAGATTTTTAATAATTTTTTTTTTTTTTGCTTTTTATTTTGTTTTTTGTTTATGGTGATTTTAGAGAGAAGCCATTAAGATGAAAGATGATTTTTAGAATGAAATTTTCTTCTCATTTTAAAGGAATTTATATTGCTTTCTTCTAGTGTTGTTATTTTTATATAATTTTCTGTGTTTTAAGGTCAAAATATAATAAAAAGAATTATTAAAAATATAATTTGGTTATTATTTTTGTTTTGTTTTTGTTAAATAATACAAGGAATTTAAAAGATTTTCATTAAATTTAATATAGGCATACTTTATATAATAATCATAAATACATTGAGTATACAGGGACCAAAATCATGAAGTTGATTTATGGAAATTTTTATTTTTATATATAATTCAAAATCTATGTATGCCTATCTAATGTACCTAGGTTAGTAAATGTAAAAATGAGTAATTGAAGAAAAGAAAAAAAAGTTATAAACAGTACAAAAGAAAATCTATTTAAATTTTCTTTTATATATATGATAGCCGTGAAGACGCTCAGGAGATTTATTATATTACTTAATTGAATATTCATTTAATTTATTTAATATTTGGTGATTTTGCAGTTAAAAAAAAAAATGTGGAATGAATCAAAAAATTTAAAAAAAAATAATTAAATAAAATTTTATAGAAAATTAAATGAAATAGAAAATAAAACAAAGTTAAAATGAATCGTTTTAAAGAAACGATAATGTGTATTTTTTTTTTAAATGATTATGATAATATAATCGTTATAAAAATTGAAAAATTTACTGCTAAATTTAAAATTACTGCTAAATTGTAAAAAACATTTTGTTTTTTAATTGCAGCAGTAATTTGAAATATTCTATATTATGCTTAAAAGAATGGTTTGAAAAACAATGGTATAGTTTATTACATCATTTTGAGTGGGTTTGATTCAATTTGCCTATCAATTACTTCTTTTTTGCGTTAGCAAATAATGGAATATACACATAAATAACGAACCCAGAAATGTTAGATTATTCGTTATATATATAAGATCGACAAAATATAGTTATTTTATCAATTTGATCTGAATGATGTACAAGAGAGATTCAGAAACTTATATCATTCAAATTAATTTATCTAACGACTTCTACTTACAGATACAAACTAAAATCTGTAGAAAAA
The DNA here is from genome assembly GCA_963942445.1 of Argyra leucocephala. NCBI lineage: Eukaryota > Metazoa > Arthropoda > Insecta > Diptera > Dolichopodidae > Argyra > Argyra leucocephala. Next base: position 94,466,396 of record OZ012677.1, read on the forward strand.
TGCGAATCAATCTAGAAGATATCAATTAGTTATTCACCTATAAATATTTAAGTGATTTCTTACTTTCTTAATCAACTGCAAATTCTTTTTAAATAAAAATTAGATTAGCATATTGGAAAATCTTTAAGCTGTGATCAAAATTTAAAAACAAAAATGCAATTGAAAACTATCCAAATATAAAACCAGATCTTCGCTGGTATTATTCGATACCAAATTTAAAGCCAACTGAATCCACTCCAAATATAAAACCAAATCTTCGCTGGTAGTATTCGATACCAGATTGAATAAATAAAATATATTATTCAAATTCAGCCTATTGAAAAAGTTGAAGAACTGCAAATGTTATTATTCTTCTTTTAAATTCATTTAAATACATATACACATGCTTATATTATATATAATTTATGTACCAATAGTATAAATATCTGCATTCTTGTTCCCGAACTCTTAAATAAAAAACTACTTCATTATATTTCTTTATTCTATTTTCTATTCTGATAATACCAAAATTTCACAATTTTTGAAAAGATGAATTCATGCATACATACTTATGGATAGGATATAATATTACAGTCATACATTTATAAACAATAAATTATACAACTATAATATTTCCATTTGTTTCATAAATATAAGTATACCCATTCATGAAATAACCCTGAAAGGAAATTATATGGTCAGGACTATTAATTCTCCTAGCAACAGTTTTCTCCCTTAAGAAGAGTTTGTCAAGAATTTCCATAATGTTGACATAATGTTCAGTTTTTTACCTCATTCCACCTCCTCAAATAAAATATATCATATACCTAATATGTGAGTGTATTAAACTGTTATATAAAGGATTTTTTATCTGGTTAAGGAAAATGTTTTTATTTTTCTTTTACACAAATTATATAGTTATATATTATATTATACTATATATATAGAAAAAGCAGAATAGTCAGCTGTTGAAAGACAAAACTTAATTGTTTGTTCTTATTTAATTTTATTTTATAATAGATTTGTGTAGATGTTTATAATGTTAGGCAAAATAACAGTACTTTTCAACATTATATCAATCGATTGTACTCATAATTATTGTAAAACCATCAATGTCTGTTACATACAGATCACAATAATATTGTTATGACCTATCATTTTCACAAATTTAATTTGTTCTATTGTCCAGTGAAATTATTTAGAAATATTTTAAAACAACAAAACATATTAATTTGAACAGTTCAGATTTGAACAAAAACAAGAATAATGAATTTACTTTATTATGAAAATAATAATATAAATTCAAATTATAATATTTAAAACGCTAAATTATTATAATAGTAAATTATGCAAATTTTGATTTATTTATTCTTAAGAGAGTTGGCCGACGTATTAAACTAACGCGATTTTCAATCCTAATAAAATCATGCTTTCCAATTAAATTTTACATGAGTAAATAGAGCTTTGTATTGCAAATGCACCAGAGCAAAAACACAATAGATTTATTCAAGTTAGATAAGCTTCATTTTATGTGAAAAGTATTAAGAACATATAATTTAATTAAATTTACAAGTGTCTGGAAAGACAAAAGTAGTTTAAATAGCATTTTGCATTGGTGATTTAAATGGAGATAACACAATAGGTACTGAATTAAGAAGAGTTCAAGTTAAAGACAGACCAAGTTAAATAGATTTTGTTATTGACATAAATTGTAAAATATAAGGTTGTTTAAAAAGAAAAATAACAAAAAAAAACTCAACTATACCTTTAAAAACCTTCCGATTACATTTACTTTTATATTATGCGGTTTTATGAAAATAATCAAATCATACTAAGGCAGCTTAAGCTCAAAATTAATAAGTAAAATTGGTTAAAATAATATTTTGACATTACTGATTATTATGAAGCTAGATAGGTGGAAGCTGAATTAGAATATTTTTATAACTACATTGAAACTACATTTTGCCCTTAAATAAAGGAAACATTTTAGTTGTTTTAGTAGTTTTATTAACATTTATTTTAGCAGTGTATCAGTATTCAGTATTCTCATACTCACTAATAGTAACTTGACAATTTAGACAGCATTAATTTATAATCAAAAATATTTTATATAGCACTGTAATATAATTGTTACTTTTTTATTGTTATCAGACAGTTTAGAATCACTTTTTATTTTTCATTCTTTATAAGTATTCAGAAATTTTGCATAATTTTGAAATCCATTATGTACGTCATATACGAAAATAATACGAAAAATTAAATAGAAAAAAAAAAACAATTGTTTTAAGAATTTAAAAAGTTTTATTTAAAATACAAAAGTAAAACTGTTCGTTACGTAACGGTTTTCCATTCTGAAAATTTCACGAATTACTTATGTATATAATAATGTGTATTTCACAGTTTATTTTCTCTCTTTTCTTTACAGTTATTGTTTCCAGGTTTATCTTTTTTTTTTGTTTTGTTGAAAATCATGAGGTATAAAATATAACTACCACCAAAACAAAGCCCTCGTATTTCAAAAAACGAAAATACAAAAAAAAAAAAAACAACAATGATATCCTTTAAAAAAGATTTTTCAGTAGCAGCAGCTTGTTTCAAAATAATTTCCCTTGTAAATTATAAATTCAGTTTAAAAAGTCATATGGGTATATAATTTGTATTACATCGGATGGAGAATGAGATTGTTTCACTACTACCCCATAACTTCAAAAACACTTATATCATATTACAAATATGAAATGTAGAATAAATAAAATAATAAAAAAAATAAAATAAAAAAAAAAATAAACAGAATTCATATTTGATAAGGCCAGCGGTTTCGTATCTTTATAATTCACATTTACATGTAAAGGAAAAAAAAAAAGATATCCGACTTTCGCTCGTAAAAAAAGAATGAAACCAAAAAAAACAGAAAAACACAACAGAGTCAAGAGACATGGATAATAACGGGAAAAACCAAAAAAAAAAAAACAGTAGGGGGAAAAATAAATAAGTAAATAAAAAAAAAAGAATCCTCAAGTGTAAAGATTATGATGGTTAGAAAGATAATGTTTAAAAAAAAAAAATTTTAAATTTATATTTTTTTTTTTTTTTATTTTTTCTGGAAGAAAATTTATTTGGAAAATCTGTCAAAAGTTCACTTTTAAGAGAAATACTTTTACCAGAAGAATTTTCATTATACGGAAATTATAAAACATATATCTTCTAACTTCTTTATGAAGATAAAACAATGTATATGAAGCACGTTACATTAACTGTTAAAAGAAAATCAAAAAATTTATATAGGTTACGTGTGATTTATTTTTTATTATTCGTGGATTGTATTATAATTTACATTTCTATCATAAAGTTGAATTGCCTTTATATTAATTTCATTTTAATCATAATGTCATTCCTATTAAACTTACATATGTATATCTTCAACTGATTTTGCGTTAGAAATTAATTTAGGTTAAATTAGTTTAAGACCAAGAATAACTATATATTGGAACAATGATGACTCTCTGTTGCAATGATGACTCTATGTTTTTCGAATTCGAATCATACAAATTTTTATTGATAAAACTTTTTTCACTACTTATCTCATCCCAGCTGGTGTACATTAAAATAGGATTAATCTAAGTACCTAATGATAGTAATCGATTATAGTTAACTACATTTGTAAAATGTATTGACTGAATAAGACACTGTAAGGTTTGCTTGATGGTTAATAATATGAGAAAACAATGTTCAAAAATGTTGCCTAAGTCGTACAAGTCCCAAATTAAAGACAAGCGGCGCAAGATAGACCCTTTTAGAGTAGTATTATGATGGGGGATAAAACTCACCCAGAAAAGTGTACCTATCAAGCGAAAATTGTATTTCAGCTGAATATAATAAAAAAATATATTTATGTTCACTTTTTACATAGAACTCCTCATTAAAAAACAAAATGTTCAATTTTTTTTTTTCATTCTGTTGTCAAAACACACATAAACAATTTTAAAATGTTTAAAATAAAATTTAATTTAGTTAATTTTGAATATTCCATTTTTCTATTCAACTCAAGTAAAAATTTTATTTTCAATCAAATAAATTTCATCTTGGCATCGTTGATATGCTCATAGAAAATTTAATCTTCTAAAAAATTTATTGATAAAGAGCTTTTTTATTAATAAGCTTGTTTTGTTTCATTTATTAAGTTAATATGTACAACAGATTTAGCTTAAGTAGATCTGTTAGACTGGTTTGAGTAGATTAGATACTAATCAGGTACAAGTTATAACAAAAATAAATTTAAATGAAAGATTTTAAACCTAAAATTTAAAATAAAGTAAATTATTAAAATATTTCAGTTTCATTTTGTTTATATCTGAGATATGTATACATATAGAAACTCAAATGAAGTTGTAAATAAAGTACTATCTATAGTTTTAAATTGAATCCCATACTTATGATGATCTTATGTCGTGATCATGATCATTTTATTTCGTGAATATAGTACTAAGCTCTTTTACTATATTTTCTATAAAATTTCACTCACTACTTTAACAATGATAATTACAATAATAATTACAATATAGTTTAGTGGTAAGCTGTATTTAAAACACTGTAAAGGCATAAAATCAAATAAATGTAAAATAATGTAAGACATAGAATCAGTCATTCACTTATTTTAAAACTTATAACAGAAGCTAACATTGATTAACTTTCAATTCAACAATATTCAACAATATTTAGGTTCCTCATGTAGGCATGGAGAACAAATCTTTTAATTGGTAATATTCAAGGTGGCGTTGTTACTTTTATTGGATGGCGTTGTTACTTTAAATCAGTGACAATTCCGGCAGTTTTAAGAAAACCATTGACTAACAAAAATTAATGTATAATAACAGTCTGTCAATCAGTTTTTATTAATAATTTTATTAGTAAACGAATCGCAATTTCATCTATTTTTAATATCTTATAATTTTTAGCTTATACTGACTTATAGTTTTTATGAATTAAATTATTATAATTTAAAAAAGTTAATTTGAATTTTTTATAATATAGCTAGTTATAGTGGACAATATTATATTATAAAAGTAGTTGTCACGAGCATTATTATTAATACAATTGTAAAATGCTGTCAAAAAAAGTTAAAAAAGCTCTTTGTCAAAATTCTTTGTATATCCTGCCCTTCAGTTAACCTAATTTCAAAATTAAATTTCTTATAGACTTAAATTATCATTAAATAAAATTCTTATTTTTCCCATTTTATGGCTTAAATTTATTTTTACCAGAGAAAAAATTTAAACGTTAAATAAAATTTACTAGAAAACTGCTTAATTAATAACTATAAAATCAACTAAAAATTAAATTACTAATTACTTCAAAAAATATAATTAGCTCGTTTTTGATGAAAAGGCTAGTTTATGTTTAGAGAAATTTGAGCAAAAAAGCACTTAACTAGTTTTTAAATGTTAGTTCTGAGTTATCAAATGGCATTAAAAATTTCATAATACACAAAAAATGTTTTTTTTATTTTTCTATGTAAAAGCGACCTTTCCAGAGAATTGTACTTAAATTAATCATTCTTCTTTTAAATGACATCAATTGCCTTGTTTAATATTTTACGCACAAGTTTTACAGCATAACTACTTTATTACATTCTATTTGACTTATCAGAATTTATTTCATGATTTTAAAAATGTTCACAATCTAAATTTTTCCATTATAACCAATATATGATAAATAAAAATCTTAATACTTTTATTGTTCTCAAGCTTTTGATCTCGTGTTCAGAAAATTATTATCTCCATAGTATTCCGTGGAGCTATTAACCATAATGTTTTGTGGGAAGTTAGAGTGTAAAAACTTTTAGCATAGTTTTAATTCTACCAGAAGTACAATTATATATTTCAACAATACACAATAAAAAATAAAATATAAGGGGTTTTGAAACGAGGAACACTAATCAAGCTTAGTTACCTTAGTCAGTTCATTGTCACACTCATTGTTTGCTTCTCATATTACATTATTCTATTACACAGTCCCTGATATCTAATAATTGATATTAATACACTCAAGAAAATAGTTTTTACTTCTTAATTTTAATAGTTTTCAATCTATTTATTTAGCATCTACCATCTTCGAAATATCTATAATTTCAAAAAAATTGTAAATCTTGTTTTACAATAAAGCTTTATTCTAATACAAATAAGCTAAATTTCTTACAAATAAAATGTTCATATGTTAGGATAAAAAATAAACATAATTTTTAAAATTATTACAAAAATAAATTCTGACCTACTTTAAAAATAAATATCTCAATTTTGCTCCACTCCACTTCACTCCCATATCCTTCGAAAACCATCCCAAAATCAAATTGTGCTGGTAATAATTCAAAAAGTCATAAAATAATACTGCAATTTACAAGTTGCTTATTTCTGTTTCTTATTTTTTTTTTATTTTTTTTTTTTTACTTGTTAATTTCACTTTCTGATCAATGAAAGAGATAACAAAGCGAAAAAAAATTAAGGGAAATCCTTTTAAAAAAGAAATAACAAAAACAAAATAAAAATAAAAAGTAACAAGTTTTATGGCGCCATAAAATCCATTATAACATCGTCATATTTCCTAGGGTTATTGGAATAATCTTTCTCCTCAAATACTCTCATTTTCTATAGACATTCACACACACATAATATAAATATACACATATTATATATTATATATATATATATATATATATTAGAATAGAATTTAGAAAACAGTAAAATACACAACATAAAATAAGATGACAGTCATTTTTGATTGGTGTCCTTTTTATTTTTTTGTTGTTATTGTGATTGTTGTTGTTGATTATCCTCTGAATGGTTAAAAAGAGTTCTAGATCAATGTTTACCCTTTTCATATAAATATACAATTCATTGGAATAACTTTGAATGATGTAATTCATCTGCCAATTTGATTACAAAATCATTTTTGATTTGATCAATACAATTTAGTGCCTGCATAATATAAAACGATTAGTATTTGAGGCAAAACAAAAGAAATATCAGAATTAAAATCAGTATTTTATAAAATTATTTACATAGGACTATTTATATTAGAATATTATAATGAAAGAAAACAACCATAAGTTTCAAATATAAATTTAAATTAAATTTAATAAAATTGGCTTATTGGGTAATATTCTTAAGCTAATTATTAATGAAATGCTGACAAAAACTATTTCCATAAACTTTTTGAATCAATAGGGATACTGTACTTCTGCAGAAGATTACATACCTCGCTGTAGAGCTGAAAAAAATGCAATAGAATGATTTTGCAAGCACTGCAGTATTTTGATTGACACAGTCTCTTTTAGTAGAAGAGAAGAATGTGATCTTCCATAATGGTTTTAGGAAAGCACGAACTGGTCAAATGTGTGGTCGTTACACTTTATAAGTCTTTTTTTAAAAGAGGAACAACATAAAAATGTTGTTGAAATGATCACAATTTTGTATTCTTGTCCTGAAATTATTTTTTAACTAAAGAATTTTATGTTTTTCTTAGATAATTCTAACATAGAAAGGCCCACAACCCAAAAGCAAAAAGGACCTGAAGTAGACCGCGGTATTTTCTGCAGATACACTGATAAATAAATAAATAAATAAATTCTAACATAATTATAAACGAATCTAATATGGCGAAACAATATTGCAAACAACGACATGTGATACCCGTTGACAATTATTCCGGCATGAAATAACGCCGCAAATATTTATTTTTTTTTGTGACATTATTTCATTTTATTGCGGTGTTATTTCAATCATGTGTTTCACAATAACTGGCTAAAATTGAAATTAAGTAAGGCTAAAATAATTAAAAAATTAAATAAATTCTTTTTGAATTTTATATTTTTAGTTTTTTTAGCAGCACACTAGCATTATATTAATAACGTCCTTTGTTCTGCAATATGGTAGTTATGGGTTTGTAAAGTTACAATGCATTCATTAAAACCCTTGAAATTATTTTTGTAGTAGGGGCAGCTGCCTCCAAATCCCACTACTCAACTCATATATTAAAACCCTGTTTTTGTAGTTGGCAAGGTTTTAACAAAAACAAATAAGTTGTGAACCAATTGTTCAGACACCCGCTACTTATTTGTATACACCCATTAAGTGCAAAATTTTAAAAATAAAACAAAAATGGAATTGAGCTCTAAATATTTTTATTTATAAAATTTTTCGAATTTACTTCACTATGATTGGCTTTAGTTTCATCAATTTTGGATATTCCGTTTTTTCAGAATTGTCAAAAGCAAAGTTGATTGCAAACACGATAAAAACTGTTTGAATGGCTTTTTCGTTCTGAGTACCTAGCTTAACGTAATGATCGCGACCAAAATATGTAAATGAAAAAACAACAAAAAAAAATTAAATATAGCATATATAGTATTTTTTTATTTAAAAAATATATTTTGGGTTTAATTGCGGTGACTGGTTTCACGAACGCTTAATATTGATGTGAGCAGTATTGCTTTAGTGTGTATTAAAAAGTTTTAAAAATCGAAGTACACAACAATGTTTAGCTTAATTTAAAAAAATCAAGAATTAGTAGCAAATTTTAACAACATACAATAATATTCATCATTGGTAAAAAAAAAACATTTTACATTAGCCCACTAGATGCCCATGAAATGCTAATGTTTGCTAAATTTCAATATAATTTTTTAAACAATTTTTGACAATGTGATTTCTGCCTGTCTTTCCTTCGATAATTTTGTTATATTGATATAAACTGTTGGCAAACCACCAAAGAAATATACAACAAAATTACGAATTTCAAATCTTATCTACATTTTATCTTAGAAGTTCTGCGTTCCCACAAGGATTAAAAATGAGGTAAACATCCAAATTTTTTTATTTTTGTTTTTCATTTTGAATATATATTAAGATGTTTTTCTCTTTAAATATATCTTATTAAGATGTTCATAAGATAATATTATTTAGTAGGTAGATATAGGTACCTACTGTGAAATTAAATATAATATTAAATATCCAGGGAAATAAGAACGAAAATTATTATATACATCCTTATATTCTTTTTGTTCAACCACTATACGCTTATGTAATCAACATGTTTATTTTGATCCCAAATAACAAAAATTGTTCCTTCTTCATATTATATTTACTTATGACATGTTTTTACACCTTAAGTTTAATTTTCCCTTTTCTTTTTATTTTTTGCTTCTTTTTTGCCTTTATTTTCAAATATCACTATGTAATTTTTCCTGCGCCAGATTTCGTTATGAAATAACATGTAACCCCATTATTTTCTCTTTTACCGTTTTTAAGCGTTAAATTTAAATACTTGAAAAGAAAAATGAGAAAGATTTGTACCGCATGTAGAATAACGGTAATTTTAGTTTGTATATGATATAAATAATTATTTAAAGACTTGATGACAATGAATAAAGTTGTTAATACATATTTATCTTGAATTTATGAAGGTAATGTCAGTAAAGGACTGTCGTTGAGGAATATATAAAATGATTTTGTATTCAACATTCGTGATATTACAATTGGGTAGCTAACAACAACAAAAAATGTCAAAATCTGTGGTTTGCTATTAAGAGATAAATTTGATTTATACAATAAGCATAAGGTTATTCAACGCCATAAAGAAAGTGAAGCCATTGAAATTAGTTAATACAGATTTACTTTCAACTGAGGAGATTTATTTTCAACTGAGAAAATATTTATAAATAAGAAAACAGTTGAACCCCGAAATTATTAGAGGGAAGCAGAGTATGTAGTAACATTCTATAACAAAAATATTTTACTAAGTTTTTATTACATTTATGCTTCTCGAATATTTTGAATTTTTCTTCAGCATTTTCTATGATTTGACAATATAACGCGCCAGAAAATTTTTTTATTTTATACTACAAATGCCAATATGCATCTTACATATTCTCTGGTTTGAGTCCGTTTTATTGCACAAACAGAACCAAAATCTAAATCCAAACTTTCCTTCAAAAATACTCCCCATTACATTTGCTACCATCGTCGACATTTAACATCTTACAACACTGAATTAGGATATATGAGGGCCACAAATGACTAAAATTAAATATTAACATTCAGTAGTCAATTTATGAGCTGTGCTTGAAAATTAAAGAAGCAGCGGAACTTCTGAAAATCTTTAGAAATAAAATATCTTAATAATTTTGATTTTTTCTTTTACAGTTAATTTATATAATTCCACAGACATTTTCTCCCTTATTATTACACCATACTAGAAGAAAAACAAAAACCACCATTAACCCAACCCGCAGAATAAAATGTTTATTTCTTATTAACTTGTTAGGTAGACGGAGCTTTGAACTTATTTTAAATTTAAAAGAAAATTTAGTTAAAAAAAAATAAAAAAACACAAAAAGTCTGAAAACCAGAAAAATTAATAATACACAATTAAAGAAATGTTTTTTAACATAAAAAACACAACATAAAATACAATGCAACAAACAATAAAAGAAAAAACAAAAAAAAAAGCAGCAACAAATTTTTAAATAAGATTTAATCAACATTATAAGAAAAACATGAAGTACATAAGCATGTCAGCAACATCTGTGATCCTATATGTGTACCAAATCAAATTACTTAATTACCTTACAAGAAAAAACAAAAAAAAAAGGAAACAAAATAAAAAGGATTTTATTATGAATGTTTTGTTATCCTTTTAATAAAACATGGGTGAACAATATGTGTATTAATTTTAAAAATACATATACTTATATATATATAAACAAATTTATATGTACATGGATCCAATGTTTGCATATATAAAAATATTATAAGTATATAATATTGTAATTATATTATATTTTATTGTTACATATTATATACATTGTTATAATGTGGTTTCACATATATATAATTGATGTCACATTTTACAATATGAACGAGTATGTTACTAAGCTTGCCAACTATTTGCAATTATAATTGTATAGATTGGATTACTTCAATTAAGTAAATTATAATTAAGAGAATAAATTCTATTTTAATATGATTTATTTAAATTTTAGATATGTATTTATTTTTTCACTAGTCAATACCACCTAATAACTGACAACTTATTATATTTTGTTAGCCGAAAATTAACAAATAGAGTAGTAGAAGTACATTCACAACCGTTACATCATATTATAATAGTTGTATTTTGTACGCCCCCGTAAATGACATTCAGAAATAGTTTGACTTAAAATTAACATATTATACTTTGATATACAAAACTTTCCGCATACAATATTTCACTTAAATCAATCTATAATAATATAAATGTTATTACATTTTATATAACAGTAAAACTTTTCAGCATTCCCAAACAAAATTTACAATTCAATTTCTAATTAGAATCTTTACCAAAAAAATTTCCCTCAATAATTCGAAATCAATAAATTTGGTTACTTCACTTGAATTCAGTTTGTTACTATGACTTCTAAAACTCTGAAATAAAATAGTCTGGATTAGCTCGTATTGTAACCTATAATACTATATTTCAAGAAGAGTAGAAATAAATGTTAAAAGGAATAGGTAAAAATTTCACTTTATATTATTAATAACCCTAGAAGGAAAACAAAACCTTAAATATGAAAATTAAATGTGCAATGCTTTTATATCAAATCAAACTATAACATATCATATTGAAAAAATATGCGGTAGTTGATTTAGGTTTACCGCATACATACAACATATACTAACTGACTATGACTACTAACTCAATCATTATGATTCACACATTCTTTATGAACAAATATATATAATTATAGATATATACACATAGATTAGTATACAACCAACAACATATAAATGTTGGGGCCTAATAGGAAAATGTGGGATGAAAATATACAATTTTTTATTGTATTTTTCTTATTTTGGTTTTTTTTTTTTTTGCTTTTTTTTGTTATACGACTACTACGAGATTATTGTTCATAATTATTTCGTTAATATATGAACTCACGACTTATATAGGAAATAAAAAACAAAATAAAAAATGTTTTTTTTTTATTTTTTTTTTTTTGTGGTTTTGTTCTTCCTTTTTTAATATTATTTTATATCTGTAGATTTTATCTTAAGATACGAGTATGCATATATAAACATAATAAGTATATATGAAAACTTATATAGACATAGCTGTATAATATTATCTTTACATTATGATATGTTAAGTTTCTTGTTTTAAGTGGTATTTATTTAATTATCTAAAAGAATCTCATCTACATTGTAAGTAAATATGTACAGATATTATGTATACAGATAGATGTACGCATTGAATAACTTTATGACATGAATGACTTTGATAAACGTCAAAAAGACATGAGGTATAAATTTGTTGGATTTTACTCTGGTTTTTCTTATTCTTATTTTTGTTTTTCTATTTTTAATTTTTGACAGTTGTTAAATGGAATTTATACATTAAATATATTGCAGGGTTGTATCGTTGTATGTAGGTATATTGGATGTGATAACTTATCACTATGATTTATAAATAATATAACAATATGTGATATGTAATCAATGAGAAAAAGAGAAGGAAAGAAAATCTGAAGATAAATTACGTATAAGGAAATATTCAAATTATATAATATGTGTGTATATTGTTTATATATTTATAAAGTAGATAATATTATGATTAAATGGTAATTAAGGTATATTTATTTAAAATTTAACATTATAACACATTGATAAATTAATCTTTTTCATCCTTTCGTTAATAACGTTAATGAGAAATATGAACCCGACTGAATAATATCGTACATATTATAATAGCATATATATATTGAATTGCGTTTTAATAATACTAATTTGAGTTTAGAAGTAGCTAGATGTTAAATAAAATAACTAGTAGTGTCCAATATAAGTAACAAAATGAGAAATATGGTTGAATATTGTAATCATATAGAGTTCGGTTTTTTTCACTTATATTTGATATGATTTCATATTATATTATTTACTTTTTCCACATTTTTTTTATGTTTAATAATCTTGAAAAATTCACTCAAAATTCTTCTTTTTCACAATTTATTGTATTTATTTTCAAGTATTAATAATTCAAATATTCACTGGCGAAATAGATTTTCACATTTAAGAGGCATAATATTAATACGAAAACGTTTTTTACCTTCTTTTCACAGAACAGATTTAAACCCATATATAAAATGCTAATGCTATTTAATCAACATAAAAACAACATAGGTTTTGCTTTTAGTAAAGCCAATAAAACATTATTCCAACTTCTTCTCTTTCCTTGTTCTTACTAATCCTATTTTTGTAGCATCTAGTTTTTGTGCTAATTATACGTAATGGATTTCTTTGCTTTTTCAAACCTTTTTTTTTTGTTTTTTTTTTTCAAGTAATTTTAATTCATTACTTAAATTTATCAATGACATTATACTTTATTTTAATTCATTTGGTATTAAGATATTTTGTCTCTCTTTTTGAAAATTATAAGTTTGTAACTTATATTAATATTTATATAAACATTATTTGTAATTGTTTGCCTTAAGCTTGAAATAAACTAAAATAATGATTAAAGTCTTCAGATTCCGATATGAACTTAAATAACAGAGAATCATTCCCAGATATACACATTACACTAGCTAGAATAGCAAAACTAAACTTATTATCGTCAAGAGCATTGTGGAAGTCAACATATCTTAATGAAAATTGATGACTGTGTCGTTGGTGTAATCAAAAGTAATTAGAGGGCAACAAAAAACAAGCAAACTAATTCGGAATAAACAAAATCGTTAGACATTTTTTTAATTTATTAAATTTATGATATAAAATTATTTAATTGGAATTAGAGGGTAACGAAATGGTTACAAATAAGCGTAAGATTAAAACAAGCAATGAAAAGTTTCTTCAAAATTCACAAAATTGTTAATTAAAATGTCTATTGTCATCATTATATAGCATTCCATGCCTTGGTGGGTTTTAAGCTTCTTCACAATTTTGCACAATTCTCTTGCAGTCGTCTTCCACTTTATTATTTCTAGATTTATCGCTTCTACTTCAACAATTTCTTCCCATCATTTCTTCATCTGCCTCTATCTCTTGTCCTCATAGGATTTGTCGAAAATAATCTAAGCTGATCTCGGTTCTCTGGCATTCTTATTATATACTCGGCCCATCTTTGGCTCTTGATTAATTTTAATATATTATGGCCATTCGCCGGCTCATATATAGTTCGTCATTATATCTTCTTCTATATTGTCTATTTTCAAATCTAATAGCACCATAGCGTATGTGTCTTTCGAATATTTTTAAAATATTCACGTCATTCAGTGTTAAACAGTCTAAACTTTACATCTGTATGTGACTACCGGGCGAACCATTGTTCCGTATATCTTGTATTTTGTTTTCTTTGATAGAAGTTTGAATCACATTAATTTTTGATGTGCATAATAACATCTATTTCCCGCTTGCAGTCTTTTGCAGTTTAAATGTCAATGGCTATTAAATATGTTAAACAAATTTTTAAATAGTTAAAATTGAAAATATTTATTTTTTTATTTGTTCTTTTAGTTTATTCTGTTGTTTTTGTATTTCTTTACATATATTTATTTATTTTTTTACGTTCTAAGCGCACAAAATTCAAACCGATGAAACAAATTGGAATGATCACATTTAAGCACATATTTAAAGATGCAACTGTAACTAATCTAAGCGCCGAAAGCTAGATTTTACAATAGATTTTGTTGGTGGCAATTGCAATTCAATGTGAATACAGTCAATTACCGTGCGCTCTACTATCTCTTTATTCTCTATGATAACGATAAGTTTATTATTTATTTTATGAAAGAGAGTTGGTCTAGCTAAGTCAAAATATAATTTTCTGATAAAATTTATTTAAATAATTAAGCATGGAACTTTCGACCAGTATCTTTAAAAAGAGTATTAAACAAAAATAAAACTAAGTGGCAGACGAAAATTCAAAGTACCGTACACTGACCGAATTATCTATTAATTTTGGGTTTTTTTCACCTTTAATTTATATTTGAAATTTTTGCATAGTATTCAATTACAAAATTTTTTGTGGTATCTCGGTTTTTTTAGAATACAAAAAATCGAAACTGCACTCTTATATAAAACAAAGACACCAGAGAAGATAATTTGGTTAAAAAGGAATGAATATATCCAAAAACAATTTCTTATTATTTCCCCTTACTATTCTAATTCAAAATATTTTCATATTAAATTATAGCAATATATAAGTAGGTATATATATACGAATATATAAGTGTACATAAGCCATAAATAAATATTTTATATATGAACTAAAACTTTCCTTAAATAAATTTATTATAAACTCAGAAAACTTTTGAAAGATGTTTAAAAGATGCTTTATTATTGTCTATTAATTTTTTTTAATTTCTTTAGAAGTTAGAGTACTATAAAGTTACTACTACTCGTACAAAAATAAGTTTCTCTTGGGATCAAAAAATATATTTTATTTACGTATTAAAATAGGGATCTATTTTTTTTTTTTTTTTTAATTTTATGTTCAAAATAATATTTTAATAATTCATTTAAAATATCACAATTTAAATTAAATATCACAAGTTTTTCATATAGGCTTATAAAATATCTCCGGGGGCGGCGGCGGGTTATGTTAGATAAATGCAATTTCATAAATGAATTAAACAACTAAATTTTAAGATTAAAATGTTCTGTTTCCCACCAAAAAAAAAATACATGAATAGTTATATTTATTTTTTGTTTCACTTATCACTAACCTCACTAACTATGAACAGGATAGAACGAAAATATTTTTTTTAGAAAATTTGAGTATTTTTTTTTTATAAAATTTTTTCTGTAAAAATCAAGCAATAAAAAACAAAGTTGACGAAAATTTTATGGTTAAAAAATGTACACATACATATATATATATATATATAGATATATTATGTGTATAAATGGATATCTATATATTACAAAATTTTAAGAATTATAACTTTAATACGGATTTATTTTATTTTAAGTCAGTCGGGATTATAAGTGAAAGAAAATAGGTACTGAAAATTTGTTAATTATAAAAGTTTCTTATTATAAGAGGGAATTTTAAAATTATAAAGTTTTTTATGAATTTTGCAGTTTAAATTAATTTTAGATAACAAAAAAGTTATAATGCATCAACAACAGGTTTTAAATTTTATTATCAGAAAAAAAAATATTTAAAAAATATATAAAAAACTACCATGCAAAATTATTATTCATTATTTAATGGAATTTTATTAAAATTTCAACATTTTAATTTAAAACAAAATAAACAAAAAAAAAAATGGGAAATGATTGAAAAATTCTGAGAAATTTTATATTTTATAAAATGTATTTTGGGCCCAATTTATACGTAAACTTGGTTACCGACACTTAATATCATGAATATATTATAATACTTATGTCCTGAAAACATTTTGAAATTCTGGATATGTAGAAATTTTTAAATTTTTCAATAATGTTATGATTTAAAAGTTTATAAAATACCATTTTCGAAACTTAATTTTTGTGATATAGAAATAAAATGATAAACATCTCAAGGTTTAACATTTAAAGGTTTTCATAGATGTAGTGAATGTTCCATATGATATGTTAAAAACAATAGATACCAAAAAGAGTACCTTTAAATACCATCCTTGCGAGAATGGGTATCAACAAGCAGCAAAAGATATGTAGAGGTAAATTCAAAAAGCCACTTCAGCATTACAAGGTCCAGAATGCCAGTTATTAGCAGTATTTAATAGAATTTAGAATTTGGTTAACTATGGTTACAACATCCTCTCAAGATACTAAATTCTTTTCACAAAATTACTTCAAAATCCTTTATATTTATTTTTTACTTTATTAGGACAATTTGGAAGTCAAAATTTAAATAAATACATAACTATATATTTCTTTTTTTTAACAAGTAGTTATGGTGTTTACTTATTTATATTTTTTGTTTTCTGGTACAAGAACTAATTTAATGTGGAAGATCAGGAACTAGGGCATCTTAAATAACTCCGTTTTATTGAAGTTATTCTATTTTTTATTGAAGGAAAAATTCGACTTCAACCATCTTATATATCTTACACAAGGAAGGCCATGTGGGGAATATCTTATTTTTAAATAGGCTTCATAAAAATTCTGTGATCTTAAATAAACACACAAACTTAAAGAAAAAAGTACAAAAACAAAAACACAAACAAAAATTGAAAACAAAACAGAAAAACAAAAATCAGATCATACTCTTCAAAAATGATATAATAAATGTTATTTCATTTGCTTCTGCTATAATTAAAAAAATATATGCAGTAAAACACGGTTATAGTCATTCGCTAAATTTTAGTAATATTTCTGACTATAACCGTTTTGTGACTATAGGCGTAGTCAAAAAAAAATTGCATATTTATAAACAAAATCAAATTTAATAAAATATCTTTCGTATAACAATTTCAAACTTTATTTTATTCATAAATAGCAATTATTCTGTTATGTAATCACAAAATATACATATTTGTAATAAAGAACAAAAAAACCTATATATATCAGTGTTTTAGTAAAATAATTTACTGTTGACCTATTGCTATAACAGAATTGTGACTACAAAAGTTTTTTACTAAAACGAATTAAAATATATCGATCTACGTTGAGAGTAATGAGATTTTATTGTGTTAAGTTATATTGAATATAGTGTTAATTTCGTCATAAAGTATTAGGTATTATACTTTAATTTCATTATATATATATATATTCAATAATCAAGCGATTCAGAAAACAACTACAATTATACCAAAACAAATATTTCTTTTTACATAAAATTGTGTTTGAAAGAACTACATCTGTGCAATTGCCCATGGGATCCACTAGTATATTTACATTGCATATGCAAATCCCATAGTTTTATTCAACGTTAAGTATCCTACGGTGTCATACAGTTCATAATACCCAAATTTCATTCACATTCACATTCCTTTAACATTTCACATTCCTAATTTATTAAAACTTCATTGAATCACCTGACATTTCTGGTTCACTTCGAGATATAAGCCTTGTGTTAACTCATGCCTTGAATATACTGTAATTTATGTAAATTAAAACTTCAGTTAATCTAATGAGTGCATCTTATAATATGCCATCCTTTAGACCTATTATGAAATCAGTATCGATAAGTTAGATAAACACCCTGTATATATAAATTTATTTTATAAAAAATACAAAAATCATCCATTTTGATTGAAAACGATTGCATTAATAAATTTCAACGTTCAGTTTTATTTCAAAGTAAATGCAGAATTTATTTTTGTTTTAATTGAAATCAATTATATCCATCCATTCTAAAGTTGAACTCGTCTTTTTATTTATTATATTTAAAATAATTATATACAATTATTGAAATATTCACATGATATCTCAAAAATTATTATTATATCATAATAATTTCATCCACAGTAAATTTCTGTACTTATATTTGAATTAAACAAAAAAAAATTTCAATTAACAAAAATTTCAAGATCAGCAACTTTCAAATTCATCATAAATTTGTATATACATGAGAAATATTATGTAGTTAAGGTAGTATATACACTCATTGAAGTGCAGATATTTTAATTATTATCGCCCACATACCAAAAATCTAACATAACAAAGCAATCATAATGTAAACTAAACAATACACATAATTTTAATACATAAATCAAAATTCATGTGAAATTAACTATTCAGACAGGAGGGTACATAATGAATGAAAACAATGAAAAACGAACAAAAAAATTTATACTGATTAATTACGCAATTATTAACCATAAATATGTTTATGCATACATGTACACTTTAGTTCACTTAAACATAATATAAAAGATTATTTATTTACGTTTAGAATTTGTGATTATCATTTTATTTTCGTACATTTTAAGCTTTTTTTTATATTTATATGCTTGCTTCATTCTGCGAAGTTAGGGTAGCATGCAAGTATCTATATTATATAATAGTACGCTATGAAATTGATTATACTGTAAAAGTGCGCTCTCGATATCAGGGAATATGGTATATTTTAGGATTTTAGGATTCAAGAATTTACTATATCGTGAAAATGCAAAGTTTTTTGTACTGAATCGTAGCACATGTTTTGCAACTTTGATCATACCATCATTCTGAGTTTAACTATTTTTAATGCTTTCCATTACCTTCACATACTTTCTAAGTTACCAAATATTTAAATTCTTTTCATATAGATATCCATTGTATGGGTTCGGAGTTGAATTCTGCATGTTTTAATCGATAATATATTTTTGTTGACCAATATTGTATTTTCTTTAAATTTCTTAAGGGTATATGATTAAAGACAACTTTTGAAAATAAAACTTAATAATTTATAAAAATCTTTTCATTAAATTTTTATTGTATATTTATGTGGTATCATTTTAAAAAATTTAAGAAAAGTAAAAAGAGGCAAGTAAAAAAAAAATTTTTAAAAACAAAGAAATTTTTAATTTTTTGTTCCTGATTAAGTGAAATATATTGTATATCTGGTTAACATTTGTACAATAATTTATTATTTTTTTATAAGGAACCCAATAAATATCAAAAATAATTTAGCTATAGCCTTCAGGGTATGATTGTTATATTATAATAAATACTAGTTAATTAGACATTTAATTATTTCTATATATATAAAATGTTAGTGATGCCCCAGGTAAGTATTTTTATCCAACAGATTTTAAAAATAAATTATTGAAATAGAAACGAAGAATAATTATTAAAATAGAATACAATACAACAGAGTACAAATAGAGTACAAATTTGTGAATGCGGGTGCATCAAATTCATTGGTTTGATCTAAATACAAAACTTTAATCCCATATAATATTTTAATCGTTATTATTGTTATTCTTAGCAGGACTATATCGCTATATTTAAGCATTTAACAAGTCAGTATAAGTCGAAATAAAAAATTTGTGTAATTTCTGATTTTTTATAATAATTTCTTGATTTAAAAAATTCTAATCAGTGACATTGAAATTCTTAGAAAAATTAATAAAGAATGAGCTAATAACACAAGGCATCTATTAATTTTATAAAATAATTTAACAAATACTATATACCAATTTTATCATAAACCAAATCGGAAGCACTGACACATAAAACTACCTATCAAGTTAAAACTAAAATATCAAGATTTGCGACTAAGTAAAATGAAAAGAAATTGGATTTAAATTCGAAATATAATTTTAACATAATATCAATCTTAAAATGTACGAACGAAATAAAATTTACGAAACTGTTGCTTGATGAGTTGCTTTCAAAATGTATGCTCAAAATTTAGAATAAACAAAGATGTATGAATAAAAATGTATCAACAAAGTATAAATCTGAATGAACCGTCAAAAACTTTATTAAACAAACTAAAAAATGAATATAAAAGACGACAATAGAAGCCCCAATCGATGGATTGTGGAAATTGCTTACTTTAAATTTTCATTGTCATCTTCTCCCGATTCACTTCTGAATATTAGCGATCACATATTAATTACTTGTTGACATATTGTTCCCAGTTTCTTGCCATGCAAATCAATTACTCTATGGTTATTACATTTTTTCCTCCAATGAATAGTAGGAGAAAATTGAAATGTTTGATTCACATAAGTAGTCTGTTTGCATTTGAAGAATTTTCTTATTAATCATTCCACTGTCAACATATTAAATTTTCAATATACTTTAGAACATTAAAATGCTGTAAAAAAAGTACAAATCACGCCTAGGGTACACCCTCCCAACCCAAAAACACC
This sequence comes from Argyra leucocephala, assembly GCA_963942445.1. NCBI lineage: Eukaryota > Metazoa > Arthropoda > Insecta > Diptera > Dolichopodidae > Argyra > Argyra leucocephala. The sequence continues at coordinate 94,487,151 of OZ012677.1, forward strand.
TTCACCCCAGGTCACCACCACCGACATGTATTCATTGTCCCTAAATCCGAACAATGAAACATATCCTTACAGAATGTATATCCAATAATCCAATCACGTCCCAATACACCTCCACCCCGCTACGCTATGTTTTAGCAAGGTTTTCGTTAATTAAAGTTTTTTATAGTTATATAAATTAATATTTGTTTTTAGTCTTATTTAGATTTACAATTACATGGAATTCTTTTCATTTACATTAAAAGCTCAAATGAAATGTATTTAGTTCATTTTTTTTGTTTTTATTAAAATAGTAATGTAATGTTAATTAGTACGTAAGTTAGATACTAAGTACAAAATTAAATTTAACCTTAATTTTTCTTATATTTTTAGTTTATTATTTTATTTAATTCTCCTGTAGTGCATAAGTTAGATATAAGATCCCAATGGATTGTAAAAATTTTAATTTTTTGTAAGGGAAAAGGATCTCAAGTTGACTTACAGATTTGTCTGATTTGTAATATTTTCAACTTTCGGAAAGGACCGCTAATCGGTATATATAATCGGTTTTTTAAGATCAAAAATAGCCAAAATTGGCCGAAATCGAGATTTTCAAATGGGAAGGGGTACTTTTTAATGCAAATTCGGATTCTACATTAAAAAATAAGAAACTTTTGTACAGTAAATTTTTTTTTTTTGTTTTTTTTTAATTTTTTTTTTGTTTTTTTGTTTTTTTTTTTTTTTTTTGTTTAAGCTTTGTAGGAACCCAAAACTGAGATAAAAAATATGATAACATGAATATCAAATTAATTTATAAAAATCATCATATCATTAATTTTAGTTTACCAAAGGAAAATATTGAGTTTTTTTGTTTTATTGTTATTAATTTTGAAGAGAAATACTAAGAAAAAAAAAAAAATCATTTAGCACAATTTTCTTATTTTTTGTCGTAGAATCTGAATTTGCATTAAAAAATACCCCTTTTCATTTGAAAATCTCGATTTCGGCCAATTTCGGCGATTTTTTATCTTAAAAAACCGATTAGCGGTCCTGTCCGAAAGTTGAAAATATTATCAATCGATAGAGCATCCTCGATTTAGTTAACAAACTTTTTTCTAAATTTTAAAATAACGGTGTTGTTCGAACATGTTTTTGTTCTTCTTTAAAATTATGATGAATTAGTAGATATATTTTTTTAATGTTATATGTTTCTGAGGGCAGCTCAACTTAAGGTATTCTCTAGTAATTTTTAATAATTCAAAAATATCGATACAAACCATTTAAAAAGTACCTTTTTATATACTTTTATATTAACTTTCCAGTGTCTGTTTTGTATATATATGTAACAGTATTCCAGCAAGATTCATTATATACTTTTGAGTTTTATCTTATAGTAGTTCTAGATGCTCAACATCCACCACTAGTTTTATTTTCTACTTTTTAGGGGGCTAGTTTGATTTCGATAAAAGTATATTTTAAAAATTTTTATTTTTACTTTATTATTTTTTTATAATAGGAATGATTTATTAATATTTTTTCTTACTAAGCTCCTAATGAACAAGTAAGTCGATTGCAAAAGCTACAAAATAAAAATATGATAAGTATTTTGAAATGTAATAGATTAACATATATAGACAATATGTTGAAATAGGCTGAATATTAAACAAAGATTAATATTTAATACTTATTAAAGGTATAAAAACGTCTTGCTTTTTAAATTAAAATGAATATAAAAAATATTGTAAGTAGTATTGTAATAGGTTATATATTTACATGTATAAAACTAAATAAATCTATAAATATAAGCTTAAATCCTCTGTCACACAATGCTCATAATTTTTAAGCACATAATGTGCATCTTCAGTCTAAGTGTACCAATCACTGGCAATCACTGATACTTACCTAACCTGCTACCACCTAAAATGATTTCAAGTGTTCCGTCAATCAGTTTGACAAACCATAGAAATCAAGCAATAAAACGATTTACTCCTAAGTGTGCAAGTTTAAAGCATACATGATTCAAACTGAATTATCTTTTATTACATTTCAATACTGCAGTTCTTTCAAGCCAGAGCACTCTAATACACTTTGGAATATATCGCAAATAAATCATTATGATATTGTATGTTATTATTATTATATAGCTACTATTATTAATTATTGTTATTATAATGAAATATTGGTATACTAATATTCTTTACCAAAAAAATTAACCCAAAAGTTGTATTTCTTATTTTGGCTTCTACACTTCAATACAAGATCATTATTAATGGCATAATAAACAAAGAGCAAAAATAAATAATTAAAAATAAAAATGTAGAAAATGAAAAGAAAAATAAAACAAAATTTCACTAATATGAAAAATATTCATGATTATTCTTTATTTAAATTATAACATATCTATACAGTCAGAGTTAAAAGTTAATGTACACTAAGATTTTGTTTTAGAAAATAATGTTAATGCACGATTGTAAATCAGAAACATAATTTTAGTTTGAATTATCAGCTAAAATGGGATTTATTTGATTAAATGAATTAAAAAACCTGGAAAAATAAGAAAGCAGAAAAATAAAATACCTTATTTATATTTTTTACATTACCCAGCAAGCCAAAATATTACGATTAAAACTTAACCTGGTAAAAAAAACTGGTATTGGACCGGATCTTTCTACTAACATTATCTCAATTCTATTGATGTAAGAGATTTATTCCAAAATCTAACAGAAAAAATTATTTTTATCATACTTGTAAGATTCAGTGTTAAATAGAAGTCTAAATTGATTGAAAAAGCCAAATAATAAGCATTGCAAGAAATGAACAATCTCAGAGCAAAACTTTTCATTCCAATCTATAACGTATGATAATTTGTTAATAAAATTTTATCCAACTTTAGCAATATTATCACTACTATCAAATCTTTGTTAGTCACCATCAATTATTTACCTTACTATATGTAAAGATTCTGGTAAAGGAAATTCTTTTTTATTTTATGGAAATACCCTCAAATTGGTCTCAAACATAATTGAAGACATGAAAGATATTTTTCTAAAACATAAACAATTTGGCGATCATTTTTTGATGACACTTGCATTTGATATTTTTAGTGTCGATGATCATCGACGTTTTAAAAATTTAAATTGACGAATTTTGTGTTTGTTACAATTTTTCTCAAAAATGTAGTTAGAAATAAATAAAATTAGAAACAACGAATAAAATCTTAAACAATATATTAATTAATCAAATAATTGGAGATGAGGATTTGGATTGGATATTAAAGAAATTGAATATTGTTGCATTGTTTAAAAATTTAAAAATAAAAGGGAAATAAAAAAAAGTTTATAAAATCGTTATAAATATTCTAAATGTAATTATTTAACCCTTGATCCAGTAACCAGTAATCATATTTTACTATTGCTTAAATTTTACTCACTTTTACTGAATCTTCTGAAAAAGTGTAAACATTATATCTCAAATTCAAATACAATTAAAAATATGAATTTAGAAAAATAATCTTTATTAAAGTAATTCCCAACATATTGCAATTAGAACAAAAAGTGATGGTGTATTGTCTAAAAATTTTGTGTAATTACTATTACTGCATTACTTTCAGGATGAACCGGAAGTAGACTTAAATTGATTTTATCTACTATTTAGCTAAACGTATGTAAATTTTATTCACTATTTAGGTAAACATGAGTTCAATTTACTCACCAATTTTTATACTTCTACCTTACTAGAACTTCTATACCTCTCAACATTCAAATACAAATTAAGTATTTATTTTTTGTTTACTTCAAAATATAATAAAAAAATGAAGTACAGTTACATGATTTCAAAAAATATATGTACTTCATAGTAGGCCAAGAGCAAAAAAAAATGTATGAGCAACGCCTCTATATTTAAAAAGGCCCGAAGCTAATTTTTGCTTCGTAAACAAAAAGATTTTATTTGTATGGAAAAACGAAGATTTACGAAGATTTATAGAATATAGAGACGTTGGTATGAGTAAAATTTACGTAGATTACCTTTCCTGAGTTAAAAGTTGTAGAGTCGAACTCATATTTTTTTTTTTGTTTTTTTTTCTCCTAACTCTTCTTGGGAGCATAGGTATTCCACTTGACATTTCCATCGTACTCGATTTCTAAGTGCTAATTTCACTTGTATTTTCGAGGCAATGTCTAATTTCATTTTTAATCTGTTTGTACTAGAGTCGAACTCATATAATACATTTAAATCCAAGAAATGCCCTTTCTCCGTAATACCGCTTTTTTGTCGATTGAAAATTATTTGTCATATTTGAAACTAGTGCTAATTAAAAAATTTAATTGGGTATTGTTCCAAGCCCGATTTTAAACACCAAAAAAAAATAATGAAATTCTAAAAATTAACTAATTTACCTTCATTCCCACTCCCATTGAGCAATTTTACTTAAAACAGAAATTAAGCAATAATAAAATTTGACGTTCTTGCAGTAACAATAAAGCTAATGCATTGTTGTAGAGATTTTCTCAATAAGCGATTAAAGGGGTTTAGAATTTATTACTGACGACTTAAAAATGTTTATGAATTTTTGACTTTGATTGTGGCTATGGTTCTGACGTTTTAGAAAAGTACCAAAGTTTTTAATAAAGTAGAGAGATTATTTCTTTTGAAATATGATTTTTGTTAATTAGAACTGCATAGTGTCGAAAAATTTCTTTAAACTACAATCACAATGTAGCCATACTTTTCAATCAGTGTGTAATTATCTAAATACATACATATATATATAAATTTTAATATTGATTTTTAAACAACCAAAAATTACTTAAAATGTGGAAAAATTAGCAAACCACAAGTTGTAAGAGAAGAATATGAAAAAGAAAATTCATAAACTCTCTCCAGTTTTAATTTTATTTTTCTTCATTACACCATTGTACAATTACACATATTTATAAATTTACAATTTGTTTTTGAAGTAGTTTTTAGACTATATTGTTTTTACATAAATTTTTGTTTTCCTTTTCTACCGAAACATTTACAAAACCATAACCAAATTTTTTTTTTTACTATAGGCAAAATACAAAAAAAAAAAAATAGAGTCGAAAATAAATTAAGCCTTCCATTACCTCAAAAACCTCAAATATACATTCCATATTAGAGATGTAAAGGCAAATTATTTAAAAAACATATAAAAACAAAAAAATAACAAATAACATACAACAATATATTTATACTCATTTATGTACGTGTACAAAAACATATATTATAGTACACTTTTATGTACAAGCTACAAACAGCAACAATTAATTTTAACATGACGCAATTATTTTCACACAAACTCCATGTTAGATAGGGAAATATATATTTATTGATTTTCTTCATACACATAATAACAAAATATATGTATGAATATTATATTAGACAAAAACAACACATATATAAATATTATTTTACAAAATGAATACAGACTCAATAAAACTGTTTTTTGTTTTAATAATATTAAAGTGAAAAAGTAAAACTAAGAAAAACGAACAAAACAATAAAGGTGAGAATTTAAGGAGTAAAATTACTAATTTATGATAAAACATGTCAATTTTGACACAATTTTTTAATTATGACAGATTGGAATGTTTTTTTTTTAAACAATGACATATCTGTTGTGTTTCGTATCAATTATTAACTAAGTGATTTACTGTATATAATATAGTCATCTTGAATGAATTAAAATATTTTCAATTTGAGAATATTCAGGAAAATTCTTCAACAAATTTATCTAGACCAATTATATTAGAAAATGATTAATTATCAAAGGAAGAATTGAAAGGTAAACACAATTAAAAGGAGACTATGAACATAAGGAAAAAACATCAACACTTGCACTACATATTATAAACAAGTAAAAAGCTGTACACATTTCACTTCTGTGTGAAATTTGAGAGGTAGAAAAAGAAATTAGAAAACTTGTAACTTGTAAAAAAACTAAATCATACTTGAAGTACTTGTCGTTCATGAAATAAATGTAATCAATAAAATTATTAAGTATTTAGGGCGAAACTAGCACTAAATTATCACAGTTTGCACAAAAATGCAATAATTTAATATTCCTAATTACATTTATTTTTTTCTTTTAAACAACTAATAATTCAAAACAAACTGAAATAAAATGACAATGGGAGCGGGACAGTTATCAAATTCTATTTTACAAACTTCATTTTCACAAAATACTTTTTATCAAATTTTTTATTTTTTTAACTTCCTTTTGGCAAAAATTCATTTGACTATATAACCCATTTCTTCTAATGAGACACTTCGCAAAATATATTTTTTGCAAACTATTCTTTTTACATAATATTGCAAATTATGGTACACTTCTCAAACTGTTTCTCAAGAAAATCTATTAAAAGAACTTCATTTTGTCATTACAGAAATTTAAAAAATCCAGCTCGGAAATCCACCTGTATTAAAAAAATATATATATTTTGTAAAAGACATGATTATTAAAAAAATAAAAAAAAAAAAAAATTATTATAAAAGAGCTACATTTTTGTTTTTAATAGCCGATTCTTTGAAATAAAATTTATGAATATCAAAACTAAAAGTTGTTTGATTTTTTTTTATATTACTGAAAACAAAAATTTAACAGATAGAATTTTTTCACATTACATTTTGACATATTACACAAAAAGTTTGCCGAGCAAAAAATTATTTTATATGTCAAAATGTAATTTGAAAAAAGTCTATCTGTTAAATTTCCGTTTGCCAAATGTCCCTTTTTGTGTAAAGTATGGTTATGCCAATTGTGCAGTTTGCGAAACGTGAATTTCGATAAACTGTGATATACCCAATGACAATAATGACATACATAAAATTTAAAATTTATATCGTTACCATAATCTAATGTTTTAATTAAACTAAAAATATAAATATTGCTTAATGATGCTAAATACTTACATATCAAAAAATATGTATTATGGCAATATTGATTTTACTCAAAATTTATTAATTGTCATAAATTTATTAAAATAGTACAACGAATAGTGTGACTATCTAGTTTGAAGTGCGTATTGCTAGTGCGAAGTACCAGTGCTAGGTTCGAAAACGCCCTAAATACGAACAATAACTTATTTGCATTTAAACATGTAGTAGAAGTAATTTGCGCAAAATACTTTTGAAATCAAATAATATGTTAGTAACGATATTCTTGCAAATTACAAAATATACACCATTGAAATAAGAGAAAAAAGCTTTAACTATTTTATATTCGGCCATTATATTTTTTTACAGTTAATAACCAAAAAAAATATATAAAATACAATACTAATACAAAATAGAATCCCAAACTATCTATAAACCATTTATTCTCAACAATCCCTAAACTAATGTACACAAAATATCAATTTAAAAATAAAAAAAATTGTCACTACAAATCTAATCTAAAAGTTACCTTGTATACGATGACCATGTAAATAAAGCTTTCCTGTACAAATATACAACATAAATAAGTGCATACATACAAAATAAAGGATATAACATTGAAATATAATAATAGGAAAATTTACTTTAAACCGCATTCCAAAAATAAATCTGTACTCAGGTAATTTTTATTAACGATATTTCCTTAACTAAATAATATAACTGAAAATATTATATGAAATACAGTAAGTAAAGAAAATAAACAAACATAATTTTAACCTACTGTAAAAATCAAAATTTTAAGATAATAATTATTTATGTAACATAAATCAATCTACTAAAGAATAAAAGAAATGGAAGTTATACAATTTTTAGAAATAAAATAGCTAAATTCATGACTACAGGAAAAAATATACTATTTTGTATATAAATTTCTTTAAAAAAAAACGATTTTCATTCAAAGCATTATCGTTCAAAAAAAAAATGAAATAAGACCCCAAAAATGAAAACTAAATTAAGTACAAGGTAAGTAAAATAAAGCCTACAAAACTGTTGCCTAAAAAATTGGCTTGTTTTAGGTTTAATTTCATTATGCAATAAGACACCTAAAACTAAATGAAATTAGGGCCAAAAAGTACCTTTATACTTTGAAAAAGGGGAATATTCGAATTCTAAAATTATTTCTAATTTCTATACAAATCTTCTTATTTCATTTTCGGATTTGGAGCCTGAATTCGCGGATCCAATTTTTTAAATTAAGGAAAGCTTATTAATTAATAAATATTTTATTTAGTAGGACATGACTATCTCACTAGATTTTTCTAATACTTGAATAGACTTTTACCTAATTTAATTACCAGGTCTTTCTTTATATCTGTTACTGTAACAGAGTTAGTATTCAATATGTTGTTCTTAAGTATACCAATCGTTATGTTTATACAAAATTTATATATTTTAGAGAGTATATTGTCTAAAACCTAGGTGAAACATTTTATTAAGTTGAATCCGAAACACATAAATCTTAATACATGTAATAGGGAAACATATGTGATAATCTACATTTCAAAATGAAATTTATTTATATGTAATCTTAAAACACCTTACTTAGTCTTAAAATTTAAACCATTGAAAAATATTAATTATTTATTTTTCTGGAATATGTAAAATATATTAAATTAATTTTTAAAGTAAATGAATAGAACATTTATCTTCCATTTTGTGATAAAAGCATAATTTTTAATGAAAAAAAGTTACTTCAAGAGAGAAAAATCAAATTTTTAGAATATGTGTAGTATTTTATATTTTTCCATTCATGAAAACGTTAAAATTCCTTATTTATAAATTTTAAGCAAAAAAAAAATTTCAATACATTTTTAAAAAGACGCATTATAAATTTACAATATAATTTTTGCTTTTATGGTATGTATATATGTAAAACTCTTGAATCACGTTTAACTGATCTAGAACGAGAACGTGAATCGCGTCTAACAGAGCGGGATCGTGATTTCGACTTAGATTTTGATGCATCGCGTGATTTGGTCGAGTGAGATCTGGACCTGGATTTTGGAGGAGACTTAGATTTAGATCTATCTCCACGTGATATAGAACGACTGCGAGATTTGGATTGAGAACGTGATGAAAGACGTGATCTAGATCTTGATGAGCGTCTACGTGAACGACTTCTTGAACGGGAACTTGATGAACGTGATCGACCACGACCACCGTGACCTCCACGTCCACCACGTCGATCTTCTATTAAACGGATTCGACGTCCATTTAGTTCAGCATCATCTAATTTTTCAATTGCAGTACGCATATCTGATTCTGAAGCAAATTCTACAACTCCTTCATTTCTTCTCTGCTTACGTGCATCGGCATATTATGTTATATCTCCTGCTTGCCGCATATAGTCTTTTAAGTTTAGTTTATTTCTCCTGCTAGCTAACATGACTTGATACATTTCCAACGATTAAGCGGTGTTCTGTACGTAAAGGTGCGCCATATCTTTTCATTTAAGAGATTAAAAACTGTAGGTATGTTTCACTAATTTTAACTAATATTTTGATCAACTTAGATTATATCTTATCGAATTCGGTTTCCGATTAAAGTTTGTGTAATATACCTAGTTTTCAGTTTTCAGTTTTCATTTTTTATTACAAAATATATATAAATATAACTAAGGGAGAATAGAAGAAACAAATGCATTCTTACGGTCAGTAGTGAAGTCCCAATGACAGTTAAAATTGCATTGATTCCAAATCTCTGTGTAAAAGCGGTTAGGGTGTTCATCCCACATACGACTTGGAATTATATAAAAAAAACATCATATCCGGTTTAGCTTCTAAGCGTTTAGTGAACTTCACTGAACTTTGTCACATGTCAATATGGAACGTGATTAGAAATTGGTTTGTTTCATTGATGTTATACGAGAGATATATTTCCTTATACGTAGGTAGCCACTTAACATTCACTCTGACCATTAGAATCTATACTTTCATTAGTTTTATTTTTATTTTTAATTTTAACACTTTCTTCCACATCGAAGAATTTTTTTATATCATTCGAAGTGAAAAGTTAAAATTATGATCAGAATTTCATTAGATCAAAAATGGAAAACTAGAAATTAAGTAACACTTTATTTATTACATTGAATACAAATATGGAGTCAAATATCAGTTCATTTTAAAATCTAAAATAAACTAATTCATAAAATTAAAAACGAAATATTTTACATTTCATTTATTTTTTAGTTTCTCTGTACATAATATAAATATTTTCATATACAGATTTAATACGTACACAATTAATATTTAAAAAAAAAAACACTAGGCAAATATGAATAGAGGCAATTGAAAATAAATAAAAACATTTGAGTAAAATAATAAAAAGTCAACAACACAGGTGATTGAGTGATTTTGATAAAACGTTTATAGAAATTTTTTAATTAGTTTTTGTCTGGATTCAATTTGAATTCAAAGAAAAAAAATATTCAAAAAATAATACTACATAAAATTACAACAATAATTGTAAATTAAAAAAAAAAACAAATAACTCACCACAAAAATAATATTAACTGAAGAGTAGTGTTGTATTGTTACTCTATTGGTCAGTTATTTCAATTAAATTTTATACTTTTAACAAAAAACATGTTTTCTAAAAATTTTAAATTATTTTAAATGTTTTTTTTTGTTTTATATTTTATTTTATTTATGAGTTTTATTTCTCTGCGTCTATTGTGTAGAATGGTTTTTATTAAATAGTAAAAATAAATTTTTTACTGGAATTTATTTATTTATTTGTTGATCAGTGTACAAATAAGTCCGCAAGCCAACCTCTTCGAGATGTGGGTCTTTATAACAAATACATAAACTGAAAACTACATTTCGTTTAATAATACTTTTAGTATTATTATCCCCATATCTTAACATTGCCTATTATTTCAGCCGGGTTCGTATAATACTATATGAATGTACAATATTAAAACCATAGTTATGTATTTCGTTTAGAATGTTTAAGATGTAAAAAATTGATATTATAAGATTATCTTGGTTGTACAAATTTTTGTCGGCATCTAAAAATAAAATTTCAATTCTACCATCAAAACGTATAGTAGTGTAAAGGCTGTATAATGGGATATGACTATTTTAGTTATTTCTAAAACAGTAATTTATTGAATGTTAGTATCCTTTAAAGTTTCAGTCTATATCAAATTATTTATGTGTAAATTTAATTCAAATAACTTGTATACTTTAACTTGATGCATCCAAAAAGTTTAAAATTAAATATGCATTACACATCTAAGATCAACACTCCAACTGTTAATTTTTTAACAAAAAATAATTTGAGTGTCAATCAGAACATTAAGGATATTTTATAATATAATACAAAGTTAATTACTAATACTAATTAAGTTAATTAATAATAACTTGTCACATTACCACATACATTTGCAATCATTACACTTTAGATATTCTGTGACGCCAGAATGTTTTGATTGTGGTTTTGAAATTTTGAATAATTAGAAAAACTTTTTTTTAACACTTTTATTTGAATATTTCTTTGTTATTGTGTTTCAGACAGAACCAACTATTATTTTTTCAAATATGCGCATTGGCATATACCACATGCAAGTTAATTAAAAGTTAAAGTTGAATGGTATTTTTCTGAAATTATACCAGATATTGATTAATTTGTATTAGGCTATTTAAAAAAAACATGTTAAATGTTACAATTTTCAACTCAAAACGTAATTATAAAAAAAATACATTATTATAAAATAATTCAATGAATTGGTGTTAATGGACTTGATACAATTGTGCAACAACTATCATATCGTATTTTAGGCCAGTTTCTAAAAGAACTTTTTATATTTTTTTATTATTAAAAATGGTGCAAAAATGCTCAATGATGGATTGAAAATGGACTGCAGAGTAAGCGCGGATAAGGTAGGAGTTTTCTCAGAGGATCTAAAAATATCAAGGTTTTAAGGTCATCCTAAATATGTGTCCTAAATATTCTCTATAAATAAGTGTTTTTCAATCAGGATTACTCGAAGTTATGAACCCAAGTTCATGTCTTTAAGACACAAAGTAATGTTCATTAACTAAAACAAAAATTACATTCTAAACGTATAGCTAAATCGTTATTAAGGCTGTGAGGGTGCTGCAAACAGTAAAATAGTAGAGATTGAGATAGCCGATCTGAAAACGCTCACTTCCCGGTGGAAAACGTCAAAGAACATATTCATTCTTATTATCTAGCCAGAATAAGAGAAATGTAGCATAGGGTGATTACATGTACAACATCTAAAAAAACACCTCAACTTCTAGTCAGGGTTAGTAATTATACATCACAAGTGATTGTGGAAGTTACCAGTACGTGTCAACTGCCAAGGGGAAGGGCACACCACCATAAAAGAAACTCCGATAAAAACTCTTGAAAACTTTATTCATATCTGATCAACGTTAGCTAGAGCCAGATTCCAAACTTTAGGTGAGGACTTCACTAACAATATAATAATTATTGTGGAAAGCAAACTAAGTAATCTAATTGTCTTTCTCAATCGCACAGCGGGACCAAAACAACAAGCACCAGCAAATAAGTTACTCGATTATGTTTACACATAATTCTGTAGATCAATAAATTTACACCGGATTATAATTTGGAACCAATTTTTTTGTTTTTTCCATTTCATTCCAACGAAACAAAACGTTTCTGCTCGCAGCGACTGTTAAAAAATATCTATTCAAAATCAAATTTATTTATAAATTTAAAATTTGTGATTTTAATTAGACACCAGTTTTTTAAAATACTGGCCGCGAAAATAGAAAATATGTACAATATTTTTTTTGCAATCACTTATTTCTAATGCTTTATTTCTAATGCAATTAAATAATTTAGTTTTCGAACACTATTTACCTCAGACAATATATGAAGTGTGTAAGCCACATTTGTTTATCGAAAAAATTTAAAAAATAAAAAAAAAATAATTTTGGTTAAATGGGATGTAATGTCTATGTATATCTAAATAATGAATTCTAAATTTGAATAAAGAGAAATTTTAAATAAAAAAATATATTCAATATTATTTCAATGCATTTATTATATTTATTTTAATTTCACATTATTATTTATTTATTTAACTTAGTAAATAAATAAAAACAAAAATAATATTGATTAATCAATTGCAAATTTTATTTATTTTATTTTTTGGTTTCTATTTATTTATTTTACTTCAAAATAAAATTAAAAATGTAAAACTAATTGGAAACACGTAACTATACATAGTGACATTTATTACCAATTGGACCACAAAATTATAACAAATATTAATAGAAAATGAGAAAATGTAATCATAATAATGAATTTTTATTTTAATAATAATACAAAAAATCTACGAAAGGAACAAAAAAAAGGTGTTGAAACACATTAAAAATATTTCTAAATCAAATCATTAGTGTACATATACACATGCACACATGTAAATAAATGCATTTTAATATGCACGTGAAAATATGTAAAAAACTGTTATTTTTTTAATTATTTCCAGAAAATATATACATATTTTATAATTAACTATTCATAAAATTTTATGCAAAACAAACTCTCGAATCTATACTTAAGTTAACATTTTTGAGGTTTTAAATTTACAAAAAAAAACTTTTTTTTACTGCGATTAATGTTTACTGCGGTACTATGATTAGTTCTTTATACTTACAATTCTTTCGAATTTATTTTCCATTATTACATGAACAGTTGTAATTTTTTATTAGTTGTCAAATAGAAATTTATATCCTATACGGAGTATATTAATGTTAATATACAAAGTACGTGTAAGAAACAGACCTTTAGTTTAAAATAATACAGTTATTCAGGCACTCACAAAAATTTATTGTATTTCTGTTCTCTTTAGGATGAGGATTTAGGACTACCCTTTAACAGTGAGGTTGTTTTTTTAAAGAATACTCTGGATTAATCCATTAAATACAAGAAAAGCTACCAGTTGAGTCTTATGTACTACTAAATTCCTATATGATCGTCTATAGACGCTTCAGAGTCAGATTCAAATCATTACAGTAGAACATGAAATTAATGCTGGCGTCCCACAAGGTAGTGTACTAGTTCTAGTATATACATCAGATCTACCGGAAAACAGGAAAACATTAACATACACCGTCGTAGACGCAATTTTAAACTGCCATCCAAATTCACATACAGCATCTTCAAATCTGCAAGAACATTTGCAGCAGCTACAGGAATAGCTATATAAGTGGAAAATGAAGGTCAATGAAAGTAAAAGTGTACATCTAAATATCTTGTTAAAGAATTGATTATGCCCACCAAATAATATAAATGGGATAACTATCCCGCAAGCTAACGATTTTAAATACCTGGAAGTACACCTGAACAAAACGCTAACTTGGAAGAAGCACATAACCGCAAAAAAAGAGCAACAAAAACTCAAAACGAACAGCATTTATTGGTTTATTGGGAAAAATTCTACGCTAGATCAGTAACACAAAATGTTGCTATATAAAGCCATTCTGAATAGCATGTCTGCTATATAAAGCCATTCTGTGTCCTATAGACACCTATATAAAGCCAATCTGGCCCTATAGGTGTCTTCTAAAAGTAGTATCGAAATAATTCAAAGAATGTAATCAAAAACTCAACGTACCATATCCCAAGCTCTGGGGGATAAGGCATAAAGATTTGAATATATCCATGACTACAGAAGAACTGGAAAAATGTAAAAACAGATATGCAAACAGACTGATCCAACACTCTGACGTTTTGGCGAAAGATCTACAATACAATCCAATAACAAGCAGGCTGAAAAACAAATCGCTAGCAGTCATGTAAGGCAAAAAACTAGAATGAACGAGCAAATATGAATGGACTAGTAGATCTTCCAACTTTTTAGTTTTTAAAAGTTGAATAAACCATAAAGGTCACTATTGTTATAAATTATTGTCATTTTCGTTTAGAAAGATTCAATAAATTCAGTGAATATGAAAAAAAAAGAATACGCAAAGGAGTAAAGTTATCAATCGATACTTGCATAATATAATACAACAGTAATACTACGCTTTGAATACCGCATCAGTACAATGTGATACTTATGTTGCAGTTAAGTTGCAGTTAATTGAACGATTACAAATATTTCAAAATAAAACAATATTGAGACGCATTTAGTTTACATGTGTTTCATTGAAGGGAAAGAAACAGCAAAGATTACAGCTTCAAATTTCAGAATACAGAAGATAAATATGTATTTAAAAAAAATGCATTTTTTGAAATGACATTTATACGAATTGAACAACGGTAAATAAATACAACGACAAAGAACAATATGATATGAAAATTAGTTTTTTTTTTGATTGAAAAGAGGATACTAAGTACTATACTTACCCCATGCCACACGAATAAGTTGTAATAATGTAGTACTGTCTTTGGTTCCATGACTACTAATTGGCTACATGAAATTGACATTAAAACAACATCATTATTAAGTTATTTGGTAATAATCATCGAATCGAAACGTATTTCAAATAATTATTACCCAACCACTTAGCCGACTATATCAAACGACCAAATTCGAAGAAGACAGGTAGATATTATAATATGCAGTACAGTTATTTTTTAACCCAAAAAAACTTTTATTTCTAGGATATATTAAAAGAAGTATGAATAACTTAAAATGTTGAGCAATTGTGGGTGAACATTTTTCTACAATTTTAGTTTACTCTAAAATATTCATCTGACTGAAATTATCCCGATTTGAAATCGTGTAATAATTGAAAAACCAAAGTTTTGAGATATTAAAATTTACTCTAATTCTAATTGATTGCTTCATCTAAATTCGGTTGATTGAATCTGCTATAAGTGTACACGAATTCTATCGTACGAACCTGAAATCAAGTGAAATAAATTTCGGAAACAGTCTGAGAGGTATTGTAATTAGTGTAATTTCTTATATATAAATTATGAAATAACTTCAAATAGCAATAAATTAAAAAAAAAGCAACCACATCAATTTGTATATATAGTTACATATATATATAACAATTTGTATATGTATTGGAGCGTTCCGTCAAACATAATATATCCATCCATCCATCCAGATAAATGCAGAAAACTATATAATATGTAATTCTAGAGATTGTTTATATTATTTATTTATTTATTTATTTATTTATTTCGTCTACAAAGTTAGATCTTACAGACTAGCAACAAAACAACAACTATATATAGATATCTAATTATCTATAGATTATCCAATTTATTGCTAAAATACTTAATATAATTTTAAATTTTATTTGAGGATGCAGTTACAACTTTCTCTAAGAACGAGTCAATATAGTTTGGGTTCTAGATTTCAACATAATAAGTTCTAATATAAAATAACAAATAAATTACTAGAAAAAACGGTGCTAATATAATAAATGTTTGAGCTTAGGATATCTCAACAATGAACACCTGCAACGTCAACACCAGCTGTACATATTCTTTAGTTGTATATTTTGATGGCTTTTTTACTTTTACCACTCTCTTTGACCACCAAATATTTTATTGGCCTAATTTTGTTCTTTACTAATAATATTATGATCATCGTATTAAAACTATTTTAGTTAAGAAGAAATCCAATTTAAATTTCCGGGTCAATTCATTTAATTGTTGCAATTTTGGTTTGTTTGATTTTTTTTTCTTGTTGTTTTGGTAAAAACATTTTTTGACATTAGGTAGATATTATTTTTTTTTTTTGTTCAATTAAAAATATAAAATTAGATTTGGATTTAAATATTTGAATTTCAAATTTAAATAAATATTTTTCTACTTTTTGTTTCCACATGAAAAGTTAATCCCATAAAGCTTATTATAATAGTTTTGAAAAGTAGTTAATAAAAATAAATAACAACAAAAAAAAAAAGAATAGAAAAAATTTGTAAGTGGAATAATTAAAGGTAATAAATAAAAATACATAAAAATTAATTAATTTTTAAAATATATACAAATATTTTTTTTTTTGTAAATTAACTACAATACTTTTTGTTTAAATAATAAATTAATTATTCATTATGTATTAAATTGAATTATTATTATTATTTAATTCAAATTATGTCAATATTGGTAATTTTAAATACAAAATAATTTCTGTAAATTTTTTAACTGTTTTTTTTTTTTGTTTTCGTCTATTTTTAAATATTGTCTGATTTTTTAAATTTACTTTTTTCTATTTTATAGAATATTATATTAATTTAATTAATTTATAAATTAAAATATTTTATATATATTTAATTAACGTACTTTTACTTATTAAATATTAATTTATATTAACAGTTTTTCCTGACTGTTTAGTTTTTTTCAAAATTATCTAATTTATTTGTTTTAATACAATATAGATAAATTATACAAACATTGGGTGATTAAAAATATTCACAAAATAATCCAGTAAAAACCACATTAAAAACAAAATGTTCAAAAATTAATGAGTTGAAAATTACGCACGAGAAATTTTATCTGACAAACGTTAAGGTAAATAATTACCAATAGGAATTGAGAAATTATAGGTACGTTTAATCGGTTGAATACTGGCTTATTAGGATTGAATCCATTGATAGATCTTTTTAACTTGTCTTGAATGTGTTTTTTCAATTTATTTTGAATTTTAACACCCCCCTTTGAGACTTTTAACTACTTGGCGTATTCATTCAATTGGAAATGATTATTGGATTGTATCTTTTTTAGTTTGATAGAAATTATTTTCTAAGCAAAATTAATAGTTAAAGACATTTTAATTATTATATTTAATTTAATTAAATTTTGTCTTCAGTACATAACTAACTACTATATATTTTTTTTATTTAACTATTTTAGTCTTTATTAATTAATTCGATTAAAATCTACAATAATTTGTACAGTACATATTAAATTTCTTTAATTTCGGATAAATAAAAATTATTTGTTTTTTCTTTCAGATAACTTCGATTGTATTAAACTTCGGTAAGTTACAGAAAATTTTAATTTTAAAAACATAAATAATTTTAAAATAAAAGTTAATAACTGAATTTCAGATCCCATTTTTGAATTTAGATTTTCTAAAAATTCAACAGAATATTGACGTACATTAAAATATACCCTAGTATTCGTAGCCACAATTGGAAATAAAAATATTGAACTGGAACTGCCTACATTAAAATTTCAAAACTTTAATAGGTTAAAACTAAACAAGAACAAACATTTTTTTTAATTCTATTAAATTTTTAATATGGATCTAGTACACCATTATTATATTATATGAACTACTTTAATTATTAATTTTTACCACAAATTTCTAATTTCTAAATCACTTTTCAATAAATATATGTTTTTTGCATTTTATTCATTTTAATTCAATTCTCAGAACATAAATCTAGGACATTTCCATATAAAAAAAATGCTCGTAGGTATACAATATATGTACCACATTCTATACGTATACCGACGTTGTATATAAAAATAATTTTAACAATGTACATACCATCAATGTTAATTAACTTTCATTAAAAAATATTTTAAATAAAATTGTTGTTGTTGATGTTTTTCATTTTAATATTATTATATTCAGTACACAATGCAATGCAACATTTTGTAATTATTAATAAAATATATATATACATATAATAAATTCAAATATATAAAACTAGTTACATGCACATATTTACAGTACGAGTATATATATACATAAATATCCTTTACACATATCCTTTTTTTTTTTAATATAAAAATTTTATAAAATTCATCCTGAAATTTATTATAGCATGAAGTTGAATGTACTTTTATGCATATGTCGAACGGAGATTTTCATGCATATCCATGTGGGTTAATCACGTTAATTAAAAAAGGAACATCTTTATAATTACAGGGTCGTTCAAATGTACTTTTAAAATTTTATTTTTCTTCAAAATAAAGTGATGTGGCAAATATTCAATTTTTTCCAACAACAGAAAAATGTGTCAAGTTTGTAAATTCCAATTAATGACAATTTTTATTTTTTACTTTAAAATAAAAAATATGAGTATATGTAGAACGCCTATCATTCAACCGTTAGGATAAAATAAATGACAAAAAAAATATTAGTGAAGCTTCAACTTTGCAAAATAAATAAAATGGAACTACGTTATTTAAGAATGCTTATTGCCATACAATAGCAACATTTAATGAATCGAAAATGGCATAGAAATACTTATATCGAAATAATGTTATTCGATTTTAATAACATTCAATTTTACAAAAACGTCAGTATCGCACTTAATCTACGAAAAATTAATTTTACCTAAGTTATACTGTCAACATAAAAAATAAATGTAGACACCATCAAGGCACCACTTGCTGAATTCAGCATTATTTTGGGATCTAGATTATACTTCACCTTGAACCGATGCTTATGGTAGTGTCACTATAAAATTAAGCATGTTGTGACATTTCTTCTAATATTCAAATTCTATAACTGATCTACTTATGACATCTTTTCAACTAGTTACTATAATTTGTTATACCTATATAAATGTTCTGGAAAACAGTTTTACCATTTTCTCCAAATTGAATTAGGAACTCTTTTCATTGAATGTGATTTAACTGAATGTAAATAAAAACATATACTTCTTATTTAGTGGAAAAATCAATAGAATGTTCACAACCCAACTAAAACTCTTTATAGTTAAGGTAAAAATTTCTTTGTGTGAGTATTGTTTATGATAAATTATTAAAACTTATCAAAAACTTTGAAAGAAATATGCATGACGGATCGAATTATATTCTCGCCAATCTAAAAAATAAAAATTAGTTAGAAGCTTATATAAACAACTGAAAAATAAGTTGAATCGAAAATGTCTTCCATCAGCAAAAACAATCGGAAATGTTTATTATTTAAAAAAATATTCAAAAACAAAACATAATTAACCCGAACTAGCACCCCGAACTAAATGATGATATGAATAAATAAGAACGTAATCTACCTAATCAACTCATAGAAGATTGATTAACATGGCACTAATCATGATAGAAAAATCTACGGAATTGAACATCTTAGTACAGCGGTCAATTCACCTTCTACAACTAATTTTCAACGGTACATATTAAAGATGGCACAACAATAATTCAAAAGTGGTTAATTTTGTCAACTATTGAATTTATACCTGATACTCACCTACATAAAAAAAAACAATACTTAAAGATGATTGGAATGCCCATTTTTTAATTTGTCAATACAATTAAATTTTAAAACAAAACAAGGAAAATCATAATATAATAACAAATAAATAAAAGTAAAAATAAATAAAATATATTTTACCTGATTTTATCACAATCGTTGAAATAATAATTACAAATGAAATCCATTTTGTTGTTGATGCTGATGATAACGAGTAATCCATGTTAATGGTAAATCGTCAAATCAATAAAATTTATTTGATTATTTCGTATATATATATAAAAATATATATATATTTTTTTATTTAATATTTTGTTCGCTTATATTTTTATTATATGTAAATGTAATTATAGTCATTGGTTATTTCTTTTTGTTTTATATACATCATATTATATATATTCGTATATTTTTTAATTTTCGTTATTAAATAAATACATACATATATTAAAAAAATATATATATTTTTTTTTATTTGGAGCAAAACTTATCGTTATTCTTCTTTAATTTGTTTTTTTAATATTATTTTTTTATAATACCGTTTTCTTTTATACTTTCATTTCACTCTTTTGATTTCTTTTATTAATTATTTGTTTATTTATTTTAGCTTTTTATGTTCAATTTTTGATTATATTTTCGTACTTTTTTTTTATTTTTTTTTTTTATATTTCGAACATTTGCTCTTATATTATTTTTTACGCTTTTCTTATTTTCTTTTGTCATTTGACGTGAATTTTAATTACGTTCAGAAAAAAGTGCAAAACAACAACACTGAATGGTAAAAAGAAAACCAAAACAAGAATAAAAATAACTGAATAAAATTTTTCATATGTTAAGCATATAACTGTTCAATTTTGATACCGTTATACCATTGAACATTCATTGCACAAGTATTTTTATAATTAAAGGACGTTTATTTTTCTTCTCTTTTTTTTGCCTTATAATTTCTTTTTTTTTTATTTTCATTTTTTATTTCAGTTTTTTTTTTTTTTTTTTTTTAATTAAACTGAAAATATTGAACACCTGAACTAAAAAAGAAAAAAAATAGAAAAATTAATGTATAAAAAAAGATGTCATTTTTTTTTATTAATTTTTAGTTTTCTTAAAATCACAAAAATTAAATATTATATAAAAATGATTTTTTTTTGTGTCCTTATTATTATTTTTTAAATGTTCATTTATTATAAGGATATCTATTGAAGAGAAAATTGTTAAGGTAATTGAATAATTGTGAATAATTGTGAATAATTTATAATAAAATGTATTTCGGAATGTAATAATTAATGAGTAAAATGTTAAGTTTGTAGTTGTACTATGTACTCTGAAATAAAAAATTAATTTTTGGAAAATTCATAAGACTGGAAATATATAGGTGTTCATAGGGCTGTAGAGATTTATAAGTGGCCGTCAGTAATAGAAATGATTTAATCATGTATGGTCAGTTTCAATTAATCATTAAAAAATTTCAGTCGAATCAGTCCAATATCATATATAAATTTATAACTTTTAACAATTCAAATTGCTGATTATATTTTAAAGTTTATTTGACTAACTATGACTCTTTTGAATATGATGGCTATAATCGCAGTTAAATGAAATTGTAAATAATCGTACATATAAGTTTATTCAAAGATAATGTAAAGCTTAAAATCAGTATAATGACAACATATATATATATATATATATTTTTTTTACAATCTTGATAGTAGCTTAGATAGAATCACCTTTTCACGCTTAATTAGGTGCGGTACTGGAATTTTACATTATACAATATCTACAATATTTCGAGTATTTATTTAACAAATTACTGGCTTATCTGCTCATTAAATGTGGAAAACTACTGCTATTGTCAGGAACTAAGCCTTCTTAAATAGAATAGTTTTATTTTATTTAATTTGCTACCAGATTATTCTCATCTGGAATTACACAGATTCGTCATTGCATTGTCAAAATGTTCTCAGCATACTTTATCAAAAGCTTTTTCTAAGTCTGGAAAACCTACGTGAAGGTGATAATTCTTAGGGGTTGAATAGTATTATAGATCTAAACTAAACATATTTAAATTTATTCTAAAGTACAATAATTCTCTCTACATATACATACATATTATTATATATTTTATTATATGTATATACATACATCAAATTACCAACAAGCAGAAAATATACTCCATTTATAGATAATTAAACTACTTTTAGTATATTTTTGTTTCAGAATGATAATAACAGACTCCAATATATTTCAAATATATCGTAAAATGTATAATACCCTTAAGTTAAACCAAACCAATTTATATATATAAAACCAAGATAAACAAAAATTAATTTCAATATAATAAAATTCAATTAAAATTTTGACAAAATATAAATGTTTCCATTAAATTTGAAAAAAAAAATTTAATTTTTAAACTCATTTAAATTAAAAAACAATGTTTTTTTTTGTTATCTCATTTATTTATTAATTATTTTTATATTTATTAATATTTATAATGGCTTTACAAGTAATTAATAAATATCATTCAAATATCCATATATCAACAACACTTTAATATTAATTAAAAAAAAATGTTTAATACAATAAATTAAAAAAAATTTTACATATTACATATTTTATTGCCTATAATTAAATTTGGCTTATTCATAAGATCCGTATTGGCAAACCAAACTATATTAAATTATTTGAAACTATAAGGAATCTAAAACAACTTTAGAATACAATAACCTTTTATAAAAATTTCCCATTTCTTTCATTTTAAAAAATAACTTGAAAAACCGTTTATAAAATTTATGAAAAAAAAATAACTCTAAAATATTCCCATTTACAGTCATTGCATAATCCTCTAGTCACAAAAAAAAAATAACATTTTTAAAAGTTGTTGACTTCTTTAAAAATATACTTTATTAATCAATGACAATTTCTCATATAAAAATTACACACACCTATACATATATTTTCATTCCACATTAATACGAAGAGCAATATCTACCTATATTCAAAAGTCCGAATCATATTTAACCTGAAATTATTAACCGAATCATAAAAACCACTAATTTTAACAATTTCATAATTGTGGCGTGAAACCTAAACTCATCAGACATCATGAAAAGATACAATTCTACACAAATAGCAACAACAATATATGTACTTTCGTCAACATAATAATAAAATCAACAAGCAACAAAAATTTTAATAATAAATAAATTTCTTTCTTTCTCTTTATCAAATATACGAAAATTTATTTAAGAAGAATTAACAGAAATGACATTAATTACCTGCCTGTCATACCACTTAAACCACCTATGCTTATCAAGTCATGAATGAACTGACTACAAAATTTTCTACAAAAATCAATACAAAAAACAAATAAAAACCTTGAACAACACAACACAACACTAGAAAAATACAATTTAAATGACTACAAAACGTAAGAAACCATCTGAAATTTGGTTAACTACTATGTATACCTAAAGTAAAATAATAATAATAATCACAACACAATAACAAGTCAACCACACCACAACAGTACAACGGTAAATGGTCAATGTAAAAATAACTATTAGTGATTTTATGAAAGCAATATATTCTATCTCTCTCTATTTCTTTCTCCATTTATTTCTCTATCTTTTATTTTCATTTCATAATTCAGTATCTATCTACGAATTAATGTTAAAATTAAACAGAAAAAGAAAATGAAAAAAATTTCAAAATATAGATAGATAGATAGATACATAAGGCAACATACCCTATGTAGCCTTCATTTACTTATAATTTGGTTTTGATTGAATACTGTGTAGTTTCAGACACCTAACGATTGTGTTTGTAAATAAATAAATATACTTATTATGTAGGTAGACAGACACACATAAACATCTATTTTAATATTTTATGCAAATGTATCAGTTTTATTGCATAAATGCAAACCGTTATAATAATTATGTACATACATGTATCTATGTGGAATAGATGAATCTTTGTGATGAAAATTAGTTCGAAATTAGTATCAATGTGTATAGTAATAAAATTATTATAGTATAAATAAATACAATAGTCACATAGGTTTCTCAATTTTAGCAAAAAAAAACAAAAAAAACAGACAAAGGTGTAAAAAGAAGATTTTGAAATGAGAAATGAATGAAAGAGAAAGACAGTATAATAAAGAATAAAAGTTGTATTTTGAAAGGAAAGAAAACTTTTGTTTTTATTAATTTTGCAAATTTTGTTCACATGAAACTATAATACTGTTTCTGTTCGCTGTTACTATTGCTAACGCTGTTGAATTTTAATTAAGAAATATTTTTTTAAGATGAATAATTAAAACAATTGCTAGCTTCGGCAAAAAATTAATTTCTTGGTTTTTTAACTCCGTGCAATATTGCATTGTTGTACAGATAATGTGTAAATACCAATGTTGCTTGCCATAAATTACTGTACAGATTCAAGTACATATAGAATATCATACATTCTACAAATATTTGTATGCATAAATATAAATATTATTGTGTGCAAGGCAATGTATATACCACGGAGAAAATTGAAAACTACGGAAAGTTATTATGAATAATTATGATAAAAAAAATTACATTAATACATAAAACAGAGTGCCACAAATTGTTTATGTTGTGTAGCTCATACAAAAAAAGTATTCTTTATAATTTGCTAAAATTAAGAAATTAAAAAAATAGTTAATAGACATGTGATTTTATAGACAAGAAAATTGATTGTTGATGATAATAGACAGAAAGGTGATTTTTCTATGCACTGTAGAGGTCAAAGCTTTGTTGGAAGCCAGACCAACATATTAAGATTTTAGAAAATTGGGTATGAAAAAATATGGGCTTAAAGATTTCAATAAAATTTATTTTTAATAAAATATACATCACTTACATCTATTCATTTGATGTACAGAATATTGTTCTAATTAATAAATTAGTTTCTATTGCTTTATCCTTTTCATGAAAATAATATACAATTACTTATATCTCACAGATACCGAATAATAGACAATTTATTACATTATCTTAATAAATTTTCCTTTATTCAGTAGATTTAAACAGTTAAAACGTTTCAGACAGCTAAAAGGTAAAGACTAAAGAATTTGTTAAACGGTTACTCAAATTTAATTTGCAAACAGTATCTTATTAATGCTGTTATTTCTAGACTCATTAAAAAATAAATAACAAGAACACTAATTCGAATGCTAAGTTGATGTACATATTTTATTTTGTGACAACTAAGTACTTAATTTTTTATTTTGTACTTTTAAGAACTGTTGCATTCACAATTAAACTGTGAATTTCTGGTGTAGAAACTACATTATTACAATATGATATCAGTTTCAAAAGACTCTTGAATAAAATTATAATTCTTTAAATGATCACTTTGTAATCCTTACAAATTATATTAATGGACCCTATAAGCTTGGAATTGGAACACTATTGGAACATATCTATTGAAAATTGTCAAATTTTGTGCTAGAAATTGACTGCAAAGTATATGTATAGTTATACGACGCAATCCTAAAAGTAATTTTAACATATAGCTGCCAATTACAGGGAAGCACTTTTAGAAGTAATGCGCAATTACAATGATTACGATGAAATCTCTTAAGAATCATAATTCGAACTTATTGGTACCTAAAAAAGTTATATACAAGGATATTAGTACATATATATGTTTGTGATTGACCACCAAAGACATTAATACTTTTTTAAATGTTAAATTATCCTAACTATCTAACGCCAATATTTTTATACTACCCTGAGTGAACAGGCTAAACAGAAGTAGTCTAGCAGTATAGATGTAGACTAGCTTTGGTTTTTTTTACAAAACTATCGTAAGAAATAAGTACGAAAAGTTAAAAATGTAAATTTTAAAATTTGTTACTTATTTCATAATGACATTTTCTGAAAAAAGGGTATTACTACATTTAATTTTAGTTAAATTTTCTGGAAAAACTTATATTTGCTTCGTTCGGAAAGTTTACTATAAAACATTTCAAACTTATTGCCTATTTAATCCATTCGTACTAATCTTATTAAACCGAAATAAAATCTCAATGTTCTTTGAAGCTTACCAAATTTATTTGATTTCGTGCATATTTTTTTCGATCTTATTTCACAGCAGAAATTGAACACACTAACTGTTATACGCAGATCCTTAAACTAATAATCATATACAATGACTTTTATAGGTACCTCTACTAATTTTAAATGTGGAAAACTTCATCTATTACGCAATAATTTCGCAATTAAATGTATTTACCCAATTTATATAACAAATCTTTTTTCGTAACGGTGGCAAATTTCGTAATAATGCTTTTATTTTGAGTTTTAATTTTTGAAAAAAAAAAGACAATATATATAAGAAATAATACAGTAATTTCGCAAGTCATAGCAATGGTGAGTAGTAGAAACCAAGTTATATCTCTATATAAATTCAAATAAAATTTACAAAATATATGCCTCAAGCAGTATACGAACTGGAGTACTGCAGTACTCGAGTATAGACATAATACAGAATATCGCGTGATAAGCGCAACTAATTTTTAATTACAAGATTATATCTCCTAAATTTCGAATTTGCTATATAAGCTGGATGGTGCTGTCGTTAGGGGCCTGCATTCCAATCGAAAGATCACAGTTTCGATTCCCGATGAAGCAAAAAAATGAATTATTGGTTTTTCGACCTGGTCTGGCCCAGTACCCTTTGTCATTGGGATATAATAAATGACAACAAATAATTGAGAATATAATCTGTTAGCAAATTAAGTAAAATGAAACTATTATATTTAAGAAGGCTTAGTTCCGGACAATATCAGTAGTTTTTCACATTTAATGAGTAGATAAGCCGGTAAATTTTTAGTAAATACTGTATAAATAAATGTTGTATAAAAATTATATAAAATTATTCCTTTTGAATAAATCAAAATGACCATACAATCATTTAATATTTAAAAAAAACAGATATATCATTTAGAAAGTAAATGTTTCTTAAAATGTAGCATTTGTAATATAAATTATTAAACTTCACAAACATATAGTTGTATATTATATTGTTTGAAGTGATATTAATTGAAATATCACGCCCAAAACCGAAATTAATGAAAAAACATACGTGTACAATTTTCGCATGCCGGATAGAAAAACACGTATTAGTTATTACAAAAAAACAAAACGGTACGCACTTACGAAGTTTCAAAACCCTATCCAAAAACACAAAACAATTCATAAGATATTTTTCAAAATATTACTCTGATTTGATTTTTTTTTAATTTACACTCGGTGACTTTCAAAATTAAAAAAAAAAGTAAAAAAAAAATCAAAATAAAAAAAAAGAGAAAGTGCAAAATAATATACAATATACATAAAATACATATATAAAATGTGCACAATAAATGTTTCTCTTTCGATTCGATGAGCACCACTTATAGTATGTGAAGCCAATCATCGATTTCATAATATATGTAATAAATGACTATTGTACAAGGCGTTTTTTTTTACTTTTTTATTTTTATTTTCAGCTATACACTAATCTTCCCAAGCATTCATCATGTATGATGCGGATAAATATATGCAACTATATAGTAGGTAAATACAACAACTAAAGATATTCAAGATTTTTAAAAAGAAAAACTGGTTAAATGTGGTATCAATTTGTTGTTTTTTATATTTATTATAAAAATCTACCCTTCAGATTTGAAATTGTATTTCCTTTAATTACTAATCTCAGCCAATGCAATAAAATTTCGTAAACTGGTATATTGAAAATTTGC
Source organism: Argyra leucocephala (assembly GCA_963942445.1). Classification (NCBI taxonomy): domain Eukaryota; kingdom Metazoa; phylum Arthropoda; class Insecta; order Diptera; family Dolichopodidae; genus Argyra; species Argyra leucocephala. Next base: position 94,514,981 of record OZ012677.1, read on the forward strand.
AAAAGCAAAACACATTAGCATTACTTGAATCAAAATTTGATTTTTTCGCCTTTACTAACGGAATAGTCGACATCAGTTTTCTATTTAGGGTAAAAATTGTAAGTATAATTCGTCGAAGGCGGGCCCAGCGAGCTGTTGGAGACTTAAAAGAAATTGCTCAAAAAATCAATGACCTAGCCCGGGGTAATAAAAATGCTGATTTAAATGGGGATGATAATGGTGGATGTTGGAACATTACTGCCTTCAACCAAAAAGATCAAGAATTAATAATTGAAATGGAAAATCATAAAATAGAATTATGTGATATTTCTGAAACAAAAACGAAAAGTAAAGGCACTATAAAATTAATAAATTACATACTTGCGGTACAGTGAAAAAAAAGTCCTCTAGACTAATCTCTATAAATATTGTGAATGGTTCAATATACAAAAAACGATTAAAGAAATCACTTTTAATGTTTCTACGCAAAAATTGTTCCTAATTAAATAAAAGGAATTGCTACTTATATGAAAAGTATAAAAATATTATTAAGCAAGAAGGATAAGGATAAGACTTTAATAATACAGAATAAATAACAGAATTTTTACCTTTAATTAAAACTCCTGTTAAAACTATAAATTAAAAATTTCTATCGCTCCAATTTCAAAATATCAAAACTCAAGAATATAATTTAGATAGTTTAGTTATTTGTTAAAGTTTTTGTACAATAATAAGCCTGACCTTATAAAATGGTCATTTTTTCTTCTCCATCCATTTACCCTATTCGAGCGTCCATCAAAAGAAATTTAATTCTTAAGCATTACTAAGTATTGCTGTCAAAAATAAAATAATGAGCAACATCATGAAAATAGTATAGGGTGGGTTATAGGGTGAATATAAAATAGGTTCAAAGTTGGATATAATTAGCTGGTAGGTTGGAATAAGCAATGGATGTATAGGATTTTATAAAAACAAAACAGAAACAAAAAATTGTATTTTTAAAAATATTTTCTAATAGAATAAAGAAAAACAAAGAAAGCACGCATAAAGAGTGGAATAATGAATAATAAATAACTAACAATTGAATAAAAAAATTAGTACAATTAATATATACAAAATCTCAGAATAGCTGTTGTAAAGGAGATTTAAGTTTGCAAATAAGAAAAATTATAATTTGTATAACATTTAATGCAATTACAATACGGCCAAATAAATAAGACAAATAAAATAAACGTCAGTTTTATGACAAAGAAATAATACAAAATAGAAAAGTTTCTGTTTTTGCAGTTTTGCTTTGGTGAAATTTGTAGGTTATAACAATTTTGATATTCATTTCATATTATTTATTTAGTCTTGTTCAAAAGTTTTAAATTTTACTTCACCAATCTTATTTGGCTTAATGTAGTATAATGTCAAGAGTGGCGCTTTGTAAGGTGATAATATCTAAAAAATAGTTTCAAACTTGTTTTTTTTTTTGCTTTTTGTAAGTAGATTATATTAACTTGTGATGATATTAAATTCAATTGACAACTAATTTGTTGTCACCAATCATACAATAAAAAATTAAATACAAATGTGTAAATACCAAATACGTCAAACTATTAAAGAATTATACATATTAACCAATTATATTTAAATGTCAATATTTAAGGTAAAAGTACATGTTACTGATTCATTTTTAATGGCCTTTTCACTTATTTTATTATAACTCGGATACTAATCAAAATAAGTTTGAAAACACACATTGATTGTTTTTAGGAAATATACACGTTTTTCTATAAAATACAACTTTAAAATTAACATTTTGAATAATATTTCTGGAAATTATAAGAGTTTCAAATATTAGTAGATCCATAATATCGATATAATAAGAAAACTATGTCCCTAATATCGACACAAATTCGATATGCGATTGTAAACTTCAAATTCAATAATCAAAATATAAGAACATAAGCACCACCATTCAACAAAATTATTACATCTCTTTCATGCCATTTCCAGTATGAACCACTCATAACAGAGATTGTTTTGTTGTCATGTAAACTTACATTCATACAGACCAAGGTATACAACCTTCGATATTTCCTGGAAAGTATTCTCCCTCATCCTGAACAATAACGTATTTACCCAACTGAAATAGCTAAATCTTTTTACAAAATTTAAATCGTAACGGTGGCAAATTTCGTAATAATGCTTTTGAAAAAATAAAGTAAAAAATTAAATTTAATATTATTATTATTCTCATATAATTTAAGATAAAAAATAAAACCGAATCAAAAGTTAGAAAAAAATTCAGTATAAAAAGAAATGGCAGATGAAATTGTACCTGAATCGAAATCAAAATTTTTCTACAATATAGTCTAGTCTGTCTTAAAAGTAATAAAATGAGGCAAAGAACCCGGAAAATTAAAGTAATAATTTGACAATACTACAAAATATTAGTCCAATATTAGTCCTTCCAAAAGAATGCAGAGTGCTTCAAGTGGAGATGATGGCCATAAAGGACTCCATCCATCCAGGAACGCCATCGTATTATCTTTTAGAAATATCTATCCAATCAACCAAAATGGCGTATGTCCTATTTTCATTTTTGTAGATGATGCTGATATTGATGTTTGAACTGAATTGTATCGCAGAATTCCGAACCTCCTGAAATGAAAAATGCGTACCACAGTCATCAGCATTTGGTCATCTTACGAATATAATTATTCCGTGCAACTAATATTTTTTATCTGTATTGAAATAATATAGACATGCAGGTTGCTATTAAAGCACTAGAATCGGTAACCATCACATCAAAAACCGTGTTGGTCTGTCGCAGTTATATGAACAAACTATCGAATCGGTTCATCATAATATCGCTACAATGGGTGCCAGGACACAGTGAGATTCCGGGTAACTGCAATGCAGATCAACTTACTAGAAAGGGTGCTATTTAAAGCAAGAAAAATTTTTTTTTTTTTTTTTGTTTTGTTTTTGAAGAAAAACTTTATTGAATATATTTTTAGTTAATCAATACACCATTATCAATATCAAGAGCAATCTGGATGCATCTTTAGTTACCTGTAGTCTGCTGTTTCGCAAAGATGCAATAAAAGTTTAAAATTTCAGATGGTCAGGCAGACAAGACTGCAACATCACCAAACAAATCTGACCTATGCTGAACAACAATATTAAAATGAAAACTCAAATAGCTAATTAAGATTTTTTTTTTTTATTTTTGCAACGTCAGTAATTGCAGTTTATACAAATATAAAAAATAAATTTAAAATTAATAAATTTAAAAAGATTTCTCTCATTAATTTTTATTCTTATCATCATTGTATGAACATAAATTCGTACAATTATAACAAAAAGAACAACACCAAAATATAATAATCTTTGTAGTCCAAAATGGCGTCCTTTATCGCATTCTTAATTGATATTAAAATAATTGTTACAAAAAAGTACATACTATCAGATAAATACCAAGAATAAACTTGTATAAAAAGAAGTTTTACAGACAAATTACAACATTCCGATAAAACTGAAAAAAAAAAAAACCAGAAGGCCCTCATATCCGATAATCTCTTGTAATTACTAACGTTGCAAACAAAAAAAAAATAAATCTCTGATACAAAAAATAAATAACCACAAAAGCTACAGGAAACAAAAAAGATGAATAATCTATGAATTCTATACAAAGACACCACCTTAACCATTTCGAAAATACCGGGAAGTAATTTTCACTTTTAACAGGCATTTTTCTGAATTGCCAAAAGAAATAAAAAAAAAAATAAAAACCTGTTTAATACTTTTGAATTTATTATGTGTGACGGCGATCAGAAAATAGTAGCAAACATACCAAAATTGACAAAAAAATAAATAACAAAAAATAGAAAAATAAAAAATTAAAAAAATAAAATTTATAACACCAACACCAACAAAAATATCAATTTATTTTGATTATAAACTCCAGGTCAACTGCAATAATTTCATTAAATTACCAGTTACAGAAATTTATTCGGCGTTAAATTTAATTTAATTTTTAATTTTTTTTATTTTCTTATTTTCTTTTTTCTTTTTTGCTATACACAATATTGAAAGTATTTTTTTTTTTTTACATTAACTATTTTTTATATTATAGATCTGTTTGTATACGTATTTTTACATGTTTGTTTGTCATAATTTCATAAATACAATGATATAATCAATTTCTCTTGTTCAGACCTCATAAAAGAGATTAAAATGTAGCATATACATACATCGTAACCGACTATTATACACTTAACCACTATAAGTGCACATGAAATAAAATAATATTATATTGAATAAAAAAATTGTGTTCATTTTTTCTCTTTCTATAATTGTTTTTGACTTCGACTTTACAATTTTTTAAAATAAAAAAAATTATCAGAAGTATCGAGATAAACGTTAATTAACATCCATAATATCTATATTAAATATGTTCGTGGTATCAAAACTTTTCGAACTTTAATGGAAGCCTTTTCCAAAGATAATTTTTTTTCGATTAAAACATTTATGCACATTATATATACATTATCTTTGCCTTTTCTACTTTTCTATAATTATTTCGGTAAATAACCTTTTTGTTGTTTTTTTTTTTTAATCGGTAAATTATTTTTTACTCTGGTACGAATATTCACGAAAAAGTGATATACGACAAGAAATGCGTTCAGTAGAAAACAATGCTCCTACGACGAAATGAAGCAAATAAACAAAGAAATTAATTCAGAAATGTATTAGGAATGCTGTACGCATAATTATAAAAGTTGTAATTTTTTAAAAATGGTTATGTAGTATAATAAACATAGACTGTAGTAAATATTTTAGTTTCAAACGAACTTTTTGAGTTCAGAAAAAAATACGATAGAGTTCGAATTTGCTTTTTTATGCAAATTATTTTTGAGTATAGATTTTAGATAAAAAAGTTTAAAATATTAAAAAGAAAAATGTAAATAACAGAAACAAACTAAATTCTATATCAAATAATAATTTTGGTATTTTGCTACATTTAAATATGAAAATGAATATATTAAAAAAATATTTATTTTTTTATTAGTTACGACCATCATTCATTTTTTTTTTTAAAAAAAAAAACTTCGTAACATTTAATATGCAAAACCTTGTGCGTACTCAGTTAACTTATGTCGAGTACACAGAACACAGTCTGAACGAAAACAAGCTGTTAATGAAATTGTTTTTAAAATAAAATTTAACGGCTGGCGAAATATAATCAACAAATTATGTTTTTCTTTTTTCGTTCTAATTTAATTTAATTAAATTTTCAGTTCAACTGAAATAGATTGTAATTATGAATTAGTTTTGTTCTGACTCATATCTATGTCAGGCACTGACTGGGTCACCTGCTACAAATTTTAATAAAGTTTGTATTTACAAAACAACCAAAAACTTAAAAAAAAAAATGTTTTTTAAGAGATCACTGTTCTCAGACTATGGATCCGAGACCGATATATAAAAATACATACAGCTATGTATAATGTTCGAATTTCGAAAACAAATTTCATTGGTATTTCGTAGGCAAAAACTAAAATCGTAAGAAAAAAACAAAAAGGCAAAACAAGGAGTAAAACTAATATTACACCAAAAAATACGAGTTTAAAGCTCTGAACGAAATCTCTAAATGATCTGAACGAGAAAAAAATATACCATAAGTAAGTATACATAAGTGTAGAACAAAATTAGTGGAAAATTTAAAATGTTAAACTAATTAAAAGTAAACTTAAATATTTTCTATAATAACTAATTGCAAGAATAAAATTACTAATAACACTACAATAAGAATTTAATAATTTAACAACAATTGAAAATAGAATGTAAAAAAAAAAACACAATTATTACTTGAATTATAAAACTATGCAAGACGACCATTCGTTCAGCTTCGGCTAAGGTCTAAATAAATCAAGGATTATAAACACTAACTATATTATAAGCTAAAACTTGAATTGAAAAAAAATTCAAATTAAAGACAGCTTTTCGCAATATAAAATATTATTTTTATATGAAAGCTGTGCCATTTTAAACAAATAATGGGGTTATCCACTGAGTGGCAATTGGCAGACATGTGTTCTTACCTTACAAAAATTTAAAATAAATAAGTAGTAGTAGTAGTAGTAGTAGTAGTAGTGCTTTATTTGTAATATTTTAATTCTACATTTCTGTTTAACTTAAAACTAAGAGATAAAGACACTAAATTAGGCCTTTACAGCTAGGAACATTTTAATTTTATTTTATTGAGTATTACTTAATCTATGACTAATATATTATGAGTTAAGAAAAAATTTTACCAAAAAAACCTTAATTTCAAAATTTTTGTTATTTAACTAAAAACAACTAAATCTATCTTAACCTAATTCTCAGTGACTACCTTATTTCTAAAATTAAAAACCTATTATAAGCTTGGCTATTATATTTAAAAGACCAAATGAGAATTTTAAGTTGGTTAATTGTGTCTTATTGTTAAAGTTCCCTTATAAGTGGGTTAATGGAATGCATGTTCGTGTAACAAAATTTGTCATACATACTTTTAGATTTCTTAGAAATTGTTTCAATATTAGCTCTTTTATGTAATTTTACTTTAGAGTAATAAAACGGGAGATTTAATATCATTTTGAGAATTTTGTTTTGCGAAACTTGCAATTTTTGAACGTGTGTTTTTGCGCAATCATGCCACACAGTTGCGGCGTATAAAATTAATGGCTGAAACACCACTTTGAATAATATTATTTTGTTACTTTCGGATAGCTTGGATTTTCTATTTATAAAAGGCTATAATATCCTAACAATTTTGTTAACCTTGTCAATTGTTGTACTGATATGGTTATTGAAGGTTAGTTTGGGATCAAATGTTACGCCCAAATATTTAATTGAGTTGGACCAAGGGATATCTGTGGAGTTTATTTTTATGTGTTATTTCGGAAGGTTACTAAGTTTTCTTTTTTTCGTAAAGTAAATCGCGTTCGTTTTTTCTGCATTTATTGATATTTTCCATTTATTGAAAAAATTAAAAAGAGTATCAACAGCAACTTGTAGATTAATTAAGATATTAACACAACTTACATGAGCCGAGTAAACGGCAGTATCGTCAGCAAAGACTGATAAGTAGCAATTTCTTATAGTAGGAATATCTGAAGTATTGATATTGTACAGTATTGATCCGAAAACTGAACCTTGTGGTACCTCGGCTGAGACGGGAAATATTATCGAGTTACTATTTCCAGTGTTAACATGAAAAGTTCTTCTTTGCGGGAAATTTTGAACTAGTTTTATTAAAAATAAGGGAAGTTCGATATTTTCATTTTGTGTAGGAGACCATTGTGCCAGACGGTGTCAAAAGCTGCATTTATATCTAAAGTGATTAGACCAATTGAATTTTTATTTTGCAATTCATTGTTAATAAATTTTATAATCCTCAGTAACGGATGCACTGTGATATGGTTTGATCGGAAACCGAATTGTGTATTTGGTATTAAGTTCAAATTACACACACGTTATTATAATTTAATTTTAATAACTTTCTCGAAAATTTTTGAAAGACTACTTAGTAGACTAATAGGTCTGTAGCTATTTAAGCAGTCCCGGTTTTATTTGGCTTAGGAATGGCAATTATTTTTGATTCTTTCCAAGAAGATGGAAAATAACCTAGTTTGAGAGATGCATTCAGTATTATTGTAAAATATTTAATAACATTTATGGGCCAGTGCTTAATACATATATTTGAGATACTATCTATGCCTGGTGATTTCTTGTTTTTTAAAGATGAAATAATGTCAATTATTTCCTTATATTTCACTTTCTCATAGCTTTCAATTTCGAGGTTGTCGATACAACTAATTGAGTGGAGAACACACGCTTCAGTAGCTGTGTCACTCAAATTGTCTGTGGTCCTATGTTTATTCGCAAAATGTTTAGCTAGAGCATTTGCCTTTTCGAGATTTGTAAAAAAAATTTCACCATCATGCTTCAAGGCAGGTATTGCTTTTGTTTTGTTCTTAATAATTTTTGTAACTTTCCAAAATGGTTTGGATGCCTTTTCAAGTCCTTTTAACATATCACTCCATTTCCGGTAAAATAAGTAGTATAACACAAACAAAAAGTTTTTTTCTCTTTATCGAAGTTACATTTTAATTAAAGCCAATAACCCTGGCAGTTCATGTTTGTAAATTACTATTGTGCATAATTTAAATTATATTCTTATAAGTATTATTAAATCTTTTACTGCTATGTTTAAGACTTACTGACAAAATCTGACTAAATGTTAGCCATAGAAACAAAATTAATTTTCAAATTGTTCTCAAGACTAGTCTTATAAATATTTTAAGCTGACTAATAAAATTTAGACAACACTTTGCCCAAATTCATGCATATTAACTATCTAAAAATCGTATAACATCAAAAAAATATATTTTAGGGAATTAGATTAAGAGTCCACTTGATTTAAAACAGACATAATATTAAAAATCACTTGTTTAACATTTCACAAACAAGTTTATTAATTATTAAAAAAAAGTTAGTACTTATTTACAATCCGAAAAATTTCAGCTTGTTAGAATTTTTTCAAAAACTGGTAATTTTACAATAAAATAAAATTTGATCTTGAAATTTCTTGATTTAGCAAAGTGTTCTATTACTACAACTTTTGTAATCATCAGATAACCATAATTATCAAAAAAACATTGGCAACATTGGCATTGAATTGTTTAAGCTCCATACTTAAAAAACAGTACGATATGCGAAAAAAAACATATTTTCTGATTAAAAACTTTAATGTAAGCAACTCGCAATTGCAAATAAGAATCTACTAGTAGGTATCCAACCGAAAATAATTTATGAAGTAATTATTAACCAATGGAAACTACTAAAAAGCGTAAAAATTACTTAGTATAATATTAATTTTTTCATTAGGTGGATCAAAATTCAACATAATACAAGTAACTTTGTATTTATTTAATATTAATTAAAATTACATTTTTCGTTACGGTTAGTTAAATCAAATATAGTTAATATAAGAGAGAATCGCCATTAAACTAACATAAAATGATTAAAAATTACTCTTCATTGTAGAGTTTCCAATTTTAAATTTGTTTTAAAAATATATCCTTTTGACATATACGAGTAGTTGTATAACCATCAGTTCGATTTTTAAATAATAAAGCTTTAATTCTGTGTAACAGCTAGATTAAAATTTGGAATAAAATTGAAAAGTGTCTTCTGAATAATATGTCAGAATAAAAAATTTAAATTTTCCATAAAAACACCACGAATGCAAAATGTAATCATTATCGTTCCAATTTTTTTGTGTACGTTTTTGTTCTGTTCTTTATTAAAAATTTAATATTTTAATTTAGATTTTAACTACCAACTTTTTTATATACTACCTATAGGCACAACATTTTTCATTGTTTTAAAACAATAATCGAAAAACAAATTGTAATTTTTAATATAATGCAATGAAAAAATTTAAGATTAAATTAGAGTTGTCGGACTGGTGTTCAATTTTTAATTTTTTTCAATATTGGATCTGGAAACAATTTTAAGACTGGAGTATTATATAGTGCTTACAAAACTTATAGTAAAACGGAGAAGTTAATATTCAACGGAATTCTGTACCTGAGAGCACAGCTTTATAAAAAATTCACATGGACGAAGTACATCACAAAAAACAATGTACATTAGAAATTGGTCGACAAAGTGCTATTTTATAAAACTATTCTAAAATTGATTTGGTTTTGTGGGTTTTATAGAATTATTTCTAACATTAACCTCCAAATAATTGATGATGGTTACAGAAGAACTTGAGAGATATAAAAAAAGATATGCAATCATAATAATACATACAATTCCGTGACATCGTAAATGGATCGACAACATTCCCAACATATTTAACGTATGATCTTAAATGTAAAAAAAAAAATTGTTTACATTGTCTCATGATCGGTAATTAATTTTACAATGTATCAGTAACTCATTTTCACGACACGGGTTGTTAAATTATGTATTCGAAAATTTGTTGACACACATCAGTATAGTTTGGTACAGTTATGTTCAGTTTTTTTATTAATCAAGTTTAAAAATTAAAGAAAAATAAGTATAAATTTTACTTCGTGTTTCAAAAATAAATTTAAAAATGTTTTTTTTTTTATTTTAATTTATCTTATTTTTAGCAGGAAATGCACTCACGAAAGCAAGATGCTTTTACTAACAAGGCTAAAGCACAAAGAAGATTTTTCTTCAAAAACAAAAAAAAAATTTTTTACGAAATTGTCCATATTAAATCTCTATAATGTATAATCTTTCACAAATATATTCAATTCAAATATTTTAAAAATTTATCCACAAAAGTATAATACTTTGACATTTGATTTGACGTTTATTTCAGATCGGAATTGTATATTTTGACATTTGATTTGACGTTTATTTCAGAGACAATGTGTTTAGAGTGATCGGAATTGTAAGCAAAGTATCCGTGATTTTCGAAACGTCAAAAAATACGATTGTGAGACGGGTTGTTAAACTTTTATTATCACAATATCAAAATCGTGTGTTAGATTTGTAACGTCTATACAATGTATTATTCGACGTTAATAAACACTTCTTGCAATTTTACGATCATTTGTTTTTTGAATGTCATTAGACGAAAAAATGAATAATAATATACCAAACATATTAATTAATATTATATTTTTATTGTTATATTTTATATTAATATTATATTGTTTTTACATTTAAAAAACAAAATTTAAGCATGAATTTAGCGAGATTTCTCTCTTGTGTTTATTTCTTTTCCCGCTACGAAAACAAAAACCTTTTTTTTTTATTTATATTTTTTATTTATTATTTTTTTTATTTATTAAAACAAATAAAAAGACTCACTCAATTGATTATTTCCAGCCACATTTAAATTTTTCAAATTATTATCAACGTCAAACAAATGTTTTTCAGAAATTCTCGATACCTTCTTTGAAGATTCGAGCCATCGCGAATACATAATTTAGGCGTTTATAAACTCAACACATTGTGTTACAATTTTGATTTGATGAATGTAAACACAAGACGTTGTGTATCAACTTTTTTTAGACGTTTCAAAAGTCAAGATATATTGCGTAGCCAACACTATGTTTTCATTTCAGAAAATTTGCTATATTTTATTTGTATGTACATTGTATCGGTTGGAATTTTTTGGATGCATTTCCGATGTCTTCGAATTTAGCCAGCTTATTAAAAGTCACTGTATATAAAATAGGGTTTAACGAGTAAAACGAAGTAGCAAATAAAAACAGTCATATTTTAAACTTACGAAAATAAACTAGAAAATATTTTCAATTTAAACAAAATTTTAAATATGCTCCTTTATAATATTTTTCACTTCAGTCAAACACTACCATCAACAACGGTTACTATGCGAATAATAATTTATAATTTCTAAGTAATTTTTGTATGGAAAATTAATTAGCAACATTTTTTTTTTTTTGCACATTAGTCATTACCAAAACATTAGCAAGGCTTATACAAAACTGTTGTAGATTTGGGTAACTATGGGGGAAAAGAATAGAAGTGAAATAAAATGCTATAGTGAAGAATTGGAGGGAAAGTTAAAGACGAGCCAAAATAACTTTTCAAATATTTGTGAAAGAATGCAAATTGTAAAATGGAGCATTTGTGTAGGATGGGAGCATATTAGATGAAAATTTTAGAAGACAAATTTTAAGTGGATCTGACAATAAATGACGTTATTATATTTAATTCAAGAGAACGAAGATGTCATTTCCAACAAGATATTAAAGAGAGGTAGAGCTCTAGTTATAGATACTACTAGTATGTGAGTATTAAACTCCATTTCAGATCATGCATGCATACATTTAAGATAGACACATGCAATATAGATTTTAGATAGATCTCTTGATTTTAGATTTTTTCTCGTGAAAGAAAGCCCAAATAGTTGGTGACATTCTTAAAAATATGTTCATTCCAGATTTTCGACAGTTGTAAATTATCTTCATGAAATTGGGATAGGTTTTTCCCTTTGGTTAACGATCATACAGTTTTTTCTTCTGAATGATCCCAAATGTCTAGATCGTGGTTAACTAAGCTTGTCATCCTGTGCCTCTTTAACCTGATTCCGATAGAAATGCCATATTGGACGTGCACCATATCATACCGTAAATTTTTAATTTATTTATTTTAAGCAGATTAGATTTTTTGATTTTATAAAAGCAAAAGGTCTCCCAATTTTTAACGGAAACAAAAACGGAAACATAACCGGAACAATATTTTTGTTCCAGTTGTAGTCAAATTAAGCAGAATTTTTCGTTATTATATTTATTACATTTAGTTTATTAATTGTTAAATTAATTTAATAACCACTTTTGATTCATAATTATTACAACAGTTTTAATTTTTATTGAATTTAAAAAAACTAAAATATTGAACACAATATACTAGAACCTACTTACTTCCAATTCAAGACACAAGGCTAAAATATATTGCTTATTGAATTATATTTTTCATAAATTATCAAGCTGTAGCTTGGTTTTATGTACATAAATCTTAAATCAAAAATCTTAAATGAACATACACTTATTGGATATTTTTAAAAATTCATACTAATTAAGATTAAAATTTTCCAAACCTATTTTTGGTTTTTATTCTATTTTTTTTTAAAAAAAAACCCCCGAATTCTTAATTAATAAATATAAATTTGGATTTTAAAAATTCTGATTCAATCGCACTCACAGAAACCACCATTAATTTTGAGTATCACAGCATCACAAATGTTAATAAAAAATATTGAAAGCTTATTTTTTATTTATTTTTTATTGATCTTAAAAACTGTACACCTCTTGTTAACAGATTTAATTTTTTTTTTTTACATATTATTTAATGTAAATATTTAATATTTATATAAGAGAATTGTGAAAATTTTTTTGAAAATACACCTTTTAGTAACTATAATAATTAAAATAGTAAATAAATTTTTTTTTAATTTTAAAAATTAATATTGCATGTTATTTTCACCACATCATTCATACCCTTAGCAATGATTATGTAAATTACTGGTACATATTTGCAATGCTAATTACAAAAAATTTTTTATTGTTAGATATTTGTAATATTTTTCATTTTTTAACAATAAAAAATTATTATTGATTCGTTTTTCAATTGGAATATAAGGGTTGTTTTAAAATAATTAATAATCGTGATGTAGTTCTTATAATTTACAACAATATGGGATCTACGAATGTACCACAAATATTACAACTTTTTATCAACAATATTATATTTTTTAAGATTCTTATTTGCAATTTAGAGCTATTAAGCACACCCGTATTGAGCGTATCGATTACTTACGTATATTCATTATCATACTGGCTCTGGTCTAATTGAAATTACCAAAATATTGGAAAACAATATAAACAAGAAGAGATAATTAATTTTTATTATTTATAGGATTTGCTTTTATGGATGTTTTTAAAATTATTTAAATTAAAGTCAGGTCCTGTTTACAGTAATAATTTTTTATTTGACTGCAAATATCGAAATTTCGAAATTAACATAGTTTTTCATCAGTACTTCTGATTACATTAGTGCCAACTTAATAAAACAAAACAAAATTGAGCATCATAGTGTTTGCTTCTAAATTTTATCACAAATGCTGATAAAGAAGTATAATATACATCAATATTTGAAAATAAATATACATCAATATTTGAAAATAGCTACCTACAGACGTGTCGCCACCAAGTGTTCAATATTAATATTTTCTTCAGTTGCCTTCAAAGTGTCTTCGTCTGCAGTGAAAAGACCCAATACAGACACTCGGTGTCCGTAAAATCAAACATTTTTGATTTTTCGCTGGTGTCACTTGAAGTTGCCTATAATATGTTTTAGTGTGTAGTGATGTGTAGACACATTTTGGAAACTTCAGTTCAAGTTTTTTTTAATGACGTAAACATTTAACAGAAAGTGTACGCTTATTTTGTAAAATTTTTTTTCGAGTCTTTATTATTTTTTATTAATATACATTGTTTTTATTAATGTATTCCTAATTATTTTATTTTTACATCTAAATTCAATTTAAATTATAGTTTAATAATAATAAAAAGTATAACACAATTTTGTTAAATGCAATCTTATAAATTGTGATTTTAATTTGTTCTTCATTTAAAAAAATTCTAGTTTGTTTTCTTGGTAAATTTTTTAAAAACTCTTTTATAAGCAAAATAAATTTTAAAAAGCACAAACAAACAAAATTTTACAAACAAATTGAATACTCATACATTTTTATCCGTTATTCAGTCCATATTCAATTTTTTTTTTAAATGCGGTTTCCGCTTTTGTGTACAAAAATGCTGCTGCGTGTATAGGAAAGTGGCTGTTTAAGTTGCAAGAATGTGGTAACACCAAGTGTCTCCGTCTGTATGTAGCTTTACTAATAACAGAGTTCGAACCGCCATTTTTTCAAAAAATAAGTTATACATGCACTTTTAATAATTCAGAGATAACCTTTCATATAAAATTAATTACAAAGTGTAACTTCAACCGTTTGTTATAGATTTAGGAATTTGCTAGTCATATCTGAAGTACAAAAGTGCAACAATTTGAAAAAAAAACAAAGTTGTATTTACAATTATTTTGCAGTTACAACCTTGTATAATTCTATTTTAAATCACCTTGTTAATTTAAGCTCTAAATCCTTACTTTTATACAAATAAAATGCTTGTTAATTTTAATTGTATCCGCTAATGTTGATATAGTTCAAATAACAATTTATTGCTAACTTGATTAATACTAACTACATATTATACTAACCAGATGTGAATAACATTAATTAATAACGTTTGTATAGTATAATTTAATTCTTAGTTTTATCTGCGAATCATAAATTTAAATAAATTGAGTTAGTCTGCTTCTATAATAAGAAACTTTCATAACTACCGAATTATATCAACAATGGACAGGAAAATAAAAGGCAGAAACCAGTTAGAAGAAAAAAAAACATTATGACTGAAATATATATTGAAATGGTTTGGTCAATCCTGTAAATGGTTTTGTTAATCCGGCATTACACCTGACAAGTAAGAAAAAAAGATTTAAGTTTTATTATTATTTTACCTCTGAGATCAGTCTTATGCCGAAATCAGCAGGCAATATCAACTTAAAATAATTCAGAAAAACCACATAGAAACCAATATTATTTCATTAGTTGATTAAAGATAAATTCGTTTAGCATAATAAATATTTATATCTATATTTACAGACAAATTTACAGTTTAAAATTATTCGAAAATAGGACAGTTCAATTTATTATTAAGAAATTGCTAGTAACTATATAGTTACATGCTGATGTTTAGTAACTCCAAATAAGAAAAACCTTTTTTACTAGATTTGATTCCTCAACAAAAAAAATTTTTTGGTTTAAAACAGGGTTTCTCAAATGGTTAGGTATACCTCTCTTGGTGAGGTATACTAATGTGTTAGGGGAGGTATGATATTTTGTTTATTTTTGTATATTTATTAAAAACCGTGTCACATTAGATTCGAACTGATATTTTAAAACATTTGGATAATCTCATGAATTCTTTTGATAACTACTTTATAGAAGACAATTTGAAAATTTATCAGTGGATTCGAAATCCCTTCATATTTAATTTAGACTCTAGGGATGATGCTGACATGCAAAAAGACGACCTCATTGATTTACAGGCAAATCAAAAATAGGTAAGGCAAAAATTTGCCAACCAAAATCTTGATGAATTTTGATGCTCGCAAAAACATTCTTACTTGGTCAATGTAAAGCCCAAAACCAGAAATCAATTGGATGCCTGGCCTGACATGAGCTTAGAATTGTTTAAGATTGTTCCGCGAATTTCACATCTTATTGACGGCAAGCAGCAACAATAATCTAATTAATGCTGCCTTATTATTTTGTAGTATTTATATAAAAAATATTCTTTAAATTTGGGAATTATTCTTTAAGCTAAAATTATTCTAAATGTAGCATAAAATAGATACGAAATGAAACATCAAAATGAATATCAATCGTTTATAAACCTTTGTATGAAAGTATGGCAAATTTTTTTGGTTGTTAGTATGAAGTGTAGCAAACTACAGATGTAAAAGAACCAAAATAATACGAATCGTAAATTTAGGAAATTGCGTGACAGGCACTATGTTTTTACTGTGAGACTTTAACGATCACAAAAATCTTTTCTCTAAAATTAGTTGTCATTTCGGTTAGATTGCATCGGATTTTTCCCCTAATCAAATAAAATATTGAAAAAATGAAACATAAATTCAGTTAAATACAAATGAACAAATGAAACACAATTTTGACAATTGTGTTTCGTTTCTGTTTGATTTTTTTTGTTTTTCTTCTCATTTCATTTTACATGATTTTACATAGCACCTAGCGCCTAATATTTTATCTTTTCTTATTATTATTTTTAGCACTGCACTTATTTTGAAGTTTATATATAGAAATTTAAATGAATTACACTCTGTACGAGCTAACAAGCTCTTTGAGATTTGAATAAATAAATAAAAAAAAAAATTAAAAAAAACATAACTTGTGAAAAAATCAGTGAAAAATGAAACATAACTACTTCAGTAAAATAATGTTGTTAAATTTTTTTTTCATCTGTTCAGAAAAATAAATTCTTAGTTACTATATATAATAGTAATTCTTAGTAAAATAATAAAATTGGGTGGGTTCAGTAGCATTAACCGGTAGATCTGGAACCCATTTTGGATCCATGTACCATATATCTGGCCACTGAATGGAATTCACCACAAAAATTTACCGCAATACAAACGCCATCACCGGAAAGTATAATGAGTACTTTTAAAAATAAATTAAATTTGAATGGAATACTTAATATTTATTATCATAGATATAATTTATTTTTTATAACTCTTAATTTAAGTTTTATTTACATAAATCTTCCTTAAGAATTTGAATTTTCACACAAATTGAAAAAATAATGGCGATTTATGGTTAAATAATGATAATGGTTAAATTTAACAATTCTTTCATAAAAAAATATAAACATTTAATTTTTCTAACAGTAGATGTCACAACACTCAACATAAAAATTGTTGTTGTTGTTTTTACATATAAAAAGTCAGATCCATGAAATGTATCTAGAATTTTTTCAGATCCATTTTCATTAACCGCGATACATTAACCGGTACATTTACCACACCGTTCAGTGAACAGATCCATGGATCTGTGGATTTCAGATCCATCGGTTAATTTCACTGAACGCTACCATTGATTTTATACGAAGTACTTGTTTAAAATGTTAAAATTTTAAACTGAATTTGTTTTTTAGAAAATGTTTAAGAATGCCTACAATTTTATAATAAAATTTTAAAAGTAAAATTGAAATCAAAAATTTTACATTATATTTAGCTGATGGTTATAACCGCAGCCTTAATGAGTTTTAGTTTTATGGTTTATAAATACATTATAAAGTCTGATGTATGTGTATCCCAACTTGATTATTAAAATAAAAAATATTAATTATTTATAAAAAAAGTTAATAAAAAATAATCTTAAAAATTCATCTTCTGTTAAATTTGCTTTTCTTTGGAAAAGAAAATAACCAATTCCAACAATTTTTACTTGATTTTATTACATTTATTTTTACTCAAATAATTATCACTTTCAAAATTTGCATTTTTTTAGTAAAATCATTTTTTTTTTTTTTAATAAAATCACTATAACTAATTATAGTAATTATTAAAATGAATTAAAAAAATATTAACAAGTTTTCTTTTTTCAATTATTTTTAATTAAATAACAAATAAAAAATAAAAATAAGGTGATCGTGAACATATTTTTTTAAATAAATCCTTTTTTATTTGTAATGTAGGTACATTATTTCATTTAATATTTAAATATTTATACATTTCATCAATCATATTTAATTTTAATTTAATACATATATACATAGAAATATTTGTATATCGATTATGTCAAAATATTTCACTTTCTTTTTTTTTCGTTATTAAAAAACAAAAAACAAACAAAACAAAATATGAATGATCACTTTTTTTTTTATTGACCAAAAACCTAAGACGTCTAGGTTTGGGGTCTTTAATACGTGACGTTAAAATATTTTAGTGAATACATGTATAATATTATCAATAATTGTAACAAATCGATTTCTCTTTTTCACTAACACATATAAAATTTAAAAAAAATGTTGTTAACGAAATTTGCGCAAAAAAAACACGCAATCTAATAATAACAGATAACATTACATTGCCATTTATTTGAAATTATAAATAATTTAACAGGGTATATTATACATTAAATCACTTTAACTAATACATCTTAACATATAATTTATTATTTTTATAATAATTTAAAAAAAATTTTTTTTTTATTTATAAAACAAACTAATACCTTGACAAATTATTATTTATATACAATTTATATATTTTCTTTCCTTTTCTCTCCTATAGAATATTATCTACTCTTATTAGACATAGTAAATATAATTACTACTGTATGGGAGTAGAAAACTACAATATACACTTTTTAATTAAAGTTAGCCCATTTTTGAAAATTTTAATTTGTTTTTTAAATTTTGAATATTATCATATTTTAACAATTTTTATACAAAATAAAAACTTTTATTCAAATATTAGATAAATATATTTCACATTAATCCAGAAACATAAAATTTTTTGAATACAGAAGCAATTTTTCTGCGGATAATTGGAACGATAAACTCGAACACGGAACTAAAAAAAAAAAAAACCAAAACAGATTTTTATTAAAATTTTTTTTTTCTACACTTAATACTTTTATAGGAATCGAATTAAATGAAATAACAAACGAATTTATTTTTCACGATACGTTACAACAACCGCATTACTGAAGAGATTCAACCAAACTAAGCTTTAATTAATGGTAGAGTTTTGATTTGAAGCTGCTCTGCTGCTAATGTTACTAATTCGCTTTAACAACTCATAAAATAAAATTTTCTGTTCTCTCTAAACTTGATTTTCTACAAAATAAGACATCGCATTTAAAATAAAATAAAATTTAACAGTGAAGTTTTAAAAGCGACAACCATAACAGTAAAAATATTCAAAGCAAATTCTTATATATTGATTTAAACATGATTTAAGAGCGAATTCGGGCATGATGGTAAAAAAATAAAACGTGTTTGTATTGTATTGAGAATGCCTGCTGACTTGAATTGAAAATCAAAACAATAAAATTAAGTGAATCAAAAGAGTCGTTGAAAAAAACATGCAAACTTTTTTATTAATTTTATTCATGAAATGCAGCTCTATTGAATTTGAATGGCGTATTGTTTCGATGATTTTTCTTAATTCGCTATGAAACATTCGCTAGCGAAAAACAAAAATAAAAATGAAATTAAGAGAATTTAATTAAGATATAGCAGCAACACATCTAATACGCAATTTAATACAATATTATGTGAAAATTTATTACATATTATATATATATATACATACATTATATACATATATATTTTGGAATTTAAATTTTTCTTTTCATTTCATTTTTATTTTTATTCTGAACCGGAAAATTGTATGCCAACCATTGAATTAAATGAATGTATTAACAGTAAAATAACAAAAATTAGCAAAAATAATAAAAAATGAGTTGATCACCTTCATTTGATGTCAATTCATTTTTTTTGGTTTTGTTTTTTGCATTTTGTATTTTTCGGCTTTTATTTTTTTGCCAAAAAATTAATTTTTTTTTCTGGAAAACGTTTTTTTTTTTTTTTTTTTTTTTTGCAAAATTTGTGACCTGAGGAGTCTGTTCAATTAATCAAAATTTAGTATACGATTAAGTTGGATAATTTAAAAAATAAAATGTAGGTTAAGGTTATATAACTGAAAGTGTTTTAATATACATTTTGTGTATTATTGTTATATTATCCTCAAGAAAATATCATCTGAAAACAAATATAAATAATTACAAAAGTTATCAGAGAAGAAATTTATATATTTTAAGAAATAAAATTTGGATTATGTCTATATAAAGTATAAAGTAAAGTGCTTATGTGCCAAAAATTCTATAAAAATAAGTGAAATTTGGAAAGTTGAAAAAGTTGAAAAGTGAAAGAGTTCAAGGTCGTTAGGAAAATTTTATAAAATAATAAGGGATTTAAGTTATCTGAAAATAATGTTTCAGCCATTAATTCTGAAAATGTATCACATAAGTGTGGCGAGATTGTGCAACAACACTCGCACCTTCAGAATATACAAGTTGTGTAAAACAAAATTTTTAAAATTAATTCAGGGTAAATTAACAAAAAAAAAAACAAATATCGAAACAATTATCAAGATGATGCGGATGATGCATTATTGTACATAACGGGTAGAAACATTGAAAATTGTTGTCATAAAATGAACGAAAATCTAACAAATTTGTCAATCTGGTTGCGAATGAATAAACTTAAACAAAATTTAGAAAAAACAAAATGCTTGGTGGAAAATGATCATTCCAATAGTTCAGCTAATATATATATAGATAATATAAACCTCGAAAAAGTAAACGGCATTAAATGTTTGGTATATTGTACACATAATATTGATGATAAATTAAATTTAGATAAGATTACAAGAAAAATTGGGTATTTAAGATAGAAACAAAGTTCCCAATAAAATGTGCGATAACTATTTGTGTATAATACAACAACTTTCCTACACTTAGACTATTGTGCATCGTTATCATTCTTATGTAACGAAGCAAAAAAAGATCGATTACAGATACTTCAAAATTGTGCTATGAGAATTATTTTGAAATGTTCAAGAAGATCAAATATAAATTTCATGCTGGGAAAATTGAAATGGATATCTATTAGACAAAGATTGAAGTTTTGCATCTTGATGCAAGATGTCGCCTTTTACATCGAGGACAGCTGATAAATTGCTTCGAGGTGTGTCAGGGAGTAAGGCAGTGCTGTATCTTATCACCCATATTGTTTTTAGTAGTAATGGATGACATAATGACTACTACTGTGGGTGTAAACGAGAGCAACGGTATCCAGTGGCATCCTTTCGAACGTATCAACCAGCAACTTAGATTACGCCGACGATGTTTCTTTATTGTCACAAACGAATGGAGGTTTGAACGATATGTCACAAAAGCTGTATGACACTGGAAAAGTTGCGAGCCTAAAAGTTAATTCAGCTAAAACTAAAATCATGCGCACAAATCACACATCACAATATCCGATCCTCCATGAAGAAATGCGAATCGAAGAGGTGAGTACGTTCACTTACCTGGGTAGCATCGTGTCATCAGATGGAGGAGTCGATTTGGATATTCAAGCCCGTATCAGTAAAGTCCGTACAGCTTTCGGGATGCTTTCAAAAATATGGCAATTCAAGCAACATATCTCTGCGCACAAAAATAAGAATATTCAACGCAAGTGTAAAATTTGTACTCTTTTACGCTTGCGAAACATGAAAAGTTTCAGTAAGCATCACCGGAAACTCCAAGCGTACATTAGTAGATGTCTCCGACGCATCCTAAACATTCGTTGGCCACAAACCATTTCCAACAGAACGCTGTGGCAAAAAACGAAACAAACACAAATAGATGTGGAAATCTGACAGAGGAAATGGTGTTGGATCGAGCATACTTTGAGGAAACCTGACAACAACATCGCGAAACAATGTTTCGAAAGGAATCCTCAGGGTACACATCGCTTCGGAAGACCGGGAAAAACGTGGAGAACAACTGTCTCAGACGAAGCAAGTACCCAGCAAAAACGTGGCCAAAATTAAAGAGGTTAGCCGCAGATAGAAGCCGCTGCTCATCCTATGCTCCACGGATGGGGCTGCAGGACAATGATGATGATGAAATATTGAAGTTTAATACATTGATTTCCATGAATTAAATAATCATAATCTAAGACCAGCACATTTATTTACATTTCAGGTCTTTGTTTAATTCTGTTTAATTCTGTTTAAAACAGATAAAACAGACATGTCTTTATCTATTTAATTCTGTGCCTGATGTTGTTCATAATGTTTACAATCAATTTTTTAAATAGTTTAATAAGTTATAAATTTCATTAATGAATTTAAGTTAATTTTTAATTGTTTTGTTTATTTTGTACAATTCAACCCCTTACAAAGGAACAACTAATAAAAAGTTACAAAATATAATACATATAGTTCATATTCAGCAAAATATAAATATATAGTGGGTATGTCTCTTAGTTATTAAAATTAAAATTTAAAATATAGATAATATTAAACATTTTTTGCGTCCATATGGTGATATCGAACAAACCAAAGTGGATTTTAAGAATTTCTAACAATAATTAAATAAGACAAACATATTTTTACAAGTCACAAATGTTACCTTTGTTATTATAAGTTATGATAGCACTCAATGAATTGTTATAACATTGTTAAACTTAAATGCAAATATATGAGAAATCATTGATGTTGTGTGATAATAATTAATTGATTATAGTTGATGCACAACCGAAGTTGGAGAAAAAATTCTAAATTTTTATATAAATTCTGCTTTAAATTTAATTTATCAAGTAAGTTGAATTTGGTATAAATCTCATCTAAACCTTTAAATATAAAAATGGTATAAATCTCATTTAAACCTTTCGCCTCTAAAACAAAAGAGAAAACTTTAGGTCAAATTTTCATAATTAGCTTAAAGTTTACTTCTTGAATTTACATAGCTAAGTTTTCCTTTCTATTGTTTAATTGTTTATTAAAGTTTTAAGAGTAAATACATAGTATATAGAATCTTACTGAAATATGCATAATTTCACGTAATATTTTTATATTGCTGCACCTTAAAATTATGTTATGTGTCTTTGCCAATAATTCCATCATAAAATGATATTACGTATGATTTTATACGTTTATACAAGATTTTCATTTTCCAAAATATTATCATTAAGATTTAAATCTGATGTAGTTTAATAATTATTTAAAAAATTGCTAAAATATGTAATTAATTATCTTTATTGAAAATTATTTTAATTATAAGCATTTACCAAACGTTTTAACCAAGTTTTCCAAAAGTTTACAAAAAACCTTGTACTCATCACAAATTTCAAATTTATTTCCAAAATAAATAAATTTTGTTATTTTTTTAAACTTTTTTCTAAACTTTACAATTTCAATTTTGTAAATTAAAAATAAACCACTTTAAATCTCTGAGAACGAAAACATTATTAGAAGTCAAGAAAGTAAGACTACCATACTAAATATTTGGGTATTAAAATTTTTTTTGTTTTAATAAAAAAGTTTGGTTCTTAAATTTAAAATTAAATATTTTTGGTACTGGATTTTCTCAAAATCATTTCAAAATCAAGGAGTCCATGAAATTTCGATTATTGACTATCTTCTATCTACACTTATTTAAAGGGAAAGTTTGTATGTTTGTTTGTTTGTTTGTTTGTTTGTTTGTTTATTTGTTCATTTGTTTGTTCGCTATACACGCCCACAGTTTTAAAGATCGAGCTCTGCAATTTTGCACAGTTATTCATGGTCAAATAAGGATGCGGTATTGAGCAAACAAAGCCATCAAATGACAAGTTTTTCTGGCACCTATCAGGAATCTGTATGAAGCATACAAAGACATCAAATGACAGTTTGAGTAGCTGCCACACAACTCCTAGCAACTATCAGGAATCTTTCAAGAACCAAAGGTGTTACAGATCTGAAAATTTGCACTTCGGTACTCCTTTACAAATAAAAAAAATACGATTGCTACCGATTTCGTATATTTGCAATAAGCTAATGAATTTAACACGGCTTGGTGACGCCCAAATTTTAGGAGACTTAAATGTCAAAATTGAAATAGCAACAATTTGTACAAAGTATTGAAGAATTGACTGAAAAAGTATTTTAGGAATGAGTATAAAAATTTTACATGGCTATGTGAATTTGCTACAAAAATATGACAATTCGTTCTATTAATCAGAAAATACTGCAGAGTATTCCAGGGAGTCCATGTATACAAATCGATAGATACAGTTACCGATACCGAACAGAGTTTCTTTATTCGTTGAATTTGGCACGGTTTCTTCCTCATCAATTGGAATTAAAAGTAGCAGCTCCAATATTGCTTCTACGAAATTTGAAGCAGCCAAAACTATGGTACTATAGTAGTATTAGTAGTATGGTAATTCGATTCATAATTCACACTTCATTGAAGTGATTCTATACATTTGGTGGTCGACCCGGACAACGTCGGATAACTTTGCTGATAAGATATATACAAATATTTTTAATAATATTGAACCGTAATGTTCAAATAAGTTAGAATCCAAAACGTTATTTTTCTTAAAATTTCGAAAACAAAAAAACAATAATATAAAACATAATACTATGTCAAATCATTACGTACTTAATTTTCAAAAATGATTATGAACACTTGATATTTCACTTGATTTACAGTTCAGTACAAAAGTACTCTGATTTTGCGCCTATCACACAAATGACGAATTGAATCGCCTATCAAACAAATGAATTGCATGGTAGATGAAACCCACAATGAATCTCCTGTGGTACATCGGTTTTTACAAGCACTACTACCAACGTACTCATATCTACTAAAATTTGCCATTTATTACTTTATTTTCTGATAAAACAAATTATAATTTTCGATTTCTTAAAAACAAAATAAATTTCTCATATCAACGCTATAAAATCATATGAAGTAATAAATTAAAAAATATATTTAAAATTCAAATCATATTTTTTTCAATTTCACAATGACTTCAATAAATGAAATAGTAAAAATGCATCATTTTCACACAAACAAACAACTATAAAAGAAGTAAAGCAATAACGATCCGCGTTGATTTAAAATGTTATACAATCACTAAAATTTAAAATTTTGTATTTTCCAAATGAATCATAATGGTTTTTGCTTCAAATATTAAAGCATAAATTCTTTTAAACATATTTTTTGTTTAGGTACTTACCATCTTTAATCCGGGATTGAAATACTTGAACTAAAGTAAATATTAGAGACCAAGAGTGTTGTTGTTGTTGTAAAATAATAATGTAAGCGAGGTCATTAGAAACGTCAATAACATAACCGCAAATAACAGTCTTTTTAATTTGTCTACCTACATTATCAAGCACATGTACATTATCTGTAAATAATTTTTATACATGTTTGAATTTTAACAGAGTTTTTAATATTAAGTTCTTTTCATTTTATAATACCTACCTATTTTTTTGTTAGCTGAATTGTTGAATATGAAAGTACAAAGAAGAAAGCTTATAAGCTTTATTATTATTTTTATGGTTTGCGTCTAGATTAAATAGTATTAACATTGGAATACGATCATGATTGTTGAAACTTTTAATGCTTTTAAATGTTGTTGAGAATTCTACAGATTATTTATTTACCTGTAATCTGTAATCAGTAATTAAATTAACTTTTTTAAAAAAAATTTTTATTATATCATGTGAGGTGGATGAGAAAATTTAATGCTACGCAACATTTTAATGCTATAAACATTAGAAATAATTAATTAAATTCAACTAAAAATTCTTCATAGTGCAAACAAAAGATAAAAAAACCAAATAATAAGAGAAGCTACTGCAAGATTACATCACAATTAAAATTTATTTTAAAAAAAATCGGTAACGTAGGTACATTTTTTCGAACTTGAATCAAAATAAATATTTTAAAAAATCATCTGAAAATATTAAAATATTTCGCCTTGTTTTTCTGTCCAAAATTAAATAATGGAGTCGCAGAAGTCTATATTGACATTCAATAGAAGCGACTTTATCAAAGCCTATCAAATATCGCGAGAGTCTAAGTAGATCAAAATATTTGCTGTCCAAAATATAAGTTTATCAGTTTGGAATATTTTGCAAATACGATAACCTTCGGCCTTTTATCATAAATTTTAGTTGGATTGGAGAGTGATGGACATTATCAAATAATTTTGGCTATCGATAGTTAGCAACTGAATAATTTTTTTACCATCGTACAGTAATTTGAGTTGAAAGTTGATATGATACTGAATACTGATAGTTACAGAGTTTGGTTACTGACTCTGAAGTTCGCTAAGTTTGAGTTGTTTATCGGCAATTTTGTCGGCATCTTTTCCAATTTCTATATTATTTTCCATCAAAAACTCCAATCAATTTTCTCCAATCGCCTTTTATTACTAAATTTTTTTCTTAAAATAAAAACCAAAAATTAATAATTAAACATTCTTTGGGTGAACTTGTCTTTGGATAAAAGATTGAATCTAACTTTTTCATTTAATCAACTAGGCTAGTTTTAAATTTTTATTTTACTATATTTAATATTTTTTGTTTATATAAATTTTTAACTTAAGTCTTGAATATTTAATGTAAGTTAGTTTTTGGTTTTGATGAAATAAAGCCTTTATTATTATTCTCAAATTCTATCAAGAAAATATCGTCGACTCTAACAGTCTATTAATAGAAAATATTGCTATTCCATAGACTTTTGCGATTACGATCAATAGTCTTTTTTCTCTTCTAGAAAACTCTTATTTCTGCAAAAGAAAAAAGTCAATCGTAATAAATTTCCGGGATTGATCCCAATATTTCTTCAGAGCTACTTCTTTTTTTTTACACCACCCAAACACTTGGAAAGTATTTCTTATGATAGGAGAGAGTAAATTAGTTAAGTTAGAACTTGAACCGGTTTTTTTTCGAAAAATAGCAAGTTATAAAGTGGGGAATATCTAGCGGAGGGGAACACATGAGATGGAAGCATGTTCCACATTTTACCAGTTTTTCTCCTATTACTCCGCGTGGGAGTATAGGGCTTTGATAGTGAACCTCCATTCCTCTCTGTTGAGTACTGCTTCCTTAATATCGTCCCAGGTATAATTGTTGATTGTTAATTCTTGATCAATTGTGCGTCTCCATGTGTTGTATGGTCTGCCGGGTCTCTTTTGTCCTTGTGGATTCCAGTCTAGAGCTCTTCTTGCTATATCACTTTCTGATTTCCTTAGTGTATGACCTATCCATTTCCATTTTTTCCTATTTATCTGTCTGTTGATCGGTTATTCTCCAGTTATCATCCATAAGTCCTCGTTGCTAATTCTTGCCGGCCAGAATATTCTGCATATAATTCTCAAGCACTTGTTGATGAATACTTGTAGCTTCTGTTTAATTCTGACCGAAGTGAGCCATGTTTCACTGCCATATATTAATGTTGACTTAACACATGCTCTGAATATTGTTAGCTTTGTTGTTCTCGATATTTGGTTGCTCCGCCATATCTTCATTAGGCTCCCAAATGTTCTTCTTGCCTTATTTATACGGCTGTTGACATCTTCTGTTGTACCTCCTCTTGATGTTATGATGCTCCCCAGGTAGTTGAATTATTCTATGTATTCTATCTGTTGTCCACTCACTGTTTTTGGCTCACTATCACTGTTGTTTGTCCTCATTGCTTTGGTTTTCTCGATATTTAATTCCAGTCCCGATTTCTTTGCTTCTTCCTGTAATCTGTTGACTTTGTTCTGTAGGTCCCTTTGATTTCTTGATATGAGGCATACATCATCTGCGTAATCTAAGTCTTCTAAGTTACCGAAGAGATCCCATTCTATTCCGTTTATTCCAGTGCAAACTTCTCTTAGAATATCGTCTAGTATTGTGTTGAAGAGAAGTGGTGATAGTGGACATCCTTGTCTAACTCCTATATTGATGTAGAATGGATCACTAATGTTACCTTTGTGTTGAACTGTTGTCTCTGCATCTTTATACATCGCTTTGATGATGTTGATGATTTTTTCAGGAACTCCCTTCTCTGTAAGAGTTCTCCATATTGCGCATCTCCTGTTTGTGTCGAATGTTTTCTTAAAATCTATAAATAGTAGATATAAAGGGGCATCCCATTCAACTGATTGTTCAACTATGACCCGTAAAGTATTTGACTGGTCAACACAGCTTTAGTTCTTACCATAAATAAATTTCGGAAAGTAGTTTTGGACCATCTGGGTATTTCAACGGTGTAAAAATCAGCACTTGAACCTTGCAGTTGACCATTTTGGTGGACTACATTGATCAAATACAAATTTGGCTTTGGGCTTTAATTTAAAGTATTGGGATGTTGTATCTAAATACTTATAAAAATGTTCATAAACATTTTTGGTCAATTGTTTCTATTAAAAAAAATGCTCATTTCAATTAAAACGATAAAAGTAAGTCCAGTGTGAGCCAAGTGCATTGATGCAGTAAGAGAAACTGCTATAGTAGGATGATAAGAAACAACGGGGATTAGTGTAAATACTAAAAATATTAATTTTTTTTTTAGATTTAAGCTTTTCCGGGAGGGGGTCGCTCCTCTATATCACCGCAGCCGCAAATGGGCTTATTGTGATAACCCGTGTTTATTAGTTATTGAAACTAGTGTTTGAATGATGAAGAATACCTGATTTTGCGATAACACTCAGGATGCTCTTCAATGGTATGCTGGGTAGCTCCCATTGTTCGGAGAACGCTGTTCCCAGGTGGCTAAGTCTGTTGCGAGTGAGCCCTTCGCATTTACAGAGCAGATGTTCAATAGATTCTTCCTCTATTTCGCATATTCTGCACAAGTTGTTGTCTATTAGACTCATTTTAAAAAGTTGTTTTTTTATTTGGCAGTGGCCTGTTATTATCTCTGCCAGAATACGTACCTGATTCCTATTTAGGCCTAGAAGAGTTTTGGTTTTCTTGAGCGAGCGTTTTGGCATGAGCATTTTTGCTTGACGATTTCTAGGAACGTTCGCCTCGGCTTTTTGCTCTACCCAGGCTGTTAATTGCATTTTCGTTGTGCTCAAGGGAATCCCACAGAACAGACTTGCCCTTATGAAGGGTGTATCCGCTGTTTTCCTTGCTAGGTAATCTGCAGCTTCGTTTCCTGCTATGCCAGAATGTCCTGGTACCCACATTATTGTGACATTGTTTGGTTTTGCCAATGTTTTGAGTATTTCTAAACAATCCCATACTAACTTTGACCTGATGGTATATGAATTAATAGCTAGTATGGCTGCTTTGCTGTGCGAGAGAATGTAGATTTTACATTTTTTGTAATTTCTTCTTAAATTCTCTCGCACACAGATTTCTATAGAATGTACTTCGGCTTGGAAGACTGTGTTTGTAGAATCTAGAATTGAATAGATATGGGATATAATAAAAATGATTCACTTTGGCTTAAAAATTTGTAGAACATAAACTTGAAAAAAAAAAAAATTTGCGGAATTCTAATCTGGATAAACACTATATCACTATAACAAACATTATATCGTAAAACCTTTACACGTAAATATGCAATTTGGACAATTGGAAAATCAGGGAGAAAATAAAATATTTTTGTGGTCATCAGTGGTGGTATTTTGGAGAAAGATGTTTATATTCTTCTTGAATCTTTGAAGATTATATTTGTGTTGATTATACGATTTGGGAACACACTTTGCAGAAATATTACTTCACAAAAAAATTTAATTATTTTACCAGCGTTTTATAAGTCAGTTCGTCCAGGCTTAATTCTATTAAAAGTAAGGTTTTATTTTATTCGAAAAAGGTTTTATTTAACCTGAAAATTCGTTTTGCGACTTCATTATTCTATTGGACGATTTTTATGTTCTTCCTGTTATAAGCCACTTGAGTCTTATAAAATTACCTGTAATAAGTCAAATTCATTAAGCCTCTTATGATGTGATTCAAGCATAATATTTTTTTAAGTAACTATTTATGATTTTTGGTCATGCTTCTCAATAATTTGACATTAGTAACTCTGCCTGAGATATTTTCAGTATTCGACAATGTAGTCTAATGCCGTTTAACACCACTTAAATATTTTGTATCTATTTGGGTTTAAATACATTTATTATAAAACCTAATCGACTGCAATCTGCTTTAAAATAGTGAACTTGTAGCTAAAACGACAATGTTAGTTTTCTTTCATTGTTTTTGTGTTGAACATTTAATAAAATCTGTTTTACAACTGTTGCTACTACACTAAAAACATTTACATTTACTTAAAACAGTGATCAACATTTTACATTAATAAAAATCTTCATTGGAAATTCTATGAACGTGCGTTGACTTAGGGTTTTCAATTTTACTGATCGGCATAATTTAATACAAAAGAATAGAATAACCATACACAAATCAAATTGTTAATTTCAATACACCAAAGTAAATAATACAGGCAACCATAGAATGATGAATACTCTTATTGTAACTTGTAGACTGAACAGTAGACAAATCATCATGCATTTTATTTTATAGAATTTCATTCATAAATATTAGTATAGAAAAGCTTTAATATAGAAAATCAAAAATAAGAACAATAGAAAACATCAAATAAGCTTATGTCTATTCCACATTATTATGTACAAGTTGGTTGAATGACACACTATAATATGTATGACGCAACGATCATCTACATTAAAATCAGAGTTTGTGGGTAGTAAAGAGATAAAGTGAGACAAAAGAAATTAAATAAATATAAAAAAAAAAACAATTACAGCAGTGAGTGCGCGAGTTTCAACCGCGAAACAAATCGCTGGTGTATTGAGCTTTAGGTTGTATTAGAAAGAAAACATTTCTGTGATTTGTTTTGTTTATTTTGATTTTAAATGTTTTATTTTTTAATTTAAGAATTATAAAGTAAATTTATTTTAATTAAATTTTTATGAAATAAAATAAATATAAAATTGTGATATAAAAATTTTTAAATACATAAAATATATTATTATACTAGTTAATTTAAAAATAATAGTTTAATTAATTAATATTCAGAAAAAATTACAAGATATTTTATGATATAAGCTTTTTTCTTTATCTGTATTGCTTATCAATTGTTGTCGTGATGTAGAAAAAGTGGTTCTAAATTTTTTTTTAATTGGTTATGAATGTATTTGTGATATATTTTTTAAATATAAAAAATTTATATATCTACATATATAGCTACTTTATATAGATTATTGAAATGTTTTTATTTTCTTATACTCTAGTAAATACATCACTAATAATCTAGTGGATACATTATCTGATGTAAAGGGCTGTGATAAGGTTTTGATAATAATTATCATACTTGAAATTGAACATTTTATTAAAGCAATTGTAACAATTGACCTATGTATGTATATATATATATGTATGAAAAATGTAGGATATAATGCATAATAAAAAATATTACGGTAAAAAATAAACTCATAACATTTCAATGCTCATATTATGGTTAATATATTTAAATATAATGAAATTCATATGTAGTAGTGTATCTAATAAAATAACGAATTAAGAAACCGACAATAAATACACATATTTAAATTAAATGAGTCATAATATCTGGTTAAGGTAATCGTGAATTGGTTTATTTTTTAATTAATACCCAGTCATGACCGGTATATGGCAAAGTGGATATTAACTAACTATTAAGCAGGTATGTAATATATTTAAATATTTAAGAAGTGTTGCCAATTCTAGAGAAAGAAAGCTAAATTTATTTAAGAAATTTGTAATTCAAAAAATTTTGCATAATTTTAAAAATTTAAAATTTACTAGAAAAAAACAACTTTTTAAAAAAAGAATTTATTTTCTGCCGCTCTTTCAATCTAAATATACCTGCTAATGGTATATTTCAATTTTAATAACTGGGATTTAAGTTGCTAAGAATTTTATTTTTGCGAGTTTTTTCTGCCCAGAATTTGTTTTTGGTATTTTGTCTTCGGGTATTTTATTCACTTCAATAAATAGGTATTTATTATTATTTTCTGTTTGTGACTTTTAAACTGTATATAGCAAGAAATACAGTCGCTTACTCAGTGTATTAAGTATTTAATTAGAAATTCATATGTATATATGCTAATTGGAGTTAAATGTGATAGTATAGATTATTAAAAATAATTTAATTTCCACCACAATGATTGATAAATTCAGATTTGGCACCAGCATGATGCATAACATAAATTCATAATGCATTAAAGTAATTTCACGAACTCCTAATCATTTAAATTTAATAAAATTGATTAATAAGTTATTAATTTAAAACAATTATAAATTTGTAACTAGCTACTGCTTCACCAAATCCATTTTCTGCAACATGAAATTTATGATGCGTAATACTGATGCAAAATTCGGATTTAGCCGATACTATCAAAAACTTTTAAGCCCATATTTACTTCTGTTTTAACACTTGCTCATCATGATAATAAAGCCCCATCTATGTTACAGACAATTAATAAACATTTTTTGCAATGTGTACCTACTTTCTTGCTGTTTCCTCTCACATCTAGACACAAGGTTAATTAATAGTACTAACCAGCTAAAATGATATATAGCTATATGCTACATATGTTATTATTATATATGTACATAGTTTAATATGGAAGATAAATAAATAATTTACTGAACCGAACTATAATAAATATTATTTTCTGGTTAATGAATTTAAATAATTACTCGTATATAAAAAATTATTTGTTTGTTAGAAAGACATTGAAAATTAAACAAAAATTTATTTAAATTTTTGTACGATCTTCATGAAAAGAGAAAAACATAAAAATGTAAAAAAGAGTTTTTTTAATTTAATACAATTATTGTTTTAAAAGCTACAAATTAAAAATTTTACAGATATTTGAAAGTAAATTAAACATAAATTATTTAAAATGCTATAAAAAATTCGATTCGAATGAAAACGCTTTTATGATGCGCCTGTTAATCCTTTTTGTACCCTTGGATTATTCATTGTCACATTTCAGTATGGTAGCACTGCAATTTATTACATAAAGTAGAACAAGTAACGTAGTATTTACCAGTATTTGTTTTTTTATAAAGTTTTGTGGCATCAACTAATTAAGTGTGTAAAACTAAGTACTACTGTTGTCAACTAATCTTTCTTCAACATCATAGCTTATTTCTAATTGACGTATTATCAAATTATACTCTAAATTAAGTTTCATAAATTTATTCATAATACTGACCGAAAACTTCAATTAAACATCCATGCTCACAGCGTGATTATAATCTGGGACCTTCTGGTACGTTAGTAGTCAGGCGAGAGATAATAATTGTACTATGTAGGTCATAATTTCGGTTATTGCTTACTATTCGTTAAATGAAATAACATGTTTAAGAAAGTAAAATACTTACTTACTTAGGTGGCCAACAGACCATGTAGGTCCTTGGCCTGACTCATCAACATACTCCATTTATGCCGGTCACGGGCGGATTCTCTCCAGTTGAAGATTCGAAATTGCTTTAAATCCGCCGATATTTCGTTTCTCCCAACGTCTTATACCTTCGGGTCTGGATTCGAAGATTCTCTTGGCTGGAGCATTTTCGTCCATCCGCTCTAGGTGTCTGAGCCACTGTAGTCTCTTGACTTTAATTTTCGTGACTACGTCTACCTCATTGCACACCTCATAGAGTTCGGCATTATATCTTCTCCTCCAGACCCCATCGTCGTTTTCAGGACCATATATCCCACGAAGAATTTTCTTCTCGAAGACACACAAGTGTCCATGATTCTGATCCGTAAAGCAAAACCGGGAGTGTGAGCGTTTTGTAGATTTGTACTTTGGTGTTTCGAGAGAGGAGCTTTGACCCGAGATGTTTTGACAAACCGAAGCAGCAACGGTTTGCAAGGGTTATTCTTTGCCGTACCTCCACATTGATGTCGTTTGTGGGATTAACACTGATTCCAAGGTAGGTAAACTCCGGAACTACCTCGAAATTATATGTGCCGACAGTGATGTTTTGACAAATATGATGTTGAGAGGTCTTTTTATTTGTCGACAACATATATTTTGTCTTATCCTCATTTACTTTGAGACACATTCGTTTCGTTTTTTCTTCAATCTGGGTAAAGGCCTCAACGACCGCCCGTTTTGATCTGGCTATGATGTCAATGCCGTCGGCATACCCTAGTAGTTGAATAGATCTGAAAAATATAGTGCCGGCAGTGTTTACTTACGTTCGTCGCACTATACGTTCCGGTACTAGATTGAAAAAGTCGCATGATAGTACATCTCCTTGTCGAAATCCGGTACACGTCTGGAAGTAGTCAGAAGTGTTATTTCCAATCACCACAGCTCATCTTGTGTTTTCCAGTGTCATTTTTGACAATCGGATAAGCTTGGTTGGTACACCGAATTCCGACATAGCAGCATACAGCTCGATGCGGTATATATTTTCGTACAAAGTATAATAACAATTTGATGAAATGAAAATCTAGAAAAAGCTTCTAAATCAACCAGCTAAAACCAACTTACGGTTCATCTATTGCAAAATATGTGCAAGGTTTTTAAAATGTTTGTAAATATCCAAAATTTCAGTTTTCAAGTGAATTTGGTCAAAACTTTTTGGTCTTAGTTTGTCTATACGAGCGAGCGTTGCTTGCTTCACTGTGTGTTCTACACTAACGATTTAGTCAATGACCTTGTGAGAGATGGAATTGAGACATCATCAATAACTCTGTACGAGGTAGAAAGCTTTGTTTGAGATATTTTGAATAAACAAATAAATAATTAAAGACAGTTGTAATAATAGTGATCCGGCATCCGGTAACTAGAAAACAATAAAATTCCAACTATCATAATGCTATGTTCGTATTTACAAAGTTAACTTTGATTAAGTGCCTAGCCATAATAAAAACATAATTTAAGTGTGATTTATTTTTTCATATAAAACGAATTATACTGGTAACCCTAGTTAAAAAATAATCATACTTAAATTATGTTAAACAAAATAATAAACAAAATTTATTAAAATAAATTCTCACCTACATAAAAAAATATTGACAATATTTACAATCAAAAATGATTCTTAATTTTTTTTAATTCAAAATTGATTCAAAAATTAGCCTAACTTTATTAATTAATTATTTTTTTTATTGATATGGTTTTTTTTTTTTGCAAAATTAAATGCTCTCCATTTTTTTTATGTGACAGAGAAATCGAAGTAAAAACAAAATGTCAAATTTAAATTTGACTATGTATCACCAAGAAAATATCTCCAAGATACTCCTTTTAAATGTTTATATATTTGTTGTTTGAGTTTGAACTTGTTCGTGGAACCAGTTAGTTTTGTTGCTATTGTCCCAAATAACATAATTTTAGTTATATTATACGAAATTTACAGTAATTTGATAATTTCCACATCTTTACCTAATCAGTAATCATTATGATTTCTATTCTATGCTTATATAATACTGTTATTTTTACTCATTTATGTAATCCAATCAATAGTTCTACTATAATTTTAATCTAATTTTTAATATTATCAACAACTATATATACTTAAATTTATTTCTATTTTGGCTACTTAGAAATTCTTAACGTCAATAATTATTATGTAATTCTTTTCCACTCACTTGATTTAGCTGAAAATTTAATAATATTAGTTATATACTTAACCTAAAAACACCATAATTGAAATTTTCCTAATTATTTCAAAATCTGTAATGTAATACACTTAATATTTTCGTAATGGAAAAATCATGTAATTTTCTAAAAGACCATCAAAACTAGGTAAATATTATGAAATTAATTTTGTTTCTTCTTTAATTCTTTCTACTTTTCTAATCTCAAAAATAATTGTTTGCTTATACTTATTATTTGCTGCTACACTTACCCACAGCTTTCTCATTTTAATAATTCGTAAGATACTATCAAACTTTTGAATTGTATATATATAATAAATGTAAAAACCTTAATAGTTTATTCCCATTTATAAATTTTAATTCAAAAGTTCTTGATAATTTGAACATAAATAATCTGTATTTGTAGAGTATTAAAAGGACATGAACTTAAAATGCAATTTAATGACCTTGATACCAAAATTATTCATTTTTCCTATTTATTTTGTTTATATTATATAATATATATATATATATATATATATATATATATATATACCTATAACTACATTTCCTGAATTTCCTTTTTAATGGTGTATATAATTTTAATCCAATAATATTACAAGACCAAATGGAAAATAAAATTTGCAGTCTTTTTCCATTACTTTCTTTACAGATACTGGTAAAATATAAAATTTTAAATTTCCATAAACCAAACAAAATTCATAAATAAACCAGCAAAAAAAAAAAAACAAACCACCTTAATGACAAAACCAATTTATTTTACCAGTTTTGTTGTTTCTTTACCAACTTACAGTTATAATTTTTCTTGATTTCCTTTAAATAATGAGTATAGACCTAAATACATTTATATACAATCGTAACAGGTATACTATGTCATATGTTTGTATGTATGTATGTATAACGCTAATAAGGATTATTTTCATTTTGTTCTTATTTCAAAATATACCCCTTGCAAATATTATAACCGTTATAAATATATTTACTAATATACAAATTTACCACTATATAATCTTAATAACATTTTACTATATCTATACACACACACACACTTACATGTTAATCTAAAAACAAAAATGAAGAAAAAACAAAAAATTAGAGCTTCACAATATTCATTTAAAATTGAAAGAGAAATACATAAACCAAATTATTTAGGATTCGCTATTCTTATACAACAACAACAACTCTAACAAAAAATTGTCCTTAAATTTATAATCGAACAGGATCGTACCCTCTTGCCATTATTATTTCTATATATATATATGTTCAAAATTCCATTTTAATAATATAAACATTCTGCTGCTGTAAGCCAGTTGGCCTTATTGCCTATATTATTACAATTTACTGATACTGTGTTCATAACGTTCTCATGAAAACGAATTAAAATAGGTTCTGGTGTTACTTACAATAAATTTAGAAAGGGCATCCAATTTTCATTTAAATACAAATATCGAATTTCTTTTTTTATTTCTCTTTATTCTGTCATAATATTTTTATTTGTTGTTGAAAAATCTCCTAAAACAGTTAGCGAAATTTACCATTTTTAAAATATATATGTATATATATATATATATATATATATATATATATTTATAATATATTACAATAGTAATATGGAATCCATTATTTTCAATTTAAAATACGGGTCCATTATAAAACTAAATTGTAAATTTATTATTGTATATAGTTACTAATATTGGTCTTAAATCTTTGTTAATCAGAGGGTGGTGGGGGTGGATGGAAATGATAGATATAACGAATTCCGAAGATTATGGTATTCCATTTGCGGTAATATAGAAAGAACTAACCAATTTTGATAATCATAAGCTTTCCATGCATCTACTTTATACTAAACTAATCATTGATACGCGTTTCGCCAAAATAAATCAACAATCTATGGTTTTTGTAGAGTGAATTTAATAAACAACATATTGGAAATCAAAAATCAATACTCAAAAGAATTCCCAGATGTCATAAAAGGATTCGACTAACTGTTATTTCGAATGAGAGACTTCGAAATAAATTTAAACAAAAACCGCCCAACGAATTATATTCATGTTTCACAAAAAGAATAAAAATTGGGTAAAACTAAATATTGTACCATGCGACGCTATAGCTCGCAAAAGATACAAACACTTCCAGGGATACAAATCGCCTGATTCTGAATTTGACATCAAAGCATTAATAGCGTTTATCAAGGACATAGCCCTGCAATTCTGAAATGGACGGGGAAGTACAATAGATCTTAAGAGGTCTCGATTACTTAGAACTCCCCAATTTACAAAAAAAAAAAATATTGTACCATCATCCCTACAAACATCATAAGGTACCTTAATATTCATTAAAATTGGCGTCTAAATCGAAGAGAGCATATCATCAACAAAAATAAGCAGCGCAGGTTATAATTCAACAAACTTCCGTAAATAACAAACTATTATTCGCACTGTCAATGGCGTGCAATATCCTGCTATACAAGACTGTTTCAAAATTATTCTGATATTATGGAGTACGATTGTGAGGTAGCAGAAGTAACTTAAACCTTACAAGAAAATGTTGCGGTCAGGAATGACTGCACTGTCTTTCGTCACAAACTATGAAATCAGAGAAGATTTGAAAATTGAACATTTCTTCCTATCCTGTCATATTCCAACCAAACCGTACGTAAGTACTAAAGGTTACATCATAACCTGTTTACAAAAAAATAATACAGTTAAAGAAGTTGTAGCAATAACACACTAAAAATACATCTCAGATTCGAAACACAACTATATCAACGTATCGCAACCAGCAGGGCCTTACAGAGCTGAGAGGGGGCCCAGGCCAATAAAAAATATGAGGCCTCTTGTTTGTGTAAAAAGACAAATTTACATAGTTCTTTTATTATTTTTAATTTATTTAAACAAAATGAAATTAATAATTACAAATAAGCTTTTCGAGCTTTAATGTTAGCAAAATCTTTTATAATAATTGAAAAGTCAATATTTCGTGCAATGTCTGAATTTATATGTAAAATTGGTAGCCCATTCAACCGTTCTTGGCTCATTACAGATCTGTTAAAATTATTAACCCTTTTCAACACACTGAAACTGCGTTCCGCTGAAGGTAATGGAGGCGGGTAGACTAGAAAATATATTCTTAATGTTGTTGATATATTGAGAAACAGTCGAACTAGATTTTTTTCTAAAATATTTAGCAGCCAATCTCTGTTTCGGCAAATTTCTTCTTTCGGTAAAACTTTCTTCGTTAGACGCAAAGTGAATTTATTGTTTTCAGCATTATTTGGGATATCTTCAGGTATTTTAGAATGTTCAATTTTCAAAAAATCTTCCATTTGCATTGTATTTTTCTTGTTAAGCAACGCGACGTCATCGCTGAAAATGGGTATTGAGGTTGTTGCTTCAATTCCTTGAATATTGGGTGGATTAGATGACAGGTAATTTTTTTCCATATTTGCATCATCAACAATTATATGTTTTATAAAAAGTGTTATCTAACAATAACTTAAAATTTTAGCTATAATTTTTGTATCGTTGCATAACCTTCTGATATATTTTATGAATCATTGGTTAAATTTATTGTAGAACTCAAAATAATATTTCAACTTAATTTTTCCGCACTTACTGTGACGAAATTAGGAAATCAATGGAGGCCCTTCCACAACTCGAGGCCTGAGCCAAATGACCCACCCTCTGTTCCGGCCTGGCAACCAGTACGAACAAGTATAAAAATTGAAAGGCTTTCATTGATCTGAACCAAGATTTTGCTCATTCGGTGGCAGAATCAACAGATAGACTGTACAGATAAATAAATTAAGAATTAGTTTTAATTATTTTTTTTCAATGTTTTAGGATTCTTTTTGGATTACACCATATCGTAATCTTGAATATTTTCTAAATTTGAAAATCCTGAATTTATAGTAAGTTTTAAATTTGCGTCATTATGACTATACAAACTAATTTCCGTAACCCATAGGTTTATTAATTTTTGCGACATAATTATTTTAGAAGTGGCATTAATCATGTTATTAAAAACGGTAAAAATTTCTTGCCTGAAAAACAATTTTTGACAAGAGTGTGTACTGTAACTCTAATAAAATGAATTGTCCTAGCTTGAACAGAGCTGATGGTATCCTTAATATAATATTATATGAATGAAAAAGCAATGAAGAATAATTTTGTTTAAGTACAGCCATAGAATAATACAATACAAAAATAAAAGCAATAACAAAAATATTTTATAAAAACAAAAAATAAAGTGAAATTGTCATTTGCAAACAGTCACCAACATTTTAATGACCTTCCAAATACATAAAAAAAAATTCTTTCGCACCATGAATATAATTTTTCGCGTATATTTTGGTGGCACATGTCATGATACTTATATTTTATATTTACATTTATATTACATATATTAAGTACACAGGATTAAACATACACAACCAAACTATTACAAATGAACAAATCGTGCTATTTTAGAAATAAAATTAAAAAAAAAACCAAAAAAAATTTTAAAATGAAAATTAAAAATAATTGAAAAAAATATTATAGAAAAGGGAAAACAGCTATATTCAAATTTAACTGAAGCATAAAAATATTTATTTAAAACAAACGCACACAACAGCATGATGGAGAAAAAAATATTATGGAAATTAAATTTGTATTTTACTTTTTTAAATCAATAAAAAGAAATGTGTTTTTAAAATTTATATTAAAAATCGATTTTCAAAACAACAAAAAAATTCAAATTATAAAATTTTGTTTTTTTTTTGTTTTAAATGTACTACACAGTAATTTGCGTTTTTGCCAATACTCAGATCAAACGGTGAAAATAATCAATAAAAAAAAAATTACAATAAAGATGTTGAATTAAAATAAGCAATATAGAAATAGAATGCAATTATTAGACAATCTCAACAGGCATTCCTGGTACTGATTGAAATAAAATGTATCAATTTCCTGTAAGACAAATTGGTTAAAGTTGAAAGTTAAAACATCAATAGCCTTAATGACTTCGTGATTAACATTAAAAACATTCTAATCTCGATTATCAATAAATCTAAAATTCATTCGTTTTATTTGTGAGAGACTTATGGTGTTGTTTTGAAAAATGTTCTCTTAGTTAGACTACAACAGCCCAATACGTGATAATTTATTTTAAAAATAAATTAAATTTAGTTTTAATTCAGGAATTGGTAAAATTGGAAAAAATATTTAGTTTCGCAACGTATCCTTTTACATATCTGTCATTTAAAAGCATAATAGAGGAAATTGGTTGTTAATTGGTTCAGATATTTGTACCCTACTTTTTTCAATTTACAAATTAAATATTATAATGGTGATTTAAGTTGGAGGAAATATAAATTGTTGAACAAATTATTAAAAAATTTTCTATAAAAAATCATCTGGAATAATTGCATTTTATAGTTTATGTTAAAAATTTACGATTACATATATATAATCATAAATCCGGATTAGTTGCGTGGATTTGATTGCCAAAGTTAAAAACAAAAAATAGTGCACACATAAGCACAATATATTTCTTCAATGTTCACTTTACATCTTACATGACATTTAACAAGTTTGAAAATACTAAAAGAAACTAACACTTCAGAGTTATAAATACTTGAAAAAAATACTCTCTTACAGCTAAAAGCCGGAGTACCGCGAGGAAGTAACCTGCGATATACCTGAAATGGAAAATTCAAAAATACAAAAATACAAAAAAAGCTACCTTTACTGATGACACAACCAATTAATCTTTATGTCAACTTTAGTTATAAAAAATAGTGACTCTTCTCTCAGTTAAAATCAATCACGTACTCCATACGTATTCCCATGACCTAGGATGAAAAACTAAAATGGAAGGAGCATGTTAAAGGTCAAAAACCTCCATTCAAAGTATAGAGAAATATATCGGTAAATTGGGTGCAGTTCTACAGTCTCAACCTAAAGATATTACACACATTATAATGCACGCCAGGTAAAATAATAATTTTTTTTAATTTATTAAATTTTTGATATTATATTACAAAAATATAAAAAAAAAAACAATTAATTTTTACAAAAAAAATAATAATAATGATTTCACAAAATCTCTATCTCCCTCTCTAAAACCCAATTTGCCAGAACTGTTCAAACTGTTCAAACACTTAATCCATAAAGAAAAAAATTTAATAAATCTTATTGTTCACTTTATAATATTTTTTTTTGACAAAATCGATAAACGTATCATACTAATTATGTTTTATCACATCGTCACATCGTCTTAGTGTCATTATTGTTCCTTGACACAGTTAAATTTGATGATTCATAGCAAATGCAACAAAGTGGGATTGAATGATCTCCATGAATATCCAAATGAATATATTGTAGTTCACTTAGTTTTGATTTTCCTGTCTTTTTTAGTGGCTTACAATTGTGTAGCATAGAAGCAAATCAAGGTCTTCCACTTTTACAACAAAAGATCGAAAGATGAGGTTTTGTTTATATTCTAAATTAAAATTGATTTACTTCATAATATTTCAACAAATCATGTTAATTCCCATATATAAACGAGATCAAAATTCATACTTAGCAGCAAAAGGTTTCTATTTCATGCTTATGAGTGTAGCAAAATGAATCTATTCCATACTTTTTGTCAAAATATGCCTTTCCTTAAAAATTCGATTCTAGAAATTCCTATTCCTGTTTTGGCGCGAAATTAAACAAATGTCATAATTAAATTGTAGTGAAATATTACTTCTTACTTACTTGTTGGACGCACAGACATTGAAAATCCTGAGCCTGATGCAAAATGGTCCTCCGTCGATCACGACCGGAATCTCTCCAATTGGGGATTTGAAGTTTTTTCATATCTGCCATTTCATCTTTCCAACGAAGGCGTGACCCCCTCGACGACGCGTTTCCCGGAGCTTGAATTCCAAGAGGCCATG
Source organism: Argyra leucocephala (assembly GCA_963942445.1). Classification (NCBI taxonomy): domain Eukaryota; kingdom Metazoa; phylum Arthropoda; class Insecta; order Diptera; family Dolichopodidae; genus Argyra; species Argyra leucocephala. The sequence goes on from OZ012677.1 coordinate 94,557,265, forward strand.
TGAACCATTTGAATGATAATGGTCCAGTTAGGTACTGGGCTATTATCATTCAAACGGTTCACATGGCCCAGCCAATGAGACGTCATATTCTGGCTTATTTGGCTAGGTTCATTTCGTTTAACAGCTGGTATGGTTCGGTATTATAGCTTAATCATAAATGCCAAGAAGGATTTTTCTTTCAAGGATACCAAGTTACGATACCAAGGATTAACGCTGGGTGGCGCAGTAGATAGAGCGCCTGCCTTTCAACCGAAAGGTCCCAAGTTCGATTCCCGATGAAGCAAAAAACAAAACTGCTCTATGGATTTGTCGACCTGGTCCAGTACCCTTTGTCATTGGGATATAATAAATGGCAAAAAATAATTGAGAGTATCTGGTAACAAGTTAAATAAAATGTAGCTATTCTATTAAGAAGGCTTAGTTCCTGACAATAGTAGTAGCTTTCTACTATTGTCAATGAGTTGATAAGCCAGTAATTTGTAAAATAAATACTCGAAATGTTGTAGATTGTAGTGGAAAATTGCAGTATCGTACTTAATTAAGCACGAAAAGGTGTTACTGTAGAGTGTAAAAAAAAAAAAAAAAAAGTGCATGCTCGCTTGATTTTGGTAATGTCCACGATTCAAAACCATATAGCAGCACCGGAAGGATGAGTGCTTTGTATAATTGTGTCTTGGTATTTTGGGATAGGAGCTTGAGCTCGGTTGTTTAGACAAACCGAAGTAGCAACGGCTTGTAAGGGTAATTCTTCGTCTTGTTTCAGCATTGATGTTATTGGTGGAGTTGATAATCGTTCCAAGGTAGATAAAGTCCTGAACTACCTCAAAATTTTATGATCCGACAGCGCAATGTTGTGTCCTATACGATGTTCTATAGGACATTTTTTTTGTCGACAGCATATATTTCCGTTTTATTTTCTTTTATGAGAAGACACGCTTTACAAGCTTCCTCGTCAATCTGTGTAAAGGCTTAGATGACTATTCATTGTGATGTTCCGATAATATCGACCTCATCAGCCAAAACCAGGAGTTGCACCGATTTGTTAAATATACTACCCTGTGTGTTCACATCGGAACACTAGATTAAAGAAACTGCATGACAGCGCATTGTCGAAATCCGGATCACGTTCGAAATGAATCAGAAATTATGACACATATTTAAAATTAATTGAATGATTTTTTATAAAAAAATATGTATCAAAAGTGGCCTATTCCTATCCTCTAATTTTCAAAACAACCTTATTCCACACCTTCGTATCAAAACAGTTCTATTCCATATTCATGTATTAAATAACTCCTGGAATAACTAATTTATCATGAATTTTTTATTAAAATTCAATTACGAGCATTATTATTGATATTTTTCAGAAAAAATTATATAAAAAGTTACAGTAGTTCAAAAATCAGAAGTTTTTTTTCAATTTACGCAAAACTCATCAAAATGAAAATACTCCGTTTTGCTTCTACGCTACACATGCTTTTCTGTTTTGTTTTTTCTGATGATGAAGCTCATTATGTAGCTTCTATTGTTGTAAATTTTATTACTATTCCAATATTTTCCCATTTAGCATATTTAATTAAATTATTAGACTTTGAGATACTTTTTTTTATATTTATTTTAGAAAACTTATATAACTAAAATTATGAAAAATATCTGTGAAATATAATTGTATGATATAATCCCTTTGCTTAATTATTTCAATTATTGTACCAATATTCCTGACATGAAATATATTATAACACCATTACTGTTGTGGGTTTAATCCACACAGAGCTTCTTTCTAATTTTATACTTCGGCTTAAAAATTTTTACTTTAAATTATGGTTGATTAATAAGTGGATCCATTTCATCACAATGGACCTCACCGGTTTAAGTGTGTCGGCGTACTGTCGGCAGCCACTGCTACCTATAGTTGATTAAAGAAAATAGGTATCTAAAATTAGATTACATAAAATCTTAAGTTGATGGCATAAGGTTTAAATAATTATTTTGTTAATGATATTTCAAGATGTTAATTAATGTTAAAATAAGAGCTATGCACGAAACGCTAATTCCAAAGTGATCATAACAAAATGTCGCATTTCATAGAATTTCAGACAATTTAAAATTTTCATTTTCTCAACAAGAGGATACCAAAAGAGACGATATATTTACAAATTTTTATTTTAAAATTCTAAGTTTTTTTCTTATAGCTATGAAATTTTCTTTTAACAAGTAAATTTTTGTATTACAAAAAAAAAACAAACACAAACTAAAACATATAAAAAAATCGAAAAAGAAACTAAATTTAATAATTCAAAATTTACAAAGAAAAGTTTCAAATAAAAAAAAGAAAAATTATCGAAAGTAAAAACTCATCTCAAAGGACATTTTATTGCAGTTGAAGTATTTTTAAAATCTTTTCTATTGTACCCATTTAGATATCTTAGGTATGCACATATGTCTATATACATTCAAATACGAAATAAACAATGTGGTACTATTGAAATAACAATAGAGCTAAAAGTAGTATTTTGTTTACTGCCATTGGATACTCGGAATCCAGTTTTACTCCACCTAGGATACTCTACACAGTACAGCTGATATTTAATACCATGCAACATATTAAAAAATTTGTTATCTGGTGAACATTAAATCTTTCTTACGTAGAGAAATATAACAGTACAGAAGAGAAAATTCTGTCTTTGTAACTTTTTGGTTTTGTTTTTAATTTTTTTTTTAGGATCGTGAAGAAAATCATGCTCTACGAAAGGATAGATTTCTTTTGTCTCTTAACAGAGAATTTTCTTTTTTTATATTATATTTAATTCAACAGCATATATAAAGTTTATATGGTTTTTTATTGTGTTTGTTTGCTTTTCTTTTTGTGTTTTTTGGTTTCACAGATTTTTTCTTTCTATTTAAAACAGAATTGTAAACATTGTCAAATGTCCTTTCATTTATAATATATATATATATATATTATATGTATATGTTTTTGTTTTTTTTTATTTGAATTCTAAATTTAAGAAATAAAAAACATTTACAGCTAAAGCCGTATGGGGAAAAATATAAAATGAAAATTAAATAAAACAAATGTCAAAACAAAGACTAACTTTTACTTGTCCACTTGTATATAAAATTTAATAACATAAATACAATATCTGACTTTAAATTTTTAAATATAATAAGAAAGGAAATTGAAAAAGGATTCTGGTTTTTGTACATTAACATAAAACCTTGTTTAAACATAAAAACGGATATCTCGATTTGATAAAACTTAAATGCCCATTAAAATGTATAACACATTTTAAATTATAATCGGATTCACTAGTCATTTTATTTTATTGCAGATATCGATATTTTGAAATATACTTTTTTACTCAGTAATTCCGAATAACTAAATTTATTTTATTATTTCGTATCAACATTCTTCTCCTGGTAATTTTACTTCTGGAAGCTAACCGATCATTCTGAATTTCTTCAACACATCGTTTATTTTCCACGATACTGGAAAAATTCCGCATTTAGCTATGTAGATTACATTCTATTATTGTTTTTGGTATACTGCAGTTTCAAATCGAATTTTGAGAAATTGGAACAGATCGTTCTTTTGGTTTCTCATTATATTTAATCTGTAAATTAAAAAACCTACGGGACAAATATCTGAACTATTTCAAATTTTAATTATTATTTTATATATAAGATAAGATAAGATATTCAAAAGAAGACGTGGCGAATTCTAATATTTTTTTTTTCAATTAGAAATTTCAATTTAAAATTTCATCCCAACGTACATCATTCATTTTAACGTACAAAAATTTTAGTTTATCAAATTGCCTTAACAACACCCCCAATTTAATCAAATTTTTTCATTTATTTTAAATAAATTTTTACGTTTAAGGTTGTTGTTTCAGGAAGATAAAATTTAAAATGAATTCCAACCCAAACTAAGTAATTGTTACAACAAAAATAAAGTAATACTGATTGAAGAGAAAGATATACTAGAAAGATGGAGAGAATATTTTGACGAATTATTAAATATTGAACAATCAGTGGAACTGGAAACTGTGTTTATATGAAAAAAAAAAATTAGAAAGCTTAGAAAAGTCCTTATTATAATTAAGGACAGTAAAAAAGTCTCATATTATATATATATATATATATAAATAGCAACATTACGATTTCAGAATATACAGACGAAGGAATACCAACCATACATGAAGTAGAAGATGCAATTCTACAAATGAAAAATAAGAAAGTCCCAGGAGAAGATGACATTGTAGCAGAATTGTTTAAAAATGCAGGTGATATGTTCATCTCCAAGCTACATAGTTTAATATGTACAATATGGGATACAGAAACTCTGCCAAGCAAATGGGAAAAAGGCATTATTGTCCCCATCCACAAAAAGGGAAATAAACTTGAATGCGCCAACTATAGAGGTATCACATTATTAAACACAGCAGCGTACAAGACTCTCTCCAATATTATAAATAACAGATTAAAACGTATAGCCGAAAATATTCTAGGAGAATATCAAAGTGGATTTAGACAAAATAGATCTACTACCGATCAAATATTTCTACGGAGGCATAGCATCTATTCTCCACCTATTAATGATTGATTTCGCCAGGCTTTTGACTGAATAAAAAGAGATATGATAGAAGCTGTATTTAATAATATGGGAATCCCAAGAAAATTGACAAATTTAAGTATGCTAACACTCAGACACACCAAATGCAAGGTAGCAGTGCAAAATAAAATAACGGCCGAATTTGAAATAAAAGCAGGAGTCAAACAAAGTAATGCCCTGTCAACAACAATTTTCAATCTAATGCTCCACCACGCAATAAAAAATTTAGACAGAGACGGACACATATTCATAAAATCATCTATAATAGGTGCGTATGACGAATTAAAAGAAATATTTCTGACCCTAGAAAAATAAACTGCTACTGTAGGATTAAAAATTAACGAGGCTAAGACCAAATATATGAAGATTGCGCGCACGGAAACAAGATGATCCGCCCAAAATATTACAATAAATGATTATAACTTTGAAGGAGTAAATAGTTTTATATATCTAGGTGCCTTAATAAATAATAAAAATGACATGCATCTGACAATTAATGATAGAATTCAATCAGCACAAAAATGTTTCTACGCACACAAAGGCCTTTTCAGGCCAAAAATTTTAGCCAGGCCAATTAAATTAAGAATGTACAAGACCATAATACAACCGGTCGTAACATACGAATGCGAAGCATGGACCATGACAATTAGCGGCGAAAATAAATTGAAAGTATTCGAAAGAAGAATACTGAGAAAAATATTTGTCCCAAAATAAATGACGATGCTGAATACCAAATTAGATCAAACGAGGAGCTAGAAGCACTAATTGAAGGACACAATATTGTTGAATTTATTAAGGCACAAAGACTAAGATGGGCAGGTCATGTGGTGAGGATGAATGATCAAAGGATGCCAAAAAGAATATTAGACGCAGTACCGTACAATACAAGACCAAGATCACGATGGCTGGACGAAGTCGAGGGCAACTGTCGGAAAATTGGAGTTAACGGATGGAGGACAGTTGCACAAGATAGAGCAGAATGGAGGAAAGTTGCAGACGAGGTTAAAGCTCACCCCGAGCTGTAAAACCAACAGATGATGAAGGTTGTTGTTTAAGATAAATTAATAAAAAATATATTAGTAGGTATTGGGGCGGTTGAGCCAGACATTGCTATCTCGCTCGCACTAATGTAAATTAGAATCTCAAGGTAGAGAAGCACTTTTGGGGGAACCCCTGACGTCATAGGAAATTCCGTCCTGTTATCTCAAGGTAGAGAAGCACTTTTGGGGGAACCCCTGACGTCATAGGAAATTCCGTCCGGTGAATCTCAAGGTAGAGAAGCACTTTTGTTATCTTGCCGCTTGTTATTGTTTACATTTCTGTAGGTCGTTGACCTTATCATGTTATTGTTATTGTTATCTTTGGCGCCATGGTAGATGACCTTGATTGAGTAGCTGGTGACGTCATAGGTAACTCCAGCTGGCTCATGAAAAATGTGTATGATGAATATATTATATATTACATGTGTGTGTGTGAATAATGAACATGAATTTTTTTTTAAAAAAATTAATTGTTTGAATGAGGATTTGAACTCGGGGTCTGAATGATTAACAAGTGACCGCGCTAACCATTCAGCTACCAAGCCATTTACAAATGTTGATGTTAATTGTGTATATGAATGGCTGATATGATGTTAAAAATCTATAAATAACCTATGAATAATCTATGAATAATGAATAATGAATAATGAAATTTGATGATAGATGTCGGTAGTGGTTAGTGAGGAGGATATGGTTGGTGGTTTGGATAGAATTATTGATTAATTAATTTTATAAAATTTTCATCCAAAATGTATGCAAAAATTTTCATTCCGTCCGGTGAATCTCAAAGTCTAGAAGCACTTTTGATGACGGTGGGCGCCAGGCTGTGTAAGATCTCAAGGTAGAGAAGCATTTATTTCTGTAGGTCGTTGACCTTATCATGTTATTGTTGTTATTGTTATATATTTGGCGCCATGCTTGATGACGTTGATTGGACCAGCTGGGGAACACTTATCTGATGATGACGTCATAGGGAATTCCATCGGGATCAGGGGAATATTCTCAGTTGTTAATTATAAGTATGATTCCATGTTAATTATTATTTATGTATGTGTGTGTGTGGGCGTGTAATTTATGAATAAGAATGTTAATTATATTTTTTTTTAAAAAAAAACTAACTGTTTGAAAGAGGATTTGAACTTGGATCTGAATGATTAACGAGCGACCACGCTAACCATTCAGCTACCAGGCCATTTAGAAATGTTGATGTTATTTGTGTATATATATATAAATGGTTGATATGGTATTAAGAAAAAATTCTATAAATATCTTTTAATATCTCAAGGTAGAGAAACACATTTTTGATGAAGTATTATGGAATTGAAAATTTATTTATAATGTAATGAATGTCATGTTGGTTAAAGGTCCGAGGTTGCCAAGTGCGAAAATTGGTTCAAGAACCCCAGCCCCCACACCCAAGTCGAAGTTTCCAAGTTGTGAACCCCGCCGAAGTTCCAAAGTTGTGGGCCGATGTGCGCCGGAAGTTGTTCCTGGAAATAGGAATGGGTATGAGATGTCGCCACCGCAGCCGAACTTCTTGGAAATAGGAATGGGTATGTGACGCTGACACCGCCGAAGTTCTAAAACTCCTCTGCCGAAGTTCCGCCACGAACCATCGAAGTTATTGGGAATGGGTATCCACCGAAGTTGTTGTTGTTGTTGAATTGGTGCCGAAGTTGTACCAGGTTGTCATTGAAGTTGTTATTAGAAGCATGTATCAGCGACCTTGGATTATGAATATATTGTTAAAGTATCCTATAGTAGTAGTAAATGTTTTATTTTTGTGATAAGAGAATAAAATTTTTAAAATTGAAAAAATGAAAACTTGCGGTTTTAAAAGTTCTTATCAGTTAGAAATATTCATATATTATGAAATAATTATGACAAAATTGTTGTTTTGCTGTTTTTATTGTTTTAATGCTGAATAATTAGAGTTTGTAATGTATGTTCACGCAAAAAATTGTACGATTTTTGAAAAATTGAAAAATGAAAACTTACGGTTTTGAAAGCTAAAATGTTGATATGAAAATAATTGATAATGAATAAGAATAAAAATTATTCTTTATTTTTATTTTTTTTTCTCAACAAAATATGTTTGTAGTTTGGAGATAAGACTATAAAATTTTGGAATTTTAGAATTTTGTTTTAAGTGAATAAAAGAATAATAATAGAAAAAGATAAGAACATGGTACTTTTTTTTTTAAATTTTAAATGAAATGGTAAAAACGGACCTACATTAAAAGCAGCTGACCAAAATAAAGTTCAAGGTTATTTGTATTATTCAAATAAATTATTTTTCTGTTTTGCCGTTCGCAATTCAGCATTAATTCAATAATATGAAATTAGAAATATTATTATTATTTTAATTGTTAAGAACTACTTTATTTTAATCATAAGTATTACATTTTAAACAAAATTAAGTATAGGTACCTAATATATTTTATAAACTAAAATGCCAAAGACCCTAAAAAATCTGAAATTTAATAAAATAATAAAACGGTAGACAATTAACATTATTTTACATATTATAAGTTTTTATTTTCAATTATTTTTATTAGTCAATTCTATATAGGTATAACTTAATATACAAAATTATTCTTAGTCAGATTATAGAATTATTTCCATAATACTATTACTTACACACCTACAGCAAAAGAAAATTATGAATTAAAATTAACAATACGACTTAAATTTACTTTAAAACAATTAAGATATAGTAATAAATATTAAAACATTTTATGATGGTCTCTGCCTTTTATATCCATACGGTTGTGAGCTGTGGTCAGGAAGAAATTTACGCTTCTCCGATCTTGGCCTATAATTTTTAACTTCAGGTGTTGTAATGACCTGGTGATCCTTTGTGCGCCGAATGTTCCGGGATAAAATCTGTATATCCTCAAAGTTTTCGGGATTTAGAACGGCCTCCTTAATCGTTTCAAAATTAACTAGCTGAGATGCTGCATAATTAAGGCAAATTCCCTTTACTTTACAGGAAACTCTTTTGATATCGTCTCTAGCACAAAATATTTCATATGCATAATTTTTGGGACCTCCGCAAACAAACTGTGTAATATAACTACCAGGTCCATAACATGCAAGCTCATCAGTCATATCGCCAATAAAATCTCCAGTTGGTGGATCATATTCCCCCTCTCGACTGATATAGATAATAGAATCAGTATCATAATATAAAACTCTATCACCCAGGGTTTCCAAATAGGTATATAATTTAAGCCGTGCCTGTGCTGTAGTATATGCTGCTATGCAAACATTCACCGTTGATAATATTGGTGCAGCTTCCTCTTTATACAGCCAATTCACTACAAGATTTTCCTCATTAATTGGAAGAATATGACACACATCTATAGCAGGATTTGTAAGCATAGCATACAATTCTGAAGGATCGTTTATAATAGAGGTTTTCTGCTGATTTTCTCTCTGTCCGAATTTTCCCCAAAAAAGAGTTAAGCATTAATTTTGCAAATGATCTTAGCCCCGGGTTGTTGCAGATTTCGGCAAATTCCAGCCTAATATCCTCTCTATTTAAAAAATCCTCTACGTAGCGTTCTTTTTGTTCTTCGCTAGAACAACTGTTTGGCCACCCTGATGCTTGTTGTTTCATTTTGAGAAATTTATTCATCATGTCTGTGAATAATCCCTCAATGTTATCTGATTTATTATATTGACAAACACTGTATTCCCATATTTCATAAATGTGAAGTATGGTGTATCCTACTTCCAGGGCCTTTAAAATCTCATCAATAACCCATGTACCAGTTAAAGATCTTTCGAATTCAGTATGTGAACAAAATTCTTCTTGACTTTTCTGTTCACTACAGGTTCGACATAATGAAAACATCAGTTTGGCAGTTTGTTTTATTGGTAATACGGGGTGAAACACCCGTTCTGGCGGTAGTATTTTACATTTCACAAGTCCGTTAATATTTTTTAGATCAATATCGGAACAAATAGAGTTTCCGATATGAACCTTTGGATGACCTACGGGAAATTTTCCATATTTGCACACATACGGATACAATGCACACACATCGATGTATTTTATTTTTTCTCCTGTTTTACATCTATATTAATAAAATTGAAATATCAGTAATGTTGAATTTTAATATAATTATAAATAAAAACATACTTATAGAATTCATAGGTGTTGCCGGTTCTCCCTCCATAAAAAGCATCTCGAGGATTTAACGGGGTATGCTGCACTAAAGGATGGTCATTCAAATATTTAAGAGCGTCATCATCTAACTGTCTCTCGAATTCGCAGCTCCACATCTCAATTACTTCATACCCCATTCTTCTTAACCGCTCTGTTTTTTCCAGGGTTCTTTCATACCTTCTGTTTAAGGTGTCATTAGGGTCATCATATAAGGAACGGTCTCTATTATGCTGTAAACAGAATAATTAAAACGAGTATGTCGACTCCTTTGTAACCTCAATCGTGATAATTGTTGTCCATCAACTTCTGAACTCTAGCATAGTCTCCTTGTAAATATTCTCCTATATCATTTTTACTTCTCTCCTCCTCCTCCTCCCCTACTCCTCCTCCTCCTCTCCTCCTCTTCTTCTGCTCTCTATAGCTCGATAGCTTGTTCTCTTTGTGATAAAAAATTTACCCGAAGGGATAATCTAACTCGTCATAACAAACACAAACATGAATTCGGCGGGGATAATGAAATGTATTCAAATACATATAAAGACAATAAAACCTCAAAATTGTTTTCAAATATTAAAAATAAGGATTATGACTCTCATGATTTAACATCCATTAATGAAATTCAAAGAGTTGGAAAAGAAATTAAAAACAAGTACATGAAGAAAAACAAGATAAAAATAATTAAAAACAAGAACAAATCGGAAGCTTTTTTAAAAAATACCGGCAGAAATGAAAAATTAATGAAAGATTTAATTAAAATAAAAAGAATTTTAAGAAGAAAATACCAAGCATTAAAATCTAAACGTATTTTACAACAGGAAGCTCTAGAAAAAACTTATGAGCCTGTTGTCAGTTCAATTAAAGAATTAACTAATGTTATGAAATACCAAACCTTTAATAATTTTAAATTGAAACCAGAAATCAAGCCGGAAGTTGATAATGAACAAAAAATTAAGCTGCAAACTGATAATGAGGATGAGTCATTTGATAACGTTGTTGTAACAACACCAAATATCGAAAAAATAGATTTTGAGAATTTTTCAACACCAACATCTGGTAATGATATAAATACAATGGTTTCATCTAAATTTCCTCCTATATATGGATATAATAGGTCCGAGATTGATAAGAGTTATGGACCTTATTTCGATTCACAAGCAAAAACAATCAAATTAGGAACATCCAATTTCCAAATTGATAAACAAAATCATAATATAATAATTGACAATGAAGTTTTTAAAACAACAGATGGATTAAATGAATTGATATTTAAAAAGAAACCAAATTCAAATATTTATACGGAGAATGATATGAAATTATACAAGAAGATTCTAGAAACAACAAACGCTCACAGAAGAAATTATAACTTATTAGATCAAATTAAAGGAAATACAGGCTATAAATACAAAAATATTATTAGAAAGCTTTTTAATGATGAATATAATACGAGAAACAGAAATCAAACAGGTGCAGGCTATAGCCAATCATTAAAAACAACACTGTTACCAACATCATCAATATCATATTCTGAACCTCCAAAACAATATACTTGTTGGGATGATCCTAATGAGTTAATTGACAGATTGAGAGTTTTACATACATCACAAATCGCAGGCAATAATAATAACCACCAAAATGAAATTAACTCTATTCTTGAAGAACTTAGAAAGGCAGATATAATTGAATAATTATAATGAAGTTATATGAAAGAATAATAAATAAATTAATACATCAACAAAAATAAGTATTTTAATTATTATTATTTACATATAAGATGAGGAGCATAATAAGTTCTATACAGTATGACTGTTGCCTTCTCTCTCTTTATATTTAACATAACAGATCAGTAACAGCCTGAAATAGACCTAATCCGATTGATTGCTGTAGCTGTTCTACTCGGTTGCTGTTACTGACCTATTCTATTGTTGTTGCTGTCCTACTCAGGTGCTGTTGCTGACCTATTCTGTTGGTATTACAGTCTTTTTCTGTTACATATACATAGACTGAAGTCAAATGATTTCATTGGTACATTGAGAATTTTACATTCACTACAACTCCCCGAAAACAATATAAATTGCATTGTGTATATAAATGGTACAATATATTCATATTCATAACTTAACCTAATATTAATGTAGATCAGTTTTTATTATAATTTTAGAATATTATGTTGAAATAAAAAAAAAATGTATACTACGCTTAACCTTCTGTATCTATATATTACCATGACAATTTTCGATTAATATTTTTAAAATACAATCTAGATTCTAGAATAAGAATTTTTGAAAAAGTTGATAAGATTTTGAACCAAAAATTTACTAAAGTGAATGAAATATGTACATAATATACATACATAATAAAGTCCATATGAGAACAAACAGTGTGCGGTCATTATTTACTATATTATTTATGAGTAAAAAATGGCTTTACAAAATTGACTTGCGACTTCAAGTTCAACTTTTCTCTTTATGTGTGTGTATCTATAATACGTAGTAGATTAGTTATGCTGCTTTTATTTTGCTTTTGTTTTGCATCAGAGTAAATCGAACACATATTATGTATTGTTTTAATAAATAATGAAAACAAAAAAAAAATTAATGTAAAAAAAAACATCAGCTTTGATTTTTGTTAACTGGAAATATAAAGAGGAGGCATATGATTCTATTTTAATTTACATTTTATTATAACATTAAACATTTTAATAAAGCTGATTATTGTTTCATCAGCATAAACAAAAAAAAATTTTCATATTTGTTTCATATAAGAATATTTCTAACTGATAAGAACTTTTAAAACCGCAAGTTTTCATTTTTCAATTTTTCAAAAATCGTACAATTTCATAGGGTACTATGCTCAAAAATTCATTATTTTGCGTGAACATACATTACAAACTCTAATTATTCAGCATTAAAACAATAAAAACAGCAAAACAACAATTTTGTCATAATTATTTCATAATATATGAATATTTCTAACTGATAAGAACTTTTAAAACCGCAAGTTTTCATTTTTTCAATTTTAAAAATTTTATTCTCTTATCACAAAAATAAAACATTTACTACTACTATAGGATACTTTAACAATATATTCATAATCCAAGGTCGCTGATACATGCTTCTAATAACAACTTCAATGACAACCTGGTACAACTTCGGCACCAATTCAACAACAACAACAACTTCGGTGGATACCCATTCCCAATAACTTCGATGGTTCGTGGCGGAACTTCGGCAGAGGAGTTTTAGAACTTCGGCGGTGTCAGCGTCACATACCCATTCCTATTTCCAAGAAGTTCGGCTGCGGTGGCGACATCTCATACCCATTCCTATTTCCAGGAACAACTTCCGGCGCACATCGGCCCACAACTTTGGAACTTCGGCGGGGTTCACAACTTGGGAACTTCGACTTGGGTGTGGGGGCTGGGGTTCTTGAACCAATTTTCGCACTTGGCAACCTCGGACCTTTAACCAACATGACATTCATTACATTATAAATAAATTTTCAATTCCATAATACTTCATCAAAAATGTGTTTCTCTACCTTGAGATATTAAAAGATATTTATAGAATTTTTTCTTAATACCATATCAACCATTTATATATATATACACAAATAACATCAACATTTCTAAATGGCCTGGTAGCTGAATGGTTAGCGTGGTCGCTCGTTAATCATTCAGATCCAAGTTCAAATCCTCTTTCAAACAGTTAGTTTTTTTTTTAAAAAAAAAAATATAATTAACATTCTTATTCATAAATTACACGCCCACACACACACATACATAAATAATAATTAACATGGAATCATACTTATAATTAACAACTGAGAATATTCCCCTGATCCCGATGGAATTCCCTATGACGTCATCATCAGATAAGTGTTCCCCAGCTGGTCCAATCAACGTCATCAAGCATGGCGCCAAATATATAACAATAACAACAATAACATGATAAGGTCAACGACCTACAGAAATAAATGCTTCTCTACCTTGAGATCTTACACAGCCTGGCGCCCACCGTCATCAAAAGTGCTTCTAGACTTTGAGATTCACCGGACGGAATGAAAATTTTTGCATACATTTTGGATGAAAATTTTATAAAATTAATTAATCAATAATTCTATCCAAACCACCAACCATATCCTCCTCACTAGCCACTACCGACATCTATCATCAAATTTCATTATTCATTATTCATTATTCATAGATTATTCATAGGTTATTTATAGATTTTTAACATCATATCAGCCATTCATATACACAATTAACATCAACATTTGTAAATGGCTTGGTAGCTGAATGGTTAGCGCGGTCACTTGTTAATCATTCAGACCCCGAGTTCAAATCCTCATTCAAACAATTAATTTTTTTAAAAAAAAATTCATGTTCATTATTCACACACACACATGTAATATATAATATATTCATCATACACATTTTTCATGAGCCAGCTGGAGTTACCTATGACGTCACCAGCTACTCAATCAAGGTCATCTACCATGGCGCCAAAGATAACAATAACAATAACATGATAAGGTCAACGACCTACAGAAATGTAAACAATAACAAGCGGCAAGATAACAAAAGTGCTTCTCTACCTTGAGATTCACCGGACGGAATTTCCTATGACGTCAGGGGTTCCCCCAAAAGTGCTTCTCTACCTTGAGATAACAGGACGGAATTTCCTATGACGTCAGGGGTTCCCCCAAAAGTGCTTCTCTACCTTGAGATAACTCCTATGACGTCAGGGGTTCCCCCAAAAGTGCTTCTCTACCTTGAGATAACTCCTATGACGTCAGGGGTTCCCCCAAAAGTGCTTCTCTACCTTGAGATTCTAATTTACATTAGTGCGAGCGAGATAGCAATGTCTGGCTCAACCGCCCCAATACCTACTTATATTGTCTACGATAAACTGAAATGATAAAAATAATGATGTTGGGGACGATTTTGATCAAACTTCTGTTGTAATAATGATGTTGGGGACTGATTTTATACCATGTCTTTTTTTCTAATTTGTTGAATTCATAGGGCCAGCCACACCAGACCAAACCAGCATTTTTTAAAACTATTGGTATGAAGTTGTGAAATCGCACTTTGCAGCTCAATTTGTCATCAATAATATTGTCTAGGTATTCATAGTGGTCAACCTGTTTATTTTATTTTCTATATAGATTGTTTCAGAGTAGATCATTACCAGATAATATACATATTTGAAAATGTTTTACCATTTTAATAGAGTACACTATTAATATTACTAATGTAAAATTAAAATAAGGGCTGGTTCTAATTAGTTTCCATGAACCAAGACGTTTTTTTTATTCGTATTTTTATTTAATAACATTCAGTATATATTATTGTTTTATTATTCAAGTAAGTCTTAAACCTTTTAATATTCACTTTTTGTTATATTCTTAAATAATTGCTATACAAAATAATGAAAGCCAGAAGAAAATTTTCATTAAAAGATCTATCACCGGAGCAGAATTCAAAATAATGCACAACCGTTGATAATTGATTTGAATATTATTTATACCGGGTGTTCCAAAGCATGCGTCCCCTTTAAATATAGCTGATATGGATGCTCTAGAACACCCGGTATATATATTATGTAAGAATATGTAAAAAATGTATGCATGTGAAAATCGTCAAAGCTTAAATAGTTTATTTATACGAATGACGGTTTCTAATTAGGCTAACGATTCAGATTTAACCGTTTAGGATCGTTTGAATGAAAATTCATTCACTTAAATCACAACATTGTTATTATGGTATGCATGACAATCACTACGTTAGAATAAAATTTAGGATAAAAAGTTTTCAAAAAAGTAGTTACATTCGTCTGTACCTGTTCATGATTAATAAAATATAGAATAATTGAAAATCATCCCGATAGGTGTGAGTGCTTTAATATATAGACAAATTTTATACAATAAATATTTAGCAACGTAAATATAGTAAGGTTTTTACATTTATAACTACAACTGTCATTAAATAAAATGTTTCTGGGCTAACAATTTTTTAATGTCTAAAAAATAAATTTTTTGACTTTTTCTATGGTTACAAATAAAATTGTAACATTTTTTGTTGTTAAATCTTTTTGAATTTTATAATTTTTCAAAATTGTATTCATATAGTAGTAGTAGATGATAGTGAAAAGGAGTAAATATACAACTTACCTGACAAATAATGTATTTATGTGTGTGAGTGCAATATGGAAAAAAAATATATATATATTTTTTAAATCGTAAAAAAACTTTTAATAATTTCCCATTCTTGAAATAAAATTTACAAAAAAAAAAAAATAATTTTACAAAAAAAAACAATATTATTTTTTTTTTTGCATATTATTGTTTTTAAAATAGAATAAAATTAATTTTTTTTTTGTTATTTTTTTATTTTCTGACAGGAAAAAAAATATTTTTATTTGTGGTCTTTTATTCAAAAGGACTTTTGTATTGTTATTTTTTTATTTTTGTTTTTGTAATATTCCCTTACGTTACAGAATTTTCATTTTTTAAATATAAATTTTGTGTGTGTGTTTTTTTTTATTATTATTATAGTTTGTGACAACACAAGGACTAAAAGTTTAAAACAAGTATTAAATATGTTTATTTAAAAATGCAGTTTTTATTATTTTCGTATTTGGTATTATACAGTAGGGTGGCTTAAATTTAAAATTTTAAAATTTACATAGTTTCGCTGTCGTACCGATTGTTTGATTTTTGAATGCCTTTCAAATTATTTAGTTCCTACTATTCATTACTTTCCTATAAGTTAGTCAGAGTCTTCGTAAACTTCATTTCGAGTGTTGTTTTTATTTAATAAAATAAAACTTATTTCACGTTTTCTATACTGACAGGTATTATCAATAATATTTAACTTTCGAGTTTCTCACAACTGCATTCCAAATTAGTAATAATGAAATTCCAAAATATTTGAACTAGTTATAAAACACCGCCTTAATATTTTTCTCTCAAATAATAACATTCATTCTACACGAAGAGCAATATGGCTTCGAAAAAAAATACAACAGCAGCGTGCTTAAGTTTAACCAACTTTGTGACAAATAATATTGATAATCTGTTGCAATTATATCTTTGGATTTTCAAAAAGCATTCGACTGTGTAGACCATGAGATTGTCTTGTCGAAAATGGATAACCTTAACTTTGATCCTAATGATGTGAATTTTTTCAAAACATATTTAACTGGTAGAATACAAAAAGTCAAAATAGGATCGTTCTTCAGCGACACCTTAATAATAAAAAAGGAGTTCGACAGGGATCAATTTTAGGACCAGATCTTTTCAAAATATATATTGACGACATATCTAGCTTAGATCTTGCAGGATCTATTCAACTATATGCCGACGATGCTATTGTAAGATATGCTGCGCCAACAGAAAATTCATTGAGGAATTCCATAGAAAATGATTTAAATAAAATAGAACAATGGATTAAGTATCATAAACTGCAGCTAAACGTTAAAAAAACAAAAATTGATTTTCTCGCATAATTCTACAACCTTATGCACTGTTGACAAACTATGTTATTTAGGATTGATAATTGATAAGAAGGTCAAATGGATAAATCATATTCAAAAAATTATTCACAAAAATTCGCCATACCTTTTTATTCTTCGTCGTGTTCGTAAATTTATTTCCAGAAACGCTTTATACACCATATATTCTTCCTTTATATTATCGCACATAACTTATCTGAACTCAATATGAAGTGGAGCAAATCAGCAAATATTACTTCAATTAGATATCTTACATAAGAAAGCTATCAAAATAATTCACTTTTATCCAAATACATTTCCTACAGATATGCTATATTCAGAAAAATATATTAGCCTTCACAATATTTGCATACGTGAACTATACTTTGCGGCCTTAAAATTATAAAAAATAACATTAAATATAATTTTATTCTAAATAGAATGAGAAATATACACAGTCATATCACTAGAAATTGTTCTAATTTTTACTTATCATTATTTAGAACAAACCAACAAAATAATAATTGTTTGTTTAAATGCTTGAAGTATATATAATGAACTTCCAACAAAATTGAAACAAATTGATTCAATTAGAATTTTCAAAAATGAAATAAAAATATATATATTAAATCAAAACCCAATAAATCAAAATCAATAGGGAATAATAAAGTATGTTATAATTATAATAATGTAATGGTAATGATAATGATTTATGATAAAAATTGTATGGAAACAATATTTTTGTTGTAATTGTGTTAGCAGGTGTGAAAAAAAAATTAAAGACATATAACGTAATAATTAAGAAAAAAAAAAAAAAAAAACAGGAAAAAATGAAATTATTTAACTTGGCAATTATAAATTTATCTAAAAATTTTTTTTTTTTTTATATACTAATTTTTTATTAATTTTATATAATTTTCCTTTTCGTCTTCTTAATAAAAACTCGTTAGTTTATTTAAATTAAATTGAATTATATACAAAAACCAATAAGATCAGACAGCTTAAACCTATGCTATGATCAATAAAACTAAATTTAATTATTTATTACGTATTTAATACATGAATTATAAAACAAAATGTATTATTGAAAACAAAATAAAGAAAAAAAAAAAAAATAAAACCACAGTGTTTCCTATGAAATTTAAGTATAGACACAAATATGAACTGGAACTAGCATTAAAATCAATTTTGGATCTGATATTGTTTAAAACTAAAATTAAAATAATTTTGTTAGGAAATAGTACTGCAAATCAATTCAATTAAACATTGTGCAAATTAATTTAAGTAAAAATAAATTATTTCTAACTAATAATTTCTGTAAATAGCAGAGTCAACTACATGCATTTAAATAAAATAATAAATTAAGTTTCAATAAGTTTAATAAAACGTGTACCATATAACCATTTCAAAACCGATTTTCATTATTATTTTTTTAAATGATAGATTAGAAGGAGACGTGGCGAATTCAAATATTATTTAAATTTTTTTAAAGTCAAAATTAGAAATTTCAATTTAAAATTTCACCCACGGTATAAGTCGTTTTAACATAAAAAAAAATTTTAATTTATCAAATTGCCTCAACAACACCCCCGACTTAAATTTAAATTTTATTTTAATAAATAAATTATTACGTATGTGAAGTTGTTGTCTTAGAAAAACTCGAAGTTGCATATTCAGGTTTTCTAAATATAATGAATATGACAGCTTCCATTATATTCGATGCACGTCATTAAATCTTTTAAACCGATTCTTCTTAAATGAAAATCTAAGTTTTAATCTAAGCTAATCGATTCTATTTAAAATAAAATTTAATAAAAAAACATTTTTTGAACCAATCTAATATTTTTTCTGCTTCATGTTTTTTATGAATAAAAAAGATTTCTAATATATGTATAATAAATTATAAAAAGTTTGTGTACATTTATTGAATGAAATTTAAAAAACAAAAAAAAAAACGAAAAAAAAAAACAAAATGAAGAATGCGAATATATGTAAATCTTTTAAGCTTAAATTGCCATTCTAAGGACATTTTAGTTTTTTATTTTGTGTCGTGTCTCATTTCTTCTGAGACTAGCATCAGTAGGAAAACGAAAAATCTTATATTACGTTATAAAAAATCTTTCAATATAATCCTTTACTTTACCATTTTTTTCATTTTTTTCCTATGGAACATTATTTATGCAGTACATCAATGTAATATGGAATAGTTTTTCTCTGTTTTACACATTTTTCTTAAAATTTTCTATATAGAATTTTCTTTAAGGGTTGATTTTTTTCCAAACAAATCAAAAAAATAAAAATTAAAAGATTTATTTTCGTATCGTAAGGTAAAATGTGCTGATCTTAGGGGATTTTTCAAATGGATATTTTTTGGAAAATATTGAATTGCAATATGATTAGTCCTGTGTGTCTTTTTTTCCATTTTTTTTTTTTTTTTTTTTCAAAACAGAATACCTAGTAATTCTTTATAGCTTTAACTGATTTAAAATGCAATTTGATTGTGAAGTATTGCTGAAATTACTAGAAATCAACTATAGTTAAAGTTAAAATAGAAAAACCAATAAAAATTTTCAATGGCAATAAATTAAAAAAAGAAAGAAAAAAACGTAAAAAAAAAACCGAAATTTGAGTATTGAATGAGATTGTAATAAATGTTATACTTAAAGAGTATGTTTGAAGAAGATTTTGATTTGTAAAAAAAAATTTTCTAATCATGATTTTATAAAGAAAACAAAATTAAATTAAATTTATATAAAATTTTTATTCGAAACGATTTTTATGTTAACGACGTATTTTTTACTATTTCAATTTTTTGTTTCTTTTCAGGAATTTTATCAATCTGATCAATTTCCATTAATAATAATAAATAACGATCTGATTTGATTGAAAGAATTAATTTTAAATAAAAGGTAAGTTAGAAATCTTTTGTTTATTACATTTTTCCAATTGCTTTTCAAAAATGATTCTAATTGCTTTTCTTTAACCATATTCACTTAAATTTGAAGCTTTGGCATACCTAAGATATTCTAAATCTAAGACTGGTACTTCAGTTTGACGGATAAAAAAACATATATTTTCTACCCCCTATTTCTTGAAATTAAATTTATTAAAATAAATTGATTACTGTTAGTCGATCTATTCTTCTTAATAGTATTATATCCACACTATACCTGTTGGTTATTTAAAAACACCAAAATTATGTCGCAAGAAATTTGAACCAAAGCTTTCCAAGTTGTTTAATTGCATTTCTTTTATACACTCTCATAGATTAACTACTTATAATTATTTTAATAAACCATAAAAATTAACGTGTTCTATCCTATATGTTACAAAATACCAGAAATATTTCATAGATAATAGAATATAAATAGTATCTAATAGATAATAAAGTTATAAAACAAATTATTTTTTTGTTTTTATTGTTATTTTTTTTAATGAAAAGATTCATCACACATGATTTAAATGGATACATAACAAAAAACTGAAAAAAAATAATCCCAAATGATTTAAAACCTTAAAAAAAAAATTCAAAAACGAGACTGTTATATCATATGTTCGCGGTTTTTTTTTCTAAAATAGCTCATATGGAATGTATGGAATGTAGTTTTATAATAAATTTATTTTTTTATAAAAAATATTCTGGACCACCATGCAACACCTTCAAATGAGACCACATCGACTTTATTACCAATAAATTTAGTAATAAAATAGAATAGGAAAACTTCTAAAATTCTATCTTATTTCCATCCATCCTACATAAACAATTTAAACTTTATTTTAATACCAAATTTTTGGGTAACAAGATTGATTCGACTTTATTTTGCTCGATTTTATTTTTTATGTCATCGAAAAAGACATATTAGAGTTAATAACTTTTTCTACAAAAATTGATAGAATTAAAAACCCACAAAATATGTTTAAATTCAAATTTTATTTTTTTTCCGATTTTGTACAAAATTCCACAAAGTTTAAGTCCGGGATTTTTTTTTCAGTAAAGTGTCATAGACCCTATTTAAATAATTTTATTTCGTCCACAAAATTAAAATATAACCACTGTTTTCATTTTCACATTTAAGTTGTATTTGTTCAATCTAATTTCAAATGGTAAATTAAAATCAGGTAATAACACTAACGTATCATAAAAAAAATAATATGTCAACGTAATTCAAATAAATTTCGACGCACAAAAAAATAAATAAAAATAAAATAGAAAAAAGTGAGAGAGAGAAAATTCAAAATAATTATAATGTCTCTATAAAAAAAAGCTTAATTTGATAACATTTGACATTAAAACTTTTTTTTTGCGAAATAATAACGATAACAATTATAGGTATAAAATAATTGGCTAAAATATGATTTGACTAGAAAATATTTCGAATTTGTAATTAAAATATAATTAAAACAATTAATAGCAAGAGAAAGTGTATTATCCAGATTCCAAACAAATATTGTTTGTAAGGTAACGGTAAAGTGAATTTTTCGTTTTTATTAAACTTGATTCGCAAACCCCAACATTTATTTTATTCATATTGCTTCATAAGGAACGTTATGTGTAAGAAAATAATCTTTAATGCTATCTTGATTTCCTGATGTATTTTTCAACTTTAGCTTGCAATTTTTACTCATAGGTGGTATAATACACTTTCCATTCCGTAAACTTGATAGCGAAACATTTATAAATTCTATTATATTATTATGATAATCTAAGCATGTACACATTGATTTAGCGCTGTGGAACATGCAACTATAGCTACAATATGCAAACCATGTTAGAAAATAAATATTAAATATTTAAATACAAAATTGAAATAAAATTAAAAACTAATCTTCAAACCAACGTTACTAAATTTGTATCGATTATCGAAATAAGCTATTTTCGAATTAACGCAAATAATTCTTATAGCACAAAAATGCCTATACCATTTTAGTACGTAAAAAAAGCTGGTGAATGAATCAGGCATTTTTTTTTTTATACTCTTGACAGTAACTTATATAGGATTACCTTTTCGTGCTTAATTAAGCGGTAAAGGAAGGTTTTTACTATACCGGGGGTTCCAAAGCATGCGTATCAGCTTTTTAATAGTGGAAGGAGCCGTTATTTTAAAATTTAACAAGATGTTTGTGAACTAAATCGAGGGTGCTTTATCAATTGGTGGTATTTTCAACTTCCGGAAAATACTGCAAATCGATTTTTTAAGACCAAAAATGGCCGAAACTGGCCGAAATCGAGATTTTCAAATAGGAAGGGGTACTTTTTAATGCAAATTCAGATTCTACGACAAAAAATAAGAAAACTACGTTAAATGGTTTTTTTTTGTTTTCTTAGTATTTTTCTTTAAAAATAATAACAATAAAAAAAATGCTCAATCTTTTCCTTTGATAACTAGAATATTAATGACAATAATTTTTATAAATAAATCTGTTTTTCATGTTATCATATTTTTAAAACAGTTTTGGGTTCCTGTAAAGTTTAAACAAAAAAAAAAAAAAAATTTACTTTACAAAAGTTATTTATTTCTTTACATTTGAATATCTCGATTTCGGCCAATTTCGACGATTTTTGGTCTTCAAAAATCGATTTGCGATCCTTTCCGGAAGTTCAAAATACCACCAATCGATAGAGATCCATCGATTTAGTTAATAAAGTTTTTACTTAATTTTAAAATAATGGCTCCTTCTCCTCTTAAAAAGCTGATGGTCTGGAACATCCGGTATATTTTAACTACAATGTTTTGTCGAGTATTTTATTTATCAAATTTCTAGTTTATCAGCTCATCTAATGTAGAAAACTACTACAACTGTCAGGAACACCAAGCTTTCTAAAAATATCGTAGTTCCATTTTATTTTTAAGTTGTTACCGGATTATACTCACAATTATTTTTTGTCCCAATTATTTATTCTCAATGACAAAGGTACCCAGGCCAATAAAAATTCGACATGTAATAATCCATTTTGTTTGCTTTACGGGGAATCGAACATGGGCCCTTGCGGTTGATAGAGACACGCTGTATCACGTATCGCGTACCGCAAATACTTTTCGTATTCCAGATTTTAATAAAACTCTTACTGACACAAAACTTAAATATAAAATTTAAAAATTCTTAGTTTAAAACTCTATATTTGGAAAACTTAGCAAGACAGGAACTTGTTTGAGTCCACATTATAAAGATATAATTTGAAAAAAAGATTAATTTTAAAAGTGTAGTTCATTCTTTTTCTATAACGTATAAAATTTAATACAAGATTTTAAAAAAGAGGTACACTTTGCTTTCAATCCGCGACATTTCGAATACTATAGCTAGAACCTAATGTGATATAGGGGCCAAATTTACCTGGCCCAACATTTCCTAATCTAAGTTAGAATGAGAGTACGCTGATTAACCTGTGATTACACAGTATATATGCAAACATATTTTTAATAATAATTTTACTCTGATTATAATATGAGGACATTTATTTTATTTTTTCGTTAATTTATATTGTCATATCTTTCTTTCTATATAATAATTTTTTATGTAATTTTAATTTTTTATTCTTAATTTTCAATTATATATTTTTTATTGTTTCTGATTAATTCGACTTGTAATTATGTTTAATTTTTTTTAATTCTAAGAATGTTTTTGTGATTACATGTTCATTTATTTAATTATTTATTTTAGCTTCGTATTGGTAAACATTTCTTAACAATTTTATTTTAAAAGACCTGTAAATGTAAACCTAAATCATAAATTAAAAATGGAAAAAAAGGAGAGTACGAGGGTACTTCATTAAAATTTAATTTCATAATATATTAATTTTGATATTAATATATAAGTAGGTAGGCTTGACCTGGGAATAATTTAGGGATTAAAAGGAGTAGCTGTCGTTGACACACAACAGTTCAAAATTATTTACAATGCACTAAAATTGTTAGTGACTTCGGTGAATTATTAATTCATCAATTGTCTATTTCATCTCATGTTTTTTGTTCTGAATCTTACAAATATTTTTATAACTATTAAAATTACAAATTTTCAGGACAATCTATATGGGGTCAAGAATCTGTATACGGTTATAAAACTGTGTGGGAATAGAACAATTTTTTATTTAGATATTATTTTCTGTTTTTTAGTTTTGTTGTGAAGTAAACTTTATTAGATTTTCATTTCGTTTATTATAATCTAATCAAAACTACACGTATGAATAATTTTACTTAAGGACCAAAAAATGTTAGGAATTGATGACAAACTGAATTTATTTCTAACTTTTTATTAAAATTTAAAGCAGTTCAAACCAGGATTATATGTAAACGTAACATACCGTTATTAAATAAATATTACGTTTCGATTAAAAATACTTTTATGTAATATACAATATAATTTGAATAAAATTTTTCATTATGTAAATTGTATATGGGTATTGAATGGATTTTCATTATTCCGGTAATATGAATTTTGGCCCATAAAAGAACTCCGAAAAGAAGCAAGCCTTTCAAATTTTACGGCAAAACTTTTTAAACAAACATTGTTATTATCTGAAGCCGAGATGTGTACCAAAATTTTAATCAAATTAGGACCAAAATAAAACCTTTTTTTAACGTTGACCAAGTCCGACAAATTTAAAAAAAAGTTGTTATCATCAGAAACCAAGATATACAATTTTTTTATTAAATTAGCTTAGTATATATGAAATTTGGTTTTAAGGCTTTGGCGGAGAACAAGTACCCTCATCGTCATAATAAAACGGGTTGTGATCAGTATCAAAACTGTGGTCAAAATTACAAGTCTTACAAGTTCATCGGAATGTTAGTCTAAAGTCTAGTTTCAAAATTTACACCTAACAGAACAAATTTATAATCAACAGGTGGCGAGTTAATAAAAAATAAATTAATTTGAAATGTAAAAATACGTACTACGCAGTATACTACGTTACCTTAATCGCTCAGTCAATTATAATTATAGATATTATATTAATTTGATAATAGTGTGAAATTTTTTTGTAATTGAATTGATAAAATTACTGAAATTTTTCTTCTGAACGTTCACATGGTGGCTGGCAGGAATATTTAGTCGATTATAACTTCATAATTATAACCCAATATTTCTGGAGAGAGAAATTATAGCATTGATAACAAAAATTTTTATTGAGAGAGAAAAACAAAATTTTAAAACTGACGACATGACTCAGTCATATTTATAAACTTTTATTTTCATATAATTTATTGCGAATGAATTCAGTTCAGTCTTAAATCGGTTTCTAATTAGATAGTACCTGGCATTAGAAAACATAATTTTGGTTATTTAAAAAGTTTACCATAGTAAATTGTTAGCGAAAATACAACATATATGATTGTATATTTATAAATTTATAAATACTAATAAAATTGAAATAGTGTATTAAATTATATTTTGTATAATTAAATTAAATATAAACCAAGTTATTTACAGAATTACAAAATTTTATTACAATACACAAACAAATATCATTTTTATTTTTTACAATTTTTTACCAATTAAAAAATAACTAATTGAATAATAATGTGAGTTTTTTCTTGAAAAATATTTTATTGAACATTTGTTGAATCATTTATTATTACCAGAATAAATTTTACTAATTAAAAATATTTACGATTACTGTAAATGTAATTTAGAAAAAAAAATGTTTGTATACAATTTAAATATATATCAATTGATAAGAAAAAACATATCAATTATGAACTCTAACCTATTTGTTATTAATTGGAATCTACGTTTTTGAATAAGAGATCAAAATGTAAACAAGCTTAACATTTTTATTTTTATTAACTGAAGATTGAATTAATAATTATAATATGTATATACACTAAATATAAAAAATTTAATTTAAAAAAAAATTTAAAAAAAATTCCCCAATTAGGTTTACATACTTCTCTTTGTTTCGTATATAAGTTATGTTTATAAATAGTTTTCAATGAATTCACTTTAATTTTTTTTCGTTCACCACAATATACATAAATTTTTTAAAACTGAATTAAATCCACGCGAAGCTGATTAATTTCTTTTAGAGAATTCAAGCTCAGGCTATAAGTGTCTAAATAAAAAATAAATGAATTAAAACAAGTTAAGGTATAAGTAAAATGAGTGTTATAGCGTAATTAGTTAAAAATTTAAAAGCGTTAATTTCTATTGTCAGATTAGCTAAGCGGTAAGAGTATCTCGATATTAAAAAAGCCTTATTTAGTGCAATCAAATTTACAAATTGGTAGGCTAGCATAAATAAAAATATAAAACATGGATTCGAATGACCATGACATACACAGAACCGGCAACTGGCAATTTCTAAAAGCATTCTTCTCACTATCTCAATTAGTATATTGAAAAATAAGGCAAACACGATTTTAGATTGAGTTCCAAACAATGAAATCAGACAAGGTCAGATGTATAAGATGTTTTGTTTTTTATCTTTGTGATATTAATTTAGGTAGAACTACCATGTTCGTGCAAGTACGACACTGCAATTTTTACTACATTATATTTTTTTAATTAAATTTCTGGCAAATATAAATAAAGAAAAAAAATGATTAACACATTTTTTATATTTAATAAAACATTAATGATTTTCGTCTTTTTTACCAGAAGCTCGTTTAAAGTTTTCCATTTTTTTTGTAAACAAAGCTGATCCAACTAAAATTAAACATTCAATTTGTGTAACTTTTCCACCACTTTGGTTATTTTCTGCAAATGTTTGAATGCTATTTGGGTAGACAGACTACAAATGTTAATGATTATTAAGATCGCATATCGTAAAAATTTTGCCTAAATTACGTTCAATCTCGTCATTAAGCTAAATTTTTGATTATATCATAATTTGACGTCGTCATATTAGCATTCAGCCATATTTTTTATTTTAAAAAATTTTGTTTTTATATTGTAAACAAAGGATTATTTTAAGTTTTGGTAATAAATTATAATACATTCCGAAAGGAATCCTGAAGCTGGCCTGCAAATTTATCTGCAGGTCAACTGTTAAATTAAATTAAATTAAATTAAATAATAATATTATAAATGTGGATAATAATAAAAATAATAGAAATAATGACAATAAAAATAAAAAGAAAAAGATAGACTATAATTGGCACTTAGATATTATTATCAGTTTGTGGAAAGAAAATATTAGAGATTTATGTAGCAATAAAAGAAATTCCCATATTTTTTTGATTTTCAATTGCATTAATAATATATAAAAATATATTATCATCATCATCAATGTCCTTTGGCATTTTCTGAAATATGGGTGATAAAAACATAAGCTCACACCTGACAGGCACGCCCGGCCGTTGGATGGTCAGATACATCTTCTTATAGGCCGCTCATTGTAAGTACAGACGCCTTTTGCAGCCGCTCGAACGAGTAGATGCAGGGCTGCATACATAGTTACGGAAAACACCCTTAAATTAAAAATATAAAAGTAGTTGAATTCCGAGCATGGAATAAAAATATATGGTATAATAATAAGTTTATATTTTATACCTAAAAACTTTGCTACGACATCGCGAATTTATTTTCGTAGCATCAAAACTAATATTTCCTATTATGGTAGAAAAAATTGGTTGTATTCGATAGCTAGTTTCTTCAACTGACCAAGTATCTAGGATAATATCAGACTTTTCAATACAATAATTACGAAGTATACAGCATGCTTTGATTACTGTAGTTATATTATCTGGATGGAGTTCTAGCCCTTTACCAATCTTGCGAAATCGTGCCTTAAGGTGTCCAAATGCATTTTCTACAACACGTCTTCGTTTGTGCATATTCTAATTAAAAAAAATTTGAGATCTTGTTTGGTTACCTGTGTATGGATATGGTTTCATAAATTGCTTTGATAACCGAAATTCTGAGTCTCCTATTAGTAAAATAGGCACTTCAACACCTTCTATAGCTCTAGCATTTTGTGTAAATATTGAATTTGTATGCATTCTCTTTATAACGAATATTCAACAATAAACGAATCGTTATTACGACCTGGAGAGCCAACATTAATGGACGTGAAACGATATATTAAATAAAAGGATTTATTATTAAACGATGTAGTAATTTTTCATTTTCAAGTTATCTGTAATCTACAACAGCTAGAATAACAACTGAATGACAACCCTTGAAGTTATAGTAATTTACTACATCTACTATCTGTGGTTTCATTTCTATGTGACATCCATTTACGTTATATTAGAGATTTACGTAAAATGTAAATATATAAACAACGGTAAAACAACTTTACCAATGGCTTGAAAACATTGGGGAGATCCCATTTAATCCAATCCATGAACAGGTTTTTAAACATTCTTTTCTTTAAGACACAATTTCCTTTTTCTATAATTTCTTCCATTTTTCTATTGATAACACGAAAAAACAAATTTAATTTGACAAAAATATTTCGAAAAATTGAGAATATCGTAAAATATTTTTAAAATAACAACAACAACAATTAGAATAATAAATGACCGTGTGTCAGGTCAAAACTAAATTATCATTAACTTTTTTTAAATGATCATTAGTATTCGTAGTCTGTCTTTAACAATAGTCACATATTAGAACTTAACATATTTTAAATTGATTGCATTGCCTTCTAAATCAGATGCAGTAAGGGCTAAGTATTTAACTGAATTACAAGATTCTGCCATTTCAAAATCTATAGTTGAGGGTTGGTTAATGAAAAGCTACATATTTTTCGGTTCTAAGTTAGGTGGAGCTTCAACTCTTACTGATTGTATTTGAACAGCTTGATTAAATGTCACAAAAATTATAAATTGTTCATCCACATTCGATTGTAAAAAACCACCACCGTTGGTTAAACAGTGTTACATTGGATGATCATCTGATTCATTTAAAAAATCCGATTTGTTTTTGTTATTGCATTTAAACTTAATTTACAAGGTGATGTAATCTATCAACTTTTTTCTTTATTCCTATATAGTATGAAAGTTTGCATTGCTGAAACACTTTGAGTCACAACCGTATCTACCCATATATCTACATCAACTTTTAAAATACAGATTCTGAATATTTATTAGGCAATTGTTCAAATTTAGGTGAAATCCTCTGACAAGGATCGTACCATTGTGCAGTAAAATTTACCAATTTTACACCAGTAGCACTCAGCTCTGTTTGAAAATGTGTTTCATCATTAATCGAACGTACAGCCTTTCATTAGTTACTGAAACTTCATAAAATAGGATCATCTACATCTGATCTCATCTCATTTCATTTAAACTACTGCTATTGTCAAGAACTTATTTTTTTATTTACAACCTTTCCACTACTTTTACATTCTTAAACTAATCTAGCATACACAAATTTACAAAAGCAGCTTTTTCATTATATTTTATTAATACTTAAGCCAGTTTTTAATTTTTATGTTAATTTTATGCATTAATTTTAATAATTTTTAATACTATTATTATTTAAAAACTTTGCATAAAAAAATTTGTCCCTAAATGAAAAACAAATAATTTTTTATTGATAACTAACAAACTTAATCTAACCTAAAAATGCTTAACCTAATACTAATTGAAAACAAGATAATGTGCTACATTTTAGTGTTAATTCTAATTTTCCAACCACCAATAGTTTGATTTAATTGATATGTCCTTATCTGTTTTGGACATTTCAAATTTTAAATTCACACCATTTATATTGCCCGAATTATATATACATTATTTTTACACGTATGTGGTCTATTGTAATGATATCATATAATAAAGGGACATGAATACGGTTTTGAATATAACTGATAATGTCAAATGCACAGAAGCTATTAAACCCCTGAGTAAGGTATTTTCGATGTACTACTTATTGTGGTAGAATATATGCGATGTTAAACTATTTTCCGCAGTGTTTGTGCTTTTTCATAAAGATTAATTTTATGATAAAATACTCCTTATTCAAGTATTATTAGAGTAATTATGCCTGTATTCGGAATCGGGCTTTCTTTATAATATATTAGTACAAACTCTAATGACAAAGAATGAAAAATACATAAAAAAATTTCCTCCATCAGGAATCGAAACTTGAAGCGTTTGGTTGAAAGCAAGGCGCTTTACCTACGTAATAAAAATATGGTTAATATCTATACACCTTTTAAAAATTTTCAATACACTGCCAGTGTTATAAAGATATTGTACCAAGGATATAATCATTTACTTGAGTAATTAAAAAAAATTGTGCGTGAAGCGAAACAATTCATTTGAAGTAGGAAAGATAATTAAATATGATAAATATTTGTATAATAAATTGAATTTATGTTTTCTTGAGGTTTTTTATAACATTGAAAATATTAGCAATTAAAATATCACTGATAAATAGTGACTTGAACAGGCGATAATATTCAAAGACTCCTTTTATATTCCGATTTATCCCAACATGTTCCACTTTATGTTGGTAATCCAATAATTTTGATTATTATTGCTTGAAGGAACATTCCACAATTTGATGTTCTCTAGTTATTTTTTATATACATATTTTATAATCTAAATTAATTTAATTAAAATTTGCAATATTCAATAATATTTTAGATTTCAAAATATTTTATCTGTAAGTACTGAGTTTTGTCAAATTAATAAATATAAAAAAATATGAAAAAAATAAATTAAAAAAAAATAAATAAAATAATTAGAAACTTAAATTAAAATTATAAAAATTTAAGATAACATTAACATTAACGAATATCAATCAATCGCCAATATTTCTTAACTATCATTATTTTAAATTTGATAATCTAATTATATTATATGAAAGCGGAATAAAAATTTCAATTTAATAAAAATAACCTTAATTAAATTTATTAAAACTTAGATATAAAAATAAAATAAATTGATAATGTCATTGTTAGATAAAACAATAAAACCAAAATTTAATGAAAAAAATAGAAGTATTTTGACACATTTTACTTTTCAAAATAAAAATATTTTGTTCTAACCAAAGACCTGCTGAGTAATGAAACATGTCTATCTTTATTATATGTTTTTAGTAATGACACCAATTGGATAAAATTAAAATAAAATAAATGTTTAGATTTATCTAATCATATTTTTTTTTTATTTTTTTTTTTTTTTGATACCATTAAAATATTATTCTGTTAAATAATAATGTTATCCATTATTGTCCTGTACAACCCCAAATTATAATACTGTCAATTTATATTTAATTTTGAATATGCTTAATATGCAAAATTATTTTG
Source organism: Argyra leucocephala (assembly GCA_963942445.1). Lineage (NCBI taxonomy): Eukaryota > Metazoa > Arthropoda > Insecta > Diptera > Dolichopodidae > Argyra > Argyra leucocephala. The sequence goes on from OZ012677.1 coordinate 94,588,784, forward strand.
ACAATGATATTTTTTGAAATAACTGTCTAGTTGTTTCTCGTTTACAGTTAAAATTTACTTTGAAATATATTTTAATAGATAGATTAGATAAAAGATAAATGTAAAAAATATATTTCTGAAATTAGGATGTAATATTCTACGAATTTAATATTTCTACTTCTATAATAAAACTGTTTATTGTCATTTAAAATATAAATTTTTAATAAAATATAATTTTGTGTTTTTGGATTGTCGTATCCAACCACTAAATATTTAAAATTATCGACTATCTAAAATTGTATTGTTTTTTACATTAAGTATAATATTATTTAGTCTTTATTCTGCATTTTTTTTTATATAATATAATTATCTTTTTAACATTTATACATATTTCATAATAATCCAGTCATATACATTAACTTTTCACATACTTATTTTATATCGTACTCTGTACGAGCGACTGAGCTCTTTTGAGATACTGAAATGAAATAAATAAATAAAAAATAAATAAATAAGTGCAAGCTCTTAGATTGATTTTAATTCCATCAAACATATTTTTTCAATGCATTGATTTTAAAAAAACTCAATGCTAAATTAAAAAAAATTTAAAAAAAAAAAACAATGCTAATGAAAGAAATATTTCATTGATTTATCAATGATAATAATAAAAAAACAATGAATTTTTCATTACAATTCAAAATTTAAAATCAATACAATATTTTCCTCAGGAATTTTCACTGAAAAATTCAATGCTAATGCAAATTCTATGATAATACTTAAATAACCATGTCTGATCTATATAAATTGATGTAATATTGTGCTCTTATGAATCCGATTCCCCTGCTCTTATGAATCCGAATCCCGTCTATAAACATTTCATTAATATTAGTACAGTGGGTTTTATTTGTTAGATTTCCTAATAAGAGACTACCAATATTTCTGTTTCCCATTTTTTCAAAGAAAACTTGTAATCTTGAATTCTTAACCTAAAAATTAAGTAAAAAGCCTTCATTAGATCAATAAACACCCTACATAACAACCGTCATCTAATGCATCATGGATTTGCTCTAAAGCTACCTACAGACGGAGATACTTGTTGTCGCAACCAAGTATTCAATATTAAAATTTTCTTGAGTTGTCTTCAAAGTGTCTTCGTCTGTAGTGAAAAGACACAATGCAGTCATTTGGTGTCCGTAAATTCAAAAATTTTTGTTTTTTCGTTGGTGTCTCTTGAAGTTGTCTATAAAATATTTACGTGTGTAGTGGTGTGTAGACACATTTTGGATACTTCAGTTAAAATTTTTTTTTAAGACGTAAACATTTAACAGAAAGTGTATTTCATATCATTTTTTTTCTAGTCTTTTTATTATTTTTTATTGTTATATCTACATTGTTTTTCTTAATGTTAATTAGGTTTTTTTTGTTAATTATTTTATTTTTACATACAAATTCAATTTAAATTATCGTTTAATAATAATAAAAAGTATAATACAATCTTGTTAAATTATGATTTTAATTTGTTCTTCATTTAAAAAATTTCTAGTTTGTTTTCTTGGTAAATTTTTTAAAAACTCTTGACAAGCAAAATAAGTTTTAAAAAACAAAAACAAACAAATTGAATACTCATAAATTTGTACTCGTTGACCGTTATTTATTCTATACTAATTCTTTTTTTAAGATGCGGTAGCCGCTCTTGTGTACAAAAATGTTGCTGCGTGTATATACATGTGGCTGTTTAAGTAGCCAGAATGTGGCGATCCCATGTGTCCGTCTGTAGGTAGCTTTAGGTTCATGTAATTGTTGAATATATTCACTACTTTCCAAGAAACCATATTGATTTTTAGTATCAAAATCAATTGTTATGTATCATACTTTTAATACAGAATTTAAAATTGCACTCGATCTAGAATTAGGAGATTTTGCTTTTGATCCAGATTCATTAATTGGTCTTATAAAATATTTTTTCTAATGAATCAGAAAATATTTTTTCTCTAAAGTATTTATTTAACATTTTTGTCAAATTAAATGCTTTCAAAAGCTTTTAATTACCGAAAATTAGATTTTAGCTGTGAGCTAAATCATTAGTTATAGTCATACTATTTTAAAAAAACCAGACGGAAACGGAAATCATTATTTTGGAATTTTTCTTTTTCACTTATTGCAAATTATTATGATTCAATAAAAACTTAAAATAAAACTGGTTGTTAAAATAGATTTCAATACATGTTTGTACTATAATTAAAATTTTATTTATTTTTCTAAATTATATTAATATCATTAAGCTCAAACTCGATTTAATATATTTTTAAGAAGAATTTCGATTCAATAGAACTTCATAACAATTTTTTTATTTGTTTTCATAAATTTACTAGTTTTTTAAAATACACAAAAAATTATGTAAACCACAATAGAACAAATAAAAAACTATATATTTAAAACTAACACAAAGAACCATGTAACAGAAAGAAAAAATGTTTAAATTTTATTCAGCTGAGTAACTCACCTGTAAATTTATTGCAAAACCAGAGTAGCTGTAAATTTAACCACATTGAGCAAAAAAAAAAACTTTGAAATGAGATATTACATAAATTCCACAGATCAAATTATGCAAAACAAAAAAAAAAGGATTCAATATAAGCATGAAAAGAATATATCCTTATAGGGACAAATATATATATATATATATATATATATATATACATATGTATATGTATACATATCGGAAAAAAGTTCGTATCGCTCTTTTTTTATAACAATTTATATTATATGTTATTTATTTCAAATTCGCAATTAATATACAAAATTTCAAATTAGTGTTCAGTTTTTAAGTGTTTTTCGGTTATTTAAAACACACACACACAAACATTATTTATCATATTTTTAACCTAATTGTCATTTGTTATTTAGCTATATTTTTTAAATGAAAATACTAAGATCATAATAAACGACAAATGTCCACATTATAATGTATCTTGATTTGTGGCTCAATCTGGCTATTAGTTGTATTACAGTTAACACATTTACTGAATTAGTAAAAATGTATAAAATTTGCTTCCTAATGGTGAAAAGTTAAGTTATAATGCTTAGATTAATAATCGATATATGATCATACTATACATATAAATTTTTGAGTTAGTAATTTTATTCTTAAAATACTATGAAAGAGTTGAAATAATATCAGAAAAAATACTAATAGCTTTCTGTCTGGATGTCTGAATTAGATGTGCGTATTTTCAACGTGCAGTCATTTAATGACAATATCAAAATAATATGTAACCTACAAAAAACCCTTGCGGTACCCCTGTTCTTATGAATCCGAATCACGTCTATAAATACTTCATTAATATTAGTACAGTGGGGTCTTATTTGTTAAATTTTCTAATAAGAGACTACCAATATTCCTATTTCGCAAACTTGTAATCTTGAATTATTAACCTAAAAATTAGCTTTCTGTCTTTGTAACAAAAAGTTTATAAAATCATTTTGGAATTATTTTGAAAACACATTGTTGCAATACTGTCTATATGGCATATTTAAATCTTAAAAATATTTACTTTAAACCAAAAAATACCAGAATTTGTTTAAATTTTTTTTTTTCATTTTTGTAAAGTTTACTATTGTATAATGGCAGCACTGATAACCCACGGAAACATTTGAATTAGAGATGTCATGCTGCAACTCATGTAATCAATTACATTTAAACCTGTGTTTTCTAATTTGGAAGTCTGGCAAATCGTATTGAAATTCGCACGTTAATCTATGCATTCGTATTGATTTTCGTATAAAATTTCATATATTGATAGAACAAAAAAAAAAATATTATTATTAGATGTAATGTGGGATTTTCATATTAAATCTAACCCACTGAAAATAACAACAATGAAATGCATTTTCAAGAAAACAAAAAAAACAGTAATATAGAAATCAACAGATGGAACAACGAGAGTGAATATTTCAATATAAATTCGAGTTGCCTGGATAATTTCTAAATATCGCCTTACCAATAATCATTTATTTAAAGAAAACATGAATATTTCCAATTAGAATACAATCCTGAAAAATACGTGCTGTAGAAAAACCAATTTTTCAAATATATTATTTACTTCACAAACTTATATACGACACAACGTCCATAGTATTATCTACAAAAAAAAAAAAAGATTCATGAACTTCAATGTATTATACACCTCTCTCTATATATTTCAATCAGTATATCACTATCTGTGTTTTCAGTCAGTGTACCCCTAGATATTGTTTAAATTATGAATTTTTGAATTTGCGTTCGGTTGAAAGTTGAAATTTATCACTTTTATAGTACACACATCGTTATATCAACCGAATGAAAACTAAAATGCAAAAAAACACAAAAAAATCCGTACCTAAGATAATAAAAAAATAATTCTAGAAAATGAAAAAAAAAATCCTGCTGTTTTTATATTTTTTCCTTTTTGTGTGTTGGTGGAACAGATCTAGTGCAAAAATATTTACTCTTTTGTACAACAAAAAACATACAAAAAAATAAAAGAAAAATAAAAAAAGCAATTTGAAATATCTGCGGTATTAGAAAAAAGTAAAAATAAAAAATGTAAAGTATTAAAAAAGTACACACCAGAGAGCAGACAGATCGTTTTTCATGCATATGGTGGTATATCAGTTCTGAAGTACCGATGAAGGGCAAAATGTACTCTATGAAAATAGTTTTTTTTAACGGTATTTTAAGAGTCTAAATGAAATTCAAATGATATTTCCAGATTGTAGTTAAGATAATTTTTATATTTTTTTACTGCATTTTTAAGTTTTGGAGTTACACTTGATAAATCCCTTTTACGTTTATAGTCTCTTAATTCGAATTTCTATTATTAATTTATAAAAGATATAAATTAATATTATAATAGAGTTAGTTGTCACCATTTCACCTCAAAATTATTCAATCTATTCACTAAAAATGAGATAAAATAAATCACCGAACCACGACTCACCACACCTTCACCAGTACCCCATCGTCCTCATCCTAGTTATACAAATTTCAAAAGAGTGCATAGCATAGGTAGCATATGAGCTTTATTTTCATCATTAAATGTAGGTAGGACTTAGGTATAGGTAAACAAAATTATTATTGTCTTTTTACACCTATTCATGGTTCTTCCCTGTTCTGTTAGAAACGTTTAATTTGGCTTTAACTTGAATTATAGTTATTAAATAGGAGTCTCTAGTAAATTAATAATATAATTAATTATATTCATATCATATATAATTAAGCAATTGATTTGATTATGGCATAATTCTATTATGAATTTTGTAGACTTATGTTTCTCTAGTATCACAAACTAAAAATAAACTTTATACAATTACAAGAAAATGAAAACAAAACAATATGATTTTATAATTATTTTTATTTATTATTGCAAAACATACAGTTTGTCTTATTTATAGTTTGATTGAAAACTGAAGCACAGTCTCAGTGCAGTGCAAAAAAGATAATAAAAAATTATGACTCGTTCATTTAAATTTATAATTTACTCATATATACTAACTTGCCTTCAATTTCTAATGTATTTTTTTTTAATGAAAATTACAACTAAACCGTATTTATCAATTTATTTTTATCTTAAAACTTCAAAACTAACTTTTTTTTTTTAAATGAAAAATTTAATCTATACTTATACATTTACTTTTACTAGCAGATTCCGGTCAACTCACCAGAAAGGAAAAGGTAATATTATCTTTTCTATTTGTTTCAGTATTAATATTTTCTAGATTATCCAATCTGTTAATAGTTTCAGAATCGAATTTTGTTTTCTTAGATTTAAATCAGCTCTTTTCTATACGCAGAAGTCTAAAAAAGAAGACTTTAAATTAATATTAATAATGTGTTTTCTACAGTCAAAAATTCTGAACTTGTATTTATAACTGGCAATCTATTTAATTATTGGTCTGAGTTGCTTTGCGTCTTGAAGAGTAATTTTTGTTCAATTGTAGCTAGATAATATGTGTAGATCGAGATATTTATAATATGTATGTGTAGATAAATTGTAGGGTCTGCTTGTAAGCTTGTATATCAATTTTGATTACTTCCAAATCAGCTAAATGAAAATATTGTCATGAAGTAGGAAAAAGTGATTATAATATATTATATTATGTTATATTATTATTATTACTACATAATTATTATATTATTTTTAAAAAAATAGAGTAAGTCAAGATTTTTCTTTTGTATCAAATACAAAGTGTTGACTTACCATAACATCAAAGGTAAGCTAACTAATATTAGAAATTTCAAACTTTAAAAAATTACAATTGTACTAGTATAAATTTTGATTGTTAATTTATTTTGTCATTATCTTTATTTATGTTGCTACATTCTATTTTGTAACTGTCATATTTTCTTGTTAATTCTCAGTCATACATATTTTTTGTTATTTCTGATTGATTTGAATTTTAATTATGCATTAATTTATTAAATTATTATACATTTGGGACCTTATATTTAATATACTTTTTAAGCTGATACCTTAGTAGCTAGTTCTGTTTTTTAATAATAATTTAATAATTTCAATTATAGCCAATTATTAATAAATTAATAAATAAATAAATATTTCAAACGTGATAACATTAATGCTTTTAACAATTTTAATTAAATTATAAATTAAAAATAGCAATAAATACAAGGAAAGCAAATGTAACGAAAACTCATTAAAATTTAAGTTAGTAATACGTAATATAGATAGTAAGTAAATTGGTAAAAAAATTAAAAAATTTTACGTTTTAAAATTCTTATCATTTTTTTAAATCACAAATTTCAGCTTATTTTATTTTTATTTAATTTAATTTTTAACCCTAAATTTCTTTTGATCAAGAAATATAAAAATAACATTTTTTTAAATTATTTTCAATTTAAGTACAAAATAATATTGCGCAGTTAAAATCTATACTTACGGATTACCCCCATTCATAGTTAAAACTCAAACCTTTAGTAGATAGAATTTGTGTCATACTTTTTTGCTCTTTTTTTTATTATTATTTTTTGGGATTAAATTTAAAATAGATTTTGGAAAGTACCAGCATCTAACTGGAAATTTTTCGCTCTATTTCGAATTTAATGCATTTATGAGTAAATATATATATACATACATATATATTATATTACTTTTTTACATTTAAAAATAAAATATTATATGACAGATAAAATCGTAAGGTGTGAAAATATCTTAGTGTGTATTTTACCGCTATTTTTTTTTTTTTTTCTTAAACGGATCTATATTAAAATTTTACGATTTTACAGTTTACATAGTAGAAAATACGATATCAACATCATATTCAGGTGAATATTTCTATTAAAGTAGAAATATATATATATATACATATATATGAGTATATGAAGAGTAAAGTAACATTTTATATATTTTTCTTCCGATTCTGGGATCATCTACAATAGAGTAAACAAAAATCTAAACAGATACATTTTTTTATTTATTTTGTTTTGTAACCTGGAAAATTATTTTGTTTGGAAAAAATAAAAAGAAGAAAATTAAAAAAAAAGTAACGCAAAAAGAAGTCAACTAAGAAATATGAACCTAGAAAGATGGATATCCTTCGTATCGTTTACACTTATTTTCATTTTTAAAACTTTCTAAAAAGCTGGGAAAAATTGAAATGGAAAAAGCAAAAAAAAAAAAAATAATAATTTATAAAAGAATAGAAAAAATAATTTTATGTTTTGAACAAATGAAAATTTTGAAATTTTTCAAATAAACTTGCCACTTGGATGAGAACCTTTAAAAATGATTAATTCAGTCATGAATATGAAAAGACATTATAGTAAATTAAAGTAAATACAACAGCGCCAGGTAGTACCTATATAAATTTTCATTATATTAAATTGTTTAAATTGTTAAAAAAAAATTTTACACTATAATTTATATTATAAATATTAATTTTATAAAAAAAAAATCTATTAAAGGATTTTATTTTTAGAATAATTTTTATGACTGATTTTTAAGCACACATAAAATATTTTTAACACTAACGTTGTGCCATAAATTTATTATTAACATAAATTGTGCAGCGATGCTAACAAAAATTGTCTATAAAACCCATTTTATTTTTGAAAACTAGTTATCAAAAAAAATTTTTATTTTTGTAATATAAACTAAGGTTTTTTAAGTATTTTTGTTTTTTTAATTCATTTAACAACAAGTTATCATATATTAATGGCATTTTAAATTATGAAATTCTGATGACCTTTCACATTGAAAATTTTTTGAAACTTGTGTTTTTAGAATTGTTTAGTAATCGTCTGACCATCCTCCTTTTAAAATCTTTATATAAGTTGCACCTATGTTTTCAAGGCTTCCTTGGTTTCACATCATCCATTCAACACATCCTTGGTTTTGGTTTATTTCACGTTCGTGGAATTTTTGAAAATTTATGATGCACATAAAATAGTCTTTCTTTCAAAATTTCAAGTATTAATATTTTTTTTTAATTTTATTGAGTTGAATACTAATTTTGAGCTCACATGATGCTAATTCAAATTATAAAAATAAAGTTTATAGGATCTGTATAATTTTGATAACTAGTTTATGACATATGTTATATTCACTGATATGTGAAATAAAGGAGAAAAAATTCATACAAATTTTTTTTCAATAAATCGGTTGTTGAATCGGTTGTAAAAATGTCAATAACAATATTTGTTAAATTAATAATATTTTTTATTAAAATGATAATAAAAATTATTTTTTAACACGAAAAAACAATAAAAATTGTACCTACAATTATATTAATAACAGAAATTGTTCAAATAACAGTTTGGGTTATTAAAATTATAACTGTGAATTTAACAATTTTTGTTGTTACAGATTCGTTGTTAATATAATAACAGAAATTGTTAAAATTTGTAATTGAAAAGAAAACTATTGTTATTAATTCAATAATTAAAATCATTAAAATAATAACAAATTGTATTTTGACAGTCGAAATTATAAAAAAAAACAAGACTTGTTATTAAAATAATAGTAAGTTGTGTTTTTAATAACTTTTACCTTTAATTTAACAAACATTTCTTAAAATGAAAAAAAGATGTTTTCAAATTTATAAATTCTTATTCAGTTCAAAAGTAATCGCAGGATATAAAAGAACGTTTTGCTAAAGTTAATTAAAATGTGTAAAAAATAATAAATACCATATTGAGTAAAAAATACTTATTTAATATACATATAAATTTCTTAATAATTATTGAATGAACATATAGCTAATTGGAATAAATTTAAGGAAATTTCTAAAGGTAAGTTTTATTTTATATTAATTAGGTGAAATAGTGCAATGATTAATATTTAAATTATATTGTATTTTCTTTTTTTGAGAAATAGTTATTGGAATCACATGTATATTGTGTAGAAGAAAAAATATAGTTTGTATTTCAATGGCAAACCGACTTAAACTTGATAAGTTCAAAGTATTTTTTGTTATTACATTAATTATATATACGCTGAGAAATTAACTTAACGGAATTTTTTTTGTTTTAGATTAATTGACTTAAAATCATCATTCATCAAAATAGGTATAAAGACAAAATGAAAGAATCTGCTGTTAAATCCATGATTGAATTTATTGCAGCTGATAAAGTAACACATAGTAAGTTTTTTTTATGAATATAAAAGTGTTTAACAAAGAAGATTGATTTCATAAAAAATATAATTTATATAAATATAATAATAGGTACATCTATTAAAATTAATCTTCTTGTTTTGTATAATATAAAATAAATTTACTCTATTTCTTTTTATTTAATTACAGATGGGAAATTGTTAACAACGTTTTACTTATTGCACCACTTACTAGCACCCGCAGCAAGAATTGTTCTTATTGTGGCAAATAAAGAAAGCTATATCTACATAAAAAAAACTCGATTTGCCATTCACAAAATGCTTTTGTAATTATTGGTAACACAGTTCAACAGCTGAAAGAATTTTTAGAGAAACGAATTAAAGAAAATCTGCCAGTTCAACCGTTACTACTTCTAGCAGGAACTGTAGATGGCCATAAAGAAATGTGTTTAAAAAGAAGTGCTTTATGTATATAAAAATTATTAGCAATGAAAAAAAAAATATTTTTAATTAAATATAATGCATTATGTTTCATTTAAGACATCCCAAAAAAAAAGCTGTTATAAAAAAATGTTTAAAAAAAACTAAGTTTAGTAATTTGTATTCAATTTTCTTTATTGATGTAGAAGATTAGGTCCGTTTATGAATCAGAGTTGATTGGATATTGTGTTTTTTGTTACGACAACTTATTTTTAAAATAACAACTTGTATTATAAAAATAATAAAGCGGTTTGTAAAATTAATAGCAGAATATTGTCATTGCTATTAAAATAACAGCTCATGTTTCTAAGCCAACAGATTCATTATTACATTTACAATAGTGTTTGTTAAATCCACAATTTTAGCTATTAAATAGATAACCCTTCTTGTTAAATTGACAACTTCTACTGTTAAATTAAAAACTTTTGCCTATTAAAATAACAATTTTGTTATTATATTTGCAGTAATATTTATTAAATTCACAGTCTTAGTTATTAAAAAGATAACGCTTTTTGCTATATTAACAACTTCTACTGTTAAATTAAAAACTCAGGTTGTTAAATCAACAATTTTGTTGTTAATTCATATTCATTTATGCTCTCTCTTTTTTCTCTCAATGGTTATTACTTTAACTACACTGGTGATTAATTTAATAACGATTTGTTATTGGACGTATTTTAATAACATTTTTGTTAATTTAATAACGATTTTATTAATTTAACAGTAAAAATGTTTTCAGTGTATTTAGAGTAATACAATGGAAATTCAATGGGAGCTGACTGTAAAATAATCTGGGCTTGTACTTAGGTAATCTGATCAATCAATATACCTATTAGTGATATTCAATATTTAATATGTCTGTTTTTATATGTAAGTAACATATAATGGCTAGCGGCTAAAAAAGCCAACAATAAAACATATATGACGATTTAGATATTTATTCCACCTTATTGCGGGATCTTTGTCAATTTGTTGATTAGTATTCCATGGGTACAGAATGTTTCTTAATTAGAGTAGTTTCGATTAATTTACTTTCGTATTTACGTATTTACTTTCTATAATTTAATTTTATGATAATACATTTTTATTTTGTTCCAACGATATAGCATAGGTTTATATATTCATTATGTTTTGAATATTGTTTGAATATTTTTTGAAAGAAACAAGTATTCTTGATACTTTCATCTTACTTAAACTACACATATTCATTCCCGTGATATTTTTCTTATAGAAACTAAAACTTATTTGGAATTTTAAATTTCATGAATATTGACAATAAAAATCAATTGAACATTCAAACCCTGAGTAGAATAAAGAGTCGGTGACCTTCTGATTAGTAATTAGAACCACTACACCATGAAGATCGGCAATAATAAGATTGACTAATTATAGTAATTTTTTTTATTTGATGCCAAAATAATGGGATAACCTTCACTGCCGTCGCAGAACTTAAATCATTTAACGAATTAAAGAGAAGAATAGTAAAGAAATAAACAAAATTAAAAAAAAAAATATAAAATAAAAACAATAGAATAGGGTAGAATTAAATAGAATGGAATAGAATAGAAGAGTATTTATACATCAAATTTACAGACAGTTTAAAAGATATTTATTTACCCGTCTCTTTCTAATTGCCAACCAGTAGATTCAAAGATTTTTAAATCCAATGGATCACCTTTCATAACACCATTCATAATTGTTATAAAATGACATGTTATCATACCATACAGGAAATTATTCTGGTAAAGCTGGCGGAAAAGTAATTGTAATTTAATCTAATTAAATTGCAATTTTTATGGACCGCTGAATCTTAGTAACAAGTGTATAAATAAAACCAACACCTGCTAGAATAGCTAATAATGTTATAATTTATATGAATCCTGCTCAAATTTATAATCAACTGGAGGTAGATATAATATTGAACGTATCAGACCACCTTTATAGCAGTTATATTTCCTGTATTTATGACCACAGCCAATACTTTTTCGGAGCCAATGCAAAGTTTTTGCATAACTTTTGTTTCACAAATTAGTGTGTAACGACTATCTTTTTTGTCAAAAATAAAATCACGTTTAAGTGCTAAAGGTAACTCGAACGCTTTCATCGGTTAACATTGATTCGTCTATAATACAATTTCCAGATAATAAAACAGCATCACAATGCATTAAACAACCGCTAGATGGTATTTCAATGATATCACCAGGAATTAAATTTTTGTTTCAGTATTTTGAATAGTACCATCTTCTGGAACAACTAAAGCACAATCACTATTATGTACTGTATTTTGTAATGCATCCTGATTCTTTTTAGTTTGTACAATTGACATAATTATACCAAATGTTGACATTAAATTAGTAGCACCAGCATACTAATAATAATAATACGCAAGCCATAAACAAACCGAAAATATTTGAATAGAATGAATTTAAAACTTTGATGAAAGAATTTTTATATTTCACAGTTCTGGTTCGAAGAGGTTATACTACAAATTTGTGAGAAAGGGCTTCCCTGCGAGTATTACGCTGGAATGGCTGTATTTTGGGCATGATATTTTTTATTTCATCAGAAAAATTACCCTAAAGATATTCATAAAACAAGGTATACACTATGTTAGGTGTTGTATAACATCTTTATCATGGATAATTTTGATGGCTCACTTTTACACCTTATATAAGTACATACTACAAATATGCGAGTTATATTCAAGTTAAGACCGAATGTATACCTTGTATGTAATTAGAGATTGGAACATATAAAGTATTTCCCACTTCTGCTTTAGACGGCAAAACTGAATAGATAGTTTGCTGTTTATATCCATTCCAAGAATTCTTAGAGTGTCAAAATTTTCGATATTTACATTTTGGAATAGATTATTTGTTATTGTTGGATTTTGTTTCATTGATATGAGGCAACTCTGGGTTTTCGAAGAACTAAATTTTATCCCATTTATTCTTCTTCAGTCATATATTTGTTGAAGGTCGCTGTTTATGGAACAAGATATTTTATTTCGTTCTTTTCAATGAACAGAAGTTTAAATCATTTTAACAGATTTTTCAAAGAAATACAAGAACTCAAGGGTACTTACAACGGTAAAGCTCCGAATATGGTTTGAAGGAATGGATAGGAGATAATTTATAAATATTTTAAATATTCTTGGAGAAAGAACTGAGCTTTGAGAAACACCAGCATTGATAATGAATTTTTGGGATATAAACCCATTCAATACAACTTGTATTGGACGCTTTGAATAAAATTTTCAATCCACGTATTGAAAATGTTCTCCAGTCCGATTGTTTCTAGTGTTTTCAGTAATGAAACATGCCAAACATGATCAAAAGCTTTAAATACATATTGGGCTATAGTTCTGACTTCATCGTATTTTTTTATATACATTCTTGCCATTTTTCTGTTATAAATAAAAGCCATATTGGCAGTAATTCAAAAAACTGTTGCTCACTTTCTTAAATATTCTGCCGATTTTAATAAATTTTCTTAGATATGATTTCGAAAATATTACTCGGTTACTCGATAAATGGTCAAATTTTCGATTATAAAATGTACCAGAAAGCGTGAAGAATTTTTATAAATTAAAATTTATTAAACTTCTCCTAGTTAAATTTTCTTAAATTTTCTAAATTAAACTATTCCTAGTTAAATTTCCCATTACATTTTCTATTCCAAAAGTAATCCGGCATCATAGTACTATAGAGAATTATTTTACTCACTCTATAGTAACAACAAATTTCTTATCAAATAAACCAGTTTAAACAATAAAATAGAAAAGATATAACCTTTTAAACTCTAATTAATCATTAATTATTAAAAGGAAAGATATTAATTAAATACTAATGACTCCCTTCATCGATCATAATTACATCTTTTAAAATACGAAGAAAAAAAAATGGTTTCTTTTTATACGGTCTTCTATTAAAAAATTTACACAGTAACAACAACTAAAAAACTAAAACAAAAAAAAAATCTTGGAAATTTTTTTTACATCATCCTTTTATAAAATTAAAAATTAACTGAAAATTCCTTTTATAAAATAATTATTTAGAGCTTCTGATTAAAAAAAAAATCCTGGAAAAATAAAAAAAAAAACCAAGAAAAACAAAATTAGGTGAAGAAATTCTCTTTTTCATCAAAATAATTTCTTTCCATATCTTAACGACCCTTAAACTTGTATATCAGTATTAATTTTATTTTTATTATGATTCAACCTTTGCTTCACTAAAATTCACCTATGTTTCCTATATAAAAAAGAAAAATTTTTTTTTTTTATTTTCTTTCTTCAAAGGATCTATTCAATCCTTTTTGAAAATTTCATATTTTGTTATTTTTATTTTTTTTTTAATACGTCTCCTGTAATTTTATGTGCATCATGTTCATCATCGTCATCTTTAAGACAGAAATTTTTATCTTTCAAGTATATACATACATTATACATATACATATATACATAGTGTTTTACTTATCTCTCTTTTATGTTTTCTTTAAAAGATAAAAACAAGTACATAAAAAAGAGCATATCCTTAAAGAGTTCGCCTTTTCAATATAACACTTTTCTCAGAAATTGATTAACACTTTAATTATTATTATTGCAACAGTACCAATAACAGTATAGCATTAACGGTAACTCTATATAAAAATTGTAGAATATACACGTCGCTTATGATACGATAGTAGTTCAAAGACTTTTATGCCACTTCTATGCCAGCGAAGTGAAAACACTTTTATTAATTTTTTTTTTTTTTTTTTTTATTATTGAAAAGTTTCAGTTGGAAAAAAAGCAATAAAAACAAAATAAAATAGAATCCTTTTAAAGATATATACAATAATATGTATATATATATATATTTTTTTACAGTTATTAATTTACTAAAAGTATTCTCAATTAATTTTCTTTCGCTTGTTAAATAAGTAGCAAAAAAATTTTTTTTCTGTTAATTTATTTTTTTCAATTCAGTTCTGAAATATTCTCACCTCTCCAATAGAATTTAGAAGATATAAGATACAACAAAAATATGTAATGTGTATTATATATACAAACTTAAATAATGGATAATGGTGTGTGAGATGAGAAATAACGGTAAAATAATTTAACTTATTTTTTATTCGAGTTAAACATTTTTGTTTTTTTTTTTTGTTTTACCTAAAGAAATCAACAAAAATTCTGATGCGAATTGTTTTTCTTTTCATTTTCTCTTGTACAGTACTTTTATGTGTACGTACATATCCTTGATGATTGTCAATAGTTATTAAGATTTTCCGTTAATCTCATCTATGTTTCTTTCGTAATTTTTATATTTTATTTTTACATCATATGCTTCATTTTCCGTTCTACTTATGATATTATCGGAATTTATATTCAATATTATTGTGTTCATGTTGTTGTTGTTGGTGTTGCTTTTTGTCTGAATAAGTACTAGAATTTAACCTTAACAGGAAATCAGTACTTTGCTAATGCAACATTTTTCTTTCTGAGAGAATTTTATTTGAAAGTAGATGATATATGAAGGATAGGGGGATGTATACATACATAAAGTTACGCTCCATTTTTTTTTCTGGAATATTAGGTTTTAAGATTTGATTTTCATTATAATGAAATGAACAAATTTGATTTCTTTTTTGTGGTGATCGTGGTTAAAAATAAAACTTAGAAATAAATACGATTAGAAGAAATTTAAATTTAATAGATTTTGTATTTTATTAGGGTAACCAATTGTAGCAGAAATTTATGTAGAATAAAATTGTTGAATATAAAACTAAATTTTTATGTTATTAAAACTTTGTGGGTTGAAATATAAAAACATATATATCATTGGTCATAGTATAAGTAAGATATTATTAATACAACAGAATGGTATTTGGTTTAATTATATGAAAGTAAAAATCTTTTAAAATGTTGAATTTCATTATCTTAAAAATGAATCGACGTATATGAAAAAATAGTATAACTTCAACTGGACAAAAAACATTCAAAATCGAGAAAATAGGGAAGGGGGTGTAAGATTGGGTAGTGCATCAGAATCTTTAAAATATGTAGTACACAATAAGTAAGTGAATCTTCTAAAAGTGTAACTTAAGTTTAAATAAATATTAAAACTCTATTTATGTTTCACAATTTTTATTAAATATCTTAATCAATTTCAGTTATTACCCCATCATCAGAAGATTGATTACCATTTTAACTGAAATTCAAGAATATTGTTTCAAATTGTAAATAGACTCGCATGACTTGAAAGTTAAAGTGCAAAAATAAATTTCTTAAACATTATTATTTCATCCTTGTGTGTCATTAATTTAAATTCTGTATGGGGTATAAATTTCGATATATAATTTTAATTTTTCCTTTTAAACTCAAAAGCATAGGGCTCTGTCATGAATATCACTATCATTCATTTTTTGGTATCATGACTCAAAAATTATACGTCAAAAAATGTTACCATTGTGTATTGTATTTTTATATGAAATTGTTTCGGTGTCATGAATCAAAAAAAATTATCGATACAGCTGTTTTCACTCACCTTTTTTATTTGGTTGTCACAATTTTTTTTTTTAAATCTGTAAATTGAAAGCTAAAAAAGTTAATACATAAAATAGAAAAGAGGTTGTTTAAGCAATTTTTTTTGAAAATTTGTAACTTAAAATAAGCTCATAATTAAAATATGATAAACAAATTAAATAAAATGAAACTATTCTATTTGAGAAGGCTTAGTTCCTGTAGCAGTAGTTTTCCACATGACTTGATAAGCCAGTAATTTGTTAAATAAATACTAGAAATATTGTAGATATTGTAGTGTAAAATTACAGTACCGTACTGAATTAAGCACGAAAAGGTGATTCTACCAAAGTTACTGTAAGAGTGTAAAAAAAAAATAAAAAATAAGCTCATGATTAAAAAAAAATTTAAAAAAAATTAATGTAAATTTTTACTTTACTGAAAGGGGCAGTAGGGTTGAGGAAAATAGACATGAAGTACTTTTTTCTATTTTATTAATTGCTAAACTTTAACTGACAATAAAAACATGGTTTGTTTAACCTCACATTCATAGGCTCTTTATGCATAGTATATTTTCTCTATTTTATTACTAACAAGTACCAAAATATTAATTTGAATTGAAAATGGATGTTTTCACAAAGTAAATCGGAGTAGAGCACGATCTGTCAAAAAAAAAATATTGTGTTGTTCATTACGTATCTCGGAGGCCTCAAAGCGTAAAAACTGGGTTAACTTTTTAATTTGAGTGCGCTTAGAGCGTGATCTCTATGCTCATTATAAAATTTTCGAGCGTGTATATCAAATTACTATCAGTCAAAATTTAAGTCGCTAAAATTTACTAAAAAATGTTGAATTATTCGAGTAAAAAAAATATTTTGTTTTTTGTTATTATATTATATATATATATTATTTATATAGTTATATTATTGTTATATATAGTTATATTATTTACACATGCATTTTTATTTTTTAGTTTTTGTTAGTATTCTGTTAAATATACGTAAGTACATATTTATATTAGTGTAGTAGCAAGAAGGTATTATTGTTTTGATAATTCTAATTGTAAGTGTTTTCACTTTATATACCAAGGAGGTATTTTATTTTCACATTTTCAACAAATTTTCAATAAAATAAATAAAATAATTTTCAATATGTTCTGATCACATTAGATTCTGTATGCTCTGATAGTACTCGGCGGAGCGTATATTTCGATTTACTTTATGAAAACGCCCTGTTGAAGTACTTCTGCTTTATTTAAGATCATAAAATATGCATAAAACTTTACAAGCCTTATCAATGTCTTAGTGGTTGTATATTGCCAGAAACGTTAATTGAATTTTTTTACATATCAGAATATCATAACAATTTATTTTCATGTGTTGTTCCACAAAATATTTTTGCAGTATTCAAGCTTTCAATGTCGATAGTATTTGTCAAATTCACTTTTGATTTTAAATTTTTTCAAATTACAGTTCCAATTCTTGATATAAACTAAAGCAATTTTTCTAATCTAATTTGCAGCAAATTTCTTCCGAATTACCTAAAAAATTTATTATATCTATTCTAAATACGTATAATTACGGAATAAAAAAACTTAAAATTTATCTCATTTATATTGGAACAAATTAATTGAGTAGTCTCTGCGTATAGATTATTTATTAAAAAAAAATATATAAATATAATAAATTGAATCAAACAAATCACCTTATGTATAAAAAATAGCTACGTTACGTACCTATATGCAGTTGTGAGTTTTAAGTATTTTAATTTATTGTACTTTAGTTTTTTATATCTAATAATATACATATACATAAGAAAATACAGCAAGCATATATAAGAAATACAAGAAGCATACCTTCACATAATATACATTATAATATAATCATATTATATAGTTCGATTATTTAAAAGTTCAATTAATTTTCTTGAATAATTCATGCGATTTATCCATTTATTTTGGGGTCATTAAATTTTTAACCCTATAATATTAGAGGTCATTGTAATTTAACAAAAATTACGATATAAATAAAATTAATGAATTGGAAAGAATATTGTTAAATTCTAAAAAGGGACTACTATATTGTTTGTATGTTGAAAACTGAACTTTACATTTAAAATTCATATGTTATTAATTCCTGAGGGATAATAACAGGAAGTTTAATAATCCTGAATATTTGATAAGTTATTACAGACCGAAAATCAAAGGTTCTTCATTAATTTGGCAGCAACGATTTACAGTTTTTTATTTTCATTTTTTTTTTTTACATTTTTCTTGTTATTTTGTTATTTTCTTTTATTTGTTTTTATTTTGTAAAAATGAAAGATAAAAAGGTTTTGAAATAAAAAAAAAAGTTAAGAATTTTTTTTTCCTATATAATTTTATTTTTATTTTCATTCTGTCTAAAATAATAAAAATAAAGGAAAACTGTTTTGAAAATTTTTCATCTCTTTCTATTCTTGCATGTTAAAGAGCTTTTCTTTTCGTAATCTTTTAAATTTTTTTTTTTTGTTTTCATTTTCTTTATTTTTTTTTTTTGTGTTAGTGGAATGGGGTGTTGTACAGTATGTTGTCTTCAGGTTTTCTATACTTTTCTTCACATATTCCATCAAATGAAGCGGAAGAATAACATTACTCATTTTGTGTATCCCAGATCTATACTGCTGATATATTAATATTCCAATTGTATGTTTGTGTATATATGTTTATTAATATTAGAATTTGATACTCGAAGATATTTGCATAATATTAAAATATATGTTTTTTATATATATACATAGAGTAAAACATAAAGCATGTGAACAATAACAGTAAAAACAAAAAATAAACTGGTTAAATAAAACGAAAAATTGAAGTTAGCAGAAAAGTTGAACCGTTTAAGAAATTTTCAAGATGAAAAATAATGGCATTTCGTTGTTATATACATTTTTTTTGTGTAAGCGATTTTTAAATGGAAGTTTTTTTTTCTCTTCTCCTATATTCACCGTTATAATATCAAAAAAAAAAAGGTGATGTCAAAAGAAATTAATTCAATTTTTTTATTTTATGTTGTTTTTTTTTTGTTGTTTGATAAATCTTAAAAGTTCTAGCTTATTAGATTCATTTTTTAACGCGCTTACGAAAAATAATATTTCAATGTTGACAATTAATCTGACACAATGAGTTGTGTTCATAATACCACCGAAACCAAACTAAATTTTTATATTAAAAGTTATTTGTAAATTAATTAATAATTTATTGTTAGTGTGTTGATATTTTTTGATAGATAAAGTAGAAGTTAAGTTAGGCTAATGGAATATGATAACGTAAAAATGGTATAATGAATAGTTATAAATGAAAGATGGTATATCAATAAATTGGAAAAGAGTCATTATTTAATATTTGAACTATTTAAAATATTTTATCTGAATTATAGATTTGGCACTGAATCAGCTTGTGCTCTTTGTATATTTTTACTTTGCATTATTTGATAAATTATATTTCAAAATTAGCTCGGTATTTTCGAATTCGGAATAAATCTGGAATTCGGAATGAAATATTCGAAATTCGTCATTTTTTTTTAAAGCTTTCAATTATTAAATATAAAACTAACTTTAGTGAATTTTTTCAACAATATTAATCTTCAATTAATCTACCCCATCATAATATATTCAAATATAATTTTAATGATGCAACTAAACATTGTTGAAATGCAACTATACATTTTATCAATTCTGCAATTGCTTTTTTTCTACAAAATTATCAATAGCTTTTATCCGGAAAACAAAAATCCGGAAACAAATTGATTTTTTTTAAATTAGATTTTCATGGAAGTAGATTCCCAAAATATCAAATTTTTTTAAGAATTTTCCAACTGAAATTTTTTGAGTAGAAACTCTACAACCAATTTAAATCAGTTGGAGTCAAAATATAATTTTGTAACAATTTTTAGTTAGGTATTATTTATTTTCATATACAAACAGTATTCAAGTAAAACGAAATGAAAGATATTCATCAGTCATCACTGAATGGGATTGATTTGATAAAACAAAAACATCTCAACTATATATTATAAAACTAAGATGTCCTAATTATCTTACCATAGTTTTCCAATTCACGTTCAAATAAAACCATCTATTCTATTAAACTAAAATTGTGTTTTAAACTTTGTAGTAGATTTGAAGATTGTTTGACACTTCGTTTATATCTTTCCCTACAATTAGAATTACAGTGTAGCTATTGATACAGGCTGTACTTTAACAGATTACACGTATATAATAAATGAAGTATGGGGCCTAGAAAACAGTGCTTTAGGAGTTTCATACTTTTATTTATTTCAATTCCAAATATCCATCTTCTTACTTTATATGAGATTACCTGTTTTTTATATGTCAATAATTCTAAATAATCAATATTCTTAGACATTCTATTGTATTCAGTTAATTATAATATAAGTTAATCAAAAAGATAATTTCAATTTAAATTAATATAGAAATACTAAATTCAAATAATATTTTTAATGAAAACAAAATCTAACTTCATAATATAAACTTACAATAATTTTATATTTTTACAATCTTTTACTTTAAAATTCAAACTGTAAAATGAAATTAATTAAGTCATAATAAAAGTAAAAAGTTCTATGGCGCCATCTAAATTTAACACTTGAATGACATGACAATCATTATGAAATGATGGGCAAATGACACAGATGACAGATGACAGATGACAGATGACAGATGACAGATGACAGATGACAGATGACAGATGACAGATGACAGATGACAGATGACAGATGACAGATGACAGATGACAGATGACAGATTACAGATGACAGATGACAGATGACAAATGACAGATGACAGATGACAGATGACAGATGACAGATGACAGATGACAGATGACAGATGACAGATGACAGATGACAGATGACAGATGACAGATGACAAATGACAGATGACAGATGGCATATATAAGCAATAAAAAACAGATACTATGTTTATGACAATTAAATGATGTTACAATTTGTATATATATATTTCAATTTGTATATTTGCTGGAGTATTCCGTTGGAATTACAAACATCCAGATAAATACAGAAAATTATATTTATAATTGTTTGCTCTAAAACCAAATTGATAATTTGGTATTAAAGTTTTATCGCCTATTATTGGTTTTAATCTCTTAGCGAAAAGCTTTTCAAATATTTTTCATATTACTAATAACAACGATATTGGGCTGTATGATCTTACTTTCATTCTTACGTATTCATTTCAATGATCGCTATAACCGACGCCTAAAAAATTTTCTTTTAAAAGTCTCTTATTAATATGTAGGTATATTATTTTTTATAAATAAATTATATTTGAGAAGGTAATTAAATCTAAACTAATGAAAATCATTGATGAAAACAATTTATTACTTTGTTCATTTTGTAATACATTTGGTTCATTCGGCTTTAGACCAGGTCACAATACACTGCATCCGCTTCTGCGAATTAAAAATTTTATAAAAGAACACCTAAGTGTTAGGAAAAGTATTGGTATTGGTACGCTGCTTTCGATTTCGTTTGGCATGAGGGTCTTATTCATAAACTACTTCATTTAGGTTCCCCAACATTCTTAATAAAAATAATTAAAAGTTTCTTATCAAATAGAAGTTTCAAAGTTCATACTGATAAGGTAAAATATGATTTATTTAATATTGCCGCTGGAATCCCGCAAGGATCGGTGTTAGGGCCCATTCTATATAACATATACAACATTACATTCGATGTACCAATCTTCGTTGAATGTGTGTTATCAATCTTTGCTGATGATACTGCTGTAACCACCGCAGGTTTGCTCGGTACGGAAATTGAGTACAAGCTTCAAACTGAAAGCTGTACGGAAATTAAGTACAAGCTTCAAATACTGAAAAAACAAGTGCAATATATTTTACACGCAGACGTAGAAACTGTTTCTTACCACAAAATTTATTGTTAAACACAAACACTATAGCCTGGGTATACTCAA
The DNA here is from genome assembly GCA_963942445.1 of Argyra leucocephala. NCBI lineage: Eukaryota > Metazoa > Arthropoda > Insecta > Diptera > Dolichopodidae > Argyra > Argyra leucocephala. The sequence goes on from OZ012677.1 coordinate 94,611,344, forward strand.
TAAGATACTTAGGCATCACATTAGATTCAAAAATAACTTTTCAGCCACAAATCAGTAATACGATTGATAAAATCAACAAAACCATTAGGGTACTATATCCATTCACAAACAGAATTTTATCCATAGAAAATAAACTAATTTTAATGAAAACTAATTTCAACCTATTCTGCTGTACGGATCTCCAGTCTGGGGTGATTGCGCAAAGACCTACATATCAAAACTTCAAATTAAACAAAACAAAATTTTAAATTGATCTTTAACCTTCCTTTTTATTACCTACTCAACCTCGAAACTTCACAGAAGTGCCAGCTTGAATACTATAGAGAGTAAAATATCAAAATTAAAGGAGCAATTTAACTTCAAATTGCAGTTTTCTGAGAACATAATTGTCCAAAATATGTACCGATCATAAATATGAATTGTGCCTAGCACACCAAATTTTTAAAATAGTATTGGTATAGTCTAAAGTGTAGTTATAAGCTTATTTCACAAAAGTTTTTCCACTTTTCCTTGTAAATAATGTATTTCTAAATAGCTATTAAAATCATAATTTGTAAATATTTCAGCTGTAAAAACTTTAGTCTAACCTCTGTAAAAATAATAAATAATTAACATAGTAAGAGAAACATTGTATATTTTGGGTTAAATAAATAAATAAAGTAAAAAAATATAAAAGTAAGTAAATTATCTTAACATTTTCTTCCTTTCAATTTTACAAAGTTTTAATTATAGGATACATATTTTAATTATAGGGTTAAGGTTACCTTCATTGAAAAATTTAAATCAAAATAAATTAGGGGTGAGACTGACTATTGTACAACGACCTCCTTATAAATAAAAAAAAAATTGTATAATATAAAAATACTAAAAACTAAAATTCTATCGTGCCATAAACGCTCATATATCAAAGCACTGCAGCAAATTGGAATATATTAGAAATAAAATTATGCGTGAATGTACGATAAAACTCTTATTGCACTTTCATTTTAACTATTAGAAGTGTTTTTTCAAATTAAAATCTTATAATTAAATAATTATACTCCTTTTCTCCTTTTTTGTCTAATTTACAAAAGTGCTTAACAGAAGCCAAAACAATCTTTTTTGTTTTTTTTTTTATTATTCATAAACATTAAATAAAAATTAATTGCTATAATTTTCATCATATTTTCATTATAAATAATTTATTAATAATTTTAATTTTTTACTCCATTTTATATTTTGTGATGATGATGAAAGCCATTTTTTGTTTTTTTGTTCTATTTTTTTTTAATAATTACATGTAAACGAGTTTAAGAATTTCATCAAAAATTCTTTTAACCTTTAATTATACTTCTCCTACTCTCCTTTTTTTTTATTTTTGTTTCCATAAATCCATACTATTAATTTTAATATTATCTTTTAAATTTTTCATTTTCCTTAAATTTATTTTAATTCATTTTTATATTTTTTGCTCTTAATTCTCTTAAGTACTTAACAGGCAGAGAAATAAATTAAACTAAAAAAAAAAAAATTTTTTTTATTAGCAATAAATTTGAAGTAAAGTAAAAAAAAAATAGAAATAAGAAAAAATCTTTATACTCTTAGAGTTATTTGATGCAATGTAATTTACAAAAATCTCGTCAAGTTTATTCTCAATTGAGAGTTAAAGAAAAAAAAAACAAAATAAACATTTTTTTTTAATGTAATTTATTATTGTATATAAATTTTTGTTTTTGTTTCTTTTTTTTCATCTATCAAAGATTTCTTCTATATGGCATCTCCTAGGAACAAACAAAGATATTTTCATAATTGCGTGCGTATTAATTAAAAACGGATATAAGGTAGACTTTATAGACATAAAATTGTACTATATGCAATACATAATATACATCACTAATATTAAATTCTGAATAATTTAAATGTAAAATAAAATTTCATGATTTAATTTTAAACTTTTTTCATCATTTTATCATAATATAAAATTAACTGAATTTTTAATTAATTCCACGAAAAAATTATATTCATTGTAATTACAATACATCAAGCGAACAGCAGGAATGTGTTCATATTCATGTGTATCTAAACAGATTGTCTCAGGAACATTTAACGATAGAGCCAGAGATTATTGTGGTGATTGTGGAAGAAAATAAAAGGGTGTATGGGAGCGAGATATATATAAATTGTATTTTCAACGTTTTAGGAGTTATAAGACTTTAAAGATTTAGTCAATGAAGCACCTTAGCTTAGTTACTTAAGTCACCTTAAGTCACCTGATTAAATAAAATAAAAATAATTTCGACAGTACATATATTAAAAATATTATACATTTGTTATATCTCAAGTATTTCCGCCGAAGGCGGCCTTATAGATGGAGTTACAGGACAATGATGATGAAAATCAAATATTATTAAATTTTTAAAGTGAAATGGTGTTTATAGAAAATATAGCAGTTAGTTATTACAGAAATTATATATAATATAACGGTTATGAAAAATATAACGGTAATATTGTATTCAATTTCTATCATTTTTGAATCACAAAGTTGATAAAGAAATCTCAAAAAGTGGATAAAGAAAAAATATTAAAACCGTTATTTCAAATCGGCTCAGGTATATTTTCTTTCTAAAATTTCAATAAATTTGATTTTTAAGCAAAGATAACAACTTTATAGGACTGAATTCGTTTTTAAGGACTCATAGATTTTGTTTTATTATCTGATTGCGGTTTGACAAAAATATAAATAAATCAAAACATTTCGACACTTTAATTATATAGCTAGCATGTTAAGTATAGCCCATATAAAAAAAATTAATAATATTTATCAGGAACTAGAATAGATTTATCAGTGCATGTAACGAACGGATGCTATAATGAAAAAGCAATATAAAAACTATATTATTTTGGAAAATGTGTTTGTATTGTGAAATGTAATATTAAACTCAAAATGTCATATTAGGTTCACTTTTTATTCTTTTTTCATTAGTTTTTATTCACTTTTTTCATTCATTAGACTAAAACAGTTTATTTTTGAAAAACTTTTTATTTTGTAGTGGGATGTTCTATGTAGATGCGACATTTTCATATCTACTTTACTTCCTTGTTTGATTTTTTAAAATTGCAACCGGAGCTTAGCGAACGGTATTGTTGCAGTATAATGTCAATTTCTATAAGAGTGATGTGTGACATCAAATTCAAATAGAGAAGAACTCATTTTCCTGTAAGCAGAATCAGAATTCATATGTGGTGGAATTGCCAATATTAAACAGATATTTATTGAATGAACCATGTTCAGTAATAAATCCAATGCCAATGTTCTGATATAGGACTGTCCTTGTATAGACTTATATAGTACTATTCTTAATTTATGTTAATGACATATAGTTCGTTGTATCATCAGAAATTGTTTTATTCGCAGATGACATTTTTATATATGGTGTTACTGTTGAAGAATGTTTAGAAAAAATTAATTATGATTAAGGTAATTTAAACTGTTAGTTTAAAATGAATAAACTTGATTTAAATACTGATAAAACAAAATGTATGATTACCAACGGTGAAACCAATGACAATATTAAAACAGAAACTGAAATAATAGAAAAGTGAATAAAATTAATATTTAGGTGTAGTAGTTGGATTTTAAGAACATATAGATATTTATAAACAAAAATTAATTTTTCTTTCAAACATACGTCAACCGTCATCTTTTTCAAGTTCAGGACAATTATAAAAACACATTTTAAATACTGCTCAACCATTTTATTTATTGTAAGTCATACGAATAAAAATTGGTTACAAATATTACAGAATAAGGCTGTGATAATTAAAGTAAACATATACACATTAAGTAATATTTATGTTAAATTTTTTAAAATGGTTAAGAGTAACAACCTAAGAGAGATTTAATTAATGTGTTAGTAATTGAACACAAAATTAAAATACATACTGTATTTGATATGCATGATAATAATGAAAGAAATGTTAATTGTTTTAGATTGAATTTATTTACCATGCTTTTGTACAACGGTTTAAAACTTTTCAATGATCTGCCTTATGACATCAATAGTGAAACAAACACAAATATATTTAAAAATAAATTAAATAAATATAATTTTTATAAAAACTTGTTTTCTAGCGTTCGAGTAAGATTCTTATATAAAATGTCGAAAATAGTCGAATATTTTATTGATATGCTTATCATACAGTGTGCAATTAGTAGACGAAATACGTGTATCTGTATGATCTGTATGATATCAGTAAAATAAAAAGGAAAATACATATTCGGCTTTTTTCGATAATTTTTAATTGAATATGTTAAAAATAAATTTATGTAATAATTCGAATGATAGTGAACAATTTTGAAATATGTAACTATAAATAGTTAAATTAAATAAATAACATGTTATTTAACTAATTTAAGATTGTAGGGAAATTAACATCTCTTGTAGAATAATTCTCTCTTGATAATAGGGTATTTCCATTTTTTTTTTACTTTATAACCAAATTGTGTTCCCAATTAATCTAAAACAAATATTTGAAAAAATGGTTTTACAACATCCATGGCCTTGTAATTAGTATTCGCATGACATAACTCCCTTCGAAATATCAATATTTGCAATCAAACATCTATAATTATAATTGACAAGCATTTAGGGACCTGCGCAGTAGACACCTTTTCATTTTATCTCGCTTCTCCTTAATGAACTCAACTCATATTAGAAAGGAAACTCTTTATTTACGTAAACCTAATCCAATTTTTTTACATAAACCACAAGAAAATATTTCCATTAGTTGAAACAAGTAAAAACTATCATACTATACCTACTTTAGCAATGCCGTATAAATGAGAAAGAAAGAGAACACAGCATATGCTTGCCTAAATTTTTATATACAAATTTTTATTGGGCTGACGAAAGATTTGAAAACGCTTATGAAATTTTTATATGCGGGCTTATTATTTTATTAAGTACATAGTGAGAAAAAAGTTCGGACAATAATTAAAGATTTTGTATTGAAATTTTAAACAAAGACAACAGAAAGTAAATTTTTTTTATGTTAAAATTTAACTTTTAATAGATACCACGATAAATAGTTTCATTTTAATACGAAAAAATTATTATTTACACACATTCTATTCGAATGTTATCTTATTAATTTTGCTACACCTTTTTGTTTCCTATATTTCACTTCATTCGTGAACATACAATTCTTATTACCATCTATTTCTAATAATTTTTTTTTAAATGAATGGGTGTGTTAGCAAAAATTAATAAACGAGTTTGACTTCTTATTGTTTAGAAATTATTTGCTTGCTATGAACCTATTTAAATAATACGTCAAATAAAAACAAAAAAACAAGCTCATCTAAAATAAAAAAAAATATAAAAACAACAAAAATAAAGTTTCTATAATTATAATAGCCATGTATTTAAGGACATGCGCAGTAAGCACCTTCTCATTTTATCTAGCTTCTTCTTAATGAACTCTTAATATATAAATAAGTTGTATACGGATGCCGAAATGCACATACGGATTAAACAAATTTCTATTTGTTTTTATAATATTCAAACTTTTAAGTAAAATAGAGCCATTTTGTGTCATTCAATATCTTATTGTTTTTATACTATTCTGTATTATGTTATTATTATGTTCTGTTACAAACTGTAAAGTTGGTTAAATAATTATTAATAAACCTAGTTAAACAATTATTAATAAACAAACTTTGTTTCTAGATTGATATGGATTAGAAAAAAAAATGCAAATATAATTTGGGCACTGGACAATTTAAATCAATTGTGCGGACCATCAATAGTATAAAAACTGAAACCCATAAAAAAATTACAGCTAATGTAAACAAATATTATGAAATTACTATGAAGAATTACTTAATTCTGATCTGCTTAAACTCAATATAATTATTAACAATTTTGTTTAAAATGGTTTCACTCACCCCTAAATCTTCTCTATTGTAAGAAATATCCATCTAATTTTTTTATTATGTATAAAGTAAACGAAAGTAATACTCGTTGGAAAATTAGTGTAATAACCCATCAGAACAGATTTTAGCAGCCTCTGAAAATAAGACAAGACGATTTCTCATAGAGACAGATAAAAATAACAGAAAGTAAGAGAGAGTGCTAAAATTAATTATTTAGAAATCAATCAATTTATTTGGATCTACTGTTAAAATGACCTGCAAAAAAAAAAAAAACCAAAGAAAGCCAATTAAAAAATTAAAAAGAAAAAATTTGAACTATATATACCCTATTATTGGTTGTTCTTTATTTTATATTAATTTAATTTACCTTCCGGATGTTTTTATTTTTATGCACTTTCTTCAGATTATAATCTTATAATATTATTTTTTGGTTTTGTTTTTATTTGTTATGAGTCGAGAGTATCCTACTTATCCTACGTCCTCGTAACATTGAGAAATATTTGAATTTTTTACATTTTATCGTAGATACTCCTATTTAATAATGTTAACAATCACTGGAATACAAGCTTTTCATTTTATTTATTTTAATTGCATTGATGTCGTGTATGTTACACAGGAATACGCACTAAAAAATAACATATATCCATTCATAGGCATACACGCACTAAATAAATATTATACCTATGGATATTTATGCATACATACATACACACACATACAAACAATAAAAAAAAATGTTTTTGTATCAGAATATAAAATGGAAATAATTAATGATCTCAATTATGATTATAAATAATATTTAAGAGCATACTATATTCAGCCTGATATAATTCCTCGTGATGATGACATTGATGTTGATTCTTCATTTATAATGTATATAATATAAATATATAATATATATATATATATATATAATTATACACATCCAATTATCAGAAAAATTATCATCTCATATTATACAGAAGAAGAATTTGTATTTAAAAACAAGGTTAAATGTTTCTAGTCAAAGTTCAAAATCATAACAATGTTTTTTATCCTTGTCTTCAGATTTTCCTTTGAATTTTCTTTTTCTTTATTTTTTTTTTTTTAATTTTTGTACACAAATAAGAAAAAAAAAATTATATAAAATAATAATTGTGTTCACTTTAATTTCAATAAAATAATATGAAAAGAGCACGCAGTGAAGTACGTTACGCTATATTTAAAATAAAAAAATAAAAAAAAAAAAAACAAGAAATTAAAAACAAAAACATGGTAAAAAACCATAACAGGCCAGCACTAAAATTTTAATGAACCTGACGCGATAAAAATTTATAATGACTTTTAATAAATGGTGGCAATTAAAGGAAAATGAAAAATGTAAAAAGAAAAATAACGGAAAATCAAGAAATTTTTGTTATTATTTTTTTATTTTTGTTACCGTTATATTGTTATTCTGTACCTACCTATCTACCTACATATATGCGTGTCATATTTGATGTGATGGTATTCATTTTTTCTTAATGGTCCATTAAAAATATAAATTTTTTTTTTATATAAATTTAACTAAATGATTTGTTAATGTATATAATATATATATATATGTATATATATAGAGTTGGTAAAGCACATACATTGGAAATTCAATGATAAGAAATCATTTTTTTTTTTTTGTTCTTGTTTTCATTTTTGTTAATGGTAATGTTTTTCGTTATTTTCCTTTTTAATAAAATTACACCTACACATCCTGTTCTAAACATTATTTTGATTTAAGGGTAAAATAAAAAACAAAGTCAATAATTTGTTTTAATAAGGGAAGGGGGATATCGTATTCGAAAAAAAATTGTTTAAGTATACATATTAAAAATTAAGTTTTAAATTTGTGTTATAAAGTCTTAATTCTGTATTCTGATTTTCGAAATAAAATTATTTATGTTGAAATCTAATTGAAGTCTTTTAATTGTTTCTACATGCTAAATTTATTAAATTAAATAATTGAATTGAAATAATTGAATTGAACAATTGAAATAAAAAAACGGTTATTCAAGTCATTCAAGTTTTTTTTTTAAAAGTTCATAAAAATACAAAGGTATAGAATACGGCTAATTACCTATGTTTTGAATTTATATGATATTGCCTATTGTAAGTACAGGGTGACCTATTATAAGTACAAATTTTTTTAGCTAAAATTAAAATGTAAATTTAATATTTTCAATAAATTCAATTGTTTTTATTACAAATGTTTTTGTTTAATCATTTCAATTATAATACAACCCAACTTAGAAGAAGCAGTTGCCAACACCCCTCGCAAAAGTCGAGACTCAATATTGTTTTTTAACTTAAACTTGCCGTTATAAAATATATTCTGAAAAATGTGTTGTATGGAACAAATTAATAAAAAGGACGATTTTATCAAATAAATAAAATAATACGTAAAAATTAAATTTTTAATATACAGGGTGGTCCACCATATGACTTTAACTGAAAAACGGGTAGTCTGATATAAAATGTATGATGTAACGCATATGATGATGTAACGCATCAATACAATAAAAAAAAATTAGCAAGTTTTTTTCGAGATAATCAACATTTTTTACAAAATTTTCAGTTGTTAAAAGCAAAGTTTTAAGTTTGTACAGCTATTATTCCAAAACGGTAAGTTTGGTACTCATCCAACACATACTGTTATGAAAAAGATGTTGGTCTAGTTTCAATTCTTTCGGAGCTGTAGTGGATATTGTTTAAAAAAAATTATGAAAAAGATGTTGGTCTAGTTTCAATTCTTTCGGAGCTGTAGTGGATATTGTTTAGACATAATTTTTCTAATCCGATTTTCTTTAACCCTCTGTAGCCCAGGTTAAATTTAAAGATAGATACCTCCTCGTCTAGAATAATCTTTTCCCTAATATATTCCAAGGAATCACCCCTTAAAATATTTTTGCTCTAAACCGGACCACCCTGTATATTTTTATCGAAACAAAATTAATCTCCTAAAAAGTAGAGGACATAATGGATGGTGGTTAATCTTAAGATTCTAGAAAATATAAGATAAATTAAACTTACTGGAATATTGTTGATTGAAAGTTGAAATATTTGAGGCTTACAAAATTATGAACGTAAATCCATGCTAAGCTTTTGAGGTTCTGTTAATGAGACCAATATACTAATTTTTTTGTGTTTTTGAGGATGTAAATATTTAATCAGTAAATTAAAATATAGATAAAGAAGAAATTCAAATTAAATAAATTACGAAGACTGATAAATGGACAAAGGAATCTTTGCCAATATGTCAAATTTTGATATTTGCTAAAATAGTTGAAAAAAAAATTGAATGATAAAAAAATTATTATTAGTAATAATTAATGAAAAATTGAACATGTGTGAAGATGTAAATAGTTATGATTAGAGTATAAATATTTTATTCATCAGATGATAAATTATTTGAAGAAGAAGTGGTGCAAATATGATTGGTACGAAAGAATTCTAATTCCATACTGATAAATAAATGTGATAAACTGGCATACACGATTGGTGTTAGTATGTAAAATAATTTAAAAATTTAATCCATAATTACCTACTTATTTTCCCTGCAACTAACTTATTAATGCCTTTAATTTCATTTAATAATAGTACTTAACCTTAAAGAGGATTTAAGAGTGTCAAAGACGAAAATAATTTCAATAATGTTAGTTTTGCAGTAACAAAACATGAATTAACGTCATATAGCATGTCATTAGTTATGTTAAAATCGTAAAAAATTATCTAAAAATAAAGCAAAAATTGTGAAAAAACAAATACATAGCTTTTTAATATTTTAAGCTCTAGAACAGTTCAATTATGATTGTCCGACCATTCTAGTATCTAATAATATTCCATGATGGTACATCATAATGGTAAAATCATTCAGAAATACATTTTTTCTTAAAAATATAATACGTTTGAATATTATATCCTCAGTAGGTACTTACCATTTTTATATGTGAATATAAACGTATATAATACTCAATTTTTTTATACTTCTCGCATAACTGGTATTAATATTAAAATAAAAAAGGATTAAAAAAAAAAACAAAAAGAAAGAAAACAAAAATATTTTATAAGAAAATTCATATTATAAAAAAATTGTCTTCACTAAACATCAGCAAATAAAAATCTATTTTTAAGATGGTACTTGTATACCATCATTACATTAAAAATCCAATTTAGATGTATATGTTATGCATATTTGATTGCCCACTTTAAAAATGAATGGCACTATATTAACATTTTAATATAACCACACATATATATACAGACCAATATTCTTTAATATATAAAATGTTGTTGTATAGCAATCTAGATGATCTTGATTTTTTACTGCAATATAATTTTCTTTTAGAATACAAAATAAAATAAAGTAGAAAGACTGCAGGCTCATTTCTTAGAACAAAAAAAAAATGTTTTTTTTTGTTGTGTCATATAACCAAGTATACTCAATTTTGAATAAAAATAGAAAAAAAAAATATTTTTTTATCGGATTAGATTAGGTTTTATGTTTAATTTAAAAATTGAAAATTTTCGTTACTAAAAAATTTCGCTTTTCATCTTCGCGTTCATTTCTTTAAAACAGTATTTCGTTCTAAGAACCAAAATTTATCTCGAAATTTAAAGATTATTTCAGATTAATCAATTTTCAAATATTTAATATAAAATATAAATAATATGAATAGTAAATTTTTAAAATAGTCTGGTTCAAGAACTTTAAGCTTTTATTAAACAAATTTTTGAGTACACTAGTCGAGTTATAAGACTTGTAAGTGTATTCTGAAAGTCAATTTTAAGGCAAAATATGTAAAATACACAAAGTTAATTGAAATAATGTAATTTAAAATTAAATTTAAAATATTTTTATTGTTTAATTATGTTCTATTGTGCATCAAATGGTCTTATAAATTATCTTCAGTGCTTTGTAATTCGAATTTCGAAATCTTACCATAAAATTATTTCTTTGTAGCAACCATCTCAATCACTTCTTGAATTGAAAAAGATTATTTTTAAAACACGGTTGCACATAAAATTTAATATTATCGAATTGATGATGTTTTCTTCTGCTGGTTTTTAAAAGCCAGACACATTTTTTTTTTTTGTTTTATTAATTAATTTTTATTACTTGAAAGATCGATCTAAGTTTAAAAAATAACTTTAAAAAGAAGCTAAACTATATTATTAACTGTGTTACTGATCCCTGTAGGATACTCCAAAAACTACTTTAAATTGTTATAATATTTAATTAAATCCTTAATTATTTTTATAGATACTTACTTATATGTATTGATTTCATATTAAAATTTAAAAAACAAATTAAGTTATTTATATTTATTTTAAAAACAATAAACAAACTCAAAACTAGCATCTTAAATCCCTAGTTACGAAACCCAATATTCTCTTATCATCCTATTATATTCCTGTGGATGGCTTATCACGTCACCTAATCACCAACAGTGTTTGTTGCAAAGCTGATCTTTTAAGTTGCTAAAGCTGATCTGATTTTTGTACACTTGTAGGTTTTCGTTATTTTCATTTGGAATAAATGTTATTTTATTGTATAAATGTTATATATATATATAAATGTTAAATGTTAGTATTATTTGCTCTACTTATTATATGATATAAGATAGAGAAATTACAATCATATTGTATGTACCCATTATTAGAATCAATGAAGTACAATGATTCCTGTCGTACGAATCTACTCTCGAGTGGAGGCTCCATGTATTTATTATTGTTGTAGTAAACATGATAAATTAATATGTTGTTTGTAATATTCAAAATTATATTTAAATATTGCATATTTAGTTTAATTATAAAAATATCAATTCTATTAATATTATACAATGTGTTAGATAACTAGAAATTTTGTATGTAAATGCAACTGTCAAGTATAATGTGTTTTCCGGTAAAACACGAAAAATTAAAGGATTATATTATATCTAACTGTATTTGAAAATTAGTTCGATTTTTTCGATAATCGTGTTATTTTTTTAACAAATCGTCAGCTGATTAAAACAATTTTCGTATGTTCAAAAACGCGATTCGTGGCAAATTCAAACATCAATAACTTTTTTTTCTTACATCAGATTTTTTTCAAACTTGCATCGAACGAAAAAGATATTTACCCGCTTTTCGCACCATATATCTATAAAGTTTTTTAAAATAAATGTATTTTAAAATATTTTAAAATTATGATAGTAGTTTTATAATAAATATGTTAGAACTTCTTGGACTTAAGACAAAATAAGAATGCATACAACAAAGTGTTATTTGTCAGTTGAATAAATATTTGTTATATGTGAATAGGATTTTCTAAAGTCTTTTCTCTTACGATATAATTCTATAAAATTGTGACTAATTGAAAATGAACTAGATCATAATATCGATATTTTTGTTTCAAAAAGGTTAGAAATTACTAAAACGATAAAGAAATGTTATTACAGAGGCACAGAAATATTTTGAAATAAAATTAAATAAATAAATTTTTAAATTTGTATTGTTTACCAGACTCATTTAAATAATCTATCGTGCTTTTTAAGTTTTTTATTTTCTCTGCTGACAATGATTTAGGACTAAACACTGGCAGTGAAATTTCAAAAACATTTCTTGTAAAACGTTTGGTCTTTTTTATATCTTTTGCCTTGTACTCAATCTCATGACCATCAGAAGTTTTATATTTTATGTCAAACAAATTTATTTTGTTGTAATTTAAAAATTTAATTCTGGAAAATGAAATTTGGTTGAAATTCAATTCTCCTGAAAGCTTTCCATATGCCTTAAGGTCGTTCTGACCCATTTGCAAAATTTTTAAATGAACATTGGGAGGTAATTCATTTTGAATAAATTTTTTATTAAAGATAATGGACTTCCGATTTCAATATCTTTGAGAAATCTGTCAATTGCACTGTGAGCAGCATGAACATATTGTATTCGAGAATGACAAGCTTCTGAATACTGCTGTTTTAAGAACTGAATTGTTGATTAAATGTGTTCAATTTTCTTGCAATGCAAACACGTTTTGCAAATCATAACATAGAACTCCTATTTTTTGGTCAATATTATTTTTATGTTTTTAACTTTTGTCTTTCATAAATTTATGTTCTATTCTATGTTTTTCATATTCTGATTTTTCTACTGAACATGCATCAAACAAAAGGAATTTATCGCAACGATCCTTTTTAGGGATGTAAAACGAGATATTGTTAATATTTTTCGATAAATATGGAAGCCAACACGAACACAAAATTTTTCTTTGTACAGGGTATAATAAGCTATCGATCAACTGACTATTAAACAGGAATTTCACAACTAAAAACATGATAACATCTTATTTTCATATATGATAATTGTTATGAGGAATAAGAGGCAAATGGGAGGAAAATGTTCAAAATGATGCCCAAGTCCTACAAATCGCAAATTAGAGATATCAAAATCGATCCTGTCGATAAAAACTTACAGAATTTTTGAAGTAACTACTTGTTGTAATAAACATACAACAAAATACACATTTTCACAAAAATTAATAGAAATTTATCGTATGTAGCTTTTTTCTGAACATATAACAAAATAATGACTAAGCACTGTGGAGATACGACAAAGTGAATATTCGATATCTCTGGAACTAAATGAAATTTTGAAAAGCAGATTAGCACATTCAAAAGAGCACCCCAAAAAACCTCTATATTAATTTAAAACAGAAAACCTCAAAAATCGACATACGACAAGAATTGAATCAGCTGACGAAATCTAGCCGTAGAAATATTCTCAATGTCATATTGATTTGAAATAATTTGTTTATTTATATTTTATTAACAAAAAAGGATAAAAATAAAATTTTCAACTTTCATTTTTCTATTATAAAGAAAAAACAATGTTGGTTAATAACAAGTATTTACATAGATCTAAACGTCAAATAAAAACTAGTTATTTGTAGTGTGAACGCCTATTTCTAATCCTTACAAAGTCCTAAGCTTTTACATTAGCGATTCGCTAATATTACACCAAATTGGTGATCAATAAGTCAATATTGGTCTAATTAACGTCGTATATGAGGAAGTTTTAAATTTTCGAAAGTAACTTAGAATAAAAATATGTTTCGCAGTAGTAAAAAATGCTTTACTTGCTTTAAGAATCTGACTTCTGATGTAATCACCAAATCTTAAGTTTTGTTTTAAGGTAACCCAAAGGTACATATAACTTTGTTTTTTGTTATGAATTCTAATTCCTCTTAGGGCTAGTAACGAAAGTTGCTGCCAATTATGTCGAATGTCTTGATTTATTTTGTCTACCGTATTTCAGAATAAAATTACATTTATTAAAAACCACAAATATTTGTTTCGAATTATTGAACAATATACATAGACATTTCATATTTTCAATTAAATAATTTAATTTATTTATTGCCATGATATTGCTGATGCTTTGATTTTTTATTGGATTTTTTATTGGTTATTCTTCTACAATGACTTTAGCCTTCCCTCCATAACAAGTGAAATCCACGAGAAGGATTGCCACGATACATACATTTTCACAATTTTTTAAAGATTGTACCTTCTATCTATACTATGGTACTAACTAATTTTTCATATTTTTTCTCACTTTATTTAACAATATTATGTTTATAATAAGAACAACACGAAAATAATACACTTTGGGTAAAACAAAATTTGTCATAATAGAGATCTTGAAACGATTTATATTTCCTTGTTCCTATTTACATAATTAATAATCGATTCTCTTATTTCAATTATTTTTATTTTTCCTGTTACCTATATAACTTTTCTCAAATTTTAATTCTCTCAATCTCTCTTTCTTTCTCTTGTTTTCTCAAGTTACAAGTAATTTTCTATCCAGCCGTTTTCATTAACATAAAAAGATCAATAATCGAATTTGAAAAGTTTTGATACGCGTAAAATTACAATCGTGTGCTTAAATCCGCAGGATTTTAATATTCAATCTAAATATTTATTATCCTTATAATCTCTTTCGTAAATTGGATTAAATTTTCAACTTTTCTGTTATAATATCCTTAATTGAAATTATTAAATTCAATATCTTCAATGATAATGATGACGTTAGAAATTTTTATTAACATTGTCTTCAAAGTTACTTAAAATTTAAAAGTAACGTCAATAATGTTAATTTTCTTTTTTCTTATTTTCTGATTATTTCGTAAGACATTAACCTTGAAAATCCTTTTTCTAAGATTTAAATATTAAAAATTATAACAGATGCCTTGGTTCAAATTTTAAATAACGAGATTATTTAGAATTATTTAAACACTTTTTTATTAATTTTTTATTAAATGGATATTGCAAATACTAAGGAACCAGAATTCTAGTTAGGAAACTTGGTATGATAATTAATCATAAGATTTAAAAATAATCAGAGCAGATTTTCGTATATATACGAGTATAGATTAAAAGGTGTTTCTTGTTCTTACAAGAAACATACAAAAGACATACAAAATATTTATTTATAGATATATAAAAGAAAATGTGATACACACAGACTAGAAAAATTTTCAAAATTACAATGGAAGAGAAGAGTCCACACACAAAACAATTAATGTAAATTTTTTTTTAAAATTCAAAATGATTATCAACTTTTTTCAATCATTATTTATTTTTTAAAGGCCACATCACCGTATTGAGTTTTATCAAGCCCACAATGATAATCGTTGATAACAGAAAAACTATTTAAAAACTGTCTCTTAGGTAAAATAGTTTGTTTAAAATTTGTAAATATAGGTATTTTTAACCTAGCATTTTGTAATTTATACATTGTTTTTTTTACACAAGTTTCAGGTGTATTATCTAAAAAAACGACTTTGATTTAACTAAAAATTTATATAAAGTTTTAATTAAGTTAAAAGTTGTTTTAAAATAGCCTTGTCTAAAACCACCAAAGTAGCTTCGTCAAAATATATAAATACTTAGGTGGGTGTCAAATTTAAAATAAAATGAGTAACGGTAGTAACGGTACATTGTAGTGTTCAGTTACCTTCAACTAAATACTAAGTCAAGTTAACTAAGTTTTTTAATATCACCAAATTACCTTCGTCAAATTGCCTAAGTACTTAGGTGTTATTATTTAAAAGAACCTACAAATTAAAAAAAATTACATATCAATCATGTAAATTATGTATACATATATTATGTACTTATGCACTTTATAATACTCATTCATATTTACATGTATGCATACATTAACATTGTCAGTTCGCGCTTTTATTCCAATCAGAAAGTACGTAAGTTTTTGTAAGTTTAAACGTTTAACATTTAAAAATAAATTAATAGTTTTAATGTACGAATTAAAAAATAATAAATAAATAATATTAAATTTAATAATTTAATAACCATCAGTGTAAATTATTCAAATATAATTTTGAACATTTACAAAAATATTATAGATACCTAAAAATATTAAGGAACACTTTTGCATATTACTTACATAAGTAAAGTAATACAGTTTTGGATTTTGTATCTACATATTATAGATACATACATTTAATAATTTAAGTATATATTATGTATATACTTAATTAAAATAATTTATTAAAAAAAGTGCTAAACGTATCTTTAATTTGAAGTTTGAAAAACAGAAAAAAAAATTAAATTCTAACCTAACTATTCTAATTACGTACATACATAAATGTAGTTAATGTACCTATAATCATAATTTTTTATTTTAGATCTTGGGATCAGCAGTTACATATTAGAGATAGTTAGTCACAAGCAGTGATGAAGGAAGATTGTTGCTTCCGAAATATCGATATTTGCAATGAAATATTAAAAAATTATTAGTGAACGAAAACCTGGCAACAATTAAATTATTTAATTTAAATTATCACTAAAAATAAAAATAATATTAATAAATAATAAATTTAAAAAAAAAATTTTGTAATTTTGTAAAATTGCACAAAATGTTTAAAATTTGCAAATTGAATTTAATTTGTTTAGTTGTATGATTTTTGAATTGAATTGAAATTTTTATTTTTACATTAAAAAAATAAAATGATTGTTAACAAAAAACGTCATTGAAAGTGAGAATTAATTCATTAAAAATTAATTTTTTAAAATGTAAAGCTTAATTTAAAATTACTTAATTTTTTAAAATAAATTTCTTAAAATATTAAATTACTCTTTTATTACAATTTTAATATTTCAAATTAGTTTACCCTATTATAATCAAGCTAAACTAGGGAGAAGGTATAGAACAGCAAAACCCTGGTTTAAAAATTACGCTAAATTATCAAAAGTTTTAGGTGACACAAGCATTCTACAATGTTTAATTCTGCCTAGTTTTGTATGGAATTTGACAAAACAGAGTGTATAATTAAAATAAGTTGTTTTGGTTTGTTATCTAAGCATTTTTTGAAATTTCACTCTGTTTTAAGTAACTAAGTAAACTTTGTTGAGTCTATGTGGTATATTTATCCAATCTACTTTGGCAACTCAACTAAACATTTGTTCATATTTTACCAAAGTTTTGTAGTTGGATTTAAACAAGTACTTAGTGTAATTAACAAGTTTTTTGGGTAATATTTAACTAAGTGCTATGATGAATTATATATACCGTTGTTTGAAATTTAAACTAGGAACTAAGATAACACACTAAAAACTTTGGTAAAATATGTGAAACTATGTACTTGTTTGTTTCACTTTGACATCTTGACTATTCGACTTAGTAGATAAACATGGTTTTTTGATCGTTTTACTTAAGGTTTTCTCTAGGAATAATATTAATGCAGTTGAAAGACTAAAATGTGCCTTATATTTATGTGCCACATGTAGGTGGTTTATATACATTTATATCCTGCTGTTCTCGTTGTTATACTTAGACTTCAACTAAAGCACGAAAAGGTGGTTCTACCTAAGTTACTGTCAATATCATAAAAAAACTCTTTTAATTATACTTATATCCTTGCTATTCTAATTATATATTTAGGGCTTGCTCTGACGAAACTACTATTAATTATAGTACCGGAGCTTGATGTTGTTTTTCGTGTTCAAAATTTCTGAACTCTTATTTAATGAAAGTCACCACAAGTGTTTTGTCGGGTAGAATTTTGGAAGATTGCTGATTCTGATTGAAAATAATTTTCTTCAAGAAATTTTACAACAGAAGAAATCTAGAGGAAGTTTATAAATTTACTAGCTACATACAAAAGAATAAAAATAGGAAAAAAATAGTATGGGGCTGAAGCAATTTATTGGGAAGAATATGGAAACAGACATTTCA
The DNA here is from genome assembly GCA_963942445.1 of Argyra leucocephala. Taxonomy (NCBI): domain Eukaryota; kingdom Metazoa; phylum Arthropoda; class Insecta; order Diptera; family Dolichopodidae; genus Argyra; species Argyra leucocephala. Next base: position 94,629,510 of record OZ012677.1, read on the forward strand.
TTAATGTACCTGAAAATAATTTATTAACATCCCTTAATTATGAATTATTTCATGTATCTGATGGACTGGCATCTAGCAAACCTGTAGCAGGGCCATTTTTCGTTCAATACTTATATTTACAAAGAAAGTAAACCGTCTCAACATAAAGTGACGCCTATACCCATAGTCAGGATATTTATCCGCCAATTTCAAATAATTTCGTATTTTTTTACTTTCTTATTCAAGACTAGAAAATACTTACGCAATTTTCGTTTTCTGCACACATATTTCATTTAAACGAACTTCACACGATTTCAAGTTTTCATCTAACAAAAATTTTAAATAAAATATTTTTAAAGAATCAGACATTTTAACTTTTTTTTAATTTTCAAAATAAATGTTGCCTGCAATGTTACGTCAAAGGGGTTTGTAAAATGAATCATAAAATCATCGTAACATTAAAGCATCGCAACACATGTTACACACGTATGCAACAACATTGAGTTAGTGTTACTTTAGACATTGTTTTTAATTATTCAATATCACAATATTTCAAATTCATTAAATTGTTTGCGTCTTTATTCAATCAAGTAAAATTGAAATAAAATTTATTGAATTTTGTATAGGGCTAATGTGTTTAACGCTTAAAAACTAGAAAAGAAAAATTATATTCGGGCATATATATAGGTTAAAATTTAATACCTGAAATACGGCATGTCAATTATTGTAATATACAAAATTAAACAATTTGTTTAATTTATCGTATGAAACTCAATTTTCCTAAAAACACCATACCTAATGTAATTAGAGGCAATTTTGTGGTAATATTAATTGTTATTAACTTTAGCAGTATACTCATTAGAAATACATTTTACCCAATTAAGTCATGCAGTTTGATTTGCATTGTGACCGAATTCTTGCTTTTTTGGTTCTTTTCTTGTTTTTTTTTTTTATAATATCTCACATGATATATAAATGTACACATACACATATAAATTATTTTTCTATAAAAAAATAAATTTCATTTTAATCCATATAAAAAAACAGCATCCTTTTTGTAAAATATATATGTATACTACCAATATGCAATAATATATCAAGTTCTTTTAATCCTAGATACTGGCATTTAATGAGTATAAAAGCGTATTTCGAATGAAAAATAAATAAATACCATGGAAACTATGTTAAATCTCGGTTTTACTTTTTTTTTTATTTGAAATAATTTTAAAAATGCAATTTGATAGTTTTACGTGTGGAATTTTTTGTGATGTTTTTTTTTGTTCTTCTTTGAATTTGGATTATAAACAAATTAAAAAAAAAAATTAAATTTTAGTTTTATATTCAAGGTTTATTAGAAAGTCTGTAATTTATTTGAATATTGTGATTTTTTTTTGTTGTTTTTTTTGTTTGTGGTTTCTATTTTTAAAGATTATACAGGATTTCTAATTAGAAATATATGATGTATCTATATTATAAATAAATCCTTTTAAATTTTTTTATGTAATTTAAATAAAGTAATTTTACAAAATATTAAAATTTTAAGTAATTATTTATGTATACATAAAAACACATGTAAAATAATTAGCATGAGTTGGATGATTATTTCTGAATTTCACTGAACTTCTTCGGTTTGAGGTTTTGTCTCAATCAGTTAATGATAGACTAAATAGATTTTATGTGTTTTATTCACTGTAACGTAATCATTTTTATTAAGTATGATGATATTATAATACATGAATGGTGTTATTGTATATTTTGTGTATTGTATTTTGAATATTTGTGTATTGAATATCCTATGACCATATGAAAAATAAATTTAAAACATGTGCCAATTTCAAAAGTTGTGTGGTTGACATACATAATATTATTTATTTTTTATAAAATTAATTGTCAATATTTTTTATTAGTGAAATGCATATGTTGGTCGCAAAACTAGGCTTGGTTTTATTTACTAATATATAAAATAAATTACATTAGTTGTACCTACTTACAATAATCAATATGTTAAGATGTATCTTACATTCTTACATAACAATCTTTTCTGAATATTTTGTGTATAGTTATGTTTGAAATAATCATTATTATAGTATGGATAACCATATTTCATAATAAAAAGAAAATGTAATAAATCTGAATTTCACTTAACAAAATAATATTGATCTTCCGTCATAAAAACAATGAAATGTAATTGGATCCTGCTCGGAGATGTGAACTTTTTAATGATTTTTTTTCATTTTGTTTGCAAACAACCGATTTACTGATTCTGAAATTTAGAAGCAAAATTCAATGACTATTCTATAAATAATTTCATATAAACAAATTAAAATATTATTAAATAATTACTAAATTTTATATAAATATATGCTATGACAATTCTTCTAAAAAAAATTTTATGGTAAGTAATAGTAATTTCATTAGTTGGCGTAATATTACACTTTGACACAGCAGATTAGTAGTGTTATAATGTTACTATTGTGTCTATTATGTTTTTTACCAGCTATCGTCAAATAGAAGATACGCATTTTATCTTTATACGTCAATGAATCATATTTAAGTACTTTACATTATAATATAAAGACTTAAAGCTAGAACAGAGTATCAAATCAAAAATTTCATTCAAAAATTTTCAAAAACCTCACTCTAAAAAATGGTGTGGATTTAACTACAATCAATGTAGTTTTTCATAACGTTTTTTGTAGAGAACTCCGATCAAGCGAGTGAAAACACGCTTTCAAAGTGTATTTTTTAAAATAACTCAAAAAAACGCGTGAAATCAGTTTACTATTGTTAATTTAGACGTTAATATGTTATTTCACTACAAAAATGTGTAATTTCACATTATTTTTTTGATCACACATTTTATGTGTGAATAAACACTACACGATTGAAATATACCACATTTTACTGTTGGTATTTACGCATTTAATGTTGTATTCAACGCCGTCTATTGGAAATATACACGTTTCGTTTTGTTTGCTGGAATTACATCAAATTATGCGTGGAAATACACAAAAGTAATGTAGTTTATAATTTATTAGTATTACCATATCGTTTTTACAAAAACTTGAAACATCGAAATCAAAAATATATAAATGGATATGATTCAAATATATTATAATATAATTTTTATAATAAATTCAGAAAAGTTTGTAAAATCTGTAAAAATCTTAAAGGACGTGGCATTTTTAGGAAGAAAACTAAAACTTTGATTATTGTCCAAAAATATGGTAATCAAAAAAATCTGAAAATATGGCAAGGTTGTCCACTATACCGTACTTTATAATTTACGTTGAAGAATCGTCAGCATTCATATTTCATAAGTCAGTCAAATTTCAAACGTGGTGTTAATTATATTATATGTAATATAATTGTTTGTGTGATACAAAAAAATATAATTATATTTAATAAAGTATAATTTTTCTATAAAATATTAAATTTAAAACCATTATTTATAATATAGAATTTAATAAAATTAGTAATATCTAAATATAATAAAAAGCTTAATTGAGGTTGTATATGTAATTATTATTATAATTATTATTAAATAAGATACTAAGTTTAAGAAATATGTAATTGAAATCATTTTTGAAATTATATTGAATTAAGTAATAATTTAGTGTTCATTTATAAAAAAATTATTATTTAATATATAAACTATAAAATAAATTATGTATAAATGTAATATTTGTGAATTAGTTTTAAGTAATTGTGTAAATTATTATTGTTAAGCTGAAAAATATATATTATAATTAAAAAATTAATTTGTTTTCGAATTACACTTTTTTTACAGGGAAATACAGCATCGTTGAAATAATTGAAATTGTGATTGTAAATCACACTTCTTTTGTAGAGAAATCACATTTTTTTTTGTTGAAAATCACATATTTTTGTTGAAAATCACATATTTTTGTTGAAAATCACTCAAAATTTGATAGTAAATTACACTTTTTTGTAGGGAAATTCACACGTTTAAGATAGTAAAATTTTTAAACATTTTTAGTGTCAAAGTTAACAAAATTATGGTCTGTTGAATTTCACTACAATTAATGTAGGTGGTTAGGTTGCCTACTTTAATTGTAGTAAAATTCAACAAAATTTTTTAGAGTGCTGGTGAATATCTATTCTCAATATTGAATCAAGACTCAATCAAGAAACCTATCATCATCATGTATTAACATAAGTATATTTAATAGCCAATATTTAGGCTTTTACTTAACATAAAGATTCAATACTTGTCGTACGTTAAGTGGGGTTACTTTTGGGAAAATGGAATTTAAAGTTCAAATGCAGAAACTCTTATATCCTACGGTAGATTTCCTCGAAACTTTGACAGAATGTAATGGCTGTTATTCAGTATAAGAATTAATTCTTTAAATTACCTAAAAGAAATGTCAAGTTATGAATATTTATTAAAATATTTAGTAAAATTTTATCATATGTTAGGATTTTGAACAAAATTATTCTCAACCCTAGGGCATACGTCAAAAATCGAATACATACGGCGAAATACTAAATATCTTTATTGTAAGTAAGTTAAAGACATCATAAAACTATTTTATTTCAATTTCATTTGGCTCATAATTGAAGACCAATCAAGAAAAAAAATATACCAATGTAATTTTTTTGAAATTGTTTATTAGAATTATTTTATTCATTGATTTTTTATAAATTTCTTGTAAAATTTTCTATTTTAAATTATTTTTAGAGTCATCAACTGTCTATGTTAGAGTTATAACAACATCATATAATATCAATCTTTATTTATTTTTTTGTAATACAAAATTAATTTCTTAAATATAAAAATAAAACATTTAGAAACCTTTTTATCACTTTGCTTCAATATTTTTGTACCAATATAAAAGAAAAATAATATCTTAAAATTAAGATTTAGATAAATATTATTAAATTATTTAAACAATAAAGAAAATAAATTTGTACTCTCTTATTACAAATACCATATTTTTATTTTTGTAACATAAAAATTAAAAAAAAAATAAATCAACATTTAGGAAAGTTCTCATCAATATTTCACCTTCAATTCAGTTTTTACAATACCTATGTTTATGTTTCGTATAAATTAGTTAAATTATTTTAAAATAACATTAAAAAAGGCTTCATCCAAATATGGTATCATGCTCTTCAAATCATTTTTCTTATCTAATGAAAAGGTTTTTGGGGGCTATAACTGTTAATGGAACTTTAAAAGGATCTTTCACGAATAGACCGGGTTTTTGCAAATTTGCGGCTTTAAAATTTATTTCCTGCGCTGAAGTTTTATATTCAATTTCATACAAGTTTTGTTTTACTATAATTCAAAAACTTCACTTTTGAAAATGGAAAATAATTAAATCTGAATTCTTCTGCCAATTTTTCAAAAATCATGTGGTAACCATTGCAATATTTTTAAATGAATCTTTAGTTAATTCATCTTCTTTAAATTTTTTATCAACGATAGTGGGCTCCCAATCTCAACATTCTTAAGAAATTTTTCTATCGCACAGCCTCAGAAAACTTTTGTTCTACTATTCTGATATTTTGATTTCCATTCAAAAACCTTAAAATAGCAAAAGAACTTACATCTTTTCCTATTCTATTTTGAGGAACACATAAGTCGCTCCACAAAATTATATGATCTATTTGATTGTTGTCTTTCACTATTGCAGACAGAATTTTTGAAATGGGACTTTTCGCAGAACTTTTGAAATGCTAATGTCCGTTCCGGCTTGCCCACCTATAGTTTCTGACCATAAAGCGCAATAAGTAATTTTTTTTCACCTTAAAAGAAATTTAAAAAATCATAAATTTTGTCTGTTTCTTCCTATGAGTTTCATAATTTAATTTTTCTTCTGTTGAAGGATCTATCTTTTTTCGGGCTTCTTTTTTAGTGTATTATTATCATGTATATTAATGCAAAATATTAACATACGACATGTATTTACGTAATCATAAAAATAAATACTTGTTGTACTCTATATACGATAAAAAGAGATATCGTCAATTTATATGAGTAATTTATGTTATGTATAATGTTCGTTTATGATAACATACAACAAAAGTTTTTGTTTTACTGTGGACATACGATAAAATAGATTCTCAATATCTCGAGAACTAAAAGAAATCTTGCGAAACGGATTAGCGCATTTTAAAGAGCATATCGAAAAACCCATAAATCACTTTATATCTAAAATCAGCCAAAAACTAACATACGACAAGTATTGAATCAGTTGACGATAAGCCATTGAAAAAAACGATGTAACCATATTTACAGTTTCAGTCAGTCATCTAACTTTGCTTATTTTATTTTTGTATTTTATTATAATATTATACTTACTCAATAATAACTATTTTATATTATAAAAGTATTTTACGTATTTTTATATTTTTCATAGTATAAAATACCAAAATCGAGAAGTTAAAACAACAACAATTCAAATGATTCTCCAATGAGATGAAATAGCTTGTTCAGATTAACAAAAATAAATTTATCTTCTCAGACCAAACAATTTTTTGCCGTCTACAGATTTACATTATAGAATTTTAAATTTAAAGTTATAATATTCGGTAACACAAAAACCTTTAAGGTTAAAGTATAAATATATAGACTTAAACTAGATAAGAAAAACTAAGCAAATTATAAATTTAGTTTTACGTTTAAATTATGCCTATTTAAGAGAACATATTTCGTTTCAATGGAATTTTCAAACTTATATTTAAATTTTCAAGCATAAGTATAGTATATACATAAATGAATACATAACATATATTATAATTTATAATTCTTTCATCAAATACAAAAATTTTAATCTAAATACATAATATATAATTTGCATTTCGAAGGGCAAAAAAAAATTAGCATTAAAATATTTCAATCAAAGTAAATCTAAAAAACTGATTCATAATTTATTACTAAATCAAGGTTAAAAAAAAAATTAGAGAAAAAAAATGAAAAAACTATTTTAAATTCTTGAATCCTTTTTCGTTTTTCTTTAAATTGAATATGTTTGAAAAAAGAAAAAAATAAAAATGATTTAACAAAATTTCTTCAACTTAATATATTTTTAACTTTTTACCATCAATTTCTCTTACTTTACTCTCATATATCTTTTACACAAAATTTTCTTGTCTAGTAAAATTTATTAGTTAAATCTTTTACATAATACCTATCTACCTACATATACATATACATGGAATACTTGCATAAAAAAATTATTCTAATTTTAACGCCTTCAACCATTAAAAATTTTTTTTTTTAAAAGCACCATTTAAAAGTTGCCTAATATTTTGTTAATTTTTTATTTTGTTTTTTGTTATTTTTAACTTTTTCTTCTTTACTAGAAAAACTTTAAAAAACAAGGTCAAGGATAATATTACCTCTTTTGCATTTTGTTTTGCTCCAGCTTTTCTCTTACAAGATACAAGGAGAAAATAATTTAAAGACTATGAACTCTTTTGTATTCCTTTAAAAAAAAAACAAAAAAAATGGAATAAAAATATGAAATGTTACTTTAAAAAAAATTTTTTGTCTTCTACTCTCACAATTGCACAATTCATACTTACCCCAAAGTAATTCAAAAAAATAAAATAATAAAATAATGTATCATCATTTTTTTATTTTTTATTCATAAAATAACGGAAAATCAAAGTCCTGCTTTATGTTAATTCTTTTTAAAATGTATAACAGGATATTCACAGAATGGAAAAGACAAAAAAAATGGCGACTTTTTTTTTATCATTGAAAAGGGAAAGAAGGAAACATTCATATTCATCGTTTTGAAATTTTATTGCGCAATTTACATTATTGTATGCTTCATGCTAATACCCATACATATATCATAAAGTGACCAAATGTACAATTATTTTATTAAATATATATATTTTTTTGTGATTATCATATTCAAGAAATTTTATTAACTGATGTGTTAAATTATTTTACTTCGTTTTAGATTTAAAAAATTAAGATCAAAATATAGTTTATAAATGCTTTTTAATGCAATTTGATGTAATTAATTCAGGATTTTACATCAAATTGCATTAAAAAAACTATTTCGGTCGAAAGTGTAAATAACGTCTTTTGAAATTCAACTCCTCATTTATAAATTATCTATTATTACAATAAATTTATCACAACAAATCACAACAAATCAAAAAAAAATCAAATTTCAACTAAAAAAATTTAGTTCAATTTCAAAATCAAAAAAAGTTTACAAAAATTGATAAACGCGACAGCCACAATTGCAATATTTCGATTTTAGTTGAATATCAAATCAAAATTGAATGTCACGACACCGCCTTATATATTTAATACAAGAACCAAAATGGGAAAACATCATCAAATCAATAAAATATTTGAAGCTTTTTTAAAATCACCCAAACAACTGAAAATACCGAAAAAATACAATTTTTTTGATTAATTTTTTTTTAAATTATACTCAGGTTTGTGTCTTTGAAATATTTCTAATTCCCTAATGCAGGCACATCTTTAAGCTCAAATGAACGTTTATTTTGTAAAGCAAAACTTTGGCAAGCAGAAAAAAAAATCCCATTGCTGCTATGGTATTTGCCATTATTTACAGTTGTTTACCATTGTTTAGATAAATTGTTTACATTTATATCATTTTTCGTTGTTAATATTAATTTTACACCTGTTTATGCTAGATTTTCAAAATCAATAATTTACGTTTTAAATGCCAAAACTGCTTCTGACTCTGTCTGCTTTCAATGTATATATGATGCGTTGGAGCAAATTCTACTTTTGATTTAGCGTACTATGCCTTATGTAAAGAATAAAGTTATTTAAAAAAAATTTAGTTTTTTTAACAAAAGGTTTTCCAACCAAAATTTTATTAGAGAGGCCAATGCAATTCCTAAAATATTTCGTATATCTGGTCCGCTTATTTTGAGAACCTAATATTTAAAAATAAATTGAAATATAAAATATATATATCTAAGTATGTATCACAATATAACAGTACATTTTGTTGCAGACAAATTTTTTTATTTAAACATTAAGTTCGCGACGGAAGATATAAATTTATTTTTTTTTTTTCATGTAACCGTGCATTTTATGAGCACATGCAAGCAATGAAAAAAAAACAAAAGAAGTTTGAAATATCACCGTTATATTCAATTAAAATAATGAAATAAAAATAACAAATTAAATAGCAGTAAAAAAAATAAAAAAAAAAGGAAATCAAAAACAGTTTTAGGTCATGCATCAGCAGTGTATTGAATTTGAACAAAAACGAAAAAACAACATGGAAAAATTAATGCTAACCAACAAAATTAAGGATACGATGACGATGATGACGATGACAATTACAAGTTGGAATAAAACTATTCAACTTAAAAGAGAGTATCAAAAATTACTTTTTTTTATTTCTATTTTGTTAAATAATTGGTAAATATACTACAAATTAAAATTAATTTTGTACGATACCAATCTAATCTAATATGCTTGCGTTATATGTATTTGATGTCATATCAGTACTACAAAATTACATATACTGTGATGTCTTTGTTATTATTATTGATTAGTTTTCGGGTAAAGGTTTATACAAGACGCTTTGATACATTGAGATTTTATTTAATACAATTTGTTGAATCAAATCTGAGAGCGGTTTTAGTTTAAAGCAAAAAGAATGTATGTGCATTTTTTTTTTGGAAAAACTCTAGAGAATAAGTTTGAGTCAAATTTTTATAATAGTTGAATAGTAGAATATATTCCTTGCAATTTTATTAAATATGCTTATTATACAGATATGCCTATTTCATCTACTACTTACTTATGCAGATTTTTTCAGTGTTTTTTACTGCAGTAAGAAAAGAAATCTAAACTCGTCTTATATATAATTTTACTTAACAGTAAAGAACTTGAACTTTTTCCCTGTTATCAGTTGTCTTACCTAGTTTTCAATGAAATGGCCCAGGTAGGAGATTAAATAATTATATTGTTATTATTCGTGACACTATTTATATTGTTGTTGCTGTTAAAAATATAATTTTTAACGTTGGACTAACAGATACAGAGCTCAATATAACACAAACAATAGCGAAGAACAACGGATATGAGAAGAACGTCATCGATAACATAATAAAGAAGAAAAAGAGAAAAATTGTATTTGGAAAATTGTACAACTCTTCCAAAGAGATAAGATTTACAGTTGATTATAGGAGACTTAATTTTATTACAGATACTAGTTTAAAATAGAAAATATCATGAAAAATTACAATATAAGACCAGTTTTTTATAATGACAATACCATTAAACTGGTCAATAATAAATTCGTTACTAGGAACAATATAAGTAAATCGAGTGTTTCCCAAATAAAATGTAATGATTGTGATTACATACTTATATCAAGCAAAAAAGAAAAAGTTTTTCAAACCGGCTTTAAGGAACATTTAAGACCTATGTCGTTTATCAAATGTAATAAAACATATCTCAGAAAACAATTATGATTGCACAATAGGCAGAAATACATTTCTATTTTGCAGAAAAGAGTTGAAGGTTAATATACCTGTAAGTATATGAAATTTTATCAGCATAAACACAACATAAAAACCTGGTAGACTTAATAAAATAGAATCTCTTAAAATTTATTAAAGCTTTGTAACTGATGTAATAAATAAATCGTGTTACAGGTAAATATTAACAAAATACTTTATAAGTCTTCTGATGACGATGGTGAAAATAATCCAAGTGTTGGTTTATAGTGAGAGTTTTAACAGAGAGTGTGCATAAAAAGTTTTTTAAACCATGAATTATATATTAATCGCTTATTATGTTACTTTTAATTGCTGTTCGCTACACTTCCTAAGGTTTGACCAACCCAAAAGTAATACATTTACAATTTTTTTTTTGAAATTCGTTTAGAAATTTTTTATTTGAAAAATAATAAAGCAAAATTTGATTTTGTTTTTGATTGACCACAAATTTAATTTCAAAATAACTTTAAATATAGTTTAGGTAGGTAGGTAGTAGTGGCTCCCGACAGTTCGCCGACATACTTATACCAAAATGGTCCATTGTGATACCACGGAAACTTTCTTCGCATATGACTCTACTCGTTGAACCAATTTGAACTTTTTACGAAGCGGTGCAGATCTTTTATTTTAGTGCCTTCAAAGTCACCCAGCGAGTCAAGAAAGACGACTCTTAGAAGGGTTTTCCTCTCATGATAAAGACCAGGGCAGGAACAGATTAGGTGTTGGACAGTTTCATCTTCCTCCTTCTCTCTAGACGTTCTACAAAAGTTGTTTGAGGGAAGTCCAAGTTTTCTGGCATGTTTACCAATAAGATAATAACCCGCAATGACCCCTACCATAGTGCTACTGTCATACCTTTTCAGAGTTATATAATAGGTTAAGGTAGTCGTTTGAGGTTCAACATAGGATTTGCTTGGTGATGTTGCAGTCTGGTCTACCTAACCATCTAAAGTTTAAAGTTTTTGTTGCATCTTTGCGAAGCAATAAATAACAGGTAGCTAGAGATGCACCAAGCAATGCAATTAACTAGTTTAAAACTTTTTTGTTTTCAAATTAGAAATTTTTGTAAAATTTTAAATTTTCTATACCTATAATTGTAAAATTCTTCGTTTGCTAGTTTATAATTTCAGAAATTCTTATGCAACTTTGACAATTGAAAAAGCTGTGATATGCCATTAAATTCAATTTCACTGAAAGAAAATGTCTCACAATTTTTTTTAATTTCTGTACATTTAAAATTTATTATGCAGAAAAATAATTTTTTTTTTTAATTTTTACAACAACTAAAACCGTCATATTTTGAAATGCATACGTTATAAATTCCGTTATAAATTTTCTTTATGTCTCTCATATGTTTCTCAAAGTATTATTAAATATTATTAAAAGCAATAATATTTATTATTATAAAGCTTAAAACTCTAAATTACAAAGTTTTCTCCCTACTCAAATATTGTCCTCCAAAGTTTTCATGAATTCCTTTGAATAATTTATATTATATACCCACCTCATAATATTACAGTAAATATTATATTAGTAGAAATAATAATTTTTCAGTTTACTCTCATTTTATTACATCAGTAAACTTTAAAACTTATTACGAAATCCAATAATATTTAATCTGAAAGAATGAGAAATCCAATTTCATGAACGATAAGGTTTTGAAAACGATAAATCTGCAGAAAAAAACACAGCAACAACAACAAAAACAAAAATCCCAATTTTCGGTTCATCTATGGTTCAAAAGTCAGTTATGTATTAACCCCCTTATATATAAATGATTTTTGAATGCAAAAATAATCAAAATGTGCTTCGTCAGGATATGCAAATTACAAAAATTTACATTTATAATATTTTCCATTTGTAAATGAACAAATTTTTGTTTTTTTTTATTTTTTTTATGCTTTTACCTTAATAATGTATGTGTTAAAATAAATGTATATCATCATATTGTATTTATAATCTTAAAATTATCATAAAAGTAGACAAGTATAGGTTAGATTGTATAGGTGAAAAATGAAATTTTGCTTATTTAACTCTTTTACAAAAAAAAAAATATATCTCAAAATTTCACTTCAATAATACTGTTGAAGAGTTTGACACCTTATATATAAAAACTTCAAAATTTATTCATACATTATTAATACTTACTTGCATTTAATTTTTCATTTCAAAATTACCATACAATTGCAAATATTTTCTTAGAATCAGTGTATACAAAAATACAAAAATGAAAATTGATATCAGGATTTCAAAATTTTTAAAGATAAAATTTTTTGATATTTTAGGATATGGTCATTCATATCTACATATTTATATACTATAACCTGATAAGGAATGAATCATCCAGGATTTATTTGGCATTTAGTAAATTACAGTGATATTAGAAAAGTCTAAACACTTTTAAATATAATTAAAAAAAACATAATTTGAATTTATTTGCGTACTAATACACACAAATTAAATAGTTTTTGGTGCATTTTTTTTTTTTCATCAAATCTTTTTAACATCAAATATTACACCGAAAAAAAAAATCTATTTACAAAAACGGTGGCTGTTTCCTTATTTAACTAACTTAATTTTAAATAAATTTTTTATTAATTTTCGTTCAGGTTTGTAAACTTTTATTATTTTGCTTATACTCTATACCAAGTTTCCACTTAACTTGTGTATTTTTAATCTTTACTAACTATTTATTTTTGGTAAAATTTTACTAAAACCCAAATCAATCCTCAAAAAAACATCTTTTAAACTAAAATAAAACTTAACTTATCCTAACCTAATCAATTTAATGGAGCTTCCACCAACCACCAGTAATCAACTTTATATCTTTTGATCCTGAATAAAATTTTGAGGATCAAAATCGATAATTATACATATAGCCCGTCTATTATACTGAAATAATTTTGGGACATAGTTTTGGTTTTGTACATAACCATTCTTATCTAGAAAAGACTCCGGGGACACAAAACCTTTCTGTAGGCTAATTTTTATGTTTTCATCATTATGATAATATACATGTGATATTAAGCCATTTGCTGTATTTCTGATTGATCTATCGAAATGCCTATGAATCAGAAGGATAAAAAAATTATCGAATCTGTTTATATTAGCTAATTTATATATAAACTTGTTGGAATAATATTTTTTAAAGTCGGATTGCGGTGTTCTATTTTTCACCAGACAAACTCTAATGCATTTCCCTTCCATTTTCCTAATTTTTTCCATATTACTAGCACTTCTATTATATGTTTTTAGTACATTATTATAGTGTACTTGCCAAATTTATTCAGTATTATCTAATTAATAAATACATATCCATTCCAAAAACTAATCCGATTATAGGAATACTGATTTTTTAATAGTGTGACAAATTCAGTTGAGTTCTATTAAATTTCAAAATTTTTTGGAAATTAATGAAATTTTTGTTCTGAGTTAACCGAAACTGGAATTCTAATTTCTATGAAGATTTAATACTTTAAAACCTAAGTAGTTTGACTCAATTAGGCTCAAATCTAGCTGCACTATTGAGGCAAGCATTTTTTATTTATGACTTGCAGAGGTTTAAGGTGAATATTAAGTATATTGTTTGCTCTGTCGCACAGAATTTTAATTTTTCTTTCCTTTTCTTCAACTATCTTTTTCAAATACCCAACAGTACACAAGTACTCAAAGGTTCATAACTTACATGTTGACTATAATATAAAAAAAATCAAAATCAAAATGTTTTCTACCTTCTTGTCGACTATTTACAAACTTTTGAAGCTTACTGTATTTCAAACTGATTTATTTAACAAAAAGAAACAAAAAAAATCATACATACATACTTACATACATAGTCCTGAATTACCACCTGTTCTTTAAAATTTCTGTTCTCATAGATATTCGAATTCTTATCGTATCGGGAATTAAATTTGAATAGAGATTATTCTCATCAAGTGATATAAAAATAATACAAAAATTTTCAATGTATTTGTGTCTGGGAAAGACTATAGAAAATTAATTGGATTCGTGAATCACCTCCAGTGTGATTCATTAAACCTATTATCAACGAATTTATTGGTATACATATGTGCTTATAATGTATAGTTGTATAATGATATATGTATTATATAAGGATACAAAATTATCAGTAATTTTTAAAAGTATTTGATTTTGAATCCTTGGAAACTTTCCAAATGAAAATTTTCCTTCATATCATTAAAATTATAATTTTAATTCTGATCAGAATCCTTTTATCCTTTTTTTTTTTTTTGTTTAATATTATGGGTGTTATCGTTTCAAAATTCAAATTTTTTAATAATATTTTTAATAGAATGAGAAAATTTTTTAAAGTTAGTAAAAAAATTAATATGCTTTATAACATTGAGGTTAATAAAAAAAATATATCCGGTGTTGATAATTTCAAAAAAAAAAAAAAAAATTGATTAAAAAAATAATTTTTTGGAATTTTAACAATTAATAAAATAACCGGGTTATCACTTTATTTTGTTAATACTTTTTAACATAATGAATTTTCAGAAAATTTTATTTTATGATTTTAAGATTTAAAACCACGTAACTATGTTGATATAATTCCACTCTCCAATACTGCAATAGTGATATTTTATTACAAATTAATCTTTTGTTTTATTCTTAATAACTTTAAGATCTTCTCAGACACACACCTGCTATCTTCTAATAGTTTAAAGTAGTTGGAATTAATTTAATACGTGTATACTCAACTTATATTATTATTAGAATTTGGGAAGTGTTTAAACACAGATTCAGTCGATTTCTATAAAATATCTCAGTTTCAACTTAAATATAATATGATATCTATTTTATACATAGAGTTTGGGGGATGATGAATCTATGTTCAGCTCTTGATATTATTCCTTTATCTCCAATACTCTTGCACGTCTAATCTCCCAAATTTTAAATGTCCTAATGTCAAAACTCCTAAATGTTTGTTTTTATGTTAAAAGTATTGTCAATGACAAAAGACCTAATTTTTAGAAATGACAAAACTCCTAACAATAGTAACAATAATATAATTTATAACACATATTATAACAAAATTCGTAAAAGTTAAATAAAAAAAGGATATCCTCCCCCGTAAATTTTTGTTGTATTCAGAATACCTTATGTATATGTAATATATTATGGAAAAACCGTATAACACTGATTTTGTATATATAAATATATATATATAAGTTTTTTACAATTTTTACCCGGCGACTTGCATTTTATATCCGGTTTTGCATGACACTCGCGCGGGTACGGACATAACTCTACTAGGCAAAACTGCATATGTATCATAAAACATGCAACGTATATTTTTTTAAATTATCGTTTCAAAATATTACCCATAAATTATTAATACGTAGTTGATTAAAGCATCCAGTTGGGACCACTTTAAAATCAGTTTAACCTTATCAAAAACCTCACAAAAGTTTCAAGCATTACAAAATTTTACATTTCTAAGAAATGACAAAACACATAACAATTATTGTGACATATCAGCTAACATTTGGAAATGATATCACAATGTTATATTTCCTGAATTTGAGTATGGACAAATTGGTAGGACTTTTGATTTTTTTTTTTTTTAGAATTGACATTTAAGAGATTTCACGTAAAGCCGTCTAATACTTTGTTTTTGATACATCTCTTGAGTATACTTATTTGCTGAACCCAGAATTGTCTACTCAATATTTTCATATTGGAATTTTATACAAAGTCTTTCATCGAGAGTGTCTAGTCTTGAAAAATCTTTGAACAATCAATATATGTATATCAATATTAGCTGGTAAAATCTTGGTCTTAAAAAGTTAATTTTTTGTTCAAATGAAAGTAGTTAAGATAATTGGTCAAAAAAGTTACTTCAAAAAATTGCTATTCCAAATATTTTTTTAAATCTAAAAATTAAGTTGATCTCTAATGAACTGTTTTCAACTTCAATTTGCGGAACTGTAAAATCCTGAATTATTAATACATAAAGTTTTATTCAAATGAAAAACCAAAATATAATCAAACTTATGTAAATAATTTTGAATTATTAAAAAAAAATTTAATTTTTCCGTAATTACTAATAAATTAATGATGGTGTACTATTTGGAATATTTTTCTCCTAAATTCTATAAAATTTACTCAAAACCATCGTGAATAGACTATGACCATCAGTCGCGGAAATTATTGGCAGAAAAAATAAAAGAGAAATTATCATATTAATGATATGAAATTTAAAATGAAAATCAATTTGCGTGTGTATTTTTTTTATACTCTTAGAGTTGTATGGTTGTGTCTATAATTAAGAATTTTTCATTAACTATATACATATATGTATATGTACTTAGGTATTAATAGAATTCGATAATTTTTCATTTAGAAATTTCTAATTTCAGTAATGGATTTTTAACCGTTTTTCAAAAATTTGAATAATCACACATTTCAATTTTCATTTATCATTTTAAAATTATTATTACATAATACTAAGCAGCACAAACTTTTTTTTTGTTTTTTTTTTTTTTTTTTTGTAGGTCGCATTTATACATGGTACAAAATATTTATGCATATATTATATACTTCTATATTTTATTGAAAAATATTTTACGATTCGATAATTCTTAAATCATTATTGTATATTATTATTTTCTATTTTTTATATAATATATATATATATATACACATTCGTTTGTATTCAAATATCCTTTTTGCGCGAAATTTATAAAAAAAAAAAACTTAAAACTCATTTTTAAAAAGGAATAGACCATTGCAATATCCTTATATATATATAAATATATAAATACCTAATAAATTATATAATCGTATATGGTAGGATAACTGCAATATTTGGGGTGTCGTAAACCTTAGAAACAAAAAATAAAACATTTTTTTTCAATAACACCATCTCTCAAGCTTTGAAATGAAATATACACTGAATCATCTATGTCAATGTTATATGAGAACATGTCTACATTTATATAAAATTTGTCATAACTTCTAAACGTATACGGAGTATTATATATACAGTGTGACCCAAATGACAATAAACCATGTAAAGTATAAATATTTTTTGTATTCATTCATTTTTGCAAAACATTGAAAATGACTACTCACGATGTGCAACAACCCATTTAAATTATTGATTTTTCATATATTTCTGCGGGGATGATATCATTTTATTATTAGTTTTAATTTCATTTTACTCTACTCTCTAAGATTCGAAATTACGTTTCTAAGATCAGGATTTAATCTTCAGATTTTCCACAAAAATGCAGGTTGTCTTTGAAAAATTATTCATATTTCTTTATTCGTTCCTGATTCTGTCCAAGTAAACATCTTCAAAATAATGCTATAGCAAATCTTAAAACTGGATTGTAAAATGTTTTCATAAAGTACAGAGACTGTTACTATACAAGTGTCTTAAACAGTTTTAATCAAAGCTTTCAAGAGATAATAATCAAGGTTACATTTTTCAAGGAACAGAAAACAACTTTATAATATTCAAAAGCTTATTCGATAATCAAATAATTACAAGATATGAGACATATGACACTTAGTAGTAAAAATAGTAAATTACTTTCAGTAAAAACAGTAGACTAATTAACTGTTGTTGGAGAAGAGAATTCGAAACACGAAATTTTTTGTAAAACTAAAATATATTCTTATCATATCTCACGCTAAGCGATCTGCAAAAGTCTCGAATAGATTGTTCTGGCATGTCCACATAAGCATTTTGCTTCGTCCTTGTTACTGAATATTAAAAATAAATAAATTATCCAAAGAATTGTCGTAAAATTTTGCAATAAATTAAAAATATCTAACAAGATCTTTGGAGACATGTACAATATGTCACGATTTTTTCTATTGATCCAATATTAATTCAAATGAATATCAATTTCATAATTACTGAACCAATGTCAAGTGAAAAAAATACATTTATCAATACATACAAATGTGAATTTTTAACCTAAACGTAAATAAACCTTCTCAGTCTACTACGGTATTTCCACAAATATTTGCAATGCGATTTCTTCTGAACAGTTCATCGACAATTTATACAATTTGATTACAAAATCAATTAAGCAATCAATTGCATACATTATAGAAGTGAAGGTTTAAAAACTTGTTGAATTTACAGGACTTTCCTGTTTCTCAACAAGTTGTCCCTTAAGATAATTTTCCAAATACAGGACAGAACAATATCTCTTAATTACAAATTTTGTGAATAAATGAACAAACAATAATACAACACTACATAACTACACTACTCATATAAAATTATTGTGACCCAACGCTATATTTAAATTATAAAAATCAATTTTCAATAGAGTTAATTAGGTTGAATTTATTGGCAAAAAAACTGTACACATATTTTGAACAACTAACTGTATACAAACTGCAGTGTTTCATTCATTATTAATTATTTCAATACCTTACGAGCTTTCGACTATTTCAAGAGATTACAAATTAAACGCAAAATTTTGCGCTCATCATTCAAAATATTTTTGGGGAATTAGAGACAAATACTGATGAAACAAAGATTAAGGAATATTTAACAAATTTTAACCAAACCTGTACTTTTTTTATACTTATATTGATTACTTAAATCAGTGGGGTAGTTTTAAGAGATGTAAAAATTTTTGATTTGGTACTGTTACGTACTGTTCCATCTTGCGATAATATTGAAAAAACCTTTTTCTTATCTAAATTAATTAATAATAAAGATTTAGTTAAAAAAAAATCTTTATTTCAAAAATGGTCACCGTATGGCAAATGGTTTCTATTCCAAAAATTCATTATGAATTGCGGTTTTGTCGCTTATGGATTTTTTCTTCTTTGGTTACCTACTAAATATTACATATCGGATTAATAGCTCTGCCACTCGGGTAAAATTTTGATATTTTGGTAGATGCACTCTGTAATCATAAATATTCATCTTATAATATGCATGTAAATCTTTTAATCATAATAATAGCATACTAAAAAAAAAAATATTTTTTATTTTAATGTTTTTTTTTTTTTTTTTTGCAATTTCACAGAATTTTAATGCATTTTCACATCAACAAAATTGAAAAGCATTTTCCCATCATTTTATAAATATATGTATATCTCCGTGTACATTATATATCAATATATCGAATTGCTCTATTTATGAGCTTATTAATATATGAATTTTTTGGTCGAATTGATTCTTTCTATTTACTACATATAAATACATACAAGAGTATATGTACATTGTACATATAATATATTATAATCTCATACAAAGGTTGAGTATTATATTTTCAATTTTAAATACAAAGCTCAGTGATTTCTGAAGGAGACGATACTATATAATATGTTAAATTACACTTTATGTCATTTGTATACGTATATGTTAATAAAAACAAAATTATTAATTAAATCAATATTTAATTAAATTAATTTGATTTTATTATTATTAAATTACAATCAATAAGTATTAAAAAGAACTATTTGAACATTGATATCTATAAGTTAGGATTTATAAGTCTAATACTTAAAATTACCAGCTGCGAATTGAAACCTAGACACTAATATTAACGCAACATTACTTATCAATTTCAAGATAACAATATTTCAAACGGACTCTTGTTCTTAATGTACTCTGGTCATTTGAAGAATATACATATTTCAGATATCAGATTACAAACGATTTCCTATTTAATTTTTTTCTAGTTTTCCGAACATTATCAAATCAATCAGATCAATTGATTCTTGGTACTTTTCAAAATTTCTGACGTTTTGTTATCAATCAAACTTTGTTATCAATCAAATTTTAAAATCATATTTCCAATAATTTTTAAGCGATATTAGATGTGTTCATAAAGATCACACCTGCGCAACAAAAAAGATATTATGTTCATAGTTGCATGTTAAAATGTAAGCGCTAGATGTTCATAGGTGTCGGTGTTGCAATAGCGTCGATCAAAATATGACCGTATTTTATTCCTACTCGCTTGCGCAAGGTTTTTGTTCATACTTGTCATGTAAAAATATATGCACGACGATGGCGCATTTTTTTCTGCAACTATGAACGCACAAATCATCTATCGCATTTAGAAAGTTTTTAGGTTATGGGTTGAAATATTTGCAAAATTTCAAAGATTTTTATTTTAATATTTTTGAAACTCAGGTTTTGAATATATGAACAAGATACTGTGTTTCGCTTCAAGTTAGGAAAAATAATTTAGTTATAATTTAAATAAAACAACTTTTTCTTTTGTTGTTTTCAATACTCATGAATTTATGTTTATTTAAAAAAATGGATTTAGTCATCCTTACAATTTTTAATTTTGCATTGGTACATTACAAATAACACAAATATCAATACATTGATTTGAAATTACATTTCAAAATTCAATATTTTTAATTATTAATTAAAAATTATAAAATATACATAATATGTTAATACTGACCACAACAATTGGGTCAATATAAACAAATACTTCTTTTCCACGTCCACGTCAATCAGCCCCTTCACATTTTCTATGTTTTTAAGCCTATCCAGAATTAGCTTAGAGCCCATGAGTTTTCAATCGATTCGTGTTATTATCTCAACCTTCTGCATATAAAGTTAATGACATCTTGTCAGTTTAACTGAAAATATGTTGCTTTAGATAAATCTGTAATACGTATTAAAACGTATAAGTACCTCAAGGGGATAGAAGTTAAAGTATTAGATAGATTAGTAGAAACTGCAAAAATTAAGGTATAATATATAGGCAAAATATATATTCCCTTAAATTTCTGAAAGTTTTATGCTTGTTCTGGAACACATCAAAAGTTTTATTATTTCACATTCTTGAAGTTCAGACTGTGTTTCCATAACAAATTTGTTCTATTGAAGTACGCTTTTCATAAATGTAGCCTGCGTACTCTGAAGGCACATTGTCATATGACTTAACAAAAGTAGTATAATATTTACATTTCATCATAAAATTCCAGGTTATTGAAATAAGTCCTAATACCTTCCATATAATTATATTATATTACTATAATATTGTAATACTATAATTGACGTTGTACCCTTGTACGTATACGCAAAGTTCAAGTATAGTATCAAGTTGGATAAAAATGAATAACTTTTTTTTTTTTAGAAAGTAGTTTTACGAAAGGATATCTAAAATATTTCGATAGTTTGAAAACCCACTAACACAAACCGTTCGCCTTCAAATATTTCTAGCCAAATATTCAACATTTTAACCACTATTAGATAAATATCAGTTCTTTCAGCTTAGATTGCAAATGAAATAGAAGATATTTTTTAGTTCATAGAAATTTTAAAATTCAGCTGTACTGCAGTATTTTAATACTGCCATTTTACCGCTATAACATTGTTGTGCATTATAGTGCATGAACAGTGTTCAGTTACGAAAAATAAGAAAAATTCTAAATCAAATTGTAAAGAAAAAAAGAAACAAATAAAGTCAAACTTGTGGTTTCCCAATTAATTTTCTCAGTTGTCCAAAAATTTTCTCATCCAGTAGGTGAATATGAAGGAGATCAGCATAGATATACGTTAGAAATTAATTATATAAAGAAAATTCTAAATATAAAATCCATTACTTCCGAAATACTAAAAGTACAAATTAAATAATAAACTTTAGTGAACTTAGATAACTAGACTTTTATTTAATAGAATATTAAAGATATCGCTAAAAATAAGATCTGATTTTCAACAAAAAAATTGTCCAGTGTTGGAATTTTTTACTAAATTTGGAATAAATACTTCATAAAGTATTTTTCCCAAAACATCATTTTAGCCACTACACGCGTGCCGTGCTAGTACATACAAGCAGAGCCCAAATTAAATTAAAGTCTGTAACATGCAAAGGACGATTGCTCTAACTGGCTTAAATCAAAATAATTTTATTTACTGTAGTTTTAAAATCGGTATTGAAAATCGGAATTTACATATTTTAGTCTTAATTAAATGAACGATAGTGTAAAATAACTTAAATAACATTGATATTTTTGAATTAAAGAAAAATGAAACAATTTTTATTTAAGAATTAAATAATTTGAAATGAAATAAATTTTTGCTAGAATTATTCAAATTTGAATCGTAAACATTATTGGATATGACGTATTGTCGGATCAAATCGAATTATGCTTATATAAAATGCATAAATGAATTTAAGTATATTAAAAGAATATAATAATTCATATAGGATCAAATTAAATTGAATTTAAAAAATTAATACAATTTTTTGTATATGTATATCTGAATAGAGAACTAATTCGGCCTACTGTAAAGATAATGGTAGTGAAAAACTCTTAACAATTTTCATAACATTATTAATAAAATGGTTATAAAGTTTAATTATTATATTGCTACCTACAATTTTATAATTTTATATTTTAAATTATTTAATAATATTGTATTAATGTATACGTGTCTTACGATTTTTTTTTTATTATTTTCCTATGAAACAATAGAATTCCTCCCTGAAGGAGACGTTCAATAGTTTGTATGACTTTTTTTTTTATAGGTATGCAACATATAATTACTGGTGAATGGGAAACCCTAATGGTTAATCATCCATATAATGTTCACATTATACTTCATTGTATTGCTGAACCCTTTCTCCTACGGTCTATTTGGTAGCTACAAAATTCTGTGTCTCTTAAGATTACTCACACTATTTGCTGCTAACAAACTGTTTGCTAGTCTTATTTGATGCTGAAGATATTAATTTCGTCTTTAATGGTTCTCATCTGTAAATCACAATTTATATAATATCATTATTGACGAACCACAGTGCGCAAAATATTAATAATAACATTTTTATTGGAATCGCTTTAATATTTTAATATTTGAATTGCTGGCTATCCTTCACAGTTGAATTCCGTTAGTATGTCCATATCGGCTTCAAAATAATTTTATAAAACAGAAGCTTGTTTTCCAGTCATCCAATATATTTTATTTATTTTCAACCCTATTTGTTTTTTTTGATTTTCAATATAATTTCAATGCATGCCTAGGTACTTTACGATTTCTTTTTGTAGGATTTTAGCACCACCAACGGATAAGTTTTTCTCTTCAGAGTAAATTTGACATGTGTTGATTTTGCTCCATTCACTATGAGTCTCCACTTCTTTAGCCTTATTGCTGAGTTTTATTTATGCTGTGTTGCAGAATCTCTGTAGTATGTACTGGGTTGTTATACGATCCCAGTATGGCCATATTTCGTCAGCGAAACTGGGAGTGATTGTCTCATTTGTTGTTGGTAAATAGTATAGATGAGGTACAAAACATGACCTAAGACGCTGCCCTATGGTATGCCTGGTATAACTGCATTGGTCTGTGTATAAGCACTTTGATGTTTCGATAAGGTATGACCGCAGTAATAAATAATAGTTCTGTGGAATACATTGTTTAAGTTTTTACAGCAGTCCTTCGTGCAATATCTATGCAAATGCTTGGCTAAACAAACAATTGTTGAGGAATTTTTTTCTTCAACTTATGCAACCTTTGCAGAAGAATACCTTTGTGAAGACACACCCTGTAGTGTACATGTATAACAATTAAAATATGTGCCTCAAAAAAACAATGAATTTCTTTTCCTACTCGATACATTTCCAATCATTAGATAGATAGGTAGATAGATAGTTTATTTCCAAAATTTGTTAATACATAATTTATAATGACAGTCTTCTTATGCTTAAGTTAGAGTTTAGATTATTAGTATCTTAACAGCTGCGAGATTGAATAGAATTTGAATAGAAATTCAAAAAAAAAATTGTTTGCCCACTTTGATTCGCCTGAATATATGCAAATATATTTATTTTCCCCAAAAATTCAAAATTTTCTTAATTTTTCATTTTATAAGCAAATCAAAAGATTGAGTTGCAATTTCTATCCAAAATAATGAGCGGGTTAAACTTGTTAATAAAATGTTTTAATATTTAATTTATTAAGCAAAATTGTTAAACTGGTAGGTGTAATATAAATTTTTAAATTATTCCCAAACTCAATAAAAATTAATTTGAGAAAACAACTCGAATAAGTCACATAGGACGAATAGTTTAACTAAAGGATATCTAGTCAGAAGGGAACTTAGAACTAATACATTCTAGGTAAACCAAAATCATATATTTTTGTTTTTTTACAAACAACTAATCGATTAACTAATGTTTATATTTGAGGACTAAATGAGAATTGATAAAATTTTAGAGTAAAATAATAGAGCATTGCGACACTTCACTAGGCTTTAGTAAATTCCAGATGATCTATCTTAATCTGGTTAAAAATAGTCAACATTACGGTAACCAAACTGATAACTAACTTCTAATAATCATACTAGCTATGATAAAATAATATGTTATTATTCCATAATATTGGTACACTACAAGAAATATGTATGTATAGAAAATGCATTGAATTAATATTGCTTTGTTTAAAACTAACTATCAAAAAATATTGGCAAACTGAAGTGATAATATAAAAGAGAAGTTGGTACAAAAACACATTCCTG
The DNA here is from genome assembly GCA_963942445.1 of Argyra leucocephala. NCBI lineage: Eukaryota > Metazoa > Arthropoda > Insecta > Diptera > Dolichopodidae > Argyra > Argyra leucocephala. The sequence continues at coordinate 94,654,457 of OZ012677.1, forward strand.
CAAAATGAACATGATCACGAAAAGACAGGTAAACTTTGACTGGCAAAAGATTAGGTCCGAAAATTTTTTTGGAGTTATAGAAAATACTAGAACAATAAGTAGAAAAATATCAAAATTGTTAAACGAAGCCGAGAGCAACTGATAATAATTATAAGGCTTAATTAATGAAGGGAAGATGAAGGACAGTTAAATTTAGGGTACTTTAGAAAGGAGAAAAAAATTTAAACCAAATCGTGGATCACTAGTTGTAGCACCAAAACGATGATAATGAAAAATTTATTTAAAATGTAGATATCACTAATTTCGAAAATTTAAAAAAAAATTAAAATGCAATATGTAGGTATTTCATTTTACATTATTATCTCCGCCCTATGCCAGCAGATACAGGATAATGATGATGATGATAATATTTAGTTATTTTTGATAATAAGATTTGTTTTTATATTAAATTTACCAAATAAGAAGCGAATTTCCTTTAACTATTAAATTCATTTTTAGTTTTCAATTTCAATATTTCGGAAACAACTTACTTCCTTAATCCGTGCTTACGCCTAGTTTAAATTAAAAATTAATTTATTAGTAAAAGGATAGTAATTTATTTAAATTCACCAACTTTTAATTATTGATAAATATAATACATAAGTATAAGTCCGCAATGCACAAGGAAGAGGGAGCCTAAAGTTTTTCTATATATTAATATGCAGGTACACTGTTATAAATAAATAAATTTAAATTAATTTCAATTTAAAAACGTTATTTTAATAAATTAAATTTTGTAAAAAAAAAAATCAATTCAAATCTCTTTAAAACTAATTTCCAAATTAAAAAGCAAAAACCTAAAAATAATCCATAACATTAGAATTTAAAATAAATAGAAAAACATTTTTTTTTGTATTCTCCTTTTTACATTTTTTTTTTATTTTATTTTTTTATTTTTTATATCACATAAAATACTAATAAATTTCTAAAATTAAATTGTATTATTAATATACTACTACTATAGACTTTGTTTTAGATTATTTTGATTCCAAATTCAATGCATATATGAATATCTACATATTATATGAATATCCTTTTTAAAAAGGATCATCCTTTTGTTTTTCCTTCTTTTTATTTTAGCTTTTTTTTTTTGGAAACAAACTCTTACAATATTCATTCTAAATATAAAAAAAAAAAAAAAAATATGGAAAATAAATAGAAATAAATCCGATATAGAAAACCAAAATCCTATATAATATATGACGTATATAAGGATATAGACTCGTCATAGCCATCAGAATGGATTTTCTGCTTATCTCTTCGCTTTTTTAAGGGATTCTTTTTTGTGTGTTTTATTTTTGTTATTTTTGTTGTTATTTTCATTTGAAATTTAATTTATTCATGAAACTATATAACAAATCCTGAATACATTTATTTAATATTAATATGTTTTATTTGGAAAGCCCATAAGGAGTTTAAAAAAAAAAAAAAAAATTTATTTTTTTTTCTTGTTTTTTTTTGTGTTTGTGTAATGTATGAATACTTTTAATATTATAATAAAAAATATGATTTTATTATAACTTCCGCGCGTATTCAACTTTTAATTTAGTTAGTATAATTCTCTAACATTCCATAGAAAAAAAAAACTTTTTAAATTTGTTTTTTCGTTATTTCGGTTTTGGTGAATTTTTCACTTCGAAAAATTAAAAAAATAACAATCAGAAAAAATGAGAGAATAAACAAATATTTTATTTTTCTAAGAGAGATGAACATTTATAGACTTGTAACAAACTGCACCTACCTCATTCAAATTTATTAAAAATGTCGCCAAAGTGTGCAGACTACTTTTGAGGTACTGTAAATATTGTTTTTTTTTTATCTCAAAATTTTGTTTTCTATTCAGTTGGGAGTTGGAAAAGATACTAAAAAAAAAACATAGAACCAAATTACCAACAGTCGAGACTTGTTAAACTTTCATGACTGAATCTCTAAGCATAGCTAATAATAAATATAGAAGTAATTTGAATTTCTATCAGTATATATCTAATAAAAATCATTATTCAGAATGATTTTGAAAAATTCTATGAAAAAAAGAGAGAAAAGACTGTATTTTTTTATTTTTTTATGTATTCAGAACTGATATGCTAATCTACTTAGTTTCAACTCAGGTTATTTTGATTTTTTTTATCTTGTGTTTGTCATTTTTTGTATACAAGAAATAAAATACAAAAAATACAAGACATATAATTGAAGGATATTTGCTTAGAGAATCGGAAAAGTAGTGGTAGTAGGAGTTTTTAAAACTGTAGAAGATTAAGATATCCAATTCGGGTGCTGTTGATGACGGCAGTAACCAATTTAAATTAATTCGTATCTTTTTTGAATAATGAATTTTGTTTTTTCTTTATACATATATCGATGTTATACAGTTTTAAAATTTCGTTTAACAAAAATAATATATGTCATCATCATCACTATTGTTAACTGTTGATTCTATTATTTGCTAAGCGCCTTGACCTCATTTAAAAACTTTTCGTTATCAAAATTTGTTTGAATGACTTTCTTTTATTGTTCCTTATTTTGATGTAAAATGGCCTCGACTTAGTTTTTTTTTTTTAATTTGTTGTTGTACTTTAAGGTTCAATTCATTTAAATTTATTTTGTGCATTCTTTCATCCACGTTTTGTTCCTTGAAATAAAAAAAAAATTAATTATACTTGTTGATTACTAAAATTTTTCTTAATCAGAAGTTTATGCCATTTGCAACACATATATGCCGTTGAAACCAAATCATTTTTTCTATAACTTTTTTCGCTCGTTTTTAACTCGTAACGAAGAGGTGGTGTAAACTTTTAGATTTTAACGAACCAAAGACTTACATCTACTCTACTTATTATAAGTTAAAACCAGTCATCAGACCTCTGTACACTGGTATTTTCACTGCCTGTTACCTTTTGCTATTCCTTCGCTCACACACAACCTTCGATCTTTAAACATAAGGGCCTTTTTGTAATAAGAGTTTATAAAAATATCTCAATTTCTGGTATTCGCGGGCAGTTTTTACTAATTCATACACAATATTGAACATTAATAATACATACACATTTTGGTTATAAATTATGGCTAATGATGTTTATTTCTTGAAAACAAATTTAAAATGAAATTTTTACGCGCACATTCAAACATCTCCAACTTTAACTGTTAATGAAAATACTCGAGCGGCAGTTAAACAACAGCCAGTGGAAATTCCAAAGTACAGAGGTAATTTGGGTTAGCTACTTAAGTTATTTTTGATCTAATAAAATCTCTTAAGGTGTTTTGGTAGATAAAAAGTTTTATCCTAACTTATCATATGCATATCTATTACGATTATTATAATTATTATACGTCTATAATTTTATTATTTATATCTAATTTTAATTTTTATATTTATGAAAGATATATTTTTTTATAGAGCCGGTCTATAAAATCCTTCAGTCTACATTTTCTTACTGTGCGGGAAATCTGGATATAAGCAAAGAGAAGAGAGTGAAAATAGCACCCGTTAAAAAAATGATTTCACAAAATTAAACAAAAATTTAAAATTTACAAATAGCTAATTCGAAAAAAATGTCCTTTGATATTCAATTTTGATTTGTTTGAAAGATGCTTGCATTATCATAAGTATTATGAGTACGAAAGCATATTTTTAATAGTTTTATATAAAATTATATATAAATATTCTATACAGCTTTATGTATCACAATCAATGTAGATTTATTTGTATTTCACAATTTCACACCTACATCATTTGCTAAACAATTTTTAAAATACTTGGATACTATAAAATATGGAATTGTTTTACACATCAACATAATTAAATACCGGGCTCTTCTGAGGGGGATGCGGTATCGGCGTAAGACCTAATGACCATATCCCAAGGATAGCTGGAGTTGCTGACTTTTCAAAATATATTTCTTTAGTGACGCATCTTATCCTTTAAGGACCAAAGGGACATTTGAAAGTATCCTCATTGTTTTGATGTTTTTGTATAAGACCCGTTATATCTGTTGGTCTATTAAATATATATTTATTCTAGAAAAATAACGGTCTTCAGCATATTTCAACATTTATTTGATGATGGTTGGTGTTGCCGTTATGGAGATATTGTAGTTCAAAATAGAAAATTTTGGAAAAAAAATAATCTTTATTTTCTTTTTTGTAAAACCAAATACCTCAAGAGTTTACCATAAAACATCTCTAATATTTATTAACTATTGGAAAGGTCTATTTTTAAAACTCACACATACATATTTTATGTCTACGCGAATAGTTTAGAAGGTTATATATTTTAGGATAGCTAGTAATTCCAGCTATCCTTGAGATATGGTCATTAGGCCCTACGCCGATACAACATTTCCCTCAGAATCCCTACATAGCGTATACTTAGCGACAATTATTTAATTAAATATCAACATTTTTTTTGCACTTTTTAATATTGATTTTCATCATATTAGGTAAATATAGTTTCTGTACTTACAATGGAAATATTGTCGTGGAGTATCTAATTTTTATTAAAAACTTTGTTGTTGAATTCACTTCATAAGTTAATTGATCAAATTTTACCAAAATAATATCAATATTCAGTTAAATGTTCTTCTCATGTCTGAAATTTTTTTTCTCTATATAAAACTAAGGTGGCAATAAACTAACTAGGTACAAATAAATTAAACAAGAATTCTAACCATTGTTAATATCAATAATCACATTCTAGCCCTATTCTACTTATTGTCTACAAAACAGCACCTCAACAAACAAAATATTAATAAAATTATATTTACTATAGCAAGTTCACGAAAACTCAGAGAAGCTTCGAAGAGGACTGAACGAAATCGAAAAATGTTTGAGAGCTTGCTAAATAACAATCAATGAAAGTAAATCCAAGCAAGTTTAAATAATTTTCAACAAAAGAAGTTTGCCAAATATTTACCTCTACATCTTGATCATCGATTTATAAAAAAACAATCACGTTTACTATAAAATTAATAACTAACACCAAATGAATACAAAAATTATTAAACTATTTGATTATCGAAATATATAAACGATCAGAAGCGCTTCAAAGCCATCTAAAGAATGACAAAAAATTTTATAAATATCTTCGATTCAGCTCTGCAAAAAAAGAACATACACATTTTTTTCCAATTTCCAAGACTATTTTTAATTTTAAAAGCCATATCACATTAAAAGTTAAACACAATAAGTTTTTCATCTAAATCTTTTGTGGTCAACTAAAATTTAAATTTAGAAAACTTCTATTCTTGCCTTCATAAAAGCATATTCGCTTTTTTTAATTTTAGTAATAATCAAATTGTATTCTTAAAATAACTTCAAATAATAAATAAAACAAAAAAAAAGGTTTACAATTATCCTAATTGTGATTTGAACCCGTTTTGAACAATCCTTTAATTAGTAGTTAAGTGATATAACTACTATAGAAAATGGGTCAGCAATTACAATTGATTAAGGGCATGATATACAATAAAATAAATATTATTAGACATAATAAGGATATTCGCGAACAGGTGTAGATTGAAGGAGTAGTTTTGTACTAGATGTAGAAGTGTAGAAGTGTATTGCAATTGTAAAAATTTTATATGAATAAATTTTATATGAAAACCTATTGCATTTTTAGTATTGTACTTTAGTTGTCATTGTACTTTTAAAGTTTGACATTTGCAAATTCAATACCTATATTTGGCAAATGGTTGAGATAAACACAGATGTAATTTTTTCAATAAAAAATTTAAAATGAAACAAAATTTTTATTAAATTATTTTATAAATGTAGCTACAAATGAAAAACAGAAAGTTGTTTCTCACTTACTCTCATAATTAAAATTTAAATACATACATAAACAATCCGTTGTTCCATCTACATCGAGTACAACATCAGAAGTACAATGTAATTTACGCCGTGATTCACGTAATTTATGATAAAGTATTGTGTCAATATTAATTTCAAGCGAATTGCTTGGATAAAGTTATATTTTACCTCTTAAGAATATTTAAAACGTTATCTTTGTCAAACAATTCTCAGAGTTCTGTTCTGCATATAATATTTTAGCATACGGCTCTATAAAGATTATACACTTGTATTGAAATAATGATCTTTAAAAGCGTATGGCTTCATACAAAGATCATTCAATTTAAACAAATCCTATAAATTAAAAGTTGTTTTTGTTCAAGGTTTGTTTGATTTAATAATGATTTTTATTTTGGACAATCATGCCCTTTTATACAAATTTTTTACATACATCTTAAATTAATTATTAACAATTAAAAGTAATGAGTTCAATATACAAATATGCTGATCAAATCTAATAAATTATAAATTTTTATCACATTTCAAAATAATTAATTTCCAAATATTTTAAACTTTACCAAATAATATGCACTGTAAGTGTTTTATTAAATAAAGCCCATTGCCTTGTAGGATTTATTAAATTTGAGGAACATATTGTTTGCATTATTTCAAATGAACTCAGAATACTATTGTAAATTATATAACACTTGTGTTTGTCAGCATAATTTTTAAAATTAAAATTATATTTAACATTTATGGACTAATTATAATTTACTGAGTAAAAGTTATGAATGAATACAAAATTTTTATTAAAGATTTATACATACTTTGTATATTCATTATAACAATGTTGCTTTCATGAAATCGTTGTACCAATCATTGTAGATCTACACCTACTACAATTCCACACCTAATCTTGAATACCCTTAATATCTTAGAAAATCTTTAAGTTAAGATGTATTTCCATTAAATCGTGAAAAATATTGAATCAAATTTTTTTTTAACAATTCTGGCCATTAAAACACTAAAAAATCTCATAAAAATAAACTTTTATTCAATTTAATTTATGACTTCTTATTTTTTATTTCAACTAAACCAAAATGCATACTTAAATAAAAAACCAACTTAAGTATTTTTAAATTTATTTCTTTTGAACTAAAAAACAAAAAAAAAACCAAATAACCATCGACAAAATTCAATATACGTAATCATTCCTAAATTTAGACCTCTATTTTATATATATATTTTTTTTTCCAAATTTTATGTGCAAACACTTTTTTCTAAATTGATTACAAACCCTTTTTTAAGCTTATAGAATATATTATGTATGTACATTACGATGATTGAGATAAACGTAAAACACAAAAAAAAAAAACAAAAAAATATAAAACAATTACCACAGTGAATCCTGAACCCATTAATGCGTAAATTATTATAGGTTTACCTTATAGTTTTGAATACAGAAGACTACACGACACGCATTCCACTACGATTTCGTTTGAATTTATTTTCTCATTTTCTTTTTTTTATTACTATTTTATTACAAAACTTTACTCTTACCTACATTGTATCTTATACTCTTGTACAAATATGCCCATGAATTGAGTATATAAATAATAAATATCTAACGGTTTATTCGCGTGTATCCTTTGAATTATATTTACATCAAATTTTATAAAAATGTAAATTGCTAAAAAAAAAAACATACATATGAAATAATTTTGTTTTTTTCTTTTTTTTTACAATCTAATACCACCTCTTTACGTTCCTGAAAATCTTAAGTAGCATACAGGATGCTTCAAAAATAATACAATAAATTTTGTAAAATTTTATGCATTATAGATATTTTGATGCTCTTTTATTGAGACAAGAAAAAAATATTTAGATAAAACAAAATACCCAATGGGATTGCTCAGAAAAATCGATGAATACTGGAGTATTGCAGCGACGAATAATTGGAAATTAAAAAGACAGATAATAAAAATCCGTATTCATACCACCATATTCTGCAAAAATCAAATTCAAAAACAATATATTGAGGTTGGGTATTTTGAAGTTCTATATCCCGAAAAACAATTTCTAATTTTGGGTCAAAAAAATAACCGAGCTGTGCCTGAGGACCGAGTCGGTGAAAGTCCGACTTGTACACCGTAATAAGTGCGCTGCGTGGAACCCCTTAGTCAGGGTATGTTACCGACCGAAGACCGATTCGGGTATTTTTCGGATTTCTTGTCCGCTATAAGTTCGAATGTTTATCTGTGGAAAAACTAGTTTTAACTGATAAAAATTTGGATATTTTATGGACAAATTGTCGGTGACATTTTAGGTACATTTCAGTAATTTTGTGGACCAATTGTCGGTGACATTTTAGGTACATTTCTGTAACTCCTGGACCTGTAAAACCTGAAATACCGATGAATTAATAGTTAAATAAAAGGTATATTTTATTTTATATTATGTAAATTAATTTTATTGTAAATTATTGTATTTTTATACAGCAATTATATAATTTAATTTTAAAGCCAGCCTTACAGACTTACAGTAGTATTGACTAAAATCAAATGAGAAATTTTAGTTGATTTTAATTAATTTGTATATATTTGTATATATTAATTTGAATATATTATCCTTAAATTTTTGGCGGTTATTTCTAATTGTTGCCTTTTTAAAAACTCTTGAATCCCTTTTTTCACGAATTCGTGGGCTATAACTTCATTTTTCTTCAAGTAGTTTAATGTGTTGTCTATTAAACGTATAACTCCTCCATTTTCAGAAAATACTAGTTTTGTTATTTCTAGAAAAAAAAAAAAGGAAACATTAGATGTAATGAGTAACACCAAAATGTTATATGTTATAAAATCTTTTAAAAAAATAATAATTTTATCGCGTAAATATCGGACACATTTCTCCCATATTTCACCGAAAGTATCTATAGTCATATTTTTTCACCGTACCTCAGTGAATATGTGTCCGAGAACACCACGTCGGTGAACTTTTGTTTTTCTGGATAGTTTAGAATTTATATTAAACGTTTTAACTATTATGAAGTGAAAATTGAAAAAAAAGGTAGAAATATTAATTTTAAAGGAATGTTTGCCACATCTAACACCACTGGAAATCATTATTAAGTTTTATATGATTTGGCTATACAAAAACACATGGTTTCAAGATCTGATTGATTCTATAATTTGTATATATAAAAGACTTATAACTAATAATAAGATATTGCAAAATCATCTATGAGTTATAACAACCAAACAAAATCCACACCGCAAAACCTGTTATTGACTAAATAAGCTAATAAGTAATTAATTAGTATGAATCGGTGTATCTGGATCAGAATAGTTTATTACTTGTCTTGAATCTTTGTAGATTTCACAGCTGCACTTTTTTAATTTTTACAAGATTTTCTTATGAATCTGCTGCTTGTTCCTAAAAATATTTCATTGTACCAATGTGTTAGTCTGCATATCAAAGTTTATTTTGTAATTTATACTCATATATTTTAGGAAAGAATAAATAGAGCTAAAAACAAAATCAGTGATAAGAATAACATAAGGAAAATGGAGAGAAAGACAAAATGAGAGTGACAGAGTGTGTATGTTAAACAAAAAATTTACTATATCTAATCGTAGTAGGTACCTATATGTATATGATAATATAATATTGAGAGAACATAAAAAGTTCACGTACTACCTAATATGTCTTCTTTTTTGTTTTTACTGTTCAAATATAGAAAATCTTCATTCGTTCATTCGTTCCTATGCATATAAATTATTCATGTTCAAGAATCCTGTATAAGGATTATTATGAGGACGAACAAGAAAATTTAAATGTACATATTATGTACTATATGGATATGTATATAAAAAAAAATTTATTCTCATTCATTTTGTACATCTTGGTACTTTCGTACACATTAATATGTATGTAGATCATGTATTAAAAAAAAACAAAAACATAAAACATAAAACGCAAAAAAAAAAACCAAAGTAAAAAATACATATAGAATTGAAATCAGAATATTTTCAAAAAACTAAGAAATTTTCATCCTTTTGCTTTCTATTTTAAACGAATGATAAAAAACAACTACAAAAAAATGTTATTTTTTTTTACAAAGAAATTGGCTAAGATATCAAATAAGACTGACAGATTTGAATAAAATGGAAATTGTGTCTAGAAAATAATAAAATAAAATTATCTATATATTTAAATATATTTTATATGATATCTAATATATATTGAATTGTATAGAGTTACATATATATATGAATATAATAAGCATTACATTAAACAATATATAATATATATATACTATATTTGTGGATATCATGTTACATTATACCAATTTTTTTTTCTGTACTTTTATTATAATAACAAAGAGAAATAAAATAAAAAAATAAATTGCTATGATAGGGTTGCAATAAATTTATACAATTGAATATTTTATAAAAATACATACTTTCGCATATACATACATAATATTTACAAAAAAAATATTGAGATCACTTCATTAATTGCCAAATTTTTAAAACTAAAACAAATATAAAACTTCGAGTTTTGTTGGTTTTTCTAAACCTGAATTTTATAAATGTAAATATGTATATAACTTTTGATTCAAAATTTGTTTTCAAATTCAATACATTTCCCAACATTTAGAACCTAGATAATTGCAGTTTAATAATGTTTAGAAAAAATCACAGCAAAAAAAAAATAAAATTAAAGAAAGATTAAAACTCTATGTATGTGGCACAAATCAAATACTGTATTTTAGAAAAATTGTAAATAATAAACAAATAACAAAAATTTCTTACAATTACACTGAAAACTTTGGCACTCTAACACTCAGAACTGACTTGTAGGTTTTTTCTAATTAAAATATTTCTCAATATAAAAATATTATGCTGATTAACATAATAACTGAGATAACGAAATGTTTGATGTTTCTGAAATAAATGTTGTACGCGCATAGGACTGAATAACTATATATCATACCTGGATAGCTGGTGTTTTCAGTTTTCCAAACATATGGGTTAGCCTGGGATATGGGTAACCCTTCTAGGTTAAAAATGTAGCTATAAGCAGAAAAAACAGACTTTTCCAACAACATGTGAAATATTGAGGTGGCTTTTCGATAAAATTTGAGATATTTGGTTTTTTAAGAAAGATAATTTACTTATCACCTATAATCATCAAATTAATGTTCACATATTATGTTTTAGACCGTCATCTTACTAGATAAAGAATATATGCGTATATATATCTATCAAATAGATCAACAGATATTATGGTCAAAAAAATCTTAGCAAAGATGTTTTCAAGTCGTTTTGGTTCTTAAAGGATAGGATTAAATATCTTTCGAAAGGTGCAAACACCAAATATCTTTGAAATATAGTCATTTGGTCTTGTGTATATAGTCTCTTGGTCTTGCATATTAAAGCATGTCGAAATGTATGAAAGCCAGTTTTGCTATGATGCCAATTTTAGAATTATGCAATGTGTATTCCTGAAAATATTAATATCTTTTCCGAGCTATGGGGTCGCAAACAAAAAGAGGAGGAATCCTGTTCTTTTAAGCAGAATCTGTATTTGTCTGTGTTCAATTTACTAATCTTGAACAGCTGCTTATTAAATGGACCATGACCTGAGATTTAGAATACTTTCGAACTAATTCACCAATTGTTTCCAATTATGATAACTAATTGATTTTTGATAAGTAGCTGACCTCACTACTCATCTTCAACTTTAAAAAAAACACATTTGCTTACTTGATTCTTAAATCGATTATCTGAAGCAGCCTCTTATTTCATTTAGTAAATGTTGTAAAACTGCATTTTTATTGCATTCAAATTGCTTGGCATTATCTTTTAAACGTGCCAGATTCTTTAAGATAAATTCGAAAATCATTGTACCTTCGGAAAATCTACAAAAATGTTTATTATTATAAAAAATTTAGTGCAATTGCTTATTACCTCAATTGAGATTTAAGTTTAAGCTTTCCAGGTAAAGGTTTTGAACTCAAATCGGTTTTATTCTCTTTTTTTTTACTATAGACGCAGAAAAAAGTACATGAACAGATCTAAAAAAAAAAAAATAAGCAGAAAATAACGAATAACTAAATTAAAAATACCAAGAAATTTAGCATAAAGTGTATAGACATGAAAATGACAATGACATAAAGAAATATTAAGGTTGTTAGAGAGAAAGAAAGACGGAGTGGGAAAGAAAATGAAAGAATATGAAAATTATATTTTTTTATTTATTTTTTAAGAAAAATAAAAAAAAATCTTTCTAAAATAAATAAACATTCCTTAAAGGTATAAAAATGAAGTTTTATTGACAGTTCTTTTTTTATTTTATTTATTATATCATGATTCATTTTTAATAGGATATCCTGGTATGCAATTTTTTTTTTTTATTATTTATTATTCTTATTTTTATTATATTTAATATGAGTATTAAAGAGTATAGCTTTTGTGTTTTTAATACTTATGGGAAAAATAAAATAAAATAAGAAAGAAAATATTATTATATTTTGTTGGAATTGTTGTGTCCTGGTTAAAAATCCTCTTATGTAGAATTACGTGAATAACTGCAATATAATTTAATACGGATTTCATATGAAGTATGTATGTATGAATTCTTTCAAAAAAAAAGCATAAATAAAAGAAAATGTTATATATTTCTATATAAAAATATGCATATATATATATATGTATATATTTTAGTTTCAGTAGAATTAATTTAAATTAAATTAAACAAAAAAATGAAATAAACTAACATTTGTGTATTGTTAATAATCACATAGTATACCTATGTATATATGTATATGTAAATGTAAATTTATTACAAATATAAAACTTTTTTAGTCTATGATATGTTGAAATTGCAATTTCTTATTTTTTAAAATTGTTATTTATACTGAATAGGAATTTTTTATCATTATATTTTTTTAAAGAAGAAAAGTTGGTAATTAAAATTTTATAATTTGTTTCTGGTCCAAATTCCAGGATAATGCCTATTTGAATACGCAATGTGTCTAAAAAAATAAAAATAAATGCTCCAAATTTTTAATTGACTGCAATTTAATACAGAGTAAATGATTTTTTTTTTTCTTACAGTTGCAATCTATAGAAAATTGAAAATCGATGGTGTAGTGAAAAACGATTCTAGAAAATGTAAAAATCATTAATTAAAATTTGTTATCAAAATATAATGTAAACTAGAGCCCCTAATATTATCCCTTAAATTAATTATAATTCAAGTTAAAGCCAAATTTAACGTTTTTAACAGATCAGGGATTTAAATAAACTGATATTTTTCACATGCATAATGTATGTGCTGAATAATAAAAACATATGAGTAAAAATATTTCAACTGTGTGCGCAATATTGTTTTATATACAACTTATTTATATATTAGAAGTTCATAAAAGAGAAGCGAAATAAAATGAAAAGGTGTCTACTGCGCAGTCCTTAAATGCCTGTCAATTATAATTATAGATAGTGGCTAACCTGTGCATTTGCATAGAAGTGGTTTTGTTCAGAAACGATTTTAATAAGTATTTGATTTGTGGCTTTGCGATCATTGATTCAAACATTTTCTATACTTTATGACATAATCAATATTAAAATGTCACTATAAATAATGAAAAACTACTTACGAATTTCTAATAAAAACTTAACATAAAATAAAAAATGCATCTGGAAAAATTTTTTGTACAAAACGAAGAAACTGTATTGCTAACATGTCTTGTCTCTTGCATAATATGCATTTGTTACAAAAATGGTGCAATATTATGAAATTGTTGATTTTTATTGTTTTTCATTGTTTTTTTTTTGATAATTTTTGAATAAACGCATATATGGAAAATATAAATATGTAAATATGAATATAAGAAATTTAATATTGAAAATTCAATTTTCTGTAATTTTAAAGCTAAAAGAAATGTATATTATTTCCTACAGTACTAAAATTTTTGTATTTCATTTTGAAGTTGGAATGTTTTTTTAAATGTTTTATGCCAAATCGCTACACAATGCCGTTATACTTTTTTTGTGTTTTCTATAATTAAAAGCTTTCCTATACAAAGTTAATAACAAATATGAAATCAATATATTACTCGTAAAAATGTGAAGGAGTTGTGTTGAAAAAGCAGTATTGAGTTAATAACTTCTAACCTACTTTTGAAAAAATAGCCTAATCGAGTATTTCTTTTTATAGGCATTTTCACTTTCGATCCTGTTATCTCGATATTTTTCTTGACACCACCACAAGAACTATGCTGTTTACGCACTTTACTACAACCGAGGCTGTAGGAGGATTTATCGTCATTTGATCACGATTACCTCATGGAGACCTACCCTTTGTTATCATTTTTTATAAAATGTTATCAATTTGTTGAGCCTTTGGAATTTTTTGAGACATAGTTAATTAAAACCATAAGTTCAAAGTTGACAGGCATTCCTACCCATTAGATGTTCAGATTCATCTTCTTACCGGTCGTTCCAACGACGAGATACAAACATTGCATACATGGTTATGGTAAAGACCCTTAAATTCAAAATGTGATACCAGCGGAATTGGAACCCGATCGTTTGTGTCTAAGATTAACCAGGGTCGCCACGTAAAGGTCAGAGTGTGGGTGAGGGTGCGAAATTGTATTAATATGATTATAAAATTGCCGATAAGTAAATATAATAATGATCTGAATAGTTTTGTTTGATTCGTCTTAAATGCACTTTATAATTCATTCACTATAGTAGTATCAAAACTATTGACTCTCCTAAAATCCCTCTCCTAAAAGGACCAAGTCGAAAACCCATAAAGCATTCCTTTTTTAGGAATCGAACCTGTGAATTTTCGATTGACAGACGTGCTCTATGTGCTCTACCCACCACCAGTCAGCATATGAATTGTACATATAATATTAAAAAAGTTACAAACTTGCCATTTATGAATGCCATGCTTTGTAAACTATAGACTTTTTGTACGTAATATAATGATGAATGCGTTAAATATAAAATATATATATATATATATATAGAATGTAGAAAATGAAATATGAAATTATATTTTCCAGAAATTCTCTGAAATTAAAAAAATTAAATATGAGACAATATTTTAATTCATCTAATTCAATAAAATATAATATTTATGAATTTAAAAATACATTTTAATTTAATCCATTATTTATTTCCATTACAGGTTGGTATCAATACATAATTTTAGTAAGTTGTATTTAATTTTATTTAACTTAATTAATATTTAACATTTTTGCCGCACATTTACAAATTCGAAAAATTGTGTTGAAGAAACTATATATTTCTGTATTTACATAATGTTGAACTACATGACTAAAATACTTTCAATCCACGTGTTTCAATGGTTCATAACACGAATAATAACATACAAATAAGTAATAACATACTAAGCAATTATATATTCTGTAAATTGTAAAAAAAAAGTTTTCCAATTAAAGAATTTTGCTAATGCTAACTGCAAACTATTATAATCCATAAATTCATATTGGGAAAATTTCCAATCAAATTACAAAGAAATTAACTGGTGATTTATAGGTTATTGTATTTTCGAGTTCACCTTTTTTATTTTATTTTCTACATTTTTATTAATTTACCTAATTTATTTCTTGTAAATCTGAACTCTGAAAGAAATTTGAGTTTACAAATCAAAACTAAAAAATTTTATATTCCAATTCTAAATATATTGTAAAATACAATTGTAGAATCCATTTTTAATATATTTCATGAGCAACTTACACTAAATAAATAAATTTCCTAAAATATTCATTTTCTCTAAAACTTCTATGATTTGAATAGTCTCAATTGGACACAAAATTTTGTTAGCTGAATTTTAAAACGAAATATACAACATTTTTAAAATATATTGTTTTTTCATGCTATAAAAATGTCAATTTTTAGTAAATAAATCACCAGTCAGTAATCTAATTTTATATGCTTTTACGCCCCAAATATAAAAGACAAAATCTATACAAAAACAAAAATCTCCTACATCACAAAACTCATATAAATCCTTTTTTCATTTATAGTTTTATTTTTTTATTATTTCTTCAAATATTTTCATGTCAGTCTAATAAAGGACCTTCAAAATAAAACTTGTATATTTTACTGTACAATTCATTCATTTCATTTATTCCTCGATCAAGACAAATATACTACAATGCGTCATGTTATCCATATTAGATTTTAGTCTTACATAAACATAAATAAAGGGTATGTTTAAATTATTTAAAAAAAAAAAAATAAATAAATAAAACAAAAAACTAAATTTTTAAAAAGATTTAAAGCCTACATAATAATTCCATAAAAAAAGAAAGTTTAATTTGAAATAAATTTTCTCATACCAATTTATTTTATACATACGTTGATCCTTTGGTACAAAATTCTCATCATTTTTAAAGTTTTTTTTTTATTATAAAACTTTATTGAAAATTAATATTGTAAAATAATAAATAAATTCGATAGAAACTTTAATGTAATTGAAATCGTTTTCGTATAAAATCCCCTTTTTTCAAAGGACATTGTCATTTAAAATAGGATTATTCCGCATTTAATTTATATGGAAATTAAATCAAAAATGTTAATTAAAATCTTGATAATTATTTTATTTCAAAAGTTTATTTACGATAAAAAAAAAATCATAAAAACAAATAAATAATTAAATGTTATTACACTTTGTTAGTAGTACGGATGATGATTCAAAAGTATTATTATGATTTAATTGCCATTTTTGATGGAAAATATTTTTTTGAATCATTAAATGAAATTCTGAATAAGAGGTAAGAACAAAACGATGAACAAAGAACTAACGAATAACAAAACAACATTATGATTGAATTTTTCATGAAGAAGATATTGAATTTTGATTCATGGTTTAATAAATTATAAAAAGATTTATGTTTCTATATATTTAGATTATTAATTATTAGACCCTTTAGATAAATAGGCTGATGGTAGCAATGATTTCCGCACTGGTACATTATTATCAAAGATGTGTTCAATAATACCACGAAATCTAATTTACCGCATTATGATTCTGTTAAAACATTTTGAACTTTTAATAAAACAACGGAGGTTCCTAATATTGGCAAAACGTATAAAAATCTTCTTTAAATTTGTTGTTTTGATTAATTGAGGACATTAATCCAAATCAACTTTGTTTAATCCAAATCAGCTACAAAATTCTATTTCTAAGGTTATGAATAGTTGTGGTAAGGCCAATAACACTTGTATATGTATACAAACTATAATGTCCTTTACAGCAGAGAAAAATATCAATTTCAGTAAAATTCAGGAAGTCCTGATGTATAAAAATTATTAATTAAAGAAACATTCGGTATATTTTCTGGGCAAAACTGTGAGTATGCACGTATCTATCACGTATAATTATGTTCATTTTGCTGTAATACTATTTTAAAATTATTTCAGTGTTGTATACATTTTCAAAACTGTAAATTTGATTTTGATTTCATTTATTTATTTATTGATCAGTAAACTTGCAAAAAAATCTGCGTGCCATTTTCAGGTCCTTTTCCTCTTCGAATTTTATTAAATGAAAAATTAGAAAATTATAGTAAAAAATAATAAAAAAATTGTTGAATAATAATAATAAACTAAATAACACAGTATTAAATCTATTTTCAAAGTGTAGACTGGTTACAGAATTTTTGGTTAAAAATATGAAACTAAAGTTTTCAAAGAGAAAAGTTCTGACTTATTAAAAGATCAATGCTATAATTTGTATTATATAACCATGGGTTGAACATCCATACTACTTTACACAAAGTCTTGACATAGCTACTAAGAATAAGTTAATATTTCAAAATATTTTCTATGTCAACTAATTTATATGTGGAAAACTACTTAATTTTTTAGAGTAAAATTGAATTTACAATTCATGAAAACATAGTTCTATTTAATATTAGTACCTAATAACCCAAATGTATTCGAAGTTAATTTCGAAAATAATAATAAAGATTAATATTAATTGTAAAATGTAAAATCTTGAAATTATGTTATAAATCGCATTAGTCTACAACATATTTTTTAAAAAGAAAATTTATTTCTTTGAAAAAATAATTTAAAATAACAATAAAATTAAAAAAATATATTCTTAGATTCATATTTTCGCATAAAATATATTCCAACCCATTACTCCACCAAATAAGTGATACGCATACTCTTAAAACTTTTTAATCTATTAATATTATTTGATCTTAACTTTGAATATTGATATCTTCGTCTTTTATTTACCCTATTATTACACATTTAGAATAATATATATTTTTATAGTGATCCAAAAAAGGGAACTAGTACTTTCCAATCTTTTTGCATTGTCGGATTTGGTAAATAAATGTTGTGTAGTATTTGATAATTTATGGTAAAATTCTGCTAACTTTTATTAATGATTCGAGTAATACACCTGTTGCTTCATTAAAATATTTCTATTACGCAGACGCAACTTGCCAAATTCAATTTGCAAATAATTTTGATACCAAATACATTTCAGATCAGCTATCTTCTCAAACAATATTTTACAATACTTTACTTAATAAGTAATATCGATCTAAGCGATGTTTTATACCAAAAGTTGTGTTGTGGAAATTACAGATAGATATATTTTGAAAAGTTTCAAAATTAGGAAATTGTTTTTAAGTATGCTTTAAGGATAAAACAGGTTACGGAAATTCAGTTCGAACTTCAAGAATGTCAAATCTTAGATGTGTTTCCATATTCAATGTAAAACTGACAGAAATTAGAGGAACATGATAATATTTTGGTTTTTTTTTAATTTCTTTCCGATGGCATGAGATTGCATCATCCATCGAACCATTCTTCCTATCTAATTTATTCTACCCAATCAAGCGGTACAATTAAATGTGATAAAATGTATTTTGACTGCAGTTTTAAAATTTTTATCTCTTTTGAGATTTTTAAAATATGAATTATAAAATAACTAGCTACTTATTTTAAATATGATTTTATTTTTAAAATTGTTACAGTTTAGTTCATCAGTACAGTTTTGGTTTTATTTACAAAATTTTTCTGTTTGAGAATAGAAGTTACTAATTAGACATTTCCAAGTTATATCATTTTAATATAATATTAACACTACTTTTCAGCAAGCAAAAAATTAATCTTCATAAACATTAAAATTTACAATAAAATGTATACTCTACTCTAAGAGTATTAAAATAAAAAACAAGAAGAAAGTGTTGCGTTCCAATAAACTAATTACCACAAGTAAAAAGCTAATTAAAAATAATCATAGGAAAAAAAAAATATGTAAACATCCCCAGATAATTAGCTTAAAACTTTATGAACATTCTATGTACATATTATAATTTACGAATATTATATTATATAAGACATTTTAATTATTTAAATAAAAAGATACGCATAAATTATAATCACAACAAAAATTGATACACATGATATTTATAAAATAAATAAATACATATGTATACCTACATACACAAATAATATGTGTGATTAATCTGTCATCTTTTAAAGAAAATCCTTTTTAATTAAAATATTTATTTTTCTTTTTAACAAAATGTTAAATACATATATATAGATACATATATATATATTTAAATCCTATAAAAATCTTTCCAAATATTGATTATATTCTGTTTGAAGTTATATTTATTTATTTACATTTATTTAAATTTATTTGAATGTAGTCCAATATAATAATATAAAATATTAATTCTATGTGTGTTTGTTGGTATTTACATGTTATATTTAAATTTAAAAAAAGAAGAAGAACAACAACAACAAAAGTATTTTATATGTGACTTTTGAAGATTAAATTTTAAAGGAAATTTATTGAAATATGTAACTCTAATTTAAATTTAACAACAACATCAGAATCCTATCTTTAATTAATCACGTTTTCTGAAATAAATTCTTTTTGAAATTATTTTGCGTGTGACTTATTAATTTCCATATTTTGAAAATATTATGTAAAGAAATATTTATGTTCAGTACCTAACTACATATTTACATTTAGCCTACCAATTAAAATTAATTGAGTTAATACTCAATTATTTATAATTGATAGACTATATAAATATATTTTAAATGAATATATATATATATATATATATATATATTGTTTATCCTAGATATACAGACAATTTTCTGAGAATTGAGTTGTATTTTAGACGCATCTTTTATCATTGCCATAAAACAAAACATTTGAATTGAATTATTATTCCACAATTTCCACAATTTTTATTGCTCACCCACCGATTATAATATAATATTTTACTGCGTAGACCCGAAACGTTATGTTATGGTAAATTGTTAAATATGAGCTAAAAATCAATCTTCAAAAAAATTCAATATCTGATTTAATCAGAAACTCTGTTATAATTTGAAAGTGTGCCCATTTTATTCATTTGTTCAATTGAATCCGTTGAAACTAATTTGCCTCTACAAAACTGAATTTCTCAGTGGTAATCAATCTATAAGTAATCATTGTACACATTAAAAGCAATATGAATAAAATTAGAAAAATTTTACAATCTCTTAAATAACAAATTTTAAGATATTATAATATCCTATACTGAAACATCCAGCTTATATCGAAATTGTGTAAATGCCTCCTGTTATTTAAATCAACATTACTTACTAAATACTTTTATGTCTGATTTTCTTCTCATCTTGGACAAAGATACCTTACATGATATTAAGGAGTTAAAATTGCTTTAAAAATTTATGGATAAGTTTAATCAAATGAATATCTTTTAACTAATTAAGTTATTGAAACTTATTATTAACTTATAAGATAGTTCCAGAAATTTTATTACAAATCAATCTCCATATTTTACGCTCATTCAAATAGGCTTTGTTTTAAATCCTTCGGTAAGGAAATTTTATTAACTTTTATTTATCTCTATAGTTTCATAAATATTTTGAATTAAGTGAATCTATCACACTAATCGTCATAGGTACATCATATTTTCTGCCAGAATTTTATTGATTTACCAATTATAACATCAAATTTTCTGTACCTATACTACAGATCAAATAAAGTGTGGTAAAACAAACAACTAATTTGGAAAACGCGCATAATACTATATTTTTTGTTTCAAATCAATTTGGTAGAAAAATAATTAAAAAGTAAACTAATTAAAAATATACATGCTTGTTTTATTAGTTTAATTTATAAAATGAAATATACATCATTATATTATATGACAATTAAATATGCATATATTATATTTAATTATTATAATAATAAAATTTGTAATAATTTATTATTATACTAGCAAAAAGCAACCCGAACCAGTCCAAATTTTTGAAATCGGTAACAGTCGAATTTCTGTATTTGTGAAAGAGTATCTAAGTGTAAGTTTTCATGCCTGTAACACAATTGGTTTTTGAAATATTCCTGAAACGTACGTGCTGGGAGTTGTACGGCAGCAACCCGAACCAGTCCAAATTTTCGAAATCGGTAACAGTCGAATTTCTTTATTTGTGAAAGAGTATCTAAGTGTAAGTTTTCATGCCTGTAACACAATTGGTTTTAGAAATATTCCTGAAACGTACGTGCTAGGAGTTGTACGACAGCAACCCGAACCAGTCCAAATTTTTGAAATCGGTAACAGTCGAATTTCTTTATTTGTGAAAGAGTATCTAAGTGTAAGTTTTTATGCCTATAACACAATTGGTTTTTGAAATAGTCCTGGGACGTACGTGCTAGGAGTTGTACGGCAGCAACCCGAACCAGTCCAAATTTTTGAAATCGGTAACAGTCGAATTTCTTTATTTGTGAAAGAGTATCTAAGTAAAAGTTTTCAGGCCTGTAACACAATTGATTTTTGAAATAGTCCTGGGACGTACGTGCTAGGAGTTGTACGGCAGCAACCCGAACCCGTCCAAATTTTTTAATTCGGTAACAGTCGAATTTCTTTATTTGTGAAAGAGTATCTAAGTGTAAGTTTTCATGCCTGTAACACAATTGGTTTTTGAAATAGTCCCGGGACGTACGTGCTGGGAGTTGTACGGCAGCAACCCGAACCAGTCCAAATTTTTGAAATCGGTAACAGTCGAATTTCTGTATTTGTGAAAGAGTATCTAAGTGTAAGTTTTCACGTCTGTAACACAATTGGTTTTTGAAATAGTCCTGGGACGTACGTGCTAGGAGTTGTACGGCAGCAACCCGAACCCGTCCAAATTTTTTAATTCGGTAACAGTCGAATTTCTTTATTTGTGAAAGAGTATCTAAGTGTAAGTTTTCATGCCTATAACACAATTGGTTTTTGAAATAGTCCTGGGACGTACGTGCTAGGAGTTGTACGGCAGCAACCCGAACCAGTCCAAATTTTTGAAATCGGTAACAGTCGAATTTCTTTATTTGTGAAAGAGTATCTAAGTAAAAGTTTTCAGGCCTGTAACACAATTGGTTTTTGAAATAGTCCTGGGACGTACGTGCTAGGAGTTGTACGGCAGCAACCCGAACCCGTCCAAATTTTTTAATTCGGTAACAGTCGAATTTCTTTATTTGTGAAAGAGTATCTAAGTAAAAGTTTTCAGGCCTGTAACACAATTGGTTTTTGAAATAGTCCTGGGACGTACGTGCTAGGAGTTGTACGGCAGCAACCCGAACCAGTCCAAATTTTCGAAATCGGTAACAGTCGAATTTCTTTATTTGTGAAAGAGAATCTAAATATAAATTTTCATATCTGTCACACACATGGTTTTTAAAATATTCCTGAGTCTTGGTAAGAGTTGTACGGCAGCAACCCGGACCTGTCATCTGATGGCTTTGTAAAGTTATTTGCATACCGGTACCATGAATAACTGTGCAAAATTTCAGAACTCTATCTTTAAAACTGTGGGCGTGTATAGCGAACAAACAAATAAACAAACAAACAAACAAACTTTCCCTTTTATAAGTATAGATTATATTATCAAGCAATATTTAATAATATATGTATTACATTATGCAGGGCCGGCTCAAGACTAAATGGCGCCCTAGGCAAACTTTTTAATGGGAGACGCCATAGGGATGGGAGACGCCAAATAGAGTTTAAACTTAATAAACATTTTTTTACTTACTAAATATAATATTTTATTTCAATTGTT
This sequence comes from Argyra leucocephala, assembly GCA_963942445.1. NCBI lineage: Eukaryota > Metazoa > Arthropoda > Insecta > Diptera > Dolichopodidae > Argyra > Argyra leucocephala. The sequence continues at coordinate 94,677,418 of OZ012677.1, forward strand.
CATTATAATAACTATAAAAACTGATTTATAAATTATAAAAAAAATAGAAAATATAATATATTAGAACATTTTTTCCCCGATTTTAAATCTGAAAATGTTTCGATTGATTCTTTTATACTTATTTCATTCAAAATATCTCATTTTCAATATTAATAATAGCCAGTCCATTGAGCCGATCCTCTTTCATTGTTGAACGAAGATATGTTTTTATTAATTTGACCTTGCTAAAACTTCGTTCGCATGTTGCTACTGTAGCAGGAGTTATCATTAGTATTTTCAGTGAAATATAAAGGTTTGGTAATATTATTTCCATGGATCTACTTTTTATATATTTCAAGATATTTTTAATATCTTTCTTTCCAAATCCTTCAAAATTTCTTAGTATTACTATTTAACAAATAAATTGTTGCCGTTAATATCATCTTCTAGTACAATTTGCAGATCCTTACAGCATTTCATTTTTGCCTGTAGAATAATATCAAACAAAAATCCCCAAATTTCTTCAAAATGCTTTAGTTGAGAAAATCGTTCAGTTATTGAGACTAAACATTGGTCTATAATAACATAACAATTATGAATTTTAAATTTTTGCTGCGGATTGTTTGTCGTAATTTCATCATCAGCTTCATAATCAAATTGCCTTTCCTTCTACTACTGGTTTCGGTAAAATCAGTTACTACGTCAAGCTTTTCTACAATAGCTTTAGCACTTTCGATTGGCTTTTCGAACCCAGATATTCTATATTCCTCCAAAAAATTATATTAGATATTCTATATTCAGATAAAATACTTAGACATCTAGGATCTAGTTTTAAAATAAGGGTAAAAATTCAAATTTGCAAAAGCTTTCTTTTTGAATTGATATTTGCATACTATGATCAGAAATGTAAAATTCCAAACTTCAAAAGACTGTTATTTTATTTAACTGTATTGTTAACTATAGTTAGTGTGATAAAGTTGTGAATTGTGATTTCTTATAAAATAATTCTCTAATATTAAATTTAACTAACACAGAAGTAAAAATAAATTTTCAATAATATTTTCATAATTTTCGATATGTTGGTTGCTTGGTTGGCATATTTAAGAAATTTCAGCGCCATATTTTAATGCAGTAATTTTGATGCCCCAGGCAATTAGTGTTTAGCTCACCTGTATCTTGAGCCGGGCCTGACATTATGTAATAATTAAATACAGATAGTAAATTTACACGAGCATTAAGTTAATAATATAAAAAATATAATTTTTGTATGACATTTTCATTTAGTTTCAAATTTCCCTAAATTTTGGATACAGTGGAATTTTTATATTAGAATAACTAAATAAACCGTTCGGGTTATTTATATTGAAGTTTTCACAGAATAAAAAATATTGTTGACATTTTTTTCACCCGGATATCTATATTTCCTAATAATAATTTCACATGCTTAACTAGTTTAGGAGATATTTACATTTCACTGTACGTTTTAATAAACTGTTAAGCCCTTAGTAACAAATATCCCTACTAGGAATACTTCAGAACTTCATTACAGATAACAAAATTTATTTGCGTTAATTTAAATAAAATCAGATATTAAAGTTTTTATAAATTTTAAAATAATTTATAGAATAGAATGTAGGCTCTAGGTGAAACGTTATTAAATTAAATAAATATTAAAACACTAGGTATGTTTCACAATTTTAATAAATATCTTTATTAGACTGAAGAGTTTTTTGATAATGATGTAATAACCGAATTCGATTAAGATATTTAATAAAATTTTTATAAATTTCCATAAGACCCGACCTACGGACCATTTCATTATTCATAAAATAATTAAATTCTACAAATAATATAAAAGAAAATGTTAAAAAGAGAAAAAAATTTTAAAAAATGGTCTCTAATAATTATTTTCCAAATTTTTCATATAAAAATTAAGAATAACAATTACTAATCAATTTCTACTTTTGAATTACATATGCAAATATAAAGTTATCAGCAATTTTAATACTCTAATTCTGAAGTTTAATTAAAAGCACACCTATACCTCTAAATTTTCATATTAATAGTTCGAGACACCTAATTTCATATAAAACACATCACAGATATTGACTTCAACAAACAAGAACTAAATTACCCTTTGGATTTTGATGGAACAACTATTTAGTGTATTAATGGGTAGAAGTCTGTCTTCAAAATTATGTTAAACATGTTCAAGTAATTATTATTCTAATTTGCATAACTTCCAAGAACGTTGCCATGCTGTTGCTCTTCTAAATGACCCGGAGCCCGTAATCAGCTTATAAATTAAACTTTATTAATCACCAAATATAAAAAAAATAAAAATAAAAAATTAAGAAATGTGTTTTTCTTTTTAATAATAATTTTATTCTTTAACATATAATATACCTATGTACACTATATATACATACTTCATTTCAAATATTTTAATAATATTGTATTTTACGATTTTTCTTCTTTTTTTTAATTAATATTGCACTGCATTTTTTTTCTATACTCTATAAATACATAATATGTAATATTAGTATGTATAAAATTGTAAATTTATAATAAAATAAAGTAGAGATCTGGGATTTGATTTATATGAAAATAGACATTTGGTACTATTTATTGAAAACTTCAAATTAGATTTGTTAAATTTATTTTTATTTCAATTTCTATTCCAATTCAATTTTCTACTTTAATATAATATTTCAGTAGCGTAGATGTAAGTACATCTTAACTCTGTATATTAATGTAATAAAACTCAAATGTAAATGTAAAAATTAAATTGAATAAAATTGAAATTGAAATTGAAAATTCAATTTTCTTTCACGATTTAAACCCTTCCAATATTTGTTCAATATCTATACAGCTTTTATTCGATTTAAGATGGAGTGTAATTTTTAAATATGTGTTGCCGCACTTCAAATTTCACTACGTTACCTAGATAAAATGAAAAATTCTACCCTACACCTAATTTCCGACGCCACCACCGTCCAGGTAATTTTTGCTCCTCTTAACACATGTTAAAATGGTGAAGCTCTCTCTCTCTCTGTTTTTTATAGATATCTTGTTGAAAAGACACTCGTTCTATTGAACTAAAACATCAATGCTCATTTCTACACCGTTGAAATGTCCAGGTGGTCCAAAACTTGTTTCGAAAATTCACTTATTTGAAAGAATGCTAAAATGTAAAACTTGCTTTTATTTTATGTGTTTCCCTCAGATAGAAATTCTTCAATTTACAATTTACATCATTTCAAATCGTACATTCGTTTCTCACAAAGACTTTAGTAGTATTGTGTAGAAAAAAAAATTACTAATAACTGTTATGGATTACTTGAAAAAACAATAAAAAAAAATTTCACTTATCAATTAATAAAACTGATTCTAAATTCAAAATAACCTTAGCTGATTTTTATAGCTATATCAATCCAAGTTGGTGACAGCAGTTTCCTACCAGGAACTTTATCTAAATACCAAATCGTTTTAATACAGTTCTTGAAAAAAACCGAATCTACCAAAAAATAATTATCGTTTTCAGCATAGTTAACATTGTTTTTATTATGTACACAGTATTGTTTACAATGTCTAGTTCAAAGTTTAAGCAATTAAATATTACACGTAAAGGAAAAAACAAGACTGTTTCCAATCACAGGAATTCAAACTACCTTAATTTTCCAGCCATACTATTAACCGCAATTGTTACTTTTTTAAAATACGAGAACAAGTCGCGCAATGATAGTCTGATTTAAATCATTTTGGTTTCGAAAAATGATTTTTAGAGTAAGTGATTTTAGTTATTAATATCGATATCGATGTATTTTATTGTGTCTGATACATTCAAATAAATTTATACAACATGTATTAATTAAATGTATCCATACATTATCGCTTTTGATTATTATCATATAGATTTATAAACACTATAGTAGTATTGTAGCAAAACAAATAAAAATGTTTGGATGAACGTATATTGTACCTATAGCTACCTGATTCTGAATTATTTTGATTTTATTTGCAGTTATTTCAATGATGTAAGAATTTTTTAGTATAGTACTTTGATATGGCAAAGTAGGATAGAAATTAGTATATGGGTTATTGAAATTTATTTGAAATTAAAAATATTAAAATACAAAGTCACTTGCAATCACTGCAATTTTTGATATTGAGTTATAGTAATTAAGCACGCTGTGATTAATACATTTAAAAGGACTGGTGTGTTGCGTGAAAAACCACTATGATTCAAAATTCAAATATTAAATTGTTATTTTAAATAACTCGTTTTCTTATTTGATTTTAAATTCTCATTTTCTGGTGTTTATATCCCAATTACATACAATTTATCAAAATATCCGTGTTTAAATTACAATTTGTTTATTTACTGTTTTTCCCTTCAAACAAATCCACACTTATATACTTACAGAAACATACCATTAAATTTTTATTTAATATGTGCTATAATCCCTGATCTTTTATTTTAGTTTTTTTATTTTGTTTTTTTTTCTTTTATTCTTTTGAAAATATTACTAAAATTTCAATTAAATTAAAAATGACAATGTTTTTTATTTTCCCTTTTTTTTCGTTTATTTTATATTTGATTTTTGCCAATAAAAAATGAAAATTATTGTGTACTCTTAAATCGTTTGAATTAAGTAAATGTACGAATTTCATGTTAGCATACTTTACATATACAAATGTTTCAAAATATTAGTTAAACAACAACACAAATATACAATACAAGTAATCATTATTTGCCCAACACCACCCAATATCACATCTCAAACTCAAATACCTGTTCGACCTCATTTTATTTTCCATTCTTTTTTTTCAATTTTTATTTGGTAATTTTCATGTTCATTTTTTTTAACGTCGTCGTTCGTATCATATACGATTTAAATATGTGTATATATGTATGTACCTATGTTTAAGAAAATTATCATGTAAAAAATGCAATAAAAATGATATTGGAATACATAACAAAGGTACACGTTTTACTGAAATAATTTAATTCAAAATTGGTGTAGTAATGGAGGGGTGTGTAAAGTTGTTTTTATAATAAACTTTTTTTTACCGTTTATATTTTTCGGAAATTTCACTCACAATATCTCGCTTTTTAAATTGCGGTTTTTTCTATATTTACGATCAATATTGCGTACCATATCTGCTGAATTTATTTTCTATTTGAATTTTGTTAATTTTATATTTGACTCCACTTTTATGATTTTAGGTATAGTTTGGGTTTTGGGAAATTTGACTAATTCAGGAATGTATTTTGCGCACTATTCAAATACTAGGAAGTTATGTAAAGACATAGTTAACAGTGAACTGACATAGAAACAACCGGTATACGTGTATGTACTTGTGTCATCATATATGAGAAAATATTTTTGGCAAGTTCGGGTAAGGCGAAAATGATTCGGAGGAAAGTCGAATGGTAGAGAATCATTAGTAGGTAAGTTGGAGACAAAGTTCAAGAAGTTATTTCTGAAAAGTTGTGAATTGTGAAATGGAGAGCATTTCTATACTTCTATCTCATATAAAGCACGAGATGGAAGCATATTCCACGTTTTAGCAGTTCTTGCAACAAATGAATTTCCGAAACTAGTTTTTGTATTCTAGCTGGGTCTTTCAACAATGTCGGAATGATACCTTGAAGCCCCTAATGAAATTGCTTGAATGAAGGCATTATTGACTTTAGTTGAATGGAACAAATGTGATTTTCAATGTGGGTACCTGTAACAGAGAGAGTTTAAATTAAATTAAACAGCAAGAATTCATTAGTAATGACTAAATGAACTTATGTAATTTGCTATGTCCCATTGATAATATCAATAAATATATCAACTCAACAGGCTCGTCCTAGTCCTTTCTTTCGTAATATGGTAAAATTCTACTGCATATCACAAAATTTTCAATTTGCTACCCTGAAAATTTTTAGTATTTTATAATATATTTTAAAACATTGAAGATGGTTAAACAGTGTAAATAGCAAATTCTTACTTGTTTAAGACACTTGAAATAGACTTTATAAAAACTTGAATTCGTAAGGATTATATCCTTATATACCAAAAAATATATATATAATCTCAAATAGATTTCTTGAATTGTTCGTAAATTCATTAATTTAAGCCTGGAAAATTAATTTTTTAATTAATTTTGTAAATTAAATTTAACTGCGTAAATCAAATACAGCTTAATTTTATTTTGATGATTATCAAATTGTTAAATACTTTTAAAACATCTATAATATTCGACCCACGACTTTCGAGTTCGTCAGTCAAATAAAATAGTATAGGTATATCAAATACTCAAATAAAGTTAATACCTCCAAAACCAATTACCGAAATATTACTTTACAAATCTATTATGTGAATTTAGATACTTATTTATAGTTATTTGAATTTTTTTATTTTTCTTCGTTATATTATCCTAGTGTCCTAACTTATCTATATATTTTACATATTTTAATATTCCATCTCTTAAAATAAAATGACGAAACATATGTTATGAGACTACATATCAGCACTGTTTCTATTTCATTCTTTCATTTCATTCTTTTTCACTTCTACTTTCAGTGTCTCGATTCTTTTTCCATATGCATATAGACTTGAATATAAAAAAATAAAAAAAAATAAAACAAAAACAATAGAGCATAAAAAAGATGAGAAAATTTTTTTTGCCAAAAATATTTTCTCATGTATGATTTTATACATAAGTAAGTACATACATTTATACAGGTTGTTTCTGCATCAGTTCATTGTTATATGCCATTGCTTAACTGGCAGGTAAAATTATACATAGGTTCAACTTCGAAAGGTCAAGATATTTTGGTTTAAGCCTTCACTAAGAGTTTTAGTTTTATATAGTTCATATAGGTTCGATTTCAATTTGTGTTTTTCTCATATGGACCAAAATTATTAAAAGAGCCTTTATTAATCGTTCAATTTTCCGACAGAGAACGAAATTAAGGACTGTGTCGACTTTAACACAGTAAAAATTAAACTCTATTACTTCAGACAAAATTAAAAATTGAGAGATAAAAGATTTTCTAACCGTTGTTTGAATTCTAACCATTGTTTATTTTTCTTAATATGTTTTTTCTATCTCAGCTTTGCAATGTATTTTGTACATCAATGTATTTTGCAGAATTTTCATATGGTACAACGGCATGCAAAAATTTTCATAGGAAATTGTTTATTGTGACTGGAATGAGCGAATTTATATTTTATTTGTAAAATTAACATATTGTGTGGATTTTGACTCGTTTAGTTTAATTCTCCACCTTTCGCACCACACGAAAATTTTGTTGTTTGTTTACTTCAGTTTTGTTGCTTAGTTTATATGATTATCACTGCAGTATCATCTGCGAAAGTTGCCAACATTGCATCTAGCTCTGGGATATCATTGGTATAGAATATATACAGGATGGGGCTCAGTATAGTCCTTTGGAGTACCTCGGTATGTATATTGTTTCGCATAGAGTATATTTCCGCTTGTACTAAATTTTGAATAAGTCTCAATTGAAACTCTCAATTTTTTATTTTCATAAAAAATTAACTATAACTCTCCTTTAAAACGACGTTATGTTCTAAGGAATAAAAAATAATTGAAGGACAACAAAAATTATAAAATTATTGTAGCCCCAATAGCGTAGACATTTAGATTATAGATTGGTCTTACAAATATTTTGTATACTAATCAAACTCAAAGTGATTTGTAGCCGTGAATTTACATAGGAACCACCCTGTTTAATATATTACATATAGACACATGTGTATATGAGTTTTAGAAAACGTTAAAAAAAAAATGAAAATCCCTTTAAGGATTATATAATTTTTTTGGGAAATCGAAAAAAAAATATAAAATTAATAAATGAATGAACCTAACGAATGAGTATTGTAGTTATAAAATTTATAAATATGTATGTTGTATATATACCTATCTATATGCGACTATGTGTGTATATTTAGTGTGATGTATAAAATTCGAATATTGGAATGAAAGGAGCTGAAAAAAAAAAATAAAAAGCAAGAAAAAAAAATGAAAGAGCAAGAGGCAATAATATTTCAAATTCCTTTCATACATATGTGTTTATAATAGGCTATATAGAAAATTTAGGAGATAGAGTTCAAAGGATATATGAATTTATGAAAAATGTATTATGCATGAGTTTTTTAAGCGAAAAAGATTGAAATTGATGTACCCTCCAATAAAAAGAGAATCCTAAGTACATATTTTTATTCTACTCATTCCTATACTACTCGTATTGGAATTAAATTTTGTTTTTATCCTTCTTATATTCATTCCTCTTATTACATATTCCTATTTAATGCCTACAAATTTTACTATGCCTTTTATTTATTTTATTGTATGCTCCTTTTTTGTATTTCTATTTTTTTTTTTCTATTGGGTTATGGAAAAAAAATTTACAAATCTGTCTACGATGAGTTAATACGGGTATACGGTATACCGAAAGAATTTCTTCTTCTTAATTTTCCTTTTTGTTTCTATTTTATTTTTGTTTTTTCCTTTTTAATTTATCTATGTATATTGATACAATTTGTGTGTTTATTTATATGTGTGTGATAATCCAGTTAAAGTGTTTACTTGTTAGTTTATGAAACAAATAAAAATATAAAAAAAAAAACAAATCCTTTGAGAATTTTATCTCTGCACCATTTTTCTTATCATAAACTGATGAGAAATACATATTTTACTTAGTTGAACTAGTAAACGTTAGGTATATGTGGGTAGGAATATCAGTGAGTTTGACAGAGAAATTATAGTTGAATTCATTTTAAGGTCTATAAGATTTGATGTAAGTGATTTAATTGGAATTTAATATTGGTATCAAGATTTATTTTTTGATTCTAAGAATAAAGTTTACTAAGCGCTACAGGTCTTACAGATGCACCAGACCAAATAATATAACAATTATCATTCAATTCAATAATATTGATTGATGTCATTTTCAAATGATTCTCAAATGATTTTTAACAAATTTTAATGATTTTTGTTTTTCCAAATATTCGTTTGTACAATTAGAACTTTGCGGAGCATTCGTATGTATCATATTTACTATTTTAGAGTTACTCAAATAAAGCAGATGTTGATTAAATGCTGATTAAGTTATAATTTAAATATAATTTAAATGACACAATTTATTGTTGTAAGCTCAAAATTAAAACAACATTATTAAACGCTGTAGAGCTTACAATATTAACAATTAACATTTTCAATCTTAACACACAGCCAATGAACTAATAAAAAACCCCATATGAATTAAGTACAATAACACGTACCTTCTGGTGAACAATGTGATCTTGTTATTTCTATAATTTGCCTTAAAATTATTAATTTTTCTAAAAACTGGTAAAAAATCACATAATCTTAAAATGAGAAATAAAATGCCTAGACATGCTAGAGTTGGAATTTTTAATTAAAAACGTCATAGCTGGTAATTCAGTTTATAACGCAACCAAAGAATGATAATTTTTTTTATATCAAAGCCAAATATCAGTTTAAAGATACATTGTGTAATCGGAATTAGAATGAGTTATTTCTTTATAAAGCAGGTGAATCTCAACCAAATCCATCCTATCAATATTATTATATTCCTGTTTTAAATGGATTGACGTTTAATGCTGAACGGATTAAGTTACGTTTTATATAATTTTAAAAATAATTTTATTGAGAATTTTGATTATTTAAATTGTATTTAGTTTAAATATGATTTATTGTTTTTTTTTTACTATTCTTGTTCTTGTTTTGATTTTTTATTCCATAAATACTTAAGTTTCAAAAGCTAATTAAATTTAACATTCAAATTCAAATTATGGAAAAGAATGCAAATCTAAAACAAAGAATAAAATCGAAAAAACGAAGTCCTAAAGAGCTGAATTAGATTAAAATAAGATAATACAAAAATAAAAAATATCTAAGAACCAGCCTATTTAAGTTTACCTGTTTAAGTTTATTAGTGAGCTTATTGGTATCATATTTGGCAATTTTTAAAAGGACTCTAAAATGAATATCCATTATCACATAAATAACACCCATTTTATAAATCAACTACATAATACCTATAGTAAAAAAATTCTCTGCATGACTACAAAAACATCAAACTATAAAAGTACAAATATTTATTGATGGATGTTGCATGATAGAAAAGGGAATTTAATTGAAAAGAAATGAAAATTATTCTTGACATTACATTATTAATCATCATAAAATCAAAAAAAAAAAAAAACAAACCAAAAAGAGAAAATATAAACATTTATAATAAAAATACAGAGTGAGTGTCTTGTTAAAAAGCTTATTAAATATATTTTTTTGAAGAATTACAGGAGAGTTTAATTATACTAACAATTTTATAAAACAAAAATATACTTACTTACTTACTTACTTATATATTTGCTGAGCGCTACAGAACTTGAAGGTCCTGGGCCTGACGCAAAATTGTCCTCCACTGATTTCGGTCACGAGCGGAATCTCTCCAGTTGGTGATTTGAAGTTTTTTCATATCTGCCGATACTTCATCTCTCCAATGAAGGTGTGGCCTCCCTCGACGACGCTTTCCCTGGGGCTTGCATTCGAAGAGTTTCCTAGTCGAAGCATATTGATCCATACGCTCTACATGGCCTAGCCAATGAAGCCGTCTTATTCTGACTTTTTTTTTAGCTAGGTCCATGTCGTTGAATAGCTGGTATAGTTTGGCATTGTATCTTCTTCTCCAAAACCCTTCGTCAGACACAGGACCATAAATGCGACGAAGAATTTTTCTCTCAAAGATACCAATTGCATGCTTGCTTCCTTTTGGTAATGTCCACGATTTAGAACCATAAAGCAGCACCGGAAGAATGAGCGTTTTGTATAATTGTGCCCTGGTATTTTGGTATAGGAGCTTCGAACCCAGATGTTTGGACAAACCGAAGTAGCAAGAAGTAGCAAGATTGGACAAACCGAAGTAGCAACGGTTTGCAAGGGTAATTCTTCGCTTTACTTCAACATCGATGTTATTGGTGGAATTGATGTTGGTTCCAAGGTAGATAAACTTCTGAACTACCTCAAAATTATATGAGTCGACAGTGAGGTATGTGTTCTATATGATGTTGTGAGGACATTTTATTTGTCTACAGCATATATTTTGTTTTATTCTCATTCATGAGAAGACCCGCTTTACCTGCTTCCTTTGCTTATCTTCAGTCTGTGTAAAGACTTTAAAACAAAAATATAATCCGTAAATAATTCTAACTCTAGGATTAATATTTTATAAACGTTTATGGATCGAATACTTCAAGTAATATGCTCTGATTTTTATAGCAAAATATTTTGGAAATTTACTATCAGGAATATACCACTACTAAACACCTCAAAAGACCAAATCTAATAATGACGAAAAGAAATTTCACTTCAACAACACAGTCAGTTTTTCATACAGTCATTTTACTAAGAATAATATTATTAATGTTTATATTGTTGAACCGTAGTAATAGTTCAGTAATTGATATGAATTGAATTGATAAAAAAAATTCTCTAATTAGGCCTGTACATCACATATAATTCCAAATTATACAAAATGATACATTTACTTCAGAATATCTAAATTACATAAAATAAAAAAACATTCAAACATCATTCAGTTTAGCTTAAGAATGCATATTAGTTCTTAGTATTAAGCTAAGTTCAAAATTAAGTCATTAAATTATTGAAATAATTTAAACTTAAACTCTATAATCTAAAATACATCTCTTCTACTAAACTATAGATGACGAGTGACATTAAGTAGAATAGTGACAACTTTGTGAAAATAATGATGATAGGAAACTGAAACAATCAGTATCACAATATCTAAGCTATATCCAAGCACTATACAGACTAACAATCTAAGAATCACAATATCTTAGTTATACCGAAGCCCCTTATACTATCAAGTAGAATGAAAAATTATTGAACAAAAAAACTTATCTCTAGTGGTATAGTGAAAGAAATTTAAATCAACAAACATCTATCAAATATTCATCATACCGAAACCATTTCCCATCATTATTTATGTAAGTGAATTGAAATCAAATTTAATTGTTCAAGTAATAAGTTTTTAGAGATACACATATATATAGGTATTAGTATTATAATTTGAAATAATTAAACTAATTGAATTAATAGTTGAATAAAGCTATTAAATTACGGATAATAAGGTATAAAATAAAAAAATAATAACCACTCGGACATTGCAAACAGATCTAATAAGCTTGACTTCTTCTATATACCCTTTATTATAAAGTAAAAAATTTATCATATAACTAAGCACCCTGTAATTTATTATGAACAATATATTTAGAATCACGTTCATTATAATTTGACAGGGATATTAACAATATTATAATAATCATATATAATAGTAGATTCGATAAAATTTAATTAATTCCAATAAATTATAATACTTTAATGAATGCCATGAATAAATTCATCAAATTTTCACACCACATTATTGTACAATACGATATTGTATAATTTCTTTTTAATAAACCACAGCCAAACAACATCTGTTAAAGACAGGAAAATCATTCAACTACTTATATATATATATATATATACATATATAAAGATACTTATATATATATATTTAATAGGAATTTGATTTGTAATACCTACAATCATTATTCATAGAATTATCATTCTTTGTATTACATTTATAATAATTGCAAATTTGACATCTTCATAAAAAGATTCATTAAATATGTCTGTATCTATTTTTTTTTTTTTGGATTTTTCTAAGAAGTCAATTAAGTATTTACTTTATTTGCTTTATTTTACATGTAATCAATCGAAAAAAGGATATAATTTAGTAAAAGGATTTTTCTTCTTCTTTGTATAAGTTGAAAATATTTCTAGAGAAATTCGGTAAATATTTTCTGATAATAATTGATTTAAGAAGAACTCCCGCAGGATGTTATCATTCAAATTTATAAACTATATCCGAAAATTAAATATTATTAATTTATTTATTTATTTATTGATCAGCGGACTTGCAAATAAATCTACAGACCAACTTCCAATATAATTAATGTTGAAAAAATCTTGATGGAATATAAGTTGATCTGAAATGCTTTAGTCTTCTAATTTTAATGTTATATTGTTGTTTAACCCACTAGATTTGTATAAATTCACAGTTTAACGTTTCCAACTTTGCACCTTTGTGCCTCTGCATTTTCTCTTAGTCTTTTGCTTGAAAGTTTTCTATAAAATTTATGTTAGCAGTGTTAATAGGGACGAAAAGTTCAATTCAATGAATATATATAAGATATGGTATATGTAAGATATATATAATATATAAGATATGGTTTGTGATATATTTACAAACAGTTATTTTAGTGTCATATACATATATAACTTTTGCAAAACGAAAATCAGTTATAAAATATAAATTATTGATTTGACTAATTAAGAATTTGACTATATTTATTTAAAACTAAAAACTGCAAACTCCAGTTTTTTATATAAAGCAAGCAATTTAATTTAATTTGAAATATTTTTTGTGTTTTGAAATTGTTATGAAATTTTTTTATTGATTAATTAAAATTATATCAAGTAAATTGCAAATAATAAAAATGGTCACTCCAATTGCTCTGAAAGGACAGTTAACTCAAAGTTGTGCATTTTTGATGTAAAAACTTATGTGACTCATTGTTTGTTTGTTTGCAGAGGATAATTTATTTAAGCTCGATACTAGAGTCATTCCACTGCTTGGTTAAGAAATCAATTAGATCTCTTATTTTACATCCCGACAGATTTTCTACACTGTTTAGAATGTCCTATCTTCTCTTTCATCCGCAGTTTTACTAGTTAATGTAAGCGGTCATACCTTTAGAATACTATTTTTTATGAATTTACATCGTAGATACTAGATTTCGGAGTATAGATGAAAAAGAAAAATTGGCAATAAATAAAATTGCCATTTCTCTTCTTTTCATTTGAATATCTTTTGTTATGACTTCTCCTGATTTTTTTTTTTTTTTTAATACAAGTTTTGGATATATTGAATTTGTTTTTGATTTTATTAAATTTTTAACATTTAACTCAAGATTTCTATAAATTTATTATTTTGAACACAGTCAAATGTCTTCTCATAGTATATAACAAAAATTGTGTTCGTTTGTTTGTTTACTTAACCACAACTGGCATGTGTATTATGTATACAATACTCACGTATAAGTCTTACATGCATAATTAAAATATAAATTATATATATATATATTATATATAAGTATATAATTAAAAAATAAAAAATATATACGCTGAAATTAGGGCAATATAAAGAAAAGAAAAATATATATATATATTTTTTTTGTACATTTTCTGTTCTGGAATTTTTTTCAGCCATTTGGTAGTCATTCAATTAAAATTAATAATTTACCCAATTTAAAATGTTCCTCATATTTTGTTATAAACCACTTGAATTTCATTTTTAAATTTAAAAAAATTTACTAGAAAAAAGAGAACCTAAATTTTTAAAGTAATGCGCATATTTAATTAAAAAAAAAAAAACAGAATGTGAATATCTTTTTAATACCATAACACAATTAAATATAAATTAATAATTATGTTGATTATATTAATAACATTATGCCAATTCTAATCTAAATAATAACATTTTTGTTTTTCTCTTTATTTAATAATAGTAATAATAGCAAATATTAGTTATATATATTAAAATATTTACAATAATAATTTTAAATTTATGAATATAATTAAAATTAAGTAGATTTGGGAATTTAAAATTCAATTTAAATAAATACTTTACTGCAGGCGTTATAATTATAATATACTACTCTAATAATATTTCAATATATAATGCTATGGTCTAGAAATAATACATTGTATTATATTCCAACTATACAAATATTATATTGTATAAATCTATTATAGAAAAATTAAAAATTATATTGAAAAAAAAAATAATATTAAATAGCCATTTTTGAATTAAGAACTTGATTATTGTAATGGGACTTAGTAAATAGTTTATTATTTTATTTTTGTTGTTGTTTATTTTTCTTTTTGTTGGTTTTATTGTCAATAGTGTAATCCTTTAGGCTTTAAAATTTCAAATAATTTTAGGTTATAACGTGTTAAGCATGTTAAAATTGAAATTTAAATTTTTTTTTTTATTCAAAAAATATAATTAAAAAATTTAAAGCTAATGTATAAGCACGTAATTATTTATAATTTATAGAGCAAAATAAATCTTAATTTTTAAAATATTGATATTTTTGTATAAACGATTTGCTTTCTGATGACTCAATCGCTTAAAGATAAAAATTTAAAGAATTCCATTTCCATAAGATTTAATTTTTAAATTTATTTTCCAAATTTATGATTTCTATTTAAATCGTTATTTTGATTTTGATTTTGATTTACTATACATGGCCCATAGACTCATTAAAGATTAATGATTTTAATAAGAAATTCGCCTTATTATTTACTCTTAATGAATCCTATATTGTTTAATGTATACTAAGTTATATATACAATTTATTATGATTTAATTACATGTGAAACGGAACTTATATTTTAATTACCATCCAAATTTATTAGGTAATTATTTAACTGTAATAATTAATATATTAGGTACTTAGTTATGCATTATTTATTAAAATCCTATTTTATTATGATGATAGATTGATCAAAATAAAAGTAATTAGAATGACACTTTTCAATCATTAGAACCAAATGGTTCCTTGTAACTTGTTATTAATTCAGTAAATTTTGCAGTAATTGTGATTATGCCATACCAATATGATAATTTAAATTTGGGAAAATTTATTTTCAAATCATTTTAAATTAAATTTAAAATTAAATTTTTAAGAAAATTACATTTTTACTAAGCTTTATAATATGTTTACCTCACTCACATAACAAATACTACACAATAAATTTCAAAATATGCTTTAATTAATATTTTGAATTTTTTTTGCAAATTGTAATATTTTTCACCATAAAAAAATAATTTTCCAACATTCATAACAAACAATATTTATACCATAATTTTACATCACTATTTTGTATTTAACAAGCCTTTGACAATAATGTCAAGGTAACTATATAGTACATATCTGCTTCTATTTCTTATTAAAACTATTTGTGGAACTTTAGAACCTCTTGCATGGCTTGGACATACCATAAATCATTCTCTATCATACGGGTAGTTTTTGATTAAAAATTCTACATTTTTACATTTGCGAAATTGAGGTTGAGCCTTAAAATTGTGTACTATACGATTAAATGCAATTGATGATTGCTTAGTTTATTAGGTTGTTGTTTGTTATACCTAAAGTTCTAAAAAGTGGTCTTGAATAAAACTGAAATCGTATATGTTAACTGTGAACCAGACAATAGACATTTTCATATATGCAATACTGCGAAACCATAAATAATGCTAACGCAATTAGTTTTCGACAGTTGTTTCAAAACTGCTGCTATTCTTCATTTGCATAATTGTGTTTATGAACAGAAAATATGGCGGCAAGAAAAAAAGTTTTATTAAGTATTATTTTAAGTCAATAAATGGAAAGTGTGAATGAAAAAAAACTAAAAAGTAAATTTAAAAAAAACTTAGTTTGAAATTAAAAAAAATGATTTTATTATGTAAAAATGCAAGACGAATTCCCAAAAATTTAAGTTACCTGAAAACTATTTACGATATGCCAACCGATGTATTTGAAAATCAGTTTCGAATGGATCGAAAAGTATTTCAGGTAATTCCAGTAAATATTAAAACTTTATTACTATTGTAAACAATTGTATACATTTACAGTTTCTTCATAAAGAAGTTAATATTTTTGGGAAACAGAAAAACCAACCAGGTAGACCAACCGCTAGCTTAGATCTAGCTTTGTATGTAACTATTTGGATGTTGTGTAATCAAACAACGTATAGAGATGTATGAGATAGATTTAATTTAGCGATTGGTTTAGTACATAAAATCGTTCTCAAAACTTGTAAAATTATCAGCAAATTGAAAACAAAATGTGTCAAATTTCCAAATGAAAACGGACTTCAAATAATCAAACATTGATTTGATAAGCTAAGAGGGTCTAACAGTTTTCCAAATGTTGTCGGTTGTGTTGACGGAACACACATCAGCCAAATGAAGATGCCCGTAGCTATTATAATCGAAAATCAAATTATTCATTAATGCCTGTAGCATTACATTATACATTAACAAAATTAATCACCTAAATAAATTTATCTTAACACGACAAAAATTTTGGGTAGTATGTGATCATCAATTAAGAGTTTTAGATGCCTTTTTTGGTTGGCCTGGCAGTTCGCATGACGCATGTGTTTTCCGTAACAGTACTCTGGGTTCAAAATTAATAGATGAAACCCTAAATATACCGCCAGATTTACACATACTAGGAGATTTTGCTTATCCTCTTCATACAAATTTAATAGTGCCATATAAAGATAATGGTTATTTATCAGAAAGCCAAAAACGATTCAACTATATACATAGCTCAACACGAGTATGTGTGGAGAACCCAATTGGACTATTGAAAAATAAATTTCAAAATAAATTGAAATTTTAAACCTGAAATTTTTGAATATGAAGAAACTGAGTAACATCAAATATTTTTCTTAACATTTTTCATTTTCTTTCTTAACATTTCGTTCAACTTCTGATTCTATTTCTTCTTCCCCTATCTCTATTGCAACTTCATCCTCCATTGTGGAAATAAGTAAGTCTTACGGTGGATGCGCCGAATGCTTTGTTCCAAACATTTCATCGAAATTTTCATAAAATTCCCATTTAACACTATCACGTCCACTTTTCTTTGATCTATCTTTAGCTCTTTTATAAGTTTGATATAAGTTATGAAATTTTCGAATTACTTCATCCTTATTATAAGGGAATTCTGGACATTCTTCTTTTATATTCATTAACACTTGCCTCCAAATTACTTCACTTTTCTTTCTTTTATTCAAATCTTTATCTTTTTTCTTTCTTTTATTCATTTTGCATTTGTGTCCGTTTGGTAATTAATAATTTGGTTTGCCTCCTCGTCCATATATTTTTTTTTTTCTTTTGATGTTTCTAATTCTAAAATTTCACTAAAAACAAATTTATATTTTACAAATGTTCTATTATTAAAAACAAAATTCTCTTACCTCATTTCATTATCAGATGACATGTTGAGAATAAATAAAAAACATAAATGACATAACGCAGTTCAAATAAGCTTACAGCGCTGTCAATGATAATTTGGCTATTTTTTAGTTGTGCTATAAATGTTTATGAACAGGATTAATATAGCGCAGTTTCTGCTATATATCGCGATATTTTGCATTTATGAAAATGCTTAATATTTTAAATTTAAATTTCCTTAAAAACACTTAGTTGTACAAAATTTTGACATTAACTGATTCTTCGATTTTAATTGCAAAATATTTATAATTAAAACAAATTCGGTTATACTTTCTTGTAGGAGTTGTAATACAGATAAATCGGTACACTGAACTTAAATATATAAAATTGATGTTCAATCCATTCAATATCGAAAATTGGCGGAAATATATGAAAATAACCACCTATACTTGTAAGTAACTACATTATATAAAAAGTTATTCTAAAATTATAATGAATATTATCAATGTATTGAGACTTTTTTCAATAGATTTTCATTAGAATAATAATAGACGTACAGTATTTTCTGATATGTTGCTGAAATATTTATTTCATTGAAATTATAATTAAATTAATTTTAATTAAAGGACATCACAAATTAAGAAAATCCTTAGTTTCTATGGTCAAGAATTTTTAAATCGCAAGTAGAATTTTAAGCTTTTGTATACAATATACATATATATCAGTATATAAATAATTTCATCTATCATTATTAAAATCCAACACAATAGCCAAACAGTTTTCTGTAATATTATGGATGCAAAATAATCCTTGGAAAAAAATAAAAATTAGAAAAAAAAAATTATTTTTTTTAAACAAGAAAAACCTCTTAAACTACTTTCTTTTACCAAATACATAACACACATCATAGTATATAAAAATGAAATTTTCCAAATTAAATTATGCAATTTTAGTTTAGTAACTAACAAAGAATACATTTTACTGTCTTCACTATTCTTAAAATATAGGAAAATAACAGAAATAGATAAAAGGTAAACAAAACCAAAAAAAAATAATAAAACTTTCCTTTTTTTAATTTTTCTTTTTACTCAAAATTGAAAAGAAGACTTCTACTTGAAACTCAACAAATTGGCCTAGAAAATATAATTTCCTTTGTTCCTTAAAAGAATAAAAACAAAAAAAAAATTATTAGAAAAAATAAAATTTTCCTATTTTTATGTTCTTGTCCTGATGTTGTTGAATTATTATTTTTTTATTTCTCTCTTTCTTTCTGTGTTTCAAGGCCATTAACACTTTAAAATAATGTCCCCTTCTAGCTTAGGGCGGGGAGGACATTATAAAACATCCTTATAAAATATATATATGAAAAAACAAAAACATTATAAGAGAACAACTGAAAATCAAACAAAAAATAAAATAGAAAAACATTGAAAATAGAAAAGTTTTTTCCTTTTTTACTACAAACGAACGAAGAAAATCATCCCTTACAGTGTTTTCAGAAAGAAAAGTTTCTTCTTTTCATTAAAAGTTTTCCTTATTATTGTTTTTTTTTATTTTGTTTATTGTCCTCTTTCTTTTATTTTTATTTCAAGTTCTTCTTAAGAACTTTGAACAGCAACTCTTGAGTAAAACATTTTTGTTTCGTTAAAAAGACATTTCTCAAGTCAACATCTTTTATAAATATAGAGACAAAATCGTATATGTACATAAAAATATTTATTATATAAATAAATGTGTATGGTTAGCTTTGTCCTTTCAATTATATGTTGGTAAAAACATAGGACATCATCACCACTATATTATAGATAACAGTATATGTAGGTTTATATAATAGCTGACATGTATTTGTCGGTCTCAAAATAAGAACATTAAAAATAAAAATATTTTATATAATAAAAAAAAAAGTTGTGCATGCAATAAAAAATAAGTACCTTCTTATAAAAGGACATTCGACTACTAATTTTGTTTTTGTTTTTTTTCAGTTTCGATGTTTGTAAGCAAATAAAAAAAAAGATGTCACAATTTGAAAATTCGTCGTTTCGTCTTATAATTTTCAATAATAATTCTATATGAATGGCTTTAATTAATTAATTCAAATTTTAATTTGGATTTAATTGGTTGAGGTTTTATTGGGATGTAGTGAATGGAGTCGGTATGGGATCAATTATGGCTTAGTATTGTTGCAGCAACAGATTACTGTGGCTGAAAACCTTTTTTAAATTAAACTAAACTAATTTAGTTGAGTTATGCCTATATTACTTATTTATTAAAAACAAATTGAAAATATTAATATTTTATTTTGAAAGATTACCTGCTGTTTTTAAAAAATTATCTTAACTGAGAAATCGAAAATATCAATACAAAGTAATTTTTTAATTTTATCAAGTTGCATCTGAATTAATTGACTAAAAAATAACTATATTGATGAGTCACGAAATTTTAAATTTTCACACAAAAATATACAGTTAAAGTTCTTTTGCAAAAGGTAAAACAAACTTGAAGAATGGCGTAGTACTAGTCTCAAGTGAATAAACATCGGCACAAATTGAGCAAATCATTTGTCCTTCTGAGAACTTCAGATACCTGTTATGTTATTGTTATATACTAATCTGTCACTAATGGTAAAACTATAATGCAAAACTTAATCCGTTTATGTAATAAAGGAATAAGCTTCTGACATAAAGCGATCGAAGAAAGTGACAAAGTTATACTAACGTTCAGAAAAATGTACGAAAAATGTTTAGAAAAAATAAACTAGGAAAGCTATAAAACTTATTTAATTATTCAAATTCAATACACAAAGATAACATGCTAGATTAAAAGTGTCTACTCTAACCCTCGAAAAGCAACATGCTATGAGCTATAGCTATGAGGGGATGATTAAATAGTACAAACGGGTGCGATGATATTAATTTGGGACCAATTCATATTTAAAATTACAACCTAATATAAAGATATATGTTTTTGTTTTTTGTATTTATTTTTTCATTATTTTTTGCTTAAACTTTACAAAATTCAGTAGTTAACACAACTCAAAAGTATGTGTTGAGATTATTGCTCAAATTTTTTTCTGCACAATTTTTTATTATAATTCTTGAATATGATTTGAATTGTAAAAAATAGTAATTTACAAATACTAACTGTCCCGCCAAGGCTTTCAATTTTTTACAAATTTTCTTTTTTGCAGGACTTATATAAACTTACGGACTCAAATAACGCTCACCTGAACAATTTTGCCGTATCACCTTTTATGCTCACCCGACCCTTTTTGTCATATCACTGAAATACCAACCTAACTAGCTATATTAATAACTCAACCAAATATATAATTTACCTTACTCATTACATATATATAAAAAAAAAAGTAACATACTGTTATTACACAAATGAAAAAATATATGTATTTCCCCATTTGTTGATTGTATGTATTTCAATTCTAATAAAATTTTATTTTTATTAGCAAAATTTTCCAAACTTTAAAAATAATAAACAAAAAAAAAATTCAAGAAGACCAGCGGGAAAATTTTACATAAATGTGATGATTCGAGTTTACATAGGTCCTATGACAATATAAAAGATACTTTTGATAATATTTAATGTTTAAAATTTTTCAAGAATAAAAAAGATAAAAAACGAATGTTTTGATCAGAGTTTTTTTTTTTTAACTTCATTCAAGGATGATAAGAAATTTTAAGTTTTTAATTGATAATTAAAGGACAAAATAAAATAGCACAGGACAAAAAACAAGTTATATAAATAAATAAAATACATTAAAGATTGAAATTACAAGGAAAAATTAAATTTTAAGATTATTGGCATAATGATAGGAAATTCGCATCTTCATACCCACACCATCAAGTTCAAATTATTTTCGTTTAAATGAAAAAAATATATATTATGCCATTTAATAGAGAACAATATAATTTTGAAAAAGCTATCTTTGTTGTACAATGAATTGAAACGATAATTGATTTAGACTTCAAAACAACTGTAATAGAGGCAAAATAGTATTTTTTTATAGCTTTAATTATACTCTATACAAAGGTATATGGTAGGCAAGTGAAATTCATATTGAATGAGGTTTCTGAAAAGATAGCTAATTCTAAGTTGTACCATTTAGCTCAAGTGACCCATTGCGTGTTACGATAAATTTTAGAGAATAAATCTCGACCCTATATATATTATATACAGATGTAATTTTTATAATGTATAGACCAAAAGTGTGGATCTTATCAAAGAATGATAATAACATAAAGACATTTCGATAATGTTCTTTAAACTAATAATCTGATTATACAATAATTATATGTGACCAAATATTTAATTAAGCAATTTAATAGGCTTGGTATTATTAAAAAAAGAAAATCAATTCATTCAACTGATATGATACAACCGTTAAGGAAGTTAAAATACTCCAAAAACAATTAAAGATTTTTTTTCGAAAGGGAAAATGGTATCTATTATCTACTATCTATTTAATTTCTATATATTTAATTAAATATAGAAATTGATTGCCATCATCAGGATCTAATCTTAAATACGAAATTATTCTGCCAGTTTAATAGAAAAAGGAAAAAAATATTGTAGTTTAATATCCATAGCCGAATCGACATTATTGTTCATTAGTAAAATCCAAGTGATGATCCAAGTGATGATCCAAGTGATGATTCGGCAACGTCGTTATATATTTATTGAGAAAAAGGAAATTTCAAAAGAAAAATATGTCGATTTTATTGATCTAGTAACGCAAGTAGTTTGTTATTACTTTTAACATGATGTATCCGACACAAATTTCACAAACCATGGAATTTTTTGTCAGATTCTTTTTAAAACATTATCCTGAAGCTATGAGAGGTTACAACAATAGGTTATTAACAATATTAGTAAAATCAATAATTTAATTACTAAATTGTAATTAAATTTCTTTAAAAAATTACAATTACTATGTATATATTACATTTTTTGATTTATTTTTTCTCAATTTTGAAAAAATTAGACTGTTTAACATTTGGACTGAACTGAATAACATTTGTATGTATTTTTTTTTTTGTACTATTAATGAAATGAAATTTAGAAAATTTCTACTATGAGAAATAAATAAAAAACAAATTTAGTTTAAACAAAGTTGTTTTATTCTATAATTTCAGCAAAAGTACAAATAAAACGTGTGAGACGACGCATTGTAATGTGCGAAATTTTTTTATTATTATGTGACCTTTTCTTCAACATTCGGTACATTACACATTTTAATATGTGAACATTTTTCATTATTTATGAGTTTTTCAATGAAATATGTGATATTACAAATTTTAGTATGTAAAAAAACATTAATTTTTGTGAACTTTTCCACAAAATGTGAAAATTTACTTATTTTAATAATACGCATTATTAATTACACAAAATTTAATTTACACACTTCAGTTATTTTACAGCTATTATAGTAGGAAACACACTTCCTACTATTATAGTAGTAATTTTTTCTTAGAGTGTATGCCTCTGATTATAAAATCCAAGTGTTACTAATAATCACAAATGAATGTGAATTGAATTTCTTTGTATTGCATACCCTGTAACATCCAGAATATACAAAATATCGCTTAACTGAAATGATATACGATATTGTTTACATATTGTCCTAATTAATAATTCTTTTATTATTAAAGCAAGAATAATATGATTATCAAAGTTAGTTTTTCTATAGTAATATGATTTCAAAATTGTTTTTGTTTGCTTCGACCTACATCTGAACATCTGATAAGTTAATAATTTCACAAGTAATTTTATTTTTTAACCTATTTTTACATTGCGTATATTGCGTCTATTCATTGCATATGCATGTTTTGCATATTATCTGAATTAAATTCAATAACATTTTTTCTTTTACACAAAAATTCTAAATTCTTTTAAAAACAAGCGTATTCACTTTCTAGGGAAAAACTGAAATCAAATGAATTTAAAAACTGATTTTCTTCTAAAAAAAAATTTCTTTTTTTATATGAAAAAAAAATAACTGCTAACCCATATCCTCTTTTTCTTGCTTTTACCTTCAACAAAATTCAAAAATAAAAATATTTCGCAAGGACGTTTCTATTTTGTATAATAAGATAATATAACATAAAGAGAAAAAAAAATGTGAAAAGAAAATGAGAAATTACAATAAAAAAATAAAAGGACACTTATAATATGGACAATAAAATTAAATTAAAATATATTTCTTTTCTTTTATTTTTTTATTTTATTTTTTGGTGTCACAAAATTTTCAGGAGGTTATATACATATATAGATATATATCCATCTCCAATATACATATACACATACATATAAGTTCCAAATAAAGAAAATAACCATTAAAAAAGTTTTGAAAACTCTTGACAGGTTGCCATTGTTATTGTCATATTGTTGGCACTTACTTTCTTCCCTTCTTTCTTTCCTTTTTTCCTCATTATTTTGTCCTGATACTTTATAAAAGAAACAAAAAAGCAAATTATTTTCTTAAGGATAATTTCAAAATAATTCTATTAAGGCAAAAATTTATTACTTAAGTTTGATGAAACTTATTTCCTTTTCATAGTCTTGGGCTATGTTAAGGGCAATTAGAAAAATTAAAGATGTCAGCTTTGAAATACCTATATATAAAAATATATCAACTAAACAATATTACACATATACATACTGAGAATCTGTAACAAAGATAATAATAATATAGAAAAATAAATTTTATTAATAATATTAATAAATTGAATAATGAAATATGAGAATGTTTGTATATGAAAATATAATTTTCTGTCAGGTATGGTTTAATGGAATGAAAGCTAAATATAACCTGAATTTGACTCATACTATTGTAAATTGACATAATCAAAAATGTTATAGAATGTGAAAAATGTCGCAAGATAGTTTAGGGGATAATAAAAGCATTTACAAATATTAGTAATACTTGATAAATGATTGTTAATTGATGACACAATTCAAATATATTAAGTGATGTAGTTCCCTACGATCCTTTAATATTCATATGCATAAAAAATTATGTTTATAGCAAATAATTTTTTTAATCACCATTCATCACCTCACCTTAGTTATTAGACTTAGAGAAATCAACAATTTTAAAGCCAACAATTGAATAAAACTTTAAAAAAAATGTTTGAAATTTATTATTTTAATACATTCGCTGCTACTGACAATAGTAATATTAACATTTCTTGTATACCAGAGTATGTCATAGAAATTTTATATTATTTGCCAAATCACAAAATTTTATGGCAATAGGAAAGAGACTCTTAAAAAAACGTTTTTTAACTAAGCTTATTTTTTACTCATTTTTTTACTCATAATAATTCAGTTTTGTAAAATAAAGCAAACTATACAAAATTATGAATAAATTATATCAAAACATATGAACGCAATTAATAAGATTTATTTTGTGTGAAAGCTTTTGAAGCAGTTTTCTATGTATACAAAATTTCCATTTATTTGGACATTTTCGATAAAAATTAATTGATTCTTTACATATTCCTGCTTGGTAATAGCAAATACATATAACGTATTTGTTGGAAGTTTTTTTTTCTTCTGCAGGTGGTGAAACTTTGGTGAAACAGAACAGGTGGTGTAGGTGGCATACTCTAGTTGGTGAAATAGCTCTTCCTCAATAGCTGCTGAACAAGATGGATCTTCCACAATGAACACAGTTAATTCTAATTTTTTTCTCAGACCAGAATAGTGCGATAGCCTTTGATCTAATCGATCGATTCCTGGCATCGCAATAGTCCTTCACTATATTAGGTCTCATTTCAATTTTACTTCTTCTATTTTCTACTGGTATCATTTCGAAGTTTCACATGTTGGATGTTGTTGTAACTTCCCGTTACTCTATACTACCACCGGTCCCGATCACAACAATTAGCTGTCACCTGTTTTAAGTTTGGGTTTCATGACAGTTTTCGGATTTTCTTATCTCGTCAAAAACCTCAGCAAACAACAATACCATTTCTACTGCCAGTGGTGAGTTTGACGAGAAGTTTACAAATGGGCTTCCATAACCTTCATATAAAAACTATTCTTTAAACAAATATAAATATTTCCAACCAAATTGTAATAATTTTCTTGTAATTCACGTCTGGTAACGCACGAAACATTAGGAAATTGTGTATTTCAAAAAAGTTAGTAATTTACTTTATAGAACTTAACTCATAAAATAAAAGAGAAAACAAAAAAAATAAAAGAAAATAAATTAAAGAAAATAGATTAGTTCACTGGGATCCTACTAAGTTCCGACATTTAGTTTCCATCCGATTTCAATGGAATTAAAAAATGGCTTATTTCGCTAAGGTACTAACAAAATTTGGCAAAATAAATTAAGATGACAAATTATAAATTTGAAGGACTTAGATATAAGGATTTAGTTGTTTTTCGTGGCTTCATGTCGTGTTCTTAAAAATGTTTAATTTTTTGAAATACCATACCATATCTTGTATGTATGCCAAGCCTCTATATAAATGCAGTTAGAGTGCACTCACAATATATCATAAAATCTGACTTCTTGCTTTTTCAATTATTGGATACATAAGAATTTAAATTGCATTATGTACAAATATTAAATGCCTAATTGTCAGATTTTGGTTACGAGATATATATTTAAAAAAAAAAGACATAATATGAAGCTTAAAAAGAAAACCATTTGACCAATATTTTCTACCCATTGTAACATAATTGTCTCCATTTAGATTTCTATCCATTTAGAGTGCAGAAACCGTTAACACTAACAAACAGTCTATTAATAAATTATAAGTTACTCAAAAAATCATGAGAAAATCGATTTTAGAAATTACAAGCCAAATACAACTGATGTGGAAACTAAAGGTATTGATATAAAAGAAGCTATAACAAAAACTAAATGCAAATATGCAAATTATGTGGAAAGAATGAATGATAACAGATGAACTGAAAAAATAATTTAAAAAAAATGCCAAAAGTTGACACAGGAAGCAACAAAAAATCGTCAACTAGATGTATTGTTGGTATAACGCAAATAATATTAATTAATTTGATATATTTTGCTCAAAACAAAGAAATCAGCAACATCGTAGTTTCATGTTCAACAGTGAAAGTCAAAAGTGGATAGATGGTGTTGAAATTACATCAATTTTCCACCAATACCAATAGAGGCTCCATATCTTTATTCACTTTTTTTTTGTACATTTCAGTTATCAAAAAAATTACCAAGTTTCAATAATCATGTACCAATGTTCAAAATATTTAGTTTCACTGATTATTACAAAACCCTAACAAAATTATATTGCAACAAAAGTAAAAAAATATGTTGTTAAACAAACGTGTTATTGATTTATTTTTATTTATTTGTTTCTCTACTCAAAGAGCTCGTACAGAGTTTTGTTTTCTCATGGTAAAATTTTATAAATTTGTTAACAAAAGTTGAGATTAATTTTTTCAAATTTGATTAATTCCTGTACGATACATCAGACTTCATTTCAGCTTACAACTACGTACAGTTTTAAAACTATGGCGGCTATCAGTTGAAAAAACAATAATAGAAAAATACGTTCAACCTTTTAGATACATTTTAATATACTTCGTGTTTATACCTTCGGTGGCGCAGTGGTTATGTAACAGGATCCATGACCGAGGGTACCCCGGTTCGAACCTGGTTGGTGGCGATTTATAAAAAAAAAAATCCATCATTAAATTTGTTAATTGAAAATTCGAGATTAATCGAATGAAAATCATTAATTGAGATCGAACAGGTAATAAGGTAGCGCCACGTTGTTTCTAGGCAGCGGTAGGTGGTTACTCCATCTCCTAGGACCGGTTACTGTAGGCCAATCACCTGCATAATCGGTAAATCAATGGATTCGAAATAATAGAAGAAGAAGCCTCGGATACACGAATGACTACTTGATAACGACCTTTGGCACTCAAAAAAGGACCCGAATTGCACAATGGAATGTAAGAACACTTAGAGAAGCTTCAAGACTCTCGCAATTGGAAGCTCAAATGGCCACTTACAACATAGACATCCTAGGTATAAGTGAAATGCGATGGAACAACACCGGAGAAATCAACACGGAGAATGGAAACATGGTAATTTACAGTGGAAGGGAAACAGGGGGTGAAAGTGGAGTCGGAATACTAATATCAAAGAAATTGAGACAAACATTGGTTTCTTGGAAGACAGTCTCGGATAGAATTGTTATAGGGCGATTTCGAAAAATGACAAGACATGTAACAATAATTCAATGCTATGCACCAACAGATGTCGCTGAAGACCATATTAAGGATGACTTCTACGAACAAATAGAAACAACGCTAGCACTCATAAATAGGGGAGATATCATAATATTAATGGGTGACTGGAATGCGAAAATAGGATCTAACAACAATGGACTTGAGGAGATAATGGGCATACACGGGTTAGGGAGAGAAAGAAACAACAACGGGGAAAGATTGATAGAGTTGTGTCAGACTTTCGACCTAGCAATCGGAGGGAGTCTATTCCCACACAAAGATATCCACAAATACACATGGAAAACACCAAACGGGATCTCAAGAAATCAGATAGATCACATATGCATTAGCAAGAAATGGAAACAATTAAAGTTAGATGTGAGAAATAGAAGGGGAGCAGATATACACAGCGATCATGAGTTACTAACTGGGGACTTCAGAATGAAACTAAGCCAACAAGGAAGAGGCAGAAGAAATAGAAAGAAGAAAATAAATATAAACAACTTAAAAAATCCGCAAGTAAGATCTGACACAGTTACGGCGTTACGAGAAAATATTAGAAATAATAGAGAATATACTTGGGAAGAGATTCTGGAAATTTACAACCAAACAAGCGAACAAAATCTTGGAATTTCACAGCCACAAAGAAAAATCTGGATAGCCGATAACACATGGGCCTTGATTAAAAGAAGAGGTGAAATGAAGAAAATGATAAACAACAGGATGGCATCAAGAAGAGAATATGAAGAAATAGCGAAAACAGTAAAAAGAGCAGCAAGAAGAGATAAGAGGAAATTTCTACAAAATTTAGCCGGAGAAGCAGAAAAAGCAGCACAGCAACATAACCTGAGAGAATTGCATCGCATAATCAAGAACTTAACAAACCAGTCGAAACAACAAAACAAACCAATTAAAGATAAAAATGGTGCGCTCATCACAAACTTAGAGGATCAATTAAAGAGATGGAGAGAACATTTCCAAGAACTGAGCAACGAAGAAAGTACAAATAATGAAGCAGACATAAGAAACAGAGACAATGCAAATATCTATCCAACTGAGGGACTGCCAATATCTACTCAAGCTCCAAATAAAGAAGAAATCAAAGCTACAATCAATATCCTGAAGCACAACAAAGCAACAGGTGAAGATAGAATTCCAGCAGAAATAGCCAAACTGGACCCTGACTTATTCGCAAAAACAATTGAACCCCACATCAGCAAAGCATGGATAGAGGAGAATATACCACCATCATGGAAGAAAGGAATGATTGTCAAGATACCTAAGAAAGGAGACTTGGCAAATTGCAGCAACTGGAGAGGAATCACGGTTCTAAATACTATTCATAAGATAATAGCAATTATTATAAAGAAAAGATTAGAAGAAGTACTAGAACCAATACTACGGAAAGAGCAGGCAGGTTTCAGACCAAACCGAAGCTGTGTTGACCAGGCAAATACTTTACGGGTCATAGTTGAACAATCAGTAGAATGGAATGCCCCACTATATCTACTATTCATAGATTTTAAGAAAGCATTCGACACAGTCAAGAGATGCGCAATATGGAGAACACTTACAAAGAAGGGAGTTCCTGAAAAAATCATCAACATCATCAAAGCGATGTAAAAAGATGCAGAGACAACAGTTCAACACAGAGGTAAGATCAGTGATCCATTCTACACCAATATAGGAATTAGACAAGGATGTCCACTATCTCCACTTCTCTTCAACACAATACTACACGACATTCTAAGAGAAGTTTGTACTGGAATAAACGGAATAGAATGGGATCTCTTCGGTAACTTAGAAGACTTAGATTACGCAGATGATGTATGCCTCATATCAAGAAATCAAAGGGACCTACAGAACAAAGTCAACAGATTACAGGAAGAAGCAAAGAAATCGGGACTGGAATTAAATATCGAGAAAACCAAGGCAATGAGGACAAACAACAGTTATAGTGAGCCAATAACAGTGAGTGGACAACAGATAGAATACGTAGAAGAATTCAACTACCTGGGGAGCATTATAACATCACGAGGAGGTACAACAGAAGATGTCAACAGCCGTATAAATAAGACAAGAAGAACATTTGGGAGCCTAATGAAGATATGGCGGAGCAACCAAATATCGAGAACAACAAAGCTAACAATATTCAGAGCATGTGTTAAGTCAACATTAATATATGGCAGTGAAACATGGCTCACTTCGGTCAGAATCAAACAGAAGCTACAAGTATTCATCAACAAGTGCTTGAGAATTATATGCAGAATATTCTGGCCGGCAAGAATTAGCAACGAGAATTTATGGATGATAACTGGAGAAGAACCGATCAAAAGGCAGATAAATAGGAAAAAATGGAAATGGATAGGTCATACACTAAGGAAATCAGAAAGTGATATAGCAAGAAGAGCTCTAGAGTGGAATCCACAAGGACAAAGGAGACCCGGCAGACCATACAACACATGGAGACGCACAGTCGATCAAGAATTAACAGTCAACAATTATACCTGGGACGATATTAAGGAAGTAGTACTCAACAGAGAGGAATGGAGGTTCACTATCGAAGCCCTATGCTACCACGCGGAGTAATAGGAGAAAAAAAAAAAAAATTACTTCGTACTTAAACTTTTGACATAAATAATTATTTTCAAGTAATAAGATCTATCTATTTAATTTCAAAGTTATTTCCTTACTATTAATTCTGTTTTAATTTCACTTCCCGAACTAGTGGATTGGTTCAACAAATGGCTATGATAGGTGCTAGGTGACAGTGAGATTTCGCGTAACTGCAATGCAGATTAACTTTCTAGAGAGGTTACTATCTTAGAAATCCATCCGGGAAGAAGCAATCTGTATTCATCTCCAGCTACCTAACCAGCTACCACCTCCAGCTAATCTATTGCTTCGCAAAGATGCAATAAAAGCTTTAAATTTCAGATGGTCAGGTCAGACCAAACTGCAATATCATTAAGCAAGTCCGGCCTATGATGAACCTGAACCGCTTTCTTAACTTACTATCTTTACAATTAAGGCTTGAACTCCCCTCAAACGACCTTTGTAGAACGTGTACAGAGGAGAAAGAAGATGAAACTATCCAACACCTACCCTGTACCAGCCTTTTTATCATAATACAAATCCGATCTAAGAGCCTTCTTTCTGGACTCTCTGGGTGTCCGTGAAAGCACTAAGTTCAAATATCTCCACCATAAAAGGCTCGAAATGGTTCAACGAGTAGAGTCTTATGCGAGGAAAGTTTTCGTGGTATCATAACGGGCGTTACTGGTCTAAGTGTGTGAGCATACTGTCGGTAGCCACTACTAGCCACCTACCTACCTAATTCCACTCAAATAATTAAAAATTACTCTTTAGTGATTGAGGATCACACACTATTATTCGATTTAATGGTATTTTCCAAAAATGTTTACCTACTAAAAACAAATAAACATTATAACTTAGAAGATTCCCTAAAGCCAAAATCCTTCTCTAAAACTATTTTTGACCCCACTTCAGTCTGTAATGCTAATAAAAAATATAAAAACATTATATTAAACTTTCAACATTTATTAAAAACTAATTATATCCGATTTCAGTTCATTCAACTTCAAATGAGATTTACACATGTTTCATCAAGAAAAAAAAGCCCACATAAAAAAATTAAAATGGGTCAATGCACATATCATAAAAACTGAATTACAACCACATTGTTATTAAAAGTTATTTAAAAATAATATCAAATAAATAATTATGCACATCTGCTTTAGTTTTGTTTTTTTTGTCGTTTCCAATGTCAACACATAAATCATTAGTCATTTGGTGGTTCTATAACCAATAAAGGCATCATTATAACCACCTGTCAAAAAATTAAAATATTAAAAATAAGTATTATACAATAAAACATGAATTATTTTAAATCTATTGACATTAATAAATATATTATAGTATTATTAATTTATTTAATAATAATAATATAGCACAAGACGGTTTTGACATTGACATTTGACAATATTTGCTTTAAAAATTATTGTTGTGGTTAACATTAACCTCTTAATTATTGTTTTGATTTCTTTATTTTGTTGTCAAAATCTATCATTGTATATTTATGATTGATGGGGCTTTGAAGAACATCCTGTGTTAACCACAATTTAGAAATTAATAATTTTCATTTCGGTATATATAATTTCCAATTTTTGATAATTATTTTAATCGATTTTTAAGTTTAATTTAAAAAGAAAAATTCAAAGGATTCTATTTCTAATTTCTCATCATATATTTTTGTTTTATTAATTGATAATTTTAATCCTAAACAGTTTTCTTTTTTATTTCAGTTAATAAAATTACACTAAAATAATTATTTTGTTGATTATAATAAAACTAAAATTTACTAATTCTTTTAATACCTAAGTAATGTGAGTTAATTTGACATCTTTTCGTTCCCATAACAAAAAGATGAAAATAATATTCATTAATCCGAGTGCTCGGAATCAAATTTGATATCAAAGATTGTGATAATTAAAATCATAAGATTTTTTGGTCATTGATCATAACTGAATAAAGTAAGAAACAACTATTACGGAAGATTTTTTAAGTAGTTGAGGTGCCAGAAGAAATCGATTGAAAAAATTGTAAAATTATATAAATCGTTATAAAACCTATTGTTCTAAGTCCACATCATATATTGTTAAAAGCCCAAATTGTAAAGGAAAAACCAACTGGAACATGATTAAGTAAAAATTCTAATAGAAAATTTCTTTGAAGTCTTGTAAATATCACCAAATACGATTTTGTTCTCTTTAGATTTAAATAAAAATTTTATTTGTTTATTTTTTTTCTTATTGTTTTTCCAAAAGTTGGTTTGTCACTTAGTTTTTATTTTGTTAAAATTTTTCTCAAACAAAAGTCAAATAAAACAAAACAAAGTTTACTGAAACGATTCAATTTAATGTTGGGAAATAAGTAGTAAATACTGATGAATGTAATGGAAACTTTCTATTTATGTTAAATATGAACTAATGAAGAAAAAAGTACCATTGAATAAAAAGAGAAAAATAAAAAAAAAGTTGAAACTGATGGAAAAACAATAATGTTTGAGTATAACAATACAAGTTCAATATCAATTGTCTAGACATTTTAATAATATTGAAACAATTGATTTTGCTTTGGGAATATTCGGCCTTATTCTGAGAAGCGAATTTTGTTAAAATTAAAATGAAAAATTTGTATTTGGTATTTAACGAAGCGCAACAGATTGTCATTGGAATTTTTTGATACGATAGGTATCGGCTTGATGGTTTTTCCAGTGATTATTTATGTTATAAAAAATTAAAAATTTATAGATGCGAAAAACTTTAAGAAAGATAGATAATAAAAATGATAAAAAAAAATTTTAAATTAATATAAAATTTAATGAATTAAAGTTATATAGATTTTTGTTTAATACATAGCCTATAGCGAACACTGTTTCAATCCAGCCTAAACTATAATTTATAATATCACCTACCTAAAATTTCAGCACTACGGTGCAAACTGCTTGCCCAGTAAGACAATCAAACATAGGTACTTTTCTAAAACGATGATCATTTTTGTAATGACATTTGCATTTTATTTTAGCGTCAATTATCTTAGCAATTATTTGCATTTGTCATTGACCTTTTAGACATTTAAATTGACAAATATTGTACTTGATGAAATTTTTCTTAGAAATATAGTTTGTAGCAAAATTAAAAACAATGAATGAAATCTTAAAAAAACATTTTAATTAATCAAATTATTCGAGAGAGTAGGAGTAGTATAGCAGTTATACTGAACATTTATAAAACGAAAAAAAACAATACATATACGGAATTACGGCATAGCTTAAAAATTTAAAAAATAAAACGAAAATAAAAAAGGTCTATAAAATGTCCAATTATTTAAAAGTTGTATATTCATATTCAGATAATACATTAATTTAATGTATGGCATTTTTCAATGTTTATGAACTTTTTATTTAGATCATCATCATGTTTTTGACTTTTAGAAAAGTACAATGGTTATGACTCCTTTTCGGAGGACAGTCCTCCTTTAGAAAAAAAATCTCCGTTCTCCCACGACACACAAATGTTCTCCATACATAAATCGTTGAAAAATGTTATTTAGAAAACCAAAAACCACACAAACGTTGAAAACATTATTTTGAAAATGTATGTTCATTTCTCTAATAGCGCAAAACGAAGAGACAAATTAGTTGAATTGTGTAACTTGCGAAATTCAATTTAAAGAAATAATTCGGCATGTAACTACAAGATGGTTTTCTTTATTACCTGCCATCGATATAGTTATATTAACATAGCCAGCGTTAAAGTCATATTTAATTAGTAAAGAATAGTTGTTTTGTTATTTTTTTTAATACTAATCTTAATCATAATTTTTATAAATATTTATTATATATACTCACGAAATAAGAGCATTTTATTCATTTTTAATACTTAATAAAAAACATACTAATAAGTTTTTGATTTTTTTTTGTATGTCCTCCCCTGGCATTATTAAAAGGTGGCAAGCCTACTTATAACTAATTTTCCCGTAAATTTCAACACACAATTTATACAAATTTGTTATTACTGTAGAATAATTAGCTTTAATGTTTTCTGATAGTTGAAACAGTGTCACCAAATGGTAATCTTAAGTTCTTCTTTGATAGTACAACCCAAAAAGCTGAAAAAATAAATATAAGGAAATGATTTTGCAAAATATTCTTGAATAAAAATTCTTTTAGCTCTAAATAAATTACAAGTTAATTTCAAATAATTCTAATAAATTTAATTACTCATAACTATGTATTTATAAAACAATTAATAAAAGTTCATGTTATTAGATATTTCATCATGCAAGATAAAAGATTTATCAACAAAAAATTTGATTAAATGATATCACGGTTTTTTAATTTGAATCTAATACAGAGTGAATCACTATTTGACTATAGGAATTATTAAAATTATTTTAATATTTTTATTGCGATTTTGTATTGGTCAGTAATTCATTATATTTATTGGCAGTTTTGTAAATTGTCAGTTTTCAAACAACAAGTTAACATGTTTAATTTATGATTTCTAAAAATTGTTTTTTTTTTTATTTACTTTGTTGAATGTACATTTTTTTTTTAATTTAATTTTTTCAAAGAAAAATAATGTGATACAAAAAAAAATACGACTTTTGGATCTGAGTTTCTTAACATAATTATTATTAGATTAATAATTTTTTTTATTGATTTTGAATCATTTTTTTTATCATATTTTTCTTTTGTTTTTATCTACTTCCCTATTAGATGTAAGTTAACAAAAAAAAGATTGGTTCATCAAACAAATGATTCATTTATTAATTGGGATATCAATTGAAAATTTGGCGAATTTTTGATGTTGTTGTGCATGTACAACTTAGTAATTATCTAAAACTAACTTTTTCGATTAATTACAATAAATTTGATTGATGCAACAAAAAAAAAATAATTATTTCGAACGCGTGTACTCACAGCTCATTTAATTTGATTGATTTCAATAGTGAAAACGTATTTTAAATTAAATTTCGTTTTAGTCTGCAATATAAAATGTTTTCTAATCACTGTGTTTCTAATCATTCATATAAACATTTTTTTTGTACTATTTTCGATAATATCACAAGCTGCCAAACTATATAGGAATTAGATTTTAAAATTAGAAATCTTAAGCATGGTTCTAAAAAACGTTAAATAGCTTAGGAAAATTATTTAAATAGTCATAGATTTCTGTACCTACCCATATCAATATGAATTTCAAAAAGGTATACAAAATGTTCGTACAAATATAGTTAACTTAATTTGTGAAAGTAAGTCTTAACTTTAAAATCTTCAAAGACAAAAATTATTAATTTTAAATCACCAAGCAGAAGCATAGATAAATTAAATATCAAAATTGGCAAAACTTTTTTAGAGGAAATTAATGAAATTAGATTTGTAGGAGTTA
The DNA here is from genome assembly GCA_963942445.1 of Argyra leucocephala. Lineage (NCBI taxonomy): Eukaryota > Metazoa > Arthropoda > Insecta > Diptera > Dolichopodidae > Argyra > Argyra leucocephala. The sequence goes on from OZ012677.1 coordinate 94,713,763, forward strand.
TTTTAGATGACAGACTAAGTTGGCAAGCTTATATTAGTGTATTGATATGCATTTGCCAATTTAATCTGTCATCTAAAATAACTCCTGAAAATCTAATTATATACCGGGTGTTCCAGAGCATGCGTATCAGCTTTTTGAGCTGTAAGGAGTCGTTATTTTATAAAGTTGGATAAAATTTGTTATAACTATCGATTGGTGATATTTTGAACTTCCGAAAAGGATCAGAAAAGGGTTTTTTAAGACCAAAAATTGCTGAAATTGGCTGAAATCGAGAATTTCAAATGACAAGGGTACTTTTTTATGCAAATTTGGATTCTACGTCAAAAATAACTTTTGTTAAGTAAATTTTTTGGTTTTTTTTTCTTTGTAGGTTTATAACCTATTGTAGGTTATACCCAAAACTAAGATAAAAAATATTCTAATATGGGAAACAAATTTATTTATAAAAATGATCATTATTAATTTTGGTTTAACAAAAGAATATATGGTGGATTTTTGTTTTATTTTTATTAATATTAAAGAAAAACAAAAAAAAAATAATTTAACATAAGTTTCTTATTTTTTGTAGTAGAATCCAAATTTCCCCTTCCCATTTGAAAATCTCGATTTCAGCCAATTTCCGCGATTTTTGGTCTTGATAAACCGTTTTCCGTTCCATTCCGGAAGTTGAAAATATCACTAATCGGTAGAGCACCTTCGATTTAGGGAATATTTTTTTTTTAATTTTAAAATAACGGCTTCTTCTCCTCTCAGAAAGCTGATACGCATCCTCTGGCACACCAGACATTAAATAAGCCAAGCACATTAGGTGAAATTTTATTCAAATATAAAAACAAAATACAAGGTGAAACGAAGTTAAATATGTATTATGCTCTTGGCCATTTGCTACTATCATACGGTACAAGTATACTGGGCTGAAATAAAAATTTAGCTCACAAACTTCAAGTTTCCCAAAGCAAATTATTAAAAAATGTTTTGAACTTGCCGTTGCTATATAGTATAATAGATTATATTCAGAAAATAATATTCTACCAATAATGGGTATATATCAGTTTCAACACAAGTGCTTAAAGTTTTTAAAACCTTAAATAATATATAGAACCTGCTAACATCACCACAATTGAAAGACATGGCAATAGATTTAACACAACATATAATAGATACGACATTAGAATTAAAGCAAACCGGTTAGTATAAACAGCTCAAAGAATTTCAATTTCGAAAAACATTTATTGTAAGTTTTGTAATTTACTTTTTTCAATTTTCATAGGCTTTTGGAACTTGATTTGGTTCAAAATTTGTGATTTGGAACTCTTTTGTTTTATTTAAATGTTGTTACATTATTCTTTGATTTTTTTAATTGTTATTTCTCAATTACTCTATTTTAATTGATAAGAATGAATTCGAATTTTGTATAGACATGTAATGTTTCTACAATGCCTCATAAGGCAATGAAACACTCTTATAATTAATTTAATAATAGTTATAAATGAAATAAACGAAAAAAAAAAATAAATAAAAAAAAACGTATTTTATGATAACAGTAAATTCAATTCAGTAAGAAATCTGATCTTTTTCACAATTTACTTCATTGAACTGTACATCTGAAGTTTCTGTATAGCAGACAATTTGTCATAACAAGTACTTACTAGTACTACTTAATATCAGAATTGATAATTTATTATTTAGAGTTAAAAAATTAAATTTTTTAAAGTCCTCAATTAGCATTGAAAATAAATTTACCTACAACGGTGAAAAATTCAAAATAAATATATGGTACCGGTAAATGAACTTGAAATATATATATATATATCAATATTTACTTGGCCCCCCATGGCTCCATATACTTCTACTGAAATACTAATTTTCTGTTAATAACAAAACTCAAAAATTCAAGTCTAGACGGAAAAATTATGCATCTCGTTTTATACATTATAAAGATTTGATTTTTGTTTTTGTTTTTAAATCTATTCAATCATGTACACACTCACTTAAATGATTTGTAATCAATCATTTATCGTCTATAATTTAGAGAGAGAAAAAAAAAACAAAAACACATTATCAAACAATAGATAAATTAACAGTCTACAAAAAATGGAAAAGGTCTTCATTGATATTTTTTAATTTTTATTTATTGTAAAAATAAATTTTAAGAATTACAAAAGGCCATTGTTCATTTAAGTCAATAAAATATTTTAAATTCGAATAAGTTAGTGTGGGAGATACTTTAAACAATGTAATACTTATTATTTTTAGATTATATAAAACCGCCAAAAAAGATACTGTAAAGAAATGTTTAAAGGTTTCTCAATTTAAGTCAATGTTCTTTGAAATGTAACTGAATATTTTGTTTTTAAATTTATTAGGAAAACATTTACAAAACATATTATATTTTGAATCAGTTCAAATTAAATTTATTACATAAAAATAAAAAAAAATAAATCACAAATTAAATAAATAATGATATTAAGAACCATATAAAATTTTGAAAGAGAATTTTGAATAACAATACAATATTCAATACGAATACGAATATAACCTTTATTTTCATCATCATACAATCATTGTACTGACTGCGTCATAATTCATATATGCAATAGCACCATAAATAGTATAAACAAATTTTAAATACACAATATATAAATATATTGTGCAAAAAAAGAAAAAAAATCAAGGTCAATAACACCGACTCGAATGAAAAGTTTACAAACAAAAATTTTGCTCAGCAAATAAAGTTTAAAAATTTTTCATAGGGATCGAATACATAGAGTTATAGTTATATAGAACGATTGAATCAACGAATGTATATAATGTACATAACTAAATAATTAATGTGCTATGAATTTGACATTGACATTCACTAATAGTTGAAATGAGTCCCGTTATAGGATTTGATAAAATTAATTTGAAGCATTTTCAGTTCCAAAAATAATTTTTTTTACAACATAATAAAAAAATTTTTGATAATTTTCTTTTTTTTTTTTAACTCTATAAATAATTACAATAAATTTGCAATTTTATTAATTACCAAAAATGTAAATATATATTATAATTTAATATAATTAATTATAAAATAATTTAAATATACTAATTATATATATTATTGAAAATTTGTTATATAAATGAAATTTATCAGAAACGATTAAATTTAAGGAGTTTTTAATGGTTATTCCTTATTATCTTCCTTTTTTTTCTAAAATTCATTTTTTGTATTATTATAGCTGTGACTTACAGAGATATTTTGAAGAGTTGCTTTACTTTTAAATGTTAAATAAATATGACACTGTCATTGATTATATATAATTTTACTGTACATATTGTTCTATCATATGCAGTGGCTTACAACAGCCAGTGAATTTCAATATGTTTTGCAACTGTTGAATTTTTGTAACTGTAAATTCTACTGAAATAGTTACAGCAACTATTTGTTAAGACAAAATGATAATAATTTTTATATAAACATTTACTAGTTAATATAAACATTCAATAGTTAAAATTAAAACAATTTTCTAAAATAATCGCTCGTCCGCCCGCCCGCTTCAAAATTACAGTTAAATTTTGAGTCAAATTTGTGCAACAACATCGTACTGTTTAAATAATTTTTTTTGATCAGTATCTTATTTTGTACATGTTTCATTCAAAAACATGCCCACGTATTCAAGCATTTATATCTATGACTTGTTTACAATGACGGCAAAAGTTGGTATTACGGGAGATTATTGACATTAGAATTTTATTTAGTTTTTTTATTTATTTTCAGATTTGGTTTGTTATTTTTTTTTATCATATTAATTTTTTAGCAAATACATGTAATTTATTGCATAATATAATATATATACAGTAGGAATGAAGCGGTACTGGCCAATATTCAAACTCGTTCAATACTTTTTTAAGCATATCTAAGCATTTAATTTTTTCTGTAAATGATTTATTAGTACCAACTGTTACAAACATTAAATAATCATTGCCTTATTCTCACTACTCTTCTTAATAACCAAACTTTTTGCTTCCACATATGCTATTCACCATATTACCACATTCTGCCATTAACCTTCAAATGAAATATTCTATTAAAAATTTACCATTAATAAATTTAATAACTTTTCAGCCCATTATATCCATTCATAAACAGGAACTCAATTTTATCAATAGAAAATAAACTAATTTTAATGAAAACTTTTTTTCAACTATTATTCTGAAAACTATTATTCTGCTGTAAAGACCCACATATCAAAACTTCAAATTAAACAAAACAAAATATTAAAATTGATGTTTAACCTTTCTTTTTATTACTCAACCTCGAAACTTCAAAGAAAGGCCAGCTTGAATACTATAGAGAGTAAAATATCAACTTTATAACAATATTAAGGGAGCAATTTAACTTCAAATTGCAGTTTTCTGAGAGCATGATTGTCCAAAATATGTACCGATCATAAATATAAATTGTGCCTAGCACATCAAATTTTTAAAATAGTATTAGTATAGTCTTAAGTGTCGTTATAAGCTTATTTCACAAAAGGTTTTTCCAAAAGGTTTATAAATAAATAAATAAAAAAAATTAATAAATTTAAAGCAGTACCTAAGCTACATGAAATTATGTTTAAATAAGTTAAGTTACTGAGCGAGTTTTAAAAAATACAGTAAAATAAGGAAAAATTTGCTCGTATTGTTTTTGTTTTTCGTTAATGGACCCATAAGTGTATTAACTTATATTAAGTACATAAATTGTCATTTATAAACACTCTACAAGTTATTTTCGTTTTTATTTAGAGCCGTGTTTTAAAGCCGTGTTAGCTTCTGTTAATACGTTTACTATAGAAATTTTTGTTACACTTTGCGACTACGGATCGTGGACAATAAAAATTTTATTCAAAATCTTTTGTAATTGTTTTGCTTTACTATACAATACTTTGTTTATAGAAACTTGACAATTTAATTAAACATTAATCAATTCAAGAAAATTATACAGACTATATTTCATTCATTTTCGTTTACTTTCGTATACAAATAGTTTTTCTAAATTTCTTATATTAATCCACTTTGATTAATATTACTAAGATTTATTTACACGATGACCCATCCTTCCCTTAAACTATAATTAATAATTCCCACCTTTCTTCAACTTCATTTAAAAAAATAAGAAATTCTGATTGTTTTAATTTTTTTGTGATTTCTAATCACATGGATTTACAATAAGCTAACAAACTTCTTCTTTCCATTTCTTATCTTTTTGAAGTTAGTTATAGAAAATTTTAAAGATAATTTCTTTTCGCCATAATCCTCTTATTTAATCCTAGCTATTTAATTGTTAAGAGTTTATGTCTAATGTTTTCTCATTAAAATAAATGACAGTTTAGTGTATTATATCCTGTTAAATAAATTTTAAAAATAAAAATCTTCTTTCGAGTATATCTTTTTCTTGTTTTTTTATATAATACCCATTTTATTTTAGTTTCATGTTTTATGCTTATATATTTTGTGTTGTCTTCAGTAAATATTTCACTTAAATTTTTTGACAACAAAACAATAAAAAAAAAAAAAAAAACAAAAGCAGAAAATAGAAAATGTAAAAATAATCAAAAAAATAAGCCATGAATGAACTGAACATAATTAATTGGCTGTTTCCATTTTCGAAAAAATTTAGTTATAGAAAAGCAAAAATTTTCTCTAAATGAATTGCTTCGAGCAACTTCACTTGTATACATATACATATTTTATGTAATTGCAAAAACCAATTGCAGTAAATTTAATATACATATATAAGAATAAAAATGAATGTTATACAAGCATTTTGAAAATATGGAGGAAAAGAATAAAGTCAGTAACTTGAAAGCTGGTTAGTACATTTTCGTGTGCTTTTAATTTTAGCTTTTTGTTTTTTTTTTTTGCTACCACCAAGTATTTAATTTCAGTCTCTTTCACTTGTCCATTTTTTATAATATGTCCTATAGCTTTTATTCCAAAGTATTTTATTTTTTTTTCTTTAATAATATTTTTAGCGCCAGCTTGCTTTAAAAAAATATGAAATCTTAATAGTATGTAAGAATGTATGTGTATAAAAATAAAAATAATAATAATAGAAACGAAAATGCGCTAATGGAGATAGAAGATTCACTTTGTTCCGTTTTTTTTGTAATAACAGTGAAATCATTTTCTGCATTTATCTTAGCTTCTTAGTTACTACACCATTTCATCTAAAACTGTCTGTAATTATTGTTTTTTTCTTCCTAAAAGATTAGTAGAGTTGTGACATGTTGGATGCATAAAGAGCAGAATAACAAAAAAAAAAAACGTCTTAGATTTAAAAACAAAAAAAGAAGAGAGAATGCAAAATGAGATAATTTCATGTCCATTATTTGGACAAAATTAAAATTTATTTGATCTTAATAGGGATCGTTTTTTTTTTTTTTGTTTTGAGAAAAGTTAAGTTTTACAATTTCCAATTAAACTGTCCTTAAAAATCTTATTAAAGTTTTTCTCTTTTGCTTGTGATGTGTTTTGAATTCTAAATAATTTTCAACAAAATGCTCAAGGATTTTTTTTAAATTTTTTATTGTTTTTGGAAAAAAAAATTCTTGAACAAAAGTTTATTTAAACTATTAATTTCAAATACACGTTTATAACTTGACAATTAGAATTCTTGCCTTGACATAAATGTGTCTTGTGTGACCCATTGCAAAATTATTTATTTTGCCTTATACAATTGTAAACAACAGTTTTCCATTTAGAGCATTTATACAAACTGAATTTACTATTCTCTCGCAGTACTCTACAAATGATATGTCATATTATTTGGGAAATATTTTTTATAATTTAATGTTACCTATTTGTATTTTTTTGTTCTCTTTTTACTGCTCCGACCGTATAAAACTTTGGGACAGTTCAAGTCACAATTCGAGAAACTGCTTTAGTTTCATACAATTTTTAAGCTTGTTTCCGCAAAGTAGTTGAATAGTGTACTACTGCTGTTTTATCCTGCTGCATTCTAATCTAAGCATACTAACATCGAATAGAAAGGACGATTTTTATTTCGCACCGGATATGAACATGAGTTTGTCACATCATTGGATTACACTTAGCTCTATACTCCTCCCGATTAAGCGTTATAGAGAGATATTTTGTATTACATTGCACTAATAATCTGATTAGGTGTCAAATTAGCAAATTCAAAATAGAATGAAAATATAAATTTGTTTTTTTGAACCCAAAAAATCTAAAAAGGCTAAGTGAATTGTAATTGATGTATTTCAGCATATCTTTTTTTTGTTTTTGTGTTACGATCAAACCATTTTTAGTCATTTTCTACAATTAATTTTACTTTTTGAAAATCTTTTCTTATTTTCCTCTTCATTTTCAATCTAAATTAGTTTTATTTATTTGACTTCTTGAGAAATTTATCTCACAATTAAACAATTTTGTTTTTACTTCTTTTTACTATATTTTATTACTGTATTTCGTTTAATTTTTTCTCCTATTTATACGTTATCCCTTGAATGCACTTTAGTTAAGATTTTTAAGAGTATTTAATTCCATTCATTTCTTTTACTTTAGCATCTTTAAAATAACTACTATCTACATGCTGACTATTCATATCCATTTTTGTTTTGTTTTGTTTCTCAAGATTGAAATAGAGAAAGAAAACTTCAAATTAATTGCACACAAAAGTCTTACCTCAAGCAGTTAACTTCATTTTGTATTTTTATTTTTTTTTTCACAGATATACGAGTACAATATTAGTAATGAAAGACAATAAAAATAATTTGTCCGGTGAAAATTGAAACAAGTAAATTTATTATGTAGGAAGATATAAGTATATAGGATCTTATACACTTGTGGTTCTAATCCTCCTCTACTCTCTACTAATAAATTTGAAATGTAAGCTTTATACATATATAACTTATAGAAATTTCAAATTAAAAATTATATGAGAAAATTAGACAAAACATTGGTCATTATGTAGAAAAACGATTCAAATAAACGCTCACTGTACATAGAATGATGTAAAAATGTAGTTGTCCCATATAATAACTAATGTTCCAACAAATCATAATCGCTTATATCAACATAAGAAATTACAGAATTTTCGAAAATATTTTCTGTCAAAATTTGGTTTAATTCCGGCTACAAATCATATTTTTGTTAGAGTACACAATCGCTTCATTAACTTATAATATTTTGAATAATATTCCTACAATTAGCCATTAAAACTCATAAATTGATATTGATAAGCGTTTTTGGAATATCATTTTCAAATTTGGAATATCATTTTCAAATGTATTGAGTGTTTTAACAATTTTATGCAATTTTTATAAAATTTTATTTATTAATATTAACTTTTTACAACATTTTTTATAAGCTTTTGGATTTCAAATGCTTACATAATTTAAGGAATTTTCAAAAACCAAAAACTAGTATCATACATATCATACAGATACGCATATTTCGTCTACTACTTGCAGACTTCTTCAGTGTCTCGTACTCGACTAATCCCGTTACTATATTTTTAAACTCTTATTTAAACTTTAAAATTGATTTTACTCGAAACATCAATTTCAAACATAAGTGGTTATGACTTGTTGCGATAGATATAATATAATTAAATAGTGACATATAATATAGTTGACATTTACAGTTATATCTATAAACGACAAAAAAAAAATCTGTTTTAATTTGATCTGATGTAAATCGAATCTAAACTTTAAATTAACTAAATTTGTACCTTCCAGACCTACCATTACCTGCTATCGATAAAAGGGTTATAACGTTATACCATTAAAAAAATAATGAATTTATTTTACCAATCGATTCATAATAATAACACAACTAATATTAAAACCTCTTGTGTGAATCAGATATTAAAAAATTATTTAATCTAAATATGTGCAAAAATTATAAAAAAAAAATAATTTTCTTTCTTCTTTTATTTTTTTCATCTTTATATTATATTCCAAAACTTAAATATTAACTTCTGATCTGTCAGCTAATTTTTATTAATTTTATTATATTTTGTCTTTTTTACAGAAAATATTTCAACTTTATATTAAAAGGATATACTCAAACATACATAAAATAAGAATTGTCAGCTTGTCCAGTTGGAATAATAAATTGAAATTTTTATTTTCATTTTTTGTTTTAAGTTTTTCTGTTCTTTAATGCTACAAATTTAAAGACAAGAAAAACGGCGCCTCCTATTCAATTGAAGCAATTTAATAGCATTGATACTACAACAAGAGAGCAACAAGAAAAACATAAAGCATAAAAAATAAAAAATAGAACGAAGAAAAAAAGCAAGGATATATTTTTTTCTTCTTTTTCAACAATTTTATATCAATCCATACAAACAAATAGATATATATATATATATGTATATATATCTATTTATATGACGTAATTCTGATAGAAAATTTTAACATTGCACTATGTACAGGACGATACTAGTCATACTTTTAGGATTTTTAACTGTTAATTTAAATAAAGCTAGTGTTCAAGTACCACAACCAGATGAAGATGATATACCCTTGCGTGGTATTGATAATGAAAAATTAGATCAAATACAATTACCAAAGGATCAAGTTGCATTAGTTCGTTTACCATCTAATACACTATTAAAGTATACAGCATATAAGGATGTTTCTATACTACATTTTAGAATACCACCAGATACTAGAACAGCATTATTTACATTTAAAGCATATGAAGAATCCAAGAGTGCCTTTCGTAAGTATATATATCTATATATTTGTGTATGTTTTTTTATAAGAGTATAGAAGTATACGAGTATGTATAAGAATTAAAATTTAAAAATTCATATTAAATTTTCAATGGCATTTTATTGTTACTGTACGATACAACTATAAATTGAAAAAGTTATTGTAATAAAAATTTACATTAAAAACAATAAAAAAAAAATTAAAAACATATTTTTAAAAAAAACCAACCAATGAACTTGTACTGCAATAAAGATGACGACTAACTTAACGGAACATTTTTTATTCTGAAAAAATTGATAGATTAATAAGTTCAAACGTAATTTTTTTTTGCACAATTGACTCATTCTAATAAGTGTGGAGTATAAAATTTTTTCATTTATATTATTGTATGTCATAACAAATTATTCTTAGATTTAATAATTGAAATATTTGGAATTGGCTTAGTTGACTTGGAATTTATTATGTTGATTTAATTGATATGAAACTATTAATGGATGTTAACTAAAAAAACTATTCTTGACAATCATACATTGACTAAAATTTCTAGATACTTTAAAATTGCACTGCGTCTACTGTTCTACCACATTTTTGAAACTTTATCAACAGTTAGTCTTCTAAAAAGCTTATGTCATCCGGTATTGATAAGAACTAGTGGACATTTAATTTATAGAGTTTCAGTTACTGTTACACGTTGGTCAGTTAGACTTGGAGCTATTTTTAAAAAAAGTGGGGTGAACACTTTTTCAAATAGTCAATCATTTAGTCAAATAAATAGTTTTCAAAAAACTTGTAGTATGTATATTGTGTTTGATCAGTTTCATCTAATGTGGAATAAATTCTAGTGCAGATACTGCGCCATAAAACTTCTATTCTTTATATTTTATCAAATACGTAATACAATTTCAATTAAATTGTAATAATAAATATATAAGTATAAATTGGAAATTTTTGTTATTAAAGGATGAAAAATATTTGATTCTTTTTTTATGATTACAAAATTCTGTTTTTTTATTTTTGATTTGCATTTTTATGATAATTTTATCTAATAAATGGCAAATTCTTGGAGACATTTTATGATAGGATATTTTTTCATATATTTTCATATTTTTTTATTTTTATTTTCTTTTTTATATTTGTATAATTCATTTTTTGTTATTATTATGGGAAAATACAAATTTTCCGTATATATATATATATATATATACATATATATATATACATATTTATCTCTGTTCTATTTATGTTCTTCAAAATCATATAAAAATTTCATATTCATAGGCGAAATTATGAAAGTCATTATATAGGAGAATAAATAGATGAATAATTTGGAATTCAAATTTCTGAATTGTGTTTTTATACTTAATATTATTATGAATTCATTGCTAAAAAGTATTAACAGAATTGAAAAAATTATGTACTATTTTTATGTATTATTTGAAAATTTTAAATTTAATAATAGTCATGTTTAAACATTAAATTTTTTTTCCAATTATATATCAAGGATAATACAAACCGCTTCTTCGATTAAATTTTAACAAAAAACCATTAAAATAAAATATTATACAATTTATATGACCATTCCAATATTCTGAAGAACCAGGATTGTGAGCTTAAGAGTTCAGAAATATAAATTAAAAACAAATAAAAATAAGATAAATTGGCAAATTCTACTACTTTAGCATAGACTTATTTTTATCATATCGATTTACTCATTTATTTTATTTTTTCGTTGAAAAAACTCTTTTATATATAAAATGGAATATTTTGCAATTAATATTATTTAATTTCTAGAATATTAATCATATAAATTTCAGCAATGAAACACAGATGGTTCTAATAACACAGAGACAGTAAATTTTGTATGTGTTTTAAAATAACTATTAACCTAATAAAAGCAAAAAAAAAATCATTGTATTTTCATATACTAGCTATTTTTGTTATAGAATATAGAAAAAGAAAGTAGAGTAAGGAAGAATAAAGTTTTAAAATAAAAATTAATGATAGTGAAATAGATTTTGAATCAAATTTTCTTTCAACTTTATATTTCGTTCCAAATCAAGGTTATTTATTAATTATAATTCAAATGCGAGTAGTATAATTAGATTTTCGCTTCGGACATGAACATGTAAAAGTGTATTAATTGGATTTAAATACTTTATTTGCTTTACCCAGAAACTTATCATGGTAAAAGCACAATAAGCAAATAATTTTCAATGTTAGAAAACTGAACTTCATAATAAATTACAACTTACTTTAGTGATAACAAACTTCAAAATCTAATCTATTTTAAAGTATAATGAGAAAAGCTTTTAACAACACCCTTGTCCTGATACGGAATTCACACCCGCGACATCCTGATTAGTACTCACATTATTAACTGCTCTTAGTATTAAACAAAAGGCTATGATTTTGGTATGTAATTTAATTTGTTTTTCCATGATCAGTATAAACATTTTCTATTATAGCACATTAACTTAGTAACTAACTTACTAGTGTAATTAAAAGCATTATAAATGTGATAACAAAAAAATAAGTGAATAAAAATATTAATTAAAAAGATCGAAACCCAACTATTTATTGAAACTTAAAATTTTTTAACATTAAAATTATTTTATTTTATTAATCATAAATATTTTGTATGATTCAATATAGTTTTCAAGAGTTATTACTATGTACATCAAAATCAATTTTTTTCATCAAAATATCAACCCGTGTTATCCCATAAAGCATATACCGAACCAAAAATATTAATAAATGAATAACGAAATTCCTCAAAAAGAAAATAATTTAAATTTTAAAATTTCACTATTTCCAATCTGAAATATTGAGGAAAGTTCACATTATTTCTTACATTACACTTAAAAATAATGTGAACAATCGGTAGTAAAATCAAATCAAAACTAAAAACAATTCACCTAATACTCGTTTAAATGATCAAAATTTATTCTTAACTGTAAATTGTAAAAAATATTTAATTAAGAAAATTTTAACATCCCGAATGCAAAATTTTTTAAGTTAATGACTTGGTGGGCTATCAATTAAAATTAACCACAAATATTCAACTGTACAATAATATTTTGCTCTATTGAATAATATTAAAATTATTAAACTACTAAAATCTACTATGAAAGTGATAATTTTTGATTTATATTATCTAAATTTGTCCATTATTAAACTAAAATTGAAAATATTTTAATTTATTTTTAACCTTATCTGAAATTAACATCTTGAGGTGTTTATTAAAATTATGAAATATTTCTAGTCACTTTATCTTATTTTATTTTGTTTTGTTTTATTCTTTTATTGATAATATCTTTTTCCCGTGAATAATAAACCAAGATCCGTTTGCAATGACAGATATTTTAAATAAATAAAAGTAAACAAACTTTTAAATCTAATGAATCTGAGATATATTTATGAAACATAGATACAAACTCAAACAATTTCGCTCTACTGAAAATATCTACTGAAAAGTGTTTTTTATAACACTTTAAAATTAATTTAAGTTTAAAAACTTATTATAATAACAATAAAAACAAAATCTATCATGTAGCTCTAAACAAAAAATAAACCAATCTATTAAAATTTCATTAGATAGAAAATGATTAATGAAGAATCGAATGACCTTAGTAATGAATTCTAATGAAAGACTTCCAATCATTGATTAACTTTACAAAAATGAGAAAAAAAATGTAAAAAAAACGAATTATATTTTAATTTTCATTAATGATTATAAAATCTTTTGATTTTCTCGAAACACATAACTAAATAATTAAAATATATTTAAAGCATTCATTATTGATAAATACATTAAATTTTATTTAAATACCACCCCGTAGTCCACCGGTACCTACCAAATCAATATGTGGTTTTAAAATGTTATGAGAAGTTCAAAGTGAAACCTTGAAGAAATTACTTTCAAATAATTTACGAATATCACCTGAAGTCGGTAATTATTTTACCGGTCAATTAACCGGTAATAAAACTTTTCATCAGTTACCAGTTAATTGCTTCAAATGCTGGAAAATAACAATTAAACTACAAAAAATTTGAAATTCATCAAAAAAACCGGCTTAAAATAAAATATTTAATTATTAAAATTTAAAAATATTTTTACGGAGGGATGCTATTATTATAGAGGAATCATAAACAAACATTAAAATTATGTTAAAATCTAGTAATAACAATACGAGTATAACCAAAAAAAAAAAAAACCACTTCAAAGGTCATTCCAAAAATCACACATATGATTATTTTTTTAATTTCGTGTTTGTTTATTTTTTTTTTTTGTTCTTTTTTTCTTTTATCTATAATTTACTATAAATATTAAGAAAATTTACAATTCTAACATTAGTCTAAACTTAAATCGTCTTCAGTTAGTATCATATTTGGATTAACGCATATTATAAAAATGGTAAAAAATATATATTTTAAAAAAATCTATAAATTGATATTTTCAATTAGTAGAAATAAGTATGAAAAATAGAAATAAATAAAAAATTTATTTTACAGAAATTCTTATTAGCAACTTTAGCTTTACTAATTAGTACAGTTGCAGCTGATGTATCTCATTTAAATGGATACAATTATCAAGGTGCATCATCGATTCAACCAAATTATAATGCAGGACCAAATTCTGAATATTTACCGCCAGTATCGAATCAAATTAATCAAGAATATTTACCACCAACATCAGGTTCTGCTCAAAATTCAATAAATTATTCTCCACCAGCTCAATCTCAATTTGACTATTCGCCACCAGCTCAAATATATTCACCTGGTCCAATTAATCAAGATTACTTACCACCAGTTTCAGCTCCAACATACTCAGCTCCTGCTCAAACTTTTTCAGGTTCATTACAAAACTCAAATAGTTATTCAGCTCCATCTTCAGAACAAATTTCAATATTTTCACCTGCACCAGTCAATCAAGACTATTTACCACCAACATCTGCTGGTTCAAATTTTGGTTCAAATTTTTTCCCTTCCACTCCACAACAACAAGAAACCGCCGTATTAGATAATGATGGTTATCATTATAGAGCTGTTAAACGTTACAGATTCAAATATCGTAATTAAATTTTTAAATTTATAAAAAAAAAAAATAAAATCAATTTCAAACTCTTAATAAGACTTTAGAATTAATATTGAACTTTTTTTATTTTTGTAAACAAACCGATTTATAAAAAATCATTGAAGAAAATTATTTGACTATAGAAAATTAAAATATACTTGTATTATATTGCCATTTTAAAAGTTTGAACAAAAAATTTAAAAATTATAAAATAAAAAAAATTTTTAAGAAAAAAATATCTTACTATTGTCAATTCATTAAGTTTATAATATAATCTATTCATTTTAGAGTAGTCGTAACGCCGCCATTACGGAATTGTGATACAACGAAAAATTGTTATTACTTTACATTATTTCCTTACTACCTAAAACGAAAAAACAAAAAATTTTTAGAAGCTTCGCTTAAATATTTGAAATAACTAGAACTTCATCAGAATTGGTACCACAAAAACTACAATACTGATTGTATCTAGTCAGTCGGTCTTGAAATTATATATACATATCTAGAATGTACAACATCTCTTATATTGAATTCAGTAAGATAAAAAAATATAGTTGTTTCCAATAAACGAAAAAGACATCTATCTACGAAACCTTAGATTTTAAGCATACGAAATTTCTGAAATTAGCGTTTGAAAACAACCATTTTTTCACAATCAATACGATTAGCATATACATTTTAAGTTTTTCAAATTAATAGTTTACAGCTTATATTTTATTTTTATACTAGATGTAATAATTTTATACCGGTTAAATTAATTTTAATTAAAAAAATACATTTTACTATTATTAACACCTTAGTAATTGAACTGAATATCTATGTATAACATTTTTTTTTTTTTTTTTTCAAATATTTCAAAAATTATTTATAGAAAATTTATCGTGAAAATAAAACAAACAAATTTTTTTTTGTTTTTACCAAATTGATTTTCCAACTAATTCATAAATTATAATGTACGGGGTTGATAATTAACTTTTAATAAATTCATTAATTAAATCAATAATTAAATTAATTTAATATCATAAAACTAATAATTGTTTGAAGGTCATTCTGTCTTTTTGCTCAGTACTCTTGAATTATATAAATTAGTAATTATTTGTTACTTTTGTTTTTTGTAGAAAAATGTTTGTATATTAAAATTTTGGAATTTATTAATTAGACGTTGTATATATGTATGTATATATTGTGTATTATGTAGTATACAAATGAAATATAATTTTTAAATAAAATTTCACTACTTTCAACGTAAAATTTTATTATTCAAATCTTATAATTTTTATTATTCAAAAATTATTTCAAGAATACTTACTTTACAAACTGTGATATGATGAAGTACGGTAGGTAGGTGTTCCTAACCAAAATACAATTTTTACAACAAAAAAAAAAGTCCTCGACGTTCAAAGTAGAATTTAATGAATAAATTATTTATTTAATAATGGGCAATTTGAATAATCGAAATTAAAATTAAACTTAATAGTATTACCAGATGTTTTATTTTCAACAAATTCAAAATTATAACAGAAACTGAATATCTACGGTTTTTTTTGCTTTTTTAACTATACAAAAATGATTTGAAATTTTTTTAGTCATTGCGAGCAATTAGATAATTCATATTTTTTTAACATTTATAATTATTATAGAACCTTCTTTGAGACACATTGGGTTATGCATATGTAGACTACTATAAGGTAGGCCCTTTCAAACGAAAGATACCAGATTCCGAATGAAAACACAATGCTGTATGCTGTTTTCAACTTGGCTCAGTAATAATAGGTCCACATGCCAAAGACAAAAATGTCCTGAAATTTTATCTGTATATTAATATGCAGGTATAAATAAATAATATTTTGAATATTTTCTGATTTTCGGTTTTAGTTATTTTTATAATATTATGATGCCAAAATTAATAATTTGTACCATCAATTGTACATCAATTTAAATTAAATTTAAATGTAAAATTTTTATAATACAAAAATAGCAATTAAATATTTTTCATTATCGTAAAATATTTTAAATATTGTCATCTCGACTACAATCTTTCCACCAATATTTTTGTATACCTAAATATTCCTAATATGTCTAAATATACCTTTGAATATGCCTAAAGAGAATGTCTTAATAATTCTCTTATTAAAACTACATTATTATATTGTATTATTGTATATATTTATTATACTTTGTGTATATATATATATACACAAAGCTAAATTTATTAGTAATTCATCAACGTAGAATTTCAAATTCAATTAATTTTCAAAATTCCGTAACAAATTATATAATTAAAAAAAAAATAAAAAAAAAAAACAAGAAAACATAAAGTAAGTAAATTGGAGTAACCAAAATTGAAGTCAAAAAATAAAATTAAAATAAACTAAAAATTAACATGAACTATTAAAAACAGAAAATAACAATTAAATTAATATTGTCTCTTGATATGTAACTTGATTTGAATTACTGTTATATATTTTTTTAATATTTTATTAGCTAGCTAATTCGTTTTTTTAAGATGAAGGCTATCTAGAACTTTTGATTTAATTTGTATACTTTTGTATCATTTTATTGCCCAGTAGATTGTAGTTGATGTATTTACATAAAATAGGATGTATTTTTTCCAATTAGATGTTTGCAAGTTTTTACTTCTATCAATGAATATTATTTCTTTTCACACAGCACGGTTGTAGATGTCAACATTGGAATTCTTGATATAATAAATATCAAGTACTTTTTATCTTTTTATAGACTAGATCGTTTACTAAAAATATTAATAATATGTTGTTTGTCCAAAGAATAAATTCTAATTTTTAATATTAACTGCCTATTAAAGAATTTAAAATATGAAAAAAAATATATACACATCAGTTTATTATAATTATTAAATATTTCTATACGACCAGACAGCGTTTCGCTAGGTACTAATTTTTTTATAGTTATTACGTTATGACAATGTCGAAATCACGTTATATATTATTTGACGTTTTTTTCAGAAATTTTTCGATACCTTCTTCCCTCATTAGAAGCATCGTGGATACATAATTTAAGCGTTTAGAAACTCGACACATTGTTTTACGATTTTGGTTTAACGAATGTAAACTGTAAACACATTTTGTGTTTTAACTTTTTCAAAAGTCAAGGTCTATTACAATTTAGAATAACTTTCAATAGTATATATAATATTATTAAAACTGTTTTAGTTTTTTAGTAATAGTTCAATAATAATAAAGAAAAAAAGTAAAAACTATATTTTTGTTCAAATTTTTAGTAATTTAAAGCGAACCAATTTTCACCGATTACTTTAAATAAATTTTACCCAATTATTATCATAACTGATTTATAAAACCAAATTGAAAATATCTGGTAATGTCCATTTAATTATTTCAATAAATAAATATTGTTATTATTCATAATCATTTTTCTTTCATATTTTCTTTCATAAACTTTTTGATATTTTATCTAAATTGATATTCAGATTATTTTCCAAAGGAATCAGGCAGGTAAAGTTATACATAATTGTTCTGTTTCAAATTTTTATCATCTTTCATTGTGCTATTTCTTTATCTCTTTCTCTAGTTATTAAAAAAATATTTATGAATTTTCGAATACAATTACCATAAAATAATTTTTAATAAATTTAAAAAAAAAACCATAAAATTAAAAATAAGGACATATAAAAATGGCCTACAGATTTATCTGTAGGACCCACTGTTAAAAATAAATATATAAATAAATAAAAAAAAATGTATTTTAATGAATTATGGTATTTAATTGAACTTCGAAATTTTTATATTAATTGCTTTGAAAATTGAAATAAAATGAAAGGAGTAAAATAATAACAAAAGAAAATTTTGTGATTCGAAATTAAATAATTCTCACAAAACAAAAGTAAAATAAAATAAACAAAAACTAAATCGTTTACCAACTAAGCACTAGCGTAACTTTATATATTTTATTATGAAGAAATAATTCTCATAAGAAGGCTATATGAGGCGGTGGTCCTAGCCAGAATGGGCCATGTAAAAAAAATACTTAAAAATACTTTAGAGATAAAATTAGAAAAAAATGTTAATCACTTCAACCAGTTTAGTTCATTTAGAAAAATAATTGTAATCATTTTCGAATTCGTTCAATTTTACTTGTTTTCTTTGCACGATGAAGGAAATTTTTATTTTTAAATAGAAAATTACATCAACTCATTTTTAGAAAAATTGGCGCTTGGTCCAGAGTGGACTGGATCGGACTGCCTCATATAATATACATATTATAGAATTCGTAAATATACAAATTAGAATGTTTTTAATTTATTGTTAACAAAAACAAATTTAAAGTTAAGTAACAAGTGAACCAAAAGTGAAAATAAAAATTTACAATCAAGAATCATAAAAAAAAAGAACAAAAAAATAAAAAACTAGTTTTAAATTGATTTAAAATTAAAGCAAATTAAATTGACTATAATTATTTAGATATGATTCTGTAACTGTTTTTTTAAAATTTACTGTACTATATAATTTAATGCCAGTATATAAAGTTGTAGATGTTCCGATTTGATTGTTTTTTTTACGATCTAGGTGAAGTAAGTTTTGACTTCTAGTATTTATTTTATGAATATATTGTCATTTATTTAACGTAGGGGTTGTATGTATTTTTTTGAGATGAAACTTCGTGAATAAGGATACTTAGTTTTATTTTTTTAATAAGTCAAGTATCTCCTTTTCGCTATGGATAAGCTCAGTACTTTCTCTCCAGTTATAACTATTTAAACTTTTTATAGCTCTGTTTTGAATCACCTGCAGCTCATCTATCTTTTGTTTGGAAGCGGTTCCCCATAGTTTTATATCATAATTAAAATGGCTGTGGAATAGCGAGTAATAAATAGATTTTTTGGTTGTTTTCGGTATTAATTCACGAATTTTTTTGAGCATCCTGCAATTGAAGATAATTTACCACTAAGAATTGATGTATGGAGTATTCCATTTGAATTGAGCATTGATCCAGAGCCCTAGGTATGGTAATTTATGGTAACAATTTTTTGTCTACAGGTCTTTCAAAAACTAAATTTTATAAACTGTCTCATTTTCCTAATGCATTCTTAAAACTTATGGCGAATTATACACAGCGAATATGTGTTCTAAATCAGTTACCAGGGTCAGTGGGTTTGATAACACTTGATGTCGAATATGCATTCGATTCTGTATGGCATCAAGGTTTGGTTCACAAAATGATTAATTACGAATTTCTAGTTTACCTTGTTAAATTAATCCAAAGTTTTCTTAGCGATCGATCTTTCATAGTCAAAATGGGAATAGTACAATCAAACACCATAAGTATTACAGCTGGTGAACCACAAGGTTCATCACTTTCTCCCATTTTACATAACATGTTCATAGCAGATTTACCGAGACCTCCAAATTGCTATACAAGTTTATACGCAGACGATACTGCCCTTTTATCATCTTCCATATATCCAAACGAATTAATAAATAATCTTGAAAATGATTTCCAAATAATTCAAGAATTTTATTACAAATGGAAAATAAAAATCAATGGCGAAAAAACAAATTCGATTTTCTTCACAAAAAGAAGGAAATCATTTTACTTGCCTAAAAGTTAAACTTTATTTTTAAATAATAATGAAATAATAGGGGAAAGATATGATATTAAATATCTTGGTATACATTTGGACAAAAAGTTACTGTTTAAAGCACATATAACTAAGACAGTGAATAAAATAGATCTATATATAAAAATGTTGTATCCAATTATAAATAAAAAAATCCAGGCTAACTGTAGAAAACAAACTAATAATATTTAAAGTAATTTTTCGCAGTATTCTTTTATACGGGTTCCCTATATGGAAGAGCGATGCGAAAACAAACTTAAATGTGCTACAAACAAAATGCAATCCTAAAATTAATCTTGGCTAAACCCTTTTATTTTTCCACCAACAGATTATATTGCATAGCAAATATTAATACTGTTTCTGAACAAATAGCAAAGATACGCCTGCATTTCTAGAGAGCTGTCTAAATTCAGTAAGTCCGCTAATAAGAGCGATTGTAGATTAAGCTTTTTTTTTATTTTATTTTGTTCTTTTTCTTTGTTTTTTTTTTATAATTAAGTTAGTTTTTAAGTTTTAGGATAAAAATAAATTGATCAAAAAGGTGTTTGTTTGCCATTTTTCCTTAAAAAATATATATATTATTAATAGAAAAGTTCAGGTCAGTCTAAGTAAATTAAAAGTCATAGGTGTAAATACATTAGTATAAGCTCTTAATTATTAAAATTAGAAATAAGGAAAATTGTAAAATGAAATTAAAGCATAATAAAATAATAATAATAATATTCAATTAAAAGAGAAAGCATAAGTAAAAAAAATGTTTGTTTTCTAAACATTATGAAATTAAAATATTATAATTTATTATTATAAATAATAAATATCTGTTTTTGGATAGGGGATAACATCGCGGACCGGCTACAGCTAGTTCTAAATAATTTTTAAATTTTAGACATAATGAAAAAATTAAAATATTTTGAAGGAAGGTATACTCTCGTCTTACACCCAATTTGAGCGGACTCAGTATTTGAATTGAACAATGAAAACATTATCGCATTAGATTGATTTGAAGCTTAAACTATAATATATTATCGCTTATCGTTTTTATTTTATTTATATTTATTTTTTGTATTATATTATATTTATTAATATAATACAAATGATATTTATTTAATTTATTTTTATTTTGACGTCAACGGGATCTCTGAAGGTATGCTTAGAAATTATAATAATTCCTGGATATTTCGTCCATACGCTTGATTTGATTAAGGTTTCTACTTGTAATAACATTTTCTTTCCTTGTATAAAAGTAAGGGGCTGTTTTAGAATGATTAATTTATTTAGATTGTACTCCGTTTCGTATTGAACCCGTTTTACAGATTTTGTGTCAAAATTGATTCATTATTTTAATTTTTAGTACATAAATTAACTTACATCAGTATCATATATTTACTTACCATACTAAAATAAGTCAATACCACACAAATTTGGGATAGAAATTCCTAATATGGAAAAATTGCATTTATATATAGCCACGTTTTCATATTTCATTGAATCAAAAAAATGTGCAAACAGTTCTTTTGAAAATTAACGAACAAATTTAATTTAAATTGCCAAAAATAAAATCCAAATAACATAATTTATCCCGAGTTGCAAAATTAAAAAGGCAAGCTAAAAAATTTAAAAGTTAATTTCTGGAATTATTGATTATTTTTCTAATTCTTTTTTTTTTTTAGTTAGTCAATCCACTTTTTCGATCCAAAAATCAAATGAATGAACAACTACTATCAGTATCACCTTTTTTTTTATTTCTTTTTTAATCTCACCATAAAAAAATGACACACATAACATAAGCAAGATTTTATGAATACAACATTTCAAACAATTTTATAAAAGTATAAAATTACTTACAGTTATTTTTAAGTATTTTATTTAAAAAATATTTCTTTCAGTTAAAATTAACTCAAAATCCTTTTAGGTATTTATCACATAAGTAACTTTATTTAATTTTTTGAAATCAAACCATATAATTTAGAAATTATTAAATGTAAATGACATTTCAAATAAATAAAATTATATATGTATATGTATATGTATAAATGCTTTTCACTTGACATCATCAAAATGTGAGAATTTTTTAGAAAGGAAACGTGAAAATTTTTAACTTATTATTCTATTGAAAATATATGTGTGTATGTGTTTCTTAAACCTATATGTCAAGTTAGTTGGCTATGAATTTTCAACAATAACATTGCAATATAAAAAAATAAAATAAAATAAATAGAAGAAAATATCGTTCATATTTTTAATTCGGTTAGAATAAAACGAAAATATAAAGAAAAAATCGTGACAGAAGCAACAAAGGGGTTACATGACAAAATTACATAGTACAAAATTTCATAAGACAAAATTATGTAATTTTTAGAGACAAAATTTCATATGGACAAAATTCCATATTTAAAAATATTACATATGCATGTACATTTACCTGTTCTTCATTTGACTGGATACGATAAATATTCATAATAAAAATTTCATGTATCAGAACTACATCTTCTAGGTGGTGAATGATATAGTTCCGGTTCCCGTCTCACAAAAAAAAATGTTCACGACCTTAATTTTTTTTTGTCATCAGTACAATATAGCTCTTAAATGTGATGAAGACAATAGGTCCGGAGTCTACAAAATTGGGGTCGAAATTTTAAAAAACTTTTTGTTCAAGGTCTTCTCACTTATTAAAACTCTATTTTTGCCGACAACAAGTAAACGCAGTAAGGTAAGGTTTTAGTGCAAAGTATATGTACAGCAAAACACAATATGCAAATTATAGCTCATATGGCTTCAATAAATTTAAAATGAAAAGTACCTACCTTCATTATGAAACCATAAAAATTTAAATATGAAATTTTGTCTGATGTAATTTTGTCCTATGTAATTTTGTCTAATATAATTTTGTTCCAACACTCAACAAAGGATATAAACACAAACAAATTACATATGAAATTCAGCTCCTTCAATTCTATAAACACACCTGAAATTTATATTTTAAAATAAAATTTTCTCTTTTCGCGGAATAGATTTTTTTTTCTCTCATTTTTTATCATATTGTAGTATAACTACGTACCGTACTGTACAAACAAGCATATGTAAGTATGTTCATATTATTATACGAGTATAGTATAACTTATTGTTGCGATAAAATAAAATTTGTATATATGTATAAATTGAAGCCATAACATTGAATACAGTATATTCTTTGTTGATGGTTTTTAATAAGAAATTCTTTATAATTTATTTTATTTATATCAGTAAAATGTAAACTAAAAAATAAAAATAAAATAAGCTACTCAAAATTTGAAGAATAGGCATTTGCATCTTAATCAGTTTAAAAAACAAAGCAGCTAATCAGACTGCGCTGAACTGTAATTATTATATTAACCCCAAAGTTGTAGTCATTCTTACTTTTGAAACTTTAAAATTTATTTATTGATTATCAAAATTTCATATTTCGTTCGGTATAAAAGCCTCGCTCTAGTGTGTTATTTCAGTTTTTATAAGCCTAAAGCTTATTAGCTTAGAAACTTATCTGATCAACCAATAACGTTAATTTATTTATTTATTTTAATCTTCTTGCCCTTCAAATAATAAACTGTTTCAACAGTTGTTATCATGACAGGCTCCTATTTTTTTATAACACTCGTTGCAAAACCATAATTGTGTTGCATCCCATATTACTATATAACACACAGATTTTATTTTTATACACTGATCTAATACTCGTGCTACAGAAGACGATAGTACAGAAGCAACAATTAAAATCATGACATTCCTATCATATCTAAACATTAATGAAATAAAAAAAAGGCTACTATCTTACTCAGCTACTGTGGAATTCATTTAGAAAGTAAATGCAAAATTTGAATTTAAGACAAAATTAGATATCAAAAAAGTAACAACAAATTTATAGAATAAAAAGCACAAAACAAAATTATTTAGAAAAGTTTAAAACATGAGATTTTCATAAACCCACAATAAATAACTTATAACCAAATAAATAAATGGCTAACAATAATATAACAATAAAAAGAAGAGAGAAAAAGTTTATTTCTGGGTTGTCTCTACATTTAACTATTAATTTGTTATAATAAATGATTTTTAGGAGTTGTTTCGTTCATCACAACTTGAACTCATCAGTAGGTATTTATAGTGTTAGACTACCTGATAGCTCCTGATTTTTATTTTTATTGATTTTATAACTTTTTAAAATATGTTAATAATTTCCAATTAAATGTATAATTACATAAATTTATTTTTATAGTTATAATAGATTTTACCATGAAATTTTGGTTCATTGTTATAACTCACAGATTCATTAATATCTTATTTTAATAACTATAAAAATAAAAATCTGGAGTTTTATAGGTAGTCTAACATTATAAATACCTACCGATGATCACAATATAGAGGATAAAAAATTAATTTAGAATTAACATGGAGAGAAAAGCATTGAAATATAGATCACTTCTTCCAAATAATTTCATGATATAGATAGAATCTAGCTTGCAAACGAGTCATATTGTTGTTTTAAATTTAGTTTATGTTTCTTCTGTTTGCTTATCTTTACAGAGAAAAGAATTTATAAAAACACATATCTACGAATTTCGGATTTTATTCAGACTTCGTAAAGATCAAAAGTAATTTCTCACTAAATCGAGTTCACATTTTTCAGAAAATTAAATTGAGATAACATTGGAAAACTATCTAAAATTGAAATATTTTACTCAAATTGACTTTCATAACAAATCAAGCCCATACCGTTTTATAAATGACCTTGAAATTTGTTTTGAACTTATTGTTTAATTATGTTATGTATTAGAATTTCTCTAAGAATATTTTTTACACTCTAACAAAAACGTAATTTCGTTAGAGAAAATTCAGTTCAATTGAATTTTCTTTCATCTTTTATACTACGAAAATTACTTTGTATACACAAACATAATATGCACACATCTAAACATGTATAATCATAAAAAAATACCATAAAAAGAAGGTGAGATTTTAACACAAAAATTTAACTGATATACCATATAACTACAGGATAAAAAAGGATACTGATTTCCAAAAAAAAAAAACTAAAAAAATAACAAAAATTCAAGAAAAGAAAATTTAACGATTTTTTAATGCGTTTGTTACCAGATTGACAGGTCCATTTTATCATTGTAATTTTTTCTTTTATTTATTCAAATTTTTTTTCGTTTTGTTGTTGATGATGTTTATTTAGTTGATATTATACCTAAAATAGAATATGGACGTAGTTATTAGTACCCTCTCCTCCCCCCAGTAGAATAGAGCGGGTGGAAATGGCATTGTGAAATTTATAGTATTCCACAATATTTTCAAAACAGAGTATATAGCAATTCTATATCAGCTAAACAGTATTAAGGTGAGGTTTATTTAATTTGGATCATTAAAATGTAGCAGAAAAATAAAAGAAAAAAAAATTATAAGAAAAAAACAATAACAAACAAAAAAAATCAGCTTTCATAATGATTGGAGCATTTCATTAATGGACAGGAAAAAATCTCTTATAAAAAATTCCTTATTTTGTTTTTTTATGATCAACTTATAAAGTCTTAAATCTCAATTTATAAGCATTAATTTTTTTTCTTTCTTTTTTTTTCTTTTCTTTACTTTTCTGTTCTCTCTCCGTCATCACCACCACCAATAATTTTTAAGTTAACTCAATTTCTCATTTCCTCATCATCTTCCTGTTTCACATTTGTGAATATAATAAATGATGTTTATTTTAAGACTTGAATACATCAAAGTAATTCGAAAATATGAAAAAAAAAAAAAGAATTTATTTGTTTTTTATATAAGTAGCTACGTACTTATATTGTTTTTTTTTTGTAAAAATTTAAATTATGAATAAAGTTTTCTTTGAAAGAAAGCGAAAATGAAAATTTTTCTAAAAACAAAATAAAAAAAAAATTTAATAAATCGCCTAAAAACCTTAAAAAATAAACTTGAAAAGCAATTACAATAATTTCCTTTACATATATTAAGTACGGGAATTTATTATTATTATTATTTTAGAATCTCTTAAAAGCAATTTGCATAAAATAAATATTTAAATTATAAGGATGATTTTTTTTTTCCAAATTAATTTTCATTTTTTTTTTCAGTATATTTTGAAAGCAAATTCAATGAGAATCTACTTTATTAGTTTTATTCTCTTTGTTTGTTTATTTGCATGTTTGCGTTTATATTAATAAGCTACTTTAATATTTCTTGAGAGTATTAAAAATTATTGTAAAGAAAATAAAAACGTAAGGTGTATAGAGTTAGTTGAAATGAAAATTTGGTCAATAGTTGTATAAGCAATTCGAATGTTGAATAAATTTATTTGTTAGCACAAATTATGAGTTTGAGCCAAAATACGCGCTCAAAAATTTAGTGGACTGAATGTATGTATATCCGAACTCATGTTTTAATGGACGGACAGTTGAGCGTGACTTAAATTCAATACAAACTCCTCCTTAATAGTTTTTATTTCTTTTTACTCTAACTCTACTATTTAGCACTCAGTGATATCAACTACTTCTTAATCATTTATTCTTTTTATCGAATTAAATTTAAACTCATTCACTAAAACATATCAATCAAACAAATTTTTTTATAGGATTTATAGGATTAATTTGAAAACGGCATGCTACTCACCGTTTAACAAAAATATTGAGCCAACTTCTTTGAGCTCATACCTTCAATTAAAATGTGAACTAACTCAAGATACTAGTGAATTCTAGATTGAAGCTGTATTCAAATATGAGCTCGCTTCGTTGTAAAGTTTCTTATTTTTTGTCGTAGAATCCGAATTTGTATAAAAACAAATACCTCTTTCCTTTTGAATGTCTCGATTTCGGCGAATTTCGGGTTTAAAAAACCCTTTCCCAGTCCCTCTAGGAAGCTTAAAATATCATTAATCGATAGAGCATTTTTGAAATACCGGACAAGTTCGGGTAGCTACCATGCAAATCCTAGCACTCATCAGGAATATATCAAAAACTAATGGCTTTAACGACCTAAAATTTGGTACATATATAGGTACTCCCTTAAAAATAAACGATATTATCTTTTAACGTGTTTCAAAATTCACACGGTTCCGTTAGCTACTACAAAACTTCTAGCACCTGTCAAAAATATTTCAAAAACCCGAACCAGTACGAATTTTAGGAAAACGGTAACGGTTTGTTTATTTTTGATAGAATACCTAAATACCCATTTTCAGGTCTGTGGTTTTTTGAAATATTCTTGAAGAGTGCTATAGGATTTATATGGCAGCTATCAGAACGAGAATAGCAAATCAAAGCAAAGTCACCATATAAATAACGATATAGAAGTTAAATAAATATCAAAAAATAAACGAATAAAGCATTTAAAACAACTGCTTCGGATCATGTATAGCCTAGTTTTAAATAAAAACAAAAACTCAATTTCCACAAATCAATATGGCTATGGATAAAGTTTGGTATTCAACTCATAAAAGTCAAATGTGTAAAATCAAAACCCTCAACAATCCGAAACATTAATAATTGATATAAAAATAAATTTGAACCAAAACATATTTTATCACACTACTCGCCTATATTATTTATTTTAGCGATTTTTTACATTGTAAAGGACAAAATTAACGAATTTCAACTTAATCAATTCTGCTCACTTTTTATGGATTCTTTTATATTCAATGAATTTAAAATAGACTTTGAAATAATTTTGGTATTATGAATTTTACATCATTCTTCATACTTGGTTTCGTCCACAATTTTATCATAAAACAAAATTGAATATGCAGAGATTGAATAAATTATTCTTTTGTAAAAATGTAGTTAGGCACATTAACCGTTTATAATACATTTGTTAGTTTATTTATTAACATATAACTGTAATTTGGGACCCGTTCATATATAAATCTACATACTCTAAAGCTCAAGGTATTGTTTTAAAAAACAACAACAACAAAAATATATTACGTACAAAAATATACTTAATATGTAGTGTTGAAATAATCAACTTAAACACAAAATTTAATTTTTTATAATTTATATAGAGACCCACATATTTTATTTGACATTTTCCAATTTTATTATCCTACCACATGAACAATAAAATTATAATAATTGTAAATTGAATTAATTTAAAAATAATTTTATTGGAAAATATATTTTTAATTTTATTTTCTCTTTTTTATTTTTTTTTACAGAAAGAGTGTGCCAGCCACGTGACGTAACATTGCATTTAAAAGCGGGTAGTTATCCTGTGATAAGTCCTGAAAATATAACATTCCCTAGAAATTTTTTAGGAGCTGATCAAAGGTTTGTATATATTTTTAAATTATTTTAATTAGATACTTGATATTTTATGCTCTTTTTAACTTAAAAGCAATTTTTTTTTTGTGATATTTTGTTTTGGAAATGGTTACAGCTACCTTATACACAATAAATAGAGTGATATGCTTGAAAATATTCAGTAATTTTTTATTCGTAATTTAACATTGATATGTTGATGATACTATTGAGTCCTTCCTCATAATAAATTCTTAATTGAGTATTAAATTACTAGGTACACTGTCAAACAAAATCTTAATCTCTCTAGGGGCATCTAACGAAGTAATATTTCAATAAATTTCAGGCCATATATGCATACAGGATACGAGAAAAGTAGATGAACTTGCAAAGAACGGACATAGAAATGGTGATCAGGGAATGGATGCGAAATATAATAACATATTTTGTAGTTCTGATGGCATTTTAGTCTATTATGGATGATGTCCAATTTTAGTGATTTTAGTGTGATACAAATCATATTTTTATTGATGCAATTATATTAGTACTACTTTTAATAATTTGTTGTCACTAATTATATTACTACAGCATCTATTCGATTTAAGTTAATACACTAGAAAATCGCATTTTTTAAATCCAAGTTTCCCAGAACTAAGTTTTTGCATATACTCTATTTCATCACTCAAATAAAAACAATAATAATATTATACTCTAGTGCGTTGGCCTTGTTCTAAAAATCAATTTGTTTTTCATTAAATTTCAAAGAAATTTTTGCTCATTTTTAAAGAAGCAAAACGTAAAAATATTTTGAAAACTTTAAAACAAATTTCCATTTCATTTTCTTTCAAATCAAAACTACTATTTTTCTATAGAATTTATTTAGTTCCTATATGAATGAATGTATATAAATAAAACAAAACAAAAAAGAATATCAAAATAAGATAAACAACATTAAGAATTTTTAATACTTTTCCTTTCCAATGTAATAACTAACAAAAACAAAATCAGAAAAAAAAAACATTCTCTTGAATATATAATATCCTTGAAAAACAAAAACAAAAACATAATAATAACAAAATAGTCTGTGAAACCTATAAATAAAAATAGATTATAAAAATTCTCACTAAGATTTCTCCCGCTCCTACACACCACCACCACCTTCGTACTCTTAAGCAAACTAAAAATATTTTCCATTTTCACCAAAAAAAAAAAAACAAAAAAAAACCAAAAAACCCTTTTTTTTTTTTGTTTTTACTTTTTCTTACATTGAAATCTTTCTTTTAGCTGATGGGGGTTTTAAGTTTTCCGACTGGAGGAAAAATTTTTAATGCTTACTTAAACACACAGCCAAATTAAACTGTGACTCGTATATTCCTGTAGAGAAACAGAGACAGAATAAAAAATAAACAAAGAAAAATTTTTTAAAACAAAATACAATAACAAAAAAAAAAACAAGAAAAACAAAAAGAAACTAAGTACAAAATAAACATGTAGCACAATGAGATGACAAGGTATCAACTTTCCACTTCTTTTATCTCTGATCCTTATATTATCATTCACAGATATTTTTGCATTGTATATGAATGTGTGTGTATATAATGGAAAACAAGAGAAAAAAAAAACACAACAACAAAGTAATATATAACTGAACATTGAAAAAATGTCGTCTTGAATTTTTGTTGTTATTGTTGTTTTGTTTTGTTTTAATTTTTTTGTTTGAATTTTCTGTTTTACTTCTTAAATTCATTTGCACTTAACTCCCTAATATCCTTGGTTTAGCTTAGCTTTTGTAATACTCTATAATAATCCCATATATGAAGATTACTGTGAAATACTGTGAATCGCCTAAAATATATTCAAGATTTTTATACTTACCAAACTATACTTTACAAACATAACATGCATGCATAGACATTATAAGTACATATCCTGTTGCTGTGAAAATGAAAAAAAAAAAATAACTAAATAAAATAGAGTAAAATAAACAAAAAATCAAATATATACATATTATATATGAATGAATGTATATCAAGGATAAAATTCAATCCTGAGATTTAAAATACAAAAAGTGGCTATATATTTTGGTTTTCTCTGGAAATCAGTACCAAAGAATGGTAAATTCATTTAGATTCTTATGATTTGACAAAGATGTAATATATCTAATTTAAGAATAAATTGTAATAAGTATAGTTGTAAAAATTAAATAAGACTAGAATACAATTATTATCTAGAATGAGTTATAGTATATTGAATGAATGAACTTATATTACAAAATCTATTGATTTTAAATTAATAGTTTATTTATTTATCTATTTATTTTAACAGTTGATCCTACAGATAAATCTGTAGGCCAACTTTATAGGTCCTTTTCCCTTTCGAAATGTGGGCTTTTTTATTAAATTATATTAATTATTTGGAATATATTTATATTAATTTTTTATTAGTTATATTATATCTTTATTAATTATTAAATTATATTTGAACCGATGTGGTTGTATTGAAAATTGCATTTTTCAGTATTTTTCACCATTTGAAAAATTTTTCGGTAAAATTCTCACGGGGTTTGAACCCGTGCTCCTTCGAGCGTTACATTACTACATTCGAGTGCTTTACCACTCGGCTACCGAGGCCACTAAATTAATAGTTTTTTATATTTTTTTTTTACTATTTTTGTATTTAACAAATTATGAGTTCTGCGTTTAAGATGAGAAACCTACTCCCTCCAGTTTTTTGTTGGTTTTAACCAATTAGTTGTTTTTTCGTTTAACCCTTTCGAATTACAAAGTTAGGATCCCATGGGTTTGGAGAATATCTTATGTATATACTCTAAAATACATTTATATGGCTAAATGCGTCTACAATATGAGGCTCCACGCGGGTGGGCTGTAACAACATTGTTAAATATCTGTAATATAACAAAACATAATTTATAGTGTGCAAGGTACTGGTAGTGTGCAACGGCTGGTATATTAATGTACTATCTGTAGAAATATAGAAAAATAAACAATATTTATAAAGAAAATCTTACCTTCTGTAATTATAACATTAATTTTAGCAATATTTTAACATTTCATCTATACTTCCTCAATGAGAATAACTCATAAACTAAAAAAAAAAATCTGTATCGCCATACACTTTGTAATTGATTCTCTACGAAAAATAAAGGTACCTTGTTGACAAAAGTATGCCAAAATGAACATATTTTTTTCAAGAATTATAAACAAAAACCCTTTAAACATGATTTGGTATAGATTTAAACCCATTTATATTCAATTTCTTAGTTTTAGCAATGTTTAAACTTTTGGTGGTACATCGTCGTACCGGCCTGGTCGAAAGGGTTAAGGTTCTGAAATTACTGTTATTTTACTGTAAATCTTGTATTTTTTTTTCATCTATCCCATCATCTATCCTATCATTATGTCTACTCTTGAAACAAATCTAACTTACATCTACTCCCAGCCACATGCATTTCAAGTAACATATATGTGTGACTTGAAATGAACTCGAATACCTCTTTTTGAACATTGAATATTTCTAAATATCTTAATTAATTATATACGCATTATTGAAACTACCCAGTATACCACTGAAGAATGTCCTGAGTGTAATTAGTAAATCAGGCATTCTCAGGTTTCAGATACTTAATACTGTATTAGTTAGCAGTTGCATCAGTTGCAGTGATATTCATATAAATCTAATCTAAATCTAATTTTGAAATATTAAATCGAAATATAAAAGTTTTTTGATTACTGATTGAGGTAGAAAATAAACAAATAATTTATATTAAAGAAAATGATAATGTTGTAAAATTTTAAATTAAATCAAATAAAAGTATCTGAAGTTGAAATGAAAGAAATCGATTTCCAATTTAGTAAGCATCTTTTTGTTACTCAAATACATCCTTTATTGTACAAAATGCATCAGTCCTTTGACCGAAACGTTTAATTATTTATTAAAATTTATAACCTTCTCAAGTTCAATTTCTCTAAAGCATTTCCAAAAAAAATTAGATAAACGTGATTATGCTAAATGGCGTGATGGTATACACGAAGCGCTAAGTTGATAAACTAGCACTTACTATCCAAAAAAAAAAATATTATTTAATAAACTAATAATATTTATCGCTCTCTTGTGATTTTTTTTTATAAAAATTCATTAAAACAAAATATAAAGAATAGAACAGTCAGTTGCAGAAAGAATTAATACAAAAACAAAAAGTGTTTCTCAAGCTTTTCTTTTTCTAAGACAAAAACAAAAACCAAAAATATAATAACAATAAAGCTAAAAAAAATTAAAAAAAAAATATGAGCAAAAACAATATAACAAAAAACCATGAAAAATTTTACATGAAATTTTTTTTGTGCCAACTTGTGAAGACATCCTGACTGCTTTATTCTGCTATTTTTATTTTTTAATTTTTTGTTATTTTTTTCTTGTGCTCTTGTCATATTGTTCTCATACTCACTGTTTGTTTTGTTTTTTACATTTTGCAATATTGAAGTATAATTTTCATACTTATACGAAATATAATCCTATAATGTCCTTAGAATTTTTAGCAAAAAAAAAAAATAAAAATAAAGGATAATGTTCACAATGGGAATGAATTTTTTAACAAACAAAAAATTAAAATATAATAAGAAAAACGAATAAACGAATGATATTAAAATCATATGAAATACATACTTTAAAAAGGATATGAAAATAAATCGTATGTACGAGTACAATGAATATATGACCCATTAATAGGGATACTATCGTGTCTCTTTCACGTATTTTTTTTTTTTTGTTTCAAATAATAGCACAAATAAAAAATATTAAAGGGTTCCCATCTATTATAGAGTGTTTAACTACTAAGATACTTTTTACAGGATATTAGTGTAATGCTATATGATTCTAACACATTCGATTTTTATATAAGGATTTGTAGAAGAAAATTCTCTTCTAATAAATCAAAATTATAAATTGCAATAAGAATCTTCAAAACACATGGTTTTTTTTTTAACTTTTTAAAATATTTTCTTCAAGAATATGTGATTGTATAAAACAAACTTCTTTTTTTAACTGTAATAATTTACGAGTACTATATGAGATGTGATTGAGCTATATTAGAGATTAATTTTGTCCATATAGGTATTATAGGAAATATGTGTAATTGTAGGTAAAAAAATATTATACAATTTTTTGCAATGAATTTGCAAACATGCATGTATTCAGTAAAAATGTGTTATGTTTGATTATAAGGCATAATTAACTTTAAATACAGCTAACGCTCATGCAAAATTTGTTCCAATACTTCCAATCCAATATAAATCCCTGGTTTATTATGCTGTAAATAGAATTTGACAGGATTTTAAGCAAACTAAAAACAAATCTACACAAGAAAAGAATGTGGAGGTCTTATAACTGAAAAGAAATCAAAACTATTGTTTTGTTTTTATAATTGTTTTACATCAGAAAGTTTCCAACATTGAGTAACATATCAGATTATTACTAAGATATTTTAACTTTTAAAAAAGTATTAAAATTGTTTATTAAACACACGATGATACACAACTAATAATTATAATACTAATAATTAATACTAATAAATTGCACCGATTCCGTGTATAAAATCTTAATTCTAGGTTTAATACATTCACCCATATTCTCTTAGACCCATCGTTGACGAGAAGAAAAAATTTATCTCGTCTCATCTCGCTGAATATGCAGTTTTGTTAGACACTGTAAGCGGCGCGATAGAACATTTTATTTGTTGGTAGTACTGATCATTTTTTACTGTCAAAAAAAATTATTTGTATATAAACAAAATCACAATTACAATATTATCCTATGTATGTTATGTTAAATAACAAATAAAGAAAAAAAAATGGTTTATAAAATTTTTGGAAAGTATTAGTGGGGTTTAGTTTTAAAATATTTTTTAAATAAAAAATAAATATAAATATATTTATGTTTTAAATATTTTTTTGTTTAGTACATAAACAGTAGTAAAACAGTAATAGTAAATATGGTTTTTTTTTCCAAAACAAAAACACAGCTTTCATAATAACGCAAAAAAACAAAGAAAAATTGTTTATTAATCTTTACTCAACTATTTTATCTATTCAATTTATTTATTTAATTCAATTTTTTGATAAAAAAAAAACACAAAATACTTTGGCGACATACTATATCGTTTACAAATTTTGACAAGATCAAAAAGGGCTATCGCGTTTCGTCAAAGGTCTAACAGAAATTACTCACGAGACTGTTTTGACATTTGCCATCGCGGCAATTTGCTATCGCGTCTGTGGTGTCTAACAGAATACATAACTATCACTTCAGAGATATTTT
Organism: Argyra leucocephala; assembly: GCA_963942445.1. Lineage (NCBI taxonomy): Eukaryota > Metazoa > Arthropoda > Insecta > Diptera > Dolichopodidae > Argyra > Argyra leucocephala. Next base: position 94,748,770 of record OZ012677.1, read on the forward strand.
GGTGCGATCTCGCGAGATGGGTCTCACAGAATATGGGTATACATGTGAAATAAAAACGTGATTTCACTAAAACTTGTAAATTTTACAAAACTGTACCTGCGATCGGGTTATAAATATATTCTCGAATTACTTAGTTAATTTGGTTATTTCTAACGAGTTCCAAGATAAGTACATACCAATCCGAATAGATTTTATTATTTGCATATAGTATTTAGATAATTGTTTCATTTTTATTTGTTGACAATATTTCTTAAGCATTGAGGTTTTGTTAAAATGCGCTCGTTTCATTGTTTTGTTATATGTAACTCTAATTTTCTCTATTATTTAACTTAAATAAATTAATTCTATTCCTAAATGAGTAATTATATATTTTGTATATTTTTAGTATTAATTTCTCGACAACACTTTTCGAAAATATTTTCTTGTTATGTCTTCGATTGACTAAGAACTTGTTTCATAATTTTAAGTCTTAATAGAATATTATTTTGTGTATAACCACTGTTATGAAATATTCTACTCTTAATTTTTTTCTTTTCTTTATTTATTTCAATTCTTACTTATATCTAAAATATTTACAAAAATAATATATTTATAATTATAAATTATTCATAAGTAGTGAATTTATAGTGATGGCTTTTAGCCGTCCGGCTCTATAGAGTATTAAAATTACAATTTAATTATTAATTAATTTATGAATTTTCTTTTTGAATTGAAAGAGATTTTTTTTAGCTTCAAAATTACATAATTACTTAGATATATTAATTTAAATTTAATTTTTTCTTTCTTTGAGTATTAAATTATATATTGATTGTCTTTGATTCATATTTTTTGTTTATTATTCCTATGAAATTTTTTAATTATTTGTAATTTGGTATTTTGAATTTGGGATTATAACCCTAATGCCTAGCTTATGATGAATACCAGCTACTGATTTATCAGCAACATGAATAAACCATGTAGAAGAATAATGTTAACCAAGCATAATCCAGTACAAACATAAGAAAATATTTTTTTTTATCGAATTGATTAAGAAATTAATATAACAAATTATTTTTTATTAATCTATTTGAATCGTGATAAAACAAAAGTTGAAATATCACTGCCTGAGATTCAGTGTAATGGTTCTGGTTCATTTGACTTCTAATGATAAGATTACAGATTCAAATTTCGCTCATGGCATAAATGTTCAATTGATTTCTCTTTTTTCTTTCGATTATACTATTTAATAAGATGTTGAGTTGTAGTTGTTCACATTTAATTTTGATATACCCGAAAATTGATAAACAAATACTCAAAAAATATTTTTTATCTTACTGTAGTAAATTGCAATACTTAAATTAATTTAAGTGAAAGTTTGAAAGACAATAAGCTTATTCTACCTTAGTTGCTGACAATAACATACAAAAAAATATATTTCACATTTGTTTGTAAATTAATAAAACTTACAATACTATAATTAAAGAATGAAATCATTCTTTGAACTATGAATTCACAAACAATTGATTTCACTGAAATAAAATTAAATATTACAATTATCGATATGTTGGCAAGAATATTTTTTTCTTTATTTATTACAAAATATATAAAAATACAATTAACTAAAAAAATTTAAATATTGATACAATTAAAAACAAAATTTAAAATGCTAGCCGGTAACCATTGTCTTTTACCTCTAAATCATTAAACCAAACATTTAAGCATCTTATACCTACATCTTCATGATGAGTTCATTCCAACCATGAATTGTAATCGAGGTAACCTTATTTGCAACTCATGGTTTAAAAAATAACTAATAGAAAGACACTCTCTTTCTTCTTATTCTTGATCCGTTGAAGACTTGAAGAATTATCTCTAAAACTTAAAGCGTTGTACACTATATCTCGTTGTCGTTGTCGTCTCTCGTTTAATTTTTCACCAATGCGAATACATGTACTTTTCTTAAGTAGTCTTTTCTGTTTTATAAATTATGCCGTTGCATTTATTCTATCTTTTTTTTTTTAAATGTATAATTAAGGAATAATTGAATTGAAATACATAACAAATATTTACATTTTAGGAACTATAATTTTTCAAACGTAAACTTATTTTAGCGGTTAAACTTTGTTCTACAAACGGTAACAGCGCGGGAACTACGATATGAAAAAATGAATTTGGAAAAGTTGACATTTAACGTTTACAGTTTTTATGACTTGCTGTAATCACGACACCAACATTTAAACTTTGCCGTTTTACTTACTTTTACGTTTACCACGATAGGGCCCAATATGTCGCGAAAATACCTTTTCTTTATATAAATATTTTTTAATATGTTTTCCCTAATTTCTAATTACTTTTATATTAATTTTTTGATTTTTAAATAATTTTAGTTTTTTTTTTAACTTTTTTTAATTATTTTCTTAATTTAATTAGACTACCAACTAAGAACAAAATGCTGAAATTAATTATAAATAATTTTTAATGCGATTGAATTGCGACGAGCGAAATTTTCAAATTGAAATACAAAGAGAATGACAATGACAATGACAGCGACGAACGACAATCGTATTTTACTGTAATCGTAAAATAACAAATAACATGATTTTGAATTTTCGTTTGGCTTTTCAAGCGTAATAATTGCAATTTCAAACCTAGTACTAAATATATAATACCCTGTCTACTTTTTTTTTTTACATGAAAATAAAAACATCCTACTTGCTGGTTTATATTGCAAACAGAAATATAACAAAAAAGAGGATATTTTTAAGAAAAATAGAAATAATTGTATCCAGTTTTAATACAATAAAATAAAATTGCTTCGTAAAAAAAAAAACATTTTTTGTTTTGTGGAGCTTTTAATTTAGTTGATTTTTTTTATTTTACTTAATAAAAAAAAATTCTGATCGTTTTTCTTCATTTGCTTGTACATATTCTACTTATATTTAATTCCATTTATATACATACATAAATACTCATTCATTTTACACATACACATATTATACTTAAACGTTTACAATCAGTACAAGCAAATATATTGTATTTTTTATAATTATACCCAAAAAGAATATTCTGAATTTCAAACAACAAAAAAAACCTAAGTTAATTTTTTTTTGTTTTTATTTTTGTACATTTCTTATTAATTAAAAAAAAATTTTTTTTTGTTAATTTCTTTTTTTTTGCTGGTATAAAATAAAGTTCAAATTGACTACGAATAGAATGAAGTAAATAAATTTCAAATGAAAATTAATTGAAACAGAATTAAATATATATAAAGTTTCCCGTTAACACGACACCAGTAAATATAAAATAATATTCAAAAAAATTATACTCCATCTTTGATGAGAGAAACATCTTAGTTTTTAGTTTTATTTTTACTCATCTAGGTATGTTGGACTACCTTGACAACTCCTAGTTTTAATTTTAATAGTTTCAAAACTCTTATAGAAATCAATTAGATCTTAAAGAAATCAATATGTGAGTTATAAAAAACAATGAAAATTAACACTTGGTAATTTAATAAAACTAAAAGCTTAAATTACTTTTTCGACTTACCACATTTTATCCGAAGAGTGCGTTTTAAATTGCTATATAAAGATTTGACTTATGTGGCTAAATGTACATAAATTATTGTTCATGAGTCGATAAAATTTTTATATAAAACATGAATTCGATTTCGAGTGGTGTCGAAGATAAAAGGATTTCGATAAAATTATTAATCATTTAGATATTTATTATGAATTACATCATAACTTACTTGAACTTAGTTGAAACTGTAGGTATATGATAAGAGTTGTTAGTAAAATTAAAGGAAAATAATCGAATATTTTTTCTATAATAATTATAGAACCAACCTTCAAATAAAAGTATAATCTAATCTAATTAGAGCTTATTTAGATCATCAGTATGAAGATCATTCTGATAATTTTTACATTTAAAATTTTGGTTTGAGTAAAATTTTTACGAAATTAAAAAACAAATAAACCTTTAAGTTTAACTAAACTGAATACGAAAAACAGAAGAAACAAAAACCATAAAAAAAAACTGATTCCCCATTTCGATCTTGGAGTATAAAATAACAGACAAACAAAACACAATTTATTAAACCCGTTTGTTTTTATTTTTTTTTTTGTCACTAGAAATAATGTAAAAAGGACATTCGGACGAAAAATATCATGTAACATTGCTGGCGACAGAAAGTTGTCTTATTCTTTCATCTTTTTATTTATTTTGGTTTTTGTTTTTGTTTTATTTTCGTTTTTTTTTTGAGTTCAACTCTTGGTTCATTTCAAGGTTTATAGTAGAATATTGTGAACATAAAAAATTGTGTGAATAACAATTTAAATGTTTCTAAATTAAATGAAAAAGGATCACATATATTAAATTTAACTGTTTAATTTGATAACAAAAAAAAGGGAAACGAAAGTTGGCAAACATTAACATGAAATTGAAACTTTTTTATTCCTTAATTTTGTTGAATTGCTCTACAAAAAGAGAAAATTCAAATAACAATTGTATTTTTTTTTTGCATTGTGTGAGTGTGTGAATACGAATGAAAACGTACATAAGTGTAACAGTTTTCTTGTTTTTTTTTTTAAACAAAATTATTGATTTTTTCTATAAGGCCACTTGTTATGAGTGACTTTCAACTTAATGTTATTAAACTTGTGAGTTGCATCAAATAAAAAAAAAAAAGCCGGTATTAAAACTTTTTCTTGATTACGGTATTTTATTATACGATCAGAGAGTTGTTAAATATTTAAATGTTACTTGGTGGCCTCTATATGAAAAATTAAAGTTAATAAAAAATGTAGATTCATTTTGTAATATTTTGATGTCTTAATACCATTTTTTTAAAATACTAGTTCATAATAAGGTTTAATTTGTTTCCGAGAAGCTTGAGAAAGAATATTTACATAAGTCAAATAAGAAATACTAATTAGTTCAATGACATAAATTTCAATGAAATAACTTAAACGTAAAAAATAAGTCCAGCATATCTCTTACATCAGGTGTGGCCAGACTTTTCTTGACAAAGATTGACCCAATCTGAAAATTAGAATGCAAGATCGATTAGAAATTAAGTACGCGGTGAATTGCAAAACTATACTTCTTAAACATGGATATTTATCTCCATGAAGCAACGACCAATAACTATTTTCAGAAGCTCTTACTTCTATAAAAATATCAAAATTAAGGGCTATAATATTATTTTCTATTTTTGAAGAAACAATATAAAAAAACTAGCTATTTTTGAAAATATTTCTTCAAAATCCTGATTTCCGAAAGGTAATGACATAAACATCAGAATTGGCTCTACTTTATTAATATCTTGAAAACGATGTTCAAACTCATTGATAATTTTTTCAATCTCTGCTTCTGATTGAATTTTAAAAAGGCATCGCTGTAAGCTTCTCGAACTTATTGAATTAACTATTTTAAAAGCAATAACCATTACTTCTTTCATATTCAGCATTTTTGCACACAACGCGTGCTGATGTATAACACAATGAAACGATACAAAGTCTGGAAAGTCATCATTTTCTCGACATAGAGCCACAAAACCGTTTAGCCCACCCATTAGGATAAAATAATAATTGTCATTAGGATAAAATAAGTGACACAAAATAATTAAGAATATAATCTGATAAGAATTTAAATTAAATGGAATTATGCTATTGAAGAAGGTTTAGTTCCTAACAATAGTTGGAGTTTTCAACATTTAATTAGTTAACATGCTACAAAAATTAGTATATAAATACTCGAATAACATGAAAAATAGTAAGAAAATTACATTACCGCGCTTAATGTATGAAAAGATATTTCTATCTAAGTTAGTGTAAATAAAAACAAAACACAAATAATTAAATATAATAAATTTGTTGAGAGTTATAATTTCATAGTCAGATAAAATAAACTGAAATTATGCTACTTAAGACGTCCTAATTCCTGATAGTAGTTACCTATATTTAATAATAAATAAAAACTCGTAAAACATTACTATCCCTACTTTATGCACCTAAAGTACATACAAAAAAAAACAATATGCCACATTTATAACTTCTAGAGTAGCATAAATTTTATCTTAGCTTATAAAATAATGAACGTGAACCTTAAATGACTTTGGTTGATGGCTTAAAATAATTTTCATTCTTCTATTTTGACACTTTGTGTATCAGACAAAAAATTAGAGATTTTCTCAACTAAACTAAATGTCATAATTTTTTAGGCATGTATTTCATAACTCAATATTCTGGCATGTATTTATCTTATTTATGAAACAGAATGTTTGTATCTATGATGTATGTGTGTTTGTTTCAGAACTCCTCCCAAACGCATTAAGCTTTTTGAAACAAGTTTCACAGAAAGACGCTCTGCCACCTAGAATTGGGCACAGGCTATGTTGAATTCAAAAATTCTGACTGGACTGGTTGACTGGTACCATACAACTTCTGGCACAGATCAACTATTTTTCAAAAACCAAAAGAACACCTTTTAAAAACTGAACTAACACAGACCTGAAGTTTTGGTATTTTATCAAAAACAAATAAATATGTCTCTTACTTATAAATATGTTTTCCGAAATTGAGACTGGCTCGGGCAGCTGCCACACAACTCCTAACATGCAAATTTTGCAATTTGGTACTATATCGAAAATAACCAAATATGCCTTTTACTGTTTTCCGAACTGAATCGGGCAGCTGCCATACAGCTTCTAATATCCGCCAAGAACATTTCAAAAGGCAAAGGCGTTTCAGGCCTCAACATTTTGTATTCTGCTATTCTATCAAAAATAAATCAATATGTATTTTACTGTTTTTCAAAATCGGAGCCGTTACTTGTCTTACAAATATACCCGTCAAGAATATATCAAAAACTAAAGAGGTTACAGATCAGAAAATTTAAACTCAGGTGCTCTATTAAAAATAAAAAAGCATAATAAAATAAAAAATAAGTTTGAAGGGTCTACCGCCTCCAAATACAGTAAATGTCACATATAAACCGCATTAACAGCTTATCAATAAATTAATAAAACTCGAGATCGGAGAAAGTTTTAGATTAGCAGTTCAGTCCTTTGGCAAGATAAAATTGATATCTAATTGTTGAATTTTGGTGTCGTCTGTCGCAGATCTAATAGAAACAGTTTACCTACACTATACTATTTATTTTACTATTATTTTTATCGAGTTAAATTTTTGATTTACTTTTTCTAAAAAATAATTCAATTAATAGTACTAAAGATTTCCTTAAAACATTAATTAAAAATAATTTCAACAAAATTCAATACCTTGACAATTCAAAATTTAGTTGCAAGTATATAGTGCGTATTTGTTCTTTAATCTCCAACTTAAAATTTGTGTTCATAACTCTTTGGAAAAACGGCAGTTGAAATCCCATTGAAAACCATTGACTTTTAAAGTCATTAAATTTGCTATTTAATCACTCCATTACTTCTAATCAATTGTAGAAAATATTTTTAAATGAGTCCTTTCAATTATTTTTTTTTAGAGTAAAAACAAAAACAAAATAATGCAAAAATCCAAATAAGTTTTCCACAGAATTAATTTTTTATTTTTATTTTTTATATTAAAAATAATAAAATCAAAATCCATTGAAATATCAACCAATATTAATCGATGTGGTCAAATCATCATTATTACTGTCTTTACAATTTTCATTCTCTATTTAACTCAATCAGCCATAAATAAAACAAGAGAGATGAATGGTACGTTATGTAGGTAGTTAGAAGAAAAATTTAAAACCTCAAAGATTTCTTAGAAACAGCTGCTACTATCTCACCACATTATATTATTATTCTACATGTAGGTTTTGGGTCACTATACAAATACTTTTTTCTTCGTTATAGACAGAGACAAACAATCAGTTGTAGGTAAATCAAAATACGAGAAAAAAAAAAAAATAATAAAAACAATAAAATGAAATAAAAAAAAATATAAATGATTTTCATTCTAATTTATCCACAATAAAGTCCTTTTTAGAAAGGCAAAAGGATACAAGAACAAAAAGTAAATAAAAATAATATAGAAAGAAAACAAAAATGAAGAAAATATAAAATGTTATTTTCTTTTTTTTCTTATTGTTTTTTTCTTTTCTTTTCTTCTCTGATCTCATTTTTGCTCTCTTTTACATTGAGAATTTCAAACGTTTTATTTCTTATTTCACCTTATCTTTATTATCAAGTATACTAAAATAAGAGACCAATAAAATAATGCGAATAGTTTTTTGAAAAGGTGATTGAAAAAGTAAATGAGTGATAACTGGGGCAATATTTTGAAAATAATAAGCTAGTATGTACTTAATAACGAAATAATCTGACTTCAGAATTACATTTAGGTGTATAACGAGTGGTGGTTCAGTTCCTCTATTAAGTCAGCCGCTAAATTGGCTTAGTATGATTACCCGTATTAATGCAATAAACCATCTGAATTTTAATTATGCATGATTGAATGAACATATTCAGGTTGTTCTAAGAATGAGCCCTTCCCATTCACAGAGCAGAGGTTTTACAGATTCTTTCTCTACTTCACATATCTTGCACAAAGTTGTTTCCGGTTAAGCCGATTTTATAAGGATGATTCCTTACTAGTCAGTAACCAATTATTGTCTCTGCCATAATGCGCATTTCTTTCCTATAGAAACAGAAAAGTTTTAGTTTTCTTTAGCGGACGTTTTGGTATGAGAATTAATCCAGAAATCCTCAGCTTTTTACTCCAGCCAAACTTTTATCTGCATTTTGGTTGCAATAAAAAAATCCCATAAATCGGGCTAGGTTGTATGAAAGGCACAGCTTTGTTTCTTATAATGCCAGAATGCCTTTGTACCCACCACATTATTATGAGTTTTTTTATTTTCGCCAGAATTTTAAGCCTCTCTACACAATTGAGAAGGTAACAAAAATACGCACTATTAGACAAAAAAAATGAACAGTTGAAATCTTATATAAAAACAATAAAACTGAATGAATCTAGATCGTGTGGTAATCCTAACATATATTAATGATATAAAGAATAACACACATATTGAATAACTTCAAAATAAAATTATTTTAGGTTGATAACCCATTATTTTACCAATGTAGCTCACGAGGATATGAACGTATATGATGAACAAATTCTCAGTGATTTGTATGAACTAAATTACTCTGTTTCGTCCTCTTCTTAGTATTTGCAGACTCTGCAGAAATCTGAAAACATCACTTAATGTCAGAATTTCAATTTATTGATCATTTGCATACTTTTCAGTATTGAATCCAGTGCTAACAATATTTTACTAGCATTTAAAAACATTCAGCAATTTTTTCCCAAGGTTTTATACAAACTTCTACTTATTTATTACAAAAATATTAACACAAAAAAAAATAATTCAATAAATAAAAGTCTTGTACTATTTTTATAACATACTGTACATATGGTTTTATTTTAGGTTCCTGATTTCGCACCCTTAATTTTCTTATAACAAGAATATCATCTCAATGAGTTTTTTATTTTCCCCGTATTTTTAGTCATTATTGTATTTTTTATTGTTGTTTTATTTTTATTTCATTTTTTTGTTTATTTGTTTTTATGTTTTGTTAGTGACATCAAAAAGGAGGTAACGAAACGTTAAAGAAAATTTTTTAAACAAAGTTGGTTACACTCCTTTTTTACTTTTTATTTTTAAATATCTTTTGTTTTTATTTCGTGATTTTTATTTTTAACTTTAGAGATTTGAAATAGAAAACAAAGTGAAACCAAAAGACAAAAATAAAATAAAAAAAACCGACAACATTTCTGTAGAATTTAACATTTCTTTTCGCTTCTTAATTGACTGTAAATAAAGAAAGAAAAAAAGAAAGAGAAATTAAAATAAAGTAACATTGTTGTTCTCTTTCTAAAAGATCTTAAGTTTTACTTGTTCACTGTCAGTGCTGCCATATAGAGTTTAATTTAGTGTATTAGAATAAAAAAAAATCAAAATTTTTTGTCTTTTTCTAACATTAAATTGTATTTACGATTTTTTCAAGTTCTAATGAAAAGTTATTAAACACTTTGTCAAAAATAAAACAAAAACCCAAAACCTTTTTTTTCATTTTCTTTTAATTAAAGATTTTTATCTAAAGGAAAACATCTGCTTCGTTGATGACCCAGAAGGAAAATCTTTTTTTTTTCTATTTGGTTTTTTACTATTTACGTTAATTTTGAGGAATAATCATTTTCCATTCAAACAGTCAACACAATCTAAGTTTTCTTTTTAATTAATTTTGAAAATTGGAACTTGATGGTGTTGAACAGAATTTTCTCTTTCGTGGATTTCTTTCTAATCAAAATATTTGAAAGATATAAAGAAAATTTTAATAATGAAAAGTTTTGGCAAAAGTTACTATTACGAAAGTAAAATTTGTGATAGTGAAATAATAGCATTAAATTAAAAAAAAAAAAACAATTGTTATTATTTTCACAAAAATTCTAAAAGCAAATTATATTTTGCTCTCATATTCAAGGAAACAAAAATTATATAATAAAGAGAATTAAGAAATAAAAAAAAGGGTTTATTTGTTTCTTCACGATGGTATTATTTTGAGCAGTGGATGTTATGGGATCGAATTAACTAAAAAAAATATATTCTAAATCAAACTTCTAGGTCTAAATGGTGGAACTAAGTTTTAGTAAATTTGTACTACGCAACACAACCATAGTCTGATATCATATAGCGATCTTAATTTAATATTTATTTATTTATTTCAAGCTTGCATCAAGTAATTACAAATTAATCACATCTATAAAAATTAACAGTATTGAGAAAAAAATAAAAAATAATATAAAATACAATTAAAGTTATTTATATAGTAATAATAATAATACTTAATATTAACGGATCTTATGGGTGTTTAATTATTTTAGTTGGTGTAGTTATTTTTTCAAAACAGAGAGAAGTCGAATAACGTCTTGTATTTATTTCCCAATATTAACATTCTGTTAAATCTACCATAATTATTTCTGGTGTGCCTAAGTAAAAAGATTAACGGGTCGAAGTCGAGAATTAGTGTTAATAGTCATTTTATCAGAAATAGGTGGATAAATTATCTTAATTAAGTGTTAAGAAATTTCAACAATAAAGGTTTTCTCAGCAATTTCCCTCATTTTTTGTTGGGTATTCAAATGGCATAGGTTTAATCGATGATCATAAGGAGGTAAGCGAAAGGGATCTTTCCACTGAAGATTACGAAGGGCAAATCTTAAAAATTTTCTTTTAATAGTTTCAATCCTTTGAATATAGACATCATAGCTTTAGATTTTTTTTTTCTTTGTTAGAAAAGTTAATATTTAAATTATTTAAGCACAAGTTAAATTTATTGTAATGAACTTCAAAATATCCGAATATCCTATACCTATAGCAAAAAAATATCCTATGCAAATCCTATCCAACAAAATACCCTATCCAAATCCTATCCAAATATCCTATCCAAATAGCAACAAAATGATACCAACAAACGTTTTTCTTCATAATGAAAGCACCCAAATAGCAAATTATAATAAATGATCAGCATGTCAGTACTTTCATTATCATATGCATGCAACATTCCCCTTTTTCATAGATAACAAATACTAAATAGATAGGAGGTAGCTCCCAAAGAACACCAAGAGCAGCAATTTTGAAATTAAATTATATTAAACCTTATCTCTATTGTGTGGATTCTTTGTAATGGAAATAAAAATTAAATAAAGATTGGAAATTTAAATATAAAAAAACAAAAAAAAAATTATCTCATTTTATTAAGTTCATTTTCAAGTTTTATTTTTGTATATAGCAGGTAAAGTATTGAACCAAGGATACTTCTCTGTAGAACTTTAGTAGATATTTCTTTTATTTCTGAATATTATTCTTTGCCACAACGTAACCGAAAAAACAAATAAACAAAAATATTTTAAATGTAAAATTTTAATACTTTACAAAATGTAAAGAAAGTATAAAATTTTAATCTTTAATGAAATTGCTCTGGTAAGACGTGATGTAGTTTAAGTTCAAAGCCTTTGACTTTTCTTATGCTCGAGCAACATCTAAGAAGACTACTGAGCAGACTTTTTCCTTAGTACGGTTTTCTACTATTTCGAATCCGGTACACTCGGTCAATCGTGGAATATTTTTTTCCGAATTCAAATTAATAGTTCGGGATCAGTTCCATTATAATAATAACAATGATGTTCGTCGATATGATCTTACCCCTAAGCGGTGATACTTTGCTTCGGAAATACTATAACTTAAACATTAGCTTCAGCAATTTTCCATCATCTCGAAACATATGTAAACTTTAAGCATATATTAAATATCAGTTTTAACTGTATCAGAACTAAATTTGGTATTTGCTTCATAATTTGCCCATTGATGATATCGTAAAATAGTGCTTTTTTGACATTGTGTCTACATATTTGTTTAAATTTTCTTAGAGTGGCATGCGAAATTTCCATTTCATCTATTTTAGTTGCAAAAGTTCTTATGTTCAAAAATATCTGTAATGTTGTGAAGAAGTCACCTAAGTTATCAACGAAATTCATAACTCACTTTTTTGGGTTTACCACCCAACAACTATTTCATGTTTTGAAAGGTTTAAAATTTTCGATCTATTAACTCCTTTTTAACTGCTTTCAAAAGCAAAATAAACAATTAAAAAGTAATTAAATTAATTTGCAAATAACACAAAATATGCGTCTGCGTATTTATTTAATTTTTCTTAGAGTGCCATATAAAATTTCCACTTCATCTATTTTAGTTTTTAAAATCAAAATTTTGTGTAGCTGCTCATCCAACCTCTCCAAGTTTTCCACAAAAATCATAGCTTTACACTTTTGGTTTATCAATCCCTTTATGATCTATTTACTAACTCATTTAACTGCTTGAAGCAGGTGGTCAGTAAGCAGGTAGTCAGTTGACATATGTTTAATAGATCAAAAATATTTACATTTAGTTATTTTTTATGAAATTTAATTAAAACAATTAAAAAGTAAATAAAATAACAATTAAAATTCCTAAAGAACACAAAATATTTTTGCAAACAATTAAATTTTAATAGAAAATCAAAAATTTGTGATTTTGAAATTTCGTAATGTTGCCATAGCAAAATATTATTCACTTACAAAGGAGTTTAAAATAACTAAAACATTTCCGACGTATTGTAGCTAATTCGTCGAATAAAACCTATGATGGAATTTAGAATAAGGGTGACCACTTGTTGTATTAAATGTATGCATCCAAGGCAAACTAAAATTATTTATTTCCTAATTTCGACCACTCCTACTATACACCAACTTATAAATATAATATATACAAATAATTGGCTATTATTATGTTAACTCTTTTTATTTATTTATTAATTTATTTTCAACAGTAGATCCTACAGATAAATCTGCAAGCCAACTTATAGGTCCTTACTCCTTTTCCCTTTCAAAATGAGGCTCCCTGATCATTACATTACTATACTGGAGTGTTTTACCACTCGGCTACCGAGTCCACTTTTACCTCTTTTTTTAAATAATTTTTTTACGAAATATTAAAATATAACCTTTATCATGTAAATTAAATTTAAATTTAGAAAATAAACTCATTCATTTCCATTTAAACCTAATAAATATAATATTAAATTAAAATAAATTAAATTAACCTCTTAAAAATAAATAATTCATATTGTGATGATCATATTTTGAATTGAAATTTAAATTAAACTGCTTTTTGCAAAAATCTTTTACAAATTTAATAGAAATTTTTAATGAACCATATAATCTCTAAAATAATTGAAAAAACAAAAACAATAAAAATAAATCCTTGAATTTAATAAATTTAAATTTATATTTTCATTCAAAAAAAAAATCTGGCAATATTCCAATTTTAAATAATAAAAAAAAAACGAAAACCAGAAAAATTCTATTATAGAAAATAATAAAATGACAAGAGAAAATTATATTTGCATGACCTCAACATTGTTTAATCAATATGAAAATTACAAAGCAAATGTTATATTTAAACTCCAAATAACAATAATAAAAAAATATAAAATATAAAACTCATATTTTGAAAAATAATAAATAAATTTAAAAGGATTAGACATCAAAATCCATTAACTAAATACCAATAATTGAATTTAAAATTTTGAAATTGAAATTTTATATTTAATTTTTCATTTTATAAACAAAAAATTCTATCCTTTCTATGTAATATGAATCAAAATATTAAATTTGTGTATACTTATTATTATGTATATTCAGTACTGAAGTATTCCATAACATTTCAATTACAAAAATCCTTTCAATGAAATCAAAAATATTATAATTATAATTACTAAAACTTCAGTTGTTTTAATTTCACTAGGTAGGTTTCATTTTAAGGTTAAAATCATCAGATTTAGTTTCAAAAGTTTATTTCTCTAATAATTATTATTTATTTATTTATAGATTTCAGTAATTACACCATTCCAAACAAAAAAAATAAAAAAAATATAAAAGTGGTCTAAATCAATAAAAATTAAAAAAATCAAAATTAAATAAATTATTTAGAAAATAACCAATAAAAATAAAAAAGAGTTTTCAGAGCACAAAAAAATATCGTGTAGTAGCGGATCAAGTAGTCATATTGAGTCAGTAGCAGATTCAAAAAAAAATTATATAAAACGTCCTACCCTAGCGTTCTTCCTTTCTTGATTTTCGCAAAGATTATTGGTACTGTTACTATTTCTTTTTCCTATTATTCAATATTCTAAACAATACTCAAACCAAAAATTAGCCAGCAAAGCTGATCTCGTTTGTATTGTATATACTGACTGGATTACTAAAAAAATAGATTGAGGGATGATTTAGTAATTACTAAAATTAAAATTGATAGTATGGTGATACTATTGAAGTATTTACTATTGCTATATTTACCCATTTTATGGACTTATGGAATTCAACACTGGGGTCAGTCAAAGCAATAGAAACATAATACAACATTTTCCAAATAAAGTACTACATGGTATAGAGTCAATGACTTGTGTTATATTAGTAATACCACAGGAAAAAAAACTTACATTAGAATTTGGGTATAAAAATGATAAACAATATTATCAAAACTAAAATTCATTAAAAAACAACAAAAACACATCAATGTCGAAGCTATTCAACTCTTGGACAATATTAACACAACACGAAGATTGAACGAGTAAAACTGTTTGAATTGTAACAAAATTAAAACTGTAATAGATTTTATAAACGAAAATAAAAAAAAAGACGGATAGCATTCTAAAAACGTAACCAATTAAGATTTAAGGAAAATAGTTTATTAGTATGTATTATTTATCACCACATTACTATCAATAAATTTATTAGTTAGTGTTTTTTTGCAAAAACAAAAAACAAAAACTTTTAAAATATTTCTA
Source organism: Argyra leucocephala (assembly GCA_963942445.1). Lineage (NCBI taxonomy): Eukaryota > Metazoa > Arthropoda > Insecta > Diptera > Dolichopodidae > Argyra > Argyra leucocephala. Next base: position 94,764,146 of record OZ012677.1, read on the forward strand.
ATTTTTAAATTTTTGAGAATTTATTATACTTTATTTTTTACTATTTAAAAAATATTTTATAATTCGATTTGAGTCTTAATTTGAAACTTGAATATTTTATTGAACACTTTTTTGAATCAATTTTATATTACTGGCTCTAAATGACTATGCATGTGTGCAATAAATTTTCTCCACAAAAAAATTTTGTTCCCAAAATTTTACAAAAAAAATATGTTTTTTTTCGTTTGTTTTTTATTTTTTTTTATTTCGATATATTATTACAAATCTAATACATATTGCTACCTGATAACAATTCACCCTAAAATGTAATTTATTTTATTATTGATTCCCATTGAAAACAATTTACCTTGAATATTACAATTATTTTTTTAATAATATTAATCTAAATGTACAAATATAATATAATTTATATAATAATAATTCGGGTAAATAAATCCTTTCATACAATACATTATTATACTAACATTGATTCAACTAGCATTGTGTTGCATACGAGTATATATGAATGTATAAATATGTGTATGTGAATTAAATTTCTTCACTGTAAAAGAGAAACTAAAACTGTTTATTTTCTTGTTTTTTTTTGTTTTTGTTTTAATTTCTATTGTAAATTTCAAACTGAACTCAACTAAGCATGATATATGGTATATTTATATATGTTTATATATTAAAAAAAATGTATATAAAAATTTAATATAAAAAAAAAATTAAGGACGAATTATTTTTTTTATAATTTTTTCCATTTTCATTATGAATTGTTCAACAATGAATAAATACAACAAATAAAGTTAAATAATAGAACAACAATAACAAAAACACAACAACATCAAAAACAACAACAGTAACGACATCAACTAAAAATCGATAATCTAGAATAGAAATGAACAATAATTTTCCAATTGAAAGTTTTTGAACAGAATTTATTTTTGTTTTTTTTTTTTTCATTTTTTGCTTATGAAAATTTTTTTTTTAAATTTCTAGAAAGTTGGTTTTTCTGTATTCCTTGAAATTATTCTGAGCATAAAATAATTTTCATTATTATTATTTTTCTTTTAACTATTATTTTTTAATTTTTTCTTTTCTTGCTCAATTTCAGATTTAAAATTTTCAATTTACAATTTGAATCGAATGGTAGACAACAACGTTTATCCGTAGATGGACCACAAGCTGGTAACTGGTTTGCTGTTGCCTTTATTAGTTGGACAGATCCAAATAATGAAAGAATCGAACAACAAGGTAAATTCTATTTTTTTTTTCTATTTTCTCATTTATTTCTATTTTAATACTGCATATATAATTAATTTTTATTATAAAGTAGAAAAAAAAAACCAATTAAAAGAATAAAAAAATATATAGAAAATAATTTAGAAAAAATGAAAGTTAATTGGTTAATTGCAATGTAAGATATTTCAAAATGAGTAAAAAAGAGTATTAGACCTTGAAATTTTGGTTATTCCTTAATTTAATTTTTTTTTTTTTACTGAAAATTTTACATAACAAAATTTGGTCTTTAAAATTTAATGCATTTAACAGTATTTCTGATTGAAACTGTAATGAAGGCGAATTATAATGTGGCTAACTGGTCCAGACTCTTATAGTATTTGTAGGTAGAGAGATTGAAGTAGTTATTCCAATTACATCTGGAAAGACATACAACAACAATAGATTATACTAATTTAGTGTCTCGACTTGAGTGCTCGATCCAATTGTCTTGCTGTTTTTGTAGGGGTTCGTTATAAGAATCTTTTTGTGCATCTACCGCTGTATTTTCTATAATGATGTTTTGTTATTTTTGCAATTTGTTTTTTTTTTTTTTACTTCTAAGATTTTATATGATTTGGTTTTAAGAAAAATAAAATTTTAAATCTTTCTCTTCTATTGACTTTCGTTAAGACTTAAACTAGGTTTGTTGAAGTAAAAATGCAACTTATAATTATTAATTGTTTTAGAATATTTATATAGATATAGTATTGTATAGTATTGTATAGAGTTTGGTTTACTTAGATTCTACTTATATTAACTATACTAGATATAGTTAATATAAGTAGAATCTAAGTAAACCATAGATCTACTTATATTAACTATACTAGATATAGTTAATATAAGTAGAATCTAAGTAAACCAAATTTTAATTTAACATTTTTTTAATCACTCTGCTATTATCAAATCATTTAATTGGTATTCTATTATTATAAAATTGTTATTATCAAAATCAAAAATATTTACTGTAAATTTACAAATAAGTACAATAAACTGTCAAACTAACATCAATGTACAGTATTCTACAGAGTGGGTGAAAAATATAAAATTAAATTATAACAATAATATAAATATGATTTATTTAAATACCCAACATGTCTTCGAAACAAATTATATGACAAATTTAGATAATTTTTAATTTTTTTTCTTTATTTATCTGTGTTCATTAACAATTTTAATAATTTAAAAATAGTTATAAATTAATTTAATATAATAAATAAATTGAATAACTATTTTAAAGTTGTAATTTTGACACACATTGTACATAAGAGTTTTATGACCGTAGCCTGTCTGGATATAAAAATTCAATTGTTTGACAATAGTTTTTTTTAGTTAAAAATTCATTAAAACTTTACATTAATTCAAATATATTTAAAAATTGCACATTTAAACATTAAGAAGTTGGACGATTTTTTTTTGTATAGACAGAAATTATCAATTGACTTAATATTAACAGGCAGATCATTAAAAAGTGTTAAACAATAATTGTAGAGACAATTTGTCTTTTGTGACTAGTGACTAGTGACTAGTGAATCCCCTGTGCAATTGCACAGAAGTAGTTCTTTCAAACACAATTTTATATAAAAAGAAATATTGGTTTTGGTATAATTGTAGTTGTTTTCTGAATCGCTTTATTATTGAGTATATATATAATGATTTTAAAATATAATACCTAATACTTTGTGACGAAATTAACACTAATTTCAATATAACTTAACACAATAAAATCTCATTACTCTCAACGTAATAGATCGGTGTATTTTAATTCGTTTATAGTCAAAAAGGTTTGTAGTCACAATTCTGTTATAGCATGTAATAGTAATATTCTGTAATAGTCAACAATTTGTTTGAAAGAAAGTAATAAACTTCATAAGTTCATACAATCGATGTCGTTTTATAAATCCCATTAAAATATAACCGCAATTTTTCAATAAAACAGTCAAAAGTGAATTATTTTATTAAAAAAACTGATTTATATATAGTTTTTTTTCTGTTCTTTATTACAAATATGTATATTATGTGATTACATAACAGAATTGGTATTTATGAATAAAATAAAGTTTAAAATTGTTATACGAAAGATATTTTATTGAATTTGATTTTTTTTTAAATAAATGCAATTTTTTTTGACTACGCCTATAGTCACAAAACGGTTATAGTCAGAAACATTACTGAAATTTAGCGAATGACTATAACCGTGTTTTACTGCATATATAAAAATTGCATTTGTTTCGGGTGTTATCAATAAAGTTGGTGAAATTACATCTAAATACAAGCATTTATTTTGTATTAGGTGACTTTAATCTAAACTCGCTTGATAAAAATAATAAACATATACAAAACTACTCTAATATTCTAATGAGTAATGGATATTTTATTTATAACAAAATATCACCAGAATACGCTACTAGATTACCTTTCAAAACGGTAATTGATCACTTTATTACAGATATAATTAAATTTGCAATATTATTTTGACGTTCTTGATACTATACTATCTAACCAGCAACAGTTTCTAATTAGTGTTACCTTAACTCCTACTAAAGAATCAATTCAAAAAACAATTCAGTCTTAAACTACGACGAGTTATCTAGAAATAATGTCTGGAATAACCTAAAATCATATGGTGTATTAGGTCCTTAGTGATATGATGATTAGGTCTAGGATGATTAGGTAGGAATATTACATTATATAATTAAAAAACTGTAAAATAATAAACAAAAATTGTGAATTAATCTTAGTCAAAGGTTAAACATCTTATTATAAATTATTATAAATTAAATCAGAAATTTGTGAATTAATAAAGAAAAGAAAATATTTTTTGATATTTACTAAAACTATTAAGCCACTGAATAAATAACTTATAAAATTATCAAATTATTAACTGAAATATTCATAACTAATTCGAAATATAAATTTTAAATCTAACATTTTAATTACTAATAAATCTTTAAAATTAAAATTAATACATAATAAAAAATAATTACATTTTCAGCATATAAAACTAATCTTAAAACCAGATTATAAATTTTTGTTACAAAAATAATTAATAATATTGTTATTGTTGTAAATAACAAAAATTTTCAGTAAAAACATTTTCAATTTAAATTTTCTCATTTTCTATTTTTACTATTCTATATTGTATTATGTGTATATATGTATAAAATTTATAATAAATATTTTATATTTCCAATTACTACTAGCTATTTTATAAAACAAAAAAATATATACAATATGTATAAAATATCTTATTTAGCAAACTATCTAATCTATTCAACCATATTTTGTTGAGATTTCCGTTATACACAGATAAATATAATATATGTTTATGTACATGTAAATGTATCATAATTAAACTACAATATACTGATTGTAAATTAACAGTTAAAGAATTCAATTCATTTAAATTAAGAATGATCAGGATATTTTTAAATGCACATGCATACAACTATTTATATATATTATATATACATATATATTAAAAATTAAAATTATTTTCAATACAATGAAAATCAATATAGTGTATCCTTTCATTCATAATGCACATACATGCTATACATGTTAACGATGAAAATAATTTATAATTCATTGATCTTATGTATGTACGAGTATATACTAATAAAGCATGTACACACAGTACACTCACTTTTTAGTGAACTAGTTAAAACGAACAAACACATCACAACAAATACAGTTTACTAACATTGATTTCATAAACCATTTTGATATTTTTAGTTTATAATCAAAACATTAGATACCTAGTTAACTTTGTGTTATATTTGATACAGTTTAGTGGGTGTTAGGTGGACCTTTTTAATTATAATAAAATTAAGAAAGAAAAAATTCAACTTTCATGATTTCTTGTTTACAACTAGTACGCAGTCTTATCTTTCCAATCTAGATAATATTGTATCCCAAATAAAGTGAAGTTTGTATCTCGCATTTTTATTGTTTTTTTATTACTTATTCATAAAAAATAGTTTTATTTTGTTAATAATTCATGCATCATGATTTTTTGTCATAAAAAAGATTAATACATTTTTTTTAACTTGTTATACTTTCTCCCTATATCTTAATCGATTAAAAGCAGAAAAATACAATTTAATGATGTGCCAAGCATCATTTCCAAACATCATTCAAAACATCATGTGATGTGTGCCAAACATCATTGAAATTCTTTGGAAAATAAAATAAAAATACCTATCTTTTACTAGATAAAAGTTAGCTCGAACGGTACTAATTAGAATAACAACAATAGACTAATAAAATACTTTGGGAAAAAAATTAATTATTAGAAGAAACTTAAGCACAATCTGGGAACCATAGAAAATGTGAATTATGCCGAAATCCTGTACTCTCTTCAGTCTCTTCTTATTAAAATAAACATCTTTTATGTATTTTTATTTGATTTTATTTTTTTTATACAACAACTCTCTTTCACATAATATATCTAACGTGATCAATCAGAACGAAACCATTAAGAATTACAAGCAAAGAAGACATAATTTTAATTTTATATGTGTTAAATTTTCCCATGTGTGCATTATTTTGTGCGCCCAACTTTTTATGAGTGCAGTTTGTGTTATGGTCATTCATTTGTGGAAAATATTTCAGTGTGTAGTTTGTAGTGTTGGAAATTTTCCGGTGTTCCAGTTATAATTTTTTGCCAATTTAGTATACAAAGAGTTGCGATTTATTCACTTATATTTAAGTTTCGTCTAATAAAAAGAAACCCTTACATAAAACTGTTAAATAATAAATAATTTCTTTATAAAGTCGTCCTACTGTATAAACAAATAAAATTTAATGTTTATTTATATTAGTAGAATATTGTAACATTCTATTCAAAACAAAAAACACAGAAAAAAAATTACACTATTTTCTATTCTATATAGAAATTCCATCAAAAGTAACAATTTAAAATAAAATAACTGTAACATGACCCATTATTTATCCTTAAACAAAAAACCAAAACGGAAAGGATTCATTCAAGTGCACTTTTCTTATATATATGTTCATATATATATATATATATATATATATATATTATAAACTAAAACATACTAGTAACTAAATGTATTAACTATAATCCTTTTCCGTTTTGATCGGTTGATCCTATTCATACTCGTACATTATGTTTTCTCTTTCTCACTTTTCTACTCAAAATAATTACTCCAACATAAACAACTACATATTCTATAAAATATATTAAGTTTGTATATATGATATCCTCCCCCAATACATTTATTTAGCACGTTTTTCATGATAATAATTTTTAACATCGGATAATGAAGAAAATTCATTTCTATTTTCTTAATACATTTACAATAAGAAAGAAAAACAAAAATGAACAAATATCCTTTTCTTTAAAATGAGAAAAGAGAAATAAAAACAACAAAATCAAAATAACAAAATACTTTATTTTACTTGCAATATTATTTCTATCTCATTTCATTTACAATATCTATTATACAAAAATATTTACATATACCTACATATCTAGTACTTATAAATTACAACCATGTACACACAAGTTGCAATTGTAAATTTAGTAATATCTACTACCTTTTATACTTTTCTATTCAAGTTATTTAAAATCCATTCAAAGTTACATGGCTTGAAGAAAATTTCGAAAATTTTATGAAAACTTTAAAAATGCAACAATTGTTAAATTGAAAGTTGCAAGTGTAAATAAAAGACGATGATGTGTGTGTATGTAGTTTATTTCTTTTTATTTATTTTTATTACTTATTGCAATTGTTTTTTTTTTGCATTCTGAAATAAAGTTAGGGTGATTGTTGGGAATATATTATATACTACAGAATCACAAACGTCTAGGTTCTCAGAATGATAGAAAATGATAATAAAGTATTTCAAGTTATCAAACACAGGAAGATAAGATATTATTGTCATATAATGAAAAATGACAAGTATGACAAGCAGAAAATACTCCATTTAATTATCAAAAGAAGAATCGGAGGCAAACGAAAAATTTAAAACTTTCACATGAACCATCAAACTAAGAACAATTGAGGAATTGGTCTATATGGTCAGATACCGTCACCAATTTTCTGAAATAGCCAGCTTAGAACTTGTAAAATAAAAAACCAAAAATTTAAAAAAATAAAAAGTTATCGCTGCTTTCCATGTGAGCGCTGCTGGAGAAGAAAAAAAAATTAAAACTATTTTTAATTCTTCTACTGATATTTCCACTTCAGGAAGTTAAGCAATCACTTGCATTTGTTTTACTCGTCATATATTGGCTACTATTCTGGAAAACTTCTCTTGATATCTGACTGTGTGGACCAATTTTTCTATTGCATTGGGTGTTTTCTACCGATACCGATTTTATACCTGCCTTCGATTCTTCCTCCGATTATTAATTACATCAGTTCGTACTCGTTTTTCCAATTTCCTTTTTTTATCTTCTTAAAATCCAGTTTTAATTGAACGTAAGATGGGAAAGTCAAAATGCACGTTTGATATGTTTTTTAAAATCTTGCTAAATTTTAATTATCCTGAAAATTTAGAAATTTTTTTAAAAAATTTAATTCTTAAAGGAGTTTTTTGTTTAATTGAGATTTACTGACAATAAAAAAACGTGCATTTTTTCCTGTAATCCGAAAAAACAGCATTTCTGTTCAACTTTAAATTGAGCGGGGCGTTTGGCAAACAAATTAATTTTTTTTAAAAGCTTCCCATCCACATTTTCATGCCATCAGGAAAAGTTTGTTTAAGAAAATAACTTTATATAATATGTATATATCAAAATATATGTTTATATAATTCGAAGAAATGAGCAAAGGTAGTTAACACCAGCAAGTCATCTTCGATTTTGCCTTACACTAATTATCTTCACCACATGCTACTATTTTCTCATTAACTTCTACTAATTTTCATAACTTTCTAGCAATGGATTTATAAAATTGAAGGCATGAGTACATCGGCATTAGTAGAAAGACATTTTTGAATACATGATGGTGTCATATACCAAAGGATAATACTTTTGCTTTGTACATTTTATTAACATAAGAATTCTAAAGACAAACTTTGTTAAATGGTTGTGCCATGGTTTAAGGATTTATGTCATAAATGAACCACCACATTATTCACAAATGAACCACATGTCACATATTGTAGTCCCATAAAAAAATTATAAGTATTTTTGTAAGACAGTATTACCAATTTTGTCTCGTGTGGCCGGTTTGTAAATATAATCGTTCTATTGCCGAATATATTAAATAAAATAAAAATTCAATTTGATAAAAAAAATAATATAAATATGTAATATTTCAAAAATATATACCAAATAATTAATATAATTTAATAAAAAGGCCCACATTTCGAAAGGGAAAAGGACCTATAAAGTTGGCCTACAGATTTATCTGTAGAATCAACTGTTAAAATAATAATAATAATAAAAACAATTTATAGTAAAAAAATGTTGCGTATATTTTGGCGAAGTGAATTTGGTAAACTCAATGTGACCTAAATTTTTTCCAGTTGGTGGAACCTGATTATTAACAGTAGTAAACATTTTTATAATTTTTATATTTAATTAAGTTTATAATTTAAATTACAGACAAATAAGAAAAATGAAAAATAAAAATATTTTTGTTGTTAATTCTATATTTTAAATCAAAAATGGCATGAAAACAATGTATATTGTGTATGTTTTGGCTATTTGAAATACATATATATATACGCTAAAAATTAGACTCTTTGAACCAAATATCGATAAATATTAAACATCAACGTCTCGCATAGTTTTAAAATAAATTCAAGTTTATGTTTTATTTAACTCATAATTTCGAATCAAACTAATGAAAATCTGCATTATGCATATATGTATGTACATGTGTATATTTGTATAAAATTGCAACAGCATTTAGAGTAGGTATACATACTTATCATTAAATAATTCTACTTTTATTTGCATAAGTATATATAGGTGACTTTATAAAAATAAAACAAAAAACAATTTAAACATAACCTGTAAATATTTTTTAGAAAACTTCGTGTATTCAGAATTAAATAAAGAAAAAGTTTTTACTACAAACTGGCAAATAAATGAAAAACAAAACACTTTCATATACAAATAAATATATTGACTTGTCATCATATTAATATAACAAAGCTTTATAAATATAATATGTATACATACTCCTAAGTAATACACACACACACATTTAGTGAATTCAAGTGAAGTCTTGAGTTCAAGTTTTTTAGCCTATAAACACCCATCAGTTTTTTGAGCAAAATTAAAAGAAAATAGAAATAAATAAAAACAGAGTAAAAATTATTTCTCAAGCTATGTTTTTAAAAGTGTGGTCACATAGGTTTATGAATTAAAGAATTTTATATTATAATTTATTTATGAATTTTTTTTTCTAAAATTAAAACAAAATTTAAAGTTAAACATTTATTTTACTTTTATATTTTTTAATCGGCTTTTTATTATTATTTTTAGTGATAATTTAAATTAAATAATTAAATTGTTGTCAGGTTTCCGTTCACTAATAATTTTTAATGATGAAGGAAGTATGTTGCTTCCGAAATATCGATATTTGCAATCAAATATTAAAAATTATTAGTGAACGGAAACCTGACAACAATTTAATTATTTAATATATATTTTACTTAATCCTACAAGGATATTGCTGGATTATTTTACTACATCTTAATTGCACATTGTACACTGTGCATTGCACATTGAAACATATTATTATTCCGTGTGTGGATCTGCACCTAGTTTGATACAAGGCAACTGTTTCCATCCCGATCGCATTATTTGGATATTCAGTTCCATTTTCTCATCGTCATGCATTATTACACAATAAGTCAGTTGCTTTATACAATTTAGAATTTGTTAGAATACTCCGCTAAAATATTTTCAGTATTCGTCGCAACTTTCACAAAATTGATTGTATTCTGTTTATAAAATTTACGTACCTACCTAAAAGTTTGCACATTATTGAAAGATATTTTTTGAAAATTTTTATATAATTTAATGAATGATATTGATATTGATACAGAGGATGGTTTTGACAAATTTTAAATTGCATTATATACTACATATAAACTACATATTAAAAACTACATTGTATTACATTAAAAAGTCTAAAGTCAGCCGATATAATAAAATAAAGCGAAGAATATCTCCCCGAGTACATTAAACAAAAAAGATGTTTATTTTAATTAGAAGATACTGAAGAGAGTACAGGATTTCGGCATAGTTCACATTTTTTATGGTTCCCAGATTGTACTTAAGTTTCTTCTAATAATTAATTTTTTTCCCAAAGTATAATAATTTTTTTGCTTCATTTAAATCCTGATTTGGTGTACGATATTGACAAGAACTTCTATGTGACATGATTTTTCAAATTCCAATCAAATACTTAGAAGATGGTAACACTTACAAGTCTCCAGAATTACTTAAATATTATGTTATTTGAATTTTAAGTTACGAGTACTCTAATTTTTTTTTCTTCTCTCGTGTTTTTGTTGTTGTTTTGTCATACATTTGAAATGGTAATGCAAACATAAAATATTATATTATATCATGTTAAATGCATATACTTGTACATGTATATCAATGTAAAATGAATATAACTAAAATAGGTATCCTTGCAAATCCTTATTGCTATTACATTTATTTATATGTATATAACTTTATTAAAATTTGTTTTTGCATTGTAAAGAAATTTTGTATTAGTATAAAATATGCAAAAAATCAAAAAAAAAACAACAAAAACAAAAATTGCAATTTTTTCAACTTTAAAAAGTAACAGAATAAAAAAACAAAAAAGCGAAAAAGAATTTCTAAATAAGATTCATGGGAAGTTCTCAAAGTTATGTTGTATCTCTGATTACATTCTATTTGTACATAACATATTCTGTATACATAATATTTAAAGTCAGAAACAAGAAGGCAATCGTAAATACGTTAACCTGATTGCATAAACTTATCAGTTTAATTTAAATCAATATAAAGGAAGAAAGAAATAGACAATGTTCATAAAAAACGGGAGAAAATCAGAAAAAAGTACTACACTTTGATAAAAAATGGATTAATTTCTTCGTTTTCATGTTAGGCGACTAGGACCTATTTTGATACACTACCCAAATTTCCAGTTTTAAGTTAAGTAAATTTAGTAATACACAATATATTCATTTATTTATTCATTTGTTCGTTTAGCTCAAACATCAATACATTGTTTTCTTGTTTTTTGTTTTTTTTTTCAATACCAAATAAAAAATACATTGTACAAATTAGACTTACTTTAACTTAAAAATTAAATTAATATAAATTAATATCAAATAAATTTGTTTGTATATATTTTTTAATAACTACCGATTATACAATTTAAGTTTTGAAGTCTTTTTAAAAAATGTGAAGAGTGAAGTCAACATAATTTCAGTGTTTGTTATCTATTAGCAACATTTTATGAATTGGTTTATAATTATCGTAATTGGCCCTATGGAAACTTAATGTAAATAAATGTGAATTACGTAGGCGATCATTTAATAAAAGAATGTTAATTTTATTCCGAATCTGCGGAGAGGTAATATTAACTTTGATAATTTTAGTATGGAAAATAATATCAGCCACTTCTCGTCTTAATTTCAAAGTTTTCAATTGAATTAAGTTCAGCTTCTATTAATATGGAGATAAAATCAATGGATTTGACCAATGGAAGCTTCGCAATGCAAATCTTTAAACAAAATTTTGCACTGCTTCAATTCTATTGATATGAACTTTATAGAAAGATGACCAAACTTGACTGACAAACATTGACATAATTAGGTTTAACGACACTCGAATAATGGGATTTGTAAATATATGGATCGTTAAATTCTTTTGATCAACGTTTTATAAAACCTAACATTGAATTGACTTTATTGATAATATTGTATAAATTTTAATATACATTTTAAATTAAAATTGAGCTTGTTTTGGAAAAGCAATATACAATTTAAAGAATGATTAAAACAAACCGGATTAAGCCGGCTCGTGCAACACATAAAAGCACGTTTATTCACATTTTAAAAAAGATTATTATCTATACGCCACTTAAATATGTTATCCAAATCTTCGCCTTCAATTAAGTGTATTCTTAATACGTTAGCTAACAACGCATCCCCAGTTAAGTTTCCGTTTTTGTTCTCAGGTACCGTAATCACCAATGGTACCAAGTCTTTTTTTCTGCCAGGTACAAATTCTATCATTGTTAATATCACTGGCAATCACTGTACCTAGAAACGGAAAATTAGAATGATCACTGTTAACATATTGTATCTAGAAGGAGAAAAACTTGTATGTATCACTGGTTATTATGTTAACCACAGTGTTATACTATGTAATAATAATATTACACACTGGGTGGCGCAGTACTTACTACAAAAGTGTAACAAATTTGAATTTTTATTTTAAACCGCAGTACAGCCGTATATATTTTCAGGTATTAAACTCAAGCTTAATACCAAGTTTTATCCTTTGTACTAAGCTTTATGACAGTGAAAAGAAAGCACGATGTATGCATAAGCTAACGAGACAATAACAACTGTACTATGGAGGATACGAATGTATAGGAGTAGGAATTTTGATTCAATTTAAATAAAACAGAAAATTTATTAAAAAGACGGACATAAAATAAAATTTGAACTAAAGCAGATTTCTAAAATTTGTATTTATTTTTTTTTTTTTTTCAAAGTTCTAATCTGCCAAACAGAAATTGTTGTAAAGTTTATTTATTATGCACATATATTTACAATTTTTGTAGTTCACTATAAAAATATAATATAGGTAAAAGAAAGACAAGGTTAACTAAAAAATTTCATTTATTCTTTTAATGGAATGTGGTTTACACGAGTTTGTTTGTACCCAAATTATACCTATATATATATTTATATTATATATTCTAGCAAATATATGAAGATGTTTTAGATTTTCTTAATTTTTTATGTTGCCAAATGAATGATTAGACTATTTTTGATGATATTGTACATTATGTATATTTACATACTTCTTTTATATTATGTACGATCATGAATTGAGTATGTTGTATAATTATATGATATGTACCTAGACCTACCAATCTGGTATGGATTTTAAGTTTATGAAACGTAAAGAATTCTATTAAGGTTTTCTTTAAAAAAAAGAAAACAAAAAACATTTGGAAATATTTATACATCCTACATCCATAACTATATCTACTTGTACTTATTATTTCTTAAATTACATTTTTTTCTTAGTAACTTTCAATGTATAGGTATATAAAAACTTATTGGAATTTTTACAAAAAACAAAAAGAGTAACAAATTTATAGAGACAATTTTTTTTTTATATTTTGTGTTTTATAGTAATTACTTGATTTTTTTTGTAGGGTGGGGTAAATTAAACCTTAGAAAGTACAGATCATAATTTGAAAGAAATTTTGAAAAAAACAAACTTGCTTTTTTTTCTGCATTTAGAAAATGTTATATTTTTTCATAGGGTATAATACATTTGACAAATTCCATTTCGCAAATAAACATTTTACGAAGATTTCCCGAGAAACTTATTTAGCAAAATTTAGTCTTAACGAATAACAAATGTGTATTTCATATTTGTACATTTGGAAATTTATATTTGCATAGACATCTCTATTTAAAATATGATTTCCAACGTGAGAGTGATAAGTACAAGGGTGGTTTTGGTTTTGTTGCCTCTATTATATTTTACTAAAAATTAATAATAATGAAGAATATTCATTGCATTGGTCTTTATTTAGGAGTAAGTCATTCAAAAAATTGTACACAAATATGGGATGGTAAACTTATTTCAACATTATATAAACTTTGTTGCGATGAGTACAAACAATTATATAGTTATGTAATAGATCTAGTAGATGGTGTATTTCAAAGATATATTTCAGCCGATTACTGCACGCACGGAAATTAAAGACACCGTTATTAGATTAAAACTCAGTCTCAGATGGACCATTTAACAGAATAGAATAAAACCTGTAGTTGTATAAGCAAAATCTTAAAATAGTTATAAAATACAAAGAATAATAAAATTAATAATAAAATCTGTGTAAATAAAATAAATAAAATACTTAAAATTAATTCAAAAACAAAGTTTGTGGGAAATTAAAAAATAAGAGTTTTATACATTATGATAACTATAAAAGAAAGAAAAAATATTTCGAAGAAGAAATATTAACTGGCGCAGTCGGAAAAGGTTATTTATGTCGGGGAAGATAAAATAACCAAAGAATCTATCTTAAACAAAAAAAAATAAATTAAAAAATAATTTAATAAACATTTAAAAATAAATAAAAACTAAGCTAATATAAAAAAAAAATTTAATTCCAAGTGGATTAAAAGACTTAGAAGGATTTAGATTGTTTGAATAGATTAAGTTGCATATATAGCTGCATAAATTACAGTTGAATGTAAATTCATATAAAATACATGTGTATACTATTAATACATGTTTTAACTATTTCTATATGTGTTCGGTAACGCATACACAAAGTTTTTAAAACATAAACTATGCAGTTTGATATATTCATCAGCTTAAAAATAACATTGTGCAAACCACTTTTATTTTTTTTTTTTTTTTTTACACTCTACAGTAACTTAGGTAGAATCACCTTTTCGTGCTTAATTAAGTACGGTACTACAATTTTACACTACAATCTACAATATTTCGAGTATTTATTTAACAAATTACTGGCTTATCAACTCATTAAATGTGGAAAACTACTGCTATTATCAGAAACTAAGCCTTCTTAAATAGAACAGTTTCATCTTGATTTAATTTGTTACCAGATTATACTCTCAAGTATTTTTTTCCATTTATTATATTCCAATAACAAAGGGTACTGAACCAGATCGAAAAATCCATAAAGCATTTTCCATTTGCTTCATCAGGAATCGAACCTGGGACCTTTCCAGGTTAGAAATATAACAACTACTTAACTAACTACTTAAAACTACTTACAACATCCTCATCAAATAGATAAAAATTTAAATGCATATGTAGTATATTGAAAAACAAAAAAAAAACAAAATAATTCTAATAACTATAAAAGAAAGAAAAAATATTCCGAAGAAGAAATATTAACTATATATATTCCACTTGTATTCAATAATTATTAATTATAATCAGTTGGAGGACTTGAAAAAAACGAAGTCATCGTAAGAGCCCTTTTCCTAAGTATCCCTGTTACAGAAGCCATTATTCTAGTAGAAGAATGGTTACTACATCAGGAAACAGGATTACAATGGAAGATAAAAGTAAAATAGCACACAAAACTGATCCGTCTTTGCATGGAAAAAAATTATTTCAATTATTAAAGGGGTTCTACAAACAATTGAAGAGAGATCAACTGGGAAACCACTTTTCTCCATTCATCAGTGAAATTTGCATGGCCCAATTAGAATTTTATTCGACTATTTTACAACAAAATTATAGGAGAATATAAAAGAAAAAGAATAGAATAGAATCTAATTATCAAATGTTCATTTGTTAATTGTTGCTAAATGCTTTTTTGCCAACTATTTATTTTGTTAACTGGAATATCCTTAATGTTTATTTCCTAAAAGTATACTTTGCTAACTTTCATTTTAAATAATTTTTTTACTGAATTGTTCAGCTTTAATTTATATAAAATTATTTTTTTATTAATTATGATAAAATAATTTAATCAAACCTACTTCTACTTATATAGTTAATAGATTGGAATATTGTTAATTCACCCAAAATTTACAAGGCTTTCAAATTATAAAATTTCTACTCATTAAATTTATCTACAATTTTCAATCGTTAATAATAAAATTGTTAAAAGAATATGGTGGAAATCGTGAAAGCTATAAATAACAACCGTAAATAGTAAATATCAAAATATGCTGTACCACTTCGGAAGCGAGTAGTTATCTTTAATAATCTAACAATATGTATATTAATTAATTTTAAACCACAAACTTGTTTATATAAAGTTAAAGACGAACTTTATCTTTGAATTTTTTTTATCAGTAACAAATGGTACATATTTCTATTCGGTATGTAATCACAGCTCTGTACATAAACAAATTAATAGGAGCACAGAAAAGATATAATATAAAATATATAACTTAAGAATGTGGAAAGCTCGCATTCAAATAATGAAATAACATAGACGATAAACTAAGTTTCTCTATTAGACGGTAAGTCGAACGAACGATACTAGGTAGACTAGTAACAGTACGTAGATGAACTAATAAAGTCATAGTAAAAACTATATTATGTAGAAATTAATTTTTTACTTGTTAAGAGTTTTACGTATTTTTTAACACGTTAAGTCCACACTCATCGGTACTCAACTGTACTCAAAATCCAGTGTTCACCGATGAACATAAAAATAAACTTCCGTTCAGTCTCAATGTTTCAAATTTGGGCTTTTTTAAAGGTTTTGAAAAACCTGCATAGCTAGGAACGGGAAAAGATAATTAATTTCTGTGAAAGAAGCATTATTGAAAAATTTATATAAAGTAGTTTTATTTTTAATTTTTTTCAAAACAAAAAAAAACATAAAAAGTTCAAATTTTCAACATAACAGAACTAAATAGTAGGAAATTCATAAATGTTCACTGGTGATGCACGTGGAACTGAGTGCAAGTTTATATTTATGTTCACCGTCATACACCGGGACAATTTTTAATAATTAAAATGGATAAAAATATCCAATTTACTCATTGACTAAAACTATTATTCACTTTTTTACAATAACTTTATAACATTTAGGTTTTACCAAATGGGAATTTCTTTTGGTTTTCATAAGCCACATATTGTTTTCTCTCTGCAATCTATGGGTTATTAAACTATTCAAATCCAAATTAGATTAAAATGAGTTCAATAATTTTGAATGAATGAAACATTCCTATAGTAGATTATTACTTTGTGAAAAATTAAATAATTTCAAAAAATTGTAGTACAGAATCAGAATCACAATGCATTGCATCATATGGCCCATGTGGGAAAAGCCATATATGATGCAATACCACAGAATCTACAAAGTAAGACAATAATATTTTAACGTGTTTTTGTTTTGTTTTATATTTTTGTCGATAACCTAGAATATAATAGAATTCGAAAAGTATTCGAAAAAATATTAAAAAATAAAGTTCTGGACTTTTTGCACAAAATAAATTTTTTCAGCTAAATTTTGTTTTCAGGTAGGGTACTTCTACTGAAGATGCTCTACTTAACTTTAGTTCAAATAATCATAAGGGCCTGGATAGTGAAAAGTTTTGTGCTGGACTAATTGTTGATATTAAGAAGGCGTTTGACATGATATTCTTTTAAAAAAAATATTTAATGTTGGTTTCAGGGCTTTTTTTTAATTGATTTAAATCGTATCTGAATTGTAGAAAGCAGAGGGTAATTGTTGGTAATAAAAAAACTTTGCCACTATGTATCAAGTTTGGAGTCCCTTAAGGCTCGGTTATACGACTGATACTTTTTTTAATTTATATCAACTCTATTTTCAGTCAAAATTTTAGGGACATCTTACTGCCTTTGCCGATGACATCGGTTGTTCTTATACTTCGGTAAGTCCTCTTAATATGATTGCTAATATTAATCATGACTGAAATTGGTTTGCTGAACATAAACTAGTTGTTAGTGATAAAACAAAAGTTATGTATTTCAGTCTATCTCAACAATTATCTCCGGAAATTGATTTGATTTTCCATGCATCTGAGTGTAGTAGGTATAAACTAATTAATAATGATTGTTATTCCCAATCGTTTATAGTAGCTTCTATGTTACTATTCCAGTTTATCGAACTACTAACTTTTGTAATTTTTTATACCGTCTTGTCATGCAGACTATTTAATATGCTCCCAGAATTTATTAGAACTCTCCGCAATAGAAATATCATTTAAAACAGGATTAAGACATGGCTTTTGGGTTTTAATCATAGGAAATCAAAGTTCTATTAGATATCATAGTTTAAAGTGGCTTATTTTTTTCATAATTTATTTTTATTTTTAATTTTTTTTTAGTATGCTTGTTTATACTTACTAGTCTTAATTTTAAACTTATTTATTGTTTGCTAATTATTAAATATAAATTGATTCTTTTATTTTTTCTTTTTTTATATTGTACATTCTTATTTTACTTTATTTATAAGCTATTATATTATATTTATAAGCTCTATTATAATTATTGTAAATACATTTTTTTTATGTGGCATTTAACACTATTTTTATTAATAAAAAATGCCTCTAACTATTCTCTTTTTGTACATTTAACAATAATATTAAATTAGTTTTCTGTAGTTCTGTAGTAAATTTTAAGATTTTTGTTTTATTGTCTTATTGAGAATAAAGAATTTTAAACTTAAGCTTAAAACTTAAAATTCATAGAGTCGTACATTAATTTTAAAATCATAATCATAAAATTACGGTACTGCATTTTTTATTACATAAAGTAGAGCAAGTAATTTGATTTTCTTAAATAACATACGTAACATTCCATTTTACGTAATTTATTATGAAATTAAGCTCTAAACAATTTTTTTTATTTATATTTATATTATTTCCATATGTTAAGAATAATAAAAGAAAAATTAAATTTTAACATCCATGGAGACATAGAGTAGTACTCAGATGACATAACCGCACTACACCATTAGGTCGACATTTTTTTTTTATATATTTTGTTAAATTGTTATTGATTTTGCTATACTTTTATTCAATCTTCAACAATCTATTTTTATTTAATGAAAGCTTAGAAATAATAAAAACATGAAATGGTAAGAAAAAAAATATTATATTTATGTTTTGTAAATATGACAAAATATGAAAATACAAAACAAAAAGTTCAAATAAAATTTTGATTAATTTGAGATATTTTTCTTATCATTTAATCAAAGAAATAAAATATTCAATTTTAGAAAATTTTAAAATAATTTTTTTTTGCTAGAAAGGTCTCAAAATTTAAAAACAAAAAAGGAAAATAAGAAAAACAAACTTTTGAGTAAAATGTTTAATATTTCAATAATTTAATTTTCATAGAATAATTTTTGTTTTTTTTTCAATTTAAACAACTTTGAAGTGTATACCCTAAAAAAAAAAAAAAAATGGAAATAAAATAAAATAAAATAAAGAAAACCCTTATTTATAAATGATTTACCCCGAGTACAGCTCATAAGAATTGTTTACTCAAATGTTAATGTATGTGTATACGTTTAAATACAACACACATAATAAATAACACTTATGGGAATTCAAAAATAGGAGAGTAATTATGAACATTACTTTGACTAAACAATGATTCTTTTGGTTTTTTTTTTCATTTATTTTTTCAAATAAATTTTCTAACATTCCATAGTATGTAAATAAAAATTTATGTAAAAACCAAAAAAAAAATATCAGGGTTACCAAATCATAGAATTATTGAATATATTTAATTAAAAAAATGAATTTCTTGGAAATTCTTCTTAAAGTATTTTTTCTTCACATTTTTCATTTTCTTTCCGGTCATACCTAAGCGGTACGTTAATATTAAAGATTTTGTCCTAGCAAGTGGCTGTAAGGTATATTAATTTAAAAAAAAATTTGTTGATGCCTGGTTTACATTATACCGATGCAGGGAATAATGTGATACATATTGCTGGTGAGCATACAGCAGTTGGTAATCAGCATAATGCAAACCAGGCATTTAAACGACATTTAACACTAATTTTGAGATTATAAAAAATGATTATAAAAATTATTTACATCAAATAAATTAAACAAAGACAAATTCCATTTATTTTAATAGTTTGATTTTTTAAAAATTGTAGAATCCATTTCAACATAATTATTGTGTTGTTTACAGTGCATAGTCTGATTTTACTTTTTCCTAAAAGAACTCATTTGTTCGGGCAGGATAATACGCTAACAATAATGACTTATGCATTTTTCCTTAAAAAATATATAAATTATTAATAGAAAAGTTCAGATTAGTCTAAGTAAATTAAAAGTAATAGTTTTAATTATTGATGAATGAATTAAATCTCATTAAACTCAATCATTTTAAAGTTTTTGAACCACTAACCACAATCAATTATTAACATATTACAAAATCAAAATGCAATTAAAACTCTAACTTATTACTTGAATACAATCCCTCACTAACATTATACTTATTTACTAGATTACTAAAAATATTTAGCAGCTAACAGAATGCCGAGATAACAGAATGGGGAATAATTTTTTCAAATTCGTACTATGACAACAGCCCACATTAGTGGGTTGTTATAGTACAAAAATCATGAAGACAGAATTATTATATTATTTCAATTTTTATTAATGTTTTGGTATAAAAATCATTTAACAAAAAAACAATGGAACTTGCTACAATAAAATTTATTTATTTTTTCTTATATATCTTTTGAATTTGATATAAATTTTGAAATAAATATTTCAGTTGATATTAAAATTACTACTGAAAAATAATTCACAACGAACGTTAACAGTTTTATTTGTTATAATATGAACTCTTCCTATATTCTTTTATAATTTTCATATATTTTTCATAGACTACATATTTTTCTGCCCTAAGCCTCACGGATGGGGTTACAGGACAATGATGATGATGATGATACATTTTTATTTTTAAATGTTATAATATTAGCATATAGCCATTTTGTATGGAGGTACGAAAATTCGAATTTCATGATTATCATTGGTCCTGTCAAGCTCACACAAGTAAATTAACAGACCCATTTCATCTAGCGAGATTTTACAAAAGTAGTTCTAATTCAAATCTTACGTTCTACTAACAGCAACTGTTCAACAGCAAAATTTTTTTGGATTCCAATTTGAGATAATAATCGAGTTTCTGTAGAATATATTCCCGGGCCATAAACATGTCACAATACATTTTCAAAAAAATACTAATATTTAGAAATCACACGCTGGATGGCAGTAGGTAGAGCCTGCCTTTCAACCGAAAGGCCTCTACTTTGATTCCCGACGAAAGCCAAAAAAAATATTTTATGAGACTTTGCCCAGTACGATTTGTCAATGGGATAAAATATATGATAAAAATAAATAATATTGCAAGCTAAAGAAAAGCAAGTAAAAAATAGTTATAATTTGGTTACCACTAAAAATAAGATAGACATATTACGCTATTATGAAGGCTAATCACTGTACAATAGATAAGTTTTCCCCATTTAAATTAGTAGATATATGATAAAAATTCTAAAGAAAAACTTGTTGTATGTTATTGTATATTTCAAATCTGTAACAGTTAGAGTGTTCATTCCATAGACTTGGAATTATATAAAAGAAAAAAGTTGGCAACACTGATCATTTTTTAAGTTAAATTTTACATTCTTAAGAATAAAATCAAAAAATATTTTCAACGAACCTCTATATATATGGATATGTATGCTACTACTATATATATATATGTACGTATATATACCTAATAATAAAATTACTTCAAAATAATTGAATACAAACGTAGGATACTCTTACAACAATAACCTAGCTTTTATTCATCCATTTGAATTCATTGTTCTGTAATAAAAAATAAAAAATAAAAAACAAAAAGAAAAGTTTCTTACTTAGTTTATTTTCTTGAACATACAAAAAACAATAAAACAAAACAACAACAAAAAATTGAAAGGATCTTCTTTCTAAATAACACTTGAGTTACTCTCTAACAGGTCATTAATTTTTAAAGAAGAAAATTTTATTTAATTTTATTATATATCATATACTCTTTATTTATTCTTTACAGGTTAATTTTTATTTAAAAGGATATTATTATAAATAAAAAATGTATAATATATAATAATAATTACATAAGTATATACATATATATAGAAGAATATTATCATGAAAATTTTAGACCATAATTAAAAAATTTTCAAAATTCTTTTAGTATCCTTAAAATGACCATTTTATTACCATATAGAAAATTATTTTTAATTTTTTTTCTCTCTCCTTCTTTATTTTTCCTAATAAAAGGATGTTTTTTTTTAAAGGACATTCTCATAGTGGTACGTATACGTATATACTATAAAAAAATTGTATTATAGGGAATACTTTACAAATTATTTTACTAAAATGTATGTTTAATTACTTTATATGTTTTTATATCAGGGACTAACTCATTGACCAGCATTGATATTGAACTGAGAGACAACTAAATAAAGTATTAGGTGTTATTTGAAAATTGGCTTGTTAGAATATACTTGTTGTCTTATTCAGTACAAATAAATTGCTAATATGTTAAAGTCTCGATATACAATGAGATATCTCATTATTTTGTCTGCAATTATTCAACTCTGACGAGAATTAGATTTCAATGTTTAGGAACTAATTTAATATGTTTGATAACTTATGACATATCGCTTAAATACCTATTTTAGATATTTTGAAAATTTTCTTCAGATATCTATCTTTACATCTATTTGAGATTATAGTTTGTTTACTATATTCATTTTATCACTTAATATTAATACAGTTTAAAGACTAAAATGTGCCTTATATTTATGTCATTTATATTTATATATATATATATATATATTTATATTATAAATATTTATATTTATGTAAATTGGCTTTAAATACGGTTTAATCGTAATATAGCAAGTTTTTGAAGCTTTCAGGTTATGAAACCTTATGCAGCAATGATGTAGCTGTGTCTGTCACATTTCAACTAACACACTAACTAGCATGCTAAGAAAAAATTGGTTGTTGAATAAAATAACCAATTTTATGAGAAAAAAAACATCACCTATGCCGTATTTAATGCCCATTTTGATACCAATCGTCGTAGATTTGAGAAAATTAGGTATCTAAACTGATACCAGACTATTCATTTATTATTTGTTTAAATTTAAAATAATACTCAAGAAGTTGATGCTTAGTAGATTACCAAAGGATGTAAATTTGATTCTTCCACGTCACAATGGCAGACACTTATCGTTTTTTGTCAGAATTGTATTATGGAATTCATTGGAAAAAGCTATTAGTAGTGAATTACCTCTTAACAAGTTTAGATATCTCGTATAGTAAATAAAAACCATAATGTCACTTCTCAACATTTCCACCGATGAACAAGAGAGACATCAAGTGCCCACCCTACTCAGTGCAAATTCCAAGTTGGCTCAAAACTGGCTATGAGAATTCATTTGTAGTCAAATTTTCCCGAATGTAAATTTTCAAAATGTCTAAAATAGATATTTAAACGAAATGTCATAAGATATGTCACATTCCAACAAACGTGTGTCCCCAATGCAAAAATATACCTACGTACAATCTACAAAAGTTCAAGAGTAATATTAACTAATTTATTCAAAATGTCATTACTGATCAAAGGGATATTTTCTTTATACAATCCTCAATTCGTCCAAGCTGTACATTAGTGTATAAAGGTATCGTTTCAAACCTAGTGGTTGGCTCAACTTAAAAAAAAACAAAAGAGCCATTTTGATATTATTTTAAATAAAAATTCTTATAGAAAATAAATAAAATAGTAACAATTTATTGTTTAATTTTATATAGTTGAGTGAGGAAAGAATATTATGCTTAGGTCGATAGTTAAATTTATTTACATTTTTATTTACCAATTGTTTTTGTCTTTTTTATTTACTCGTAATTAATTAATTTGGTTTGATTGAATTAAGTTTTTTATTTTATTATTGTTCTTTTTTGACAACATCTTTTTTTGAACAGTTTAAGGGTACACCTACAGCTTTTGCGGATGACACTGCTTTTTCATACAACAATAATAATCTACTTGACTTATTTTGCGATTTAAATTTTGACTTGAACCTAATTCGAAAATGGTTTTATGTTCATAAGTTAGTTATAAGTAATAAAACTAAAATTATGCAATTTAGGCTTAATAATTGTCTCCTCGAGAATTTTAGTATTTGGTGTCATTCTCCTGATTGGCTTAAATTTCCTTTATTTCCTATACAGTCTCAAAACTCTTTGGTCCTCTCTTCGCCTTGTAGTATTTCTTGTTTTAACATTGAAAGTTCCAAGAGCCCATACCTCTCATTTTTGTCACTTTTATGATTTCCAAACATTTTTAATATGTTACCTTATTCTTTAAGATCGGAGCTAAATCACCTTCAAATTGAATCTGTTTTTAATACGATTTAGTTTTGACTTCAATTTGGTTTTTTTCTAATTATAATTTTTTTAATTTTCTTTCAGAATTCTAGTTATTTTTTTACTTTTTATTCTTGTTATAATTTTGTATTTAATTCTGCTTACGTTTATTATTTAAATTTTATTAAACTTTATTTAAAATTTTATTTTTTCATTATATAATTTTAATCTTAAGCTATCTTAGTTTTTCCATATTTAGCTTTAATTTTCTACTGTACTATGTATGTACCCGATAATATTTTATATTTTTATGCCTGTATTTTTGCTTGCAGTTTCATTTATCACATATTCTAATGAATATCCAAATGATCCTATATTTATTCTTATTATTTTTATTTAGTAAATGTATATTTTAAGTATTGTATTTCACTATAATATGAATAAATGAATTAAAAATGTAAAATCTAATCTAATCTTTTTCTAATTTTAAGTTTTATTTTTAAGTTCAATTAATTTAGTTCATTTCCAACCAATTTTGACTGTGTTAGTTTTAAGTTAAGTAGCTATGTAATTTTATTAACAATATCTTATAACCATTATCATTTGTGTACACTTTAAAAGACTCATTGGCTTAAGTAAACTAACATTAAATAATAAATAAATTAAAAAAATATATATATATAAAAAATAAATCAACACCTGTAGATAGCTTTTATTTTTGTTTTAAATATTGAAATAAATGTTACATGAATGTCTTTATTTTTTTAAGCCTCGTCTCTGTTATTTTTTTTTTTTTTTACTTATTTTTTATGCAAAAACTTTTGATATTCCAAAGCAATTAAGAACATTGTGTAAACTTATTTTCAGATGCATCTTATATAAATATATACATCTAAAATATGCAAACATATGATGATGAAAAAGTTAATTGTTTTAAGAGAAATTTCGATACTAAAAGTCGAAAAATCTAAAAGTTTAAAGGATAAAATAACCAATCTAAAAGTACCTACATTTTTTTGTTTTGTACATTTTAAAATAGTCAATACATGACATTTTTAGGATAGAATTACTTAGTATAATAAATTAGAAAGGTTAAAAGTATACAATGAAATGTTTTTTACCAGTTTATTCATTACATCATAGGAAAATGTTTTTTTGCTTGCTTATATTTTTATTAAATTTATAAAACATAATATTAAATTGGTATGAAAGTATGTATGTAAAATTCTTAAAAGACCGACTACTTGAATTTTTTTTTACTATTGAAAAATATTGTTTCGATTTTTAACATTAAAAAATTAACAACAAAAACTGAATATGGTTCCTCAACATATAACTACTTGCTAAAAATATATTGTGTATCTACTTATTTCAACCATATAAAATTGCATTTAAATTAATAAAAGGAAAATAATACAATAAAAATATGCCCATTTTTTGTAATTACAGTTAAAAAAAAATAAAGTTCAAGAATACAAAATTCAGAATGTAATTTTTTAAAAGCATATTAACAGTTTTGAATTGAATAAAACTTACATATTAAATAAACTTCTTCTTTGTAATATAAAATATGACTGAAAACTTTTAGTTTTAATTATTTTTAAAACTACTAAAACCCATAGGAATTTGAAAAAAATTTCTTCTATTTAACCAAATAGTGCTGATGTGTGATTAAATGAGTACAATATTTAATAAATGCTTTAAAGGCAATCACATTGCATATTTTTAAATGTGACTAAAATATGCAACTCTAAAAATATTATTACTTTGTCATGTAAAGAGAGATTTTCCTATATTTTGTGCAGGTCTAATAAGAAGAGTTTATTATTTCCAGTTGTTTTCAGTTTTTTTTTCTGAATTCTCAAAGAGGAAGGAAGTAAATAAATTCATATTTTTCTATGAAGCGAAAATTTATTTATTCTTAAGGCACATTCATTACTTATAATGCTCGCATATTTACAAAAGTTATTTACAATAATTGGTAATTTGAAATTATTTTCTATATTTGTATAGTGTTTTTCCCAGGTTGTAATAAAATTACGTATATACTCAGTACTGTACTGTAGGCACTTATCTATTAAAAAATATCTGAAGTAAATGCTCCGTTGGTTTAGTTTGTAAAATGAAATAAAACACGTTATGGCACAAAAAATGTTAAACGTCTGGAAGACTGCTTAATTTATTTTTGTCGATAATCCCACCAGATCCACCAAACTCACAACATTATGAAGATTTTAATAAAATTTCATTGATATCATTCCACAAGATATTCCGGGTACAATCGAAATTTTTTCGACAAATGCTTGGAAAAGTAAACTCTCAAAAGACATGATTTAAAAATTATTAGGCGACGATATTCTAGAATCTGAAAAAAAATTAAAATCATCATAATCGACATTATTTTGTAAGAACACTATAAAAAGATAGATTTTTGTATTAAAACTTTATTTTTTTCTGGCTACCACGAGTTACCAAGAGAGAAAATTAAAAAAAACTTATCACTCAATGAGGGTTTGTACAGAGAATTGAACTTATACAGAAATGTATGAGTTTAAATAGATTTCTAGAAATAAAACGAAATATTAATTTAACCAATAATATGGGATTATGCTCCCAGTCACGGTAAATAATATTATTATAGAATAGAATTATATAGAATATTAGAATATTATTATATATATAATTATAGAATATCGTTAAAAGAAAAACAGTGTTGGGGATAATATTTACATACATATGCGATATTGTTGTAGAAAAGGCTTAGTTACGAGCTCCAATAGAAATTCGAGCGGTCACACAATTCGCAAGCCTTTAGCAGACTTCAAAAGTGCAGTTCACCAGGGAAATTTATAATGTATTTTTTAAATAAAACTCAATAAAGTCTAGAGTCAAATGTTCATAAAATATACACTGCTAATAGTACGAATTATAGTTTAGTAAAGTTAATTTTTTTAAATATAATGAGTAAATTGTCAAGCATCCGTTCTCTCACCTACTCTATTCCTTATATTTGTAAATGATTTGCTCCCAACCATTTTCAATCCAATCCACAGGTTTGCAGACCTCAGTAATCTATAGTAGGCTTCTGCGATTTTCATAAAAAGTCTGAAGCTACATATATCGCTGTATCAACCAAAAGAGAAATCATGGTCAGTTCCTTCAGCCATGATCTAGTCGCAATAGCAATTGGGACTTAAAAAACAGAGTCGTGTTTAACATTTCTAAAACTCAGAGCTGTACAATCTCTAGAAAAATTTCCATTTTTGATCCTCTCTCACTCTTTTGTTTCAGGAAAATAAACTTCAGTGGGTTGACAGCTTAAGTATATTAGGTATGCACCGAAATTGAAAATTGATCAGGAATGATCATATATTTGATGTTGATTAAAAACGCAGTCAAATGTTTAGGTTTTCTTAGACGCTGTATGGCTTACTTCTCCTCCTGTGACCTCTTGAAAGTCCAAAAACGGGCTATTCGTCTAATCAATGACCCAAATGTTGTCATTTTGCTCCTCTTGGACATCGTCGTATATTCGAAGCTCTCTTACTTTCTTATAGATATCTCGTAGGCATTGGCACATGGTCACTGGAAATTAAACTCTCCACTTAAGCGCTTCCCCCGAGAAACACGAAGAACAGTTTGTGCTCATTCTTCACCGTAGAATTTGCTAGATCGTAGGTTATGGAAATTCGTTTATAACCTCAACGTCCCGAATGTGAATTCTAAAATAAATTCGAGACGAACATTAATCCCTTCGTTCGTAATTGTCCTCCTTCCGTTCTACCTTCCTCCTTTCCTAATTTTCCTTCCCCACCCTTGCCAAACGTTCCAATCGATAGAAATGGTCCCTAACTAGTGTTTTGGCTATGTATAAAAAAAACAAACAAAACTTGAATTGATGAAAAAATGAATAAACTCATTTATAACAAACGAAAATATTTTTCCTTTTTTATTGCAAACTCTGACCTAATCTATTAAATTAAAAAAATATATACTTATTTTTAACGTAATTTTGCATACCAATTAAATTTCTATGTAATTTTAATAATTTATATACTTCATAATATTTTGGCCATTTTCTGTAATTCTTTAAATTATTTTTAATTTATTTTATACTCATTTATTTCTTCTAATCATCTCTTACAGGCCTAGCAGCATCATGTGAAACATTATTACTATCAGAGATGTCAGTTTCGCGTATATTACCAATAATATTACAAAGTGAACAAACATATAACAACACATTAAAAAATGCTAACACAATAAAACCATTATCAACTAATAGCACAAACAATAGTTCCAATAATACAATGAATCCGGGTAAAAGTAGAAATATTGGAAAAACAAACAACATCAGTACTGTATATAGCAATGAAAATGATCAAAATTTAAATAAAACTACAAGAACATCAACAGCAACAACAGGAACAACATTAGGATCTGGAACAACAAAAGATTCTGAAATAAATAGTTATAAATTTTATGTACCACGTAATGTTGGTATTGTAACAGCACGTCTAATAATTGCTTCAATATGCTTAACATGTCCAGATATAGGATTTTATGTACAAGCAAATGCATTACCAAGTGATACAAATTTTATTCATAGTGCAATTATAAAACCAAATCAAACTGGTGCAATTTCATTTGAATTTTATGTACAATCTGGTGAATGGCATTTTATTGATATAAAATTTCTAAAACATCAGGTAACATCTAATACAGAATCAACATCATCATCAAAAACAACAGCATCCTCATCAGGTTCAACATCGTCAACAATTACAACACAAAATTTAAATGAAAAACATAATCCTAGTCATTTTGATAATTATAATAGTAATATTAATTCTAATGCTAGTATCGATATTAGTACTAACAGAACATCAATTGATATGAGTAAACATCATAATTATAATTGGAAAAATATTAATAATTCAAATGATAATATAATATCATCATCTGTACCATCAGTAGGTTCACAAGGAGCATTACGACATTCATTTAATGAAAATAACGCAGCACTAAAAATATCTGATGATCCTTTATTGTATAAAGTTGATTATTCAATTGAATTAGATTATCATATTGAAAATGAATCTGTTAACTCAAATAATAAAAATAATAACAGTAATAATGAAAATTATAATAACAGTGAAGAACATACTAAAAAATCAATCAAATTTCGTAATATAGAATTTTATCCGTTATTACGTCAAACATATCGTGAATTTTTTATGTTTGATTATGATTTAATACCAGATACAAATGGTACTGTACCAACCCTGCTAAATTTAACAGCAGGTCAACCAATTGGTTTTCGTTTTGAAGTTGGTGATGTTTATGACATTGGTGGTACATTAAGTTTTGGTTTATCGATGAAACGTCTTGATAATGGTAACAAAACAAATGAAAATGATAATAGCAATAATAATGGCAATGAAGATATTAAAAATGGTATTATTGCTGAGAAATTAGTTGATAGATCATTTAATAATAACGGTGATATAAATAATGATGATATTGAATTATATTCTGAAAATAGTATAAATGATAACGAAAATAATAATGCTGCTAATGATGATAAACAATTATCATCGACTCCAAGAAGTAATCAAACAATAATAATTTGTATGAGATTGGGTGAGCCAGGTGAACCAAAATGGCCAGATAAATGTCGTTATGGTGGTAAATTATTACCAGCATCTGGTATTATAAATAATACTGATGCTGAAACAAGTACTGGTCTAATACATGTACCATTTCCAGAAAGTGGTCAATGGTATATAACAGTTGGTTTATTTTGTCATGGTGCTGAAACAACAGCACGTGTAACAATAATCGATAGTGTTAAAGAATTTGTAAAAAAATATTCAAAAATGTTAGATAGTATGAAATTACCATGTTCGTGTGCTAATTTTACAGAACAATATAAAAAATGTATTGATGATCGTAAATGTTTTCAGCAAATGAATGAAACTGAAACACTTAAAATTAAAGAATGTTTAATGGATTCAAAATGTACAGATGATTATATTGATATGACAAAAAAATTTGAAATACACCATAAATTTGCAACAGAACAAAGTGTTGCAACTGATAGTTCATGTAATACATCACTTGTATTTACAATATCATCAAGTCCATGTGTTGCTGGACGTTGTGGTAGATATGGACGTTGTTATCATTATATGTCTGGTGGTTTTGTATTTTCAACATGCTTATGCATTAAAGGTTATCGTGGATGGGATTGTACAGAAGATTCTCAAGTACCATCATCAATATCAATATTAATTGCATCATTATTATTAACATTAAGTAATTTATTATTTATACCAAGTATATATTTTGCTGTTAAACGTAAATATTATACAGAATCTGTGATATATTTTTTTGCAATGTTCTTTTCAATATTCTATCATGCATGCGATTCAGGTGAAGATGAATATAGTTTTTGTTTAGTTAAAATTAATGTATTACAATTTTGTGATTTTTATTGTGGTCTATTAGCAATATGGGTAACATTAATTGCAATGGCACATATACGACAACAATTTGTATCATTATTACATATGATTGGTGCAATTGTATTAGCATTTGGAACTGAATTAAATAAACAAAGTTTATGGGTATTTTTAGCACCAGCATTAACTGGTCTTTGTTTAATATCAGTTAGTTGGGGTATGAGATGTCGTAAAACACGTAAATGGTTTCCATCACGTAAATATTTAA
Source organism: Argyra leucocephala (assembly GCA_963942445.1). Lineage (NCBI taxonomy): Eukaryota > Metazoa > Arthropoda > Insecta > Diptera > Dolichopodidae > Argyra > Argyra leucocephala. The sequence continues at coordinate 94,795,232 of OZ012677.1, forward strand.
CAATATATATGCCAATTGGTGCTGTATTAGTTATGATCGGTTTAGTTTGTTATGCATTTTTACAAACAAAACAAAATTATCATATTGTACATTCAGTATGGCATATGGTAATGGCATTAAGTTTATTATGTTTATTACCAAGTCGTAATTCATTTTTACCAAAATGCTAGCATTCATTAGCATCATGTACCAGAGAATTTTTATTAATGGAACAAGAATTCTATATGTGAAATTTTATTTATTTTCTATATAGTACATCATTTATATGTATCTACATATATATGTTTGTATATAATTTAAAATTGTTAATATATTAAAATAAAAATATGTATAATTATAACATATTACATACATATAATATATATATACTTACATGTAAATTGTATATTATATTATCTTAGTTATCTTATGCTTAAATGTATGTTTCATAGGAGATTCAAAATAAATTTTAATTAAGTTTTCGGTATAGCTAGCTATCATTTTAAAAATAAAAAATAAAATAAATATTTTCCTAGTTTTCAAATTTTAATCCTTGTTTTTAAAGGATTTCATGAATTTCATTTTAACATTCCTTTTTTATTACATGTATATATACAACGACTATATTATGAATGTATGTGGTACTCGTACATATTATATTCTTTCTTTTTTTATTTAATATATGTATTAATTGATTTTGAATGAAAATATGCTAAAAATAAATTAAATTTTTCCAGCATTGTTCAATTTTTTTTTTATATACAATTACGTATATAATATAAAAAATATACATATAAATATAAAATTAATTTTGTGATGAGGGATATGATATTTTGAAAATGTGTTCAATTAAATTAAGAAAATTTTTACTAACATATATATTATTAGAAAAAAATAATTAATTTATTAATTTTTTTTTTTATTAATTTATATGAAATGATCTCAATGATTTTTTCATGTTACTGAAAAAAATTCTTAAATGGAATTATGAATACAAAATTTAAAAAAAATTAAATATTAAAATTATTATTAAAATAATTTAATTAAATATATATAATGCATTTATAATGAGAACCTTAATTTCTTCAAAAATTTACTATCTCTTCAAATTTATATTTCAAAATTTTTGTTATTTCAATTTAACTTAAAATTAGATACCCATAGTAACAGATTGAATATTATTTAATATTTTTAAATATATTTTTATCAATTTATTAGAATGAAATATCATCACAGATACATATATACATACATGATACATATATAATAAATATATATTTTTTTTTCCTTTTTAAATTCAATTTTAAAATAACATAATTAATTTTATGTTGAAACATGTAAATCTTACTAAATGTACATTAAATATAAATAAAATAAATATAATACAAATAAAAACAAATTTAATATATAAAAATAACAGAAAAGCCTTATTAGCAAAACTAAAATAATTAAGTAATAACAAAAAGAAAAACCAACATAAGATAAAGTAAAATAAAATGTGTAATAAATGATAGTGTAATGTCACTATACTATGTATGTAATTGTATATTAAATTTTTTATAGTAAAAAATATATTAAATACAAAAACCCTAAGAATAGTTAAAATGTATAATTTTAATATTATTATTTATAAAAATAAAACAAAAATTAATAAAATAGTACATATTATATTTATATGCCAATACGTACTATATATGAATATGAATGTAGATAAAAAATTATATTAAAAAATATAAACAAATAAAAACAAAAAGAAAAAAAAACAAAAAAAGATAAAATAAAAAATTACTAAAATAGGTTAATATATAAATACAGCTTCATATAATATGTATAAAAAATAATACACAATATTATAAAAAGCTTTTTAAAGTATAGACGATATTATATTAATTTAATAAGAACAAAAAAAAAATTATAAAAATAAAATGACTTATTTAATTTAAGCATTTGAAAAAAACACAATATTATGTACATTTTATTTAAACCAAAGAACAAAAAATAAAAATTTTAAACTATACTTAAATTTATATACATATAAACTAAGAAAGCTTGTAATTGAAATAAAAATAAATTTATAATATCAAAAATAATAAAATAAACAACAAGAAAAATAAAAACAAAAAAAATTAAAAGAAATGTTTAGAAATAATTTATTATAATATATGTGTCACTTATGAAAATGTATAATGAATTACAAAAAAAAAATATTTATTAATTTCCTTATGTTTTTCAAATATTAAAAATGTCGATACTAAAATAATATGCCTACCTAAATAAGAAAAAAAAAACTCACAAAAACTAAAAAAAAAAAAAAAAACAGACCAAAGCAAACTATATTTCTTCTACTATACTATACTATTGCTGATACTACTACTATTCTTTATATTTCAATATAATTTATTATAGTTAATTAAATAATTCATTATTATATACCTACATATTATATTATTTATCTTAAAATTATATTTTAAATAGAAATTTTAAACGCGATCATATACATATAATAATAATATAGTTAGAAAAATATAAATAAAATAAAATGAAAATTATTTTGAAATTATATAATACACACAAAAATAAAAAACAATAAAAACAACAAAAATACATAATGGAGAATTTAATTATTATAAAATTAATTTAGCTATATTCAATTTAATTCTAAAACATTCAATTGAATTGAATCAAATTACTTAACATAATTAATCCTTTCACTACCAAATTATGATGCAATGATAAAAATGTTTTCTAACTTTTTACCTTGTAATGGACATAGGTATAGAAAAAGAGTTAAAAAAAAAAAACAATTTTTTTTTACATATTATTAATACATAATGTATTTAGCTCTTTTCGACCGAATTATAATGTAATAAAAACAAACTGATTAACAGCTTAGTTTCGCAAAGTCAAATCGGATTTAGATTTTAAATTAGAATAACAACATATACAACAACAACGAATTTTTTGTTTTTAATTTAGAATTTAAATTGGCAGTTATTATATTTGATAATACAGGCGTAGTGTAGTGTCAGTTCTCATCAGCAGTAACATATTATAACCGCAATATAACAGGAATTATAGAACAGTTTTTACAATTTTATTTTGAAAATTGAGAGAAATTTCAGAACTGAATTTATAAAATCTAGTTAAAAACAGTTAAATATTTTATTCAATATATGTTTAGCAAATACAGATAAACATATATCGTTTACTCGTTGAATAGAAAACACTCAAGAAGTCTGCAAGTTAAGTAATAGAAGAAATACGCTTATCTGTATAAGATAAGCATATTTAGTAAAATTGAAAGGCAAATTTAAGTATAATTTGTATAAGTTGAAAATATTTTCAACAATTATACAAATTTCACTCTAACTCTAAGAAATAAATTTTTCTATAAACTTATTAATTTTGCTTTATTTTAAATCGAAGAAAACAGTTATTACTTTTTTAATCACATATTTCTAAAAAAAAATTAAACTTAGAACTGTAACTTAAAATGAACCAACATCTTCACCAACCAACATGGACCAACATCTTCAGTAATCTAATAAAGACAACACCTATTCAAATTGCACAACTTCTTAATCAAACCATTTAAACGTTCCACAACAAAGTATTGCTAAGCAATTTTTATGAAAAGTCATATCACACAAAAGATAATAATCTCCGAAATCTAAAAAATTTAACACATTCCCAAGTCTCCCTCCAATTCTAAGTCTATGTGTATTCTATAGTCATGCTAACTTATTTATTTGTTAGTTGATATCATGCAGTTTTTCTAATATTCCTAACCTTCAGTTTTGGTTAAATACTATTTTTATCTGATTCAGTTGTCAGTGTTCAAATTCAAGTTTATTTCAATGTTTTTTACACATAACTTTTTAGCATTATTATTAGATGTAATAGTGGGTATTGGATTTTTATAAAACAATGAATAAAAATTCAAACTGCATTTAGGGTTTAAGTATCTGTTATATCTCTTTTCTAGAGGTATCATGTCAAATTGAAAATATATGAAGTTATAAAAATAAATGTTTATTAGTTAATTATTTAATAATTAGTTTTCTTATAGACGAGTTTTAATTTGAACAAAACTATACGAATTTTCAGTATGTTAAAGGCGACACAGCTATTACCGTTATTCAGCCATTCAGCTCTGCAAAATATGACAGTATTTGATAAGTCGTTTGATAATTTTTTGCTATTCGAAAAAACAAAAAACAAGGGATAATCTTAACAATATAATAATAAAACGCTAAAGTATTTTATCAAAATTTGTTTGTTTACAAGAGCAAGAGACGTAGGTTGTTTGGTTGGTAATGAATATTGGACTTATTTAGTTTTTATTTAACAGAACTTCTTCTTTAAAAAAATAAATTAGCTTCCGGACAAGATTTTTTAAATGATACTGATTTTATTTTACCAACGGAGAATGCAAAAACTTTTATATATGTGAAAAATTAAAACTTTTTATTTTTCTTATTTCATTTTGTGTGAACTAACGTTTTTTTTTCTTTTTAATATTATTTTTTTTTTTATTTCCCAATGAAACATTACAATCTGTCCCTGAAGGAGACATTCAGTAGTTTATTTTTTATGCAGGTAAATTGCACAGACTAGCGGATGAGATAACCCAAGTGGTCAACCATCCATGTTGCCAACATTATATTCCATTGTATTTTTGGCCCTCACTTGATTGTTGCTATTGCCTACTGTGTAACTGCAAGATGCTAGCACGCTTAAGACAAGTTACATCACTTGCAGCCAACAAGCTGCTTGCCAGTCTGTTTGGATGTGCAACAAATCTTATCTGGTACTTTCCGCTTATATTTCTAATATCCTTCTTAATGGTTCTCACCTTCAAGTCACGATGTATGACATCATTATTGACAAACCAAGGCGCGCCCAACTAACAATCTTAATAGTTTTGACTGGAAACGCTGTAATATTGCAATATTTGAGTTGCTGGCTGGTAGGTCCATATCGGTTTCAAGACAGCTTTATATATCAGCATCTTGTTTTCCAGTGACAACGACGAGTTGCGGCCAATCATCCAATACAATTTGCTTAGCTTCAAGCCTAGTTGCTTTCTTTTGTTATGAATATGGATTTTCCATGTGATTCTCTTGTCCAAGTGCATACCCAAATACTTTACAGCCTCTTTTTGAGGTACTACTTCCTTATTAAGTACAACCGCTGGACAAGTTTTTCTCTTTAGTGTAAATGTGATATGTGTTGATTTTGCTCCATTCACTCTGATTCTCCACTTTTTTAGTCATTGCTGAACTTTGTTGTTTATGCTGTGTTGCAGAATCTCTAAAGCATGCACTGGGTCACATGTATGGCCGTATCATCAGCGAAAGTGGCGGTGGTTGTTTCATTAGTTGTTGGTAAGTCTGCAGTGTAAATAAGATATAAGACAGGACCTAAGACGCTGCCCTGTGGTACACCTGACATAATATCATTAGTTGGTGTATAGGCACCTTGATGTTTCACCAAAAAGTGTCTTTCGATAAGATATGACCGCAGCAATAAATAATAGTTCTGTGGTAACATTTTTTTAAGTTTGTACAGCAATCCTTCATGTGAGATTTTATCAAATGCTTGAATAATATCTAGCAATATCACTGAACAGTACTTTTTTCCTCTAGGCTTAACTTGATTACATCTGCCATTCTATGTATTTGTCCGATAGTTGCATGTTCGTTTCTGAACCCGAATTGATGCTCTGGAACAATTTTGTTTTTTTCCAAAATCGGTTTTAATCTTTCCAAGAATAGTCTTTTAAATAGTTTAGATAAGCACGGTAGTAGACTAATCGGTCTGTAGGATATAATTTCTTCACTTGGCTTGCCTGGTTTTGGTATAAGTATTATTCCAACAATTTTCCAATGGGATGTGAAGTAGCAACATCTTAGAACAGCATTCATAATATACATCAATATTTTATAACCTTCTTCCGGCAATTCTTTCCATATTTTACCACTAATCAGATCATTTCCTGGAGCTTTTTTTGTTTTGATATTATTTTTAATCATAGATGTTATTTCGCTCATAGCAAAATTCTTGATTTGTAAATTCATTTGAAGTGGGGTGGTGAGGAAATTACATATTTCTGAATCCATTCAGTTTAAGCTTTCTTTTTTTTTAATATAAATTTTATTTTTTCTCACTACTTTTACATTCTCAAACTAGTCTAGCCCACAAAAATTGACAAAAACTGATATTTATTTCTAATTTTATTAACATTTAAGCAACTTTATCGTTTTTATGTTAATTTTACGTACAATTTTAAGATTTTTTTTTATAACTACATATGTATGTAAATATGTACAAACTTTACAAAATTTGTTGTCTTCCAATCATTTTATTGGAAAAGAAGGGGAAAACTAATAACTATTTATTAAAAACATAGCCTAACTGTGTGAACTAACTATTACATATATTAACTTGTATATTCTTGTTGATAAATCACAATCTAATGTTATTTTATTTTTATACTACTCTTACTAATCAATACAAATCGCTAGCTGCTATATACATTATGTAGGTCTATCAGCTTAAGTAATACTATAATTAAATTATAGATTAGTATTTTATTTATTAGACTACTAAATTTGTATTTTATTGTGTTTAATAGTTTTCTTTTATTTATTTTAATTAATTTTTTTAATTGATTTAATTTTGAATTTATTTTCTATAGAACAGAATATAAAAAACAGTTACCTAGGGTTACAATTAATTTGTATTAAATTAGTTTGACAAAAAAAAAATAAAAATTATTTTCTGGGATAATATTCCTTTAATTATTAATATTACTAGATATACATCTTGTATTAAGTTCATTAATATATTAAGATAACTTAATAATCAGTTAATGCCTAATAATAGAAAAATTTCATTATTTTTCTTTGATCGAAAAGGAGAAAAGATTTTATGAAAATAAATTATTTATGAATAATTGTAAACCATTGTTGAATTATAATATGAACTTAGATAAACTTAACAAAGTTAAACTGTCCCTAATATTACATACTACAAACACTACAAATTCATTAATGATAAAGTAAGCTTTATAAAGGTATGATAGTATAGCCATACTTTGTACTAGGAATGATAAAGGCAATAAACGGATCCCAAGCCACCACCACCCGGCCAATTTACTTAATAACAATTTACTTATCATCCTTCAGAAAAACTCACATAAGTATGTCAACAGGACTATCCACTTCAATAAACGTAGATAGGAGTTAAATCATATTTGGTGGGCTTGCTTAAACAAATCAAAATTATGGTACGCTCCTCACAATCTACAAACGTCTATTCGATATGGAAGAGAGTTGTAGTATTTCTATAAGGATATTTTACCAAAATCAGTGAGGAACCTATGTCAATTCTTTCGAATATGATACAGTTTCTAGGAAAAGAGAATAACATCATTTGATAGAAATCGGACGTCATACACATGCACTTAATGCAAAAAACGAGTTGCCACACTGACCTATTAGCTAAATAAGTACATGAATAAAGCCTTATTACTATGAGTAGATATAATCTCTCAAAACATTGCGAATCTCGATCACAAGAACTTTAGTTGTGCTTGACTCAAACCGATGTATGCAATGCTATTTTTCTGGACTATTGTCTATCGTATTAGTACATCGCATTGCTAACTCATGAATCCATATAACCCCTCAAAATATTGCGAATACTAGTTGTGCTTGACTCAAACCTACTCTTGCCATTAGAATGCGTCAACTCGGACCCATGTAGCGATATTTTCTGACTCTTAACCACAGTTTATACGGAAATGCGACGACATATGTTGGACTTTTGTGTGGCGACTGAGGGGACGCGAGCGGTCGCATTTTTCGGCACAAATTTTCAAATTAATTGTTGGGCTAATTACTAAATATAAATATAAAGCATTTGATATATACAACTATTATATTAAATCAACATATAAATTTAAGATATACTAAAGATAAAATAAGAAAATCTATGATGTCAATTTAATTTTAAAAACATTATATTTATAGCCCTAATATGTCATAAATAACAGAAATAAAATAAAATCTGTCATCTACATTTACATTTCTATTTCTTTGTGGTGCCGTCCGACGTACACCATCCACGTTCCTCTAACTAAACTTCTAAAAGCATAAATTTTTTTCTTGAATCGGTAAAATAAAAAATAATTAAGTACAGATTATTATTATTTATTTATCTATTTAACGTCGTTCGCGACACCTGCTGTCTACTAGAAGAGACTAATTTCATTTTTACTCAATTTGAAGGTATACTTATGTGGTTGAACGTGCCTGCATAAAATAAAATTTTTAATTCAATTTCAATATTTTGTATGTGTATTATTAACGAAGACGTTAAAAATTTGTATGTGATTTTATGCAGGTCCTACTGTGTATGGTTTATTTTTTAAATTTAAAGCTAAAAAAATCGTCAAAATTTTTTTGTTTGCGTAATTGTGATACCTAGATGATTTAAATAATACGCGTAAGAATGTAAGAATGTTACGAAAAGAAATATGGGTTTTATAGCACCGCGTACGAGAAATTTCTAACTTCTTAACGTCTTAACTTTTAAAATTCTTACCAGTCTTACTATCGTTCTTAGTATTGTTGACTTTTTATTCGTACCTCAACTTATTAAATTCAATATCAGTTTAATTTAAAAGTTTTTCGTTGACATGTAATTGATTAATTCAATGAAACTTAAAATAAAATTATTTTTCAACATTTATTCTTCGACTTTGCATATTGAGGCAGAATTAATTTGTTTCATCGTTTCATTTAATTTTAAATACTTTAAATATTTGAGTTTAGTACTTATTGTCATATCTGCTTTTAAATATTCTTTTAAAAAAAAATTATTTTATTGTTTTGTATACGAATCATAGATGGCTCAATCGTTGATATCTATTTTGGAATAAATTTGATAAAAAAACAACAACAAAACAACTTAAGAAATTTTTAAAATGTAAACAAGCTATACACGCAGTGTAGATTAAAGTAGAGAATTAATAAAAATAAATAATACAAATTACATTATTATTGCAAAATAAGTTTAAAAAAGAAAACGAAAAATTGTATATTTTATTCTTAATTACATTTAAAAAAAATTGATAAATTAAATAAATATGTAATACTTATTGGAAGAAAGTGGTGCAATGATTAATATTAAATAAATATAAAATTCCTTAATATGTATACCTAAACTTCAAAAATTTCTCAAGAAAGAGAAGAAGAAAATTATATGTATGTAAATCGTAATGTACAAATGACTTAAGTGACAGAGAGTACGAGCGAAGTGAACGCATCATTTTGGCATTTAATTTGTGATTCAAGGAAATATTTAATTTAATTTAAATTATACAGTGAATATTCAATTTATTTAAAACAATTATTTATACATTTAAATCGAACGAATCTATTATCTAACTAAATATATTTACACAATTAAATTAAGTAAAATAAAAAGTGAAAACGAAAAAAAAAAAAAATAAAAAAAAATGGATGAATTAGATGGTTTAAGAAAAGAAGTAGAATCACTTAAAAGTGCAATACGTGATGCAAGAAAATCAGCTTGCGATGCAAATTTGTTACAAATAACAGCTAATATGGAAACGATTGGACGAATTCAATTAAGAACTAGACGTACCCTTCGTGGTCATTTAGCAAAAATTTATGCTATGCATTGGGGTAGTGATTCTAGAAATTTAGTATCAGCATCTCAAGATGGTAAATTAATTGTTTGGGATTCACATACAACAAATAAAGTACATGCAATACCATTACGTTCTTCATGGGTTATGACATGCGCTTACGCACCATCTGGTAGTTATGTTGCTTGCGGTGGTCTTGATAATATTTGTTCGATATATAGTTTAAAAACAAGGGAAGGAAATGTTCGTGTATCTCGTGAATTCCCAGGTCACACTGGCTATTTATCATGTTGTCGTTTTTTGGATGACAATCAAATTGTAACAAGTTCTGGTGATATGACTTGTGGCTTATGGGATATTGAAACTGGACAACAAGTAACATCATTTATTGGTCATGCTGGTGATGTAATGGCACTTACATTAGCACCACAAGCAAAAATATTTTTATCGGGTGCATGTGATGCTACAGCTAAACTTTGGGATATACGTGAAGGTGTGTGTAAACAAACGTTTTCTGGCCATGAAAGTGACATCAATGCAGTTACATTCTTTCCTAATAGTCAAGCATTTGCAACTGGTTCTGATGATGCTACTTGTCGATTATTTGATATTCGTGCTGATCAGGAATTAGCTATGTACTCACATGATAATATTATATGTGGTATTACATCCGTTTCATTTTCAAAAAGTGGAAAATTACTTTTGGCCGGTTATGATGATTTTAATTGTAATATTTGGAATACACTTAAAGCGGAACGTGCTGGTATATTAGCTGGGCATGATAATAGAGTTTCATGTTTAGGTGTTACTGAAAATGGTATGGCGGTAGCAACCGGTTCATGGGATTCATTTTTACGTATCTGGAATTAATATTAGTAAACATTATAAAAGCATCACATCAAAAAAAAAAAAAAAAAAAATTATTTACAGTAGAAACATTTAATACATATTATAATTACATAAACAAAAATAGTTGATAGGCATATATTTTTTTAATAATTTTTTTTTTTTAAGTTTCATGAATCAAAAAAATTTCAATTTTTATTTTTTTGCCATTCAATAAAATACATTTATTAAAATATTATTCAAATTAATATATTTTTTTATAGTTCTATATTTGAAAAAAGAAAAACAAACAAAATATTATGCTCAATTCCAGTATGTATTTTTTAATTTGATAATTGATACTGTTATCTTATAATAATTGTAAATCTATTATCATATTCTTAATCGATTCAATTGAATTAATAAAATTGTAGTTAGTATAACTTAAAAATTTAAATTAAATGTTAAATTTTTAAGTAATGAAAATATCTAAATAAATGTAGTTATTTTTATTAAGCGCCATAAATTATATTTTCATACTGCTTTCGTATTTTAACTTGTATCTCAGTTCAGATCTTATTTTTTTTTTGTTTTTTTTTTTTGTATTATTTTTAAGTTAAATTTTAGTTTTTAGAAGTTAAAATATGTGTTAGATACTGAAATATTAGTCTATGTTTGAATTGTTTTTTTTTTTGTTTGTCCAAAAAATTTCAGTTGAAAAAAATATTTGCACTATGTTGATTGTTTAATATTCGTCAGTAGACAAAAATAAAATTCGTAAGTAACAAATAAAGCTTAATAAAATGTTATTAAAAATAAATAAATAAATAATAGAAAAAAAAAAATCGAAAGTTATTATTATGAATCTTAAAAACCAATCTAAACGATTGTAATATAAAGCTTAAAAAAAACTCTATGTTCACTAATATGTTTACAGATTAATTTTGATATTCTTCCAACTTCTTATTTACAATTTTTTAAGACTCGAATTACGTATTTTAGTCATTTTAAATTTAGAGAAGTTTAATGAGACGGTTTGAATCGAGTCAAAGGAATTTATAATTCTTCAATTTATGGAGTGCAAATTCTTATTGGTTCTACGTTGTGTAATATGTTATTATGGATTGTGAAACAAATCAAAACAAATGATTGAGGTAAGTCACAGACAACAAAATTCACAAATCAAACTACAAAAAAAAATTCAAGGTCATTAAGGTTGAATCCAGCTGAAATTAAAAAAAAAATTAACTATTTCCTAACAAATAGAACGGACTAACTAATTAATTTTTTTTTACTAATACATATTATTAATTATTATTAATTTATTATGCCTTAACATTTATATTCAATTATTTAATCTGATGAATATAAGTTTGTTTCGTACGTACATACATATACATATGTATGTATGTATGAACGTACATATTTATTTAGACTATCAAAATTTCTATAATACCTACACATATTTTATTTTTAACTTTCTGAACAATTTATTTTTATCTAGAACTTAAATTTAAACATAAAGATGACAGGGACTGGTTAGTATGTAACTAAAAAAATTTAGTTTGAATTAATTCATGCCCCTGAACTGAACACAAATTTTTTTTTTGTCCTTTTTAAAATCTATACAAATACAATGAGCAATCTATATACTCTATCTATACTCGCAACATGCTAAATAAATCTATAATAATTTAACAATTCAAAATAAATATTTCATTTTTACTTAACATTGAAAAACAAAGGTATTATATCTCTTGTAAATGTGTTTTGATTTAAAAATATATCATTTTGTTATGAAAAATCAAAAATTTGTTATAAACGTTCTTCAAAATAAGAACTTCTATTAGTAGGCTTAAGTACGACAAGAATACAAACAAAAAAAAAACAATAGAAAAATAAAAATAAAAACTTGCACAGCTTTTGCAATTGCGCATAATTTTAATTAGGCAAACAAAAACGAATTAAATGAAAACAAATCTTAAATTATTTAAAACACAAATAAAAAAATCTACATCAAACAAAAAAAAAAAACTAAAACAAAAAAAAAATATAAACATGATCTAATATAGAAAACATTAAAACAAAATAAATAAAAAATACTACATACATATATTTTTATTAAAGCTAAGGACAAAAAACAAATTTAGGAAAACTATGTTTAAGCATAAGCAAAAAAAAAAAACTATTATAATTGTAATAAGTGATAAAAAAAATGAAAAGTTTGTATCAACCTAATGTGTAGAAATATAAATGAAAACGCACTTTGATGTAATAAAAAAAAGAATTGTTATTTCATACACAAAATGATGTTTGTTTTTTATTTTAAAATTATTCAAAATAAACTGTTAAAAATTTCTAGCTTTTAGATTCAAGAATCTGTAAAATAATCATGCTTGCGGCTTGAAGTAATTTAAAAAGGGTTATTACATCTATTTTCTAACTCATTAAATTTGCAATTCATATATTTTTCTGTCTAACTTTCCTGTTCAACTAGTCCAAACAGTGTTAATCAACTGAAGACTTCCCAACACAAACTTTGCAGCCTAACATAAACAACTTAATGGCATTTTCTCTTTCCCCAAATATTTTTACCGTTAAGATTATTCGTTTTTGAACCATACCAAAAATTTAAAAAAATACTCTAAAGAAAATTGATTTTTTTGAAATTCCAATTAGAAAATTCGATATAATTTATTATAATTGCTAAATATAATAGAGTACATTAAAATTTTAAATATTTTTTATAAAAATATTTCAATTGTGAGTTGTGACATATTAATTTTGTTTATAATCAACGAATTAGAATTCAAAACAGAAAGAGAAGTACTAAACAAATATAGACAAAATGTTTGTATTTTTGTATGGGATACTCACTTCCATTTAATTCTAATTCGTTGTTTATAATAAACAATTTATTATATAAACATAAAAATATAGATATCTATCTATTGATTTTAATAAAATATATTTTACCATGCATTTAGAATATGTAATAAAATTTGTATAACAAAATTCTTAATCAATTATTTCATAAAACTTAACAGTTTATCTAACTCCCCCAGCTCCATAACGTATTTCTTGTTCAAATTGTTCAGCCTTTAATGTGCCATCAATAGCTTTAAAATCTTTATTGAAAATACTATATGCACTAATTTCACCTTTTAATTTTGGAGTAGTTCGTGTATTAAAATAAATTCCAAAAAGAGCTGAAAACATTAAATAAACTATACCAAATTTTAGTTCAATTGCAATTGCATAACATGTTATCCAAAATAACAGTAATATTGTCCAATAGAGATAACGAAAATATTTATTTGTAGGAACAATTGGATTTATTACTGGTTTTTCTTTCTTTTGAAAAATTACTTCATCTTCTTCGGAAGCATAATCAGAAGCTAATTCACTACAAGCAGGTGATTCATTATTATCATCTTTTTCTTTTAATATAGGTTCTGTCTCCTAAAAAGAGAAAGTATTTAATTGAACAATTATTATTTTATATTTCTTTACTTTTTTTAGGTCAATTATTACATCTTCTGATTTTGTTTTTCCATTTCCATATAAAGGTATCATTGAAATAAGTTTATTTTTAATTAGCTCAAATCTTTCTTTTCTTCGTTTTCTTAATCTATAAGCTTCTAGTTGTTCGGCCATTTAATATTTAATATTAAGAATGGAATTAATTACAATTAAAGAATAAATCTCTAAAATGTTACATGTTTTTCAAATTTTGTTTTATTTTTATTTACGTGTAAAAAAATTCTTCTTGAAGGAAACTGTCAAAGTGGCAGAATGATCTAATATATGTCAATTTTAAAAATCAAACAATTTCAAACAGCAGCGCTCCACACGATTAATATTGTAACATATTAATGTTTTAGTACTTTTGATCTATATACTAAAACTCCAGAAATATTGTTTCAATTTCAATTCAGCTTAGTACAGAATCTATTTATCCAAGACACAAGACATAATGTATGTACATCGGTACATCTGAAATTTAATTTATGTGTTTTTTGTCATACAAATTTAGTATTGCCAGATAAAACAAATACACAGTTTTGCACAGAACTGAATTTATCCAAGACACAAGCCATTTAATGTATATACATCGGTACATCTGAAATTTAATTTGAACTTTTTGTCATACAAATTTAAGTATTGCCAGATGAAACAAATAAGTCTTTACAAAATAAATATGTATTATTGGTATTATGGATTTATGATTGTGTATTCCAAAATATGTAATATTCAAAATATGTATAGAAAATAAATTACACTTTTCTATAATTTCATTATTCATTTTCATAATTAAAATACAATGTTATTATATTGTATCGTTAATATACCATCATAACTCCGAAATGATTGAAAATGAATAAAACAATGCAATATTTTTTCCGTGAATGTTAAAGTTTTGAAATCAAATCAATTTTTTTCATTTTCATAAGCAATGCTTAACAACTCATGCCTAGCTTTCTGTTATAATTAAATTTCAATTGATCTCAATCAATGACTTGCATTTCATAATGCATCCAATTTTTTATTTTCAATTATAGTTTCGAAATTAATGACGCAGACGTTGCACTGTTATAAATGTTATAAACAAAATGTTTATTTAATTCAACATCCCAATAACACATCATAGCACGCCACGCCCTCGGTACTCTCCATACCATCAACAGAACAGTTTTATTTTTGGTGGTTTTGATTGTCATTTTTTCAGAACACAAAAATTAACTTCTAAACACTCTTATAGTCTTTTACTCCTATCATGGCTATACAGTATACTTTAATTACATTAAAAGTAATCAGTATTTTAATTAAAAATTTAAAACCAATGAATTTATTTTTAAATAGCATTAAGAATTCAAATCAATGAAACATTTCGTCATTAGCATTTCATTTTTCAAATCCAATCCATATGTACCTACTTATACACATTAAATACCTACTTATATGTTTGATATTTTCTATGACGATTTTGTATACTGGGTTGTCCGATTTCACCAATATTTTAAAAAACAAATTGTTCTAGATAGAAGGGGAGATCTATTTGTTAAATATGCCTTGATTACACTATTACAGGGGGTTAAAGAAAATCGGATTAGAAAAATAATATCTAACAAATATTCAGTACAACTCCGAAAATATTCAAGCTAGATCAATACGTTCTTCACAATTTTTTTTAAGAATCAATGTACATAACTAATGCTACTTATTATTTTTTATGGGGATTCTATGTTGGTTAATAATCAAATTTATTTTTTACACATACATAGTTAATGCGTTGATGACTGTGTTTGTTGTTGTTGTTGCCTTTTACTACTTCTTAATAAGTTTTTGGTGAAGCATCAAGGTGCCTATACACCAACTAATGAGATTATGTCAGATGTACCACAGGGCAGAGTTTTAGGCCCTGTCTTATATCTCATTCACACTAAAGACCAACAACAAATGAAACAACCACCGCCATACTGGCCTCACATAGGAACCCAGTCCATGCTTCAGAGATTCTGCAACACAGCATAAACAAAGTTCAGCAATGGCTGAAAAAGTGGGGAATCAGGGTGAATGGAGCAAAATCAAGCCATATCACATTTACACTAAAGAGAAAACCTTGTCCGGTGGTTGTACTAGTACCTCAAAAATAGGATGTAAAGTATTTGGGTATGCACTTGGACAGAAGACTCACATGGAAAATCTATATCCATAACAAAAGAAAGCAACTGGGCTTGAAGCTATGTAAATTGTACTGGATGATTGACCGTAACTCGCCGTTGTCTGCTGTTTTATAAAGCTGTCTTGAAACCGATATGAACCTACGGAATCCAACTGTGGGGAGTAGCCAGCAACAAAAATACTGCAATATTACAGCGTTTTCAGTCAAAGCCATTTAGGGCGCGTCTTAGTTTGTCAATAATGATGTCATACATCGTGATTTGCAGGTGAGAACCATTAAGGAGAAGATTAGCAGCATTAGCGGAAAGTACCAAATAAGATTAGCTGCACATCCAAACAGACTGGCAAGCAGCTTGTTGGTCGTCTTAAGCGTCCTAGCATCCTGCAGCTACCCAGTAGACAATAGGAACATTCAATTGGGGGCCAAAAAATACAATGTTGTATAATGTTGACATCATGGATGGTTGACCACTGGGTTATCTCATTCGCTAATCAGTGCAATTTACCTGTAAAAAAATGTCATGCAAAATACTGAATGTCTCTTTCAGATTGCAATGCAATGTTTCCTTGGGAAATAAAAAAAAAAAAAAAAGTTCTATGTAAGCACAACTTCTTAAAATCTATTGTACTTCCCCGTCTATTACATATCTTAGAATTATAAGCTATTATTGCTTTGAAGTCCATTTCAGAATCAGGCGATGTGTAGTCCTGGAAAAATTTATGTCTTTTGCGAACTATGGCGTCGCAAGCAATGCGTATTATATTTCGACAAAATAAGATACTTCGTTTGAAGATGGCTTCATACTGCGTAAGCTTTTGGAAACTACCCGATATGTTTTGGGCTTTTGGTGTTTCAAATTTTGCAATACTTGGCTCTGGTCCTAAGAATTTACTCTTTACGCCTGTTTTTGCAAGAACATCTGCTTCTTCATTGCCCTATATTCCTCATAAGAGTAACTCTATTTCCTTCCGATAGCTTTATTAAACTTCTGTAGCAGCTATAGATAGCTTTGATTTGAAAAATGGGGAAGTAAGAGCTTTTAAGGCAGCTTTGCTATCTGAAATTATGTATGTGTACTACAAAGATGCATTGGGCCCTTGTTTACTGAATTGTAATGCCGATTAAATTATTCTCTATTATCATTTGAATGTACTGCCTTTTTATAATTACTATTGATATTCCTATTAATATTTATTTATACTACTTAAGTCTAAATTTTTCTTTTTTTATCTTCTTTTCTTGAATTAATGTTATTTTTAACTTGAAATTGTTAATGCATCTTATTGTTAATGTTATTTTATATTTGAAATTATTTTTATGTTTAGAATTTTTGTTTTCTATTTCTAATTTTATTTTATTTTAGTTTTTGATATTTTATAAGCAAAATATGTAAGGGACTACCTAGTAGATTGAAATAAATAAATTAATAATTTATTTATTAAGAAGGAATTTTTTTTTTAAAATTGTAAATTCAAAGAGTTGATAAATAAAATAGTTAAGTTCTTTAAGTATTTTTTTGAAAATTTTCCAATTGAAACTTGAAAGTTTATAAAAATTAGTTCATAAAAATAAAAACTTGAAAAATGAATGTAAAGTATTATTTTATTTTTATTTAATTTTTCTTCTAAAAACCAAAACATTTTTTATGATATCAAAATAGGTATAATTTTATTTACACAACTTACATTTTTCAAAACCTAAACGAAACAAATATTTAAAATGATGCAATGCTAATTTGTTTCGTATATTTGTTATTTTCTATTAGTACATATTAGCAGTATTCCTCATTTAATTTTTTAATCCATTTGTTCGATTTTTAAAACCAGATAAGAAATAGATATTTTTTCCTATGTTATAAATTGTTAAACTTTAAAATATTTGACTGAAGATAAAAATACAACAAAAATATGAAAGGTTCATTCATAACACCGATTTGCCTCTATCATTCATTTTTGCTTTCATTCATTCACATTTTAGTGATAATAGTAACAGAGGCTCTTTACGAGCGCCTAATGGAAATATCACCAAAGGGCAAAAAGCGGTTAAATACCTAGGAATACATTTGAACCATAATCTAAGGTTTAGCGTTCACATAAAAAATCAGATCACCAAAGCAAACAAAGCCTTTACGATGTGTAAAAAGTTATTTTACTCAAAAACTCTTTCGCAAAAAGTTAAAATGATTTCATACGCAACCTTAATAAGACCAATATCAACGTACGCTTCAGCAATATGGTATAACATTAGTGCATCATTGATGGAAAAATTAAGAAATTTCGAAAGAAAGTGTATAAGATTATGTTTAAATAAAAATCGAAAAGCTGATACCAATTACCAGCATTACTACTCAAATAGATTTATATATAGCTTAGCCAATATTAACAGAATTGACATATTTACAATAATAATAAATAGAAAACATTTTGATAGAATTTCGAAAATAAACAATAATACCTTAGTTAGTCATATTTACTACAAAAATGACAACTATATAGCTTCTACGCTCGATAATGGTTTTGTACCACCAGAAGGATTTTTCATTTTAGACGCAAATGGTTATATTCAAAATCAAAGTAATCTACCTATCATTTATCATGTTAGCAGAAGAGCCAATAACAACCGATTAATATATAATCCAAATAATATTGGCAATAATTTACAATTTGATGTTAACATAACAAAAAACGATTAAAATATAAAGAAAAACTATTGGTGTTATAAGCTAGTAGATATAAGTTAGGTTAGGTTTTTTTTTATCTTAAAAATAATAGAAAATAATTTGTTTTTTTTTTAAACTTTTTCACAAAATAAAATTAAATACTAAATCTAGTATAGCTATAGCTACAGTAAAACTCTGAAGAAATACTACTATAATTTAGAGCTAACTTTTTGAGTGTTCTTTTCAGTCCAGGTGAGCCAGTAAAATATTATTCCTAAGATACTTACTTTTGTTTATTTTAGTGTATTTTTATTAGATTTTGAATAAAACTTAAAATAAATTAAAAAAAAAAAAAAAAAAAAAAAAATGGTAACAGAGGCCTGCCTATGTCTGCAACACTTCCGCTTATATTTGGTTTTTCTTTACATTTTCGACATTCATAACTTTTATATCAGACTATGTAGTTCTGATATCAGACCATTTCTCGAATAAAGTCATATTTAATATTTGGGTACTTATCACGTTTATGTAATGTATAAGAAAAGTGAAAACTATGGTTAAATATTGTAACAATTTAATTTTATTGGCCAAAATTAGGCAAAGTTACTGAAGCTATTGAAGTTAATGAAATATAGATATACCTTTACCTGAAAAATGACCAGTTTGGCATGAATGCCTTCGAATCAATAAAATTGCTCTGAATTCCTCGAAAACTAAGATAATTAATTTTAAGTCTTCTAAAATTAAAGTTGAAAAAATAAAAATCAAAATAGGTCGTAATTTTATAGAAGAAATTAATGAAATTAAGTTTTTAGGAATTCTCTTAGATAGTAATTTAAGTTGGAAACCTCATGTTAACAACTTAGTAAGTAGGTTAAGTGTCTTAAACGGCCTTTTGTTCAAATTTAAAAATAAGATACCTCTCGAAATAAAATTAAAAATGTATTTTGCACTTGGTCATTCCTTATTATCTTATGGTACAAATATATGGGAATGTAATAATAATGTTCGCATTTTGCAAATAGCTCAAAATAAGTTATTAAAGAATATTTTGAACTTGCCATTGCTACATAGTACTTATAGATTATACTCAGATAATCGAATTCTACCTATTAAAGGAATATCTCAGTATCAGCAGATTTTGAAAATATATAAAATTATTAATAATGTTGATCACTCTAATATTACTTCTATACAGCGTCACGGTCATAATTTTATAACACCAGGAACAGAAATGATATTACGATTGTGGGTGGTCAATCTCTACTATCGTCTCAGAGAATCTCCGTATCTGGTTCAAGGTTATACAACTCTCTGCCACGAAGAATAAAAGATTTGTCAAACATAAAGTTTTTCACAAGGGAATTAAAACAATATTGTATGTATATTATATGAATGTAAGTATGAATTGTATACTATTATATTTTTTTTAGTGAATTTAAAGGTTATTTTATTTTATTTTGATTATATATCTGAATTTAAATTTTGTAATTATCCATCTTACTATAAATTTTATAAATTTTATTTTTATTTTATTTGTGAATCTTATTAAATTTTTGTAGTATTTCAATTTCATAAACAGTAGTATACTAAATTCTGTATAAAAACTTATGTACATTAATTTTACTATAAACGTTACCTTTTATTTATTGTGAAATAAGAATTAAATTTGAACTCGATTGTATATAATGTTTCAATAATGCCAATCAGGCGATGAAACAATAATAAAATGTATAATAATGAATTAATAAACATGGAGAAAAAAAAAAATAAAGCTATGCATAAAAACAGCGAATATTTTTTAGCTAATCAACATTTTTCACAGTTTTTCATACCATAATTTTAAATTTAGGCAGCTATTACTCGAAAACGTTACTTAATGTCCACCAAATAACTATTACAATTAGTAGGTAAGGTAAAATGATTTAAATAATAAAGCTATCAAGACCGCATGACACAGCTCAGCTTGCATATTATCTTCGGAGTTATATTGAATATTTGTTAAGCCATTATTTTACCAATCCGAATTTCTTCAACTTCCTGTAGCACATATCAAATTTAAAAATAACCTTCTAGAAAAAAGTTTTCCATTAACCCTTTCCGATTTGAAAATTAAAATTTTGAAATAAAACTAGTCCACAAATTTTTTAAATTTCTTATCTTAAAAAAATTGAAAAAACATATGTAAGTATTATTTTTATTAAAAAAAGGTATAAAAAACGTTTGTAATTATTAAATTTAACATAAACCTTAGTTTTATTATAAAAATATGAACTTTCACAAATGTGTTATAGGTATATTTTTTTCTTATTGAAATTTGTTATTGAATTACCTATATATATGTATGTATCAAATTTTAAATTAAACAAATTTAACATTGAATTTACAAAAAATGGAACAAACATGAATTTGTCAAAATTAGATCTTTATAGATTTATAGGTATGTCCATATTGATGGGCTCGTTAGAATTTTCTCGTAGAAAGATGTATTGGAACAGAGATACCGCGATTCCAGGAATAAGCCTAACTATGCCGCTTAAAAAATTTCACTTCATTAGGAACAATCTTTGTTTTAATATACATACATACATCTAACTAACTATGTGTTATGGAAAGTTAGGCCTTTAGTAGAAAGTGTACTCAAAAGATGTCGGAAAACACAAAGAGAGAAATTTATGTCAATTGATGAAATGATGGTTAGTTTTAAAGGTCGTACTAAACTTAAACAATATATGTCAAAAAAACCAAATAAATGGGGTATCAAAATGTTTACTTTATGTCAATCTGATCGAGTGGTTTTAGATTTTGAAATATACACTGGTAAGGGAACACGTGTTGGTACCACAAAATTAGGATTCTGTTCAGATATTGTAGTGAGGCTTACGCAGACTGTGTCATGCAATTTAAATCATAAAATATTTTTTGATAATTATTTCACCTCTTTCAAACTTTTACATATTCACGAAATAAAGATGTTTGGGGTACTGGAACAATTAGAGCAAACAGAACTTGCAAGGCTTCTCTGAAATCAGATAAGAACATGAAAAGTTGAGGCAATATTGACATGAGAGTAGAATAAGGTATTTTCCTTACAAAATGTTGCGATAATGCCTCTGTTGTTATTGCTTCAACATTGTATGGGTCTGAGCCATTGAATACAGTTAAAAGGTTCAGGCCTAATGTTATAAAACAGTACAATACACATATTTCCCATAAAAAGTTGATAAAATTGATTTCTTGATTTCTTTGTATCTTTATTTTATGTTAATTATATAAAAAATAAATATCAAATAAAAATTGAGGCAAATTTATATACCTTTGGATGCATTTGTTGCCATATGGTAACATTCCAAAACTCAGTTCCTATTAACATTTTTAAATTTTTTTTTTACGATTGTTTTAGTTAGCCACTAGCTATGTATACAACAAATTTCAGAATTTTATCCCAAAAAATGCAGAAGTTGCATCGAAAGGGCATTAAAAGAAAAATACTCCAAGGAGTGGGCGATTGCTTGGATTAATTCCTTCAAATATTTTCAGATTAAAAACTACCAGCCTGTGTTTGACAATACTAAATTTTCCCAAACTCCTTATTATAGTTTTTATAAAAACTTGTTTTCTAGCGTTAGAGTATAAAACACTGAAGAAGTCAAAGTAGACGAAATACGCGTATCTACAGTCCTTAATATAGCTTTTGTTATAGAAAAGTTCTTAAATTAGTTCATATTTTCGAATTCAATCGTTTTACTGTAAAATTTCTAAAACAAAAAAAAAACATAATATTTTAGTTTATTTAAAATAAAATAAAAACACAAACATATTTTATTTTTACATTTATATCAAACAAATTTATGTGTTTGCTTTCCTCTTTATTAAAATTTAAAATAAATCAAAATTTTTCACAAAATCAAATTATTAGTTTAAAATAAAATTTTACAATACGAAATTTTTATATTAAAAAAAAACAAAAATTAAAACAAAAAATTTGAATTAATACAAAATAAAAGTGATTCATTTTTATAAGATACATTTATAATTATAGGTTCAAGCCGAATCAAACAAATAAATTTCAAAAATTAATTTTAATATACAGTTTTTTTAAAGTATGTAGTTTAAAGTATGCACTTTAAAATTTTTCAAAACTTTTTCTTCTTGAATTGTCTTGTTAATTTTTTTAATTATTTTATTGACACCATCAAAACAATACAGGTGTGTTAAATTAACGAAATTATGCATTTTACATTTTTCATTCTTTAAAATTAACTTTGCTTCGTTTTTCTTATATAAATGCTCTTAAATGAGAAATACATATTTTTTTTTCTTAAATTTTGTATATTTATATAGTTTTATTTTAATAAAATTGACTGAATTGAAATTAAAATTTGACACAAAATCTTAAAACTAATATTTCAAAACTTATAAGAAGAAAATTACAAAATATTGCAACAAACTTAAATTTAAAAAAATATTTGTATGTTTTTTTTTACTTAAAAATAAACATAATTTTTAGAATTTTAGAGATATGTAATAAAATAAATTTAAAAAAATATATTTTTAATTTTTAAAATCGTTCAAAATTTTTATAAATTAGAAACCATTTATAATTTTTTTTTAGATTTGTTCTTATTTATTTATACACATATGTATAGGACTTCTACAACAATCGTCCTTTTTTTGCTATTTAATTTGAAAACTTATTATAGATATTTCTAACTGGCTTTTTTTGTATTGTAATTTAGGCCCGGAAATTTTATTGATTTTTTTTTTTTTTGGTAATGAGATCGATTTCGTATTTCGTTGATTTAATATTATTATTTTTATTTTTTTTTTTTAAATGGTTTCTAAATTTATTGTTTAATTTATTATTTTTTTAAAAATGTTTTTGATTTTATTAAATGCTAACTATTTTAAATAAAAATAAAAATTAAATATTTCAATAAAAAAAAAATAATATTTTTAACTAAAATTATTGATTTTAATAATTAGATGAACATTTGATGAGTAATTTATTATAACTAATTATTTTTAGTAATTTGTTATAAAATGGCCTGGTCAAAATTAAAACAAAAAAAAATTAAATTTTATTTGTATTTTCTTGTTTTTAACTTTTTTTTTTTTTTTTGCTTTTTGTTTTCCTATTTTATGTTAACACGGATTTGTGATTTATGTTTGGAAAAATTAATTTTTAACTTAAAACTATTGAAATATTAAATTATTACTATGAACTGGGTTCAATTTAAAAATTCAAATTATATTTTATTAAGTTCAGATTCTTACAAATGAAGTTATGTAATTTTTTAACTCTTTATTGACAGCAGTGTTTTTTTGTTTCAAAGTAATTGAAAGTTTAATTTAAATTATAACTATGAAATTTTTAGAGAATTTATTATGTGTTACAATCATGTTTTTTTTTAATACACCTACACCTATTTTTTTTGGAACTGCTGTTTCTTATTAACTTTTTACGCTCATTTGAGTCATGGTGGTACTGTCATAATTTTTTGAAAAACTGAAATAAGAAAACTAATATTTTTTAAATTTAGAGTTTATTAAAATTTATTTCCAGGTTTTGTTTAAAAAAATTTATACTACTTGTATAACTATTGCAATTCCATATTACATTTAATGTTAAAAATGTTGGATGATTTGACAGAGCAACGTTTGACATTTGAATGCGATAATTTGTTTTAAGTTATAAATTATAACTTCTTTCTGAAAATAAAATCTGTGTTTCAATTGCTTTATAATCCGACCATGATAGGGTTTTTTTTTTAGTATTCAAATAAATTATATATATGGTCTGACAAACCTATTAAAATTTAGTGACCCGAAACCAAAATTTTATTTAATTCAAACTCTTCCGATTAATAGGAATACAATAAAAATTTTAAATCAAAGCAAAATCACATCATTGTTATTTACGAATTTACCTTTCAGTAATAGAAATAACAAATAAAAGTATCGTCCTGATATATTTATTAATGATCTTCTATATTCATTAATATTAAAATTATCGTCCTGCTATATATATAATTAAAAATAGAGAATGATAAATATAATAAAAAATCATAAAGTTAAAAATATGTTGAGTATAGAATATGGTAATCAGTAAAATATGAATTACTGAAAATTATAAGCCAAACGTCTAATCGGTTGAGAAATTCGCATCGTATTTAAGTTCAATAAGTAACCTGACAAGTTACCTGAAGTAAGCATCCAACATAAAACGTGGTCAAAATTGACGACGCTAGCTGCAAATACAGGACTTTATTTCCATCCTATGTCCCAATGATGGTGTTTCAGAGCAATAATAATACGAAAGTGAATAATATACAATGCTAAAAATAATAGGAGAGTAACAATACGTGTGGTGTCAAAATTTCATAAATGTTAATAGCTTGAAATTTTTCTGTTAATTCTGCTACTCGTTAAAAAGTAGTTACCAAATTTTAAAATGTAAAAATCGTTTAGGCAATAATAACAGTAGGTACACAGTTTGACAGATTTTTTAATAGAATAAAACCGACTTAGAAAATAATTAAATATCTTCAAAATACATAATAAATATAATATTAGCTTTCTAATGACGGCGCAATAACCGAAATTCTACACAAATTATTTATATAAAAATTTAGTGAAACAAATCTCTGGTTTTTATTTTTATTAATTCATCATATTTCTCTAATCGAATAAAAATGTAATATAAGTGTTGTGCCTTTTCAAAGTGTAATTAAAGAACTCGAAGTCAGTCCCACTCTTTATACTCAAATTAAAATTAAACTTCTATGGTTTTTTGAAATGTAAATGAAAAAAAAATCAAAAATTGCAAAAATTGATTAACTACAATTATCAATATGTTCACTAATTTGTCATCAGTGATGCGATTGTTATAAATCTTTTTTTAAAAGCATTCAGTTATTAATTTTTAGATTTAATTTTAAAATTATGAAATGTATGTTCAGAAATTAATAATAATTTTACATAGATTTCAATATTCAAAGTAAATTTAAATATTTTTATTAATATATTTTATTAATTTTACAAAAAACAAAGAAAAAGTTACAATTAAAACAATATTTTTTCTAACTTAGAAAATAATCAATCTAAAAAAAATGAATCTTGAATTTTTAAGAGATCTTAAAAATTATTTTTTTATTATTTTTATATATGTACAATTTTGTACATTCTACGTATATATAATATATATATATTTTTTTATTTATTGAAATATCAAATTCTATTTAAAATAATCAACAATTATTTTAGACTTTCAAGAAAAAAAAAAAAAAAAATAAACAAACTACGTAATTAATTTAGAGATATGAAATTAAAATTTTTTAAAACCGTCACCGAATTCATTCAAAAACTCTTAAAATAATTTTACCTTAAAATTACTTAAAATATGAAAATAATTTTTAATTTATTTTTTTTTTTTAAACTTATTCTAAACAGTGAAAACAAACATTATTAATTATTAAAATTAAATAATTGATATTTGAGTTTTTGTTTTTTTAAAATAGAAAAAAGGAAAAAATAAAAAATGTATAGACAAAATCAAAATTTTCATAATTTTTATTTTTAACTTTATTTATATTTTTTAAATTACCAATAATTTTTTTTAAAGCAAAAATACATGGATATATTTTAAAAGAATTGTGTTTTGAAAAATTATAATTAAAAATATTAACTAAAATAGATAATATGGTAATAATAAAAACAGAAAAAAAATCTCGATTTATTATTAATTAATAAAAATTGTGGGCAGTATAAATTCTATTCTAAAAAAAAAAAATGTTCTATAAATTACATAATAAATATATGTATATAATTTATGTATTTATACATATATTGAGTGTTCGAAGTTGTTTGAAAGAGATCATAATACACAAAAAAAAATCATATGACGGAAGAAATTTGAATTATTTTGCAATTCTTCTATTATTCAGCAGGCACTCACAGCCATTTTACAAATTTATAACCATATCAATCGATATGACTTAAATAAAATATTTTTATTTTTTATTGATATATTTGAGCTGTGTTTATCTCATATAACACTAGATTAAATTTAAATAAGATCTGAAAATAGATTAAACTCATTTGGATTTGGAATATAGATTGATTACGTATCGTATTTGGATTTGGAATATAGATGGATGATAGATTGATTGATACGCGAAGTAAATTTATAAATTTGAATTTTGACTGATCAACGACATCTTTTTTTTTATATTGGTATGATTGCATGTATCTATTTTTAAAGTTGAAACATTAAAATTTTTCATGTAATAGGTATTTATGGTCATGTGAAAGTTTTTAAATTCAAATTTATAAAAATATGAAAATTTTGAATAAAATAAGGATATGTGCAATGTATTAAAGTGTACATAACTGTAGATATAAATTTTTGAGTAAGTTAACAAAAACTAAAATAAATCTTCCTTTTTTACCTGATATAAATTTGTTATTTACTTTTTTTTTTTAATTCTGAAACCATTAAAACAAAGTCTTCAAACACTCTTATGTGTAACTATTCAAGCATTATAACATGAATGAAATTATTAACAAAGTTGAAAAAAAAATTAACAAAATATAATATTTTTGGTTTTTTTATTGATTTTTGTTTTGTTTACATTGTAAAATTGATTTTGTATTTAAATATTTATTTATTTCATTAATTATTTTTGATGTATAAAAGTATTTTTTTACATAGACTCATTATAGACTCTTTATGTATGACTCAAACGTCGATATGGAATTGTCACATGTGATTGGACTTGGACAATGTTATTTGAAAAACTGTGTTTTTAAATTTGATAACTCTACGCATATACGTTTACAATGAATTGATCAATGCTTCATATTAATTAAATTAGTATTGAAACATAAATGTAGAAATCAATATGTAAAAAATTATAAGTACCTAAATTTAATTGATAAATTTACGTTGTAGTCTATATTAAACCTTTCAAGTTTAAAACCAAAGAAACAAATGTTCTGTAATATACGATTTTATATTACTTTATATATTAATTGTTCAAACTTCTTTAAATAATAGAAATCAAATTTTATTAACTATTTAAATTTTTTTTTGGTTTCAACAATTGTTCTAAAATTATTCAACTTCGATTGGTTTTACACAATTAAAATTAAATACGTACCATACCGCACGGTGTACCTAATTTTTACAACTAAACAAGAGCTATCCATCGATTATTTTGGCTTTTAAATCGAAATATCAATTATCAAATTGGATCGAATTATTACGTTGTATTTCATCACATAACGCAAGCGCGGGGTTTTGAAAGAGTGATTGGGCAATTTACGTAAATTTTGACGTAGAGTTGGTCAAATAATCTGCCTTCTACATTTACGTATTGTTTGTAACGTTTTTGCGTTTGTTACAACCAATTTTTTTTTTATATGTATATAAGTTATTATTGAATTGATTTGATGAGTTTAGTTATTTTGGTGTTCATTGAAATTTGGTAGTAGAGTAATCTGGTAACACTTATTTTTTTGTATTGCATTAAATTTTGTCGTTTTTCAATTGCGCATTTTTATATATTTTTGACATCTATATTTTTTTTAAAATAATAGTTAAGTTAGTTTACTAATAGAAGAAGAGAAAAATACATGGTATATTTAAAAGATAAAGTATTTTTTTTTAATTAATTTTACATTTCAATATAAAAACCTTTGAGAAGAAATAAGATTTTTATACGTTTATTTGACAATCTTATACGACTACGTTTACATAAGCTATTATCCATAAATTTACCAAAATCTATTTAATTACATTTGTATGTGCTAACAAAAAAGTTTATTTTATTTTTTAAATAATAAATTTACTTTACTTTGTTTTTAATAATTTGTGAATTCTTGAAAAAAAAATATTTTGTTAATTTTTCTTGTCCTTTTAATTTCATTTCTATGTATGTGTGTGTGTATACATTTAATTTATTTTTTTTAATAATTTTTTAATATTTTTAAAGTTATTTTCTTAGTAACCATTAAATGTTAAATATATATAGATATAACATATCAATAACATAATATACATATTATTATGCTCGTATATGTTGTATTTATGTATGTATATATATATATATGTAAATTTTTATTCCTTTTATAAACTTATATTTTCTCATTCGAATAAATTGTTTTTTTCAAGACCATCGTTTTTAATTTTAGTAAATTTATTTTAATAAATTATAATAGTATAACTTTTTTAAAATAAAAATCGATATTTATATATTTCTTATTTATTTAAAATAACAAAAATTAATTTAAATAATTTCTTCTTAAAAACTTTTTTTTCCATTGACATTGCAAAATACTAATTATTTTACTTTCAGGCTTAGCTCGTTCGTTTTATTTTTAGAAAAGTTATACTAAATTTATAAAATTTTAAAAAAATCATTCAATCTTTTCTTAAAACTAAAATGTATATATATATATAAGATTAAAAATTTTTCTTTTTATTTAATTATGAATATTTTTTTTTTTGTTTTTCGTAATTATTCTTACTGTAACTATTGTATAATATTATAACATGTGTATTTGTGTGTTTATTTTGTGTATCAATATTTATTCTTTTTTTTATTTAATTTGAAAATGGTAAAATTTATTTACAAAAAATTCCAGGCCTTTAAATTTACTAAATAAATTTATGATTTTATACACTAAACTGGGTGATCAATAATATTAAATAAATTAAAAATAAAAAAACGATTTAAACAATTTTACATTTTTTAATTAAATGAACGTATCAAATTTAATTAATTTAATCTAATATATAGTGTCTCACAATGCAAGTTACTTGAAGTATGTACGCAATGCAAAGTACATTGAAATATTTTTACTAACGCATATTTAATGCGCTTGCTCAACTAACACCTATCAATAGTGTCTCGACCTGCAGGTTACTGCTAAAAGGGCATTGAAACACATTGAAATATTTTTACTAAACCATTTATACGTTTTCTCAACTGTGTATTAGCTCTACTGGCATGACGTTTTTCAAGCCAGTAAAACTATTGCAAATTGCTTGCAAGTAATTTGGCATTTCGCCTAGTAGGAATAAAAATTAAAATTATAAATCTTGAATCGATTGTTTTTTGTTTGGTTGCTTTTTTGATTTCTTTTTTAAAATTAATATGAATTTTTTAGAAAAAATTTTTTGGTTATTTTTAAAATTTAAAATTTATATTGATATATGTCTAGTGTCGCTATGTAAAAATCGCAAGTCATCATGGAAGTAAAAATAAATAATTTTAACAGTCTAACAATCAATTCGTTTATTCTATACTTCCAACAAGGTAATTCCATGTCGAGACACTAACTAACTAGCAAATATTAATCATAAATAGAAAATTTGTTAAAATAGATTTACGGTCGTATACTAAGAAATAAGGCAACACAATAAAATAACGCCATAATTTAATTTTAAAGTACAATCTCATCTCTGTTTTTTTATTTAAGACAATATATTATGTAAAATTGTATGATCGTGAAAAATTTCGTAATTTCAAATATTAATAAAGAGGTAAGTAACAAAGAGTAGATTAAGAAGTGTTTATATCTATTAATGTAAATTAAATGAAATTGAAAAAAAAATACTAAAATTAAAGTAATTAATTTTTTTGGTTTATATAAACACAATCAATATAATGTACATATATAAATAATTCCGAATCAAATAACATATTTTTGTCTTTCACGCATATACAATGTATCTTTTAATTATAATTAATTTATAGAAATTTTTACCGACTTTTGTTTTTTCGAACAATTTTAATGACTTTCTATTTTTGTGATCTCATCTAATAATTCTAATAATTACCATTTTCTTTTTTTTTTTTTTTTTTATTTATTTACTTTTCTTCTGTTATCGAATAAATATTGATTTTTTATTTAAATAATATTTTAACTTGTTTGTTATTCTTGTATTTATTTTTATATTAAAGAATTTGTCCAATTATCAACCAGAAAATCATCATTTATATTTGAATCAATATTATAATCAAAATCCATTAAAAATGATGTCCCAAAAGCACCAACTGATTCATCAACTAAAGGTAATGATGATACTTTCACATCATCATTATCATTATTATCAATTACCATTGATTCAATAATATTATTTTTTAATGACGATGATGATGATTCATTTTTTAATGATTGATTTTCAAATTGATTTGTTTTAAAATAATTATTATTATTTATTAAATTAACATTTGATGATGATGGTAGTTGTTGTTGTTTTGATGATAGCTGTGACGGTTCATATGATTTATATATCATTGAACTGTTAACATTCAAAGGATTATTTGATTCATTATTATTATTATTATTCAGAATTGTTGAACTTGAATTTTTTGAATTTATTTCAATTTTTAATAAATTATTTTTATAGTTTATATTCTCTTCAATTGGTTTTGATGTATTTGCTGTTGCTACATTTGATGATGTTAATGATCTATTTAATTGTTTTTGAATATCAAATGCAATTTCATCAAATGTTAATTTTAAAGGATTTTTAACATTATTACTAATTTCATCGATACCGCTATCATTACTCATATCATTTTCAATTGAACCACCACCACAACCACTTAATAAGACAGTATTTGTTGGTGTTGTTGATTTTGTTGTATTGAAAAATTCTGGTATTGGTGGTGATGGTAACATTGTTGGACCACCGAACATTGGATTTGCACCACAATTACGTATTAATTGCGCTGTAACATTCCTACAGCTATATGGCCTATTATAATAAGTGCATGGCGACATTTGATTCATATTGATATTCATTGATTCTGTATCATCATTACTGTTGTCATCATCTGTGATTAATGGTGGTAATGGTGATGTACCCTTTATTTTGTTAAATAAAAAATAAAAAAATATATATATTAGTAAAAAATAAATTTTAAATATTAAATTAGTATTAACAAACAAAGTTAATATTATTATTTTTTTTTAATGCACAAATTTTTAAAGACGTACAACAAATGTTTTTACTTTTTAATAATATTAATAATATTAATAATATTAACTTTGTTTGATAAATGGTTATTAAATGACGGTTCCTTTCATATTTTTATAGATTTTTAGATAAAAATCTATCCTATAAATTATTTCAACAATTTTTTTTTTATAAATTTATTTTGCAGTATAGAACGAGTATTTAAGAAAAAATTTAATTACTGATTCTTAAAATAATTATATTTAAGTATGTTAAAACCTAAATTTGAGCTGGTTTTTTTTTTGTTTTTAAATAATTTGACTATTTATAAAATGTAATTTAAAAATATAAATTAGTCAATCAATCTTAAAACTAATTCAAATATGGTTCGATTTATCAATACTAAATTACAATATTAATTTAGTAATACATGTATGTATTTGTTTATTAATAAGGCTTACAGCTATATAATGTTATCTTATGTTTATGAATAATAACTTAAAAATAATTAACAATTTAAGTTTTAATACTTATATACTAAAAACTTATTAAATTAAATCTAATTAAATTTTTTTTTATTCGATTTTTCATTGTTGATTAATTACATACTAGGTGACCCCTGTGCAAATGCATAGAAGTGGTTTTAGTTTTATTGAACGTATATATATTATCATTTGAATATTTAAGATTAGGATAACTTATTTTATTACTGACTGTTCCAAACATTACAAAACTAAACTAATTATTAAGGGCGCTTAGATATCTCCACTATTTCGTTCATTATAGATGATATAGACGATCTTATATGAAGTATTAATGTTTTTTATATCTAAATATAAAAATATAGGTTTAAAAATGAATTTACGATACAGTTACATACAAAAGTGATACAACAGATTGGTTCATTATTTTCCAAAGTTTTTCCATTTACTTTTAAATTATTGAAAATGTAATTTTATACTAATTCTAAGAAGTTATAGATTTTTGTATTTTTTCCCACATTTTTGATTAAAATGTTAGAATCTGAAATGTAGTTTCTATGTCAAAATATTTGCATATAGAAAATTGAAGGGTGAAACAGCTGAGGTCTTATTAGTAATATAAAATACAAACACCTAAAGCCTTATTAATTTTTGAACCATAAGTAAATGCAAGTGTAACTAAAATATACAAAACATGCGTAACGCCTAAGATCACATACACCATTAGAATGCAGAACAGAAACGTTATTTACCAAGTAAAAATTGAGGACAACTGAAATGAGATGTCTGAAACAAATTTCAAACAATAACCTAATGTATTATATTCGGATTAAGAACTGCGATATTCTGAACGTAATTCAATGAGGAAAGGGTAACAAACAGTAAACGGATTCTAATAACATAATTATCTTTTAAGAATTAGCTACCACGACTAGTTTTTCTGCAGTATAATACAAGATTATACTTTCTATTTAAATAAAGTGTCAAT
Organism: Argyra leucocephala; assembly: GCA_963942445.1. Lineage (NCBI taxonomy): Eukaryota > Metazoa > Arthropoda > Insecta > Diptera > Dolichopodidae > Argyra > Argyra leucocephala. The sequence goes on from OZ012677.1 coordinate 94,828,500, forward strand.
TTTAATTCTTTTTGGGGGATAAATTATTAAAAAAAAAATATTTTTAATTTTTTATAATTTTTTTAAATTCTACCAATCAGCGAAAATAAATACTATACATTTTATACTTATTACATAATATATATACTTTTTACATAATATATATATATATATACATTCTTTTATACATCTTGTGTCGAAATTGTATCACTTGTCAAAACTTGACTTCCAAAACAATCACTTTTTTCAATTAACAAACATTTTTGTTCTTCTCAAGTTTGTCAAAGCCTAATACAAATCAAGGAATATGAATATTTTTAAAAATAAATATTACACTATGAAAATTTAGATAATCCGCTATATATGAATGTAAGTGTGCCTTTGTATTTATGTTTATGTAGAAAATCGAAAAAAATTATCCTTTTAAAATACAAGAGCGTATTCCAGTAAATGACGTGGAATGTTATTAACATCAAAAATTGTGATTGTGACAATTTCAAGATATTTGGGTTTTTTCCGCCTTTTGTTTTTATTATTCTTATATGATTGTTATATATATTATATTATATAGAAACAGATATTATTTACTTATTGTTGCTTTTTATATAAATATTTATATAAGTATTTTAAAATTAAATCATTTCTTTACTCTTATATTATGTAGATAAATATATAATAGACAAAAATGCTACATCCACAAAATTAGAGCTCATTGAATATCTGATTCTGAAGGTACACTTGTATTATTTCCAATGTTTCTGTTTTTTTCCATTCTTTCTAAAATGAAAATTTGTGACAAGAATTTTTCTTTTTAAAAAACAATATTTTGTTGGATTTTTTTTTATAAAACACGATTTCATAGTCAAAATACAAAATGGTGGTTAAAATACGGATATTTTCATTGATTTTTTTGTTAAAATATTTTATTGATAGACGGTGACATCGGAAATGTATCCAAAAAATTTCAACCGATACAATGTACATACAAATACAATATGTCAAATTTTCTGAACTGACAATATTGTGTTGGCGACACAATGTACTTTGCTTACAATTCCGATCACTCTATAGATATTGTCTCTGAAATAAAAATCAAATCAAATGTCAAAATATTATACTCTTGTAGATACCTATTTTGTGGATAAGTTTTTAAAATATTTGAATTGAATATATTTGTGAAAGATTATATGTAGAGATTTAATATCGACAATTTCGTAAAAAATTTTTTTTGTTTTTTCGAAGCAAAATCTTCTTTGTGCTTTAGCCTTATACATAGTTAATAAAAGCATCTTTCTTTCGTGAGTCCATTTCCTATTAACATTGAAGTTAACTTAAAATAAAAAAAAAACATTTTTAAATTTATTTTTGAAATACGAAGTAAAATTTATACTTATTTTTCTTTAATTTTTAAACTTGATTAATAAAAAAACTGAACATAACTGTTCCAAACTATACTGCGTATCAAGAAATTTTCGAATCCATAATTTAACAAACCGTGTCGTGAAAATGAGTCGCGGATATACACTGTAAAATTAATTACCGATTATGAGACAATGTAAACAATTTTTTTTGACATTTAAGATCATACGTCAATATGTTGGCGACTTTGTCGATACATTTACGACGTCACGGAGGCTCATATATAATACTAGTAAAATAGTATTTGCAAACATAGTTAAAATATCATATTCAATACTAATTTTTGTATATGTATTTGCATATTGTATAGGCTCTGTTGTATATGGAAATGACTGCTTTTAAGACGTGCAACAATAACTTTAGAATATCCGTATATCAGACAACTATCAAAAGAACATTTTGACATTGAAATATAAATTCATTTATCGCTACAAATTTATACCTAACCTATTCTTTACCTATCTTTTTCTAATTTTTTTTCTGTAAAATTTCTAACTGAATTTTTAAATTTTTTATAAGATAATATTTTCATAAGATTTAAATTTTTTATAACATAAATATGTCACTTGCAACAGTAGTATTATAAAATTTGATTGGCTGATTTATTATTGAGTTATATCCTCAGATCATTTAATTCTATTTAGCTACTTTTGTAATTCAGAAAATTCAGGATGTTGTTTTAAAGTAAAAATGTTAATCACTAAATCAATTAAGATTTAATTGGCAAATACAAGGAGTTGGTAGATGATAATTTCCAAAAAAATGACATTCTGTGGAATTAAATTACGTTGCATGACATCGTCAAAATCAACTCCCAACTTTCTTGTGTATAAAATTAACAAATATTTAATTCCAAAGTTAATTATCCATACAAACTTGTTTATTTTTAGCACCCTTTGATATTTCCTTCCAGTGCCGTTCAAACAATATCTTAAAAGAAAACGGTTATCCTAAGCAAAAACACATCAGTTACTAACAAAATTATCAATTATTTAATGAGAGTAGGAATTAATTTATTGTATCAGTTTTTTCTATTCTAACGATCTAAATTACCAAAAGTAAATTTAATGCGGTAAAATTACTGCCTCAATTTCTTTATCATGGTGCTGTTAAATATCCTTGACATCGTAAATGTCTCAACACAAAATTGAATACAACGTCCACATGATCTTAAATGTATACAAAAGCTCACAAAAGCTTGAGATATTGTCCACATGATCACAATTGTTGTTGACTATGTCTACGCGACCGGTTTGACAGGCATTTACAGGGTTTACGAAAATTTTTAAAAACCCAATGTTGTACTCTGTATGTTCATTCTGCTTAATCACAAATGAATTAAAACACAATGTCTCAGAAAGCTCTTATTACACAATGATGTTACCAATTTATTTTACGGATAAAATTGACAGCTTAGTTTTTTTATATTGTATCAGACTGAAGTTTTTTTAAGACATTTACGATGTCACCGTATCTATTCTTTTTTTGTCTCGAAAATAAGTTACTATGCTTTTTCTTGAGACAACCATAAAACGTGGAACAAAAATTCAACAAAAGTACTACCACAAATATCCTAAAATATAATTTCTTAACATACCATCAACATTTTTTTAATTCTCAAATTTCATTTCGTCATCATTCCTGAACAAAAAAAAAACTTTCAGCCTGACCCTACATAAATATAATACGCTTGAGGGTATGATTTATATTACTGTACATTATAAGGAACGATTCGAAGGGAATGGAAATAAATAAGGAAATAAAAATAAAATTTTCCTGTTCTCATATATTTACTTTTTTTTTATTATTATTGTTTTTTTCTTATTATCTCATGTAATTTTGTTTTCTTTCAGTCTTTTTCAAAAGAAAAATAAAAATTTTATTTTATTTTTTTGATTTTATTCTTACAAAAAGTTTTCTAGGTCAGGAATAAAGAAAAATAAGAATTAAAAAAAAAAAACAAATAAATTTTGTATAATGTTCTAAATAAAATACAATAATTTGAATGCTTTGTAAACGGAAATTCCATATAAGGATGTTTTCTATACAAATACACAAATATATGTTTAAATTTGCTGGGAAATACTTATCATATGGTATTAAATTTTGCAAAAACAAATTTGCAACAACAAAATTAGCAACAACGCAAAGAGAATGAAACAAACAAAAATTTTGAGTCTTTCTTTATTTCTTTGCCTTCTCTTAGATTTGATTCACTTCTAAAAACTAAAAACAACCACAAAAAAACTGACGTCAATGAACTGGAGAATATTAAAATACAATATAAATGTGAATTCGTTTACGTACATATATATGTATGTGTACGTAGCTCGTAAGTGCTCATAAATAATTGTGTATATTTCAGAAAATTTAGGTTAATTGTAAAAGTGTAGAAAAATATTTTAAAAACACTACAGAAAAACAAATAAGCAAAAAAAAAAAAACAAATAAAATGAAAAATTAAAATTTAAATTCGAAATTTACTTCCTTTATTGTTTTTTTCCAGAAAAGCTTTTATAAATATTTTTTTCATTTTTTTTTTTGTTTAATGATTTTTTCTTATATTCTTTTTGAATTGCCTTCTATGTAGGTAGATTTAAAAAAAAAATTCTCAAATTCGAAATAGAATACTAAAAAAAAATAAAAAAAAAAAAAAACAGTCATATATTTTTAAGGTCTACAACTTTTAGAACGAAAAACATAAGGAAATAATAATTCTAAAAGAAAATAAGGAGACTTTGTGTCTGTATCTATTTCTGAAAAGCTCTTGAGACTTTAAATAAACGGATTTGTAGTGGGTGTATTCGAAATTAAATATTTTATTTTTTTATTTTCATCTGTGTGTAAAAGAACTTTTAATGAATTATTTAAAATTATTTTTATTTATATTAATTAAAAAATATCTGACTAGGTGATTTTGTTTCAAATGTCTTATAAATCATCCAGGTTATTCATAAGACCTATTTGAGGTAATATTTGTGATACCGATTGGTATTTTAAATAATTAATGTACATTTAAATCTTTTTAAATATGACTTAGGAATAGGAACAGTATTATAAAGTTTGATTGACTGGTTTATTATTGAGTTATATCCTCAGATTCAACATAATCATTTTGTGATTTAGAAAATTCATGTCGTTGGAATGATGCGACTTTGCCAGAACATCAGCGTGCAATTTGCAAAAGTCATGAATTCCAATACTCATTGCTTTTGCAAGTGATCGTCAATTTTTGATTTTTTTTGCATTTTTTTCTATGCTGCTGCGTTACAGAATAAAATTTGATGTTATAAATTTCAAAAATGAGTTATGTAAAAAGCAGATACGAAAAAGAATTTCGGAGTAATGAAATAATAACACTTTTAATAAGACAAAGATTAAAATATGAAAATTAATTATAAAATATGAAATTGTCTGCTGTTTTAAAATTCCAAAAAATCAATGACTGTCAGTTGCAAATGAAAGTGATTGACGTAATTGACATGATCGTCAAATTGTTGACATTCTGGGAAAGTGCCGATGTCTGCCGTTGTCCTAACCTAGTTAAGTAGAAATTTTAATCACTAAAACATTTAACATTCAATTGGCAAATACAAGGAGCTGGCAGATGATAATTTCAAAAAAAAAAAAAACGTTCTGTGGAGTTCAATTTCGTTGCATGAACATCAACTCTCAACTTTCTTGTGTATACAATTAACAAATATTTAATTCCAAAGTTAATTATCCATACAAACTGGTTTACTTTTAGTAGCTACTTTAGATATGTTCTTCCAATGTAGCTCAAACAATATCTTAGAAGAAAACGGTTATCCTAAACAACGAAAATAATATTAAGGACATGTCGAGAATAATTTTTATATAAATTCAAATTAATCAAGCAAGCTTAAATGACCTTAACAGGTATACAAAGAAGAATGCCGTAATACAAGAGTCTCTAATTGTATAGCCGTAAAAACCCTAAGTTTCAAATTAATTTAAAATTTCTTAAATCATTTTTTATTTTTTTTTTTATTAATCCGCTACAATGTCTTAATTAATTTGCAAAATTCAATTCTACGTTTCTTTATTAAGTTTCTCTTTGTTTCTGATTTCAATTTTTTTTAAAAACTAAGTCAACATGAGTTGGTTGCAGAATTTTTAGAAAATAGTTGTAAGTTTCGTAATGATATAAATGATATATATATATATTGATATATATAATATATATATATATTGATATATATAATATATATATATATATATTGATAAATTCCTGTACTAACTATACTATACCTAAGCTAAATTACATTATATATAGTAATAACAATAACTTTACTGATAGAACACAGAGACTAATATCAAATTTATGGTTGTAATCAAAGAATATCTAGTTAATAGATATTCTTTGGTAGTAAATATATATTACTACTTTGTGAGAAATAATAATATCATTCGTGGTTATAAACTCGTTTTTTTAATATTCTATTGTTGAAATCAATCCAGAAATAAGAATTTTCGAGATTCAAAATATATTTTATCGAAGAAGCTGCAAGTTCTGGATGAAACATTTTAAAATAATAAAATAAAAGTTCCAAGGTTGTTTGATTAAATATCTTGATCAAGTTGCATTATTATACCATCACCATCAGAAAACTTGAGAAGTTTTTGATAATGGAGTATATAAATGAAATCGATAAAAATTTTAATAAATTTGTGAAACATGACTAATATTCTATTCACACAACGTATGTATTACTTGTTATTGAACTCTGATATCATGTTATAGATAGATCATGATACAACTATAACACGATATGGCATTGCGCATATCAGCTAACTTCATTCTATTTGTCTGTGACGTCATAATAACTTTAAAACAAAATTGTCTTTTGCCAGTTTTGTTTTCTTTGCTTTTATTAGAAAAAAAATTAAGTGAAAGTATTATTAAAAGTTATATTTAAATTGGTTATAAAAAAATGTTTAAAATTAAAATAGTGATTTATTAATTTATTTATTTTTTGTTAAACAGTTATAAGTAAGCATTGTTAAATTAAATTATCTGTTGATTGTTGATAAATTGTTAACTCATGATGAGATCTACAATGTACAGCGTTTAATTGTGATAACAACAGTTGTATGAATGTACAATACACCTACCGCATATGAACGTACAGAATGTACGTAGAGTATACCTAACTATTTAATATAAGGAACTAGTGAGCTAGAAACTGTTTTTGAGGCGAGTGAAATGAAAATTCTAACTCTAGATATTCCTAGCTCAATAATTGAAGAAAGTTATTCTCTTAAGGCAGAGATGTATAAGTACAGATATTGTACTTTGACTTCAGGAATGTATTAGCAAAAAATTGTTTTTTTATGTTTTACATTTTACAAGTAATTTAAAACTAAAAAATATTTGATTGCAAGACGCTGACGAATCCCTAAAAATAAAGCCGAAGTATAGTGAATTGAAGGTTTTTTTGCACACAGACCAAGTTAAACAATTGAAGAATGGCTCAAAAAGGTTGAATTGGGCTGAAACAAATATTATCAGATCCATACGTACTACGTAGAAAATAATTTCCCCTGCCTGACGAACTCTTATTCCACGGAATAGATGGACACAAGTAACATATCAGCTGAAGCCATAGATCCTGCATACAAATAATACAAGCTGCAACACAGTTGAAGGGGAAAAGATGCTCTTAGTTTTTATTATAGACAAATTATCAGATAAACTTTATAAATCCGTAAATATATGGGCAAGTTGCAATATAGAGTTATAAAGAATTATATAATTGAAATTACTTAATTGAATTATATAGTTGATTTACGTTACAATTGAATTCAAAACTCTATTTATAACCCCCCTTATTATTTATAAATCATCATTTCTAAGTATTAATAAATTTGATTACATATTAAATATAAATTAAATTAAACTTTTTTCTTCCTTCAAAATTATTTCATAATTTAACTAGATTGACATTAGCAAACTCTATACGAAAAAAAAGGAAGTTTATTGTGACGTCATGCGCAGAATGGTTAAAAAATTAAACACAGGAATGCCATATCTTGTTTAATTGTATCATGGTTATAGATAATCGAAAAAACGAAAAAAATTTCAAAGGCAACCCTTTAATCTTTCGTGTTTTCCCGGAAAACATTTTATACTTGATAGCTTCATTTAAATACAAAATTTCTAGTTATAACACCTTGTATAACTAGTTAATCGATGCTAAGATGTTCTAAAGCGTAGTGTGAGTAGGATATAAGATTATATTTTATTATTTCCCAATTTAGTTTTTATTTAAATATTTCTCTTCCAATACTTATAGACAAAAAAAAAACTTTAAAATTATAAATCATATTTCAGTGTTGTGAATATTAACTTATATAAATATGATTTATTAAGTAAAACAAAATATCTTAAAATGTCAAGAAAATACCAAATAAGAAATTATCAGGATATAACAATCGGAGAGTACAATTAAGAAGTAGTTACAAGCTTCACATAACTCGAAACAACAATAAAAAGCGATAATAGTATTTTATGCTACTTTAATTTACTTATTTTAATTGCAGTACCGCATTTATAATAGAATTCAGCTATTCAGGTCAGAAACAAATGTTACTATGCAAACAGGAATTTGATCTAATCAAAGTATATATCAAGAAAAGCAAAGATGACGATATATAAGATTCTAATACAACCTATAGTGACGTATGAATGCGAGGTATGGACCATTTGGAGGGGTATTGTGATGAAGACCAAAGCTCACACAGAGCTGTAGCGCTATAAAGTGATGACGATGATAAATATGATTTTTCTAAAATTAAGATATTTGAATATTATTTGAAAGAAAACATGTTTATAATAAATAAATTATTCAAATTATCAATTTCTAATTGATATTAGAATTTAACTTTCTTTATCTGTTTTTTTTTATTTATTTTAACGATCTGAATTACCAGAAAATAATGAAATTAAATGTATTTACATTCCAAATTAAAGTCAAAATGCTTTAAATTATATTTTAAATTCTAACTTTATTCATGAACAACTTTTTAGTATTAAAATAAATTTATATAAAAAAAAGTTCATTTAATCCCACACAAATAATCGTATCATCTAGTTTTACCCATTATATAAATTCTTTAAAGTATATAATTTCCAAAATGAAATCATTAAAAAAAAACTAAAATTTGATAAGTCCGTGATAAGTAAAATTCCTTCCATTTGAACTTCCATACACGAAAAAATCACTTTATTTATATGTTTATCTTTAAATTAAAGATTTAATTTTAATTATTTCGATTTATAATAAGTATAATAAAATAACTTACTAATGATAAAATGAAAATGTTAAGAATAAAATAAAAAAAAACTAAAGAAACTAAAGAAAAACTAAAACAAAATAAAATGTGACTTTTTTATTATTAAATTTCACTTTCATTTATATTTAAAGCTTTAATCATTACTATTATCATCATCAAGGTATTTTTTCTTAATATTAACTTTTCATTGATTTTCTTATAAAAATTATTTCTTTCAAAACGACTTATACCAAAAATAAAAAGAAACAGACAAAAAATTACTTTATACAACACAAACACATGTGAACAGTATTATACATACATATATAGAAAAACAGAAAATAAGGAAAAATTTTCGCGAATTCGCAAATTCTAATCATCAACAGGATAGCCATACAAACAGGTACTACCATGCCTTAATTAGGTACTAAACTTAAAAAAAACTAACACATGATTTTTATTTTTGTTCTTATTTTTATATTGTATATATATATATTTAAATTAAAAAGTAAAACACTTTCTCTCTCACTATAGAAATCAATAAAACGAAAAATAATAATAAGAGATTCTAGTAAATCATAAAAATCATCATAATGGAAAAACTTTACTCTATATTCTCTCCAATTCATTTCATAGACTCTCTTTTTTATTTTTATACTGTCTTTCTTTTTCTCTTTTTCTTGCTCTAAGACTCTACAGAGAATAATAAAATAAAATTTGATTTCTAAATTCTCTTAACTATTTTCTTTATTCTTTATCAAACGATATGATAGGCTAGGAATAGGATGTAATATTAAAGGCCTAGATTCCATAAAATGTAAATTATCTTTGACATATGAGTTTGATTGTTTGAATGTTTGATATTATTATGTAGTAAAAACTTAGTATAATAAACACCAATACAGTGAAAACACTTAAATGGATTCTTTATATTTTCTATAGAGAATTCAATTTGTGTTATGTATTCAAAATAATAAAAAAATTAACTAGGAAAATAAATGAGTTTTTTTTTTTTGTAATTTATTGTGGTATCGCAATTTTTTTTTTTTTTTTACTTAATTTGTACATACACAAATACATGTAAACTATAGTTACAGTTTTATAGAGAGAAAATAAAAAAAAATTTCTTGGTTTTTATTAAATATAATTTAGGACATAAATTTCCACCTTTTGAATGAAAGCTATAATGAAAATGAAAGTTTTTATATGAAAGAAAGGTATGTTAAAATATGTTTTATATAAATATATATATACTGATATACAATATACATACAAGTCAATAAGGATAACAATGTACGTAATTGCAGTTAATGGTATAAAAGAATTACAAACATTTTTTTTTCTTTTCCGGAATTTTGTTTTGTTTTTTTTTTTGTGTTTGCAAAAATAAGAAAAAAAAATGAGCCAGAACATCAAGGATGAGAATTCTCCATTCTAGAAATTAAATATGTTTTTTTTTTTGTTCCTTTTCATATTTGAATTTTAGGGGTGTTTTATTAATTTTTGTATTTTTCGACAAAAAACAAAAATAAAATTTATTCATTGGATTCTTTGTAGGTTATTTATTGGAGAACTAAATTAAAAAGTAAAACGTATATACAGGGTGGATCAAATCATCGAAAATAGATGATTGAGTAGGTCGACAGAACTAAACAAAAAACAGATAAGCGTATTTTTATGTATATGTTAATACCGTATTTTTTGTTTAATTATTTTTTTGTTTAATAATTTGTCTAATGGTATTTTATTGAGAAAAATGTAATATTTTACTTGTAATTTACAAATCGAGATTCATAAAAACTTATTTAAAGGGTATTGGAGGGAGATAAGTAATAGTGACTTAGAAGGTCTGGTCTAATAAATCCTATATTCCATCAGCAAGCTTATAATAACTATCTTAGTAACAGAAAGCAATATTCAGAATGCGAATCGATTCGAAGTACAACAAGTAATATTGAATATGGATTTATCCAAGGTAGCTCTTTGGGACCGGTACTGTTTGGATGTTACGTTGCATAAGCAGTTTTTCAAAGATCAGACTAAGCGGAAAAGCTTTTTTGTATACAGATGATTTAATTTTGGTTTAGAGTGAAGATAATTTAGTAAAACTGGAACTTACAATAAATACAGACATGTCAACGATTAATACCTAATCATAAACTAACTGTCAAGCCAAACAAAACAAAATACATGTTAATAATCCAAAAAATAAGGTTAAAAATCCAAATATAAATATTATTTACGACAACAAACAGTTACAAGAGTTAAAAACTCTAAATATTTAGGTATTGTTATAGACGAAGAAATGAACTGGAACGCACAGGTAAACGAAGTTATTTTGAAACCCAGAAGATTTCCAGGAATATTTAAAAAATATCACACAGAATTCCCCGTAACTCAAAAATATGAATATTCTAAACCCTATTTAACAGTGTGTTAACTTACGGACTTGGAATTTGTGGTAGCACTTGCGAAATTTATATTTTTGCCTGCAAAGAATTCAAAGCAAGGCAATAAAGAATATTTTTGGACTCCCCATAAGAACACCTACTGAAGGTTTGCACAAGAAATTTAATATACTTAAAATTAAAGACAACCTGCAAATATTACAAATGAGGCATATACATATAATACAAAAAACTGCATTAAATCAACACAAAAATTATCAACAATAGTGATGTACGTCAATACACCACAAGAACGGCAACTAATATGCGCTTCTGGTGAAAATCTAAATGGCTTGGTACCTGTCATGAATACTGCAATCAGTTCATACAATATGTTCCCAGATGACATAAAAAATCTGAATATACTTAAGATAATTAACTTAATTATAATTATATTAATATTAAGTTAATTATCTTAAGTATATAATAAATATACTTAAGATAATTAACTTAATATTTTATGTTTTACCATTGTTAACTAGTTTTTTAAAGTATTATTTTTTCTCTATAATGAATTAATTTAAATTTTTGCACTGATATATATTTTTTTTTATATTTCTTAAATTATTTATAACGTATACTCTACACGACCTTTTTAGCTCTTTTTGAGATAAATTGAAATAAATAAATAATCTTTAAGACCTTAATAACTGATTTAGCAATAGTAGTCGAATTTCCTTTCACTAATTTTTTACATTTTAAAAATAGTTAATTTTTTTAAAAATAAATTATTTTTATTTTGCAAATCAATACTTTGGAAGCCACTTATTTCTTTTATCAGTGCTTGCTATCGCATATAACATCATATAGGGTTGAGAGTAAATACATTATGGTCTCAATCGATAAAGACTACTGGGAATAGATTTTTTTCTAATTTTCCAAGAAAAACTTGAATTTTTGTTCTCTGTGAAAGTGAAAGTCTACTCGGTTGACATATATTAATATTTTAGACTTTAAAAGTCTCTAACACTTTTGCAGTAGGCTTACAACATTCAACAATAAAGATGGAAAGTATTAAAGGAAAAAAACATTGTAACTTCACGAAATAAGACGCAGGCGTTTGTCAATTTATATATTTATATAAATTGTAATATGATATTTATATTTATATTCATATTACAAAATAAAAATCAATACATATATATATAAATCAAATAAAAAAAAGACTAGGGGCCTATTGAGTAATTATAATTCAAGTTGAAGCCAAATTTAAAGTTTTGAAAAGAATAATAATTTACTTACTGACATAGATTTCTTACGATAAAGCACAAACCACTCATGTTTAATAAAAAGTTTTGAGGTTAGTAAGTCTTATTTTGGACACATAAATACGCCTCACATACTGATTCGTTTCCGATATATTCCCTATAGTCAGTTGCATTTAATGGATAAAATTACTAAAAATAAAATATTTTTGTTATTAAAGTGGTATATACCTACATATACATAATTTTAATAAAAACTATATTATTACTACAAATAACCAAAATAGGAAGCAATAATTTGAGACAGTTACTTAAATTAATAGAATGAATTTCCTTTAATTATGTATACAAATAATAAAATGTTGAATGACCCAAAATGGCTATATATTATTTAAAAGTTTTAATATTATAAAACCAAATAGAAATTTTGTCAACCCGTATGCGCATTTCGGTCGTAGATACAACTTATTTTTATATTATTTAGAGTTCATTAAGGAGAAGAGAGATAAAATGAAAACGTGTCAACTGCGCATGTCCTTAAATGCTTAGCTATTATAATTATAGATATTTACAAATTAGTAATTCAAAAAGAAAACAAAAAAAAAACAAAACAAATTCCCATCACAACGAAAATACGTCGTGTCAAAATTGAAAATTCGAATGTTCAGCGTATTACGGTTGTCTTCATATAAAATGTATGTACATGAACACATTTTGACAGGCGTTATATGTCGTACGTTCTTATTTATGTTGAGCACTTAAAATTAAACTCCAGACAAAAGTCATTAAGAAATTTAAAAACACGCTTTGTAAGCACTTTATTGTTAATTTTGATTATTTGAAAACAGAGATATTATTTAAAAATATATATGAAAATATATACCGATCAAATCAAAACACAAAATAGGTACAACTTTCGCTCATTCATATGTGTTTTCACACTGAAATGGCAAAATTTTTATAGTTAAGTCACCACCTACATTATAAAAAGCCTTGACATTCAAGCAAAAAAAGCTCAAAAATGCTACCACTATAGAGGAGTTTACACGCAGACTTAAGAACAATTATAGTGGTGTGACTAAAAATCTTGAAATAACGAATCAAGAACTAACGATTTTTTTAAATTTTGTAATAAAATTCCATCTTTTTTCCTTCATTTTACAAATTTAACTTTTTCATTCTTAAATGAGGCGGTCTGAACCAGAATGGATCATGTAAAAAAATATTTTAGAGATAAAAAAGGTTTAATCACTTCAAGCAGTTCAGTCCATTTAGAAAAATAATTGTAATAATGTTCAAAATTCGTTTAGTTTTACTTGTTTCCTTTGCACGATGATAGAAAGTTTTATTTTCTAATAGAAAATAGCCATACCTCATTTTTAAAAATTGATGCTTGGTTCACTCTGGCTGGAACATTTTAAAAATTGGGGCTTGGTCTACTTTGGTTGGGACCGCCGTATGCATTTGAAAAAATATATTCCAAGTATTTTTCTGATTTTTCAAACATATTTTCTCTCACAATACATTCACAGTATTTTGGATGTCATAGCTTGTTATTAGTGTAAGTTGTGGTCAAGTCTATTCATTTCAGTAGACTTTCATGATTACGTAACTTTTGTTTGTTGACTTTTGAGGGTCTATTTAATTTCATTTTTGTAGACTTTCATGAATGACCCTCGTATAATACAATTTTTTTTTTATTTTGACTTTCCAATTATATCTCAGTTTTTATGACTCGATAATAGTGGTATATCCTGTATAAGGTAAAATCCTACAGTTTTTAATATGTGAAAATGAAAAATGAAATAATGGACTCAAAACAAAACACAATATGAAAATATTTGTTTTTGTTTTAAATAATTGTTGGAATAATTATTTTGATGTCATCTGAACCTTTAATCTTGATCATTGAGGAATAAGATGGTAACAAGTGTTTTTCATTATAATAATAATAATAAATATGTAATGGGTGTATTGGTTCTTATAACCAAAACAAATATAATTTAAATAAAAAAATCAAATTAAAGTTGAATTTAAAAATATAATGATTATGGGGGGATGTTTGTTAAATGAGATGTATCAATGTAAAAAATGATGTATGTATTTCGTTTTATTTTTATATTTTTAATTTCAAGGTAATGGGATAAACATTTTTGCAATTTTCTTAGATTTTTGGCATACAACAATAACTTCATATGTTAGTTTTTTTTTATGTTTAGAACTTCTTGGTATAATAAATACAATTTAAATGTGAAAAGCTACTATTATTTAAACTAATTTAATCATTAGCATTTAAATATTAACTTCATAATACTGTCGCAAATTTATTAAAAGATTTTTGTTTTATTTTTATGACATTTATAGAGTAGTAAATTTAATTTTTTCATTCCTAAACATTCATTTGAAAAAATATGAACCCCGACTCCCTCAACAAAAAACCATTTTAATCAATTATAGAATTTACCAATCGAGTTGAAGCTGGTGCTGAGAAAATAATTTTCTGTATCTACACAACTTGCGATTACTTTGTTTTTAGTTTATTTATGACGTCTATGGATCTGAACGGAATATGGTTTTGTACTTTGTTTAAATACCATGATTGAAATTAAATATTTCAAAATTAAATTTAATAAAAGAAAAATTAAAGTAAATAAAATCCTAGTTTCAAAATGAAAATTCACCATCACCATCACCATTAAATTTTAAAGAATGATTTCACGTATCATACCAGTATTTTATTGGTATACAGATGAAATAAAATGATTTCAAGAAAAGTTTTATTATCTAACTTTTTTCTTTTTTTTTGTTTTCCTCTCCAAAAAGTTAATTCAATGAGGTTCAATAGAATTTTATATTCTAAATCATATATGAAGGAAATAAAAAGATGTTAAACGCAGATTTAAAAACCAAAACAATGAAATAATTTTTGTTTTGTAAACTCTTAGAAATTGTTGGAAGGACATAATATTCCGTTTTTAGATACTTTATTATATTCTAATGCTTTTTGTTTTTTTTTTTTGTGTTTGAAAATAAAAGTTTTTAAGATCTTCTACATACAAAAGAATTTTGTATATTTTCGGATAATAAAACTCAGTTTTATTGATTTAGAGATAACTTTTTGAATATTTTTTTAATGTTTTTTGTAAAATATTTCAAAATTTACTTTTGGATGACCATAAAAAGTAATTCAAGGATTTTGTATATGTTATATTTTTTTTTGTGTATACTGCAATAATTTTTATGGTTAAATTTTCTGTACGTCCATTTGATTTCATGCAATTTTAAATTTGATTTTAATAATTGGGTAATTTTGATTTTGTGCTGATTTTTAAAATATTGTTTAAGATTATTCCCCTTATTTCATTTTGATTATTTATAAGATAATCTTACATTTGTTTAAATCCGTGTGTGTGTGTTTGAAATTGTAATAGAACCTTTTAAAAAAATGTATGTTATACGTTAGGAGAAGAAGCTGAATAAAAACAGCAAATCACACACAAATAATAAAAATAAAAACTGTAAAATATTTGAAAGTACTTCTTAATAAAAATCTGGAATTTACAGGTCAAATTACAAACGTGGTCTTAAAAGGAAACAAAGCATTCATGGCCTCTTAAAAAATATTTTACAATTAAACCATACACACAATAATTAAAGTGATAGCCTATCAAACACTAATATGGTCTACTCTAACGCGGCTTCTATCTGGTACAATGTCAGTGGCAATTACGCAAATTTAAAAGAAAGTACATTAGGGTTTGTATAAACAAATCTCGTAAGTCTGAAATATGGATATATTCATTATTATTCAAATAAATATATCTATAATGACTCTAAAATTAATAGCATCCAAAATTTTATTATAAAATTGATTAGAAATAATTTCAACAGCATTTAACAAACCTCAGAAAATGGTTTAATTTCATATTTGTTTTATGATAATCGAAATCACATTAAAAACCGGATTTATAGCACACGAACATTTTATTTATCTAGATAGTAAAGGCTATATCTAAAGCCAAAATTTCGTGACTATATATTATTTCATTATAGAAATAATATACGGACGTAGACGGGCTACGAATAAAAAAATATAATTTACTCCAGGCAATGCTCAATGAAATACGATGTGAACATTGATGATCAAAAACAAAAAAAAAGTTTGAAACAAAGTATATTTGTTTAAACATAGAAAATAACTTTAATTATTATAAATTCTATAAATGATATAGGCATATACTACTTACATGTTTATTATATTTGTAGTGTTAATTATTAAAATTTAATTTTATTTATTTTTAAAATTAATTAACAAAAAATTACACCCACTTCATAAAATAAATTATCAAGCGAATGTTAGTTAAATACACGTCAAAAATATTCATAACTAATACACCATGGTACGACTGTTGCTAGCTACGAATGAGCAAATTTACTATATGCACTCTACATGGTGTATTAGCGTAATTAGCAATATATAGCTTACCTGGAATTAAAACGATGTTTTTGAAAAAGCGAACTCCCTTGTAGAACATATAGAACACAAAATATAAGAGTAAGCGAGATGTACGGTACGAAATCATATTGATTTGATTTAATCAAATTATTACATGGGTGCTTTTCGTAATTTTCTAAAATATTTGAAAGAAAATGTTGTGAAAATTATTTTAATAACACATAATATTGGGTCCCATTTTTGTTTCTTCGCATAAGTATAAATATTTACAAGAGTTCTAACATAAGAAATAACTAAAAGGGTATAACAAAATGTATTCAAAATAAATATGTAGATTTTATATACAGATATTTTAAATATTCGCAATATCAATCATTGCATACATTTTTTTAAAAACCTCTATTACAATTTCAAACACACACAAGGACTTAAACAAATTTAAGATTATTACAATGTTTGAACAATTTTTAAAATCAGCACAAAATCAAAATTACCCAATTATTAAAATCAAATTTAAAATTGCATGAAATCAAATGGACGTATAGAAATTAATATACATTTATAAAATTCATGAATCAGAAATTCTGAACGAACTTTCACGAACTTTGATAAACGAATTTCTGATAACTGACATTTCCGATTGGCCTGATTATATCAAATCCATATTAGCTTAAATTAAAAATTATTTTTTAGAAAACCTAATTTTCACGAATCTAAAACAAAAACTAGAAATACTTAAAATTTCTGACATTGGGAAATTATTTCGTATTAAATTATTTTCATTTTCTAAGTTTTCCAAATTTTAATTGAAATTCAAAGATCTAATTATCATGACTTTAAGTCTTAATTTAATTAATTATTTTTTTTTTTGTAAGTTTAATTAGATTTAAATAGATTTCCTTTTAAAATTAATTCTGAAGTGTTAATAAATAAACTTTCACCAATACAGTTGCAAAAATTTTCAGAG
Organism: Argyra leucocephala; assembly: GCA_963942445.1. Lineage (NCBI taxonomy): Eukaryota > Metazoa > Arthropoda > Insecta > Diptera > Dolichopodidae > Argyra > Argyra leucocephala. The sequence goes on from OZ012677.1 coordinate 94,846,269, forward strand.
CATTAAATTTAATGGTATTTTTATTTATCACTCATTTGATATAACTTTATTTTTAAATGTGAAAAGGACATTTTTGTTTTAACATAAAAAAACAACAACAATAATAGAAACAATAAAAATTCAACATGCGTGCAACAAGGTCGGACATTAAAGAAAATAAAAAAAAACAAGAAAATATTATAAAATTACTTAAAAGAAAAGTAAGGTTTCGTTGATTTTGTTTTTCTTCCGCTTTTTTCTTTTCCAATTTTTTTTTTTTTTGTTTTTTTGATTGTTTTAGGTGACTCAACCATCAACATATTTTCACTTTAATTCATTTGGGTTTGGACAACGGATATAAAATTGAAAACAAAAAAATAGACGAAAAACTAGAAAACTTGAAATGAAGTTTTCCAATCAATTTAGTTATTCTTAGCACATTCTAATAAATAATTCTAGGCATTTCTTTTCTCTATTTTCTAAGTATATTAATTTCGATTCTATTATAACAAAAAAAAAATACATAAATGTCTGTATTTGATTTTGTATATATATATATATATATATATATATGTTTATGATTATTATTATATTGTAAAAAGTATTTTTCCAGTCATTGAAGTTTCTCAGAACTTTTGATTTAAGTTTAAGAAAACCAAAAAGAACCACCATTATAGGAACAAAAAGAAAAATCAAAAAGTTGTGATTCTGATTTGCACGTGAATACATGTGAAAATTACGAAACTAATTTATTAACAAAATATTGAAAAATAAAAAAAGATTTGTTAGTATACAGAAATCTTATTGTATTCTAAATATTGGTTAACTCCTCTAACAAGTGATTGATCTAATAAATAATAAATACTGTAAACTAAAATAAAAATAAAAAAAATAATCTATTATGTGAAGTCAACACTTTTAATAATTAAAATATAAAGATATAAATAAACTACATGACTTTAAAATATCATCAATAAATATCAATAATAGCAGCATTTAATAAAAAAACTTGGCAGTTCATGCATTCATCAAACAATTAATAACCGAATATTACACCAATGTGATTGTAAGATAGTAAGTAGTACCAGAACAAGACCGTACATAGCGTATTTCAATCATAAGAATGCTCGACTTGAATAAAAACTTATTCTGGCTTACACCCAATGTCCACAAAGCTTCTATTAGATCATCAAAGCTAATTTATTTACTTATTTATTTATTTTCATACTTATTTTTCCTTTCGGGAACCTATTACTATTTTTTGTCATTTATTTTTTTAAACAAATGAAAGCTTACTGCACTAGATCGAAAAACCTAAAAAGCATTTTATTTTCATCGGGAATCGAACCTGCATACCTCAATTTGGTTTCGATTGAAAGGCAGATGCTCTACCTTCTACGACAATCCAGCGTAGCATGTAGTCAAAACTAATATTAGACTAAATTAAATAATATTTTTTAAGTGGAAATATTGACAAGAGAAGATGTTGTAATACTCATGCCTATAACAAACCTTCCGCAGATCAAAACAAACAAATTATCACATTGCAAATTTTGTTTTTATTTTTGAACTAATAAATTACAGAACAAAAATATTATGAATGGAAATAGCACTTTTTACTTTTAAGTACTGAGCATCAAATTACTATCTCGTGCCAGTACATTTTTGTTGTTGCAATATTTTATCTTTTTTTAATGAATCATTTGTTTTGGGTATGTTATACATATGAATATCATTGACCCTAAAAAAGAAAGCAATAATAATTTATGATACGTAATTTTAGGAATTTAGAATATTTCTTAAAATTAATAATTGCAATATTAGGAATACATTTATGTAAAATGATTTTACATTTTTTTTATATAGAGTTTAAATGTATTCCATAAAAATCAATGTAAAAATTTAGTATAAATAAGAATGCAAATTTAAATAAAAATAGAGTTAATTTTGGTCACCAATGATGACCACAACCTAAAAACAAGCATCTTGTTTTTAATTAACTAATTTAATATATTATTGTACAGCTAGACCTTCATGGCCAGGCATTGTTAAATAATATATTAGATTTTCTAAGAGCGGCCTAACGGCTTATAAAAGCGGCAACTCTTGCCCTACGAGACTGTAGGATTCATTCACACCTGGACAGTAGGTTGCCCAAGAACATAAAGTGTGAATGATAAACTCTATATAACGATTAAAGTTATAACAAGGAGCTTTGGAGCTTGAGGAGCTTTTACTGTCATTAAACTACTTTCTTATCTTTTTTCATTATGTCATTGACTTTACTTTTGACCTCATTGATTTTACTGTCGTTAGACTAATTTTAGACAATCAGGTACCAATGAAGCCTTATAATCATTTTACACTTATTCATGGCTCGATTTTGATATATAATTGTTGTGTGGCATATAATAGGCAGTTAAATGAAGATATAAATACTGACATCAGTCAAGCCGACACAATGAAGCATTTAAACACACAACTATCAAATAGATTTGACTATCATTGATGTCACTATCGATAGTATTACCAGAAAGCAAAGTAAATTCTAACTTGCAAGAGATAAATTTTTGGAAAATTCAACAGAGAAATAAGAATATAGGTTTTATTTAATAAAAACAGTTATGATTAGGGAAGAGCAGTGCAAGTTAACATAAATATAAAATATATAAACTTTTGTCAAAATTGAATTTAGCTGTCAACGACCGTATAAAACTTTACTTTTAGTCCAAAATAATTCAAATTTCTAACCCTAACTAGTTAAGTAAAATTTTAGAAGCATACACAGGTAGATAAGCTATTATGTATTTCAATAACGATTACGATTTAATCAAACAAAATGTCAAAATGCAAAATTGCGATTATGTTTTTCGATATCGTTCAGAGATTGTCGAAAGTTTATCGATGTAAAATATTATCACGAAAGAGAGATTTTGTACAAATTATTTTAATTTTAAATTGAACGGATAAAATAAAAAAGTGACATTTGGACTTGGTGTTTTGTTTTATATTTATGATATTTTTTGGAATAAAAATAAATTTAAAAGTTGAAATGGAAGTACGTATTTTACTTTATTCTTCATAATTATTTTTTATTGATAATTTTTTTTAATAGGAATGAAAGACCAGTTAAAAGTAAACTGCAATATGTAAGTTAGCGTAAATAAATTATTTCAGTAATTCTACTTTAATCATAAAAATAATGTTTGTCTGACTCTTTTCTTCTAGTGCGTAATGGAATTTGATACATTTTGGGCAAGTACTTAAGCACAACAGAAAAAGTTAGCAGTGCTTGTCCGACATGAAAATCATTTCTTACGATGAAAATCATTTCCTTGGTCGCATAGAACCTTAATGCACTGGTTAATTTAATTATATTTGGAATCGACGTGTTACTTATTGGCTATTTCAATTTTTGCTCTAATTTAATAATTTTAATGATGTAGATAATAACTCATCAAATTCATGTTTAAATAACATACGTATAATCTTCCAAATCTAGTGGATTAGAATAATCCCGAATATATGTTCGCTTGTTTTTTAATTCTGCAATTTCATAGCGTTTTTCAGCATCAAAAATTGAAAAATTTAACTCTGCTCAAATCACTTTATTTATAAAAACTTTTTATTTTATAATTTCTATTTTATTTAAACATTTCTAACTTATTTTCAAACTTATTTACCTGCTAAACTTTTCTTTAATGTTATTAAAGGTCTTTAGTGCCCATGTAATTTAGGACATATTATATTGATTTAATTGTAGAACTTAACATGACTTCATAAGGTACCTTTGTGGAAAATTTCATCCAAATTGTACTTATTTTAGACAGTCTTCAAACATATATATTTTAGATTCTGCTTTTCATTTGAGTGAACCTTAAAACCTCTACAAGAGACCTTTAATAATCCAATTTAAAATAGAACTAAAGTCCATGGGCTTCAAATTCTAAAATTTGGAAATTAAAGTTCTCGGACTAATAAAAAATATACACCTATACATAACACATGAACCAGAATATAATATTGTTGAAGTAATATCCAAAATTGATGAAATTAATATTGAATGTCAAGAAAAACTAATCCTATATCAAACTTTCGACCTAAAAGAAGAAAATAATTGGTAAAAAAAAAAAAAAAAAAAAAAGGAAAAAAAATTAAATTATCTCATCATAAACATTAATACTCGTTATGCAATCATTAGTATTTAATTTGAGAATTTTCTGCTTCAGAACAGAATTTAACAAATGATTTCTAAGCTTATCAGAATACTTAATAACTTTTTAGTAAAAATAAAATGACCAGAAAATGTGATTTTCTACACAAAGGGAGTCCTTAAAAAATTGAAGATGTCAAAGAAAAAATAAAAATAAAAACAAAAATATTTCGTATTTATAAAATCCGAATTCAAGATTTTTAAAATTCAGATTGCGAAAACAATTACAAACATACTTAAGCATTTTTTACGAAGAAGAATAAATTGTGTTAGGTTACAAATTGGAAAGGGAGTAGTGGAAGAAAGAAATGGAAATAAAGAAATGATGGAAGTAGAAATTTCAAGTTAATCAAAGTTTCTCAATTGAAATTAGGTATTTTCTTCCTTTTTATTGTTTTTATAATTTGACAAAAAAACAAAATTTGTTTTACGTCCGCATACGTATTACAAGGACATTTACCGTAGTTAAGATTTTTTTTTTTTTTTTGTATTATGAATTTATGTTAATTTATTTGGTTAAATATGTATAATGAAATAATATGAAAATTTATATTTGATATTGTCACGCACGATCTTCTTTAAAGTATATCAGTATAAATGAGTGATTATCAACGATTTTATAATAATTAAGGTATACTTATTTGAATAAAATCAAACTCATGGGAATATTAACGTCATCAATTTATATAATATATTAAGGTATAATTATAATTAAATATTGTATTTATATGTGTGTGTATGAATCTTATACTTTTAAAATTTATGTATAAATTATATTGAAGGATTTTGTCGAATATTTATGATTATTTAAATTTTGTGAAAAATTTACGTTTTAATATTCTTACTGAATAATTAATTTCATATCGGGATATTAAATCTAGAGCAAATAATATATAGAAAAATAATTTGTATTTAGAAATAATATCAACTTTCTCACACTAAATTAAATAATAGGTCTCTTCACGAGATAAAAATTATTTTTTTTACAATCAGCTGATATCTCAATCTGTTCATTTATAAGACTGTGTAGCATCTTGAATCAATCACAGAATCGTTAAAACAATATACGATATAAAAGGTTTGCTTCACTTCACTTTTTATAGAAGTGGTATACAAGAACGGATAAAATAATTCAATTATTTCAAAATTAATAAGCCTCCGGATTAGTTTTCAAATAACTCAATTAAAATTAATTGAGTTAAGTTTACTTTTTATCTCTTTATTTGTCTCTCGAAATTTTTTTTTAAATAAGTCATCGAAAGAAGGTTCCGTCTCATACACTGTCTCAGTTTTAAAGACTTCAATAAAAATTACTATCCTTATTGCAACTACACAACCATAAATTTATTTTTAAAATAAAAAAAGTAAAACACCTTTGAATCTACCGAAATCCAAGATACTAATTAGTATACCATTTATCTAGAAACGTGATTTTAAAATTGTAAGAATGATTGTTGAATAATTTTTAAAAATAAAAAGAATGATTGGTTTTAATAAAAAAAGAATTTTAATCTAACTCAAGTGATTTTGTTAGTTCGTAACACAGTTTTAATTTATAGTAACAAATTATTTTTACGAGTTGTTTTGTTCACCATAACACTTAGATACTTGAGCTTATTAGTATGTATTTGTCAGGCTACATATACAACTCCTGATTTTTATTTATATTGATTTTATAACTTATTAAAAGATGTTATTAATACATCTGTGAGTTATAAAAATTGACCAAAACTTTTAATTGTCGAGTAAGATAAAATTGTCGATATTACCATATTGAATCAGACATATGTGCCATTAAGCGACTTTCTTTTCTCGTCTGTTATAAGTAAAATCATTAGATTTTGATGAACAGCAACATTACGAATATACAATGGAGTATTAAATATGTTATATAACAGCTTATCTTGGAACATTTTGATATCTTGAATATGAATTTTTTAGTATATCCGTCTCATATTTGGATACAGTAACTATGTGTCCAAACTGGCTTCGATTTTTCATTATAATCAAAATTTTGTCAATAATGGTGACTGTAGTTATTAACATTTCCACCTATACATATACAATATAAATCTGTCGATTTGCAGTGAAATTTTTGTATCTTCATCTTGATGAACCTTTTCCATTTAAGTTATTAGAACAAGAAATTTAGCATGTTTAAAAATCATAATTAATTACTAAATTACATATATGGAACTATTCAAAAATATATATTATTTCATCAAAACAGTATTATATTTTATTTCGTAGCTAGATTGGATCGGATTCAGTAAAGTTTTAGCTAACAATAGAAAATTTGATGCATTAGAATGTAAATATTATCCAGCTTCCTGAAAATAAATGCCGAAGCATTTTTATCTAAGTGAATATATGTGCCGGGCTATAGAAACAAACCATAACAAATGAATCAACCAATTTAAAGAATATAATTATTATTTAAAAAGAAAACAATGAAAATATTTAAATACAAACGTTCCTCGAGGAACGTGATCGATGCTATATGGAAATATCGGTATATGGGAGTCAATTTTGGATCTCAAAATAAAAAATATTATATCTCAAAATCTAACGTATGTAATAAAATTATAATAAAAACTGTATTTATTTGGAAATAAATAAATAGTATGATTTTACCAATTGGTCATCTGCAATTGGTCATTTGCTTTGCAAATCTATATAAATTCTGAAGGTATTCAAATTTAAACTAGGACCTGTCTATAGGTAGTCCAACATCACTTTACTTTGTGCTAAAAGCTAAAAACGAGTAAGTTTTACTCTCAATATTCCTATATGATTTTTTTTCTAATCAATTATTCTGATAAACCGATATGTTATAATAATCAACATTAGTTGTGTAGTGCCATGTCTTGTTCCAGTAGTGTTGATGAACGGAACACTCCTTTAGTTTTATACAAATGGAGCGTGACTTCCAAAATGCAGTGAAACCGTATAATCTACAATGCAGCATCTTCCAAAATCTATTTCAAAAGCTCTTGACTTTGTAGACTTATTCCAAAATGTTTAAGATACGTAGTAGAAACGTAAAATAAGAGCAGAGTGTGTAGCGAACAAATTTAGACTAAATTTTGTATATAGGTCATAGAGAAAGTTACCAGAATCAATTAAATTATAGGTTAGCTTTATTTTTTACCGAAAAAATAAGTTTTATGCCAAATTGTAGCAAAATATGTTAATAAAATGTATTTTTCCGCCGAAAATATATGCTAACCAATGGAAGTCTGGCAATATTAATTTTATAAAAAATTAAGGAAAGATAAAATATTTTAGATTCAAGTTTAGCAATAGTTATTACACTCGTTATTTAAATTAATTAAATTATTGGTTAATATATTAATAAAAACATTCATTTTCAAAATTATTATTATTATTATTGCCGTTTGATATTACAAAAATACAGAACTATAATTTAAACGTCAAAGTGAATGTATATTTATGTATATTTATTTATTTATAAAATAGTATTCCAAAATGTAGCAAAAGCATTAGTTTTGATTTTAAATTGAAGTGGTTTTAAAGCTTTAAACGGTAGTTGAAATGTATTGAAACTGTATTAAAAGTATTTTTACTGCAATTTGGAAGCCACCCTATGTGTTAATAAGATTTTCAGGATCTATAACGGATAAGTAAGTATTTGTTTCGGTTCTTAAGACTTCGTATCATTGTGATATGTTCCTATAAATAAGGTTTTAGTCATTTTATATCTAATTTTTTATTTAATTATTTCCTTTTTTTTTTAAGTTTTGGTTTGGGAAATATTATTTTCCATGTCCTTTTTGACATTAAAATGTTTTTTTCATCAAAAAACAGTATCAAAGAGTGGACATCAAAAGTTATACATCGATGTCGGAATTCTAACTCACATATGAACCTAAACCAATCCACAAACACAAATTAGACTGTTACCTATTTCACAAGCCAGCCCAGAAAATTAATAAATCAATCGATATTTGAAATAGACCTACAATATCTTAATAACTATACAATTATTATCAAAACAAATAAAACTTTCTTTTTCTCAAGAATATTTTAGATTGTTATCATTTATTCAAAAATATTCAAAAATATTCAAAATTATTCAAAAAAGTTGGTCCAATATTAATTTCAGGAAGATAAGATCCACAAGAGAAAAAATTAGGAAAAAACTTTATTCCAATTTGTTTTTCTTTTTTCTTATTTTTTCATTTTATGTTGACAGGTTTTTTGTTTTGCAAAATAGAATTATAAATTATAGTATAACTATTATAAATATATAAGTATCATGGTTATCTGGGTGTTGGTATAATCCTTTATTTAAAAAAACTTTTTTTTTTATTTCCAAAAATTGTCACAATCCTTTAGAAAAATTTAAAGTCTTGCTTTATTGTTGTTGTTATATATTATATGTAAAAATAATTGACCCAAGGTTATGAAAACTTTTTTCTTTAAAATTTTTAATAAATTTAAATTTAAGTTAATATAATTTGAAATTTTTGTAGTATTGTAGGTGTAGAAGCTACTCTTAATTTATATTTGTATAAAGCCACTTAGTCAAAAGTTAAATAAAAAGGATTTAATTAATTAAGAAAATTTTGTAAATTAAAGGACCAAACTTCCTTTTTCCTATTCATAAGCATGAATAATCCAAAACAAAAAAAAAATGAAAACAAAACATGGGTTATATAATAATAGAGAAATGGGAACAAGGATTTAAAAAAAAAAAATCGTTAAAGACTTTCACGAAAATATTTCCGAAAACTATATTTGAAAAATAAAAAATAATTTTTTTGAAAGTTGAGAAATTCTAAAATTGGTTTGAATTTAAATTACGCATTTATTTTCTGTATCACGGAATATTAGAAAACTTCGAATAAATTTTAAAACTTTGTAAATATCAAAAATACTGAAGAGAAAAGTAAAATCTTTAAAGTTTAATAAACCAAAACAAGTGGTATTGAATAAAAAGTAATCAATTTGAGAGCCAAAAATTTATTTTTTATTTTTTTTTTTCTTAAAGTTCATAATTTCTTTGATCATAATTTAAAATTTATAAATTTATTACTATGTCAATAATTTGGGTTAAATCATGTTATATACATATGTCCAAATATTCATAAATTTGTAAAATTTATTCAGTGGTTAACCCAATATTTGTGGTAGTCAATTTTTAATTAATTATGTATCCTGAATGGTTAGTTTATCAAAACTTCAATAAAAATTATTATCCTTTTGAATATCACTCAATTTTATGACAAACTTTGTCAAGAAATATTATTAGCCCGTTTTCAAAAATTAATGTAAGATTAGATAAACCGTTGGCAGTTGGTATATACAAGAATCATAGTACTAAATTAACCATATTCCATGTATTACATGCATTCAAGTAAGATGAGAGCATGTCATATGCTTGTATATTCATTTACCTGTATTTAATTTGCCTGAATGTCATTGGCTTGAATGTCATTTGCCTGTATTTCATTTGATTGGATATGCTGGATACTGAATATAATAAATATTATCCATATACATATATATATATATATATACGAGATTCTGAGTCAGCAGAAAATTTAGAGTTGGATTCAAAATCAAAGTTCTACGCCATTTACAGAATATTTCTATAAATTATGTTTAAGCGTAGTCTACGTTCGATACAAAAAAGAGGACATCTTCTTTTCCAAAATATTTACTTCAATAATTTTTATACGTAGCCGATGTTGGATACAAACAAAATTATTGAATTCGAAAACACTAAGTGAATTAAAGTCGGATTTTGGAATTTTAGAATGTTTAATTTTGGTACTTTGGGGTTTTGTATTAGGTATTTGGTTCTGGGAATTAGGAATCTTTACCTAGTTTTTAAGTTGTTTACAAAAAAAAATTAGCAAAACATTCCACCTTTTTTTGCTAATTTTTTTTTTTTTTTTAATTGTTCCAATTTATTTTAATTTGTAACGACTTTCAACAAAGATTCAAAATAGATGCCTACATTTAATTGTCCTGCACTACTCTTATTTTGGCATTGATTAAATGACTTATTTTTAACTTTATTAATATTTTCTTATAAAATAAAAAAAGAAAAATGACAAATTTTTGATTAATTGATCAGTTTTCTAATGACGACAAGTTTGAGGTAATAAGTGGTACTGATGTTGTATGTATTTAGCGTACATAAAAAGCATTTGACAAAAACAAAATTAAATAAGTACATTTTTATATAAAAAAAATAAAACAAAAAAAAAAAAAAATTTATTAAATGGGAGTAAGAAAATGATGAGTTAATATTTACTTAAATATAGAATACTCAATATATAATACATTACATAGTACACATTTATAATCTGGGGACGGAGGCATAGTTGATTAATTATGTTTTCAAAAATATTTTTTTTTTTATTAAAACAGACAATATTTAATACAATAATTGTTGCTTTGATTTGCGTTTGCAAACTTCCTTCTGTCTAGACATTAAAACTCTATACGCATCTATGACAAACTATAAAATTGAATTAAATTTCCATTTAAATGAATGTTAGCATCATAAAAGTTCGTTGGATATGTATTAATATTGTTTGAGGTCACTTTAGGATTTAATGATACATTCTGTTCATTTGTGCAAATGTTGATAAAACCTATAGAATTATACCGAACCATATTTCTCTCAATATTAAACTTAAATCGGTTATTTTTTTAGTGTGAACTTTATCAGCTATCAACTTATGTAGCTTTACTATGATCTACTGTTGATAACATTTTTAGATTGATTTTTTTTTTTTTAATATGATAACTTGACTTCTAAAGATTGTAGTTAACTGGAAGAAAATTTTACTACAGCTTTTGAACTACTTTCGAATTTCTTTTGTATAGGAAGGAACACATTAAATCTCAATTGCTTCTCACAAAATTAACTACGTTTCCACAACTACGACATATCTTAAAATAGAGTAAATGTTCCAACAATTCGATGATTTTCCAAGATGGAACAAGGGACAACGTTACATTTGGGCTTTCAAAAGGCCTACTTTGAACCTTGTCAAGATAGTTTTACGCAGTTCGTGACGGTTCAAATATGTGAGTTGTATTCCATTTTGTATCGAATGTATATATATATATATTTTTTTAAAATTAATTCACTATAATTGTAATGAATTCTAACATTTTATTTAATAAAATATTTAATAAAAAATTAGATATTTAACATCACTTCAGGAGAAAAATACATTTTGGTACGGCTTAGAAAGCCTAAAAATCTAGCTGCCTTTTTGGCAATATCAAAAATGCGTTTATTCCATATTATTTTATGATTTACCTTGACGTCGAGTATATTTAAGCATTCTGTTTATATACAGATCTATGGATAGAATTGAAAGTTACTTGAAGAAGATCGTTGACAAATATCTTAAACAAATAGAGTAAACTGAGCCTTGTGGAACAACAGCATTAATATAGTGAATGTAAATCTGTCAACTAGGAGATGAATCGAACAATTCGATACGAAATTTTCAACCTATTTAGTGAAAATAGAACCCAGACCTATAACTTGGCATTTACAAAGAAGAGCACGATATGCAATGGTTCGATTAGAAGCTTTTGAAATAAAAATGATGACTACAACATCAGATTTCATTATTATTATAGTTTTAACATTTGATGTTTTCCAATTATGATATTAGTAATGATAAAATATATCAAAATAGTTTAAGCGAAATATCTGTTCTCAAAAATAGATAATTTTGAGTTATAATAACAGATAAGGAGAGTACTAAAGGTTTTACCAACACTGGCACAAAAGAATAGAATTGGTTATGTCAAATCAAACTAAGTGGGACACCAAATTTATTGTAATTTTAATTTTAAATTAGAATTAATTTTAATTAGTGTTAACGAAAAATTAAAGCTTAAAAGTATAGGAGAAATATCATCTTAGAACACATAAAATTCTTAAATATTAAAATAAAATTGAAATTCAAACTACAAAGTTTTTTTTTTTATTTATTTCGCTATTTTAGCTATATTTATTTAATTTTTAGTTCAATAGTAATACAGCAAGTATTTGATTTTGAATTTAATTCTCATTTGGGGATTAATTTTTTTTTTTTTTTGGTATTTTTTTATTTTCGACTTTAATTTTTTTTCTAAAAATGTTTATTTATTTATTTTATTTTTTAGTTTCTGTCTTACGTTTCAAAAACGAGGCTTTGCCTTTATTTAAACTTAATTAATAATTGTAATTGTTTTTTTTTTGTTTTTTATATTTATATTTTTTTTTTTAATTTTCGGGGGTATTTTAATATTTTTCTAAATATAATAGGTGAGTGTTTTCCACTTTTTTAATTTATTTTTTTTTTTTCGAAAAGTTTAATCTTGCATTGATTTTTAATATACTTTTTAATTCTATATAATCATTTAATTACTTTTATAAAGTAATTTATTTATATAGAATTCAGTTTTAAATTTGCTTATTTCTAAATACATATAATACTAGGCTTTTAATAGGTTTATTTTATTTTCATTTATTCATTAATGCTATAGGGTTAGATTATTTATTTTTTTAGAAATTTTTCTAATTTTATTTTTAAAATGTTTCTTTTTATATTCTTTTATTTTTATGAAATAAATTTTATTTATTTGGTTGTTATGAGTAGGCATATGTATACAGTTTTATAAAATGGTGAGGTATTATATTTAATTAGAAATGGAATTAAATTTAATTTCTTTAAAAATATTGTTTTGTTTTCTATTTGCGATCATATTATTTAGTTTTAAAATTGAGATTGTATTTAGAAGAAATATGTAAGGTTTAAAATCTATAAAAATTAAAATAAATATATATGCAATAACAAAATTAAATATTTTTGCAAATTAATAAAATATACTTTTATTATTCGACTAAAAATTAAAATTGAATTACTATATTCATTATTTTTCGGTTTGTTTCGCACTCATGGATTGTATTACTATAGACATTTCATTTGTTAATGAAAAGGTTTTATTTAACTTATTTAATTTTAAGTGAATGATTCACAATCCAATGGAAACTGATGGCAAAAAAAAACTATAGGCAAAAAATAAGAACTAAAATGTAGATTTTACTTCTATATATTTTACTTCTGAGTTATTTCTTTCAAACTTAATAAACTAATAATAATTGTTATTATTGTTATTATTACTAATTGGACAGGAATATTTATCTTATATAGAAAAATTTAACAAATTAGAGCAAGTGACCGATATTAATTAAATTAAAAATTAATTAAAAAAATTACTTTAATTAAATTTAAAAAACTAAAATTTCAAATTATAGAGAAACAATAATATTTTGTCATCTCTTCAACCGACAGAACATATTGTACTTGTTTTGTTATTCTATGTTTTTCTTTAAAAAAATGTCGAATTTATTATTGATTTCAACAATTTAACCACTAAATTTTAAAAAAAATTTTACCAAATACCAAAGTAATAAAAGAAAATTATTTATATTTTAATTTCTTTATTTTTCATCGTAAACCAAACTTTGATGCGTAACAGCTACAATACTGTCGTGCGTTTTCAATAATACGAAAAATTAACTTCGAAATTAACACGATTAACTAACGCGAGCATGGTGATTTGATTTGTCCGATAACGTTTTCTAAAATACCAATTCTGAAGTTTAAATATTCACTCACATTTTACGTTTTCTCTAGTAGGGCTTAATAACAAAACAAATTTTACTCTAACGCAAAAAAATAAGTTTTCTAACAATTAGAACTTCTTAATCAAAAGAAAATATTTATTTTGAAATTGCATATAAATATTTCTGATAATTTCAAAATTATGAAGGCGATGTTAAATCAGACCAAACACCTACATATATGATCACGTTGTTGGGATATCTTGATGATAATGACCAACCAAGCGAATAATTAAATAATATCAAAATTCGAATTTTAACTACAAACAAAAATGATTTTTTAAGTATTAATTAATTTTTATTCCATTTCAAATTTTGTTTTTTTTTTAATCAGTTTCAATTTAATTTGATTTATTGAGGTAGTTTCTGATTTATTTATTGTTTTTGTTTATATATTTTTAATTTAAAAAAAAAAAACAAGAAAACACAAACAAAAAAGATATTTTCCTATTATATTTCTATTTTATTATATAATAATTATCTAAATAAATTTCGAGGATATGAAATTCAAATTTTATTATTTATTTTTAATCTGTTTTATTGTTTTAATATATTATATACATATATTTGTAATAATGTAATGTAGTAAAAAAATTTATTATTTATTTTAAAACTATTAAAATTTTGTTTTGTAAATATTTAAATAATTTTTATATTTAATTTTCATTTATTTATTTATTTAGGGTTTGTAAATATTGAATTTTTTTTTTTAAATTTGTTTTAATTAAAAATTTTTAATATTTTTAAATATGAGTTTTATTTATTTTGATTTCTAAAATGTATATATATATATAAAAAAAAAATTTTTTTTTATGGATTTTATTTGATTTAATTAACAATAATTTAATAAATAAATACATATATATATATATATAAGAATTTTCGTATATGTATATTAGTATATAAAAAAGAATAATATATATATATATTTTATTTTATTGAGGTAGGTAATTTACTAGTTTTTATTTTTATTTATTTTTGTTAATTATTTCTATAGGATAAAAAAAAATGTTTAATACATACTTTTTCTATTTGCTTAATTTGCTTCTATTTGATTCGTACGGTTTATAGTTTTCTATTTTATGTATATTTAATTTATTTTATTTATATATGTATATAAAAGGACATAAGATATTGTTTTAAATATTAATTTATATATGTATGTGTCTGTAAACTTTTCATATTATACTATTTTCTAAATTTAATTTATTTTATACATGAATATTTGTTAATTTATTTCTGAGGTAATATATTTTTTTTTTTTTTTGTTATTTTCAATATATGTGTATATGGATGTAATTATATGTATGTAAATATATTTTTGTTGGAATATATTAACATTTATGAATTATTAATATAGGATTAATGCATATTTATGTATAATATGGTATGTATATGTAAGCTCTCATCAAAATTTGATTTTACTTTATAGGAAGTACGTTAATACTAATAGTGTGAAATTAATTTTAATTATACGCGATTTATGTATTATTATAATTACATAATTTCCTAATAAATAAAGAATTCTTCTTTCAAAATTTTTTTTTTTTTTTTTATTACAAATATACAAATTATTTAAATATTACAGATTATAGATTTTTACTTTTTAATATTAGTAATGGCAATGGTCAATTAAGACACTTAAATACCTACTGATTCTATTAATTTGAAATTATGTTAATATATATTTTGTAAATATATAGAATTAACCATTCTTAAAAAAAAATATATATAAATTATGTTATCACGGAAACAAATATTTATGAATATACCTACATATTGCATAATATGTGTAAATATGTATTACCTATATTGAGTATAATTATTCGAAATTTAGTATTTTGGTTTTTTAAGTTAACTAAAGTCAGTTTATATTAAAAACATTTTTTTTTTATTTAAAAATATTTTAGGTTTTAAGTGTTTTTCCATTGTTTTATTTTATTTTTCATTTACATATATATAATATATACTTTTATTTAAGATATACATATATGTATATACATATATTCATAAAATATAAATGTAATAAATTACAGGATTATTTGATCCAAATGTTTAAATATGGAAAAAAAACAATTGAGGTGAATTACAGCAAACTTACATTTATTTGCTTGTATGAACATCATGTTGAGTACACTCATTTACCTAACGTTTATTTTTGAATTATTTAAATATTTAGCTTGCAATATAATAATTACAAAAGTATATTATAGTTCTCTTAAATAAATAGAATAGAAAAAAAGCTACCAGTTTTTGATACATAACAAATACTTATTGTATCCATTTGTATAAATGGATATATTTAATGTCTTACAATAACAAGTTTTGAAGGTGTTATTAAAATTCCTCTAACTCTTGAATTCATCAGTAGGTATGTAGCCCTTGACTTCCATATTGTAAAAAAATGTTTTTTTCTAAAATGCATCATATTCAATATTGTCCACAAAAAAAATTTATAATCTAGTCTATTCCATATTGTTTAATGTAAGCAAAGATAATTTACAATCTATATTATATTATCTTTGATATAAGTTTCGAATGCGCAACAAAAAAAAAATGAGCATGCATCGCAAAATGTTTCGAGCTTTTTATAAATTTTTGGTACACGTTATTACAAGGTTTTTTTTATTAGAACTTTCATTTTCTTTTTAGTTATATTTCCAATATTTTTGACATTTTTCAGTAAATTCTGGACTTTTTCTGCTAAACTTTCGTAATAATAAAAAATTACAACAAAATAAGTGTCAAAAGTTTTATATTGTGTTCCTTAATGTACAAATATTATAGCAAATTTTTTACTATGTAGAAAGTAAGTTTCAAAATTGAATTTAAAAACAGTTTAAAGGCGTTTTAATAAATGCTTTTTTGACAATATGGAAGTCACGGACTGTTTGATCTACCTAGACAACTTCTGATTTTCAATTGTGATTGACTTTATAAATATTATAATTATAATAAAGCTTAAAATTAATGAAATGTTTTTAAATTTGCAGAAATATAATCATTTTATATTTCTCTAATTTGATTTATTTCGAAATTTTCTTTCGAATATCAAACAAATAGATTAATTCGAAAATTGTCTATTTCATAAAATTCAAATTTATTTATTTTAAATTAGGTGGTTCTGAAATTAAAGAAAATTCGAAAATTTTACTATAAATCACCCTGTACTTTTATTTATGATTATGCACATCAATTGACATTATTCAATTGCTATATAAAAAATACAAGAAATAGTTTATTTATATATATATATATATACATTTGGTGGATGTTTGCATAAATATGTATGGATATTGTATAATTATTGAAAACGAGGTAGACTAATTATTTATGTACTACAGTACTTGACAACGATTTATTTCTATTAATCTATTTATCTATTTATTATCTATTTATTTTACTTTAAGATATTTTACTATACCAATTTTTAGCTATTCATTTACCGGAATCTAAAATTAAGGAAAATAAAATAAATATAGAGAACAAAACATAAACAAAAATAAAAGTTGCTTTGGGGTTTTTCTTATTTAATTTTTTTTTTTTGTCGTTTCGTCGAATATTTACCGTATTTGAATTTATTTTTGAATGAAACAGAAATTTTTTTTTATCTTTTCGTAGGCTGTAGGTATTTCAATTGATGCTAAATTGTATTTATTTCGTATTGGTATTTATTTATTGTTTTTGTTTTTTTATTTTCTTATTTACATAAGTACATATATATTTGCTTTTCTAAGAATTTTTATGTATAGGTTGTTGTTTCTTGTAGAAAATAATTTTTTTTTCGTATACATTATAGTGGTTGTCATTTATATTTTGATGTTTTTGGTATATATGGTATGAGATGAAATGAAAAACTTTTTGTAACGGTATTAGAAAAAGAAGATATTTTTTGTTTATGTTTTTAATGAATTTGTAAAAAATATCAATTCTTCAAAAAGAAAATCGAAAAGAAAAAATTATGTGAAAAACTTCAGAATATCAAATAATCGTTAAATTGAATATAAATAATAATGTTGAATTTTCTTCCTTTGATTTGTCAGAAATGTTGTTTTGTTTTTCAATTTTGAAATTTTTTTTATGAATTTTCAATTTGAGGAAAACATGACAATTCATATTAAAGTATATTCAATTCTGATTTATTATGAAAAAATCCTGTGAAAAATGGAAATCCATTTAAATTTAAATGTTAAAAAGATTTTCAAAATCTATTTAATAACTATTTTATATTTGTTTCATCAAATTGAAAACATTTATTTTTGTATCCGTACATAAATATTATATAGTTTGTATACATTTACATACGTATATAGAAAATTACGTAAAAGAAAATGAAAAGATTGGGTAGTAATATTTTCCAACTATACCTCTTAATGCTATTTTTATAGGGTGTAATTTAATAAGTTTATAAATTTGTTTTAAATTTCAAATATTGAATTGAAAGCTTTTCGTGTTAAATAGTATATAAATAAATGAATCTGTTGAGACATTGAAATTGCTTATACGTAAGTCGGATACTTACAAGTCTATAACACATCAATGTTTTCATCATTTTCATTGTCAATTACTGGGTCATTGAAATTGATGAGCCATGTTGAACTATCAATTTCGTATCTATTTAATTTTTCCACATATTTTTTTAAACTAGATTGATGAGAATAGAACTATCATCAATTAATTTCTGATCCTTCTCTGATCAATTTATTGCCTACTAATTGAACAATATCAATGAAATCATTGATATGTAATAGGCTACTTAGGACATTAAGACACATCCTAAGAAAGCACAAATTACCAACAAATGTAATTCACAATCTACTAGAAGACATGAACGTCAAAACTATACTTGAACGCACACCATAATATCAAAATTTAATCAATGGCGATTGACATGGAAAAATGAAAAAATATCAACAGCAAATCATATGATATGTACATGATATTTCATTTCAAGTCAAAGCCTTCTTATATATATATTCCTTTTTATTCACACACACATATACAAAAAGTATTAAATTATAACCAGTATAGATGTTTCCAAATACACATTCCATAACAACAAAAGAACCAATTATGATAAATTTAATGCGAAAAATTAAAATTTGAGAAACGCGATTGTTGTAATGATAATTTCTGATACCCCTACTTCCATTATTTAATTCCAAACTCCATCATTTAAATAAAATATATATATATATGTACTTTGAAAAATCCAATTTACATTCATGTTCATCAGTTCTTTCATGTTTAAATCGTTAAACTTGAAATATTTTTATTGTAATATACCTACAGATTTAAATACCATCAAAAAACTAAGCAAAAAGCCCCAAAAAGAAAAACTTGAGAAAAGAAAAATATAAAAAAAAACTAATTATCCTGATAAGAAAATAGAAAAAAAAAAAAAAAATTTACCTAAAATGAAAATTTGAATACAATATTATATACATAATACATTTTACATTAATCAATTGATTGATCTATTTTATTTCTTATTTAAAAAAAAATAGATTATAAAAAAATTTAAATATGAGTTATAAATAATATATAGATTTATTTTCCTAAATCAATATAAATATAATAAACTAAGATTAAAGTTTAAAATTGAATACTTAACTCTGAATTTTCATAAAATAATCGCGCACGTTATTTTGGAAAATATTTCATATTGGACGGATTTCCTGATTTTTTATAATAGTAATTTTGAAAAATAAAAACAAGTTTTGTTTTTGTTTTAGAAATCGGTATTTAAAATTATGTAAATTATTAAAAGATAACAGTATAACTTATATATTTAACCTAGACTGAGATATTAAAAAATTGATTACTGATTAAAGAAAATATAATAAAAATAAGCAAAATATAGTACACTATATATTCAACATTTTACTGATTTCCAGAAACTGAGGGCTCTGCACAACTTGTGCATCACATATTTGATTACAATATTTTTTCAATTTACATAAATAAAATTATTTTTCCGAATAAAAATTCCAAATTTAAATCTCAGAAATGCTAAGATTTTTTTTTCTATTATAGGAGTTTACGACCATAAAACTAGAATCAATATAAAACTAATTTCTTCTTATCACACACCCTATTTGTCATTTGTTAAATATATATTCTCTTTCAAATGTAGGAAATTAATATTTGTGGATCAATCGCGGAAGTCTATTCATATTGTATAGTAGAATCGAATTTATTAAAGTCTATTCAAAAAATGTTGAATGTTTAATTGCTTTACCTATTTTAATCGTGTTTTAGGTGCCTTTTCCAATTTCTACATTGCTTACCATTAGTTTTATAATTTTATTTAATTATTTTGTTATTAAAACTTTTTGATAATATAAAAAATAACAAAATTTTACTTCTTTTTCTTCTTTAATGAAGCATTTAGTGTCTGTTTTTTTTTCAATATATACATATATCTCATCCTCAATTTTTTGATGACGACGTCCAGCATTCATACCATCTTTTAGGAGATCTTCTTGTTGAACGTTTGATATATGGGTTCATGATTTTGTTACTACATTATTTATTCTTCATTTTTATCTTAATGTGTATCCATATATTTGCCTCAGACTTCACATTTTCTGTTTTCATTTAGATGTGTCCGAATACATCTTTTGTATATTCATGTTTTATTTTCTATTAGCATGTACTTGTTTCTCCGGATAATATCTCGTAGATAACATAAAATAACTGCAGCTTTTCCTACTTGGATTCTTATTTCTGTTTTCTGTGTTTTCTGGGAGCTGGTAATATTTACATCCAGATATTTAACATTGAGTACTTGCTCGATTATTTTATTGTTAATGGAAATTTCTTATGTAATGGGTTCTTTTGAAATACATAGGCATGGATTTGATTTGATTTTTAAGATTGTCGCGGAAAACCTTCATGTTGTACAATTTGGCAGTTTCTTTAAATCTGAATAATAGTTTCTGCAGATCATCTTCAGTCTCTGCGAGTGGTACAACGTCATCTGCGTAACATATGATGGTTATTAACAGAATAATTTTTGTTTTTAGAGAAATTATAGAAAAGGAGAATAAACAATTTCTAATTTATTTAAAATGAAAAAAAAATTTCATATTCAATAGACTTCATTGCTCTTATAATAGAATTTTTACAATCGTAGAAAAACGGTTGACAATTAACAAAATATTATATAAATTTCTAATTCATTCATTTATTTCGATTTTCTAGATTTCATTCATTTTTTTTTTTAGAAATTCAGAGTTAGTTTTCCCTTAGTAATCAAAATGAGAACTTATTTTTTAAATTTAGCTCATGAAAATTTTATATTATAGATTTAATGTGTGTAGTTGAGTTGAAAAATTGTTCATAATCATAAAAATAAAAATCCAAAAATAAAGCTCCATTTAAGAAAAGAAAGTCTTATAAGTTTATAATTTCGAGATTCAAAAAATAATTATTATACATAGATATATGTACTTATATATATATATATATATATATATATTACTACACATTATATATTAATTTGATTTTGTAAAATAAATTCTTGCATTTTGACAAAAATAAAAATAACTCTTTCAAATACATCATTTTAATAAAAAAAAAATATTTTCCTATTAAAAAATACTATATTATATATCTATAATCTATATATATATATATATATCGTTATTGAATTGATTCATTTCTAGGTAAGATTTTTAAAATCTTTCATATCCATTCTCTCACTTAATTACCAGTCTTTAAATCTTTTTTTTTTTATTAAATTCTCTTCATAACACATTTTTTTCTTAAATATTTTGAAGCTTCCCCCTCATATTTAATATATTGAAGATTACGTTAATTTTGTGTTAATTATCTATTTTTATTATTACATTTAATATATTTTATTTAATTTCAATGTTCCAATTAGTATTGATTTTAACTTGTTTTTTCTACGCTTTGTGTTTTATGCTTTTTCTGCCTAAAATTTAATTTTAAATACATTAATTTTATTATATATAATTCAATTGAATTACACTATAAATAATTTTTTTTTTTTAATTTTATTATTATTATTTAATATTAATTTGTTTTCTAAGTCTTTGTATTTCATTAATTTATTAAATTATTTTTCATATCATAGAGAGTTAAGTGTTAATGTTTTTCTTTTAAGCATAAGTTTGACTCTTGAACATTATAAAAAATAAAAATTAAAATAAAATTTAACAAACAAATCTAAACGAAATAAATTAAACAAATAATATATTATATAATAAAATACACAATATTTTAATCGATTTCGAAAAGTAATATTTAATATTGCGGACAATATAGAATCATCATTGACGTTGACAAATACATGGATTTAGTAATCGAAAATACAAAACTAAGATCAAATGCAATAATATTTGACATTTTACAACATGTAGCTTGATAATATTGTCAGAAATGTATTTGTCTCAATTGTATTAATGTATTGTTCTCAATACTTTTACCAACTATTTGTATTATTTTTTTTTTTATATACATATATCTAAAATCCAAAAGTATAGATGACATTTCGATCATATGATTTTTGTCGTATTAATTAATCAATTACACTGCAAAAGTAGTTCCGTAAAATTGACATTAAAGAGTACATAACTAAAACCAAACTACTTAATCGATTTATTTATTTATTAAACAGCTACAGACCCTTTTCCCCTACGGGATGAAAATGGAATCGATTATAATACGCATTTGATCTAATTTTGACATTTCCAATTATTTGAAATATTTGATAGTATAGTTAGCTACTCTGTTAATTGTATATTATTTTATTATTATAATTTTCCATTTCAATTTTACATTGTTTTTATATTACAGATAAAATTTCTTTTTTTTTTTTCACCAATTAATTGGAAATCTCTTATATTAAAAATATTAATGAAATTACGATGAATTTTAATTTGGGACTAGTGGTAAGTTTTATACGACACTAAACAAAACAGATTATTATAAATTGTATAATTATTAAATTGTAAAATTGTATCTATTTATAAGGGATGGTTTAAACTCTGTAGACACAATATACTATCAAAACGTCAATGAAGTACATTTTATTAAGCCAAGTACTCTTAGTCATTTAATTAACACAAAACATTTTATGTACAATGTATTTCTATTATTTCTTAACAATGTTCGGCTTTTGGACATCATATCTGTTATTTTATTATCTCTATAACATATATGCAAATCAAAACCTGTATAAACCTAAAAAAAAATGTAAGGTGTAACGATGAAATTTGAAAAAAGTTTGATAAATGTACATGATTTAAAAAAAATAAATTTATTAAAAATTCAGACTATAATTCAGATTATAATGTTTGTTGGACAATATAGTTCAATAATATTTGAAATTAAAATCATTATCTAAACTAGCATAGTAAAATCAGTATAGTCTAAATGGCATAAAATTGTGGGACATCTATTACAACTTTAAGATCGACATGGTAGAACGTTTCCAATCAAAGGTTCATATGCATAAATGACACATGTCTTGAAATGAAGAAATTTCAAAACCAATCCAAAAGACTGAAATATTTTCAGAGAAAAACTGTGAAGGGACAACAATACAACAATGACATCCATTGCATGTATGAGATGCAGAATAACGTTCGCTGAATTCTGCAATGCTGTAACGTAGGAACCATGTGTACAAAATAGATGAACATTGACTGAAAGAATTAACAATGATTGGGCTCGAAATTGAAATGAAACGAATAGCTTGCAATACACATACTACATTTGCTGTTACAATAAGAATTTTTAACTATTTACGGCAGTGTTGTCATAAAACGAAATTCATGTAAATTAGAAAAACATATGAAATACAAAATATTCTTAAAATTTGTGAATGTCTTTTTCAACTATCTTCAATTCTATAAAAGTTTTGGTAATTCTAAATCATTTGTAATACTGTATCGCAAATTGTTTGATCAGTTAATGTTGCGACAGAAATTTCAAACTGATTCCTTAACAAATTGTGGGGTGTATGTAAAATAAATTGAAACAATAAAAAATTTGAAAATCAATTTTTAATTAATAATAATATAATAAATCAAAATGAAAAATATGTAATTTAAATTAAAATAAAGAAAATTAAAAATTAAATTTTTATCATATGATAAAATTAAATTAATATAGGTACATACAAAATTAAAATAATAATAAAAAAAACCAACATTGCTTACATATACAGATATTTTGATTTTTTTTTTTTTTTTAACTCCTCATATTAATTTTTAAACATAAAATTTTAATAATCATTATTTTTAATTGTTTTTTTTTTATTTTCAATTAAATTTTTCATTAAAATTTTATCACTTAATTAAATTAATTTAAACTTAATTTTTTCATATATTTACAATTACATTTTTTTATAATAATAATAATAATAATAATTTTCGTCATCAATATTTCAATGTTTAATTTTGCTTTATTTTCGTTTTCTTGTTAAAAAAAAAATTAAAACAAATTTTTTCTTTTGTTAATTTATTTTAAAAATTTTTAGTTTATTTTATTTATTTATTTATGTTTTTTTTTTTTGTTTGTTTTGTTATTTAATTTCTTTTGTACCGTTTAGCGCTCAAATTTTTTTAAGGTTTTTTTTTTGTTTTATTCGATTAAGAAAATTTAGAGCAAAAAAAATTAATGTCAAAAATTGAAAAAAAAAATAAACAAATTTGGATATTTTTTCTATGATAATTACACTTGAAATGAAATTCTAAGATCTCGCAAAAAAAAATTAAAAATAGGTTCGTTCGCGTCATCAGGAATCAATTTAGGTTTGTTCGCGTACAAAAATTTCATAAAATTTTACAAAAAGTAAAACTGTTTCAATTTGAATTTTTTAAGAATAAAATATTTATTTGTACAAATTTTCTATAAGGTTTATTGTTGTTGTTTTAAAGCATGTCTTGTTGACTTCCATGTTGTAACAAGCAAAAAGAGTTAGGAAACCACCTTTAAACTGTTTTTAAATTTAATTTTTGAAATTTGATTTCCTACATCGTCAAACATTTTACATTATGGAACACAATTTTAAACTTTTGATTTATTTATTTATTTAGTATTTCTTAGGTCACGTTATCAAAAATATTTTACTAAATAATTCAATTGACGGATATTCCTCATCAAATAATAATATAAATTATGTATTAAAAAACAGTAAAAACAATAAGAAAATATAAAAAAAAAATTTAAAACCTTGCAATTACTGTACACAAAAACTTATGGTGGAATAAAAGTCGAGTTTCCTTTCATTAATCATTTATATTTATTTTGCAAATATTGATATTTCGGAATCAACTTAGTTCCTTCATCAGTTCTTGCGACTAATTTGCGATGCGGGCTCTGCTTTTTTAACCCATTTGAAACTTGTACTAAACAATATGGAATCGAGTAGATTTTGATAATTTGTGTCCATAAAGGATCATGATACATTTTAAATGACGAGCTGTTTTTACAATGGGGAAGTCAAGGTTTCATATCAATTTAAAATGGTTTACATTTGAAAATTATAATTAAAATAATATTTTTTTGTTGGCTTGAGGAAAATTTGATTTTTTTAATACTTTTTTTTGATATGTTCGATTTCATTTCGTATGTAACTATGACAGAAGCTTTACAAAAATTAATAACTTAAATTTTCATTATTTTTGGTTTTTTGTTTTTCTTTTATTTATTTTTTTTTTTATGTAGATTTTTTTTTAAATATTTCTTTTATTTGATGTTTATTCAAATAAAAAATTCGCGAAACAAAAGACATTTTTTTATTGTATAACGTTTTCATTATATGCCAAAATTACGTAATTTTTGAGGGGGTGAAAATAATGCAAATTTAATTTTTTGTTTTCAAACCAATTGAAATGATTCTGTGTTATTATTTTGTTTGAAGTTAAGTTTTCAAATTAAAAGTTTTTTAATGTTAGAAGATAATGATTATTGTAACCGATATTAATAATTAATTTTTTCGGATACGTGACGTGGTATTATAATGTTGTATTCAGAGTTTATAACATTTGTTTCGATTTAAAACTAAAATTTTACAAAAGATATTGAAAAATATTTTTGATCATATCAGAATAAGAATCTCAATTTTTTTTCTAATTCCATTTTTGATAAGTTAGAAAATTGGAATTAGAAATTCAACAGAAAAATAAATCAATCATTTGAATTGTTTCATACCGCTTTTATTTATATACTCTCTATTAAAAATCTAGCAGACATTCAAGTTTTACGTAATTTTGAAATTAATAAAAACACAATATATTTAAAAACAAAACATAGATGTATTTTTTTTTTTTCTTTTTGTGATAAATTAAGACAACAAATTACATAAATATATTATATTGAGTGAAGTTTAACTACTAACCAAATAGCGTAGAACAAATAATTGTTTTTTAGTTTGCCTCCCAAAAATTTGGAAATTTTAAACTTTAGATTGACTCGTTTTTATTTTTAAAATAAAGTGCGTTATCATCGAATTCGATTTAAGTTTATAATATCTGAACATATTAATTTTTATTTATATATATATTATATGTAAACGTTATTGTATACTATATGTGTACTTTAATTAATTTTTTATATTAAAATTATTTTATAAAAAAAAAATGGTTTTCTTTTAAACTAATTAAAATTGAAATTATTTAAATTTTTAATTTAAACTTATAAATTGTAAAAGAAAATCGTTGATGAGACTTACTACATACAGACTGCAATAGAAATTCAATATTTAGTTAATATGGGAATGAACTACAATAAATTTGTTTTTGTTTTTTTTTTTTTTGTTTTCTCTATTATTATTTTATTTTTATTTTGATAGTCCCAATGTGTTTATGTATAAATTCATATAATTTTATATAAAATTCAAAAAATTGATTATTTTAAGATTCGAACAAAAAAAAAACAAAATATAAAAATTTAAAGACAAATATTGTCTAATGATCTTGAATTTATTTTTATAAATTATTTTATAATATTTTATAATTTTATAATTTTATAATATTTTTGTAAATTTATAATTTTCTATTTTAAATACACATTATGTATACAATTTAAATAATAATTTAAAAACTAATTAAAATTGAAGAATGAGACTAACCGACCGAGATATTTAATTTTAATTAAGCAAACCTTTTTGAAAAGTGATTAAATTTTTGGTGTAATGCATTTTTCTTAATTTTTTGTTTAATCAAATTTTATAATTTAAAATTAAATATTAGATTATAGGATGCAAAGAGAAGCTTTGAAAAAATTTGAATAATTTTATTTATTGCATGAGTTAAATGGACTCGGACAGATTAACTTGTTGCATAATATATATCTTATTTAATTGAGTAAAAGATTTTAATATTATTATATTTGTGATATTGCATAAAAGTTGGACAACCAATTTTAAATTTATTCCAATAAAAAATGTTGCAATTACTATCTTTAAATAGTTCTGCTTTTATCTCTGACGTACTGAGGCTTATGGACATAATGATTGAAAATAAAAATTGAAAATTATTATGGAAGTACCAACACGGATTTAAAATACACACAAAATGTTGTCTAACTTTTTTTGTATTAAAGAGTAGTAAGATCATACTGGATATGTTAATAAATTTCAATATCCAGCAATACAATTAAATGTAAGAGATTTCAATACTGCCTAAGATCTCAACAAGTTAACAAACTGTCAACTGTCATACAATTAAATGTTATGTTAAGAAAATATTGTTGAAATAAATGGAGTAAAAAAAACAAGTTATTAAAGTTTTATCTAAAAAAATTTTAAGGGTCCAAAGAAATATTTTAGTACCTGAACAAAATGTAACAGTACACTATACTGTAATTAGTTTTGATAGAAAAAATTACAGGAGCGTTTACAACTTTTATAATTTGATTTTTTTTTCATCAACTTATTAATTCACTTTTCAAAAAGATTTTTTTCTATAATTTAAAATATATTAAAACAACAAAAATAAAACAAAATTTAATTATTATTTTTTTTTTTTTTGGTTTTTTCCTATATCACAGTAAATTAAAGTCGTTTTTTGTAATATTTTTTTTTGTTTCATACATTGCATTTATTTTTTCACTACACAAGATTTTGATTTAATTTTAATTAAACTAAAAAAAAAATTAATGAAATCAAATTAGATTTAATTTAATTTATTTTTTATTTTTCATTGAAAATAATAAAAAAATTGTTTTTTTTTTTTTTTTTTTTAATTTATTTATTAGTTTTTTAATTGAATTTTATTGTAAATCTTATTTACATCAAAATACGATATTTTTGGTTTTAAATCTACTATATAATATTATATATGTTATGTATATGAATTAAAGAGAAATTGTTTATTATAATAATAATCAAAAACCTTAAAAATTAAATAATAATATGTGATTTGAAATTAAAATAAACTAACTAAAATAATAAAAACAAATTAAAAATTGTTGTATTTTTTTTTCTTTAAGTTTAATTAATAATTACTGATAATATTAAATTTTTATAAACTAATATTTTTTAAATTAAATTCTTGTTTTACAGATTTTATTTTCCTAAAATTTTATATACTTAAATTATATATAATAATATTTTTCTTATTAGTTTATATTGTTTTACTATTTTTTTGTTTTTTTTTTTTAGATAAATCGATCCATTTGACTACATTTTAAAACTATAACAAGTATATTTAGTGTGAGAAAAATATTATCTCAGTTATGATTTGACTAAACAATTTGCATTTATAAAACTATTTAATTAACTACTAAATAGTATATATATATATATAAAGCAAATTATTAAAGCTAAATAATGTTGATGAATAATTCAAATTGTGTGTGTTTGTGTTCTTTTTATCTTCACAAAATCTTTAACAGTAATGCGCTTTCAAAAAAAATTTTTTTTGAAATTCATTTCCTTTTACTTGAGTAATATAATTGTATTTTTAATAGAATCATATGTACACAATAAATTGAAATATTATTTAAATTTACATATTTATTTTTCAATATTTTTTTTATCAATATGAATAAAATTTCAATATTAGCATATATTTAAATAATCAGATAATATTAAAAATACCTTCTTAGTTTAGTTATTGGATATTATTTAGTTATTTAATGTTTTTATTGAATTATCATCAGGGCATTTGTTTTCAATTAAATATCAACGCAGACAATTAAATTATTAATTGTCGTAATCAAAAAAGAAAGTTAAATTAAAAAGTACGCAATTTTTTTCTGGAAATAAGTAATATATTTAAGAAAATATATTTTATTTAAAAAAAAAAATTTTTTTTGTTGGAAAATTTGAAGATGTTTTAAATATAAATGTAATGCTAGTCGCCATTTTGTTTTATTTATTTACATTATAATTAAATTTTACAGCTATTTATTTTATTTTGTAATTCATTGCTTTAAATAAAAAATTAAATATTTAAAATAATACAAAAAAATAACTTTAGAAAGAGCAAAGGACGAAATTTTGAAAAAATACTCTGACATCGATTCAGATCTAATTTCATATTACTTTGCAATTTTAAATTTATTTTATTTTAAATTGTAAATTTTATGTTTATAAATAAACAAAATGCAAATTTAAAATAAATAAAATTGTTCATCATACTCTCTTTCGTTCAAAAACTATTAATTTTGATTTAATTTAAAAATTTCATTGAAAAATTGAAAATTTAATTATAATTTGGTGAAAAATTTAAAATTAAAATGGTGAATGTTAATGAATTTAAATTTTAAATAACTTGTGTCTAAAATCTGTCTGTGACCACCTGCCTATTAAAATCACAATTTTATTGTCTAAATTACAAATCATAAATTATAAATTTACCCTTAAAAAATCTCACCATAATTGAGAATTTTATCATAACAATAATTGTCAATTGAGATCTGTGAGACAATTATAATATTTTTATATTTTTACAACACTTTTAAAATGTCAAAATTTATTTATTTTTGACAGTAAAAATGTTTTATAAAATATTTATTTGAAAAAAAAAAAAAAAATTTTTTTTGATTAATTTAAGAGTTGTTTCAGAGAATTCACAATTTTTAAGAAGATCCAGCTCAAAAAATTCAAAATATTCGATATACTGCAATTTAGAAAAAAAAAAAAAAAAAATAACAAACCAAAAAGAAAGGAACCGATAAAATGAAATTGCATAATAAAACTGTGCAATGACATTTTAATTTTCATTTATAATTTCTAAGCTTTTGCTGTTTTCTTTGGTCTCATTGGCACAAGACAAATATAACCAGCACTTACATCACATCCACTAACTAAAAGATTCTTTAAAACAGAATTTGATGGTGAATGTTGTTGTTGTAATTGTTGTTGTTTATGTTGCTGTTGTTGACGTAATTTTAATTGTTCTATTTGATTACTATGATTTTTATTTATTATTATTAATTCATCATTATCTTTTTTACTATTCTGATTGTATTTATCCATACCGGATAAATTTTTTTGATTCTTTTGATTATCTTTTTGATGTTTAGGATTTGGTGCAGCAATTAATTGTTGTAATAAATGTGGTGTTGTTTGTATTTCAACATTTTGCATTGTTGTATCATTCTGATGTTGTTGATGCTGATGTTGAAGATGATTTTGTTGTACACCATTATTTAATTGAATTCTCCCCAATGATGTTGTTGTATTTGTACCAGTTGTTATTACTGGTGAGGTAAGTGTTGTTGTTTTTGTTATTAATGAAGAATTTTCCGTACATTTAATACGTTTTGAATCCAATGTTGTTGTTGTACCAATAATATGACGTTTATTGTTGGTCATATTTGAACCATTTAATATTATTGTTGAATGAGGAATTAATTTGACAGTATTCACTTGTGAGGTATTCGTATTGTTATTATTAACAGAATTTAAAATTCTTGGTGCTATTGTTGATTTATTATTATTGTTTATGTTATTGTGGTTGTTATTATTATTGTTATTAATAATCTGATTTTCTAATGTTGATTTTGTGCAAATATTATCATTTTTTACTTGTATACTTGATTTATTATTATTATTATTTAATTGATTATTTATTTTTTGATTATTTTGTATTGTTATTAATGGAACATGTATTGTTGTTGTTCCACCATTTGCAGATGTTGATATTGGTGAAATTGTTGATAAAATTGATGTTGGTGATGTTGTTGATGTTGTTCCAATACAACCATTTGTTAAATTAGATATTAAAATATTTTGTGATTTTTCATTAAATTGAATATTTTCTTGATCTAATTGTAATAAATCACTTACAGACCAACAATCTAAATTTGAACCTGGAAATTTTTTTTAAAAAAAATAGAAAACAAAAATTAATTTAAATTTTTTTATGTAGGTACTCTAACAATTTCTATTATTATAGAGAATTATTATTGTTCTTGTTATACTGTTATATTATTGTTTAGAATAGAAAATCAACAATTTTTATTACTTTTATTTTAGTCTATATTATCTAATGTTTATCAACTATTTGCCAGAAATTTTTATAAAATTTCAATAAATTTAAAAATTTAGTTTAATTTAAATGAATTCGCATAAACCAGAAACGTAATCAAAATAAATAAATGTTTTTTTAATTCTATTTACCAAATATGTGCAATTTTTAAAGGCTTTTTAAACTACTACTTAATTTTTTTGTTAAAACACAAAAACAAAAAAAAAAATTTTTCATGATAATATTTCAATACGATTATAATATTAAATATATTTTTTAATATTTTAATCATATAAAAATTTTAATAAATTATTTTCATCATGAAAATAAATTTAGAAAATCTTTTGACAGCCATCATGTTCATTCATCTATCAAACATCCACTAGCCATCAGAAATCAGAATAGTTACAGAAATTATAATAATAATAATAATAAGCAGAAATAAGAAAAAAAAATATAATATAATTATTTTATTTTCCCAATGTCACTTTCGTTTTGTTTTTCTTTTTCTCAAAATGTATTCTATAATTTAAAACATCACACATGTACCTACATACATATTTAAAATATTACATATTATATATATACAATATTTGAAAAAACATTATATAAATAGTATTGTTTTATGAATGATTTTGAAGTTTGAAAGGATTAATAAGTTGAGATCATAAAAGAAAAAAAACTTAATAAAAATATTTTGTTTTTTTTATTGTGAAATTTTTATAAAAAAAATTGAAGATGTGTTCATTAATTTCAGTTCGTGGAAAATTATAATATTTCTTAGAATATTTATATTTTGTATAAAAATAAATAACTCCAGCATACTATTATACATATACTTTATTTGTTATTATCAACAATTTTGGTATATTAATAGAGAAGATTATTTGAACGGAAATTATTTAAATAAAATAAAATGATTAAATTTGAAGAAAATTTGTTATGTAATTTTTCAACAAAAAAAAAAATAGTTGAAACATAAATGTTACTATTAATAACCAATTTTAATTTAATTTAATTTTTATAAATTTGATACCTATTTATTTTGCCGGATACTTAAAGAATTAGTTTATTTTTGTTTAAATATTCTTTTATTAAAAATACTGTGGGTTATCTACGCAATTACACAAAAATTGTGTTATTTAAAAATTTCTTGGTCATTGTTTTCTCTGTTTTCTCTGTACTATCACACCTAAATCTAATGAGATAAGGTGAGTCTCAATCAAAGATAGTTGTTTTCCTAAAACTGAATTTAGAGATTTTTTTTTAAATTATTCATGACACAGGTTAGATTAAGTTTAATGGCAATCACATACTTCTTGATTACATAGTTATGTATATACATATAAAGTAGTAAAATGCCAATTAGCTAAGATTTACAGTTATAACTTTGTGTTGCTGCGACAGACAGATGTAGTGTAATTCTTACTCTGTTCAAACTAACTCGCTATATAATTATAATCTGAAAATGCAATTATTTATTTTTGAGTTATTTGAATGAATTATAATAAGTCTACCTCAAACCAATTTCTTTTTAATATTTTTTTTTTACAAAATTTCTAAAAATCCTTAATTTGAGATATTTGTTAAACAAAAAAGGATATTCCGAATTTTAAATTAACACGCAAATATGTAATAAGAAAGAATAAAGAAATAAGTATGTGCAAATAATAATTAATATTAAAAAATAATCAATAAATTTGAAGAGCACTTTTTTCTCTATTATTATCGATTTTAAATACGAGCATGAGTCAGAATAGAAAATAATAATAAGAAACATATTTTTAGTAAGGATAAATATTTTTATCAAGTTCTTTTTTTTATTTTCTTGTTTTTTCACTTCAAACATAAGTTGAAGGCATTAAAATATAGAAAATTAAGTGACGAGAATAATACACTAATAATTTGAACATTTCAGTTTTTTCTTAATTTTCTACTGATCAAACAACAACAATAAAAAAAAATCCTTGAATATTATAAAAAATAATTTGACATGTTAATTTGACATGTGTGCCCGTCCGAAACTATATTGTTTGCAAAAACAAAAAGAAATAGTTGAAGCATAATCATGCTGGTCTTATTATTAACCAATTTAATCTCATGGGATCAATTATTTTTTTTAAAAGAAAATATCAAATACTTTTCAAACAAATTAAATTTGACAAATAGTATGACGGAAAGTGATTTTATTTTAAGTACAATCAGGTAATTATTGAATAGCAAAAGAAAATTAATTATATATTTATTTTGTTTAATTTTAATAGTCGTTGAAAAAAAAATTATTTATCCAATTATTTTTGAAAATTATTTTCTTACAAAAACAAAAAAAACTTAACAAAAAGAGTGACAAAAATTTAAGGAATTTCTTTATTTTTGGTTTTTTTTTTTTTAAATTTAATTTTTGTTTATTCTAAAAAATCCAACACCCACTTCTTGTCTTGAAAATTTTATCCATCTTAAATCAATTGCGATATTAGTTAAAATAACAAAAAAATAATACGTAATATAAATTGCCCATAATGTATTTTATATTATGATTCATTAATGTGCTAAATCCCTATATATATATGTATGTATTCTTTTGCATATATGCATGAAATTACGAGTCTAACTAATGTATATACTTTTATTTTTATTTATTAATAATTTATTCTTATAGACCTATATAACTTTTTCAATTTTTTGTACATTTACTGGACAAATTGAAATAATGTCATGTGTGATAAGGTTAAACGAAAGATTTTGGAAATTGACCTTATAACTTTTCCAAAACAAAAATCTAAAATAAATAAAATAAAAAATAGAGTTAACAAATTATAAAAACAAAGCTTAGATTCCATTTTATATTCAAATTTTACTATATTATTTACTATGGGTTGGTAAAAATAAATACACTACAAAATAATATGCATAACAATTATTTGAACTTCTCTAATTTTTTTACTGCAAAGATAAGATTATAATCAAAATGTAGGGAAAAGAGAAATAAGGGACACTCAAACATGTTTAGGTTAATATCGTTAGTGTGCTTTGATATCGACCAAAAATAGTAGTCGATATTAAGAAATATATTTAAAAAAGAAAAACTATATTATAAACTATATAGGCTGTTGCTCCCAATTTCCTTATATAATTTATTGTAACTCTGACAAATTGTACGTATATCATTTGTTGCTGCCATTTTTTCTATATATATACAATAAATATATGATAATGCGAATGGGAATGGCAAGTTATTACAGTCAGTTTTCACTGTCATTAAAACTTAGAAGTGTCTACACGTTCAGTTTTGAATGGAAAAATTTACAAATGGGGAAAACTGAGAATTACCGTTAATGTAACAAGTGGGAGTGAGACAATAATAATAAAATTTAATTTTTAGAATTTCCAACTGACAAATTATTCAAATGTTTCTTCTCTAAAACGGTTTTTTTCTGTGTTACGGTTAAGATTAGAAAATTAGGCTACGAAATTCGAAACGATTGATCTCGAAAAACTGACGACAAGTTAAAAGCATCTCAACTTTTTTTATTTTTGTCAAACAACAACAAAATACATGTATTTCAGTGAAAACTGACAGTGAACACTGATCGTCTAGACACCGCCAATGAAATGGAAATAAAACCAATTTGACTTTATTGCATTTGACGTTATTTCAAATCACTCATTTACTAAATAAATGTCTTCCATGACCTAATCTACTAAATAAACAACTCCCATGACCGAAGCGCAAATTGAACATCATAATATTTTTTTGAAAGATTAATTGTCGGATGGTCGGCTAACAATATGGTGTAATGGTCATTTTATTTGTACACTCATGTCCACAATTCAGAAGAAATTTTTATTAACAGACTAACAATAATAATTTTCAAAATTAATTTCAAATTTAAAAAAAAAAAAATTTGTGGTCATTACTGAAGATTACAACCGGGTCAGTCTGCGCATTAGTCAATCAAGTTTTAAATTTTAATTTTTATAATTTGGCCACCGATGAAGCAAAAAAAATTAGAATATGTTTTTATACATATATCTTATTCATATTTTTACCACATTTTCTCGGGACACCGAATGGGGTCTAAACTTTTGATTATTATAATTATGTAACAGTTAAGTTATTTTTTAGCATTTTATATTTTGGAAAAAGTAAATTTCTTAATATTTTATTTTTTCCAATTTGAATTATTAGCCGTTTCAAAATTAAAATTACGAGATATTATTTATTCCTGTTTATGGGATTCAGGTGAATGAACTGAAAAGAATTTTTATGATTAAAATTAGTAATTTTAACGATTTCATTAAAATCCAAATTTTAAAAATTTTGAAATAGTTCATTTTTAAATAATTTTTCAAAATATGCTTATTTTTTTAAGTTTTTTTTTATGGTTTCATTACACGCGTTAAAAAAGAATTTCACAAAAATTAAGGCGTAAGGCGTTTTTTTGTTTTTATATAAAATTGTTGTTTCTTTACAGTTTTATTTTTTGTAAATCAGTTTTCTTTATGTGAATTTTGATTTTAAATAGCCCTAATTTTTAATAAATGTAATTGAAAAACAACTTGGGATTTTTTGTAAAATATTAACATTATTCATTTGTTATGTTCTAACTAAACTCTGTGTTTTTATGAAATTTTTGTTTTAAATATTTTTTTTTATTTTTTTGGTACAATAAAAGTAGCACGTGTGTATTTAAAATAATTTTTTGACAAGTTAATTAGGAAATAAAGCTTTGAAAATTGTTTATGATTTAACAAATAACATAAATAATAACTTAAAAATACATATTTTTTTTTATTTGAAATTAAAAATATGTCAATGATGCCAATTTAAGCTATTACATTTTGGAAATTTTCAATTAATATATTTAAAAAAAAAAACATTAAAAAAAAAAAGAATTAAAACTTTTTGTTGTTCTTGTTTTGTTATTATATATTTAAAAGTTTTAAAATTTGCTTTCAAAATTAAAATAGAAATTATGATTTTTGTATTGTGAAATGTTGAAATTATGAATACGCGTGTAATCATCCGAAAATGCCAATTTTATTTTTATTTAAAATATTTTTTAACTTTTATACTGGATGGCCATTTAGCAGTTACTGATACAAATGCAAAATTAATTTGTTGAAAACAGAGCACTGTTAAAATCATCATATATATTTTATTTAAATTTTACAGGATTGTTGGAACTATGTAAATAATTTGCCAATGATCTAATTATTTGTTTTTTACTCAATATTTAGATCTGACAATAGAGTCAAACAAAAAAAAAACAGATTAAAAACATTTTGATTCTAATAATTTCTACACCGAAATGTTAATATCGTAACATTCAATAATATTTACTATATAATACATATATATAAACGCATATTATATATCTATATATATATATATATATATATATATGATCTTCATATATCTTAATAATAAAAACTATTTGTAACCACTTCAATAGATATCCATTTGTATTTAACATATTTAAAAATTTACTGGCTTTTACAGATTATGATTAGAAATATTTATGTCTTATTTTGAAACCTTCATAATTAATTCATATACTTTTAAAACGTTAAAAATGTGAAAACGTTCACCTTACGAAATCATATTAGTTTAATTGTAGGACTTCATATTGTGAAGTGGGTCATAGATAACTTAACAAAGATTTAAATGTAAGTTTTTTCGTTTAAAAAAGTTTTTGATACAAAAGCTATCAAGTTTGATTGGTGATTTGAAGCTATATCTTCTAAAAATATTAGCAATAAATATGTACCTAACTTAATTAAAATTTAAAAAATTTAAAAACAGAACAAGATACAATTATGAATTGCATATTGAAGTTTAAAATTTGATATTATAATAATCTGGATGTACAAAATTAAAATGGTAGATTAAAAAGCATTTTAACAACGATGAAAAACAAAACAAAAAATAATAATTTTTGATAAAACTAATAATAAATATAGAATAAAATAAAAAAAGAGATAGATATTTTGTTGATAAATTGTTGATATTCATTCTAATTTTATTTTTTTATTTTATTAACTATGAAAATATATACTTACAATTTTTATTATTAAAAACTTGACCAAATGCATCAATGGAATCGCATAAGCTATCATCAATATATTTACGTTTTTTGCAATTAATATCATCGTCCGATTGTAATTTATTTAAAATAATATTATCGTCATTATTACTATCATTATTATTATTACTATTATTATTGCATAATAAATTTACCAAATTAGATTCATTTGTATTCTGGTTATTATTGTTATTGTTAATTAAATTAACATTATTTGCTGTTTGTAATATTGATGTTGATATTATTGGTGAATTTTGCTGTTGTTGTTGTTGTTGTTGAAGATTTGATTGTGCTATTGTTGTTAAGAAATTATTATTATTACTATTACTATTATTACTATTACTATTGCTATTATTATTGTTATTACTGTTATTATTTGTATTATAACAATTATGATTTGTTTGATTTATTTGATTTTTTAATGCTGTTATATCTGGTATTTGTAAAACATCTTTCATATCTTTATGTAAACTTAATTCTTCAGTGAATGCACTCCACATTAAATCATCTGTTAATAATGGCAAATCATCTTGTTCATTCATTGGAATATATGGTGCACGCATTGATAAATCAATATCATCTTCAACATTCATTGTCATAAATGCAAATTCATCTTCTTGACTTAATGAATGCGGACTACATAATGATGGTAAACTACTGGCTTCAGGACTCTAAAATATAATTGAAAAATATTCATATAATAAAATTTTATCTTATTGAAAATTTTTAGTAATTTATTTAATTTTAAAATGTATTATTTACCTTTGATAAACCACCAGGTGATAATAAATGCGGCGAACTAGCTGTATCACTTGTATCATCACGATAATTTATAAAAGGATCTAT
Organism: Argyra leucocephala; assembly: GCA_963942445.1. NCBI lineage: Eukaryota > Metazoa > Arthropoda > Insecta > Diptera > Dolichopodidae > Argyra > Argyra leucocephala. The sequence goes on from OZ012677.1 coordinate 94,884,519, forward strand.
TGATGTACTGCCATTTTTATTATTATTATTATTATTGTTATTATTATTATTATGATTATTATTGCAATTTTGTTGTGAATCTAATGAGTTAATTTCATCGGGTAATAAGCTAGCATATGAATCGGGTAAAATTAAACTTTCAAGCATTTCACCAAATAATGGTGTTGAATCATCTAATGGTATACATGAATCACCAGCTGTTGGTGCTAGATGTGTTAAATCATCTGGTTCTTCTTTAAGCACTGTAAATTTATAAAAAATAAAACATGATTACTGATTATATTTAGAATAAAAACAAATTATACAAATTATAATAAAGAATAATTGGATATTATAGAATTCGAGTTAATTAGAGTTAGTTGTATGTCTATATGTATTGATATATTATATATTCAATAATATGAATTATTCTATAAATCAATTTTTGTAAATATGTAGTATATAAGTTTAGACTGACATATATATTTCTTAAATTACATTATACTCAAATAACTGTACAATTACTTAAACTAGTCGTAAAATATAGATTTGGTTCCAAATAAGAGTTTGAGCGGTAAAAATCTTTGCAAATGAAACTTTTTTCAAGATCCCTAACTCATTATATAACAGTCATTGTAAAATTAAGAAAACTGTGAAAGCAAATTTCACTAGAAAAAGATCTAGAAAAGGTAAAAGGACGCAAAGAATAATTAAAGAAAAATTAAAATAGAAACAAGATAATTCAACACAAGATTGTACAGCGGAAACCATAGGAATAAAATTCCCGAACAAAAAATAATTGAAATCTAAAAAAGTACGTTTTATTTTCAGTTCAAACCATAAGTTTACAAATAAATAAGTATGAGTTTTGATCTAGAAATTAAACTATTTTTTTTGTGCATAACTTAATTTATATTAATTTCGAGATAAAAATAATATATTTCAATTATGTTTAAATATATATATATATATATAGATATCTATCTGCGTAAGGAAAGATTAAAACAAAAAAAAAACAAAAAAAAACTCTTTCTTTTATCTTTTTTAATTAAGTCAAGTAGAAAATTTTTCTAATTATAAATTGACACTTATTTATGTACATACATTAAAATAACACATCTGTCTAAAAATTTATTTTAATAATTCTTCTATGTACATTATATATTTTATGTAATAATAATAACACATTATACATCACACATATTAATTTTCAAATTGAACACCATAGACAGGTATTAAATTCGTCTTAAAATAATATTTAGTTATAATTTATTCAATAGATAGAATATATATATATATATATATGTGTATCATAAAAAAAACAAAATTATAACGAATAAAAAACAAAAAAAAAATTATAATAAACAATTAAAGGAATTTTTCGGCTCTTAATGACTTAAAAAAGAGTTAAAAATTTCGATTCTTAAATTTTTTGTAATAATTTAAATTTTAGTATCCATCTACAAAAAAAAAAAAAAAAAAACAAAAACATGACACGTGTAATATAATTATTATATAAATTTAATCTATTTTTGTATAATACTATACCTAATGTATAAATTAAAATATTTTTCATATTACATATTATATCCTTTCAAATATTTGAAATCCTTTATAACAACAACAACAACATAAAAAAAATTGGGTTGTATTTTTGTTAAATAATCATATGAAACTCAAACGACAACTAAATTCCTTTACACACCCACGTATATTCATTACTAATGACGACGACCTACCTCAAAAAATGTTACAAATAATTCCCCCCTCTCCTTGCAATATAATTAACAATTTCATATAATAATTTATTCAATATACCTGTATGTATGTTTTTGTGATAAAAAAAAATATATTTCACATACAGCATATAAAAATTATATTTTTTTAATAACAAATTTTAAATGCTACACGAGTATAATGTCTACTTATACCTATATTATACAACAGCAAAATTTTCATATGCGATTACATAACAAAAATAAAAAAAAAGCTTTAATTTAATTTTTCTTTTAAATGTATGTGTATATTGTTATTATATATATATATATATTAATAATTTCAAAATGAAAAACAACAAAAACAAATAATAATTTTCCTAAGCAACAATAATTTTCTTTTCTATTCAAAATTTTAGTAGGTATAATGGATATACATACATAATATGAATACGTATATATAATATAAATGTTTTGTATATATACAAAAATGTATTCTTGATTTGTTATGTTTATTCAGATTTAAAAAATTGGTTTTCTTACATTTTTGTGTAATCAGAAATTATGAAACAGAAAATAGAATTTGCCGAAATATACTCTTTTTTTTTAGATTAAAAAACACCAAAATGTGTACCCATATTTATCATTTAAGGACTTTAATAAACAAAGCAAAAAATACGAAACTTCCGTTTAATTCATTTAAAATTTATTAAAAAAAAGTTATGTTTATTTATACCTATAAAACAAAAAAAAAGGAATAAAATTTGCCGGTAACTGATTCCGGAAAAGATTGAATATTTTTTTTTCTTTAAATCAAAGGAAATCAAAAGAGAATGTAATTAAAAAATAAAAGAGAAACAAAAATGAAAAAAAAGAGAAAAAAAGTTCAAAAAGAGAAACAAGAAGAGAACATAAATAAAATTATAATTCAAATTTTGTGGGTTAATTTTTTTGTTTTTCTTAATGAATGGAAAACCAGGCAAGACTATATTCGGATCTAGTTAAGTATTTACGTTTTTACGGGGGAAAACACATAAGTTAAAAAATAAATGGAAAATAATCTTTTTTCATATATATTATAAAAAAAAATATAATCAAAAACTAACAAAACTCTTGTAAATTTTTCAATTTATTCAATTTTTACGCTATTTAATATGTATATACGTATGTTGTAAAAAACATTATAATTACACAGACTAAAACGTTATCCTTATTGTACACTATTAGATTTAGTTAAGCATGTAAGTAAAATTAGCCAATCATTAGAGTATTGTTACTAAATTGAACTATACTAATTGTATTGAGTACACTAAATTTACCCCAGGAATTCAGGTTTTATCGCGGAAAGTAAAATAGGAGATCTCATCAACCTTCTCAATCACACAGGGTGGCTCTAGTACTGAGTCCCTGGGGAGAGTGAAAATGAGAGAATGACCCCCTATAACAATCAACAATAAGAAATAGGTCACTCAAGCTGTGTTATCAAAAAGGCACAATTAAGTGCTAATTAATTTTCCAGAAGTAACTGGAATGGCCACTTCTACCTACCTACCTACCTACCTACACTAAATTGAACTAAATTAAGTATGTTAAGAAAATTCTCTATCAGGCTTTTTCAAAAGTTCTTAAATAACTAATATCTAAATATTTATAAAAATTATTTAAATAAATTATATATCATATTATAGTAATATATCTATGTCATCTGCAAACCGAGTAAAATCTTCTTAGTTTTGCAGATGGCTCAAAGCTTATTACTCCTATATCTTCCTCATCGGATGATTGCTTAAACCTACAAAACGATATAAACAATTTCGCTTCTTCGTGTTCAAAAAATGGACTTGAATTGAACTCTTCTAAAAGATAGTTTGGTTCAACTACTAACCACAAATGACTGTTCGCTTTCAATAGAAAACTCAACTATATACCCTGGTTTAACACTTGACCCTAAACTGAGATTTAAACTACATTATGAAGTTGACAAAGCCAATTCTTTTTTAGGTTTCATTAAATGATGATCTAAAGAATTTTCTGACCTCTGCCACACGAAACATCTTTATGTTACATATGTAAGGTCTACCCTTGAATATGATCCCTAGATTGCTTGACTGACATTAATCGAATTCGAAATCGATTCAGCAAAAATTGTTTACGTTTTGATTTAAGTAATTTTTCGTGGAATGATGCATTGCAAATTCTACCTTATTCCCCCTCCCATCTTAAGCTCATTGAATTACAGTTATTGTCTGATCGTCGGATAATTGTAGATATCTCTTTTATTCACAAAATCCTTTCAGGCAAGATGCTAGCCTCTGAAATTTTAAATCGTTTGATTGAAAGATCTATTCGGAATAATCTCAGAACCGTTGAGATTCACACGCTGGGTGGCGCAGTAGGTAGGCCTGCCTTTCAACCGCATGTCCCAGGTTCGATTCTCGATGAAAGAAAAAGAAAATGCTTTACTGGTTTTTCGACCTGGAATAATACCCTTTGTCATTGGGGTATAATAAATGACAAAAAATAATTGAGAGTATAATCTGATAAAAAATTAAATACAATGAAACTATTCTATTTAAGAAGGTTTAGTTCCTGACAATAGCAGTAGTTTTCCACATTTAATGGGTTAAACCAGTAATTTGTTAAATAAATATTCGAAATATTATAGATATTGTAGTGTAAAATTGCAGTACCGTACTAAATTAAGCCCGAAAAGGTGATTCTACCTAAGCTACTGTCAAGAGTGTATTAAAAAAAAGCCAAAAAACCATTGAGTTGTTACCCATTCCCTTTTACCCTACTGAATATGGTAGATTCAAGCCAATCATTAGAATGCTTCTTGAAGTAAATTCTAATTCAAATTCTTTTGATCGAAAAAAAAACGATTACGTTGTAATGTATGTACAGCTGAGACTAACTAACAACTTTTGCTTCTTTTTTCTGCTTTGATATTTACTAGTTCGGCCTAACGTTTTGAAGTATTTAACATTTCTACTAACAGCATGTTTCTGGTTTAGTTTATTTTATTAGAATTAATTAAACAAACTAAAACAAAAAATCCCTACAACAAAATAAATAAACAAGTATTTCAGGGTAGTTTTTAATAAAACATTAATTTTTTTCTATTGCTGACATATTTCTTTTTGCCATCTAATTTTTGTCAGACAGTAGTTAAAATTAGAAAAAGTAATTCACTCTGTAAAAGGAACACAAACATTAGTTCATTAATTGTTCATTCCGCAATTTTGAAAAAAACAAATCTGAATTTTGGTTAATATGATTTTACTTGAACTAATTTTACTAAAATTAAGGACCTATTAGTATTATAAGTATACTATCTATTCATTATTCCACTACAAGTATGTATACATTTAAAATTTTGTGAAACTATTCTAATGAGTACTAAAAAAAACTAAAAAAAAAACTAAAAATTTAATAAAATGTCATGTTTTATTAAACTAATTTCTATTGAAATATCTCACAACTAATTCAATTGAACTATAATTTTTCTGTTTATTTTACTTTTTTCGAGAATTTCATAAATTTTAAAATTAAAAATAAAACTTCTTTCTTTTTTTTTTTTTTTTTTTTTTTTGGATTATAGAACAGTATAATTTCGATACTCGATCAAAATAAGAAAAAAGTACAATAAATTAATTTACAAAAAACAAACTAAATAAACATTAAAACAATTCTTCTCACCGGACATGACAATTTCAACTCAAAATATTTCATCCTTAAGATACAATAAAATTATTTGAAAAATATAATATGCACATAAATTGATGTTAGCCGCCATCATAAACTTTAATTTATAATTTTTAAGCAGCAGTCAGCTACAATACTTTTGAGTTTTGACGCCTTCATAATTTTATTACAAGTAGTACTAAAGTCACCATGAAATAAAATCTGATAGTGGTGTGGTGATTTTTATAAGATCTCTTGTTGTATTAAGAAGCAATTACTTGCATATTATGATTATCTAGAAAATGTACAATTGAATCTTATGTTCATATAGTTTTTATAAAGCTATATATAGATACATAATATAATATATTATGCATTGTTTATTTTTATTTGGGGTGGAAATAAATCCTAATCAATTAGTTGATGTTATTTTACTTTTAAAATACAATTGTATATGTACTTTAAATTTAAGAAAAATTTAAAACGCATTGATATTAAAGCAAATCAAATTGTTTAAATTGTTTAATTTATGTGAAATGGAAATTTAAGATACAAAAAAAAATATTTTTTTTTTCTTTGTATTGAGCTTTAGATAACCTATATATATAACTTTACAACTAGATGTATATAGGTGAAAAAATTTTAAGAGATGTAACGATAAAATCAGATGTTTATGACAATTGTGGTGTGATAGAAATGAAAAGGTTAATAAACGACCAAACTAGTTAGGAATTAAATGCAGCTTATATTGAATTAAATTAAATTAAATAAAATAAGTATATATCAAGAAAAAAATGTTATTTTGCTTCAACTGACATACTCATAAACAAGTTGAAGTAAGCAGTGTAATCAAAGTAAAATTTAATTTACTTATAAGTAGTACTAAACTCTGTAGATTGTACTAAAATTATTAAATGTTAGAATTTTGATTTCAGATTTGGAGTAGCTAACTTAGTGTTTAGTAATAAAATAATTATTGTTTTTATTTTAATTGTTGTATGTGTATATTATGTTTTAATTTTGATTTGTTATATTACTTATTAATTAGCGACATATGACCCCTAATATCTAGTAGTGGATATCACCAGTATAGTGGTAAAGGATCGAAGAGAGATATTACTTAATACTTCTATTGTACAAAATATTACAAATAATTTTTAAATATTATAGTCTTTTCCAGAGCCTACAGTATTATTTATTGATTACTATTTGAACCTTAAATTATTGATAATGGTGGTATAATAAGGAGATTTATTAACCTTACTTTGTCCACAATGATGGAAAACGCATGAACAAATTTATATGCGATAATTTTAGTTATAAAAACTACTTTTGTGTGGTAATGAAAAAGGTGGAAATTAAATTTGTACATTAAATTTAATTTAAAGTACAAAATATGATTTTTATTTATTAAATTTTGGTTTTTGAAACAAAATGTTATATGAAATAAATATTTTGAGATTTTGAGGTTTTATTACTACTAAACTATTGAAAATACAAACCGCATAGCAAAGATTTCATATATGTACAAAATAATTATTTTCTTATAGTTACCTAAAATTCAATTTTGTTTAAAAACAAGATATAAAAATATGAACTTTCAGTTAGATTCATCTTTCTACGTTTCATTTTTATTCAACAAATAACATATACTTACACCTCTATCTAGAATACTTTAGTTTTAGTTTACTTTATCCAAAATACACAACCTCACTTCAAATTTCACGATTCCGATGATACCACAATATGCTTTTACAAATTTAATTTTTTAAGACAAGTTTAACTTACTTCACATTAGCATAAGTTTCTTTCAGTTAAATTTAAAAAAATCTACAAACGCATTTTAACTTTTCAGATAATAATAATAATAATTTTTTTTTCATAATAATTCTTCTTATTTAATGTCGATATAAAGTTTGAATTGAAATTTTCACAAAACCTTTAATCGAATTCAATTTTCCTCCTAATGCAAAACAATTATTAAAAAAAAAAAAACTGTAAGATACTTATGTTATACACACACACACATTAATGCATTTATGCATTAAATAAAGGTATGTTGTGCTTAATAAAAATTATTTTTAAAAATAAACTAGTGGAAAATTCGAATACAATTCAGCCATAAAAATGAAAATCAAAATTTATGACCACCTTTACGATTTACGCTGATTCTTCTTTTTATATTTTATTTTATTATTTTTTTATTCTCATGATTTTATGTTGTTAAAAGCTACTTCACTTCAGCTACTCAACTTCTCATCATATATTATATATATAAATATATATAATACTCCTCCCTTGATTCAATTTCATACCCTAACATTTTTGTATTCTTGTAAAGTATTGGAAGGGCATGGGAGAACTGAAACAAATTTCACGCTTAAAGGTAAATAAAATGCTTAGAGTTTTCTTTTATTTGTTCCTTTTTTTTAAAAAAAAAAAATAAAATTTACTGATATTTTTTTTTATATTATTGTAAGTTTTAAAAGAATAGGAAATATTAGTCTCTTCTATTAGATATTTTTGTTAGCATTTTAGTTTACACAAAAAAAAAATATATAAAATAAAATCTAAAATAAAATAAGAAAAAGTAAAACGTGCTCGCCGGCTGTAATAATTTTCCATTAGATTTCATCTTAGAATTATCCATTAATCTTTTCTTTAACAACTGGCGGTTACAGTACCAGCCAGCTACTGTATTATTATACAAATATATCATATATACAAATATCAAATCAGAATTAGTTAGGGTTATTTGCTATAATATATTATTGGTATAATTATACATATATAGTAAAAGTAGATTTATAAAAGTAAATAATAACAATAATAATAATAGTATAGTCCAAACTAATAAATATATACAGACATAGAAACACATATGCATTAAATATTTGCTTAAGGGGGTCGTCTTAAATTGTTGAATCGTTTATCAAGAAGTAAAAAAAAAAAAAAATTTAAGTACACTATAAAAATTATATCAGTAATAACATCAGAAAGCAAATGTATTTATATAGCTATTTAAAATCATTTTTTTACTACTACTATTTAAATCTACAGTAAAGACAAATAATTCTTGAACAAAAATAATTTTTGAGAGGAAGAGGAGTTTAAAGAAAATACAATGTTATTATTTATATATTTTTTACCTTTTTAAAATAATAAATTTAATAGCAGAAAATTAATTGAGGTAATCGAAGTCCTAACATTCAAATAAATCTCTTGAATTGTGATTTAAAAATAAAATTGATATTTCGTTACGATTCTATATTTACAAAAACTGAACGAACACATTTCGAAATTTAAAATACCTCGTTCACCAATATTTTATTCATTTCAACAATTCCAATTACCTAGTTCTAGTATATTCTAAAATTATCACCGATTTTGGACAATTCTGTACGTAATAAATAGACAAGTAAAATAATTTTTGTTGACAAATTTTGTTTCAGTACTGTAGTCGGTATCAATCAATTTAATGTTAGGAGATTGATTATATGTATATCTAATAGAGTTTAACTGGAGGCTTTATTTTTTATAAATATTTATATAGTATATATATATATATACATATGTACATAATATACATTTATTGGTAATAATTTTTAATTAAATAAGAAAGAATTATTATATAACAAATATTTTATAAGAATAAAATTTGAAATAAAATGTCCATGATAACTTAGATAAACAGAGAATTATACAATACAAATAGTAAAATATTATTTTAGTAAAGATTGAACCATATTAATGCCCACTCTATGCTTCTTTTTTCCTAGTTTTTCAATTATATTTTATTAAATTTTCAAATATTTACTAAAGATCAAAAATTTGAATCTATAAATATTTATTTCCTATGCTAAATTTGTAAAATCAATAACAAAGATTGAAAATTGGGAGAAAAAAGTAAAAGTAATTGTAGAAAATTTTTAAAATAGATAAACAGTGAAGAATGCCAGAGACTTACTTCATTATAAATACCTAAAAAAACAACAAAATTAAAATATAATAAATTTTTAACCTACCACAAAAAGTAATAAATTTCATAAAATTTCCGTAAATTGATTTATTTAATGACTAAATGGATAAAATATTGAAATTTTTTTGTATTATAAAATTAAACAAATAATTTACAAGAGAATAGTAGGAATAAATCATAGTTATAAAATTTTGAATTTTTTTTTCAACTTCAATTAGGTTTTGTTCGGAAAATTCTTGTGTATAATTCATATGGTATGATGTAAATATTAATATACATAGTGTGTTATGTAATAATTCAAGATTTACGATAGTAAAAAGATAATTTAAAATTTATGAACAATATATGTACATATTCACATGATGTTTTACTAGATTAAATTGATTAGGTTAAATCATATAACATAAACAATGATATTATTTACATTTTTTTAAATGAAAACTCATATCAATGTTATCAGTAATAAAACAAAAAAAAAACGTCATCAAAATATATATTATAGAAAATTAAATGCATTCATTTAATCGCAAAATAAAAATATTTCAAATGACATAACAATTTCAGTTTTTAATAATTTAAAATATTTGAACAACCAGCTTCCTGGATAGATCTATCTTTTATTTTTTAATCAAATTCTCACACATAATTACGATTCATATTATTAGATAAAGAAATATAAAACTTCGGAGATAAGCCAATGGGCTCACTCGCCACCTGTTACAAAAAGAAGCCAAAACAAATTACTTAATATCGTCTAATAGTGACATACTATTATTAGACAAAAATAAGATAGATTGTAAAGTTAAATAAATAAACTAAAAAAAAAAAAAATATTATTAGATACTAAAATAAAATTCAATAAATAAAGGATATGACTTATATTTCTTATTTATTGATTTTTACATAAGTAAGTAAAATAACTGTTTATATATATATATATACAATTTCCGCGTCGAAAATTTATTTAAAAAATTTGAGCTTCCTGTCATTGATTGTATTCTGTTGAGCGGGTTTGAATTAAAAAACTTTTATGTATTATAAATGTAAGCAGTTTTTTATTTATAGCTGTTAAAAAAGATACCAGGTTCTGCACTAACTTACTTTTCAAAAATCTTTATTTTTTAACCAAAACAATTGCCATTAAAGTTGTTTTTTTTATTTGTGAAGCTTAACAAACTATTAAGATAATTATAAAAATAAAACATTAAAACTTTTATGATATTCAAGTTCAAATCATATACGCAAAGCCAGGACGTTTACAGATTTGAAAAATATTTCAAAATACTTTAAAATGTCGTTTTTAGTTATAAGTATCCTGCGAGTAAGTTTTAAATTTATACAAACTATAAATCTAAGTTAGGGTAAATAATTTTTCAAGGCATACTAACTCCAAAGTTGATTGAGAACAAAAAACTTTCACTATACAAGTCATTTTGTTTGTTCAAACAATTCTCTACCATCAGGATAATATTCCATCCAATATTTGAATATTTGATGAAAGATAATACATTTAAGCTATAGTAAAACTTTTTTTTTGTATTACCTGTAGATTATTACTAGAAAATTATAAAAATAGTAAACATTACAATTTGATTGTAAAACGTGACTTGACACTACTTGACACAAGTACTGTAGAATAAATTTTTAAAATTTTCATTAGGATTAACTTTAAAGATAACCTAACACTTCTTATTATACAAGGTCTATAAATATTATGTTAATAAATCATTTTTTTATTGTTATTGTTTATGCAATGAATGCATTTTATATATATAAAAAAAAAAAACTAATTTCCGAAATACAAATGTAAATATTTACTTAAATGTTGCGAATGGTTGTGAAAATATTCAAGGACAAAAATAATAAACTTATAAATATGTGAAATAATTACTTGTACATAAGTACTTTGATTCAAAATAATTGAAAACAAAAAAAAAAAAATATTTAAATAAAATTATAATGAATGCGTTAATTACAATTAGAAATTTAAATATTAAAAATTTATGATAACAAAATTAAAAACAAAAAAATGAATATAAATTAATTGCGATAACAAAAATAAATGTTTAATACACATAAACATCGTAAGATTCAGAAATTATGAGTATAAGAAAATGACATATTATTGTGCAACCATTCGATGACAGTATTAATAGCCTCGATTGAAATTACGACTTAAAATATATATTCATAGTCAATTGTGTTAATTATTATTTAAAATACGATTTTTTTTATTATTAGTACTCTGTAATACAGGATTAATAAAAATATTATAATTAATTCATATTACAATTATTTATTTACGAAGGATTTTCCTGATGGGTGCTCAATACGTTTTACTAATTTGGAGTTTTATTTAGTTTTTATAACTCATATATGCATTTTTTAACATCTATATAATACTGAGTTATGAAACTAATTAAAATCAAATTAGTAGTTATGAAGGTAGTCCAATACTACAATCTCTACTGATTAATCCAACTAAGAATTGTCAAGGTAGTTCAACATTAAAATACCAAGTGATATAAGCTCCAATAGTTTTGATAAACGAAATACTCCTATAATTAACATTAGTTTTCAATTTTTCGAACAAATTTTAATATCTCAATTTTAGTAAATCAGTAAAGTCTCATATAGGTTTAGTTAAAATTATCAAGTTAATGTTACAAACCAATAATATTATCGTAGGAAAATATACAGCATTTTCCTTGACAAATTTACAATAATATCTATTATATTCATTACTTATTTCAATTTTAACCGAGATGATCTAAAAACACTATGAATAATACTTCACTCCAGTATAATAACAATATTTAAAAAAAATATGAAAAACAAAATCGTGATTTTTGAATAATTTAATTTTCGCAATAATTTGTTTCAATGAAATTTCGTATGTACCTATTACAAATGCAATAAATGTATATGCAGCTCAGCTCATCAACTTGAAGAATGCTAAATACAAAATATTTAATATGATAATTTAAATGTAAACATTTACATTACATAATAGGTACGATTTCCTATTAGCTATATATATATATATGTACTTTTATAAAATTATATTATAATTACTTTATATGAAATGAATATCTTAATGAATATATATATTTAAATCTGAAATATTGAATCACGATTTTTCGTGAGCTTTAAAAAGCAAAAAAAGGGAAAAATTAAATTCATTATTTTCATTGCGATTGCACATATGTTTAGCTTTTTGTACTATATACTTTAGAGAAACAAAATTTATTTATATTTAGATATATAAAAGAAAAAGATATATATGTACATATCGAATGCATATTGAATTTAATTCTGAATTTTTGTTTTCACATAGATAAATTACTTTAATAAAGAATATAAAGACTTCCAAAAAAAATGTAATTGTGTTTAGAAGCCTTTTCAACATCAAAAATAACTTTAGTAATCATAATCATAGGAAATTTTCCTTGAACTGCTCCACAACTACGAAGCAACCTTGCAAAATAAACTTTATTGCAATGATAATTATTTTCAAATATTCCCAACTTTATTTTATTCATAAATATTACATTACATATTAAACTTTAACCCTTTTATACAATAAGAGTTTTATAGAAGAATTGTTTTCAGATAAAAAAAAACCTCAAAACAAATAAATATAATGTTTTTTTACCTTTTAATTATAAATATATTTTTTTAGAACATTTTTTTATATAGCTTATAAGCCTTTAGTGGATTTAACCATGTTTTTTGAAACATAAATTTTGGATTATGATTCGTCTGTTTATACAAATGAAGCATTCGTATTTATTTACTCAAATAAATTTTTAATGGTACTTTCAGGAGTTGTCATTTTCTATGTCTAAATATATTTGAACACTAAAAATGTATATTATTCGATTTATTATTTTTTTAAAACTAAGAGGAAAAATTTTTTTGAATCTCACTATATTAATTACGATTAAAAATTTACTTAAAGAATAATTAATTTTTTGATCGTGTATTTAAATTTTATGAAAATTATCTAATCTTGCTAAAAACGTATAACATTATATCACATTCGATAAATTCTGTTGACAAACCCTAATGTGTTTTCAACAAAAATAAAAATAAATCAAATGTGATTAGGTAACAAACTACCTTTTTCACTTATAATTTATTATTGTCATTCCTATAATTGAGATATTTTCAATTTCATTATTCTACTTTTACGTAAAATTACTAAATTAAAATACCCAAATACAAAGTATGTAGGAGTTTTTTAAAAAAAAAATATTTTCTTTTTTCTTAATTTTCCTTCAATTATTCAATAAATTTTTTTGTTTTTCTTTTAATTATCTATTGATATGTTTTCTTTTTTTTTCTATAAATTAATTTCATCTTAAATGAATCATTTTTAAATTGAGATAAATAGAAATGGAAAACAATAAAAAAAGAAGATTTATATTAAAAAAAAAAAAATGTATATATAACAAAAAAAAAAAAAAAAATAGAATAGAATAAAAATTATTTAATTTGTAACTTAAATTGTTGCCTTGACCAATTACCGTATAATAAATATAGAACGAAAATAAATAAAAATTTTCATTAATCCGAGACAAGAACGGAAAATAAAAAAATTTATACTAATTAGCGAACTCAAGTAATTTGTAAATGTAATAGTGCGACATATATATATTTACATAAATAAAAAAATAAAAAATGCATAATACTACAGTACTGATCTGAGAAATAGTTCACTTATATAAATTTAAGATGATTTTGATTGGTATGATAATTATATGTATACATCTATAACATAATTTGCGCAATATTGTTATCTGTCTTTAGCTCAACGCTTTAAAAAATTCATGACTAGACTATTAATAATCACTTCTTATGAAAACGCACATGTGAATAACAAAACAAAATTAGGTATATTCCAATCAGAGTCGGACATAGGACTTTCTGATTAGTAGTTAAAAATATTATATTAACACTACACCATATAGATCGGTGTATATAATAATACTATTAATTAGTATACTTAAAATTAGAGAGTTCTGTACCAATATTTAAAATATGGAATTAAATTAAAAAAGCCATTATCTTGTCAGCAACTAAGGTATAGAAGCACATTTCAGCACATCAAATATGGTATTACGGTTTATTACATAAAGTGAAACTAATAATATTTGGCGAGCATATTTATTTATCAATTATATAATACATATCTCAATTATTTTCATTTTAATTGTAAATGATGTATAGTTTTAAAATGAGAATTAATAAATTCTCTTTAGACATTGTGAAATGAAATAAAAAGCAATAATGTGAAAGTAGAATAACTGGCTTAAGAAGGACTACTATCAGAAAATTTTTGTATAGGTTTCATATACATATTTGAATATATTTTACAGAATATGCTGTAGGCTCTAGGTGAAACGTTATTAAAATTAAATAAAGATTAAAACTCTAGGTATGTTTTACTAATTTTATTAAATACATATCTTAATCGATTTAAGTTATTACACCGTCATCAGAAAACTGAGTCTCAGTTCATAAAATAACTTTAAGTTTTTAATAAATCATTTATATTAAATTAATTAAATAAATAAGGCTGAGATTCTATCTACTGATGATGATGCAATAACCGAAATTGATTAAAATATTTAATAAAATTAGTAAAACATACCTAGAGTTTTAATCTTTATTTAAATTTAATAATGTTTCATCTAGAGCCTACAGCATATTCTATGAAATATATTCAAATATATGAAACCTATACAAAAATTATCTGATACTAGTCCTTCTTAAGCCAGTATAGTTATAGTATCTACTTATATATGAGTTAAAACCAAATTAAATTCTCAAAAAACTTTAAAAAATTTTACGATCTTAAGAAAATAAAAAAAAATAAAAGGATTGATTGATTGATGACCCAAGATTTTTGAATTGGTAATCAGATGACATAAAAACTGTATTATATTGGAAAACAATGTGATCAATACTGTATATTTTGTAATATTTGAATTTTCTGTATTTATTACAAAAGTAAATTAAAAGTATGGAAGTTAGTTTTATTATTAAAAGTAAGTATTTGATAACAATTAAAAACTATAGAATATAAATTTTATAAATTTAAATTTATATTCACGAATATTTATTAAGTAAAAAAATTTCAATTGAATAGTATATATAGAAACCTTCAGCGGCCTACAATAAGTAAATAAATTTTATTTAAAGTACAGTGTGGTTCCTTTATAATACTATCATAATTCCCAAACTATAAAATTGCAAAATTTCTCTTCTATTTTAAAAACAGAGAACTAAAAACAAGACATAATTCAAAATTTAAAATCGAGATGTGAATTTATAAATCGCATTACAAATACTATACGACAAATTAGCAAAACCCAATTTTGATAAATTAAGCTGAACGCATAGTAATTTTGAAAATAAAAATCAAACAAAAGCGCCGATTTAAAATGTATATAAACCTTCAACACTTTTAAATGAATTTTCAAAAGAACTTTTTTTTTATTTAAAAGATAACAACATATTTTTAAGGTTTTCAGGTTTAATAGAGTTTTGAAATTAACTTTACTTTAAAAAAATTAAAATCTTAAATGTTATGAAAAACTTCAAAATTTTTCCATTTTATGCTATTATATTTAATAACAATCGAATATTTGGTAATTTAAAAAAAAAAAATTTATATAATTTTAAATATGTCTCATATTTCACTTTCACTTTTAGAAAGTAGTCAAATACATAACAACAACAATAATATACACATTAAAAAAAAAACTGCACTCGAATAGCCTTCAAAAAATTTAAATGTTATTATAATAAGGCTTGTTCTACGTGATCAAAATTCATATATTTTAAATAAAAAACAGCCAAAAAAAATAAATAAAAAGAAAATCATCACAAAATAAAATAAATTTTTCTTTCTTTTGAAATTTATGAGTAGAATGGAAGTTAACATTAGCCAAAAAAATTTTTTTTTTTAAATCATATACACATTGATGAAGGCATCATCTAAAATAAAAAAAATAAAAATAAAAACATAAAATAAAATAAAATCAAATAAAATATAACAAAAGAAATATCTCACAATAGAATCAAATTTCCTCCCAATATCCCAGAAAATTCAACAAATAGACAGAAATAAAATAAAAACAACAAATCTGTAAAAAAACTAAAAAAAAATCTGACAATTTTATAAAACCGAAACAAACAAACCATATGCAAACAATATTTCTAAAAATAAATAATTAAGAAGGAAAATCTCTGGAAAATTAATATGATTTTTAGTTTTTACTTTTTTTAAATTAAAATACTAGATCTGTGGTGTAGTGGAATGTTCTTCTAAGGTACATATACTTATATCATTTATAATCGTAACATTCAAATGAGATTATTATGAGTTTGATATTACATATAAAAATGTATTTTAAGATATGCAATCTAAAAAATCTTTAAATAGTTTTAAGTGATTCTGATAATATGGTTCCTTTAGGAATCTATTTTTTCTTTAATTTTTCATTCTTATGGAGATAATTTTATTTATAGAAATTTATTTATAAATTACACACAGTTCAAATTCTTTATGAATTCATCAAATTTGAATATTTTTTTGAATCCTTATATTATTCAAGTATATTAAAATAATGCATTTACATACAAATATTTGAATTTATTTCAAAACAATTTTTTTTTATAATTAAAAAATTAAATGAAAGAAATTTAAAAGGGCTAAATCTCAACCCGACCTGTAGTATGTATGTATACTAAGTAAGTAATGTACTTTGATTATTAAAAAATAAAAACAAATCCACAATTAAAGATCTAATATTAAATAAATTACTAGATTTGAATTTTCCAGAGTTTAAGGATCTAACATTATAGATTAGGCTTATAGTATTATAAATATTAGTAACGTTTTATTTATTTATTTATAATCTTATTTTTTACAAAATGGGTTTTTAATAAAGTTTTGAATAGATTATACAGGGATTATGTAATTTTTATTTCTATTTACCTATACAACTGAAACATATACATTATATTTGATTTATTTCTAAATTTACAGTGCAAATGGTAAAAAACTTACATAAACATTTCAATTATTTTAAACTAATATTAATAATGAAAACTTACTAAATACTGTCATATAGTTGAAAATCGTAATTTTTGAACAATGGTATATCTACATTTTTAGATGGTTAACATTTAGTTATTTACAGTAATATCCTGATAGATTGATGAACAGCATTTGTATAATATCAAGCATTTAATTTGCAATTATCTTGAATCATTAATAATTAAAAGTTTTATATATATATAAGTAGTTGAAATGACATATATATATATATATATATATATATATATATATAAAATTAACACAGTAGATAGAACCAAGTTCAAAGTTTAGAACATAAAGAAATAATTCTTAAAAATAAATACATAAACATTATAGTTGCATGACCATGTTTGTTTGTTTGCAATCATTTCAATACAATATCTAATTACAACCATTTGCAATAAAAATTAGAAGAATATGCTAATATTAGTGGTATTAATATCTAATTGCTTAAGTCGATAGAAGCAAAAAATGAAATATTATTACCATCGCATTCTACATACAAAAATCTACCTTCCCAAACATCCTTAGGCTCTTATGAATTTTCAAAGTTGATAAAATTGTATTGATTTATTTGTCCAAATCAGCTACGACGTATATCGCACATAACATAATAACTTATACCAACTTAAGTCGTTATAGTAAATCAATTATTATGTAGATGCCAAATATTGTATAGAAAAATAAAACAGCTTACTTATATTAAGTTTAGCGATTATATTAAATTTTGTTCTTTTATACCACTCTTCTAAAATTGACTTAAGATCCAAATTTATTTTGTGATCTTGAGCTCTTTTTGAGATATGTTTAATAAATAAATAAAAATAAATATTTAAAATTTTATAAGTTCAATAAAAATTAATATTATGAACATACACTGGACTTTTCATGTTTTCCTAATTTTTTTCAAATATATATTATTACCCCCTATATTTCATTGCAAAATATATGATAGAAGAATATAATGGTAAGTGTATAATTAAACTAGCTTGAAACTTGTACCTGGAAAAATTTTGTTGTAAAGATGATTGAAGTCAATTTAGACCAATCTAAAATTAATATTAAATTACACAAGTGAAAAACGATTTGGAAGAATAATGAAAAGAAGCATCAGAAAGTGCAGTGCAAGCATACAAAACTGGTACACAACGGTGGCGAATCACAAAATAGGGATAGACCATACTACAGGTTTGGTTGAAATTTGGCTTTTTTAAATTCCTAAAAAAAAATATAAATGTTTTAAAAAACATAAAAAATTTAATTTTAACTAAAGTCATCAAAAAAACAACAACATTATTTTATCATTATATGAGATATTTTTAAATTAAAAATATTTAAATAAATTTTAATTCTTTAATAATATTTATGATTATGCTATAATAAAATTATTAATAAATCAAAATAATTTATTTTATGTTTCTTTATAATTTTCCAAATCATCAAATTATAAGCACAAGTTTCAAATTATAATCAAAATTCGTTGCTCTTTTATTATTTCAGAAAAAAAGAAGATATATATGTTTTTCATACCTAAGAAAAACAATTGCATTTATAAAAAAAACAAAAATTGTTCTTCATTTAAATAATTCCAAAAAAAAAAAAAAAAAATATTTTTCTCAAATATTTTTAAAAATAACTTCGATAAAAAAAAAATTTAAATAATTTTGTCATTGATCTAAGAATTTAAATACATACCTACCTACAACAAAATTTTATTATTTAATTGTAAATTAAGATGATATTTATTTTTAATGAAATTTATTTTAATAAAAAAAAAAACAGTAAAATCAGGTTGTTAAATTCAAATTAGGATTCTTATTTATTAGATTTCATTTGTTATGTCACCCACAAAATATAAAAATAATAATAATAAAGATATTAAAAGAAATAAAAACAAGAATGAAATTCCAATGATTTTAATTATTAGTTGAAGAATAGTTCGTGAAAATGTGATATGCATTAATATTTCCATAGCAAATTATAAATTTAAAAAACCTAAATTCATATTTTTTTCGATTCAAATCATTGTAAACTTTGTTCTAATAACAAACAGAATCATGACAAACTATAAGTTTTTAAAATTTGTTACCAAAAGCTTAATTTAATAACTTATTGCTTAATATATCTTATATATACTAATTTTGTTTTTGTCTGAAGCCTTATATATATATAACAAGAATAATAATAACGAAAAAACAGTTAATTATGAAAGAAAGAAGGAGAATTGAGAGAATAGATCAAATATTTTTTAATGTATTATGGAAGTAGGTACAGATAGAAGTGAAATGTAGTGAGAAAATAATATTGATGCATTATCATGACTGATCATACGTATTTATACATTGTTGTTGTTCCTTTGAGTGATGGGCATACTTTATTTAACTGCACCCAAACTTTACTAGATTAGCAATATGACGTTATACTAGTATTTAATAACAAAATTTGTCCACAACAGTATAATTAAATTGAAAAATGAAATCCATAACGTGTAAAGTAGATAATTGTTATTGTTTAATGTATTGTAAATATGAATATTTTCGTTTTTTAATTAAAATTTTGAAGATTAACTTTTCAAATATTCCAAAAAATACAATTAAAATAATTTCTATCCCAAAATAATTTTTAAAAGTAATGGAGACGTAAAACTACATATAAAAATTAACTATGAGAAAGTAAACACAGAAGTTCCGAAACGATGCTGACACAACATTTTCAGTTTTAATTTTCTGAAAAGGAGACCTTTACTTTAATAACGTGTCATTACAGTATCGGTCCCTGATAACTAAGTTTTAATTACATAATATTAAAAACAGGTTCATTTAATTGAAAATATTAACTAAACCATTAAGCCTGAATTTCAATGAAAACCGCACAACGTTGCCGTCCTAGATATATTAATACATTTTCATTTTCATTTAAACAACAAAAATAATAAGAAAAACATTTTTAGAATTGCCAAAATGACATGTCGCAATGCAATAACGACAAATTTAGAACTTTGATCAAATTTTTGTCGCCGACTGTGTCGTGTTGTACCTATACTATTTACTGTCATGTCATTTAAACACATTTGCTCAAAACATAATTTGACATATTTTGTCTTACATAATGTCCTGTCGTTTTCATTGGGCTTCAGGCTTTAAGACTAATTCCTAATAGATACATTTTAATAAAATTTGCAAATTTTAATTAATTATTTATTTTGTAAAAATCGAAACGAATATTAAATTTGAATTTTAAAATCATGAAGATACATTATTGTGAATTATGTTATGTGTGACATCTGACATGACATTTTTAAAAAATATTATTTGTATTTTACAATAATAAATTTTTGTAAATTTAAATAAAAATATTAAATGCCCAAAATAAAAGTAATATTCTTTTATACAAAGTTCATTTAACTACTTTATAAGTTCGGTTTTTTAAAATGTTCATTATAACATGTTTGAAAAATATTTTTACAACTCAATTTTAATATTATAATCTTTAACATCCCAATTACCATATAGGTATATATGTACATATAACAATAATTATAAAAGCAAAAAAAAAAAAAAACAACAAAAGCACCACAAATTAAATTGCCAATATTTAATTCTATTTTCTAAAGTTTCTAATTACAATATGTACTCTAAATCCAAACCAATATAATATATAATTTTCACCTATAATATGTATTTATGTATATATTAATACATATTAAACGTATATCTATATTTCTATGTAAATATTTTTTTTTTCACCTTTATTTACTTTTCTATATACATATGTATATATATGCACATATATCAACCTTTGAAAAAGATTATATTCTCACTTTATTACTATTAATTAACAGTTTAAATCGATACGCATCAATAATGCTTTCCAATAACAAAATTTTAAAAGTTAATTGATTCGTGAAAATTGAAATGTATATAGGTATATATTTATATAAATATTTACCTTTCTTAAATTACATAAAATTGGAATTTTATATACATTTATCTAAGTTTCAAAAAGAAATAATATTTGTTTTTTTTTTTTGTTCATAGTGTTTATTTTTAAATAAATTTGTCAATGTTTATCTCACACTATTCTGTCACAATATTTATAATTCCGAATTTGTATACTATTTTTGTCAAGAGGTGCCAAATTTATATTTAGCTATATGTTTATTGTTTTTGAAAATGTCAAATGACTTTAAAATAGTAATTAAAAGTAAGTAAGAAAGTTTCAAAGAGTTTAAGCAGGGTCGGTTTACACGTTTCTATACTGCCACCGTAGATATTATGTTAGAACTACTAATCTATTAATTTTAGCACTTTATGAAGTTAATAAAAATTGTTTATGCCCTCTGAAGGTGTCTGTATAACTCTACTTTGCGAGATTAGAGATATTTTCGAGTGACAGCATTATCGCTACACAAGTTAAAATAAAACGATAATGTTTCAGAATATACACCGATCAGATTTTGCTGTTTTAAGTAACTGAATCTAACTAGAGGCCTTAAAACCTTTAATTTATTCAGATTCAGCGGTCTGTGTATGTCTAACACGGTGTTTCAAAGTACCGTTATTTATTTCTTAAAAACAGTTGGTTCGGTTGCTAATGAATTTAGTCAATTATAGGTCAAATAGGGTATTACCAGGGCTTAAACCAGTTAATTATTATTTTTTAAATATCTTTATTACGTTAATATGAATATATTTGCAAATTGTTAACGTAATTCTTGATTAATTTAAAATAAAATTATATATCAATTTTAAACTTTGATATACTCAAATCTTTATTAGTTAATTACTGGTTATAAATACGAGTGCAAATAATATACCCTCAATAATAACAATTTTTAATAATTTTAATTTTTCTCAAACATTTCTATATTATAATTTGAAATTTGGTAAATTTCGAAATTCAAATATCACAATATCCAAAATATAAAAATAACATAAAACACCAATACAATGAAACAATTAAAAATTAGGTATTAAGGACTGCACCCTCATTGTACATTATTATATTGTTGCAGTTGATTCTATAATACAAAAAACAAAAAAAAAAAAACGAATGGAATTTATTAAAATAAAAATATAAAAAAAACAAAATTCATTTCATTTAACGCAGAATACAAAGCGATAAGATTGGGAATAATAATAAAAAAATAAGCAAAACGAGAAAAAGAAAAACAAAAGAATAAAATAAAAAAGGTGCAAAACGGTTTTGGCAATATTCCATATTACCATTTGTTGCTTCATCTCGGTCGATTCTTATTGGCAGCTTCCACTGTGTTTTTAAATTTATATATATATATATAATATATATATACATATCCATATATTGTTTTTGTTTTCTTTTATTTTTTATTTTCTTAAATTCTAAAAATAAAAAATATAAACTCATAAAAAATTAAAAAAATTAAAACAAAAAACAAAAACAGAAAAACTACACAAACACGTGAAATTTGATGTGAATTGAAAAATTAAAGAAAGAGCTTTTTGTACTTAAAGTAAAAAAGTTTACGTTTTCTTGATATATTCTTCAAATTAATTTGTTTTTTCTTTATTATTATTATTATGATTATTATTAATACATATTATGGTATAATATTAATTTTTTATGTATTTTATACATATATATATATATATATAGAAAAAAAACTAACTGATTTGAAAAAAAAAACTAACTGATTATACTCTGGCAAAGAAAATATTGGATTGATGTTTGTTTAAAATGATCAAAGTATGTGCAACAAACAAAAAAATGGCGTGATTTAACAAAGTTATCAATAAAATAAAAATTATATAATAATTTAGAAATGAAAAAAGAAAAACTAAGAAGACAGATTTCAGAAGAGTAAATTACGAAATTTCAAAAGTAATTAACTGTTTGCACTAGAAAGTAACGAAAGGTATTTCTTTAAGAAAAAAAACTAAACGAATTCTATAAATATCTAGAAACCTTACCTATGTTGGTACATATCTTATATCGAATAATTGTATGGCGAGCAGTTAAAAAGCTTAAGTACACTTTAAAAAACTAGTAAAATCCAACTGTTTAGCATCATACGGATCATTATTGCATAAAAAAGCCTTTCACCAGTATTTTGAAACTTAAAAATTAATACAAAAAATATTGATCTTAGCAACGACAAGAATCATTAAATATAATTAGTTTATAAGAATTAAAAATGAATTGAAGATACACCCTTTTTTATAACAACAGCAAAGAAAAGTAAAGATAAACTTCCAGAAAAATCTTAAATTCAAATAATAAATTTTTTTTTGTCACAATTGAAAATGTTTTATCAAATGTTAAGACCACACCAGGTAATGATTTGCTAATTTTAAGTTTTTGTTCATTATATCAAACTGGGGGATGCAGTAGGAGAGCTGTCTAAAGCTGGTTCCCGAAGAAAGCACAATGCTTTATATGTTTTTCCGACATGATCTCTCATTGGTATTAAATAATGACAAAAAAAATAATAATGGGCCCATATTTTGAAAGAGGAAAGGACCTAAAATTGTGCGTGAATATTAATATGCATATACACTGATATATAAGTAAAAAAAAAAAATTGTAAATAATATCGAAAACTCTATATTCTGATTCTTTAAATTTTTCAGTTTTATAAATTTTCATAGTCAATTGATTATAGTATACGCAGTACAGTCATGTATAGTGATTAATATAATAGTAGAATAATTAACCAAACATTTAATGATTTTTGAACCTGAATCACAACCTGAAAACTGCAATTAATCCAATCTAAGCCGAAACACTGTGATAACCCAAAAGAAAAAAAGAAGTTAACTACTGTTGACACGTAGTTTTACTAATGTATTTAACACAATGCAATTTTTGGAATTCAAATTTTAGTCATAGAAATCAAATTATTTACAAACATATTACTAACTCAGTTATTGGCGAAAACATTATTAAATTATATATAATAAATAGCTAAATAGATATGAAACTGTATTAAAATAATTCATAAAATACAAGTAATTGATAAGAAATGAAAATATTAATGGTAAATTGTTTACAATTATTGTAATGACTAACATTTTAGTATTATTCTTTTTTTTTAGGAAACAAAGCGATAAAAGAGACAATTGTAAACTTGCTCATACATGACATACTTAATTTTATTGAATTGATAAATGTGTGATATAATCATATAGTTACACATCGTCAACATATTATTCAACTTCTTCATCATCCAGATATGCACTTATTATTATGATCATGCATTTAGTAATCAATGCATATATATTTCAAGTCGAAAAATCAGCATTTCCGATGCTAATGAAAAAATTTTGAAAAAAAAAATAGGAAAAACTAAAATGTTCCATTTTGTTTATTTTTTTATCAAATTTATATACCCCACTAATTTTAAGTAAAAAATTAAAACTTTACAATATCCATGGTATGAGACAGATTCGAAACCAGAACATTTTGGTTAGATGACAACAGAAATACTATGACGGTCGGACATGAATTAAAAAATTAACTAAAAAAGATAAACTCCATTTGTAATTTGTTAATATATGAAGCTAAATAATTATTAACAAAAAAATTAGAAAATTGTAAAACTCTAAAAAAAATTCATAAGAATAATTCAAACCATAAGTATTCATTAAATCCAAAATAAGAAATTAAATTAGACAAATAACTTTTCGTACGGAAAAATTCAGTTTAATTTTTTTGTTCTACAACTCTAAAAAGACTTTACAGACGAATTTTTTACTGGCAAGTATTTTGAATATAATGAAAAAAAAAACCAAATAAGTAAAATTCAATTTCAATTAATTAAACTATAAAGAATAAAAATAAATAAAATATATTTAACATCAATTAAGTCAATAAAAACCGCGTGAAGTAATAAAATAATAAATAAATTTAGACATAAACAAAAAAAAAATCATACGTATATTTTTTATACTTAGTTAAAAAATAAAATAAAAAAAAAAACAAATACATATAGATAACAACAGACCAGCAGTACGAAATTGGCATGTTCTGAATGTAATATTTTTAGTGTTTATATATTTTTTCTTTTTTTTATGAATCTAAAAATATTTCAACGAAAACAAATTGTTGACAACAAGCACCAACAATAATATAATAGATCACTTCAATACGTCATTTTATTTTTTATTTTTTTATATGCCTCAAAACAAAAGCAAATGCTGACGTTTTGAAGTTGATAACTTCTTCAGATCTCACATAAAATCAAAAATAAACAAAAAATAAATATATATAAATATAACTGTAATATTTTTGATTAATAAAAATACATAATTATTATCTAAATTATATAAAAATAATAACATTTAGTTTATATAAATAAATATATATGTAAAGTTACATAAGATAACCGTATGTCCAACATTTCATGGAAGAATAGCTTGCATCGAAATCTCATCTTTAATAATATTTCAATGTTTTCATAGAAGAAATCGAATCGATCAGCTCTACAATTTATTATTTAGGCCGCTGCACACAATATTTGTAAAAAAAAATATTTTTTCTTTAAACTGATTTTATTTAATCAATTTTAAACCTAGTCGTTAAGGGTATTTATTATATATCCTTATATTATATATAAGGGTATAATTTATATCTTGTACTAATTCTTCTCTAGTTAATAACCAAAGCTTTATAAAACTCTACGATGTACAGCACTGATGTGTTATATCAAACGCATGTGTTAGCTAAAAATTATCTTCTTAGTTTGTCCAGTTGAAGTGACCCCTATTATATTATTTGTATTAACAATTTTTTTTGTCAAAATATTTTA
This sequence comes from Argyra leucocephala, assembly GCA_963942445.1. Taxonomy (NCBI): domain Eukaryota; kingdom Metazoa; phylum Arthropoda; class Insecta; order Diptera; family Dolichopodidae; genus Argyra; species Argyra leucocephala. Next base: position 94,910,771 of record OZ012677.1, read on the forward strand.
GTTTCTAGAGAAAACAGTTATGTTGTATAATTTGATTTTTGTGATTGAGTAATGTAGCTCATTCTTATACATGTTCCGACTTTAACTGTAAATTGTGAATTTAACATAATTTAATTTTTAATGAATTTAATTTTTTCCTGTATTGGTTTACTCAAAATATGATTGATCACTCTAATATTTATAATTAATACATAGTAAAAAATTTGATTATTGCTATTATTGTAATTTCTTCTTTAAATTATAGTATATATACACTTATCTAAAAATTGAATAATAGTATATAGCTTGAATAAATGTCATTAAACAAATTTTTTTATTAAATAATTTTGATCTTATCAAAATAAATTTTCCACTATACATATCTATCTAAATTATATATGATTGGCTGTATGTACATTGGTATTTTTAAATTACTTACGATTATAGGGTTAAAAAAAAATAAAACGTGTGCTGTTATTATTATTATTGTTATATTATGTATATAATATATTTTTGTTATTTTGATTTTTGTATTTTTTTTTTTTTTTACTATTGTTTTGATGTTTGAAGTGTCAATTAAATTTTCTATCAGTTAAGTTAAAAAAAAGAAGAAGATACAACAAAAAATTAATGTCCTATATTTAAAATAGAATTTTTCGTTTTTTTGTATACACATAATTATGTATATAGTAATATGTATACGTAAATAAACTTATATATTTTTTGAGGAAATTTAAATGAAAATTTTATTTAAAGAAAATATATCTTTTTGTTTTTTTTTAAATAAATTTGATTTTATTGTAAAATTAGTAGGAAAACAAAATATTTCATTCATTGTTTTTATGTTATATGTTACTATGTTATATTTACCAAAAAATTAAGAAAATTAAAAAAAGTATATTATTGAGCATATTAACATTTTAATATATGGTTTGATAACATATTTATCAAATATATTTTCACCTGGTGAATAAGATTAATAATCAGATTAACAAAATTGAAAATAATCAAATTTTACTAGCCTCATTCTATAAGTTTTTATAATTTTCAGAAAATAAATAAAAACCTCAACTAAATAATTGCAGACGTGATATGCAAGCTGACCAACGTTCAATTGCAACTGATTGCAATTGAAATTTTTTCTATTTTTCCAATAAATTTTAGGTGAGTTTTACAACCATTCGAATATTTTTTTTTTATATTAATAATAATATTATATCAATTTAATAATAAAATTTGTATTAATATAATTATTACAACTTCTAGCATTATAATAATTATTTAAAAAAACAAAAATGATCAATTCCAATTTACTGGAGATATATTGAACGTAATTTGTAGTTCAATTTTTAAATTTTAAATTAGTTACCTATATCAATTTAAAATTAAATTTTTTTTTAATTATGTAATTTCAATAAAAATATTTTTTCGTAAAGAGCAACGAAGTTGAACATGATCAAAAGAAGCACTAAGATTTTTAATGAATCACTCTGTAACTATGTATAGTTTTATAAGTATTTCCGATTACTTTATATATATATATTTGTAATTATTGTAATTAATAATGTCAACATATTACAACAATTTTATTTTTATTATTTATATTCAAACCGGTTTTGTTCTTAAAAAAAAATTAAATTTATTAATTTTAAAAAGATGTTATTTTACAGGTACGTACTTAATAATAAATAAATTAGTAATAATTAACATTTATTTACATTTCGTTTTCATTTTGTATAATATTTTAATATTTTATATATTTTCAAGAATAAATTTAATTTAAAATATAGTTTTTTTAATTCAAATAATTAGTATCTAGCAACATTATTGGCTAAGTGAGTTTTCAAACATATTATTTTTTTATATGTAAATATAAATGTGATTTTAAAAAATTTCGGCCACCTGATGATTCGAATTGAAATGAAATTAAAAATTAGTCAATAATTTATAGTAAAAAAACATTTAATTAATTGGGAAACGTTTTATAGGTCACTGATTCAAATATGCAACTGACGAATTTCTATTGAGGTATTTACAATAATAAGTAGTTAGTTGGGTTTCCGTTATTCAGTATATGTAAGGACAAGTCATTGACTATATGTCTTCGACTATTTTTCCTCTAGGATCTAGCGTTTTTGAACCCCTATAAAGGATTATGTGTATTGATGTCGCCTAACATTATAAAGGGGCTATCAAATTGTTTTATTATGTTTTCTAAATCTAATCTTGTAATGTAAATGCCCTATGCTTAAAACTGAATCATGCAACATTATCTAACAGATGAAAATTCTCAGTGAATGAAAAACCCACTAAATTTGATACGTGATGTAAGTCATCCCTTATGTATAAAAAAAACGAAAATTTTGGGAAACCCAATTTGACGCGTTGGATATATTTATTTATTTCTTTGTTTGTTTATATATTTCAAAAAGTTCATTATAGCTGGAAAACTCATACAAAGTGTTACATTAATTACAAACTTATATATAAACAAAATATTTAACTATATTTATATAAATACATACAGATATATCAACCTTATCTATAATACTCTAAATGGAGGATAATATTGCACTAGGCCGGAGAAGAACGGAAATTTAAGTAGAATAATATTAACGTAATATAATATAGCACAGTAAGGGTTATGAGGTCCAAAATTGTTCACAATAACACGAAATTTGTTTCCATTCAAAAAATGAAATTTCATTCAACGAAGAGTAACTTAAGATGCTTGGTGAACAAAAAAAACGTTTCATAAGTCCCTAAAAAAGTAATTTTTGAAATAGTGTGCATACAAAATATAGTTATGTAACAGATATCTAATAGATGGTGTCTTTCAAAGATATATTTCAGCCGGTTACTATTTCCAGTTACTGGGCACGCACGGAAATGAAAGACACCGTTGTTAGATAAAAACTCAGTCTCAGATGGACCATTGAAGAAAATAGAATAAAATCTGTAGTTGTATATGTAAATTCTTAAAAATAGTTATAAAATAAAAAGAATAATAAATCTAATAATAAAATCTGTGTAAATAAAATATTAATATAATTTAAAAATTAATTAATAAAAAAAAATTTGTGGAAAATGAATTAACAAAAGTTTTAATCCTTATATAATAATAACTATACAAGTTAAGAAAAAATATTTCGAAGAAGAAATATTAACTATATTGAAGAAATCAGGAACACCAAATCAAATTTTAAATTATACGTATATATATATATAATTTATAAAATGACTTTAAACATCATTAAATTGTCGTTGTGATTTTTTCATCAAAAAAAATAATTATCTTTTTTTTACAAAATATTTAAAAAAAAAAACAAAATTGTTCGAAAATAATTTTATATCCATCGCAACTACGATATTTGAGAATAGTTAATTTTAAATTTGTTATTGATTTTTAATTGATTTTCATCTCATTAAGCTATGTGAAATATAATTTTTATTATTTATCTAAATATAACTATATGTATTTATATGTATAGTACGTAACGTACATATATGCATACAGATGTATCAATTCTATTATAATATCCAATTAAAATTAATTAATATTAAAAGAAAAGAAAAAAATAGAAAATAAACGAAATTTTACTTACTTGTTAAATCAGCGTCTTCTGGAAATGAAATAAATCCTTTGTTCATATCTTCTGAACGTCGTTTATTATTTAATGAATTTGATTGAGATAATGATATTGATGAAGATATATTTTGAACTTTTGGAATAACTGTATTTTGTATTCCAGTTATATTATTATTTTTATTTTTATCAACACTTATATTATTGTTATTATTATTATTATTATTATTATGTCTTGTTGTTAATAATAAATTTGTAACTTGTGATAATGGTTTAAATATTGATGCAGTCACAGATTGAGCACGTGATGCAACATTAAATTGTGAATTTGAATTTAATAATATTGCATTACGGTCATTTGGTTTAACTTGTGTAAATACCGATGCGGTAACTGATTTTGGTTTTTTAGTTTCTTCAATTTTTACCAAATTTTTATTGAAGTTATTATATTTATTATTAAATAGAATATTTGTTGTTTGATGTGTTGTTGGTTTTTGTAGATGATTTTCACCAACAACAATTGATAATTCTTTATAACTTATATTATTATTATTATTATTATGGTTTTGTTCTATAGTTTTTGATTTAATATCTAAAGTAGAAGAAGAAATTGTAGAATCATTAATAACAATACTATTACCATCACAATTCAAACCACCACCTCCACATTGTGATTTTAATGGTGGTGGTGATGTGGTTATATTTACTGTCAAATCTTTTTGTTGTTGTTGTTGTTGTTGTTGCTGCTGATTTTGCTCTTGTTTCTTTTTTGTTATAGTAAAATTTTTTAATGTTTGACGTAATGGTGAAAGTGAATTTTCACGTAATAAATTTTGTTCTAATAAAAGATTATTATTACAAATCTTTTGATTTTGATTTGTTTTAAATATTGAAGCTGTTGATGTTGTTGTTGTTGTTTTAATTAATGAAGTTTCAATATTATCCTTTGTTGTATTTATTTTCATTGATTTATTTTCACTTATATTTTCGTTATTAACTTTTGTTTTTATAACATTTATTTCATCACTATTTTTATTATTGCATAATAATTTCTTTTTCTGATCTTTATTTTTGGCTTCAAATTGCTCATATGAATAAATTTCATTTTCTTTTTCAAGTTGGCTGTAATTTTATAATAAACTTTTTAACTTTTTCTATTTTTGGGAGTTTTAAGGGACGTATTTTTTTTTAAACACAGGAAATTAACACATAGCTAAATCAAATTTTTTTATCATTTTTTTTTTTGTTGGAGTATCATTAAATACTTGGGTTACAAATTACAGTATGATTAAAGAAGTTAATCACCCTTCCATTTATTGTGTTTTTTTGCGTATTTGTTTATTTGTTTGCTTTTTTTTTCAAACTGCTAATTTTTATTCGCATATGTAACATAATTAGAAATAGGGTATATAACATTATTTTTCGAAATTTTTTTGTATTTTTTTTTTGTTTTTTGTCTAAAAAAGGTATACATTATTTAACACCGATTAAAATAATTATAATTGCAAGAAATTTTAAAAATTTCAATAAATAAAATAAATTAAATTTCTACGTTGTTCTAGCGTAACAAATTTATTCACATGTGATTAATTTTTTAACTTTATATGTATTTATTTTCTTGTGCTATTTTTTTTTTTTAATTTCCTTAATTAACCGAAATTATTTTGAATTTTTTTCAGTTTAGAATTTATTAAAATAATTATGATCAATTTTGCAATGAAGCAATTAGAATATTTTGGAAATTTATGTGAAATTTTTATATTAATAATTTTTATACTTGGTAGATTTAAAATTAGAACTAATTTTAATTTAATTATTTATATACAAAGTTAATATTTAAACAAAAAGTTGCGAATTTCACTATCTTTTACTTTCATGAACAAACAGGGACGTAACGAAATCTTGCATCTTATAATTTTGCTTATCAAAATCTGCTCTATACAAAATTTTTCTTTTTCAAAGTCTTGTTTTACAAATTTATGATTTTTTAATTGGTTGATAGAACGTGCTCGAAAAAAAACAAATGGAATTTTCAAATGTTAGATTTTTTAAAAACAGGATCTTGAAAAAGATAACATCTTGGTATGGCATTAAGTGCAAATATTTGCTGGAATTGTAGTAGAAAAAACAAAAAAAAAGAACTAGAAATTCACCATCAGAGGTAAATTTAGTGGAGATATGTGAAATTAAAAGTTAGATTGACAGTTGGATGTAATCTAAATTCAAAATTACCTTACAACCAGAACAAAATTGCTCATTAGTTATTTTGAAATAGATTATAATCGAGGAAAGTTGTAGTTCTTACCAAATAAAAACAATGAATTCTATTTTAGAAAAATTGTGTTACAAACAAATCCTAACTATTTTCATTAAATAAAATTATTTTTTGTTTTTTTACTTTGTTTTTAATTACAAAAAAAAATACTGTTTTGTAATTTAATATTAAATAATTAAAAAAAAATTTAAAAACATTTTAAATATTAAATAATTAAAAAAAAATAATTTAAAAACATTTTAAAAGTAAGAATCTCTCTCTGAAGATTTCCACTAGACTACGAAAAGAAAAAATAAACATTACAATAATGTTTTTAAGTGTATTTTAAAAAGTATAAAATGAAAAAATCTTGCCACTTTTTTTTTTTTTTTTTGTAAATTGATTTCCTGAGTTTGTTTTTCGAATATAATATTATGAAATGTTCTAATTGCATTCTCTAGGTAACATTTTTAAATGTAAAATTTTAAAACTAATTTAACGCAACAATTTAAAATATTTTCAAAGGTATTTTAAAATAAATTGTGTAAAAAAATTATTTAAACAAAAAAAACTGTTTTAAAGAAAACTTTTTGTTTTGTTTTCAATTTAAATTGTTTTAAAAAATTTAATTATGTAACTAAGAACATTTTAAATTATTATATTATATATACATACTTATATATACACAAATTAAATTTCCTACACTCTTTTAAATGTTTAAATTGCAAATTGAGTGTAAAACTATATAAATTTTGAGTGAATTCCTGTTGCATTTTATTACAAATTAAATAATCACATGTTCTACTTACTCGTACTGGTACTAATATAACTAATCGCTATGCAAATAATTTTGTTGTTCGCTTTTTTTCTCTTTAATTTTTTTTTTAAATATTATTTTGAAAGAAGTTCAACAACTTTCTGTCTCTTTCTATATATGTAGGTAAATAAAAAACATCAAAAAGTAATACAAAAACAATAAATAAAAAAAATAAAATTTTTAATCCATAAGTGCATCATTACAATACATATGCGAAAACTTTTACAATTTTTTGACGTAAATTATTTTTTATTTTTTATTCTCAATTTCGCGACTTAAATTCTCGTAACTTTTACATCTATATACTGAATACAATTTTTATTGTTATTAATTCACTTTATATTATATGTATGTACACAATAAGAAAATTTTTAATTTATGTATATAAACAAGATATTATGTTTATATATAAAATTGCGGCAATTTTTTTTTCTGTTTTATATGAATTTTTAAGCGAATAAAATTTTTGAGGTTATATTTATTTTGTAAAAATTTTAATAATGAAATGTAAATAAAATATTACGTAAATATAAAAAAAAAGCAAAAAAAAAAAAAAATGAAAACTTTTTAAAAGCTATTATATTTATTGCAACTTTGTTTTTATTATATTTATTATAAAAAAAAAAACAAACAAACAAACAAATAGAATACCGACGAATTTCTTTTAAAACGAACTGAATGACGTTTAAATTTGCAATGAGAGTCGTTTAGTGTAATAGGGAGATACAAAAAAGAATTTCGTATTCGATTATATTCGTTTTATATATATATAATATATAAAATATAACATACTTATATACATTGACTTATACTTTTACATATATATATATAGTGTATAACAATAAATTACTAACAAATTAGATAATAATAGTACTTTATTTAGTACAATATTACTAGTAGTGCACCATAATATTTTTTGTCAATGTTTTTTTTAATAAGACAATAGGGAAATTTTATTTTATTTTCATGAGGTGTTAAAATTATTTTTATTATTTGTTTAAAAATAAATATAATTTACTTAAAATAATTTATGAAGAATTAATTTTTTGTAAATATAAAATATTATATAAAAAATATATATAGTTATTTTATTTCTAGAGATTATCTTTTTTATCATTTTTTTTTTTTTGTGTGTCAACAGATGTGTTTTAATTAATATTTTTTTGTTTTTTTATAAATAATTTATATACTTTATATAATTTTAATTCACTAAAATTGGCTTTTGATTAATTATTTTTAATGAAGAAAAAAAACTAAACATCGTTAAAATTTTAATATATAATAATAATTGATACTGTTAAATAATATTTTTTCAGATTATTTATCTACGTAAAGAAAAATGATGTAAATATAAAACAAAACAAAAAAAAAAAAAAAAAAAAAACGCTCTAAATTTCATCGTTTTAAAAATAAATTAATATTATTCTCTTCAGCTTGTTTTAAATATTGTTTTTTAAATGTACACTCAGAAAAATTTTAATAAATTTTGACAAATTAAATATATATGAAAATAACGTGCGTTACGCAAATAATAGTGTGACCATCTTACAAGATTTAGGACTCTTGTTTTTAAAAGTTGAAAAATTGATTTAGATATATACCAAATGTTGAGAAAAATATATTGTATAAAAAAAAAAAATTAATTTTCATTATTTATCAGAGTATTTATATTCACAATTCGTACAAAATTAAATGAAATTAAAACAAATGTTTTTTTTAATTTAAGTTTTCTAATTTTCTAATACATAATAAATATTTACGTTGATTGATAACACTAATAATATTGTGATAACGATTTATTATTGAGCAATAGATCAAAAATAAATTAAGAAAATATTGTCAGAAATCGGTAATACTCAAAATACAATTGTGAATGTTGTGTGCCCAAATAATGTATACCTACATTTAAAAACATTAAAAGTACGAAGCAAATTTGCAAATTAATTTGTGTAAGAATATTTCTGTTTTGTGTTTGTACAAATATGACATAAAAGTTTTGACAATCTGTTACTTAGAACGTAAAAGTTGTAGAAGGTGTAGTTGGTTACCTGAAAACTGTATTATGTTCGAACTGATGCTCAAATTTTCTAGAATGACAACTCAAGTGACATTAATTAATTTCATAGTTTTAACGAATTAAATTTCGAATTTCAAGCTACTTTTTTTTGTTTCTCTATTGAATCAAGCTTGCAGATATCAATACACAATTTTATAATTTATATAAAATAACTAATAACTTAGTAATAATTAAAACAATTTTTAAATTATACAAATTAAAATAATGGCAATGAAAATTTAATAAAATAATATTTTTTTGTTCATATGTGTAAAATTTAAACCTGAACTCTAACCTCAACAGAATCCACTTATTTGTATTTTTGTTTTTTTTTTTTGTATTAAGCTCGAAATTAAATTTGAACTTAGAGAATTCATAATCGTCATTTAATCTTATTATCTCATTTAAACCTTTAACAATATTATAGCTAATAGTAATCAATGAAATTAAGAACATAATACCAATACAGATAATAGAAAAACAAAATTAAAATAGAAAAAAAATACTTCTTATGACGTTAATAAAAATTTTGTAAACAAATCCAAATTTAATCAATTTAAGTCAATAATAAAATAAAACAAAAATTACATAAAAATATGACAATATAAACAAGTAGGTTCGATTTAACGAATATTTTCAATTAAAAATAATTGATATAATTTGTGCTGTAACTAACAGTAACATTTTAATAATATTCAAGAACATTTAACAGCTAATACAAAATTTTAAACATAAGCAAATTTTCAGTGGATACTTAAGTTTTATTATTTATATGTATCGTTATGTATTCCCCATAAATAAGAAATAATATTATTTTGAGGGTAGATAATAAATATTAATATTTTGATTTATTAATATAATAATATTAAATATTATTTGTTTTGGGATTACTATGGTTCCGCATGTGACTTTGTGTTGTGACATCGCAAAAGTTTGTGATTAAAGTTAAACAAATGGCAAACAAGAATTGATATTAACTTATCATAAACACAACAACAAATCAATTCATCTCTATACACAGTAATTCTGTACAATTCTATTGTATAATTGGATTAATTAATTTAAAAACTAATTCATTATATTCATTAAATGACAGTTTAACAATATTTAATTAACATTATGATACCCTAACCAGACGATTCAACTTTCAACATATTTATTCTTAGTTCCAGATGATTTATCAAAAAATTGTATCACTTTTATATGTGTGTGTAAATATTTTATTTGCAAAAAAAAATTTGAAGCGAGAGGTATAAGAAAAATATTTAATTATCGGTAAGTATGTACTTATGTACGTAAAATTGGTAAAATACATTTTTGTATTTGACTTGACATTATTTAATAATTTAATATATTATTTTGTACAAGTAGGTTTGAGATTACATATAAAAAAATATAATTCCTCCAAAATGGCAAGACATTCGATTCAATTCGTGCATATATACACAAAAATTTTCTGATTCTAATAAAAAAATTTTTTTATTTACTTTTTGTTTTGTATTAATAGATTCTTAAATTAATAGTTTATTCATTAAATTTAATTTATCGATTTAATTGCTGGTAATTTTATATTTTTCCTCCATGGAAAGGAGTATATACTCTTTAGTTGAGAATTTACATTTACCCAAAATTTTGAATTAAATTAAATTAATTTATATTTTGGCCAAACATCAATTGCATTCATACATGAAGAGGTTTATGTTATTCACCCTATATCACGAGCAATTGTAATAACCTAGTTTAAAAATAAAATGAGATAACTGCATATATCCAAGAAACTGCATAAAAACCTAAATTAGCAAAATCAGTTCATGACAATGACGTTTCTCGATTATATCAAGCAACAAGTAACAAGCGACAGTACATCTGAAAGTCCATCTAAAATCATCTATACTTATTTAATTTTATGGAGTATTATTACAGTTAGCCTAATTCCATTTTGCAAAGGGAAATTTGAACTAAAACCAACTCACAAAAAATATTTATAGTGAAATGTCATTTTACAAAAAAGACAATTTACATAAGATTTTTTTGATAAAAAGGACATTTGGCAAAAAGTCATTTAGCTATTAAAATCCATTTATTCGATAAGATAATCGAGTAATTTTGAACATAATTACGATGACAAGAAAATTGAAAAAGCAAGATTTTTAAAATGGGCTTTATACAATAAAAAAATACTTTATCAAATCAAAATTAGGTCTTTATCAAATATTTTGTTATTAGGTTTTTAACGAAGTGTTTATACATTAGCATAAATAAAATTTTGAAACCAGATTTGTAACAATTATAATATGCGAAAATAATTGTAAAATGTCCGTTTGCTAAATAAAGTTTGCAATCTGGTATGATTGATATAACTAACTAAATTTGGTTTATATAAATTTCTATATGAAAAAAATATATAAATCTATATATATATATATATATATATATATATCTCAAATACACATGTAAGCACTAAAAAGAATGAATGTCTATTAGCGAAAAAATTAAAATAAATAAAAAACTTTCAAAAGATAAGATATGGAAAAAAAATTCGTAATTATTGCAATTTTGAGACATGTTATCGACATTTATTTTATGATTCATGTAGCTCTTAAATAATAACAATAAAAAAAACAACAAATAATAAGTACAATATTGGAAATATAACACAACACTTTTTATTGTCAACCGAAAATGTTTCTTAGACCTCTTTTTTTTTGTTGTTGTTTTGAAAAAGAAATGATGTTTACTTAGAATAATTTATTCTATATATATATATAATAAATAACACATAACAATTAAAAATATTTAACATGCTTAGGTAAATATTTTTTATTTATTTTTTTTTTTTTTGCAATTAATATTTTGCGAATTTTTCTTTTGATATTAAAAAAAAGTTATTATTCAACTTTGAGTGTCTCGAAACTTGAAAACATGATGTAATTTATCAATTTACTTCCAGAAAATCCTATCGTATATAATTTTATCCACCCTTTTGTCTACTTCACTTAGATAATAGAATATAGAATAAACATGCTAGAATTCCTTTCAGGGCATGGATTTTGTAAAACCCAATTATTCTTTTTTATACAATTTGGTTATCAGTTGAAATAAAATGGAACAATACGACTATTATTACTGTGTTCCACACAAATGTAATTTTCTGCATTCAAATTAATTGATACGCAGAATCAAGATGAAAAAAATATTGTATGGGATTATATGTATGCCAACTCCAACTCTGTGAGTTAAAAGTAGTAATAGGATTTTCATCCATCCCCTCATTATCATATTTATGTACATTTATTTGGCATTGGCAGTAAATATGTTCTACAAAGCACCACATTTATTATATTTATTCGTGATAGCACTCTAATTTATTATAGCAAAGTACCTACATCTATAAATTTGACATTATAGGGAAAACCTGAGATAAAAAGTAATTTACGAATTTGTAAATTGGAGTACAAAATTTAAAAATGTATGATAGTAAAGTACATAACAAAAAAAGTTCTAAAAAATAAAATTTAAGTATGTGTATGTCTACTTATATTTTACTTAAAAAATTTTGAAACTGCTTCAATTTCAGGTTCATAGTTCAATTGTTAATACTTCAAAATTAAATACGTAATAATTATAAATCTGTGGTACGGTAATTTGATAATTATGGCAATGAGAAATAAAAGTAAAATGCCTACAAACATAATATGCACATAATATTGTTATGTAGCTTATGTAATTTATTTTATATTTCCGATTCTCTTCAATATTCAAAATTATAATTTATTTATTTTATTTAAAACATTTAAATAATTACTCAAAAAAATAAATAAAATTTAATTGCAATGAATTTCGTATAATTTATTATTATTATTAATTAGTTATATAAATACGATAACAAAAACCAAAACAATTTCCATTTCATTCATATTAAATCTGATTTTTAATTCAAACACACTAACACATGTATGTGAATAAATTTAAAAATATAAAAAATAAAATAGCCACAATCTATATAGAATCAGTTTTTTTTTTATTATTCTTTTTTTATTAATTTAAACAGAAAGTTCTTTTTTCGCAAAATAATTAATTATATAATCACACACAACAATCCCCTTTTCTAAAATTGTACATTCTGAACAAGCATCAAAATTGGCAACAATAACAAAATAAAAAATAAATTTTAGAAGAGAATTTTTTTATTTTGTTTTCTTTATTTTAAAGTTTTTACGGCTTTAAATTTATTGATGGTAGAAGTTTTGTCATATAAGAAAAAAATGTTTAAACTAGTGTACTACTACCATCAGACAATTTAAAATTATTAATATATGGCTGTGTTGTGATGATCGTGTTTGTTGTAAGAAAAGAAATAAACAGGAAAAATTCCCGGCTGACGCTGGTGAATTAAAAAAACTGAAATTCTTTAAAACTGTTATTATTGTTATTATTATGAGCAAACATTAAAAAAAATTTGTTTTTGAATTGATGTAGTCGTATATAGAAAACTGTATAGAATGAAAACGGACGTATAAAATTAAAATTTAGGAAGGGGGTGGTGTGTGATTATAATTATGGTTTCAAAAAAATACTACCACATAACATTCCAGAAGACATTTTTAATATTGTTACAAAAAAGTATTGTGCTAGACAACATTACCATGTTTAATCAAAACTATTACATTGATTGTTTGCTGACTGATTATGGGATTAATCAAGACAATGGTATATGGGAGAAATGTATGAATATAACTCTTTAGTGTTCAAATGTTACATACACTTACAAATGAACTTCGAAGTGAATTGCCATTCATAATAATCTAACTAGCTATACCAAATTATAATTTTAGTATGAGAATCATAAAACTATTCAATAATAGAAGTCGGAATAAAAATAAAACTTTCTCAAAATCCACCAGGGTTTTTAAATTATTCCAGGCCATCATCCACAAGTAATTATTGAAGTATCAAGTAAGGTATAAAGAAAGCTCGTTAAAAAGATAGTTATTACTTATACAACTTTCAAGTAATATATAATAGAGGTACATATGTCCAATTAGTATGACATTATTTTTAAACTTTCTGAATAAAATACAAAAAACTATTTTTTAATTTTTTTTTTAATTATAAAAGAACGAACATTTTATAAGAAATATTATTTTGAGATGATCTAATAATTTGTTTAAGTTCCGACCTTTGACTTTCTACAAAAAACCAACTTGTAAAAATGATTTTTCTAAATCTTGAGTTATTGTACATCGTATTTATTTTAGATTAATTTTTTATTTTTGTTTTTTTTTTTTTTTATTTACTATTTTACGATTTTCTAAAGTAAAATCCAACACAAAAATGGAATTTTTATGCTAAATAATAAAAAAAATCTTTAAATTAAAAATTTATTCTTAAAACTTCTCGGTTCAAATTCGCAAATTGGAGTCTTTGATTGTCTAGATTCCAGACTCTAGACTCTCTAGGTAGGTTCTGTTTTGCACTTTTTTTTTGAAATTTATTTTTAAAATTTATAATTGTTTCTGATTAATGTATGTATGTATGTAAGTGTGTCGTATCGTGATTTATTTTCAAGAATATTTTTGGTTTTGTTTTCTCCCAAAACGTTGGTTGTATGGAATTTATTTAAATGTTTAAAACTCGCATATAGGAAGTTATTTTAAATTTTTTTTGTTGTTATTTTTGCGTTTTGGGTTTTTTTTTTTGAAATTATTAAACAAAAGCTCAAAGAAATTTAATTAACAAAAAGTTTTAAAAAATTTAAACAAAAATTAAAATATTTCTATAGTTAAATTTTTTAATAAAATTTGTCATGAGATTTTTATAAGTGGTTACAAAATATGTGAAGTGTTTTTGATAAAATTTTTTTTTTTCAAAAAATCTATCGTGGTTATAATTTATAGGTTTTTTGATATCTCATTATTTTTTTAAAACCCTATTTTGCGACTTCTTGTAAATGGAAGATCCGGAATTTTTTCCATCTCTTTGAAGGACGTTCTGGTAGTCGATGATTATCTAATTTGTTCTCATTTGCAATCACATGTTATATATAATATATATATATATATATATATATTATAGATTTTTGCTTTGGTGAATATGGTAATGTATTTTTTTCATTTGATGTCACTTTAGTACCCAGAAACTAACTTGGATGTTAGATCTCTAATATAATGTTACATCTATACATATAATAAAAAACCAAGGTAGTTAAAGTATAAATAGTTGAATATAAAATTATGTCTTTAATAGAATTACAACAAAGAAAAATTAATTACATATTAGTCAGGTATTTAAAAACAATTCTATTCATTTGAACGGAACCACTTTTTAAAAAAATCGTTTTCATCAAAATAAGTAAGTTTTTAGACTAGCAAATTTTAAACATCTATGTAATTATAATGTAGTAATATCTATCCTAAATATATGAGTTTAACTAGGGTAAAATAATCGTTATTAGAAAACGTAATATTATTCTATTGTAACCTATAAAACAGTCACAGTCTTTATGACATGTTCAATGACAATTTCACAGTCTTTGGGATATATTCACAGCCCCTATGGCATGTTTTTCAGTCTTTATGACATGTTTAATGACAAAAAAAATCATAACTATAAATTAACATATTTTAGAGAAATAAGGTAATTTAAGACCTAACCACTACAAAATTGTGATCGATTGATTAAAGTGTTAAAAAAATTTATTTCGCTTTATTTTCATTTATTTATTATTATTTGAAAATATGTGTTTACATACAACAGTGTTAATAGCGTTTTTACATAATTTAGACCAAGCTACATGTCTGTTCAACAGAAGTTAGAAGTTTTGTTTCTGATTTTTGAATTATAATATGAAATATAAAAATTTAAATTTTTAAGAAATAAATTAATAAATTGAATAATACTTTTCTATGTATTAACTATAGTAATATTTTAGAGTAAAAATATGGTTCATTATTTATTATATATTTTTTGATGCATCGTAAATAGATTTTTTTACATATAGAAAAAAATCATCAATGTAATTTATGTAGTTGAGTTTTCCAGTGACGTAAAGTTTTTGCGGTAAAAAAATGTTTTTTTGTTTTACGTGTTTGTTTTTTTTTAGAACAACGTGCAATTTTAAACCGCAGTGTAATTTAAAATTGTTTTAGAATATGAAGAAAGCGGTATTTAAAAAAAATGCAATAATTTTCAAAATGACACATCTCATGAGTATACCTAACTAAGTAATTGATTTCTTGTTCGAAAATATATCGGAATAGAAAATATACAACATAAAAATTTACTTAACTCGGTTTTAACTGTTATATAATATGGACTAATTAGTTACTTTAATTAATAATAATAATATTACCTGATTGATTTATTCGAAATTTTTAGAAAATTATTTTTTTGTTTTGTTTAGCGTGAATTTTTCAAAAAGTAAAGAGTGTGTAAATGTGTTAAATATACAGTTATTGTGAAATTTTTGGAAATAAACTTTTTGTAAGTAAAAATTTCACACAAATATTTCTTCTAATGTTTTTTAATGTTTTTTAATGTAATTTAATAATTTTCTAGTGTGAATTTTGCAATATTTAAAATTTTTCTAAGAAAACTATTGCTTTCTGATATTGCAGCATCTATGGAATATATTCCATATATCAATTCGCATTTGATCAAAATCTGACTTCTTATTTTTGATTTTAAGGATTACAATTTAATACTTTGCATACTTTTTATTTCAAAATGAAAATTTTTATTTACTCCATATTTTCAATATGAAATTTTTCCAAATATATTTTTTACCCAAACAAACTATGTAATATGATTTAATAAAGATAATTGATTAGTTCGGGCCACCTTTAAAATAAAAAGTAATTATGCAGTTTCCTAACAAAATTTTAGATGTTAAAAAAATTTCAAACAACAAAGTTTTGACGTTTAAAAAACAACAAAAATATATGAGAAATTTTTATAAATAAAAATTTTCTTTGCAAGCATTTTAATATAAGAACTCTTATATAATTTACTTAATTTTCATAAAAAGTACTCAAAAACAAACTCAAACTAACTCAGATGAATTTCTAAGAAGTTTTAAAATTTTTATGAAATTCCTCGCACTCTTGAGCAAAACAAATATTTTGTTTATATTTATTAGAAATATTTTTCTCAGTGTAATTAATTAATTAATTATGTGCAAATACTATTGTACACGATGTTGTCCGTTTTTCTTTTATTTATATTAGCTAACAAAACATGTAAGAGACAAAATGTTTGAACAAAGAAACAAAAATAAATAATCATAAAAATAGAAAAAGAAAATTTACGTTACGTCTGATCGCGAACAGCTTTAATGAAATATAAAAAAAAATATTAATAATTATAATGAATTAAATTAGGAAAAACAAAGAAATAAAATTAAATTAAAATTTTCGTTTTTTATTTTGTATGAATTAAAAAAATTTGGAAATATTTTCAGAAATTGATTACACTATGCATTAAAATTTTTAATAATATAATAAAAATTATTCAATTGAATATCAGTAATATAAAATTGTTACATAATAATTTTTTGTATAATTTTTGTTTTTTATAATTATTTATGATTGCGGTTTAAATAAAGATTATTTTCAAAATAAGTAAATATAATTCAAATGACTATTCAATTACTCTTCATATATAATTATTATGTCACGCTTTCGCATTTATTCTGTGGTACTTATTTTAGAAAAAATAATAAATCTGTATAGGTATGTATTTTTTTTTTTCAATACAATTTGATAATTTAGAAATATACATATAGGTATACAAATTAAAAAACAAAAAAAAATAAACAATAATTAGTCTAATTTTACATTTGAAGAATGAATTTTTCGCTTGTATTGCAATAGAAAATCATATTTTTAGAAATACTTAAGTATTAAATTGTAATCCTTAAAATCCAAAATAAGAAGTTAGATTTTGATCAAAGGCGAATTTATATATGGAATATATTTCATAGATGCTGCAAATATCAGAAAGCAACGAAAATTATTAGGAATAACGAATTAATAAGCCTATCTAATTGTTACTCCTAATAATTTTCGTTGCTTTCTGATATTTGCAGCATCTATGAAATATATTCCATATATAAATTTAATTTATTTAGTTTAGATACATGGAAAAGGTGGCTTTAGTGGGTATAAGAATCTCGATGTTGAACTATGATGTTTCATAGTGTCTTTTCAAAACATTCCAACTCATCCCAACGTAACATAATATATGTATATTAGTATATATGTATACGTTATTTTGGTTAATTTTTTAAATAATTTTTTTATTAAATTTATTTATTATTTATATTTTATTAATAAAAAAAATGTTTTCCGCTATTAATTTCCTTAAATGATTCAATTCAGAATATTAAGTTAAAAATTAATTCTCTCAATTTGCCACCACCTTCAATTAAGATTTATTAATATAATACGTGCAAGTAAATATTAATTTACAAAATACACTCCCTATATTTATTATATATTTATATATTTCATCTTTAGTACATATCTATATCGAAAATTTATTTGTAATACCATTAGAAAAATCTCAAATTATAGAATTAATTAAAATATTTACGTACTTATATAGAAAATTATAGAATAATTGAAAATAGAAAAAAAAAAAATTAAATATAAATAAGTTTTGTGATGGTGTAGGAAAAAGTAGAAATCTTATATTTATGTACGAATCTGAACATAATTTATTTAAAATATATTTTACTATTTATGATGGGAATCTTAAATCATAGAATTTATGTTAATATATATAATAAAATATATATCTATAGTTAATTTAACATAAGACATTTTTAAAAATTTATTGTTAAAAATTTTAAATTTTATTCTAATGTGCCTAAAAGATAAACATTTGAAAAATCCAAAATTTATATTAATTAATAATTTGTTAATAAATATTTTTTTAACTATTTAAGGTTTTAGAATTAACAGTGCTATATCATCAATCTTTCACATTATGCATATATATATATATATATATATTCATGTAGTTAAAGTGTGTCAATATCAAAATTATTTTTGTTTTTTATTGATTAGGTTCAGTTAATTTTGATTGCAAATCAAATTGATATTGTGCTATACTGCTATGCTTATTGAAAAAGTTGTAATTCAAAAATTTAGATTTTCAGTTTTGTGTTTAAAACTGTGTGAAAAACACTTAGAAAAAAAAGTGTATCACAATTTTAAATCGAAATACTAAACAAATCAGTAGTATACCATAACTTTTCTTGAATCTTACATTTTCATGTTACCGGTTTTTCATTAAGCACGTCATTATAGGGCATATATTTTATTCCGATACGCTCTACCCAGTGATTATTGCAAACACCAAAATAATATCACGAAGTCAATTAAATTCAATAATCGATTCCATTTCAAGAATGGGAAAACGATAACACATTTTCTTTTATTTGTTGCTCCACAACAACCATACACAGTAAATTGCATGCAAAAATAATATCATAGAACAGAGTAGTTGGCTATTAATCAATAATTTATGGCTAATGTAGTGATTTGTTTTAAAATTACTCAGTTTTTGGAGTAAAATATACATAAAATACTAGGCCTCGAAAAGTTCAAACGATAGTTTGCATTATGAATAAAATTAGAGAATTAAAGTAAAACTATAATGATTTTTAAATTTAATATTGGATTTTACCGTTTCTCGTAGTAGTTAATCGATAAGTATAACTATATGATAATATTTTTTTATTTGAAAGTACTAATTAGATAATAAATTGGTTAATAATTACAAAGCCATTATTACAAGAAAATAATGCCTTCTCTGACCATGTGAAGCATGGATATTTCAATGTTCATATTATCTTCATTATTTATTTAAAACATAGGTGGCTCTAATATGTCAGGGTCGGCATGTAGGCTTTTAGCCCTTTATGCCCTTCATTAGTTTGGAAATGAATAACTTACAAACAAAACACAAAAAAAAAATTAATATTTTAAAAGCAAATCATTTGCATGAATGGGTTAAATTTAATCTTAGAAAGTAATTCATAGATTTTATTTTGTGTACACTTCTCTGTACAAATAATGAAAAACACTTTATACTGTGTTATTGTACTTAATAATTTTTTAAAAATCTATATATATATATATATATATATATATATATATATATAGAAATTTTTATTTAATTATATAAGTATACATATTTATGAATTTCTTTTTTTTCTTTTAATACTTTAAGAATATATTCTCTATTTTTCTCAAATGTAACACTTTTCTTGTTTTATTTTAGATTTTTTATTTTTTATTTTCTGTTTTTGAATAAATTGTTCTCTATTTATGTACTTTTATTTCATTGTCAAGATTATTAAATTTTATTTTTCCCCTTTTTCTTTTTGTTTTGTTTCTTGCTGTTATTTTTTATTATTTATTATTATTTTCACTTCTTTTTATTTTATTATTTGAATTTTTATTGTCATTTGATTTACTTTTATTTCATTAACAGCTAGATTAAAATTATTTTGTGCTGATATTTTGAATTTTCATTTTTGCTAAATTTATTGATTATCTTTATTTTGCCTCTTTTCTTTTAAGAAGCAAATATTTCATATTTATTTATGTATATATCTTTATAATATGTAATATATGTATATTTTTTTAAATTTTTAATTATTATATTTACTTATGTATAGTATAGAATAGATTAATAGAAAATTATGAATAAAAAATGTTTGAAAATATTTTTATTTTTTATATTTAAAAAAAAAACGATAAATAATTTGAAAACACCTGATCATATAAATGTATTTAAAATCTTCTTGCACAGAGTTCATGATAATAATTTTTTTATTGATAAATAGGTATATTATAATAGATAAATCCTATATTGGTATACTGAAATAAAGCCGAAGGAAATAAGACCGGTAAGTATGTTTTATATTATTTTCTAAGATAAAATAAAGACACAATTTTAAGTTTTTTTTTAAATTCTATGATTAAATTATATTACACTGTGGTAGATAGACCGGCTGACTTTCAACACCGAAAGAACCCAAGTTCGATTCCCGACGAAGATTAAAAATAAGAAAAAAATGTATTTATGGGTTTTCCGACCTGGACCACTACCCTTGGGATAAAATAAATGATATCATTGGGATAGAATAAATGATAAAAATTGTTGAGATATAATTTGGTTATCAGTCACTGAAAATAAAATAAAATTATGCTATTATGAAGGCGAAGTAGTCCACAAGCAATCATAATTTGTAAAGTTTTTTATCAAATTCATCTAATGATTATATATCTATTGGAAGCTTATATTGACCAGTGAAGTAATATTTTTAAATTGTATTCCTAATTAATTAATCAATTAGGGTCATTATCAATTCCAATGCAAAGAACAATTCACTATACTAATATTAATGAACTTAAATAAATTCAAATCATGTTGTTATGCAAAAATTTAATTATACCCTAACCTTGGTCAACAATAAATTAATATAAGAAAATTACCATCAAAATGGTTTCACGTCTATTAATTTATAGTATTTTGAAATGCTAAGGAAATTTACAAAATTAAAAACATTTAGGTACTAATTTTTGGAATTAAAAATTTATTTACTAGTTATTAATAAGTAAATAGTTATTATATTTTACTTAATAATAAGTAAATAGTTAGGACATTTACTTTTTTTTTATTTTAGCATTCAATTAAATGAAGAAAAAAACAATAGAATTATATAAGCCCGATTATTATTATGATTTAAGATAACAAATAAATAAATAACATTATGTACGTGCATAATTAAAAAAATTAGACTTAAGTTAGATATTTTAAAAATTTCCTATTTTATTCACAAAACTCATTGCTATAATGACCAATTACTTTTATTTTATTTTTTTCTTTTCTTGTTTTTTCTAATATTTTAAAACCACAAAATATTGATTTTAAAGTTAAATAATAAATAATAAGTAGAAAAACATAAATTTTACTTTCGTAATTATTAAATTATTTCATATTTAAATTCATTTGCATATTTACTCATCATATTACCCTTATAAAACTAAAAATACATTTTTTGTTTTAACAATTATTATTCAGTTTCCTTTTACTTACAAGTAAGTAAGTATGTAAGATATATATATGCATATTTAATTATTTCATATTTTCCTATTTTTTACTCATTATATTTATTTTTTCACACCCATCTTTTGGTAAGAATTTAAATTTCACATGTCGAGTTACACTATATAATATGTATATATATTTGTAATTATGAATATTTTATTACAAGAATTTCTAAAAGATTCAACAAAAAATGTAACACGGAAATAATACACACATAAAAAATTTTTACTTTCACTTTCCATATATTCTTTATTTTATCTTTTTTTTTAGAACCAATTTTATTTTACTAGATATATATATATATATATACATATTCATATATAAGTAGATAAAAGCAATCAATAATCAGTAAAATTCACTTTCAATTTTCTTTTTATACATTAATAATAGAAATAATGATTTATTAAATTTTTATATTTAATAAATATAATTTATTTTGGTACTCTATTTGTTCTATATAATTTTCAATTGATATTAAAATAATATCGTTGTGATTATCTCTTATAACAAATATTTCTATTTTGAAAAACAAAATTAATTAAAACCAATTTAAATTACTAATTATATAGAAAATGAAAATTCAAAATCGCATTAAATTTTTTATTGTTGTTGGATTTTCTTATTTTTTTTTTTTTTGTTTGTGCATTTATAATTTAATATGGATGCTAACGTAATTTTTACATAATAACAATATTAGCATTTTACAGCAGGAGCAGCAGCAGCATCAACAACAGCAAAAAGATTTGCAATTGTATTGAAATTAATATTTTATAAAATATGTATTTATTTTTTTTGTAAAACAAATAATTCAAATTAATTTAAAGTTTCATATTCACAGAAATAAGTAAAATTTTAAGTTTTAATTTAATTTTTTTTTTTGTTTTTTTTAAATTAAAAATTTTAAAATTTTTTTAAATAATTTTTAATTTAACATATTTTCATACCATACGCAATTTAATATTTAATTTTGGTAACCATATTTGCAATATTTAATTTTCTTTTATTCTAATTCTTTAATTAAATTTCACTATTTATTAAAATATATTAAAAAGGTAAAACAAAAATTTGGAAATTAGTTAATATATTTTCTATCTCGTTCTAATTAAAGAAAATAAAATAATAACAAAAAAAAAAACGTTTAAAACTGACACTTAAGTAACGGTATTAAAGTAATTTTATTTTTTTTTTTGTATTGTGCTTTAGTTTTTATTCCTTGTTTTAGAATTATTTACAAGATCAATTAATAAATATATTATTTTTTATATAATATTTTTTTTGACAATTCAAAGTATATAACACTGTATATGGTATTTTATTAAGTATATATATATTTGTATAAATTTAAATATTCTTTTTTTCTTTCTTTACGAAATTTAGCTATATATATATTTATTTATATAAATACATATTCCAAATGTACTTGTATGTATGTATGTAGAATTTTCATAATATTAAATAACAAACTTTTTTTTATATTAACTTTAATTTTTGTTTAAAAATCGGTGGCGAAAAAAGAAATTTTCAAAAAAATAACTGCAAAAAAAAACGCGTCAACACGATCTTTTTTTTTCTCAAAAAATAAATATAGTAAATAGAAAAAAAAAGTAAAATATAAATAAAAAATATTTTATTAATTTTTTTTTAATTTCAAATTTCTTCCTTTATTACTACAGTTCTGTACAGTATGACAAACAGAAACCGACTCAAAGGAAAATTAAAAGTAAATTCAGATTTAACTAAAAGATAGAGGAAATTGAACTTTTCTCAAAAACAAAAACAAAAAAACATTTTGTTTCTAAGCGCTTATGTATGCATACATTAAAATGAATAGTCACTCATTTTTATTTAGGTATCAGTTTTGTTTAGTACACAAACACAATATTTATCATTGAGGAGGCAAAGGTAACGTTGTATTTTTGTATGAAAAAAAAAAAAAAAATATTTTCCTTAATTTTGCTCTTTCTTTCTCAATTTTCCCTAACAAACGGTATTCTCTTTTTCCCATTAAATCGTACTCTCTTAATTTGAATGAAAGTATTATACTGTATAAATATAAATAGTATAGAAAGTAAGTACATTTACTATACTTATAGTTATGGATTAGATTAGTACATATAATTTAGTAAATAAAATATATATTAGTATTGAACTTTTTTACTTCACCGGTTCACCTAGTTTGTTATCTTATCACTCAATTCATTAGCTATAGCTTTTTACGTAATGGGTATGTAATTTACGTAATAAAGAGAAATAAAGCTTTTACGAGAAAATTTTTTTCTCAATTCTGAGTTAAAATAAAATAACACACACTACTACAATGCTATTCTACTCCTTTTAAAAATGAAAATTGTATACTTGTGGTATCGATAAAAAATAATTTATAATATTTTTTAACTCACATTTCGAATTTTATTTTATTGTTTTGAGTCAACATTTTAATTTTATAACTCAAAATTAAAATTTTTAGCCTGTCCTAAGTAAATTTGATAACAAGTTGCTACGGTTACTTAATTGAATTTTCATTTAAAACAAAAATGAACATGAAAAATATACGATATTAAAACAAAGTTAGAAATAAATTCTTAATAATATTTCTCTTAAAAATTTTGAGTAATTTTAAAAATATTTTTCTATACATTTTTTCTTATTAAATGAGTACAACTTCAAAATTCTACAGTAAATTTGTGGTATTATAAAATAAAATAACTTTAAGTGATATCATAAATTAATTTAGTAATAATTAAATTTTGTGCTTTGATTGTTGAATTGAGAAATTTCTAGATTTTCAATTATGTATGTACAATATATCGAAATATGTATATATAGGTAATATATTTGATATATTGTAGATTAAAAGCATTCTAGTATGACGATATCATTTACTCATCCTTAGTCGATATATGTATTATATCATGAGAACTTTTCTTCTATAGTAAAATGTATTTACGATATTATTCGTTTACCATGAAAATGAGAATTATGTCGGGTTGTTTGCTCTATATAACTACTATTATTATTCAAATAAAATAATTATTATATGAGTATGTAACCACTTTTAAGTGACTAGATTTTGTCCATTAAATTATTATGTAGGCTGAAAGACGTATTTGGATAGTGTAAACGTGCTCAAAAGAATGTAATTATGACATTATTTTATTAGTTATCAAATAAATTTAATAAGTAATTTTAATTTAAATTCATAATAACGGCATGTGATCTACAGCACTGTAATACTACAAAATAATAGGCTGCACTATGTATATATTTTTAGTTTTATAAACTTACATTTCTCAATTATTTTTTAACTCTATATCGTATTTTTTTTTTAACATCATTATAAATGTCAATCATTTTTATATATGTAATATGATGTTTGTCATATCATACTAGTTGTGAATTTAATCGTTTTATAGCACAATAGTACGTTAAGACACCAATGGCTCTTTGTCATAGTGAAAAAACTACCTATTACAGAATTCATTCATCATAATCAATATCCTGTAAAACCCATTCGTGGGGCATATTGTAGAAAGAATTCATTGCCAAGTGTTTTTAGCCGTCAATTACCTCTTAGCAGGTTTAGAAAGATCTATTTTAGGGATATTTTACTTGATCAACAATATCTTTTAATCAGTTTTATTTGTATAACTCATCGTCTTCAGTGACAATTTAGTAGTTACTTCTCTAGCTTAAATACCAAATAAAAAGTACCTTTGTTTTATCATTGAAAACCATTGATTTATTTCCTTTTGCTGGAAATCTATAACACAATGGAAATCAAAAACAAAAATGTTAATGTTTGAAATATTGAAAAATCTGTGTGAAAATATTTGTGTGTTTTAATCAAATTTCAACTGTTATATTAAAAATATGTACTACCAAATTGGATTCAATTGACCCAAAAGCAAAAAAAAAAAAAGTGTTAAAATTAAATCCATAAATAATTTTTTATTTCCAATTTAAATACTTAAAGAACTGTAATTAAAACTTAATTAAAACTGACATTAACCATATAAAGATTAAAATAACAAAAAAAATAAATAAAAAACCTATAAAGATATATGAACATACATATAGATACATAACTTATAGAGCATTATAAATGAGTCAGTTTTGGTTACCGATTGGAAATTGAAAATAAAAAAAAAATGTTTAGAGATCACGTAAACACAAAAAAAAAATTATTTTTATTTTTATTTTCATTTTCATTTTTTTTTTATTTTTCTTTTTGTTTGAAAACAAGACAAAACTTATCTACAAACAAAAATACTATTTTCAAAATTAGAATAATAATTATTCTCACGTGAAATTTATTTTAAATATAAAATTATTTCAAAAATTGAAAAAAAAAAAATAGAAAAAAATTTAACAATCTTAAAATAAATATTTGTTTTTCAGATGCAAAAAACAAAAATAAAAACAACAACAAAATAATGAAAAATAAAAATTAAAAACAAAAATTTAAATTAATCATAATGATATGGACTTGATGGTACAATAACCAAGATACTCAACTTATTTAATAAAATTAATTTTCTGGCTTTTTCCAACTCAAATTATTAAGATAATTTAGGTATAGTTCCAAAAACAGATTTGATAACTCCCACAGAAAAAACGAAATGTTTATTGGAATAAAAAAAATATACTTATAAAATATGAGCTGTTCATGATCAGCAAATAAAACAAGTAATTCGATTCGACTCGATTGAAATACTTTAATACCGAAATAATATTATACGGAGAGCCGAAAATTTGGTAGAAAGCACAAGTAAACGTAAATTTTATCGCAAAATGTGGGAGCATACAATACATACAATATAATGTTTGTTGAACTCGTAACAGACGAGCAACTTGGGTAGACCACGTGGTGCACATAACGAATGAAGATTGATTAGCTAAAATAATAATGATTAGTAAAAATAGCCAATGAAGTGCAAAGTGACAGTTACGTCTCTCACTACACATCTGAACATTGTTTTCGACACAAATATGATTCAAAATTTAAGAGTCGGATGATCACGGATTGGAAGTTTTGAATGAGATTAAGTTTTGTATATAAAAAGCAAGTAACAAACTACTTGATGAAAAAATAAAGTTATTGTTTTTTATGAAAATTAAAATACACCATAACGCGTCTACCAGGAATACCACCTAAAAGATATAATGCGAATATTGAACCTCAGCATCACAAAATGACTTACTAGTATATTGAAACAAATAGGCTAGATCAAGCTATATCAACAAGAATTTTTAAAGCAGGTAATATAATATTCCTAACGTATGCCATAGAGTGGGGGTTCACACGACAATAAGAAAATAGAAGTACATAGAAGGACTGAATTGCAAGTACCACCAATTTTTAAGTTAAATGCGTACTTTTGTGCGATGTCAAAAATATAGTTTATTAGGCAAAAAAAAATAACTAAGTGACTTGAGGTCGAAGAATAACACTGTACAAGGCTTGGCTTGCAAAAATCATATACCAGAACTAATAAGAGTATTTATAGAGTGCCAAAGAGATGGAAAAAAAATTGAATCTCTCGCAGTTATAAATTACAAGTTAGTAGAACAAATATTATTAATAGACAGGACGCAGTCTAAAAGAAGAAAAAAAAAGATTAATTAATTTATATTCATATGTCATGTACATATACACAAATATATGTATACATATTATGTAAAACTACATATGTATTTATATATATTGATTACTTTTACTTTTTATGACAATGACAATAATTTGTTTTTCCCTTTTTGTTTGTTTTCATTTATTTTTGCAAATATTCTATTGTTCTCCACGCATCTTTAGTTATTTAAATCGAACTGTGGCGTGCCGGTTTATTAATTTTTTATTTTTCGTTTTAATTCTTTTATTTATGTTTTTCTATAAAGATTGCACAACATCCCACGGATTTTAAATTTTTCTGTTTTATTGCTTTTTTTTTTCTTTCTAAAATGCCATAAAACAAAATTGGAAATTTAGTATAGAAAATAAAAAAAAAAAAAAAAAACAATAATAATAAAAAGAAAATAATATCCATTATAAATTTTTAGAAATTTGTTTTTTAAAAATTTATCACAACAGTAAAATTAGTTGTACGAGGGAATTAGTTTTTTTTTTAATTTAAATATTTTTTTTTTATATTTTATTATTTTTTTATGGAAACATGCAAAATTTTTCTAAATTGTATATTGATTGACATGGTCGGGAAGTATTTAAAATTGTAATCATCTCCATAAATATGTATAGTTTAAGTTTTTTAGAATATATTAAAGTGGTAAAAACTAAGTCCTGGCCTCGGTATGTTGCGTAGTAGAAAAAAAGATGGTATTAGTTGAAGTTTGCAATGGATATAACATAATTTTACAGGCTAAACTACCTGAAATTTTATTTAAAGCGAATAAAGTGTCCGTAAACGGGTTGCCATCAATTTCAAGAAAACTGAAATTAATTAGTATTATGAATATTACAGTTGCTTATTAAAAGAATTTAAAAATTTTAAACGAGTTTAGATAATTTTTCAATAAATCTTTTGTATTCACTTAAATGTTTCGCTTTTATACTGATCAATTCTTGATTAAAAATTTATTAAATAAAACTATAAATAATTCACTCATAATTTTTGCCAATATTGAAACTGAAAATATAGACTAACAATAAAAAATATATTTTTATCATTAATTTTTTCGTCCATTTCAAGTTAATTCCGTCCTGATAATCCGAAGTGTGGACTACTTCATACAAATAATCATGTAATAAGTACATGAATTGTAGTGAATCTTCAAGCTCTTATTTTTAAATTATAGAAATGTGTTCGACTCATTTCCCTTTATATTAAATAAACTTATCGAAGTACATTATTAATACTTCCATACAGTATAGAATACTTGCGATGTTCCTTCTCCAATCCAATCAAAACAAAAAATCAAGAAAAGTAGTTTGCTATCGCTGATTATAATTTTAATAGCATATTGGACTGGCTGATATTTTAATGTAAAATAAAATTTTCAGTTATTTTATAAGTAACCTTATTTTCTGCTACATTGGAAATACTAAATTGTGAAATTTAAGACCAATTTACGGGAGGGTTTTAAATTAATGTGTGCAGTTTTATTTATATTTTTAGAATATATTAAAGTGGTAAAAACTAAGTCCTGGCCTCGGTATGTTGCGTAGTAGAAAAAAAGATGGTATTAGTTGAAGTTTGCAATGGATATAACATAATTTTACAGGCTAAACTACCTGAAATTTTATTTAAAGCGAATAAAGTGTCCGTAAACGGGTTGCCATCAATTTCAAGAAAACTGAAATTAATTAGTATTATGAATATTACAGTTGCTTATTAAAAGAATTTAAAAATTTTAAACGAGTTTAGATAATTTTTCAATAAATCTTTTGTATTCACTTAAATGTTTCGCTTTTATACTGATCAATTCTTGATTAAAAATTTATTAAATAAAACTATAAATAATTCACTCATAATTTTTGCCAATATTGAAACTGAAAATATAGACTAACAATAAAAAATATATTTTTATCATTAATTTTTTCGTCCATTTCAAGTTAATTCCGTCCTGATAATCCGAAGTGTGGACTACTTCATACAAATAATCATGTAATAAGTACATGAATTGTAGTGAATCTTCAAGCTCTTATTTTTAAATTATAGAAATGTGTTCGACTCATTTCCCTTTATATTAAATAAACTTATCGAAGTACATTATTAATACTTCCATACAGTATAGAATACTTGCGATGTTCCTTCTCCAATCCAATCAAAACAAAAAATCAAGAAAAGTAGTTTGCTATCGCTGATTATAATTTTAATAGCATATTGGACTGGCTGATATTTTAATGTAAAATAAAATTTTCAGTTATTTTATAAGTAACCTTATTTTCTGCTACATTGGAAATACTAAATTGTGAAATTTAAGACCAATTTACGGGAGTGTTTTAAATTAATGTGTGCAGTTTTATTTATATTTTATTTTTCTATTTCATATGCCATTGATTTTGTATTACACAGAAGAAGATCAATGAATGAAGCAATTTCAGAAACAAAGAAATTAATTAATCAAATGAAGCTGGGTAACTAGAGAGTAGAGATCGTACTGAATGATCAAATTTTATTGAAATTTTCTATTTTAGATTTATGTATAGAAATTAATAGTTTGAATTGAGAATTTAATAATTTTTGGAACAGAATTAACAATAGAGGTTTTCTGATGGTGTAAAAATCCAAATTGCTCACGATATTAATTAAATTAAATTAAATATATCTGGAATTTTCAATTTTATTTTTAGCCTACATCATGTTGGATGAAATATGAAATATATCCTAAAAAACAACCTAATTATTAAAATTAGTTAAAATTTACTTATTTAATAGCTTAATAGAAATATACAAGAAAATGTCATTATGATGAATTATATAGGTAGAAAAATCAGGAAAATAAAAAATATATTATATATTATGTAATAGCTTATATATTATGTAATAGCTTATATATTATCTAAAATTTTAATATTATTAATTCCATATTACGCAACACTTTATAACTTACTGAAATATCGTCCATAATTATTTAGTTAGGGGAAAAAAATTACAAAATCACAAAAATAAAAATGTCACCAACCTATGATACCATTATTAAAAAAATTTCAATTATTCTAATATAAAAATATAATACGAAAAAAAAAATTCAAAACAAAAAATTATGTTTTGAGAAGGGAATACTCGTGTGTATTATTAATTCATAACTTATAAATAAATTATTATATAATATTTTAGTCAATCCATTTAGATATAGAATTTCAAACTACTTTAACTATATTATTCCAAATTCATAAATAATATACATATACCTAATATATAGATATCATATTTTAAATTTAATTTAAGACTGTTATTGGTTTCATGTAACATGCAATATAAATTTTTAATTTTAATTTTTAAACAATAAATAATTTCATATTTCATTTCAATTTCAACAATTTAATTTAGTACGAAAATTTAAAATTGTCAAAATTGTGGCATGCTTAAAAAACTATTGTCAAGTGTGTTGACAGTAAATTTTTAAATAAATTATAGCCACTTTGTGACATATTAACAATGTATTCACCAAAATTTTTAAAATGAGCTTTCATCATATAATACGTCAATATAAATATGTAATCAATATGATCAGTCATGCCCTAAAAACAATTTAAATTGTTTTAAGTTATAATGATAGTTTTTCACAATTAAATATTAAAGCTCAACAATGGTTACGTCAATAAGTTTAAATGTGAAAATTCAGTACAGATTCAAAGTACAGCTCACTATTTCAAATGTTGGAAGTTGTTGTTGCAACCTGTTATAGGTTGGAAAAATTAGTTTTGCTCATATTTTTTAAGTGATGTTAGTTCATTTGAAAAGGCGTGAGTGCAAAACAATTATGTACATCTTACTTCAAAATAATTAAACTATTTGATCAATATATTCTCTCGATATATTCCACTTCTTAATAAACTTAAATAGATTTAAATAATTATATTATGTACAAAATTTTGCACGAAGTATTATGAATGGTTTGGTGTAATTTAATAATGAGTAACAATATTATTGACTTTATTTCCTAATTGTGAACATAAATGTTACGGAGAAAACCGATATATCGAACAACAACACCGTATCTTGTATTTTGTATCTTCAACTAGATAGAAACCCTTACCGGTAAAAAAAAGGCTGAAAAATCATGTCCAGGATCTGCATGCTTTGTTAGCAATCTAAGTAAGTAGTTAAGTATAAGAAAACCGATGATTACAGCCTTTTTATGATTTAAATTTAATTAAATTTCTACTATGTATATATAGAGTCGATAATTCATATTATACTCATGATTCAAAACATAGTAAAACAGCTAAAAATAGAATAACTTCGCTGATTCAGAGATGTTGTAAGAATTGAAGATATCTGTCAATCCCAGTGGTAAACAGAGCAAAGGTAAGTCGAAACTCACGTGGTAGAAAGATGTCGAAGACAATGAAATTGTAAAATACCATGCCATGTACAAAATTGCCATATACAAAATTATAATATCCTTATGTAATATAAGATTATCCATATAACCATTATGAAAATTTACATGACATAATTTTTCACGTTTATTGCAATCGATGATTGTTTCATTTAAATTGAAACAAATTAGAATAAATGGATTATGAAAAATGAGGTACCGTAAAACCATTTTTGGTAAAGTGCTTAGTATACATCTACAAAATAAAACCGAATTAATTAAAATAAAAAAAATAAAAACATAATTTCATAATGAAAGAAAATTAATATCCTCGAGTTCTATATTAAAATAAGTTATTAGAGATCTACAATATTTTAGAAAAAAGATTACAAAAACAATTTCAATAATATCTCTTTACCATTTTTGAAAATTTACAGATCGGAATATCTATTTCAAAATTCTTTCATAGAATTGAATTATTTTATTGTTGTTTATCAGTACATATATTATGTAGGTATTCATTTCCATAATAGAGAAATTTCATGTTAATCAATTTAAGCAGAACAAACAAATTATTTTTTAACACATACATACTCAATGAAATAAATATAAGTACATAATATATATCCATATAGAATTACTCAGACAAGAATTTCCAGCTGATGAAATAGGCACGTTTTTGATGAAATAAAATTGGAATAAGTATAAAAAAGGACATAAAAGGATATAATAATATTGTATTTTACATCCATAGTTTTGACATATGTATATACAGTAACACATAATAATTATATTATATTCATGCATAGTAATAACAATAAAATAAATATAAAACAAATTTGAAAAAAATTTTTTGAAATTAAATCGGTCGTTTGGATCGGTTTATTTGCTATAGATTAGTAATACATATACACAATATTTTCGATTGTAGCAGAGGACGACAAAATCATCATATTTCAAATAATTATTTTTTTTATACTCAACATGCTTAACAACTAACTGTTTTTGTATAAAAGATAATTTTTATTACTATATAGTATAAATATGTAATATAAA
Organism: Argyra leucocephala; assembly: GCA_963942445.1. Classification (NCBI taxonomy): domain Eukaryota; kingdom Metazoa; phylum Arthropoda; class Insecta; order Diptera; family Dolichopodidae; genus Argyra; species Argyra leucocephala. The sequence continues at coordinate 94,943,640 of OZ012677.1, forward strand.
ATATAAAAATTTATTTAAATGCATACACAAAAATCCATATGTATACAATTAAAAAAATTACAATAACCAAAAAGGACACATTTATGATGGCTCTATATTTGGGATCCGATTTTGGATACGATTATTAATCTGTTTTCCTAAAACAAAATATTCGCCGTGTTACAAAACGAGGACGTATAATAAAATTTTATGTTCTTTTTTATGTTTTTTTATTTAAGTTTTTTTTTTTTTTTTTTTTAAATAAATTTGTCTGTCCTACTATTGTATGTAATATAGAGATAGAAGTATTTTTGTATTTGTATTTTGTATAATTTTTTTATACAATTTGATTATAGCTGCCGCATCGTTGACATTTGATTTTAAGAATTTTCTAATCATATTCTAATATTTTCTTATTGTATTTATAGGATATCTTTGAAAAAGGAAAAATTACCTCACATAATCATAAATTAGAGTTCAAGGACGATCACTTCATAATGAGAAAAAATTGTACGGGATATTAGTTTAGCTATTTATTAGGACATGTGAAAAAAACATTAAAAAAGAAAAGCAATTTGTTTTACGATACAATTTTTTTTTTATTATGTAATTTTTATGACAGCACACATTCGTCATTAAGCCAACTTTCTAAAGAATTTATTATAAATTAATTTATGTGTTTAATTTAGTAATTTATATATATATATATATATATATATATATATATATATATATATATAAAGGATACAATTTTTAGCAACGATCGCTTAACTTAGCAAATTGATTGAGTTTTTCTTTTCACCTTTATTTAATAAAAAATACTTTAAATTTTGTATTTGTCCTAAATATTATGGATTATGATACAAAATTTAATAATACTAAAAAATATTTAATAAAATGGACGATTGATGTATTAAATTAATGTATAAATTATATAAATATAAAAAATATACAAAACTTTATTATTTTTAATTAAAGATAATTGTTTTAGTTTTTTTTTTTTTATTTTTTAGTTATTTAATTAGTTTAGTATTTTCATTTATTTTGAATTATGTTATACAATAAATTAATCACCTCATTATATCACATATCGTAATATAGATATGTTGAATATATAAAAATATGGGTGCAAATATTGTGAAAGCTCCACGCGCTGTACTGTAGGCAACTTTAAAAGTACAGAACAAATCTAGAGAATCTTTAGAATAATTTTACAGAAATATTTACAAGTTTTGCGTAAACAATGCGTACAATTTTAAACAAACTTGATATTATATAATTTTAAAGACTATGTTTTTGTTTATTTTTAATAATTAGATTTATTTTTAGTGATATATTCAATTTTTGGAATTAAAAGTGGAATTTCCTTTCACCAATAACTCAATTTTTATTTTGCCAATATCGATATTTCGTTTGTTTATATCTTATATTTTTACTTTTCACCCCGTTACATTATAATATTTTATTTAATGGAAAAAAGCTGAGTTCAAGAAATTTTGATGGGATTGTCGGTCAAAACCAACAATCATAATATAATTAACGGTATGGTATGGGTTGGGTGCTGAAGATTTATCATATTTTTTTATCTATCTTTTTACATTTACAATACTTATTTCGCATGTAACGTAAGGGAAATTTTTGCTGTTACATTCTAAAAATTTCCATTACATAACAGTAATATAATCATTTAACTTCTTGAATAATGAAAATATTACAATAGAAGTACAATATTAATTTAGAAATTTAGTCATTGTTTGGATTTTACTAATATAGCTTGAATTAAATTCTATTGTTTTTTTTTTTTTTAAATTACCTCATTCAAATATAATTAACGGTTTATTAATTCGTTTGTTGAGAAATTAACTCAGTAAATTGATTTTTCCAAATTAATTAGTTCAGTAAATTTACTTAAGAGCTCATAATTCGATCTCACATTTGAAACATCACTAAGCTTCTCTTTAACATTTCCCAAATACTGTATTTTTAATTATATTGTGGTAGACCTATATTGGGTAAAGTAATTGATAAGTAGAAAACGACCGATTAGTAAAAAAGTAATTGACCTATATTGGGTAAAATATGAATAAATATTGTTTCTTCAAATCGAATTTAAACGAACAAACCACTTAATCTATGTAATACGGTATCTAATTGTTCATTTTCAATACCATAAGATACAAATGAGTATTTGAAATTTTTAAATAACACATATATATATGTATAATATACAATACATACATATTATGTACAACTTTCAAGGATATAAATGAAGGATATTTTTTTAAGTAATTAGGAATCAATTTAAAAAGTTATGAAGAAACAAAAAACTTTTCAAAAATTTAATAAAAATTCGAAAAAAATTTATTTTTAAAAAGATTTTTTGAGCATTTTCTTTGTTTCGAAGTATTTTATTATCAGAAAGCATAATAATAAGAAATATAAAAAATCTATTAATTATATATAAAAAAATATAAAATAAACGAAATAAAATTATAAAAGATAATTATAAGATTGTACATCAACTTTACCTTAAACCTTAATGGAATCAAAAAAAAGGAAAACTTTTATTAGGATTTTAATTTGAAATTTATAAAATCATAATTAAACAAAAAATACCTAATAATAAAATAAATAATAACATTTTTAAACATAAGTTTAAGAACTCGAACAAATTTTTGTATTGCAAAATATTACCTTAAATTCCTAATAAACACAATTTATTTGTTTTTCACAAAAATACTGAAAGTTCGTTATGGAATTTGGAAAACAGCCTATACTTTCATAAAACCCATAAACTAAATAAAAGAAAATTTTTATATTTTCTTTGTGTAATTATTAAATGTCACATTTGTAACAACACCCTTTTAAGAATATAACAAAAGAAAAAAATCTCATTTAGGTAAACAATTTTTATTAAAATGTACATGTCAAATTACATAATATAAACCTTTTTAATGCCATGTGACTTTAAGTGATAATATAATACTCATAATATTCAATATCCTGAGGATATTTATTTTCTGAATATACAACTATATGTGTATACACTTTTATACGGTTTTTAATAATTTTCTTTTATTATTGTAGGCAATACACATATCCATAACATTCCCATCGTTGGTGGGTGTAAACTAATATAAAAAAAAATATGAAATTGGAAAATATCAAAATAGTTTTTATGATTCTTATTAGAATTTTTAACTCGAAGTATTTGAAAATCGATTGTTTTTTTATCGGTAACGTCTTAGTGGCCTATGTGTGTTCGTACGGTTGGAGAAACACGTGTATGTCAATTTACATCTGTACAATGAACCTAAATTGCTCAAAAATAAATTACATTGCACGAAGACAACACACGTGAAAACTTATTAATATTTCAAAGCATTATAGTTAATGTCATATGGAGTATGGGACCTGGAACGTATGTATTGGAAAAATGTGACCTTGCAAAATAACTGCTTTATGAAATCGAATTAAATTATAAATTGGAATTTATTTGAAATATCATGATGGAAATTTTACTATTTCAAAATTGCAATACGAAAAAATATAAAACATTTGACATTTCCACAACAATGAAAAACAGTGTTTTGGTGTAGAGTGATGATTCATATTCATAAATATTTATTGTTTGATGCAATTGATGTTGAGTTGGAGTTTAGTTGAAAAATGAAAATAGATTACTTTACAGCAATATGGTTGCCAACGTTGTAAGCACTTAGGAAAAAATAACAAATTTACCGCATTTACACCAAATATCTCTCAATATATTCAGTGTCAAATTCTATCAGTCCAGTCAGGCAGCAATTAGATCACTTATAGAATCGGTAACCGGCAATCAGTTAGGTAAACTTGAAGACTGTTTTTAATTGACTGTCGGGTTTCTCTAAGCGAGATGGCGAATCGATTTAACATTCATATATATTGAATGAGTTTGCTAAAAGTGGAACAATCTTAGAACTTCTATGAGAAAGGAACACTTTGAGGACACTTCTGGCTACCGTAATATATTACTTCACACATAATCAATTACAGCATCCAATATATTTACCTACCTAGATATAATTACCTTTTAGAACAACAAAAGTACTGTAATTTATTACAATAAAGTGGAAATAGTAATATTTTACGAGTCGATATCTATTATTTTTATGAATTATCTGAAATGCGGATAACTATAACTTATACCAGAAACTAGGTATATTATAGTTAATAATATATAGTTTCACTTAAAATACACGATTATATTCCCAACAATTTTTATATAGGTAATTTTTATATTTTAGGAACAATGAGAAAATTAAATAAAAAACGATCGCACACACTCTACCTACCGAGGACACCATATATCGACCAGCCTTCATCTATAAATATAATTTACTAAACAACAGTGTACAAATTATTTTAATGTAATTTTAAATAATATTTCTAATTTTGGAATATTTTTAAATATTCATTATTGTACATATTTTATTTTTTATTATTATTGTTATATAAACTTTTTCAATAAATTGGAATACATTTGTTTTCAATTATGTTTAATATCTATTTTATATATGTATACATTTAATATATATACATATATATATTCAGCTCACGATAATCTACCAAGTAAGTCGTCATTACTTACATTATATTATAAGGGGAATTATATCTATTAATTGACAATAACATGAACCTTCAATTAAATTGTAATTGAAGTAAAACAAAAATAACAACAATATACCATCAATAACATTAACAAAAAAAAAATTATATTAGTATTTTAAGAATTTTCATTAAATTTATTGTACTTAATATTGAATTTCTGTTCTTTTTTAATCAATATTAATAAAAAAAAAATAAAAAAATACTCAAAATAACGGATACGCAAACCATACCAAAAACAAAATAAAATAAATTGATTTTTACTATTATTTGTTCAAGGATTCTTCCTTTTGCGTGATATTTGAGTATTTTTTGTTTTTAATCATTTCAAAAACAAACAAAACAAAATTTGAATGGACAAATTCTATCCAAGATATTAAATAATGTATCTTTAAAATAACAGAAAGGTTGAAAAAAAAAAATAATAAAACCAAAGAATGCAAAAATGACTGGAAAGCAAAAAATATTTTCTTATATTAATTTTGGTTTTTATTTTTTTTTTATTTTGAGGAAAATTTTAATTAACAAAAATACTTCTTTCATAAATTCAAAAGAAAATTATTTATTCCAATAAAAAAATATAAAAATTGAATAGTCAACTAAATAAGCATATTAATTTGAAATATGAATTTTATACAAGCATTGTTTTTCAGTATTTTTGTTTTTTTTTTTTGTTTTCATAGATTCCAAATTTTTATAAATGTTGTATATATGTATGTATTTATCACTTTAATGGCTAAAAAATATAGAGTAGTCATTTTAACCGTCAAAAAATTTTTATCGAATCGAATCGAGAATGTCGATTAATTTTGTACCGAGTAGAGTTGAATACGGCTGAATAACGTTTTTCAGAACAATACTTACTTAGTAAAAGCGTGAAAAATATTTGACTTAAACTATAATCTAACTTAATGTTAATAATTTTGAAATAAACGTGATTTTAAAAGTACCCAGAAAACGAATTTATCTGAGTATATTGATGTATGTACTAGTTGAAATCATTAGCAGTAGTAGTGCTTTATTTGTAATATTTTTATTTTACATTTCTGCTTAAATTGATACTAAGAGATATATATACACCTAATTAGGTCTTTACAGCTAGGAACATTTTCATCATTATTTTCATATATTATATAACAAAAGAAAAATACGTAATTATATTTTAAATTTTTTATGTTTTTTTTTAAATTTCCTTTAACAAAAAAAAAAAAAATCAATTCTATTGATATATTTTATTTTTTTCTTATTTTTCATTTTTATTTAATCTGTCAAATACATCATTTTATTTCTATATAGATCACAAATTTAACACCTTAGAAAAATCATAATAAAAACCTCACATTTCAGAGACATTAAATATGTATCATAATATTAAAAATTCATTAAATGGCACCTGAATATTTTTTTTTATTACGAACGCGTGTACAGGACAGGACACATATGTATTTTTTCATTTTCCTAATTTGTTTCACTTTGAAAAGAAATTTATTCGTTAAAATGCGATGTTTTCCTCTTTTAAATGTACCGCTATATAATGTACAGTAAACTTAAAAAATATTTGGTCAAAATAAATAAATAGAAATGCTTTTTCAACTTCAACAATTTCTATTTTTTAATTTGAATTTTATTTTTTGAATATGGTAGATAAGGTCTACGATATAAAAAAGCATATTTTGGTTATATTCAGTCAAATCCGATCAAATATATCAAAGTCTATGAAATTTTGAATATGTTAACGACTCTGAAAATAAATTATACGATGTGTGTTGGACATATGAGTTATTTTAGTTGAAATGTAAAATATTTTGAATTGAGATACATCATAGTGTGGACCTAATCGATTTTCTAATAATTCTGTTTTCACTTTATTTGTAATATAACTTAAAAATATTGTTATAAGTTTTAATAAATGGTGTGGTGGTGGTGGTGTAGCTTCATCATTTCTATTGTACGAGTGATAGGCAAATGCAGTGGAACGAATCGACAATAAATCAGTAAAATCAAATTTCATTCAAACAATATTATTAATTAGTGTGCCAAATAAATTTTCAAGTAAATCTGAATTTACTAAACAATATTGACCGATAGTAATATCGTACCCAGTTCAAGTTTTTCACTAATGAATTGCATTGTGAATTTATGTCATTGAACTTTTGGGTACCAATAGCAATGCTAACATAGAAATTGTAGAAAAGTTACACAAAACAACTTGTTAAAAGTATATAGAGAAGTACTCAGAGCCAATATTTACACCATATCGGAATGTTCGGAACAGAGCATTAAGAAAATATTGTACTACAAACTCATCCAAATTTAAAGAGTATTATCAATTGAAGGACTGCAAAATCCTATGATGGACAAAACTCTAAATGTTATTGAATTAAATGACTAAGTTTGTTTTTAATATGAACAATTTTTCATTTCAAACGAAAATCAATAAAAATACAATAAAGTTGCGAGTTCTTTAAATGTAATGTTGAACAAAATTTTGTACAATCATAATTTTATAACTTATGATGTACGATACTATATATAGTTAATGTTCTTCTTTACTTGTTTGTAACCCTCAGGATGGTTATATGAAGGGAAGATTAACCGTAAAAAATCTAATGGAATCATGTTCTACGTTTCTGAAATCGATGGAAGTTGACTTCCAAACTGAAATCGTCTATATACTGATTTAAGTTATTGTTATTTTACCAAAGCATCGCAAACTAGGTTTCCCAACATTAAAATGGATGATCTTACCTATGAATCTTACCTATGGAAAAAGTCTTACAATATTCTGTTTAGACATGCAATTTCTAGTATGTTCCATGCTAATTCTGGTATCTCTCAAGGCAGCCATATGGATCCATTAATTTTCATAATTTCCATTAATGATATAGCTTCTTAATTAGTTAATTAACATCAGCGTTATTATTTATGCGGAAGACATCAAAATATTTATAGAAGTTGTCACATCAAATTGCACGGTTTTGTTTCAAGATGATTTGAATGCCTTCATTAAATGATGCAAAATTGACCATTTAACAGTAAATATTAAGACAAGTGTAATATCATCACTTTTACTCGTCGCTTAACACCAGTTGCGGCTTACTATGCTGCTGCGACAATGTTATTAAAAGAGTACCCAAGTTTAAGGGCCTGGGGATAATTTTTTACGAGAAACTGTCTTTTCAGTTCCTCAACAAAATTATTAATAAAGTGAATTCTATGTTGGGTTTCATTAAGAGATGAGCTATAGAAATCGATGATCCATATGCTACCAGATCATTGTATATGTCTCTAATTCGACCCAATCTTGAGTATGCTCGTAAAGTGTGCTCGTCACACTATAATTTTCATATTGGCAGAAAGACTCACAATTCAGAAAATAAACTCTGGTTTGACCCAGACTCGCTTTCAGCTACTTAACTTAATCCCTTTGGAATCTAGGAGAAAAAATTTCTGATCTTTTTATTATATTACAAGTTATGAAAGACAAAATCTATTCACGGTACAATATAGGTATGGTGAATCTGAATACCCATACTAATACTAGCACACGGTTTCGTTCAATTTCGAACATTTCGAACATTTTTAAGTAAATATTTTATCTCATTTATTTTTGAGTTCCTATAGATTTTTAAACAATTTTTTTTTAAATAAACTCATTAAAAGTTTTTGACAGCCTACTGAATTTCACAACACCCTATCTTTTTAAATACCTGTACTGAATTTATCTTTATCCAAATATTATTTTGACATTTTCTTTTCAACTTTTTCCTTTCAATACTACCACTTTAAAAAAAAAAATTAATATGTATTATGCTACCTTGTAGTAGGTATTGCTTTTGATGTATATTGACCTAAGAAAAGAAAATAAGGAATATGATATTAACATAATGTCCTTGAAAATGTTCCCAACATTTTTTGTCGGAAAGACAAAAATTCATGAAAACTATTAAATAAGCGTTTTTTTTTTTATAATATCGGCCTCCGACTTACTTTGTCGATTTTATATGCATAACTAATATATATACATGTAAATACATATAAAATTTTGGACATATTCAAAAGGAACTCATTGACATAGTCATATACCGAATATTTTGAAAGGACTAAATCATACATGCGCACATATGCATATGTGAATGTAAAAGGACAAAATATATAATACGTTTTTCTTTTGTTTGGTCAAAAAAAAAATTAACTTTTTTGTGCTTCTTTTAAAAATTTTGACAATACAACTACAAACAAAATGAATGAAAAAAAAAAACAAAAATAAAAACATTTTCATTTATATTTTGTGTCTTGTCTTTCAGGATATCTTTATTGTTATGAAAAGAAAATTAAATGATATGAATAGCTATATTTATAAATGAAATATATTAGAGATAAGATGAATAGGTATGAATGGATACAGTAGCGAAAATAAAATTATTATCTATAGTTTTTTTTGTTGTAGGTGTTTTTATAGAAATATATATATATATATATAAATTGTATAGTCGCAAGTTATTTTATGAATCTATTTCTATGAGTTAAATATATAATGATATTTTATCTTCAATAGTAAATTGTAGATTTAATGTTAGAGAGAGAGAAATGGGTAGATAGAAGATAAAAATAAATCCGTATATTGATTGTTGATTATGAATGTAGTTTTTTTTAACATTATAGTCTCGTATATGTTAATTTGAATTAAAGTGGCTGATGAGTAAATTAAAAGTAGTTGTGGAAAAGTATGATATCATAAAATTTAACCAATTCGAATCATTCGAAATATATGTTAATCGCTGAGTGAATCATTAAATTGAATTATATTGTATATAAAATATTTCGGACCACTTCTACATAACCTAAGACTATATTTTTTTTTATAATAAAATACTACTGAAACCAAAGATTATATCAAAAAATATTTGTACACTAAAAAAAATAGCTTTAATCAACCAAAATCACTTTTTGTCATATATATTACAAATTACATTACTTTAATGTGACATTGAATCTGTCTAATTCTTTAAATTAACAAAAAAAAAAATTCTAAAAAGGTTTAAAAATGCAATTAAAATAAAAAAAAAATCAATTTTTACTTTATTTTTGGAAATCTACATATATCATGATACAAAAATGTCAAAATGAAATTGAAATTGTAACACAAACCCGCATCCAAGTCAATAAAAATCAAAAAAACAAACACTTTCAATTTTGACAGCACGATGTCAAACTTTCAATTTTGTTAGAATTTGATCATATTTCTTGATTTGTATTTTATTTTCATTTCATCCCTTTTATATTATTAAACTTTCAAAGTATCCTTTTATAAACGAATATTTGAAATAGGATGAAAAACAAAAAAAAATTTTTCCTTTTAAATTGATATTTTCGAAACACGAGATTTCTTTCAAATAATTACATAAGGGAAGTGAAATCAAATAATTTAATGTTGTTACTCTGAATATAAATTTTCAAATATAAAAAAAAATAATGTTACAAAAAATCCTTTTGAGAATAATATTATTTGAAATTCGAAAAGATTCCATTGATATTTGAATGAAATGTGGAAATGGAAGGTGATTTAATTAACTTTGCACTTCTATATTACACAAAAATTGATCGACTTCTCTTAATTATGGAATATACAATCCAGTTGTTACATTTAATATTGTGATATCCCTTCAACCCAATATACAACTCAGTTATTAAATTTAATATTGTGAAACAGAACAAAGCTACGTCAAACCAATAAAAGGACTTCATGCCATAGACGGTAGGTGTCTAATCACCCCTTACATAATGTTAAGTTTTAATAAAAAGACATGTCAGGTAAAAATCTTACGTAAATCGTCGTTTCAAAATTTCTAAAAATATGAAAATGTATAAAATATGGAAAAAAAGATAACGTTAATGAGTCAGACGCAGAATCTACACGGTCTTTTGGTCATCTAAGTAAGTAATGAGAATATAAAAAAAATTTATATTCTAAAGAGTTATTCACATCAAGGACATTCATTGTGTATCCTATTTGACTGTAAACATTACAAAAAAAAAGCAACTAACATATCCAGAGTAAATACAAATTGGAAGCTATAGATTGAAAGCTGGATAACATTCTAATTTGATAAATTATCTTGTCTTAAAAAAAATATAGTTTTATAATTTTTGAGAAATTTAATTTATCTTTTGTTCGAAGATATTCCTTTCACATTCATAAATCAAAAATAAAAATTATAAAACAAAAATTGGATTGCAAGTGGCCCAATATTTTTCTTCGTCGATCAAAATCTCTATTTTTTTAGGGTTTTAGTTTCAAAATAACTAATAAGCCAAAAGAAAAGAAAAGTCATAATCGGAACTGGGATTATGGGCTGATTAGGTTGATGGATAGAATTTCATATTGACACACTTTTAACTGGAATTAGCATTAAGTTTAATGAAACTTGTCATAGCTGCAATTAAATGAAAATAAGTTTCATTAAATGTTTCCAAAAATCTGCAAATAGCTTACTCAACATCCATTATCTGAAGAGTGAAAAAAAGAGGTTAAAAGATGTTAGTAGCTCTTGAAAAATACCAATAATAATGAATGAATCTAGTCTAACTCAACACCCATAGTTTGCGGTTACATTAGATTTACATTAGGCCGTTTAGGATCATTCAAAATAATGGAAACAGACGATCATGACTGTTTGGATTGTTGAAAATTTTTTCTATCGACTCAAATCTATTTATATTTTTTTTCAATCTACAGTGATTCGGCATAGCTCAAATATTGTAGTTCTGAAACTGTGATTCAATTTTCAATCATCAATATATTTAAAAAAAAAATAGTTCATTAGTCTACGTTTGCTATTCTACTCAGTTTCATTTGAACCACCTATCATTTAGTTGAAAAGACTTATTTTAACTCCCACGAGATTTGAACCCATGCTTGCTATATCCTTATATTTATTATATTTGTCTACCATCCTACATATAGATAGATAGATTGAAGTCTATTATATCTTTACTTTTGTATTTACAACTTCAATCGAAACAAGATCACTATCTTCTTAGTGTCTTCACATTACTTCTCTTTTAATTGAAAATTGTTTGACAATTAATGACTGAACTCGAAAATAATCAAGATAATATACTTCGAAATTAATTACGAAAATGTAAAAAAAAAAAATCAATCTGCTCCTTCCATTTTTCTTCCACAAATTACTACAATTGATATATTTCCACATACGTTCGTTTACGAACGTTTGTAAACGAGACTTATCAAATTTTACTCTATCTAATATGTTTAACCATACAATATCTGGTTTTGATTTTCTTATGAGTCTTCTCAGAAATCAATAACCAAAAATTTTCTATATACATGTAGACTTTACCTTAAATATAACTTTCTACATAAAAAACATTTTTTTTTTTTTATAATTTATTTATAGAAATCCATTGTACCTTAAAACATGCGATTTTTCGACTGAATTTCCACCTACAATCTCTTACATAAATAGTCTTATGAGGAAGACATGTGTTTTTAAGGGAAATATATTTCAGAAGAACTTTTTAAGGTAAATAATTTTGAATTGTACTTTGACATTTTGTTAAAGATTTTCTTGATTGGATACCGACCGACAGTATTTTATATTAAAATATATTCAAAGATAAATGATAAGCACAGAAAAAATATTATTAATTAATTTTTTAATTAAGTTATTAAAGATATATATTTTACAAAGTATATAGCATAATTAAACACTCAAGACTTTTAACATTAGAAATAGAAAAATAATATTAAATTTTTAAGTCTTAAGTAATAATTTTCTTTTATTTTTATATATTCGTATATACATATTTATATATTAATTCACCACATCATACATATTTCATCTAAATTTGCGGAAAATCTTAATTAAGAAATGAAATTCTAATAAGATTAAACTAAAAATATCTGAACATAATATTAACATCAAACATATACGTATACAACATATGTATATGTATAGGTGAAAAGAAATTCCACCTTAATAGGCATACCATTCATATTAAATGAACGAAGTAAAATACAATGTTTTAAACCATACTAAATTAAATTTGAGTGTAAGTGTGAATATTAGTGAAAAATAGGTGTTTACTTCTGTTGAGGCTCCCTTGAATTGTTAAGTTTTCACAAAATAGATAATTAGTTAATTATTAATATTATATCTTTCTCGAATGTTTATACATGATGAAATCCATTCGATTAAGGTCCTACTGATAAAGCTATAGAAATTTATCTGATAACAAATTGATTATGAAAACAATCATTATAGGAATGATTCAAGTTCGAAATAGTAATAAAATTCGAACTGAAAAAAATGCAGAAAGTACGAAAAAGGATTTTATTTTGTTTAGATCAAAATAATGGATAAGTATACTAAACTAACTGTCTTCGCAGAATTTGAGCCATTTAAAAGATTAAATAAAAAAAAAAACAAAAAGAAGGATAGTAAAGAATAAACAAAATTATAAAAGAATGTAGAAGAAATTGAACAAAATAGAATAGAAAGCTTGAAATATATTTATTTACCCGTCTCTTGAAAACTTCTAAGCTATGTTTGTGGGAACACACATATGGTGTAGTGTTCCACAGTTTAGAAGTTCAGTTGATGTAAAAACTTCCATATCTCACAGTTCTGGTTCGATGAAGCTCCACTTCAAATTTGTCGGAAAGGGCTGTCCTGCAGGTGTTACCCTGCTAAAGGTTGTATTTTGGGCAAAATACTTTTAGCAGATATTTATAAAACAGAGTGGCTGCTCCTACATTACGGCAATGATTTAATGATGTTAGATGTTATGCAACATTTCAAACATTGATCATTTTGATGGCTCGCTTTTGTACATCATTTAAAAAAATGTGTCGTACAGGATGTACCGGTCCAAATATATGAATGAACCGGTCCAAATCGTGGCCGAATGTATTCCTTGTATATTAATAGTAGGTTGGAAGATATACATTATTTCATATACTTCTGCATAAGAATAATAAACATTTTGCAGCATCCCTCGCGACAGAAAAATTGTGATGGTGCCACGAAAGTTTGCTGTTTATTTCCATTTCAAGAATTGTTAGAGTTTCAAACTTTTCTGTATTTACATTTTCAAATAGAATATTTGGTATTGATGGATTTTGCTTTATTGATATGAGGCAGCTCTGGGTTTTTGAGTATTTAATTTTACCCTACTTATACTTCTCCAGTCTTTTATTTTTTTAAGGCTGTTAGTGTTTAGAGAACAAGATATATTATCTCGTTCTCTATAAGTCTGGGGTTATTATACAACATATATACAATTATTTATCTCCTCCAACATTCCTTAAATGTTGGTAAGGGTTTCTGCAAATTTTCGAACTTAAAAAAAGAAAAACACATATAATTTACAAAATACAAATTAGCCGATAATCAATCAAGTGAAATTTCATTTATTCATTATACAATAGAGTTTTAACTAATTAATACCATAATCAAATCAAGTATGAGATTGCCCTGCCCAAACGCCAATCATAGCAAATAAATAAAATATATGTACGAGTAGATAATTGCAATCGAAGTTCGTAACACGAAACATGACTGTATGTCTTTAATCAATTTCTTGATCAATTATATCAGTGATTTCCAAGAGTAATAAAATAATGCTTCAAATGATATATTAGAAAAAATCTAGATAAAAATTTATATATAAATGCTACTAACACTTAAGTATTCGTTTATTTGTGTGTATAATTATTTTGATTATTCCTTCTTTTACCACTTAAAAATTGAATTTTTTTAAACTAATAAATTAATTTTTATTTAACATATATCGATAAGTCGGAAGCAATTTAAATGAAGCTCACCTAGTGATTGTGGAAAAAAATAGTAACAAGCATTGATGAAGGAAGTTTGCATACATTAAATCCTTATATTAAATTTAAATGTGTTATAACATTTGTATAAATTTAAAATGGACCCAAAATAAATCACTAAGGGACCCCATTATATAATATTATATTCTTAACACGTAACTTCTGGATTTTATTTAAGAGATATGATTGGAAAAAAACTGTTTGATTTAAATCGAACTGAATGATAGACAAATTTAAGAAAAGAACATCGTGGTCAACATAATATTTGATTATCAAAAATAGTTATTCCAATATATATAAATAATATGAGCCCGGTGGCCGAGTGATAAAGCACTCGACTATAGTAATATAACAACCGAAGATCACGGATTCAATACAACTACAGCCACATCGGTTCTAATATCTTATATATACTAATTTTGTTTTTGTCTGAGGCCTTTTATAACAACAACAACAATAATGAAAAAAACAAGTCATTATTAATGGAGAATGAAAATTGAGAAAATAAATCAATTTTTAATGTATTATGGACGTAGGTTTATGTAGAAGCAAAATGTAGTTAGAAAATAATATTAATGCATTATGATGAGTGAAAAAACATATTTACTTTACATAGTTGTTTGTGTTTTGAGTTGTAATGTGCATACTTATTTAAACTGAACCCAAACTTTACTAGATTAGAATGGCATTATATACTATAGAAATATAATAATTAATTAACACATAATTAAAACAAATAAAAATAATATAATTAATATACAAGAATTAGCCATGAAATCCCTAATGCCACAATTCAAATGAACTAAATCCAAACGACAAAATCCAGAATTCCGAAATCCAAATAAACAAAATCCAAATTCGACAAAATCCAATTTTTTACTAATAGGCAGGTTTTAGTAAAAAAAAAAAATAAAATTTATTTTTAAAATCGGGGGTTGCCACCCCCAAACTCCCGCTAGTTATTTATTGAAACCATGTTTTCGTTTTCGCAGACGGTAAGTAAACACAATACGGCAAGCTTTTAGTAAAAATATTTTTTCCATTTTATTTGGATTTTTTGTTATATTTGGCAAAGTGAAGTGTGGATTTTGTCGCATTTGGATTTTGAATTTAGGGAATCTTAAAAAATTAAGGGATTTTGTCGCATTTGGATTTTGGAAAACAGGATATTGTCGTATTACCAATATACAATATACAAAATATATACCAAATAATTGCATTATAACAAAAAGAACAACATTTCGAAAGAGAAAAGGACCTGAATTTGGCCTATACAGAATTTTATCTGAAGATCCACTGTTAAAATAATAAATATAAATAATTAGCTTAACATATTGAATTACAAAACAGTATCAAATATGCAATTAAGATCGAGATGCAAAATGTATCAAATAATTTGTTTTTTACATAATATCATTAAATAAATAAATATTTAAGATTTTGAGCGGTTGATTTTCAATATTAAATCTTAAACATTTTAACATTTTATTCGCAGTCAATTTAATAGATGCAAAACAATTCTTCACAATCTACTGTAAATTAAATTTTTAAAAACAACAAAAACAAAAAGTATTAAAACCTAATTTTCTCTAAAAAAAAAAATGATATATATATATATAAATTCAATTTTCTGATCTAGTTTTAGAATTTATTCGAAAACTTCAGATAAATATCTGAATTTGGAACAAAATTTTGTTTTTCTTTATTTCAATTTTATTTGATATTTGATCTGGTAAACCGCATATTTTATTAAATTCAATCTTTATAAATACATATTTATATACAAATATATATACTTAAATATATATAATATATAAAAAAGAAAGAAAAAAATATTTATTTTTAAATGAATGCATTCATTATAAAATTACAAAGCCATAACGAAATTGAAATATTCATTCATATCATATGTACCTATATGTATATTTATAAATTTTCAGCTCATTGTGCATCAGACATGTATGCAAAACTATTTACATTATCACATACATACGTGCTTGCATACATGTCTCATCATATGAATTGCCTCTGGTGCATTTTATTCTATTTAAATTCACAAAATTAAAACCCACATTTTTTGTTTTGAGCATTTTTTTTTATATTACGTAAAATTGAATCAAAATTGTGAAAAACTAGAATTTTTTTTTTTATTTTTTTTTTTAGCTCATTCAGAATATCAATTTTGTTATATTTATACAGAATTGATTAATATACATGTATGTATATACTATATATACATGTTAGAATCATACGTACAAAAATTGCCAAGCCCCCTCATCTTGATTCATCATCATCATCATATTGCCGTCGCAATAAGTTGACAATTGTCGCAATTAAATGCAAACCGCTAAGCAACAACACTAATAACTTTAGTAATACAACAGAAAAGAAAGAAAGAAAAAAAATAAAACCATTAACACGGCGACGTGACGTTCAAAACGTTTGTTATTTTTTTTTTTTCTTTAATATCATATATCTTAGGTTTAATTTTTTTTTATTTTTTATTTTCGTTTTTGCCACAGATATTCTTTAAGTCTACTACATTTATTTTCATTTTTCTATGTTTTTCACTTTTTCTATTATAAATAGGTATATGTATACAAATCTATATCTTATATCCATGAATGTGTTTGTGTCAATACTATAATCTAATATTTTATATTATTATTGAATTGAATTGAATTGAATATAAATGGGCATATCTCATGGTTTGTTATGAAATTCAAGATAATAATTTTTTTTATAAAATAGTCATTTGCTGCTATTAGTGTATTATTTTTCGAGTATCGAAATTAATACTACCTATAGAGAAATTATTGTATTTATGCATTTTCTAGTAGGAAATTTCTACTTATCTATTATGGATTAATAAAATTGCATTCCCGAGTCGATTTTAAGTATATGTACTTAATTTATGATATTTAATGTTATTACTTAAACTGAATTTGTTGTTATTATTGTTGTTTAGAGTTTCGGAAATGGTTTTTTGATAGGTTGGTTGAAAAATTTTATTTAGTTGAAAAAATTAGCATGGGTTTTTGGAAGAATTAATTATTTATGTTTTTTAACGTTTTTTTATTTTTTGTTTTTAATTTCATTTATTATATACACATTACGCTCAAATTATGCGCTGTGACTGTACCACTTGTTTTTTACTCTCCAGCCAAATATTGTTTCTAATGAATTTCGATTTAATTGAAAAATAAATTCTTATAATATTTTGGGAAAAGGAGTAGATTTGATTTGATTTGATTTATTAAATTGTTACACAAATGTAAGATTAATCGTCAGAGCCCTTTGTCATGTGGGCCAGCTCGGTTGTAAAGTGTGTTTAATATTATTTTTTTAAATTTATTATAGGAAAATTAAATCAAATTTCTTCGATGTTCAATTTGGCGTACTCACATTCTACACCTTATTTGGCAGATATTCCAATGATAGCAGATGAGAAGGTAGAAACGTTTGCTGATGATACAGCAATTATGGCTTCGGACATCGATATATTACGGGCCTCAAATCTTCGTCAACGGAACCTTAATCAAATTCAATGTTGAAAAATAAAAGTCAATGAAAACAAGGTAATTGTTCTCCATTCATTTTGAACAGTACAGTCATACCACAAAAGTATTTGGATATTTAAATCTATATGGTTGAACGGAATTTAACTCTGGAGCGCTGCACCTAAATCCAACATTGATGTAATTCAAAGATTTCAGAACAAAGTCGTAAGAATGTTAGTCCATGCTCCGTATTTTGTGCCAAATAGTTTAATCCACAACCATTTGCAGATTCCTTCAGGACATAATGAAATAACAAAATATTGCACAAAGTACAAAATGAAATTCGAAATACATCGAAACATCCTGGCAAATAATCTTATGAGGGACCCAGACCTTAAAATGAAAAATTATTTAATAAGTAGTAAAGTGCTACCATAAGATACTCATTCTCCTACAAGCCAGTATAATGAACAAAATTATTTTACTTATTGAACTGTAAATCATTCAGATTGTAAATAGATAGGTACTATGTAGGAAGAAAAAATATAAACACACAAAGTAGCTTTTTTAGATATATTACTGCAAGGATTAGCTTCAAAAAATTATTGCCTAATCCGAACCAAGTAAACAAAAATCTAAAGAGAGCATGTGAGCGTCAATTATATATAAACTACACTAAACTATGTAGATTTTTTTATTTAAATTTGAAGTAGTACAAGTAAAAACAAAATATTTATTTCCATTTTACCAGCATCACCATTCATTACAGACAAATAACAATTTCTGAATTAAACATTTATCTATCGAATTTTTTCCGTTTCCATTTTACATTTATGGAATTTTGAAATCTAAAAATCACGTTCAACAGTGTATACATGCCTGACTAGTAAATACGAATATAACATAGGTTAGGTACTGCGACCTCACTTTTAAAATTTTACCTAAGATATTAATTGTTGTAATTTCATTTTAATTCCGTTTAATATGATTTCTCTATAAATAATTTATATTAATAAAATGCCCTAGATTGAAACAGAACAATTAAAACTCTATTTAATATTTTATTGTTCGAAATCATTTAAGTTCAGAACGATTACAATACACAAGTCTTAAATTAAATATAACCCCCCCCCCCCCCCCCCCCCGTACACTTAAACACTAAACAAAATAATGTATAATATATTGTGAATTACAACAATAGAATAAATATTTCTATTTTATAACAAATTCTATTCAAAAATAAATTTCACTTTAGAAAATTTTTGTTTACATAACAAAACATATAAATTGCGTAAGAATTAAAGATGGGGGGACATACGAATGTGTGGTAAATAAAAAATATTTTGCAAAACACATCAGTCAAAAAATTAATAATTGTTTCTTTTTTTGCAATATTTTCTTTTATAATTTTGATTTGAACGATGACTTCACTATTTTGTATTTTTCTTTACAGTCACTATAGAATCACTTACCTAAACTTTAAAAATCTTCAACGCTATTTCAAGCAAATTCTACGTAACAATTTAAAACCTCAGAATTAAATCTGCACCTATATTTATTTACACTACATATACATACATATATATATATATATATATATATATAGATATATATATACAAATATCCAACCGTAGAAATATACAAATTCAAAAATGTATACTAACTTATATGATGCGAGAGGCTATTAAAAATGAGAATTTAATATTGAAAGAAATGATGAAAGCTTTCGCAGATTATGATGAAATTGTAAAATGTGTAATGTGTACATTAATCTTCCATAGTTTTTTTTTTATAATTTCAAAAAAAAAAAAACTTGAATATCATTTCGAATATCTTTGTCGGATGGAATATGAAATTGTAATTATAACGCTTGGATGAATTTTATGTGAAAAAAATAATATGTACGATATTTGTATGATTTGTAATTATTCATGATGATAGTTATTTTAGAAGATTTTGAAAAATGTTAGATTTGATTTAAATGTTTGATATCTATTCTAAATCTACATTTAAAAAATATCTACAAAATATATCCTAATCATTTTTAATATTTCATAAATTATAATATAGTTCATTTATCTCTTAAATCACTTTAAAGGTGGAATCATGTATTAAAAAAATTGTGTAAAACCGCATATAATTCACATGTGAATTTATCTTTCAAACCCTAAACAATTTTAACATTTTAATGGGGGGTGGCAGCACGGTTTTCGTTTCAAACATTTTGTTTCGATAGTTGTAAGAAATGGTATCACGTAGAATTGTTCCGGTTTTTTTTATATATTTTTGGTAGCATTCAACAGCAGATACGCTTTTTCTGTAGCGTTTTATATACCATTAATTAAACGATAGTAAAATATTTAACGCTGAGAAGTTTATAAGAGAAGTTCATGGCGGAAAAAAATAAATTAAAGTTTATATAAACATTTTTTAATAAATTAAAGTAAGTTTTTAGTGATAATAATTTAATTATTATAGTTTTTTTTAATAAATTAAAGTAAGTTTTTAGTGATAATAATTTAATTATTATAGTTTTTTTTTTAATATAATATTTCTTTCAAAATTTTTTTACCATTCCCATAACTTCATATTAAAATTTCATATTTGCCGATATAGCAAAATTGAAATCAAAAATTTTTACGTATTCATTTTACGTATTGTACATAACTGCACAACTACTTAAACAATTTTTCCCTAAATACTTATATATTATTTGATATTGAATTCATTTAATTCAGAATTAATTTGTGATCAATTTGGTATGTATATATACCTATAATATATATATTATATATACCTATATAAATATGATCTGTTAAAAAACATTCAGCCAACCATAATCTATTATCATATTATAAAATAATCTGTAATGATGTTAAACTTGCAATACGGCATTCCAAAGATAGATACTATACTAGACAGCTCACAATTAATAAAGGTAATACTAAAGGTGAATGGAAAATCATCAACTCTATCTTGAACAAAGAAAGTTATCCCTCCACATATTCTTTAAACATCAATTCTAGCATAGTCAATGATAATAAAATATTATGTAACTATTTCAATAAATATTTTGTCACGATATCTGAACAATTATCATCAAACAACTTATCTAACAACTTATCTTCTAATACCGAAAATGATAGCAATGATTTGATTAGAGAAACTTTCCAGAGTCAAAGTTTTTTCTTTGAGCCGATAACGTCTGTGGAAATACATAGACTAATTTTGGGTCTAAAAAATTCTAATTCTGGGCCAAATGAATCACTTTCCAGTAAGCTTCTTAAGAATGTTTCTTTGAATGTTGTTGATGTTTTATGTCATATTTTTATTACTAGTGTCTACAATGGAGTTTTTCCAAATAATATAAAAATGGCAGAAGTTATTCCTATTTTCAAAAAGGGGATTTCAACTGATCCGAACAGCTACAGACCTATATCTTTATTGTCGTCCATTTCAAAAGTTTTTGAAAGGGCTATGAAATATAGAATACTGAAATTCCTTGATAAAACAAATTTCTTCAGTGATGTCCAATTTGGCTTCAGGGAAAAAAGATCCACTGAAGGCACCCTTTTGAAATTCTGTTGTGAGATACATAATGGTTTAAATAAGCCCAATCCTTGTAGTAGTTTATTTATAGACATTACTAAAGCGTTTGATACGGTAAAACATGACTTACTGCTGAAAAAAATATACAATGCCAGATTTAGAGGATTTATATTTAAATGGTTTACGTCTTATCTTAGTGATAGAAAACAAAGAGTCAAATTGAATGACATTTTTGGTGATACTGAGAGTTTCAAAGTAGGTGTCCCTCAGGGTTCTGTTTTAGGTCCAATATTGTTCCTAATTTTCATTAATTCTCTATTTCAGCAATCTTTTAAAGGTATACCTACAGCCTTTACTGACGACACTGCATTCACGTACAGTAACAACAATAATTTGTATCTTTTTTGTGATATAAAAACCCTCAAACCTTCCTGGACCTCATAAGGAAATAGTTTTATGTACATAGCCTAGTTATTAGTAGTAAAACAAAGATTATGCACTTTGATAAAAGTAATCATCCCAGTGAAAACTCAACAGTTAATTATCATTCTCATGTCTGTAAAAAATTTCCATTGATTCCGTCCCTGGATGGCAACACTTTTGACTCAAGTTCTTCTTGTAGTGAATCTTGTTTTAAGATTGATAGTGTTGTATCTTTCAGGTATCTCGGCTTCGTTCTCGATTATAAATTAAACTGGGCAGAGCATACTTTTCACTTACATAAATATTTTAAAAAAGTCATAAGAAATGTCTGCCATCTAAACCAATATTGTTCCCTGAGAACAATAGCTGCTGCGGGGGTTCTTACTTCAACAAAATTCGTCCCCTACTCATTGCTCAAAAACATTGTTTTGACAAACATTGATTGATCATGTGGAAAAATAGACTTACACCTAGTTTTCCACTATTTAAGAAGCTAGATATACTACCTATTAGACAGCTATATGTATTCAAAACACTAAAAATTTATTTCATTAGATCAGGTTATCTTGCCCATCGATTTAGCTCTCACTACAATCTGAGAGTCAATAACCTATTTTTAATAAATGTTCCTAGAACATATACATCGCATTTTCGCCACTTTTATGACTTTTTAGCTTCCAAAATTTTCAATACGTTGCCTTTCTCTTTAAGATCGGATAGAACTTCTATTACTTTTATCAAAAATCTTAGATCTCACTTAATGAATCTTGATCACTCTCAAATTGAGTTGCTGCTAACTTAACCTAATTCTTTTATATCTTTTAAGTTTTGTTTTTCAGGTTTCTATTATTTTGTTGTAATCGTTTATCTCGAATTTTAATTTTTTTTCTGTTTTCCTATTTTACTTTCTTTCCTTGTTTAATTATGTTTAACTAAATTTAATTATTTCTAATGTATATTTTGATATTTAATAGCTATAACTTTGTATTTTATTTTATAATTTTTAAATTTTTTGCTTTACTTGATTACTTTAATATTGAATTTGTTATTTTTATTTTTGTATTCCTGTAACTGTATTCCTGTTTAATTATATAATTTAATTATTTCTACTCTTTTTATTTCATTCATCACACATTCTCAGGAATATCAGAATGATCTTACATTTATCTAATTTTACCATTACTGTTTTGCAAATTTTTTAATTTAATTTATGATAATGTACTAAGGTATGTAATATGTAACATGGTATAATAAATAAATGAATTTTAAAAACTAACTAACTAACAACTTTAATCAGCCTATATTTCGACTAGTATTTGCAGTTTACTATGATTATATTCCTAATTTGCTAATGCATCTAATTAATAGTAATATGATATAAACCTGATAGGTTAAACGATTGAGAATTGTAAGAAATGGATTGTTGCGCCAAACATCAATTTACTTCAGTTTTAGGGTAATCTAAAAAAATAAGTATGGTTCTCCACTTTCTTTAAATAGTTGACGAGTATGAAGCATCATATATATATGTATATATTATTATTCCAATAGTATCAAATATTCAATTGAAAATAATCAACCTTTTGGAATTAGTGTCAATTGAAAGAAAAGCTTCCACCTCATTCTATTAAACGAGATGTACCATATTAAGCGATTCACTATTCCGAAAAAAGAATTTTGCTAAGTTTTTTTTTTGACGTTTCGCAACAGCAATTCTAAATTCCTACGTAATTTACAGAAAGAAAAAAAAGGCAAAAGTCTACGACAAACATATTCATTCATGGTAGAGCTTTGTTTAGTTTTGTTTGTTAACATTTAATCAAATATCATTTTAGTCAAATATATTTTGGAATATTCAAAAATTTACAATTACAATTAAATCAGTTTTGATTAGTTTAAACCAATTTTTAATCAAGTTTAATTTCACAACAATAACTAGTTTCAAATTTTAAATAAAAAATGTTTGAAATATTTGATTTTAAAACTACAAAACATCTGATTTTGAATTCCGAAAATAAGTCAACGTTTGTAAATTAAAATTTATCCCTCAAATATTTTAGTCTAGCTAAAAATTTTACTTCGTATCGTAGCCAATTTGTCGAATAAAGTTTACGATAAATAAAGAATAAAGATGCTTGTTTCTGAATTTTCACCTTCACAGAGCAAAAATCAAAACAATATAATGAATATGTACTCTACACCAATTAAATATTTCAGTTTCAACATTGACTTATCAAATATATTTCAAAATCGTAAACTTATAAAAAAAAACTTTTTTTTATTTTTGCTTGTATTTCATATGTATACATACATATATATAATGTTTGTTTACTTAATGAATCTTTAAAAAATTTAGGCTTTGTAGGAAGAAAAAAATTACCCCTACAACAAATTATTATTTTTCATTTCTATTTTATTTTTCTATTGTTTTATAATATTTATATAACTAACACATATGTATGATTTCTATTTCTTTAGAAATATAAAATTTTATAAATTTTAAATTATATATATTTATTTTTCTTTCTATATAAATAATCATATAGCATAGATTATGGGTGCTATCCTATTCACAACAGTATTTAGTTGAGTTGTCTCTTACACAACTCAACCAAATAGATAACACAACCGAATTTTGCTATTCTAAATAACAACTTTTAGCTGTTGTAAAGAGGTTGTAAGTCATAACAGTGTTGCCATTGATAAGTCACAATCTTATAATAAAAGTTGATTTTAAAGCTAGGTATGCTGTTAGTACGCTGTGCAAATATTTGACATTGTTTCATGCAATTTGTTGTTGTGCAAAAATAGTAACAAAAATTTTGCTTCAAATTTTGTTTAGTAGTACGCTGTTAGTATGATGAACAAAAAAAAATTAGGTTCTTGTTTTGATTGCCAGGTATTAGGTAAACTTCAAAATTTTTGCTCCTCATTTAAATACCCGGGCATACAAAATTTTTTTTTGCTCGACAAAATTTTGACATTAGAAAATTTACAACGTTTGGGGATCATGTCATTATGCTAATTAAAGTAAATTTTAATAAGTATTATTTAATAAAATAGATAATAATAAATAGATAAATAAAGAGATAATAATCAGTCATACCGGTGAATTCGATTCGATTCGATATAAAATTATTCGAATTTCTCGATTCGATTCGATGAGAATTTCTTAACGGTGAACTCGATCGAAAGAGTAATTTTGAACTCATTGAAATATAACGAAATGTAATGACTTCTATGTCAAATAAGTTCAAATTTCAAATTACAAAAATAAATTTAGATTGCTGTTTTAGAAATATATAATTAAAATACACATACATACGTATAAAAAATATTATAAAATTTTGAATGAGAAAATTTTCGCTAAAAAATAATCGAATTTTTTTTAAATCGAATTCACCGGTTGAAAATTTACGATCGAGTATTCGATTTTTATTCGATCGAATTCACTGGTACGGCTGAATATTAAAGAAATATAAAATAATGAATTTGGTTTTAACCTTTCTGATTGCTGAACTACAAACCAAATTTGGCGGGAAATTTTCTTCCATTTCTTCTTCGATGTATTCATCAAAAGGTTCCATTTTTATTATTATAGTTAGTTTAAATAGTTTAACAGTTAATTTTTTTTAGTTTAAATAGTTAGATTTTATATTCAATTGTCTAACCAAGTAATGCCACCTGTTATTGATTAAATGAATTTCTGATAAAATTTTGTACCGATTTTGAAGTAGTTTTTGCATTCACTTTTTGACAGGAAAAATTTTTAACACATACTTAGCTTAAAGCGTTAAATCTTATCGTTTCGTTTAAGGTGTGCTATTTTGACAGATAATGAGGTTGTGTTGTGAATCAGAATAGAAAAAGACAATAAAGTTGTCAATTACAACATATTTTTAGGTTGTGTTATGAATCAGAATATAGATTATATATATATATATATATATAACATGTAAGAATAGTACTCTGTGCAGTAGTGGAAAAAAGATATAGATACAGTAGTGGAATAAATAAATGACAAGAAGAAAATTGAAAATTGGTTGATTACCGGTTATTATACAAGCTAAAATGTACAATAATGTTGACAAAAATCTCAATGTGTCCTGTTTGTTAATTTTCCTTCTAATATTTTACATTTTCATTTGGTTTTCGTACCGATTTCCTTCTATCCGATGTAGTTCTAGACTTTAATCTTATTTTATAAAACTTAAAAAAAAAACTATAAAAATTGCAAGTTTCCATTAATACTAAGTTATGAATTACAACTTTTAATTTGGTTATTTTTAAAGATGACTTAAAATAATAAAAAAAAATAAAAAAATTTTTTTCATTATAAATTCTTTAGCATTAAAATCAATTTAAATTCATAGAAAAATAAATAAATCTTTAAAATACACAAATCTGTAATAAATTTACATAATTCTTTAAATTTATATGAAGCTAAAAATTTTGTATCCTTTTTAGTGCTCGAATTTATTAATAATACAAAATATAACAAAAAATATTCTAAAAATGATTTACGTACACCAAAAAATTGAATATTAATTCTCTCATTATTATTTCAAAACTCCTACAATACTTATAATTACTTTTATATACGTAATAAATAAAATTTTTAAATTTAATTTTCCAAAGTCCTGATGAACTAAAATGTCTACAAAATAAATAATTTATCATCACTTAAAGTTATATCCACCTTAATTACACCACACCTACAGAAAATAATATAAAAATAATATTATTCAATTTAATTTCTCTTAACCACTCGTTTCACAATTTCTTTCTACATTATATCACCACAAGAACAAAAAAAAAAAAAACAAAAACAACTGAAAGGAAATCCTTTAGAAAATTATTAATAAAAACAAAAAATAAAACAAAAATGTTTTCATGTAAATTTATATAACCTTTTCTTTAAACTTTTATTACCGAATAGACCTAATTTGTGTATATTATTAAATATCTATATAGTATATATAATATAAAATATTAACCACAATTTTGAATGCATAATAAAATCAAAAAGTTTCTTGCATCACGTCACCAAAAAATAAAAGACAACAAAACCAAAAAAATTGTTCGATTCCACAAACGATTAATTTTTTCCTTACAAGATATTGTTTTAATTCTTAACTATAGTTAACCATCTCTTACACACAAACTCTCCTCTTACTGAAAAATTTTGAAGGAATAAAAACAAAAACAAAATTAAATAAATTTAAACAAAAAAAAAAAAAAATAAAAAATAAATTCAAGGATGAGTGGCACGTGAAATACTTAAAATAAAAACAACAAAAACATCTTTACATTTTTTATTTTGTTTTTTATTTCTTTTGTTTTCAGCTTTATTTCGTTACTTTATTTTTAATTTACTACTATTTCCACTATACATTATACGTATAAAAATTTTCTATCAAATATCATTCTATAAATACACTACCACACATTTGAATTGTGTTACAATTTTCAAATTTGAAATTTAAGTTAAAACGTAGTAATTTCCAGTTCAATTTATTCTGTAAATAATAATCAACTTATACTTTCATTATGATTATCATCATCTTCATCATCATCACTTTCATTAATACATATACACGTCCATACATAATCTAAACATAATGATTATTCACATACACGTTTATTCAAAAAAAATAATAATAATAAAATAAGTAAATAAGAAAAATACTCATACATATTTAATAAATCCAAATAATAAAATATTACTTGAAAACAATTTCAAAATAAAAATAAATAAAAATTCGAAATATTTTGGGGGTGTGTGAGCATGCGGCCTTGACAAAACCTTGAACTTCAAATTTAAAAACAAAACCGGTTATGCCCTTCATGCCTTTAATTTTTTAACCAAAAAAACGAAACATGAAAAATATTATACAAATAACTTCATATGACCCCAAACCAATATAATAATAATCTAACTACAAAAAAAAAAAAATATATATAGTAGAATATTTTCATAATTTGAAAATACATATTAAACAATCAAAGAAAAATATACAAGGATACATGAAACTATCTCTAAAAATATGACTTTCCCTTTCATTATTTTTGTTTTATACATATCCTTATATGCCTATTGCCTTATTTAAATTTTGTATATATATAATAAATATGATCCTATATTCAAATATATATATATTATTTTATTTTCTGTATACATCGCATAAACTAGTATAAAAATTCACAACTACACAAAACAAAAAATCATTTTTTTACTTTGTGCGTTGATATACAATTTAAAATCGAAAAATATGTTGTTGGGACTTTCTCTTTCAATATTACTAAAAAATTTTATTACTACACCATTGCTGCTACTCCCACATTCAAAAACTTTTTAAACTGCCTATATACTAGGCTTTATATATATACAAAAATCATATATACATATATATACTATACATTTTTTTAAATATAACATATGAATTGGAATTGCCTATGCATGAGTACATAATAATATGATATATAAATTGGAAAATTCTCTATTTACATTAAGCCGTTCATATATTAACACATACACACAAACTAATTATTTCAACAAAAAAAAAGCTTTTAGAGAGACACTCAGCCCAATAAAAGAAAAAAACTAAATGATAAAAAAAAAGCCTAAGTAAATATATAATGTACATTCAGTATATAAATAACTATAAAATTTTATGTATTTTCTTATAATATATAATAAAAAAACAAAAAGAATAAAAACAAAAAGGATATATTTTTTGAAAGGACCTTCCATTTTTTCTTTTCGATTCTCCACAATTCTCTCAGACGTCTTTTTAATTATAGGTATATATTTTTGATATAAACAACGGTATTATCTATTTTCTTTTATACATTATCTAAGATATTATTATATTGAATTTTTTACGATACACAATGATAAAAAGAAAGTAAAAACAAAACAAAACACAAAATTATTCATACTTAAAGAGAAAAAAAATATATTTTCGATTTTTATAAAAACAAAACAAAGTTTTTTTGTATATTTTTAGAAATTCTACCGCGTTTTGTTATTAAAAAAAAACAAGAAAAATAATAATAACTGTTAAAATCAGGGCCGATGGTGTGTGTTGTTATTTAAAAGTGAGATATTTAAAACAAAATTTATAGTTTTTTATTTTTTTTATTTTCTGATTGAATTAACTTTAAGTATGAGTAGACATTAAAATAAACAAAATAAAAAAAAAATAAAAAAAATAAGAACAGAAAAAGTAAAAATAACATAAGTAAATGTAACACGTGTCGTCCTAATTTAGTACACACACTTTTATATATAAATATAGGTATACAAAATTATTCGTTTTTTTGTGTTATTTAGTGAAGAACATTTTTAGATCCATTTTTTATGTTGGCATAATTTCTGGTAAGGATTTCCATCTACAAATACAGAATGTTTCGATTATATTGTATTTTGTTTTTACAAAGTGATTCTAGATAGTGAGAGTTTTAACAAAATTACAAAATATTTGTTTCTATTTATAAAAGTTCAGGTTGAATATATTTTTTGACTATATTTAACTTAGATTATATTAGATTTGCGTTCTGGTATTAATAATACCGTAGTAGCTAATGGGATAATCGTAATAAGTACTAATGCAGTTATGTATCTAGCTATTATTCGTATTAATGCAAATATGAATCTGAGTTCTCAAGAATGCCTGGCATTCACAAAGTAGACTAGAGATAGATTTTTAAACTCTACTTCATCTATTCCGCACAAAAGCTTTTTAGTTAGGCCGATTTTAATAAAAAATGCTTCTTTACTAGGCAGTCGGCAGTTATTATCCCTGCCATGATGCGCATCTGTTTCCTGTTGTAACTTAGGTTACAACAAATATCCATTTGCAAGAAACTAAATTGAAAATATTTATTTGTTAAGCGCACAGTTTATAAATTTTTTTAACTATTGAAATAAAGAAGGAAGATCTATACTTGTCTAGACTTGGTCAATCTTGTTGTGAAGGGTAATCCACTAGTGATATTACAATAAAAAAAAACCCTTAAATTTACTTGATGAAGGCATTCAGCGTTTAATAATTATTAACATGAAGTAAAATTTCCATGCAACACTGATCGTGTCGTGCTAACTTATGATTCACTAATGAAAAACATTAATAGATTTTCAGATTAGAAAATCGAATAATTAATGTACGCAGTATAAAATAACTGGTTTGCAGTTGTACAATAATACTGTTCTATTTAGCTGTATACCAAAAGATGATAAGGTGAACTTCTTATATTTCAACTGAAAAAAACTGTTGCTACTCAATCTAATCGAACGTACAAAATAATGCCGCACATACTTGAACTACCCTGTACAGGATAAACATTTTCTTTATGTCTATTTACTTTCACCAAAATAATATAGATACATCCATATCATAATATGTAGTAAATATTAGGCCTTTATATGCATACATGTGTACCTATACTTACTAAAATCCATACAAATTATGTGTGTATGCATCGGATAGAAAAGAAAATTTATTTTAGGTAGGTATGTATATAAAATAAAAAAAAATCATTATATATAAAGTATTTTTTTATGTTTTTATATTTTTTTTCTTTTTTTACCATTCGAAAAAAAAATTAGTAATTTAAAAATTCCTTTCAGTCTTTAATTTTAATTCTCTTTCATTTTATTTCTTCTCGTTCTTTTTTTTTATATTATTTTTCTTCACATTACATATACATACCTACTCTCTTTGGGAATTTATTTGTGTCACATCAAATTTGAAAATACATTAATCCTTTTGAGCTTACATTAACACGTGTGCGTTTTGTTTTTTTTTTTTGTTTTTTTATGTATAATTAAAAAATTATAAATTTATTAACTTTAAATCAATCAGATTTAATTTTCAAATTCATTTACAATTTCTTAATGATATATCAAATAATATTTAATATATTTAATGGGCAAAAAAACAGTGCTGTCGTTTCTATAGAAATATTATAAGCATAAAAAATACTTTACAAAATTTTTATAATATAAATCCGATTTGGATGATCAGATAGTGACACCTATGATTTTTGAATCAGCTAATAATAGCATCTAGGATAGGAAGAAATGTAAGGCAGAAAAATGTAAATTCGATATTAAAAAAATACCGATATTAATACCGTTGTTTATTTTTTTTAGTGGAATAGGCAGTAAATGATAATATTTTGTTGATAACAAGCTATTGGAAGTAGGCGGCTAAAACTTCTGACTCAAAATACTTAGAATAATGGTTAATGAAAAGTTAATTAAAAGCTTTGCAAAACAGTACTTTTATCTATATATATTATTTTATAATTTCAAATCTATGGAATGAACACCCTTTGTTTGTTTTTACCAAAAGATTTGGCAAACAGAACGGTTTTTTCTTTAGAATGTTTATGATATATCTACTAATTTTAATTCGAATTCTATAAAAATTTAACTAAGCCAGCATAAAAAGTTATGGCAGATTATTTTTAAAGCACCGCTGTATTCTAAAAGAAACTATATTTAATAAAAATAAAAATGAAAAAAAAATGACCACAATCCGCAAGGATACAGGACATGAAGTTGTTGTTTACAAACAGGTCGACTATTCAATAAATATATAAATAAAAAAATAAATCATTAACAATGTATGTAAAAATTTTAATTGAAATGCAGAAAAAACTACAGCCCAAACAAAGATGTAAATCATATATATCTACTGCATACATGCTGCAAAAGGATGTTCTAAAAAGTAAGTGAACTTTCATGATATTGAGTTTCCCAATCACTACATTTTACAGTACATTTCGTAAATGCGTGGAGCCATTGAAAATAAATCCTTATTCGACAGTAAAAAAAAATTACAAAAAAGATATAAAAATAGAATTGTTAACCAATTTGAGTAACTAAAACCTATTTAGAAACAAAATTGTCAATATTTGTGATTACACCAACCACTTGTTTTTATATCCTGTTTTTTTTCTTAATATCATTAAATAACAGGGTATTATAATCGATGGATAACCGATTATAATAATCCACTTTCAAATATTTTTTTTTTTTTCATTTTTATTCTTTCTTTCTTCATTCTTCTCATTTTCTCTTTTATTTAAAAATAAATTTTAACGGATTGGTGTGATAATGGGGGTACAAAATGGTGTTTTAAGTTAATTTTGTTAATCTAAAAATATAAAATAGAAAAAAAAGCATTTTTTTTTCACCTATACATTCGCTTTTTGTATTTTTTTTTTCCAAATAATTTTCAAATTATAAAATTTAGCAAAAATAAACTTAAAAATAGAAATTGTACAAAGGAAATGCATTAAAAGATTTTCCATAATAAAAAAAAAAAAATAAAAAATTCTAACTTAATTCCATTTATTCCATAATTACGTTACGTAACTGTTGTCAACACTTTAATTTCTCTTCTTTTGGAATAAACAATTTTTCTACTATTCTTGTTACCTAAAAATTATCTGATCTAATTCGGATATTCCTTAAAGTCTATCACAACTTCAAAACTTAAAGAATACTTTTTTGATACCTGATTTTGATATAAAAGGATAAGAAAATTTGAAAAAAAAAAAAACAAAAAACAAAATTAAAATAATAATAAAAATTCGTGTAGAATAAGAAAGTGAACAGAGAGAATAGGATGAAAATCAATTCTAGGAAAATTATATTTTTTTTTTTTGTAGAAAAAACAAAAAAACAAAAGACACATTCAATTTTATAACTTTATTATATCAAAGTTATACTGCCTAAAATCTAGATGTCGTTGAATATTTAATTTTCATATTTTCTTTTTGTAAAGAGTAAAATAATTTGATTTGTTTCTTACATAAAGATCTGACAAATGGATTGTTTAAAAGAGTAAAAAGAAACAAGGAGAACTCCCTGTGATGCAGAGATAAGGAATAAAAACAAAAAAAGAAAAATCAGGAACCAAAATTAAAAGTTTTTCATATACTTAGTTTCCTTTGTATTTCATTCAATAACGCGATGGTAAGTGTGTTGTTCAGATTTTGAAATAAATTAAAAATAAATTTATGAAAAGAAAACTTCATTACAATAGGTTCATCAGTTGAGCAAATAAATTTACTAAAGTTATTTTCTATTTTTTTTTTTCGTTAATTTTTTATAAATTTACATATTTTAGCCAGGAGTTTAAAACTTGATGAATTAAGATCTTTGATTGTATATGTATGAATTAATTATTTTTAATTTCTTCATTTAAATAATAATATTTTAATTTTAATTGAAACTAATTAAAATTCAAAGACATATATATATATACATACATACCTCCTATTATATATATCGTTCAAATATATATATTGCATTTATATTTTCGATATCAATGCTAATTTTAAATAAAAGTAACAGTAAATTCATTCTAGCACCTAAATTTAGGAAAATCACATTTTCATCAAGAGACATTTACATTCCTTTAACAAATCAATATCTTTTGAATGTGCCCTCAAATACTAAAAAAAAAAAAATGATTACAACTTAAAACAAAATGCTCTGTTTTTTTTTTTAAAGCGATAATACAAAAAATTATCTAACATTTTTTAAATTGCTGTTCTATAGTAACCGGTACGGGCACGGTGTAATGGTTATGTCATTTGACATTTGACTAGTAATCAGACATCTGTTACCGGTTCGAATCCAATTCAAGACATGGACGTTGTAAAAATGTTTTCCAATTTTCCTTTGAAATTAATTTAGAACTGGAATACAATTTGGTCATCACTTAAAATAAAATGGAACTATGCTATTATGAAGGCGAAGTTACTCTGCGCAATGAAAGATGTACACACATTGAAATCAGTTGATATATGAATTTTTCTTTTAAATTTGAAATTTAAAAGAAAAATATATTATTTGTAATTGTGTATTGCAAGTCTCTGCGTACAAGCAATTAGCGTATCACATAGTCTTAGAATTATACAAAACTCTATACTATTCAATCAACACGTTTTTACTTATGAAAATTGACGTAAAAAGTTTGTTTCATTTGAATAGGTTCATTTGACAATTTTCAAACTTTCGCATGCTTTTACCAGCAATATGTTAAAACAAAAAGAAGCCCATCCTTAACCAAAATACCAAAATGGTTAAAGACTGGTTATGTAAATTCGTTTATAGTTAGAATTTCTAGAATTTGGAATTACATTACACTACAAGCATTCCCAAGAACGGATAGTTTTAATGTCTTTGATTTACAAAAATTCAAAGTGAACCCCGTCGCACCTTTCCACTACTTCTTTAAATATTTCTTTTCTCTAACAATGCGTTCTCTTTTCCAAAAGTCAACGATACGAAAGTGTAAGGGTTTCTCTGACCTAATTTTTGGTACAAAAAAAAACAAACTATATGATAATTAAATTAGATTTCAAGATTTTAGATTCAAATTCCTAATGGCGGTGTCTAGACGATCAGTGTTCACTGTCAGTTTTCACTGAAATACATGTATTTTGTTGTTGTTTGAAAAAAATAAAAAATTGTAAATTTTTTCATTCAAAACTGAACGTGTAGATACTTCTCAGTTTTAACTGACAGTGAAAACTGACTGAATAACTGACTGTCTAGACACCGCCAATGTTAGGTATGTTCGTAAACCATAATAATAGGTTATACTAATTTATAATAATTGTCAATTATGAGTTTTTCCAACAGACTTGTTTCCAATAATTAGTAGTCAATAAAATTCGTATTACGAATGTCAATCAGTGACAGCATATGATCACAAGTAAACTAATTGATTATTAATTTAAAAAATTAGTATTACTTAAAACCAAAATCATTTTTTTATAATTATGTAATTCAGAATAAATGTATGTACCTAGTTATAAAAACTATTTCCATTAATTAACCAATTTAATAGTTAGCATTGGCACACATAATTAAACTAACACTTTGAAAATAACTGTTTTATTTTAATCAAAAATTGTTTTTATTAAATATCATATATAAATTTAAAAAAATCAATATTCGAAAGCACATTCATTATGAACACACATTTCAGTTTATGTAGGAAAAAATTAAAAGTACGAAAACGTAATTCAAAAAATAAAAGAGTTAATGCCAAGTTCAAAACACAGGAACACAGGAATAACGACATTATTTCAACCAACATATTTGGGAAGGGAGCGTTTATTGAATTTCATAGAAGGGAGTTGCAATTGCGCAAAAATTGTTTTTTTTTTTTTTTGTTTTTTTCTAAGCCATGAGTTTTTATTGAGTTTTTTTGTTCAATTTAGTTTTCTTTAAATTCTTCCGATCTCTTCAAAATTCAAAATATAGACTTCACAGTTTTAGTTTTACAAATAAAATGTTTTGTTATAAGATCTAAACCATACGTTGTGTTGTGTTATTATTATTATTTAATATTATTTTATAATATAAGTTTTCAAACGTTTATTCTTAAATCAATTTATAAAAATGTGGAAATTATTATGTATTTATATAGTATGGATGTATTCATTTGTGTATGGATGTGTCGACTTAAATGTGAAACAGAATTTAGTTTTGAGTGCTTTTTTCAAATTAAATTGACTTTCAATTGACAATAGATTGTCTTTCACATTTCCCTAACAGATTTCCCAAACATATTAATTTTATTCTTCAATAAAACTTTATAGGTTTCGTATTTAAGTACAAAATGAAATTACAATTTTTGTCAATTTTGGGTAGTATAATCCTTAAAAAAATTTAATTACTTTTTCGAAAAGGTCAAATTTTTAAATACCATTTTCATTTGATCATTAGGTTTATTTTTTTTAATCCATTATAGTATAAGAACCTTTATATTACCAATTATTTATATTAAATACTCAAACAATAGGGAAGGTCTTCTTTTTACATAATAATAATAATAATAAAAAAAGGTATCAGAAGCTTTTTATTACATAAACAAAATAAAAATTTTTGTTAAGAAAAATATTAAAAAAAAAAAACAAACAAAAAAAATATATATAAATAAAAATTTAGCAAAGATTAGACCATCATCGCGATATTGTTATTTATTTATACATATATAAAAGCACATAAGCGCGAAAGATTAATATCAAAACCATAAAAAAAAATTACAGAAAATAAAGAAAATACAAAATTCACGACCCTTCCTAATTCAACAACAAAAGAAAAAAAAATTAACTATATAACGTTAATATATATATATATATATATATATATATATATATGTAACACAATATAATATGTGTGTTAAATTTGTTACGTCATATCTAATTTAAATTATAATTGTTATTTTAATAAAATGAACTATCTTTTGTTAAATTCCGGAAATGAAAAAGTCCTTTCCAGTCCTTTTCAAAAACAAAATTATTTAAATTTGTTTCCTTTTTTTTTAATTTTGAAAGTGAACACAGTCGTGAACAGGAATAAATTTCATTCATGAAATTCAGAAAATATATTTCATAATCCTAAAACGTGTCTTACCTCATCAAAATTTAATTCAACTAATTCTGTTTTATTATGTAATTTGCTGATGGGGTTGGTATCATAACTCTACGAAAACGAGTTCAAGAGATTTATTCGTTTTTTATTAATTCTTTTTAATTTTATATTTTTAATTTAATAAAATCTTATGTAATCAGATTACTTTTTAGGTATTAAATAAAAATACAAGTAATCTTCTTGTAGTAATAAAAGTAGCACTATCAATATTCTTTATATAATATTTTCAATAGTGTGTTATCTTGCCTTAACTTACTTTCAATTGTAAAACCTTCATAAATATTAAATATTAAGTGTTAAATACACTTTGTAATAAATAAAACACTCTATATGAGCAATTATGATCCCTTTAAGAATTGAATAAACATAAACAGAAATAACAAAATTTCAACAATTGAATTAATAATACAACATAACTACGAGTTAAATATTTTGTTTTCATTATTAACTATGTTTACATTCAGAAATATATTCAACTTCATTGTATAAAAATATGCCTCTGCAACGTATGGATAACTTCTAAAATACAGTATAAAAAGTTTTAATACAGTTTAAATATAGTTCTACTACCGTGTAAAGCTTTTATAACCATTTCATTGCAAAATATATAATAAAACTTTTGCTACATTTTGGAATACAATTTTGATAATACAAATACACACATACCACTTATACATTTTTTTGACGTTTAAATTATAATTTTGTGTTTTTGTAATATAAATCGGTAACAACCTGACTTTTTATTTATCTTTCTATAAATTTATTTTGGGTTTACCCTTCGTTACATGAAAATTAATATTACTTAGATCTAGAGATAAGTCAGTACATATTTTCACGGAGAAAATAATATATTTTATTAACATATTTTGCTCCAACTAGGCAATAAGCTTATATTTCCGCCGAAAAT
The DNA here is from genome assembly GCA_963942445.1 of Argyra leucocephala. NCBI lineage: Eukaryota > Metazoa > Arthropoda > Insecta > Diptera > Dolichopodidae > Argyra > Argyra leucocephala. The sequence goes on from OZ012677.1 coordinate 94,980,971, forward strand.
ACATAATGTACTTATAATTTAATTGGTTCTGACAACTTTATTGGTTCACACATATTATATTGTGTTACATATATATATAAATCAGGTAAATATTTTAGGAATGTTTTAGGTCATAAATCGATAAACTGAAAAATCGAAACTTCTGCGCCTACCATGAAAAAGCTTCGACATCATTCATTTTAAGCTCAATTAGCCTTCAATAGCATCTGAAACTTGTAAGTACTGATAACTTTTGGGGTATGACAAGGGTAGGAAGATATCAAACTTATTCTATGTTGACAACTAGGCTCAAATGATTGAAAGAATTTATGTTTGATAGCCTAGGAGATATTTAAAAGATACAACGGTTTCAAAGATATTTCAAAGATACTTATTTATTACAAAAAATTTAGATTTCTATATATTTGTAATAACTACAAGTTGCTCTGTTGAATCGGTAATAGTTTATAGTAAATCTTTTATTTTATCTTTTGTTTTTATGTTGGTAAATTGGTATTAAGGTAAATTTTTTGTTTATTTTTCTTGATCAACCCTATTAATTTTTTTTTTTTACACCAACATTGTTGTCATATAGAAACATTTCTTGAACACTTCCTTTGCAACTACCCACCGTATAGCGTATTCTACATTCATATTCCCGACTTAAGATGAAGCCTTCTCTAACAATATCGGAATTAAAATTTCGAAATTAGTGATCTGATTGACTTTCTTAATTGTATATAGGGTGACTTTAAAATAACCAACAAAAACAACAAACAAGAATGTTATCAATCAGAAAGGCACAATTAAGTGCTAATTGGTTTTCCAGAAGCAACTTTGATGGTATTAGTATTAACAATACAAATAAAAAATTTTTTACAGTTTGCGTTGATAGTGAATAGCTATGCTTTTACATCTAGCAGTGAATTTCATCCACTTTCAAATTAATTAGCAAACATTTTTGTTATCTCATTATATTTTGAAACAAACAGATAAAAATACCAAATTTAACAACCAAACAAAAATTTATTGATGTTTTTATGTAAAAAAATATTTTAATTTATATTTTTTAATGTTTATATAACATTTTTTTTTTGTGTTTTACATTGCACTTTGATAGACCTTGAAACATGTTTTCTGAAATAAAAAAAAAAAATCTTCTCTTTCTTAAGAAATTCTATTGAAAGCAATCATTATTTTTATTTCTTCAGAAAATATCAAAAATATAATAAAATAAATGTCAATATGATTAACTCGTCAGAATTATGTAAGAGTTTCAGTAATTCAATTATTTTGAAAAATATTTTTTAACTTAAGAAAATTATAATAAATTTAAATTTTTGGGATAAATTTAAAAATTTAGTACTTTCAGATTTATATAGGTAAGTAGGTAGGGAAGTAGTTATTAATCGTTGTGGAGGAGAGTCCTGGAAAGACAATTAAACTTATAATTTACGCATTTTTGATGCCACGGCTCGATCGATCCATTGATAATTGCTTTAAATTAAAATTATTAAAATATATATATATATTTATATATATATTTTAATAATTTAAATATATTATATTAAAATTATAAATATATATATATATATATATATATGTAAGAACAAACAAACTAAATAACATTTTTGCTGCGTAATTTATATTCTGTATTGTAATTATGACTTTTATCCTTTTTTCTTTCTTGTTTTTGTTTTAATTAATCTTATATAATGTTTTTATAATTACGACGGGAATTATAATACGTTTTGTAATTAAAATGTTTTATAATCGGCTTGTTTTTAGTGGTGTATTTACTGTTATATTAAATAAAAAAAGCCAAATTTCCTTCAATGTATATATATATACATATATTTTAAAGCGAAATTTGACTTTTATTTAAGACAATATTAATTTTTTTACATTATTCAAATTTTTATATTCCATTAAGGATTTCAGGATTTTTTTATTATCCTTTTATATTTACTACCACCCACCCTAAAATGATCACTAAACACATACAAACATGAATATACATATTTTGTATAAATATTATATATTGCATTATATTTTTTGTTTTCTACTTTTATACCGTTAACAATTATTAATTTTTTTTTTTAATATAAGTATCTTTACTATATAAAAATAAATTAAAAATAACTAAAACCTTAACAACTAACAAACATACATATTTATTATTTTAAATTGTACCTTTAAAGAAATATTTTAAATATATAGTAGAAGATTTCAACACGAAAAAACTTGTTCTTTTCTTATTGCTTTTAAAAGTTTTTATTTTCCAACTTTTTTATAAATTTTTAAAAATTTTAAAATTTATTTTTATTTTTTCTTTTATAAGAAAATAACACACACGCCTTAAGATACGTTCTTTAAAAAGCAGCCGGTTCAAATTTTGCATTTATATTTTATTAGGTATAATAAGTACATTTAAAATGAACACAACTGCGAATATTCGGAGTATGTTTATTCCAAAATCTAAAATAAAAAGGACATAAACACTCATACATTGAAATACACAAAAAAAAGTTTGTTTTTTTTTTTTTTTTTTTTTGTTTTAAATCATTTAAATGTGAACATTAAAAATTTCTACAAGTTACTTTAACTATAATTGAAAACACCAAGAAAAAAAAAAACAAAAATTAGAAAAAAGAATTATCCTTCTTGTAGTAAGGACATATTAAAGAACATCTGTTCCGTTTCCAAAGTAAATACGAACTGAATTATAAAAATTATTTTTTCTTAATATTTTAAATATTTATTCCGAAAAGTAATCATAAAAAAGAAAACCAAACCAAAAAATTATTTTTTTGGGAAACGACGTAAAACAAAACGACAAAACAACAACAAAACATTCAAATTTTGTTCTAATGTCAAAGTGTATTTCCCTAAATACACGCACATTATTAAATAATCGGGAATTAAACACATACATACACAATATACAACGTAATTCAATATTTAATATTTTCCTTTTAATACATATGCCTATTTATTACTTATATATATTATTTTCATTATATATTATATAAGAAATTAAACAAGTATATAACAACTACTACATAGAAATACAGAACAACACAGAATGAAAATTTATAAGCTGGACTGAAATATTTACAAAATAATTCTGTTATACCCATATATTCTCTATTTCTCTATCTCATATAAATAAACAAATACAAAATAAGAATATTTTTATAAACTAAAATCAGCTGCTACATAACCTACCGCAGAACTTCTATTTTATTCTAAAAATATATAAACAAAATATAATAAAATAAAACAAAAATATACAATTTGTATTACGCGTGAACGCAATATTAAGATTACATACTTCTTCCAGCATACCTTGAAGTGTGTATAAGAGGGTCGATTCACCCATACTTATGGATCTGCACGAGCCTTTATATATAATTTTTTCTTTTATTATAATTTTTTTTTTTTTTTGTTCAAGGAAATAAAACCAAATTTTTTTTTTATTCCAGAGACGACTGGGAGAGAAAAATTGAGGAATATATATTTATATATGTATTGTGCTGTTTTTTTTTTTTTATTAATTTTGTTTTTATTTTATGAATACCCGAATATTATTAAATTCCACCTCAGTCTGTAATCTTCACCTCTTTCCCTCCCCTTCAACACTTAATAACCTTCACTTATTTTTGATATCCGTCTATTTAAGAAAAAAAAAAAAAAATTCACACTATTTAACAAAAATTCTTTGTCGTTTCTAAATTTAAAGTTTCAAAAATGTTTCAAGAGTGTTTTTATGTTATTTTGAAATTTATGGTTATAATATAGGACTACCACGTTTTTCGTTTTAATAACAATAAGTAAACACATAGGTGTATGCATGTACACAGGTATGTTGGTGGGTGAAATTATTGTAGAATATTTTCTTGAATACTACCTACCTTACATTATGCCAGGTTAATAGAAACACATATATACGAATAAATTTTTATTAAGAGTAAAATTAAGTTAACCGTATAAATTATTTCGCAATTTTATTATAAAAGTTTGCTTTTTTGTTGTTTTTTTTTTTTTTTGCTTTTGTTTATGTTTTTATTTATTTATTTATTTATACATACACAAATTTATTTATTTTCTTCGTACAAAAGGTAAAAATAAATAAATAAAAGAAAAACAACAATCCTCGTATATGTTAAATCAACCTTTTACGAATCTTTTTTTTTTTATGTTTTGTCAAAAAAAAAATTAAAATGTGTGTTGAACTTATAAGATGAACATTTTTTTATTATAGTACAGAGTGATTATAAAATTAATGAAATTATAATAGAAACTAATTGATTTACCAATATTGTCCGTTTTGACCACCTAAATAAGTAAACAACTAATTATCCACTATCACCTCACATATATTGTATTCTCGAAAGACACGTACCCATCTCTCGCGTACTAATATAAAACGGTATTTGATTTTACAACACAAAAATCACTTTTGAGATTTAAAATGCATCTTTTTGTAAACTATCTTAGCTATCAATAAAGATATTGAGTATAATATTGGAGAACAAGATTGATGGACTTTACTTTCATAAATAAAATATCTATGAAATGAAATATAACGAAAAAAAAAAATGCGAAAGTAGTAATATTCAATTTAATTAAAATTTGAGGCTATAGAAAATTGGATCACATGAATTATATCTACATTCATATTCAGTGAAAATTGTCGCCTTCTGTTTTAGTATTAGAAATTTAAAATTTCATTGATTGTCATAGATTAAACGAAAATGATGCAAAATTTTGCTAACATTAAGCATCCAAATGTTTGGCATTATGTAATGTCTGTCTGTTACAAATTATATTCAGAATTTTTTAATAAAATGTACTAAGCATTAATAAGTAATTAAATACTATATAAATGAAAGTTATTTACAACATTGGGTGCGTTCAGTAGATACTAATGCTGCAATAAATAGCAGCGATGTAGCAATTATCAGTTCATTCTTGTATGAACGTTTTGCAGCGAAATTTATAATAGAATTGTTTTTCTATTCATTATAACTTTACTTTAATTACTTCATTAAATTTATCCGGCTATATCTACATATAAAATAATTATAATAAAAAACTTTGAATAACAAATATTTTTCAAATTTAATTATATTAAAATTATATTAAAACGTAATAAATCATTAAATTATTTATCTCTGTTTATTTATTATTATTATTTAATTTATTATTATAAATTTCTTTTAAATCCATTCGCCGTTCACAGCTTTCAACAAATTTAATGTAAACAAATAATTTTTACATCAAAATATGAAGATATAAACGTCATTAAAAAATCGCTGCTCAATATAGCTTAGATTTTTTTCGCTGAAATTGCGCTTTAGTCTATGTACTACATAAAATCACAGTTCAGTAGAAAATTTGCTCGAACTAGATTCTATTGAACCCATAATTATGATAGGTTGGGTACGAAATTACAAAAAAAAAAATCCCAAAATTCCCAAAAAAAAAAATTACCGAGCTTTTTTTTTATCCAACAGCGGCTACACATAAAAATAATGAAGTTAAATATTCTGAAAAAAGCAGATCCTCTGATCCTCTCTTTTGTATCCAGAAGCAGCTACGCACAAAAATAATTATGTAAATATTCTGTAAAAGGCGCACTCAAAATCCAACTCTAAAATCAGTCATACATTTGTGGAATTTTTTATTTTGGAATTATTTTTTTCAGTGTTTGGAATTTTGTAACTTTGGAATTTTTTTTTTTTTGAATTATGGGACCATCCCAATTATGATTACAATAGAGATAATATTATAATAAAAATATAGATTATATTATTGTACATAAATTATTTGATTTTTAACCATAACATTTAAAGGAAGAATCTATTACCAAACGCTTCGAAATAATCCTGTACTAAAAATAAATAAAAACAGGAAATTTGAAAGGATAATGCAAAAATTTTGTCTCTTTTATATTTAATGTGTGTTAAACAGATTTTTGATTGTTATATAGCAACCTACGCAACTTATATGCAAGACAAGTTGAGTAACAAAAACAAAAATTAAATAAATAAAGAAATTCTCACACATAAGTCACTTGTTATTTTGATAATTATATTTGAATGGTTGAGGGTGTTTATTTTATTTCTTAAGAAGAAAATTTCTTGTCTCGTCCTTCGAAATTTTCTTTCTTATTGTTTTTTCAGTTTTGATTTATTTTTTTTATTTTATTTTCATTTTCGTTTTTTCTTTGCACGTGTATTACAAAGTACAAGTAAACAAATAATAAGAAAACTATATATGTACGTGTATATTACATGATACAGTATATATATATTAGGTTTATATAAAAAAAAACTGTTTTTAATAAAATTTTAGGAAGAAAAATAAAAATAAAAGTGAAAATTGAATTGAAATTTTTTCCTTTTTATCTTACAATCATCTGGGCACAAAAAGGATTACTTTCAAAAAACTCTCACCAATCTTAAAAACTTAAATAAGAGAGGGTGAAATAAGTAAAGAAAATCATCAAATAGAAAATATTAAAAAAAAATTTAAATTTTTTGAAAATTTAAGAAAATTTAAAAAATATTTCATTTTAAAAGAAATTACATATTTATAGGCTCGTTTAATTTTCTCTGACTGCATTCGATGCAGGATGCAAATTTGATAGTTGGAGTTTAGTTTTGCAAAGTTTTTCAAATTATTTAAAAAACATTTATATTGAAATCATGAAAGCTACGATGAAAATTAATAACCAAAAAACTAATCAATTTATCCTGAATCGGAGAAACTTTATAAAAAAACTCTCAATTAAGAACAGAACAAGAACTAGAAAAAACAAACATGACATGGGAACAAGTGAAAACGGCACCTAGCAATCGAGTTCGATGAAAATGTCAAGTCGAAGAGTAATAAAAAATAAAGAAAAAAAAACACTAATCAGAGGAGAGAAATTTTCTTTTTAATCATATTATGTACATCAAAATGACACCATTTGAATCAAACATGTTTTAATAAAGCTGAAGGCCTGAAATGTTAAATGTTGAAAGTATTCAACACACTCTCATACAATTGAAATAATTCAATTATAATTACCATTGACAATCGCCATAGAAAATTACCTTAAGACATACTCTTAGAAAAGAACATGATTACATATTAGAACACTTTTTTGAATCCTAAATACAAATTATTGTGCTTAGATGACTAAGGATTAAGCATAACTAAAATACTAAAGTTTTAAAAGAAACAAAAGCGACAATGCAATGAAAAGATACATACTGAACCAAATGATGGATATTAAATTTAAAAAAGAAAGAAGATTAGGTAATATTTAGTTCGAAATTTAATAGGTTTGAAATGATTTTTGAATAACTTACATTTTCTTTCAAAGTTTTTGTATATTACAATAAATATAGGTAAGGTGTGTAGAAAATATGGTAATATTTTTTTTTTCGTATCAATAGTTCAGGAGTTTCAAATTAATAAAAATGTCACGCAATTGTGCGTGTTAATTTTGTTTAATTTTTTATTTTTCTATTGTTTGAAAGAAAAGTGTCAGTAATTTATAGCACCTTGACAAATTGTTTTAAATTTTACGTATTCCTTTCTTCATTAAAATAGTAATTATACAGATAGGTATCTCTGAGATTGTCTAATTATTAATAATTATAAAATTTTGAATAAAAATCGATTAAATTATTATTATTTAATTTGTTTAATAACTTGAAATAGTGCTGATAATACACCACTATAACTATACACTCGTCAATTTTGATGGTATATGTTAAATTTATCATAATCAACTCATTCTCAGAATGTAAAGCAATAAAATTTTGGAATATTAGAAAAAATAAACGAATTTTCATAATTTATTATTATTTAAAACTTTAACACGAATACCCGTACACTATTATTGCAATATCAAAAAATTTTATTTTTTTTTTTTTTTTTTTTTTTTTAATATTTAACAAATAGTATTAGAAATTTTTCAAAAAAAATATTGGCCTAACACAGTTTAAGTCGTCAAGCAAATTTTTGATTCTGCTGAAAGAAAAAAAAGGACTATATTCCATGTTGGGTGGGAAGAATGACTTTTTTGGTGTAGTAACAATTTTCTTATTTCGCATTGTACTGATAAGGATATTGAAATGGCTAGGAATGCAAAACAATAATTATATGGCATAATTCAAAAGTATTATTAAAGTGTTAGATAATACGATTTTGGTCAACATTTTTCCGTTTATTTCATTTTACCATTCTTAAAATAATTATCGAGATCGAATTATGTAATCTCGAATATGAATTTTTTATTTCATTTTAAATCGTAAAAATGTATACCTTTAAAATTATTCATGTAAATCAACTGGCCAATCTGTCACATTATTGTAACACTTTTAAAACAACACTTAATAATTATAAAATGTTATGTTTTTAATCACAAAAATTATTTTTTGTGATATTTCATGATTGAAAAAATTAATTTGTTGATAAGAACATAAACTTTAGGAGTTCTTTTTCTTTTGTATTCGTACAATCTAGCTTATTGTGCAATCGATTTTACGGTCTTTCGAAAGTAACGTCTAGATATCTGAAACGTCTTATTTCCAACAATATAAATTTGTGAGCCGACTTACTTAGGTTAAAATATCAATACCTTCATCGACTTATGTCGTTCATCATTAATGACATATGCATCAGAAGCTACAGCTAATATCAAGAACACTAAAAACATTATTTATACTACAGAATAATGCATTTAGAAATACTGCAGAAGACATCATCAAAGACTGGAACTAGTGTAAGCAATGAATTAGAAAAATGTTCAGCATTTTTTAAGTAGAAAAAAGTCTAATAAGATACATGTATTCATAGATAAATTATCAAAGGATAGCAAAGATAGTACGCGATTGAATACTATAAAATGTACTGCCTTAAGCTTCTATTAAACTATTCTATACTTTTCTAATAAAAAATATATCAATGTATAAAATGTTGTTTTTTATTATAAAAATATATATGTTAACATAAAATTTTTAATAAAGAGAAAAAAAAAAGCAACAGTCAACCAGGTAGACCACCAAAATATAAAAATAAGGTTAAGTTTTAACAGCAGCTTTACGCAAAGGAAATAACAGTACATTTTTTTATAATTGCGATACAAAAGTCTACATAACTCAGAAAAATTATCAAATCATTTATTTCTACCCCACTTCCACTCAAATCTTATGGTGCAAAGGTTTTCATACTAATATTTGACTGTTTATAGAAAAATAATACCTAACACCCCAAAATAGAAGATATGTATTCCAACAAGTCAATACCTACTATCAATTCCCAAACCTCATTCAAAGTAAGTAGTAAAAATAATAAAAAATAAAGGCAAGTGGACTTTATTTTTTAAAATTGATCCTTTTTTAAATTACCACTAATTTAAATTCTTGCTTCATAGGTTAATTTTGATACTAAACCCAGGCAAACCAAATCAAAGAAATAAAAAAGACACTGGGATATATTTTCAAGGATATGTGAAACAAAAAATGTTAACTTTTCATTTTTATGCTTTTTTTTAAATAAAAAAAATACACCCATTTTTATTATTATTATTATTTTTTTTCTACGATTGAGCCGCCGAAACTCTTTATTTTTAACTTGTGATGATGATGTCTTAAGTTCTTCAAGATTTTTTTTTTCGTTTTTATGTCGTTTTCTTTCTACTTTTCTTTTTTTTTGCTTTTGCTTTAGTTACGTTTCTTCTGAATCACAATTTAGTTTTTTTTTTTATACATCGAATGAGGCAAAAACAATTGTTTTAAAATGAAAAAAAACAACAAAAAAGGATTTCTTAAAATGGAAACAAACCGGAACAAAAAAATTAAATTTTTGGATTGATCAGCGGATTTTTTTTTCTTTCAAATTTTTCAGTCTTCATAAGCAATTTTAGTTTTTATAACAAAAATGTCACCGGTACGTGAAGGTAATGTAAGTAAATATTAAGGGCACCTTTATTGCTAGCATAGAGCACAAAAATTCATCTAGGAAATAAAATTGGAAATTAAATACTGCAATCAATATACCCGGGTACACTAGGTTTATTCAAAAAAATCAACGAAAAATAATAATAATAGTGTATGAAATTCAAGACGTTATGAAATGGGGAAGAAATAGAAGAAGATAATGGAATCAAAGTTCTCAAAAAATGTGTGATGAACGAATCGCTAATTGAGTAATTGTAGATAATAATAATCTTTGTCGTGTAGCCCCATCCCATACGGGAGGCATAGGGCCGAAATTGTAGATAAGATCAGAGTTAATAGATTATCGGAAGGACTATTTCAGTTATGGTGCAAATGTTGGAATTCAATCTTTATATCCGATTAAAAATAATATTTATCTGTGGTCTATAGTATTGACAACATAAAAAAAGACATTAATTATTTATTTAAGCCTCGTGGCTATTTCGAATCAAGATAAAAGCATAAACCTTTTAAAAAATAATACTAATTAATCATTATATAATCTGTACCGATAGCCATATAATAGCTAGTGCTTTTTTTTACTATTAATAAATAGAAATAAAATAATATAAAATATTTTCTTTCTAAACTACAATAGCCGGAAATCGATAAAAAAAACTAGGGAACTGCTTTTATTTATAAGAAAAACTAGAAAAGAATAACTGGCATAACGACAGTTCAATGTTTGTTCAATAAACATGCAAAGCTTCCGGGATTTTTCAGTACTGATAATTGTCGGAAATTGACTTATGTATTACATAACATTCATGGTAATATATTACACGAGTTTTTCGCTCACGGCTTATAATATTATACTCTAATCTAGGTCAGCTTCTACAAATGCATATATATTGTTATATTCACCAGGGACTAAATTTTTCGATAAAAAAATGCAAATAATATCGCACTAGCATATGAAAAGGGAAATCCATTCTTGATTTAATTGAAAAAAAAAAAACACTTTTTAAATTAAAAATGGTTGCTCGAACGGCCTATTGTTAAATAAACACTTTATATAGCCTAGCCTGACTGACTTAACGCGTTAAAAAATGTTGCAGTAAATCAGACAGGCTTCATGCGTTAAATCTATTACCTTTCTCATAAGCTGTGATGATAACAAATATTAAAATAAAAACGCTTGCTCAGGTATCGAATAAAAACATATACGCTTCAAATCTGGTTACTATTGACATTAAAATGAAATTAAATTAAGAAGTTGAAATATTTCATCAATGCTTGAGAAAAGGATTAAAATCATTTGTCTCTTGTTTTTTTTATTTTTGATTTTATTACTACAAAAAAAAATGTATTTCGGCCTAAAATTATATTCATGTCAAAACAGCACCTTTTTATATCTGATTATTGTTTCTACTTTCATTTAAGTTTTATAAATTCTTATTTTGTGTGTTTCTCAATTACAAATGTGTTCCTTAAGGATAAAATAAAATATGTAAAAAAAAAAAATTTAAGTTAGATTGGTTTTTTGTTGTTCTCATTTTTCGGATCGAATTTCAAGAACATAGATAAAAGTTGTATGTGTTAGGAAGACCCAAAAAAAAAAAAAAAAAATTTAAAAAGGAAAGGTTTTTTTTTTAAAAAAAGATAATTTTAAAAATTGAGATTTATAAGGAGTGTAATAACACGAAATTAACAAAATGGATTTTTTTCGTTGAGTTGTTCGTTTCGGATCGTATTATTTGATACAAACAAATTGACTGTATTTAACATCAATTTTAGTAAGTTAGGTCAGCTTTTAATCTTTTTTCTTTCTAAATATAAATTTAAATAACGGCAACATTAAAAGGTTGTTGTTATCTTACAATAAATAATAAATTAAATAATAATTAATAATAGTTAGCTAGTCTCTAACTAACAACGGTCACAGGTGTAAATACAGTAATATAAACTGTAAAAAAAATTAAAGTTTTTATTTATTTTTTGAATATGTATCAATGGTAATAAATAAATTAAATTAAATGCCTAATTAATATATATTTATAACATACAGAGTGGTCCGTTCAAACCTGAAAATACTTTAAGGAGTGAATTATTTTATGAAGTATTTAAAAAAAAATGTTCCAGATAGGAGGTATAATATATTTAAATTTAATCTGTACTACAGAAGGTTACAGAAAATCCGATTAGAAAAATAACGTCTATATTTGTTATCCACTAGTTCCGAAAATATGCAAATGTATTGTTCATGTTTTTTTTTTGCTACCTAAGTGATGGTATATGATGGTAAGTGATGGTAATACTTGTTGGGTGGATATTCAAACTTAACGTTTTTTACCCAATTAAAATTTTGTTATAAAAAACTGATATATTTATGAAAAACGAATATTATCTCGTAAAAATTCATATCAATTTATTTTATTAATTATTTTGATGGATTCTAACATTCTATACAACTTTGTTATACACAACCTTCATAATTGACTTGCAGTTTTTCAGCCAAACTCAAATGCAACTTTCATTGTCGGTGAAAATCGATTTTATAGTGCTAAAAACATTCGGTTTTATAACAGCTACCTTTCAATTTTCAAAATACTTTATTGTGCTCCATATACATTTCTAATAATTTTTTTAGATCTTACTCGAACACCATGTATAATTATAGAACGAAATTATCAGAAAAAATACACATATATATTTTTGAACCTCAAAATCACTATGAATTGTGTTTTTTATATTCAAATTATTGAAAATTAATAAATTTGAAAAAAAAATTGATAAAAGGAAACGATATGGTAGGATATGGTATCTATAGGATTATATGCAAAAATATATTTAATTTTACTTATTTATTTAGAATATTTATACGACTTAAGAATCATATTATTTTTAAGTCTTAATGTGAATATTTTTTACGATCTCTAAAAGTTTGAATTGCTGAAAAATGCACTTGTACTCTTGAATAGCTCTGAAAAGCATAATTGACAGTCATAATAGATGTCAAAGTAATAATTTATAATTATCTAGGTATGTTTCACAATTTTTTTTATAATTTTTTTCTTAAATTTTGCAATTCAATATGATACGTACGACAACGGGTGGTGTGTGAATATAAAATGAGTGAGTACTCAGAGTAAAATTTCTTGAGTAGAGGAAATTTTTTCAGAGTTAGTACTCATTACTCAATCTGGTGCAAATAAACACTTTACTCAAAGTTATTCCTATCACTCAATCTAAATTTCAAAATTAGAGTTTAGAAATGTCAAATAGAACTGTTCGCTTGATAAATTTGTATATGTATAAAAAGTGTAAATGAAAAATAATAGATTTTATATACAAATACAATTTTTAATAAATAAAGATTAATTTAATAATTTTGAAGAAGTAAGAAATTTAAGTAAGAAGCAAATGAAATATAATTTCAGTAAAATAATTTCGTTGCATCTGCTCAGAAAAATATATTTGTAAATATTCACAGTAGAAGAGAAACATACTACAGATCGAGGGGTTTTCACGATCTTAACGATTTCAAATCATTGTACAAATTAGAATAACTAACCAATTTCATCCAAGTTAGCTTTTTTTTTGTAGTTCTAGTTAGTGAGTTTATGTCAATATACTTTTCGATAAAATCTTCATTAATTTTTGAATATTTTTCTTTTTTGGTCTTTACTTTTTTTTTTCAAAAATTTGAATATACTCTGTCTATATAGCACATTCAACTTTTAACGGTACTAAATTCCGTAAAAGTTGGGTGTGCTCATACAAAAACACTTAATTGAAATTAAAATTGAGTATATTTTAAAATGTCAAAAATGCTGAGTAAAGTATAGCGATAAATTTATCGACATCTTTTTTTATTCACATAATCGCACCAAACTGAATGTTCTTTCAAAAAACCTGAGTGAACACAAACTCAATTTTTATTCACACCAACCAAATTAAAATACAGAATTATTTTCAGGAATTTTTTCGTCCATCAAAACACTATTAGAATTCATCAGTATAGGTATTTATAGTGTTAGACTACCTAATAATCAACTTCCTGATATCAAAGTCAATCAAAATGAAAATCAGGAAGTTGTATAGGTAGTCTAACACTATAAATGTACTCTAATACTGATAAGTTCGTTCCGTCAGTTCCTGAAAATAATTAAATTTATTTGGTAAAATCCAGAATTTCAATTAATTAATTTCTTTCAAACTAAAACCCAGAATTATTTTCAGGAATTGTTTCGTTCATCAGAACTACCTATAGACTACCTATACAACTTCCTGATTTCTAAGTCAATCAAAATGAAACAATTCCTGATTTAAATTTATTTGGTAAAATCCAGAGTTTTAATATCTCTCTTATTAAAAGGATTAGGTCCTGTTTTCATTAATTTTTGATTGCACATAATAATATAAAAATCCTTGAATTCTTAATAATATGACGCTCTGTGCAATTTTTTTATAACTTTATTTAAGTGGCCATTGAATATATTATTGGATTTTTCAGGCCAGGTCTTTACATTATTTATAATTACATATTTTATTCTCAGAATACATTTTTAATTTTTTTTTTCTATATAAAATAATTCAATAGCTCAATTTTTCTTATACATAATAGTTATATATGAAGTTATTATAAACGAAATATTGAGTTTTCTATTTTATTCCATTTTTTTCACATTTAATATTTTTTACTTAACATCTATAATTATAATTGACAAGCATTTAGGGACCTGCGCAGTAGACACCCTTTCATTTTATTTCGGTTCTCCTACTCCTTAATGAACTTCTCATATAATAGTTGTATATAAAACAAAAATGCGCACACAGTTGAAATTTTTTTACTCATATGATTTTATTATTCTGCAAATACATTATTCGTGAGTTCTTATTAAAATAAAAAACAAAAACAAACAAAACTATAAAAAAAAACAAAAAAAAAATACAAAAACAAAAAAAATTCAATTGAATTCTTCATATGACGGGCAATTTCATCTTTACAAGGTAGAGTCAAAGTAGCTATCTAAAATTATAATTGACAAGCATTTTAACTTTATATTATTTTTTCAATTTACCAAAAATATTCTTAATTTATTAAACACCGTTTTGGTTAATGAAGATATAGACCAAAATTTTAGTAATTCTCTTGCAGAATTATGAGCTTAATCTGTTTCAGAATTACATACATACATAGTACATACATATTTAAATACCTACAATTTTCACCAAAATTATTTTTTTTTTTACTTTTATGAAATTACGTATCTACATAAATCTACTTCATTCATATGTAAATACATAGTATATAGTAAATGTACATTTGGAGTAGAAGATACAGCATTGATTACATGTGCAATAATAATGCATGTATGGAATTGAAAATTTTTTATTTAAACTTTCAAATTAATTTAAACTCAATTTGAAATAATATGTATATAGGTACCAGGCAATATTTTATTATTTTTGTTTGAATACATAACATTCATAACTAACTGCCAATTTTTATTATACTATATGTTCATCAGCTATAATTATATTTGACAAGCATTTAAGGCATTAAGGCGTGTTAGACACCTTTTCATTTTATCTCTCTTCTCCATAATGAACTCTTAATATATAATAAGTAAGTTTATATATAAAACAATAATGCGCACACAGTTGAACATTTTTTAATCATATGGTTTTATTATTCACCAAATACATTAAGAAATAGGTAGAAACGAAACAGAAAATGAGAAGTAAGGTATTTATGTTTTTTAACGAAAACATACTAATTTCAAAGCTTTTCCTTAAAAATGTTTTCTGCTTTGTAATGAGAAGTCTATATCAGTCCATGCAAATCCCTGTTCTTTTAAAAACTTTAAATTTGGCTTTTACTTGAATTATAATTGCTCAACAGGGGCTCCTAGTGTTTTATTGAGTTTGTTTCATTTATGGTTTTAGATTGTTTTGTATAGTTCAATGGCTTTTAGGACATTTATTATCTTTCTACAATTGATTTCATCATTACTCTTTAAAATCTGTAGACTATTCGTTTTAAACGTCTATCCCTATCTCTTGCACATTGAATACAATTGTCGAACAAATGCCTGATAGTAAGATTTGCTCCACAAGCACTATTTGGTTGTATTGTTTTCAATTTGTTTCAAATATGAATTAATGCGTTAAGTTAGTATGCCTTATTCTAATTCTAATAATCACGGTCAAAACCAGTTGAGCAATTAAATACTCTTCAAATGAATAAATAAATAAAAACATCTCAGACAGAGTTGTAGAATTTGAAAAATTTAATAATGATTTAATGACGACTCAAATTTCTAATCAACATCTTGTTAAAGAACTTATTGATTAATCATACCGTGCTTTCAACATACCAATTAAGAATTTTATATTTTATTTACTCGCAACTTCCTGAAAATTTCAATAATTTGTTTTCAAATATTTACAAAATACAATTTAAAAACAAAAATTATTTCTTTTATTTATTTTTTCATAATTATTATTCGGAAGTAGTAAAATGGAATTTTAATATTTTCTTTTATTGCATTCTTATTAATTAGTAGTATTAATTGAAGTAAATAACAATATGAAGGTGAAATAATTATAGCTAATAAACTATTAAAAGTAAATAAATTTATTTGAAGTATTAAAAACAATAAATAATAAAAAACGATTTCAATATAAATTGACTTGTTAACAATTTTTGTTTTTAATATAATTTTTTTTTTTTAATACAATCGCGTGTTAATCTTATTGAAAATAAATAAATATTTTTTTTATGTTACGAAAAGTTTTCGATCAAAATAAATTTATCAAAAAATAAGATCAAAATTTTTTATATAAAAAAAAAAAAAAATAAAAATGAATTTACTAACTTTTAAAAACTTGTTTCATTGCAAAAGTTTTTAATAACTTCTTTTGCAGTAATTTAGGTTATACCTAGAAAATTTATTTAATACAAAAATAAAAAAAAAAAAAACAAAATATGTTTAATCAACAAATTGGTGCACTAGATGAGGAAAATATACATTCCATAGAGATTAATTTTTTTTTTTACTCCAATTTTTCATTCATTTTAGATTCTCAGTCGTACCAATTTGCAATGATAAATTACTTAATAAAATAATTTGAATAACCGCCTTGATAAATATTAAGTGGAAAATTTTTTGTGAAATTTTATGTTGCGATTGATATGTTTGCAAATTGACTTCAACATAAAAATGTTAAAAATTAATTTATGTCGCCTCATTGCAAAATGATAAAATGAAGAAAGAGTAACAGAAAATAATAATATTATGACACACAAGTGAAAGTGAAAACGCTTGTGAATAACAGGGCTATGCAATAATTGAATTATTCAATTTATAAATTGAAATTTGGATAATATTTCGATATTTTAATTACTATATTTCAAAATAATATTCACTTTTATACACACAAAGTATAATCTTTTATATTTGAATAGTATAATAATTAAATAAATAAAAAAATAATTTAATAGTTGAAATTTAAGTAAACGAAATATTCAAGTAATTCTAAAGTATTTGAATTAAACCGAACTTACTTTCAGTACTGAAAATACTCGATCAAATTTATCTCAAGTACTAAAAATGAAAATTATGACTTTGATTATTTTCGTTACCACTGTATTATGTACTTAAAGTAATAAGTACTTCAAATTTTAATTTAGTACTTGAAGTAATTTAAGGTAAACTTAAGTGATTGCTTGATATTTGAAATGCTTTCTTTATAAATTTGTTTATCTTTTTTTTTACTCCGTTTGGTAGCATAAGACTTTAAAATAGTTCGGATTTATTAAATCTCAAAAGATTTGCTTTAGTTCTTTAGTCTTTCTTAGAGGTAATTGATTAAGTTTACTATTCCTAATTAACCTATTGTCTAGAGTTTCTCATACCGAATAACTCGGAATCGGATTCAGCGAATCTTTCCCCTGGAATTCGGAATCGGGATCCATTTCTGAAAGTCACCGAATCCCGATTAAATGCCGATTAAATCCGCCGAAAACTTAGTAGGTTCTGTTCTTTGGATTTTGTTAGGAGTTCTGTAGTAGCAGTTTCTGATGGGATATCAGTTAGAGCCATCACTTAGTGAGATCCAAATTTATTCGGGAATCAATTCTTTAATGTGGTTATACTTCCCTAAGAATGAATCCGGCATCATGATGCTTGTCCAAAGTAATTTTGAGAAGCAAAAAAAGAAATTATGATATCTGTTTCTAGATAAACTAAAGCAAAATAAACGGTTTGTGATACTCACATGGGACGAAGGGACTATGATTCGTATGAAGAGGTACATAAACATCAATTTACACGATGATGAAAAGAAAGGACAATTTAATTATGGTCTAGTTAGATTGTTTGGATCATTTTCAGCATCTAGATCTTAGTTCCTTTGGTTACATCTAAAAAGTTTTGAAATAAACTTTCAAACTGATCAAGTTTCGTTCACCGGTGATGGTTGTAAAATGATGGTCATATATGGATAAGAATGTCCTGTAATATGTCAGCTTTGTCTGATAACTGAATTCTCTTCAATAAACTATATATTTTTTTGTAAATTAAAATTATGATTCTTTATTTAGAATCGGAATCGGATTCGGCGGATCTCAATTTTAAGAATTCGGATTCGGCGAATCTAAAAAAAGACCGAGTTTTAAGAAACTCTACTATTGTCGTAAGAAATAAATTTGATCTTTATTAGTTTGTGCTTGCCACATCATTGAATTTCATTTTTATTTTACGCTCTTTGTAAGTAAAAAATAAATAAATTCTATGATGAAGAAAGTAATACTGAAGAAAGTATACTCAAGAAAGTAATGTTTGTAATCATATCTTTAAGTGCATATCAGCCCAAAAGGATATTTAAAAAATTTTACTAAATAATAGAAACAATAAATTCTATAAAAAGCGTAATAAAGATGCTTTTTACTACTATGGTCAACTATTATTAATTAATTAATATAATAAATAATATTCCGATTAAAATTTTCAACCAGCTGTTTTTTGACTTTAAATTATCAATTTAAGAATTAATATCATAAGTAATATTAAAATTATAATAAATTAAAATAAATTGAAAAAAAAATGTACCGTATATGAGGGATGTGAATTTATATGTCCTAAATTAAACCTACTGACCACAAAACTTTTTATTAAACACTTGTGAGTTCTGCTATATCGTGAGAAGTCTATATCAGTACGTAAATTACTGTTTTTTTAAAAGCTTTAAATTTGACTTCAACTTGAATTAGAGTTACTCAACAGGAGCCTCTAGTATTTAATATTGTCCAGAGTTTTAAAACAATTACCAAGTTCTTTTCTTCTCTTTTTCGAGGATTAGATCATATTTTCAATAATATTCTGTTTCTTATTCCATTTAAAATAACTTTAAAGTATTTCGAAAATGGAACGCGAAAAAAAAATCAGTTATAATATACTGTAGTTTGTGTATAAATCTATATCTAATACGATATTATAAAACTTCATCGTTTGGTTGGTAATTTTCATTACTACATAGAGTTAGAGTTTACTACATAGAGATAGAGTTTTCTTTAAATTATTATTTAGAATTGGGACTTAGATAAAGAACTTTGAGAGAGTTCAGACAAATGTAATGTGGTCTTCTACTGCCAGTTGTAAGAAATTTTTTTCTCTAAGGCTAGGCTATTTTTAATTTTGCCACTGTTTTATTGTATATTTGTGTTCCGTTCACACCTGCAACTGGCTTTATGTGTGAGTGCGTTCATATAAACTAATGAAATACAAATTTTCAATCAAAGAGTTGCAAAAAATAAAAAGTGCATGTCTGTATACCTAACCTTCTTATTCAGATTTGAAAAGAAAAATATCTCTAATTTCATGTAAAGAAAATAACACAAGTGAGTAGGAATAATCAAAAACAATAATGTCTAATTAAAGTAGAAGAAGAGAAAAATAATAATAATTCAATTTTTTTTTTACACATTTAATAAAAATTAAATCTGCTAGCTACAAAGAAAACAAAATATGATTCTGAAAACCTTTCATTTACCCACCAACATATTGCATAACCGAATGAACTCTATACCTACCATATGCCTCTTCAGAGAATTGTTTAAATTAAAAAAATCGATTGCAGATTAAATTTTAAGCTTGCTTGTAAGTTTTAGGATAAAATTTAAATTGATTGCAAATGTTTTGCTTGCCGTTTCAAATATATTTTAAATAGAAAAGTTCAGGTAAGTCTAACTAATTCACTTCACATAGTTAGTCATATGTGTAAATACATTAGTATAATCTCTTAATAATGTAGGTAAATAAGATAAACTATATGATGAAATTCAGGCATAATAAATAAATAAATAATAATATTTATTAATATGAAATTCAAATAACCACGGATGTCTGATATAACGTAAATAATGACGTCAAATACTTTCGTAGTTTTCCGATATTAGTCAAATAATGTTAATTAAACTTTTTAATTAGTACTCAGCTAAATGTAAGCACATTCCAAACAATTTCGAAAAGAAAAAACTTTAATTTTAAACTTTCTTAAAACAATGTTTGTCACATGAAATTCAAAATCAAAATTTAAATTTTTGTAAATACTTAAGTATAAAAAAATGGATTGAATATCATTCGCTACAATTCTTTTCACAATTCATAACTGAAATTATTCAAACGATTGAAAAGAAAAATAAAAAGTGAATAAATTGTTTATGTAGAAATTTGTTTAAAATTGCAATAATTTTAAATATATTATGTATACAGCTACGTACACATATATAAATTATTAATATTCAATCATGCAATCTAATGTGAATGACAAAATTTGTTTTTATTACAATTTTGTTCTAGCCATGACCTATGTTAAGTTATTTACAATTATAACTGCTAGAGGGGTCAACAACATTTATTTCAATGTGTGTACATAGTAGAAAAGTTTTATTTTATGAAATTGTTTTGATTAAAATATATATATACACTATATATGCATATACATATTATATTAAAAATATTTTTTTATAACATATGGTGACAGATTTTTTTTATTTATTTTTTATTTTTATTATTTTTTGCTCAATAAAAAAGTAAATATGTACGTATTTTGAAAAAAAAAAAACAAATTGAAGTACTTGCATAAACATAAATCATAAATTGATCTAAATATAGCAAACTTCAAGTTTTATTTTTTGCAATGAATTTGTACAGAATTTTTTTTATAGTTATTTTTTATCGGTTACTAAAATTTAAGTTGATTTTTTTTTTAAATGTATTTTAAACTAAAATTAAATTTATTAAAATACTGGTTAAGGGAAATTTACAAATAAAATTTAAATTTTGAAGGAAAATTAAAAAAAAAAATTAATAAGATTTAAATATGGACAATAAATTAGAATATATCATGGTACTGTATGGAATATATCAACTTCTAGCCCTCATAATATGTTAAAAATAAAATAAACATTTAAATGTTTTATTAAAAACAATAACGGAAGAACTATTCAGAAATTTGTACCAATATAATAATTTAAAAAAAAAATCAAAAATCATGTTTAAGATCTGAAATGTCAGTGAGTGGAATATATAATTAAAAGCAATTTAATAAATTTCATGTTAATTCGACACAACTTTCAGCAACAATATGAGCATAATTTTGTTAGACCTGCAAGTACAATTAGTAAATATTGTTCAAATATTAAAAATCAAATTCATGGTTTATGTGTAAATTGATAGACTATAAAGTTTTAATATGTATATTTCGGTAAAGTAAAATGTGATTGCATACAAATAATACCAATCGCAGCATGAACATCGATACTGTGAAACAGGCTTTTTAGTATTCACCGAAATTAATTGGGAATATAATTTGATTATTAAAATCAAATTGAGCTATAGTATTGTTCAGTTTGTGAAAACCTAAAAAAATTTAACAACTATCAAAAATTAGAGTGAATTAGAGTAGCAGACAGAATGAAAAAAGATTGTACATTAAAATCACCCCAATTGTAATACCAGATTATGATTATAGATGCAATTTTTCACATCTGAATTAGTTAATATACAAAAAAAATAATTTATGAAAAAGGAAGATTTTTGTGTGATTGTTAGTATTGCACATTTAACACAGTGCTCATCCCATATTCTTGGTTATTTTACCTAAACGAAGGAAAACACACCAAAACAGTTTAAGAATGCTACACCAAATTGTCTTAGAGTATCAACTATAACATCGAATAGTTAAATACAATAGAAAATACAGGTGCAACTCAACTAATTAATAAACTGCTAAGACATATAAATTGTTCGTATACATTAATCTGGTACGGAATGCTTTCATATATGTATACAAATTATTTTTTTAAACTGTTAAGACTTCCAATAAACCCAAAACTTACTAACAGGATCTTAGGCAAAGAAAAATAAATTAAAAAGGTATTGAATAATATAACGAAAGTTAAATTTTTAATTTGAACATGGAAAAAACAAAATTTGGAAAACAAAAACTCAAAGTAAAAACATACTTTCATTTTGTTAATGGAAATTATGGAAATTCATGATTTAAGCACTATCAAAAAAATTATAACAAAATTTACAATTTTTTTTTTAAATCAATTTTTCTATTTGCGGTAATAAAAAAATGTACATTGAAATTTAAAAAAAAAACTCTTAAGAAACTTGTCAATTTATATTAAAATCAATTTTCATCTAGCGGATAATTTTATAAAATCTAATTACATATATTATTTTAAATATGTATATAATATATTAATATGCATTCATATATGTATACATATTGTTTCAATTGAATTTTTATCGAATACGAGGTCATAATCAGATTGTTGAAAGCTTCAAAATTAGACCAAAAAGAGATCAAAACAGAAACAGAAAAAAAAATCTTTAAAATCAAACTTACTATGTAGCTATACAACAAATTAAATTGAATTAAATTATTTTTTAGAGAGACGACAAAGAAATTATGGCGTCAATTGAAAAACTAAATAAAAATATAAAAGAATAGTTATATTCATTAAAATTCAATTTAAAAAATAAAAAAAAATAAAAAAATACGAAAAATATTTATTAAAAAATTATCAATTACTACTCCTTATTACTTACTTACTACTTTGTGGAAAGAATTTTAATCTAAAAATTGGTTGATTTTGAAGTTAAAAGAAATTATATATATATGTATCTTAATATTTAAAAAATAATAATAATAATTTTCATTACAGAATGAAGTCATGAAAATCTAAAGCTTCTTCAAATCTATACAATTTATATATAGATATAATATGATTAGTTATTTTTTTCAATCGATAATTCAATTAAAATTTAACAAAAATCCGTACTAAAAGACAAAAGAAATAATATTGTTAATAAAATTTGATATTATTTACTTTAAATAGCAACAAGACAACAAGTCTTAAAAAAGAAAATGAGATGGAATATTAATTTATGACAAATATGTGATCACAATTATTTTTTCTAGAAGCACGTGTAATTAAAATCAGAATCATACAAATTATATTAATTATGATATAGGTTATATATAATACCATTATTGATTCATACAATTTTGAGGTAGTGCAGTTAAGCTTCTACTTGCAAAACCTGTTAGATTAGATTAGGTAATTTCGGGATCTGTACCTGCATCACCGCAGCCACAAATGGGCTTATTATGATTACCCCCAAAGGACTGTTGATACCACACATGATATAAATGTGAACATTTGATTGAGAAATTTGGAAACAAGAAAAGTGAAAATATCTTTATAAAATCATCATACTTCCAAGCCTACCAATTATTGGAATTTTAAACACATGAACACTACCAGGTGCATTAGATTGGGCCTTATTCTGAGAAGCGAATTACTTTTTCGCTATGTACCGGTAGAGCATCACATTGCATCACATTTGGTATTCTGAGAAGCGAATGATTCGATATTTTGCAAAACTGCCATTTTTGCTCGTTAAAACTGTCAAATTTGTTTTTTTATATTTCGACATTTTTTTTTTTTTTTTTGAATTCTGTTTGAAAAGTGAAATTAAGTGAAATTATAGCTATTAAAAAATGTTTTTTCATTTACATTACGAAACATCGTCTGATGAAGAGGAAGAGACGCTTTTACTTAGAATAAAAAGAAGAGAATTGACGGAAAAATCGAATCCATTAGATTTACCTATTTTAACGTAGGTAAGTTATAACCCCTACATGAATATGATATGAAATAAAAATAATGTGATAAATTATATTTATTTGCTTAGATTCATTAAGTATTTCAGGCTCTCGAAAGAAGCCTTTGCAATGATTCTAGATAAATTAGACAATAATTTATATCCTGCAATTGGTCGAGATTCAGTAAAACCCATTATAAAATTGGCTGAAACATTGGGCTTCTTTGATTTTTTGGTAGTTTTAGCTCAATCAACTGTTTCTAAAATATTGGCCGAAAAATTGTCAATATTAGAGACGGAATTGTGTCGAGAGTATATAAAATTTCCTGAAACCGAAGAAGAAAAATCATCTACCAAATTATGATTTTATAATAAAATTTAGATTTCCAGGAATTATTGAATGTGTTGATGAAACGCATGTAAAAATCATTGCACCAACAAACATTCAAACTGCCTCCTATTTGTAACCTTTTTATAATCAAAAGTGTAAAATAATATTTAATAATTATTTTCAAATACAAATATATATATAAATAAAATTAATTTACTTGAATTTTTACGTTAATTATATATTTATTTTCTCATTCGCCATCTTTCACTAAGTTTTTCTATAATGATATATTTATTGTTTTTTCCGACAGCGAACAAAAAAAGCCATTCTCGTCATACCATGAAAAGCGATCAGTATCGCTATTTTGCTTCGCAGAATACCAAAAATAAAATTTATACCTAATATTTTTCAGTATGTACCGAAAAATTTGCTTCTCAGAATAAGACCCATTATGTTTTTAATAAAAGTACACATAGTTTTGAATATATACAACCTCTATAATTCTGTTAGACCCATCGTGCGACTTAAGTTTTATTATATTTAAATATTTAAATAAAACTATTTATAATTTTTTATCTTCAATATTATTACCACAAAATTTGCAACATGTGCAAGACGGTGCATTTTATTTTACATTATCACCTCATCAAACAACTAAGATTGCATCAAATCGTGATATACGTCATGGATCAAAAATTGAACGTATAATTACGATTCAGTTTATTGCAAACTGCATGTGAAGATGAAGATTGTTTTCCACCCAAATATAATTGTGAAAGTAAATAATAAAAATCGTCAATTTCCGAATTCAATGCCTACAAATAGACCGACCAAGTGTTGAAAAAGATCAACAACAGTAAATGTTACATTTAATGTTAAATTATTACCAACCGTAACGAATAATGTTACAGTTAAGTGGTGTCCAGATTTTTCACGGGGTTATGATTGGTCAAATTATATAACTCTGTTCAATTATTATATCGTATAAAGGCAAACATTAAACCTGCTGATTTTACAAGAGTACTAATTAAAGAAAAA
Organism: Argyra leucocephala; assembly: GCA_963942445.1. Lineage (NCBI taxonomy): Eukaryota > Metazoa > Arthropoda > Insecta > Diptera > Dolichopodidae > Argyra > Argyra leucocephala. The sequence goes on from OZ012677.1 coordinate 95,006,449, forward strand.
TTAACAGAAGATGCAGACTGTGAAATAGCGACAACTATGCTCAAAGTTTCATTAATAATATGTCCATTGGGAAAAATATGTCTATTAATATGTCAACTAAAATTGTTAAAAAAATAACACTATAATCGAAAAAATCGACCTAGTTTTCATCAAAGGTAACCCTTTAATTTTTAGTGTTTTCCCATATAACATATTATACTTGACAGCTTCATTTAGCTACAATCCCTAGATATAACGCCTCGTATAACTAGTTAATCGCTGATAACCTGTTATAGAGCACAGTGTGAACAGGATATAATAAATTATGCAAAAATATAAGTAGGTATTTTTTGTTTATATTCGTATCATAAATATTAATAAATGCAGTTACATATCATTTTTTAGGAGGCAAACTCTAATTGAATAGACCTGGACCTCTAGACCTGGGTATCATTCTCGATAATAAATTTACTTTTAATACTCACATAGATCGAATTATTTCTAAAGCTTTTTCCATTTTAGGTTTCACTAAGCGTAACTCAGAGAAATTTTCTGATCCTTATACATTCAAAAATTTATATACTTCACTCGTTCGTCCACACCTCGAAGATGCTTGTCCAATTTGGATGTCTTATTATGATAAACATATTAAGAGAATAGAGACTGTTGAAAAGAATTAGGTATTGTCTACGTAAATTCAACTGGCAATCTTATATTACTGGATATTTAGCTAAATCTCAACTTATTCAGCTTCCTACTCTGGAGGCTAGGCGAAATGCTGCTTCCGTGATGTTTTCCTATAATACCTTATCTGGTAGAATAAAATGTCCATCTATTCTTCGTCTTTATAATATCTATGCTCCAATGCGCGATTTCAGAAGCCAAAGATTCCTATATCTTTATTATCATAGAACGAACTATAGTTTTTCCGAAACAATAGCAAACTCTCAGCGCTTATTTAATAACAGTTTTTCACTAATTGACTTTAACTACAGTTGATCCGTTTTTAGGAGAAAAATCATCACATTTTTTGATACATTACAATAATTCTTCTAATTTTAATTAATTATAATTTTATTCTACAAATTCTTATTCTCTATTATTATTTGAATGTACTGCCTACCTTTATAATTACTATTGCTATTACTATTAATATTTATTTATACTATATTTAAGTCTGAATTTTTCTTTTTCTTAACTTCTTTTCTTAAATTAATGTTATTTTTAATTTGTTATTAACTTGTAAATTATTAATATTATTTTATATTTGAAATTATTTTTATATTTAGAATTTTTGCTTTATATTTCTAGTTTTATCTTATTTTCGTTTTTTTTATAAGCAAAATCTGTAAGAGACTATCCAGTAGATTGAAATAAATAAATAAATATTCTACCAATTTTGTTTATAATAACCTACGAAAAAAAAAATAGTTTAAGAAAAATATTTATATATTTTTTTTTATTTTGGGAATTGAACCATATTGAACGTATCTATTAAATTTTTAAAATGTAATTTTCTCTCTTAATGCTAAATGCATTTACTGCAACACCCCACAGACATTACGTACTCAATCATTTCTTTTATATAACATTTAAAGAAAATTGAAACTTTCTGACACTATTACGGTATTATTACCTTGCCCTATAATTTTAATTGTAATATCTTGAACTCCTTTATAATTTGTTGCTCAAATATGCCGAATGTATCACGAATCAAATTAAATTTTTTATTTTCAATAGAATTTTGTAAAATGATCCCGCCATCATTAAATGATGAGAATTACACTGTGTTTATATTTACTTGTTAGAATTCTCATAATTTAGAACGTGCTTTGATGATATTTACATTAAATAATATAGACACTTAATAAACTTAAAAAACATTTGAATATCAACAATAAAAATAAAAACTTAAATATGGATTTCACATGAAAAAAATTTAGATACATATAAATACATCAATACACACATAATTTCTAAAAATAATCTTTAAATTTAAAATTTAAATTTTTTAATATTATTTGTATACATTGATGAATCGATCAATATAGAACAAAATTTAGATGGCACAGAGGTGATTTAAAAAAGGAAATAAAATTAAAAACCATTGCCACAAAAATAATAAAAAAAAATTTTGTTTCTCTTATAACAGTAATGAGGTTTTATTAGGTTTTCGAATTGAAAAGTGTCAATTTTTTATTGCTGTAAATTTGTATTGAAATTCGTTACATGACTTCCATATCCTCCCATAAGTTTAAAGAAAAAAATGTATATATATGCATATAGAAAAAGGACAACAACAACAAGGGTTCAAAAACATATTTCCCATGTCCATGTTTTTTCTGTTATATTTTCATATCCTTGGGATTTATGCAAAATACTTAAGGATCATAAAATAAAATTTTAAAAAAATAAATATTTTTTTTTTTTTTGTGTAAATTTATTTATGCTTGTGTGTCGTGTAACTCTTCAAATAGAGTAAATATTCGAGGATTTTTTTTAAGGATTATATTTATTATGGCACACGAGAAATTTTAAAATTTTTTTTTGCTTTTTTGTTTGTATTAATTCGGTTCATCATATAATGGTAAATCAATTTTTATGAATTCTTGAAAATATTTTATAAATATGTACAAGTATTTGAATATATTGAGGAAAACCATTCATATATAATGTGGAATAAGATAAATGAAAAATTTTACATATAAATACTAAAGGGGATTGTAAATAACTAATTCAAGATTAAACAGCGAGTAAGTAGATATAAATAATTAATCAGAAATCATGTTTTGGGAAAACAATTTAATACTATCTTATAACATTGGAGACCTTTTTGATGACGTAACTCTAATGAGCTGCACTGGACAGGATATTTTTTTAAAATTGTAAAACCTAAAGATTCAATTATAGAAATTCAAGAAGCGGATTACTTTTCTAATTTTTGATTTTTACTGATATTTCTTGGAAAAAATTAACCAGAGGTACATCATTTGGCTTCAATTTATTTCAAATTCTAATTGAGTTTATTAAACCCAGAGATGTAAGTTAATACATTACTTCCGTACTGCATTGCCTACATATAATACAAAATAAATTCATTAACATTTAACATTTTTTTGTAACTATACTTCAAAATTACAGAATTAGCATTAAAATAATGTGCATTATCTTGTTGATGTACTTTTGAAGTACTGAAGTATTTCTGAAGTACTGAACAATTCTTAAAATACTGAAGTTTTTTTTAAATACTTTAAACATATTGAACTAGTTATATACTCAATATTCGTTCGTAATATTAATGCAATTATTGTTATTAAGAGTTAGATAAAATAATATTGAATTTTTGTTAAATATGAATAAAACACTACTACTCATACAATAAAAATTACATTACAAATACTGATCATGCTATTTTTTTTTATTTTGAAGTATTATTACACAAGTAATGCTAATGGTATCACAATAAGACTTATATTGGAATGACCATATAATTGATGGTATAATCAAACATTTAGAATAGCTGACGTTTTTGAAAATAATTAGATTTTGAATTGCTGAAGCTGTAAAAATATCTATTTATTACAATCTTTTCCAGAGTTTAAATGCTTTACAACACCAACTGGCACCAATACATAAGAATTACAAGATTTTACAATATTTCTGAGTCTACAGCATAAATTATTATAAACTAATTGTTATGAGTATACACAATAAATTTAAGATTTAAAAAAAAAAATAGATAAATTTAAAATAAGTTAGTCGTTAGTTAGTTTAAGGATTTATTTTATTTTCACTTTATTAATTTATAAGAAAAAGCAATATAAAATCGAATACAAAACTAGTTACAAATGTATAGACACAATCATAATACGAGTTAAACTAACCATCTCAAATTTATCGCAAGTCACAATTTTAAAGGATTAGAACCTATACTTAGTACAGCTTCTTCTGTACTCAATAAATTACCATATGAAAAGTATGTGTACTTCAAAATTAAAAATAAATTTAAAAATTTTATACATGGAACAATATTGAACATACAATTCGAATTATACAATTATTTTAATTTATAAGTGTTTATTGTTATTTGACTTTGAATTTATAAATTAAACTATCTTTTATAATTTATTTTTTCTCTTTTTTTATTTATTTATTTTTATTAGTTAATCCTACAGACAAATCTGCAGGCCAACTTTATAGGTCCTTTTCGCTTTCGAAATGTGGGCCTTTTTTGTTAAATTATATTAATTATTTGTATTATATATTTTTGTATATTATATATTTATATTATTTTTATTAGTTATATTATATCTTTATTAATTTTAATATCTCACATTTATAAAATTTATAACACCATAAATTTATTTTATAAAAATAGCATTTTACATTGAAATTTTTGTAGATTTTTATAACTCACAGATGTACTATTGACATCTTCTAATAAGTTATAAAATCAATCAAAATGAAAATACAAGTTGTATAGGTAGTCTAACACTAAAAATACCTACTGGTGAGTTCTAATAGTGTTATGATGAACGAAACAATTTCCTAAAAATATTTTGTTTGTTAACACAAATAATAATAATATTTATAGATACAATGGTGACATAAAACGTCTATGTATCAATATTAATTAATAAATCGAACTTGTTCCTTTTATTAAAAGTAAAATGGCATGGAAATTTTAATATTTCACATTTAAAAAATTTATAACCACACAAATTTATTTTACTTTATTAATTATTAAATTATATGTGGTTGTATTGAAAAATACATTTTCAGACATTTTCACCATTTGAAAAATTTTTCGGTTCTCACGTGGTTTGAACCCCATGTTCTTTTTTTTTTCTTTTTTTATTCTATAATATATATATATTATATTTTTTAATATATTAGTGTATAGAGGTATATGAAGATATTTTTATATTTGCACTGAACTTTATAAATGTTTTATTTCATTATTTTGACTACATTTAAGTTTTAATTCATGTAAGTTACACACTCATGAGATTTTTTGAAGCAAAAAAAAAAACAAATTCGTAATGCATTTATTTTGAATTTCTTTGAATTTCACTTTTATTGGAAACAAATTTCTTATTTAAAATAAAAAAAAAATAAAACCTAAAACTGAGAAAAAAAAATTAACCAATAATTTTAAGTTCAACTTTAATGATTATCTATCAAAACTTTGATTAAAAATTAAACAAAGTATTTCCGATATTAACACCTACACAATGAAAACAACGAAAATAAATAATAATAAAAAATCTTGAATAAAAAAATCCCAAAATAACTTTTAATCAATAAATAATTCTGACTACCAAAAATAACTGGCCTTTAACAACTTAATATCTAATTAAGAAATATCTATTTATATATGTATGTGAATGAATGTGAATTTCTCTGAAGAATAAATGGAAAACATAACGGAAATTAATTAAAAAAAAGATATTATCGATTTTCTATTATTATTTGGGTTTTTTCAGGATATTGAAATTCGAAATCGATTTAGATCGTTATTTAAAAGTATTATTTTTGTAAAATATAATTTCTTATTTAAAAAAATGTAGTATAAGTTAACCCTTCTGCAATTTCACATATTACTACTTTCGCAAAATTAGTTTCATTATTAACATTTCGTACTCTGTAGTATAACATCATTAGTACAAAATCATTTAAAAATTACATATTAACGCATTTTTTGTACTACGTATTGCAGTTTGTGTTGCGTATTTGTTACGCGGTACGGGTACATTTTATATTCGCATACGATATTTGAATTTGAATTTTTCTATGCGGTTAGGCGCTCATTACATTGAGAATAGAAATATGTAGAAACATTCAACATAGTTACATGCATGATTTTTTAAATGGGTTGTGAAATTATGAAACTGTTTAAAAAAGTCATATAATACTAGAAATATTTGTATATGTACCTATTTATTATTCTCAGCTAAATATTACTATTCATATTACGTTAAAATTTAAATTTAACAAACCTAATTATGACATACATATGTATAAATATTTTTTTAAATTTAGAAATAAACAAAATAACTAAAGGGAATAAATACATATACATTTTCAAGTGAAATAAAATAAAGTAAAAATTAAATAAATCCTTAAATAAAAATTCTAATCCAAATGGAATACTTAGTGAATGTTTTGACCTATATTAACATAGAGGTATAATCGATATGAGCATCAACTTAATATCCTTTTATACTATTCCTTTACTATTTTTTTAAGTGACTTCTGCAGGAACGTATCTCAAATATTATCTATCTATTTTTTTTTCTAATCTTTAATTTATGATGAAGGCTCATAACACAAAAGAAATATAATTTTCAATATATGTATGTTTATAATATGGTAGAACATTAGTTAAAATATTTTAATCAAGCCAATTTGTTACTATATGTGAAAAGGAAACCTTGTTCCAGGATTCGAATTTTAGATCGAATTTGTATCGTATTTATAAATGTAGATTACGTAATGAAATATTTAATTATTGTTAGATTGAGCTTATAGAAGAGTATTATAAAAATAATACAAAATATTGAAATTTACAGTATGTAACACATTAATAAAGATAGTAATTCGTCGATGAGTCAATCTTAATTGAAATTAATAATTTTTCTTAATTCCGTTTTTAACTCAGGCATACACAGTTATTAATGTAAAATATACAATATAAAAATATATTTATGTATTTTTACTGATCAATTTCAATTTTAAATTTTAAATACTAACAGTGGTTGCATCAAATTTTTAATTGTTTATTATTTTAATTGTTTACTATTTTAATAGTACACATGCAGTTTATATACAAAATTAATATTCATAATTCATAAATTAAAAACTACAGTTCAGTATTGCAAAATAATACAATCATACTGTACATAACATAACATAATATAACATTTATAAATATAATTGGACCTGCATTTAAGGACCTGCGCAGTAGACACATTTTCATTTTATTTACGCTTCTCTTTAATGAACTCCTATAAATAAATTGTATTTAACAATAATGCGCAAACAGTTGAAAAATTTTTACTCATATGGTTTTATTATTCACCAAATTGACATTATGCATATGTGGGATCTTATTAAAATAAAAAACAAAAACAAACAAATCAATTATTATTATTACTTACATGGAACCTATGTACATTGTACATATGTAAAACAATAATAAAAAAAAATTCATGGGGCAATGAACTCTAATATACTGCTGAACTTGAAAATTTATGAAGGTAAAAGGAAAACGTTAAACATTAAATAAAAAGTACCCTTTGGAACAAATCATCAAGGAGAACAGTTTAGAGAAGAAAAGGCATAATTAAAAAATCTAAGTTAAATTTAATAAAAGTACAAGATTTAACAGTATAACAATAAAAATTAATTTTACATAAGTGTATAACGATCTATAAAATTACTTATAAATCAAATAAAAACGATGTAATATTTTGAATAAACATGAAGAAATTAGTTTTTAAGAGAGAAACATTTTGACATAAAATAAATAAAGTTTATTTAAAAATAACAAAAATTTTGTGTGTATTTTGAATTTCAACAAATTTACAAGGTTATTAACAAATTTAAAGAAAATATTCTCACGAAACACGAGTGGTTTCTGCTATATCGTGAGAAGTCTATGTCAGTACGTAAATTAGTGTTTTTTTAAAAACTTTAAATTTGGCTTCAACTTGAATTATAATTACTCAACAGGGGCCCCTAGTAATGTTATATTATGATAATATAATCATTTTATTAGTTATATAACATAATTTATTATACTATATGTTGTATATAATATGTACATATGTATGTACATATGTATATAAATATCAATTTATTTATTAAATACAGTTGTTCTCTTCATTATGTTTAATTTAATCAAAAGCCAATGACAATTGGTAAAAATCATGTTGTTTTTTTTTTTGATAATATAATAATGTATCTTAGTAATTAAATTTATTATTTTTATTTTATTTGAATTAATAATATATGCAAATTTATTTCTTTTTTGTTGTACGAATGTACATATAACACATCTGTTGACATTAAATTAAAATTGAATTCAATTTAAAATTTCAACGCCTGTTACTTTATTATCAATTTTTTTTTTTGTTTTCGTTTTTGGTTGATAATTGAAATTTTCTTTAATTTTTTTTTTTTTTTTTTATTACTTGCGAAGGTCGAAATCAATAAATATAAAAATATTTAAAAATATACAATAATATCAATGTATGTATGTATATATTATATACATACGTAAAATTTGATCAAAATTGCTTATTAATTTGTTATTTTTCTCCAACTTATTGAATATAAATTGAAAGTAAATCGAAATAATAATAAAAATAACAGTGTACTTACCTTTAAACTGAAAATTTAAAAAACAATATTAATTTATAAAAAAAAATAAAATAAAATACGGTAGTATTAAAAACTCGAGGTAAGATTGGCATGGACAAGAAAGTTATTGACATTGTACACACAATGTAGATTTTGCATTTAAATGTTGAACGATCAATTTTCAATATCTTTGCTTATTCGATATCTAACATATTACACTTAGGCAGCGTTTACACATCAATATTCTTCAATATTTATTGACGATTATAGACTGAAGAGAGAGACATTTGAGTACATCAGTATTTTTTCAATATTCTCTCTCATCAGTAAATACTGTCAATATATATTGATGTGTAAACGCTGCCTTAGAATTTAATTTACAATTTGTTGATTTATTTTTTTCATCTTTCGAAATCCTTTAGTAGTTATGATCATCTTTAAACTTGTTAAAAATTTCAAAAATACATTTGCTAAGCCCTATATTTTTTCTATATTTTGTGTTATGTTTAATAATTGATAAAAAATAATATAAAAAAGATGTTTTTCAACGCATTAATTGAGTCTACTTCCAAAATAATTTCAACAATTTTCAAGGTCTATTTGATAATAAGTTGGGTTAAAAATAAAAATGAAATATCATTCAAAACCTTATTCTTAAAAATTAACCATAACATAAATAATTTTTAATTCATTTGACCAATGAAAATAATTTTGTTTTGGGAATTTTATCTTACTAGTAATTTTGTCCCTGTCCCTGTCCCTGTCCGTCTCCCAAAATAATCTAAAATAATTGCGAAATACAATAAAATAAAATAAAATCGCTAAAAATTTACAATTATTTTTTAGTCAAAAATTGATAAAATTTGACATACACACACCTTCAGAAAAAAAAAAAAAAATAAAGAAAAAATTCAGATTATGAAAATTCTATAAATTCCTTCAGGTAACAATAAAATAAAACACAATCTTTATGTTACTTTCTTTCCGATTTTGTGTAATAAAATGATAGGTACTTCTTCCAAAAAATACAACTTCCTACGCGTATACCAATTCTAATGTATTTTTAAACAAATAATAAAAACAAAAAAACAATAATGATCAAAAATATTTGTCGATAATGATCTAAGATATAGATATATAATATATATATATATATATATATATATACGAAAATTGTATTACATATTTTAATATTAGACTCTAAAAGCGTTGAGAATAAAATATTGGTAACACTAATTATTTATATGTAAAGCTAATTTCATACTATTAACATCCCCTATATATCCATTAGAAACCAACTGAATTAGGTCAACACACCAGACAGAAAATTTTCAAGTTTGATTTTTAATAATGTTATAATAATTATAAAAATATACAATTAAAAAAAAAAAAAAAGTAAAAACTTCTGAAATACACAACATTAACAACACACTAATATTTTTCGGCATTTACTAAATGTAGTCTGCAAAAAAACTATATATATTTGAATTAAAACTAATTTGTGATTTTTAACACTCTAACTATGGAATGATTATTGAATATAATAATTTAACTCAACTTAAAGGTATAAGCTAAAATTTATTACAGGTGTACACAAATTTATTATTTATGTAATAATGTTTCACATAATAGAAATGTTAAATGTAAGAACAACTTTGAAGAAATTTTATAGGCAATTTCAATATTATTTTTTATAATTATATTTGTTTTTATTTTGGTGTATTAAATTTTCCAATTAAAAGTCGAATTTCTTTTCACTAAATAAATCAATTTTTATTTTTCAAATATCTATATTTCGGAAACAAATTACTTCTTCATCAGTGCTTACATGATGTGCACACTGCAATATTCAATAAGATGAAAAATATGTTTGAAAACAGTCAGAAGCAAAAAAAAAAAAGTTCAACTATGTGCAGTACAGAATAAATTTTAGTACGAAATAAACAATTAAGCTTTTGTACACTTCTAATATACATATTTACTTATTAGTTACTATAGAGCACTTTTTGTTAAAGTCAATTTCTATTTTATATCCTACTTTTTATTTGATTTCTCCATCGACAACGTTTTTTAATGAAAAAACAAAAAATCAAATTTTAAGGCACGTTTTATGAGTCTTATATACATAATAAATATATTTTAAAAAATAAAACAAAAAATTATTTATGCAAAAAATTTTAAAATATCCTTTTTTTAAATATCCTTTTTATTTAAATTTATCCTTTCATTCTTTGTTTTAACATATTTTTTATATTGCAATCATTTTTTTTAGACTGTAATGAAGGACATCGGCGGTACAACAAAAACAAAAATGGACAACAAACTTGTAAAAGTATCATTTTTCATTTTTGTTGGAAAATGGTTTTGTTTTACATTTAATTTTTTATTTTGAAAATATTTTGATAATTTTAATAAGTTATAAATCTGTGACAAAATGGCTATAGACTCTAATATTTCAGAGGAAAAAATTTCATTATTTATCTTGAAAAAAAACGGAATTATTAAAGAATTCTATTTATTTATATTTATACAACAGTGGATTTGCAGATAAATCTACTTACAGGCTTTTTTTCATTTCGGAATGTGGGCCTTTAAAGAATTTTAATATGTAATTGTTACAATCCAGAGAATTTTTTACCCTCCAGCTTGCTTAGCATACCACATACTGCAAGTGTATTCAAATTGAAATTTTAGTCTGTTATATGGTATGATTCTATTAAGAATTTCAATATCAACACAGAGATTAGGATAATTTTTTATCATAGATCTTAAGAGTTATTAAGATAACTAATTTCCCCCAACAATCCCTAAGGAGCTAGAAGAATGAAATAAAAAAATTTCCGGTTTTAATATGAAGCATACAGCTCATGCTACGGCCTCCCACATAAAATGGGTTAAATACTTCATATTTCATCTAATTGGTTTCATAAACTTGCGTTCATGAGGTTAATATTTATTTTATTAGGTATATTAACATTGTAAGGTTTTAGGTTAACATTGTTATGTTTTAAGGTAAATGAATATGAATTTAATAAAAAAGAAAAAAATAGTAGTAAGTTAGAAATATCAAAAGTCTAGTAAATTATTCGAGATAGAGATAATTAATAAACTAACAAAATCTGGTAAACTACGTTCGAAAGTCAAAAATATTTACAACATTAACAATAAAATAAGAATTCAACAATATTAGCTGTCAAATTGCATTATAAAATACTCATTATTGATTAAATTAAATAAAATAGGTTAATTTGAATATTCCAGGTGACGTACGAAATTCTGACAAAACATTTCAAAATCTTAAAATTACAAAATCCGCTAATTAAAACCCCGTCGTAACCATAGACACACCATAAATTTAACTTTTTACCATATTTTTATCTTGAATATTTGATCAGATGTTTTTATCTAATTGGTGGGATTTTAATTAGTGAATTTTGAAATATAAAGATTTGAAATGTTGAAATTTCTAATAAGCGAATATTTTTTCGGAGTTTTCATAAACCTAATATTTTTTTGGTCGAAGTAGCGTAATGCACCAGAATATATGAATTGCAAATGTCAATTTAAAAATTAACATCCATCCTTGCTGAAATAACAATTTACTATTTAGAGAAATTTCTAAATTAATTGTTATTTTTTTAATTTTTTGACAATTCATTTGACATTTTATTTAATTTAATCACTGAGATTTTAAAAAATATATATTTTTTGCCAATTTTGGAATTGGAATTGGAAAAATTATTTTAAGCTTTTGCTTTCACTGACAATGACTTTTTGAAAGTCTCTTTGTAAAAATATCATATTTTCGATTGTGAAAAGTTTATTGTGTCAAAATGAAATTTATCAAAACCATGAAAATATTTGAGAGGACTGATTAATGTCAATAAAAAAATACATTCATATATCAAAAGTTAAAACATCTATATATATACAACTTTATAATGTATGTCTGAACATAATCATTAAACGGTTGTAAGCTTAATGTAAATTGTAACAAGTTAATACACAGCAACAACAATAACAACAATAACATGGAAATCATATGTAAAATAACTGTAAATGTGGAAAACTTGAACGATTTATTATCTTGTTTTAACAAAACAAATTTTTTTTTTAGTTTGAGACGACCTCAGTGGAAACAAAATTTCCTAAGAAAATAAAACAAAATTTTCTATTTTTTTTTTTTTTTTTTTTTTTTTTTATTGTCTTTCAGTAGAAGAAATAAAAAATTGAAATCAATTTATTTTGAAAAATATCTATGATTTCATTTCATATAATATTATTGATTATCTTTTGACACCATTAATGACAGATGTATATACATATATGTACGACGTACATCTATTGTGTATATGTTTTTGAAATATTAGAAAAAGATCATGTTATGAGTACCAACAATGAAAATCGAATGATATGTAGTAATTTATTAAATATGAAAGATTTAATTTTGAAGATTTTGTGGTATCTTACATAATAAATTATTTAAGATTTGTATATAAATATATATATTTTTTTAAATAATAAATATTTTTTGTTACAATTTTAAGTTTCAAATTATGATAAAATAATGGAAAATTTAAAATATTTAATAACAATGTGAGAAAGATTAATTTTTATTAGATTGTAATAATAAGGGGGTTTTTACACGAGTTTTATTTTTCTGTTATATTCTTTTTGCTTTTAGGAAAGAGGTAATAGACGTAAGGAAAACAACTCGACACTCGTATTCTTTTTGTAGACTTATTTTTCATAATAAAATAAAGTGTTTTTCGCTGTTGTGAAACCAATAAATTTACATGTTTTTATTTAATATATTTTAATTTTCCTATAAAAATATTTGTATAAAAAATTTTATTACAATGTAGTACATTATACACTAACACACACTCAAAATATGGTATTCAAAAGAAAATCCATATAAAAGCCAAACTGTTCTAACGGAGAGAATTTAAAAAAAAAAAAATAATACTGTGAATGTCCGAAGGAGCTCGGGTTCAAACCCCGTGAGAACAGAAATTTTTTTTAAATGGTGAAAATTACTGAAAATGTAATTTTCAATACAACCACATCGGTTCAAATATGTATAATTTAATAATTAATATAGATATAATATAACTAATAAAAGAAATAATATAAATATATAATATACAAAAAATATATACCAAATAATTAATATAATTTAATAAAAAGGCCCACTTTTCGAAAGGGAAAAGGACCTATAAAGTTGGCCTACAGATTTATCTGTGGAATCAAATGTTAAAAAAAATAAATAAATAAAATAGTTCTCGTGTAAAAATGACCAATGAAATACAATTTTTAACGCAGTCAGAGGCTACTAAATTGAAAATCATTTCAAATTATGTTAAATACAATTTTTTACTGTTGTCTAAAGAATTTTGACAGACAATTATTTGAATTAAGATATACTATAAATTTTGGAAAATAATTTGCTTCCTATATTAACCAAAAATTGAAACAAGAAAAATATTAATCGAAATGAAAGGTATGATCATGTACTATCTAACTGGATAATGTACCTGTTTTTTCTAGAAATTTCCAAATTTAATAATTTCTTAAAAACATGTTCAACATTTTTGCCAAATTCCAGGCTTATAAATTACAAGTAAAAAAAACTATAATACAAAATTAAAAATATTTTTGATAGCCCTAGATTTTGTGAAAGTCAAAGTTTGCATTAATCAAAGCTGTTTAACTATTTTTATTGCAAAAAATTAATTACAAAAAATTGTTTTTAAATTTATTAAAAAATTTTTAAAAATGGATAGTGTAGCGGTATATATTGTTGAGGATGAGCAAATTAATAATAGAAGATTTGTTAGGCAATGTTTAAGGAATATTTGTAATGGCGGTGTCTAGACCATCAGTTATTCAGTCAGTTTTCACTGTCAGTTAAAACTGAGAAGTGTCTACACGTTCAGTTTAGAATCAAAAAATTTACAGACAGCTTTATGATGATTTATGTCACAAGTGAAAGTGAAACTTAAACAATAAAAAGTAATTTTTAGAAAGTGCAGCATTTTTATTTGTTTGGTTCGTTTTAAGAAAGAATAGGTATATTTATATTATTAAATGCTTTAATTTAAATTTTAAATTCCAATAATGCTTCTCTAATACGCTTTTTTCTGTGTTTATAGTTATGCTGTATATTTTAAAATTAAGATTAGAAAAGTTGGCTATGAAATTCGGACCGATTGAAATCGAAAAACTGATGTTAAAAGCATTTCAACTTTTTTTAATATAAAACTAATAGTGTTCACTGATCGTCTAGACACCGTCAATGATATTTGTAATGAAATGGACGATAAGAGTAAAAAATATTTGGAACATTTTAATTATTTCATATGTCCTTTTAATTTTACAACAAAATTCCGTTTGAATAAATCTGCTTTTGGATATGTATTAAAACAAATTGATCAAAATATACCAACTAAATCATCATCTTTAACACCTAAATTAAAACTTACTACTTGTTTGAGGTTTGTTATCAGCAGTCTATGGCATACCCTATTAACCCCTAAACCCTACAACAAACGTTGTTCAGTGCGTTTTCACCTACCAACTTGCACAAAAAATACTGTGGTGTTGATATACAAGTACATCGTGCGACAAAATATTAAATTTTTAAAAGAAAATCTTTAAAAAAAAAAATTCTGAAATTTCACTTCATAAATTTAATTAAAAATTACCACACAAAACAAAACAAAAAACATTTTTTTTCTTTCAAAATATTATTATAGGTTTGGGCAATTTATCACAATTTTCTTCTTACGATTTCTTTACTCATCATATTTATACATAATATACTAAACTCACAAAAATAAAATAAATATTCTTAATTCTCTATTCTCTCTCTAGATATACGTGAAAAAAAAACATAATAATATACTGGGATATCTTGCTTTTATACATAAAACCTTGATAACAAAAAAAAATAAAATAAAAGAAATTAGGTACATAAAAATTTTTTAAGCATAGTACATTCAAGAAATTTTATTCCCTTTTTTTTTGCCTTTTTACATTTTACTATAAAAACAGTGATGAAAAACATTGGTATAAAAACACAATGTAAAATAACAAAATTACATTACATTAGTACTCTAAACAATGTTTGAAATATGGAAGGTGAATTTCTACATATTTCAATTTAGTGTTTACAGTAGCTTATTTCTATACGACAGTTTCTTGGGAACGAGTTCCACGTACAACTGATTTCAGTCACGCACGCATACTTTTGAAATATTTGACAGAATGAAAAAATATATTAAATCAAAATATTAAACACTTTTGATAATACTTTAATTATTCAAATAAAATATTTAAAAAAAATGTTTTAAATAATTTTCCAAAATATTTATTTATCTTTTATTGATTTTATTGTTTCTATTTGGTAAATTTATAAATATTATCATCATAGATTAAATTAAATTCGTAAAATTTCTGTTTTATAATTTTTTTATTGTAAAGAGTTGAAAGGAGTACGTTTCGTTTACCAGCAATATTGAAACTCATCAATGTGGGTATATCAGTGTTCAAGTACTACCTATGCAGCTCCGAAGTTTTAGTTTTAAACGTTTTAAAACATAAAATTTTATAGAAACCAATCTGTGAGTTATAAATACCAAATAAACTAATCAGTTAAATCTATAATTATAATTGACAAGCATTTAAGGTCCTGCGCAGTAGACACCTTTTCATTTTATTTCGATTCTCCTACTCCTTAATGAACTTCTAATATACATAATATATAAGATTATATATAAAACAAAAATGCGCACACAGTTGAACATTTTGTACTCATATGATTTTATTATTCAGCAAATACATTATGCATAAGTGAGATCTTATGAAAGTAATAAACAAAAGCAAACAAATCAGTTATTATATAATTTATATTATATACTTTCAAATGAATCTATTTACATATGCCAAATAAAAACAAAGAAATAAATTCATTTCAAATAAAAAATATAAAAAAGCAAAAACAAAAAAAATCAGTTGAATTGTTCATATGACTAGCAAATTCATTTTTATATAGTAGAGTTAGAGTATATATAATTATCCTTATTGAACTTCTAATATATAGTAGTTGTATATAAAACAATAATGCTCACACAGTTGAAAATTTTTTAATCATATGGTTTTATTATTTACCAAATACATTATTCGTGAGTTCTTATTAAAATAAAAAACAAAAACAAACAAAAATATAAAAAGCCAAAAACAAAAAAAAATCATATGACGGGCAATTTCATCTTTACATAATAGAGTCAAAGTAGCTATCCATAATTATAATTGACAAGCATTTTAACTTTATATTATTTTTTCAATTTACCAAAAATATTCTTAATTTATAAATAAACACGGTTTTGGTTAATGAAAATATAGACCCAAATTCTATTAATTCTTTTGCAGAATTGTGAGCTTAATTTGTTTCAGAATTACATTCATACATAATCCATACATATTTATATACCTACAATTTTGAAAATTTTTTACTCATATGATTTTATTATTCAGCAAATACATTATGTATAGTGAGTTCTTATTAAAATAAAAAACAGAAACAAACAAATCAGTTATTATAATTTACATATGGACTTGCAAATGAATCTATATACATATGCCAAAAAAAAAACAAAAAAACAAATTCATCTAAAATAAAAAATAAAAAACAACAAAAAAACAAATCACTTGAATTCTTCATTTTTATCTTTTTAAGTAACTGTTTCAAAATTTTTGTTATTTGTAGTAATAATATAGTTTTTATTAAAATTATGTATTATGTAGGTATATATATACGTACCTCTTTAATAACAAAACTTTTTATTTTTAGTAATTTTATCACTAAATGCTTCTTACTATAGGGAATATATCGGAAACGAGGCAGTATATGAGGGACGTGTATTTATGTGTCCTAAATAAAACTTACTAACCACAAATCTTTTTATTAAACACGAGTGGTTCCTGCTATATCGTGCGAAGTCTATGTCAGTACGTAATATATTGTTTTTTTAAAAACTTTAAATTTGACTTCAACTTGAAATATAATTACTCAACAGGGGCCACTAGTACATATATTATACCAATACGCACTTTATGAATCCAACAAAATATTTCATTTGCACGTTTTATTGTTACAAAAAGCGATCGGTTCAAAATTTGTTTCACTTTCAAATTAAGTCAAAAGCAAATTTATTTTCACTTTTCAACTCATAAAAAATCTGTTGAAAATCAGAGCCAAAATTGATTTTATTGTACAAGTATGGAACACCTACTACTAACATGATTCTAAAGTGTACTAACCATATTTTCGTTCCTAGAACGCAATGCCTATAATAGAGATAAACTTAAATAAATTTTATTATTTTTTCATCTTTAACTTGTCTTCACATTTATGGAATAAAAGTAATTAATTAGTCGCAAAGCACTGATGAAGGAAGTAAGTTGCTTCCGAAATATCGATATTTGCAAAATAAATACAAATGATTAGTGAAAGGAAACTCGACTTTTATTCCATAAATCTAAACATATCACTAAAAACAAATCTGATTATCAAAAACAATTCACATTTATGTTCAAAATTTTTTATAGGTTTGGATGAGTAAGTTTTGGGGTACACCCCTTTTACAAATTCTAAATTTTGATGTTATCTGAAATATGTAAAATAGTGTTCTCCGAAGACAAAATTAAAGAACTTAAACAGATTTGTATCCTTAGAAAATGGTTGGTTTATTTTTTTTTTGTTTTGAAGTTAATGCTAAGACTGTTTAAAATTGAAACAACAATTTAAAAAAAAAAAACATTTTTGAGATTTTCTCCTATACACATTTATATTTACATGCATTTCCTTACAATCTCAACAATAAAATTTAAATTGTGCCATCATTTTAATTTTTCACTTTTTTTTTTGTATTTTTGTTTTTTTTTTTTTTGGTTTGTTTGACAGGTAAGTTAAACAGGTATATAAATTTAGGTACAGTTGACTTTTCATTTATTTTATGTATTATGTGCTCTATGTGTTTTTCTTTTTTTAAGAAAATTTACAAAAATACATAAAAAAAAAGGACACGGATTGTTCATATAATAAAATTAAATTAAAATTGTTTGGAATTATTCAAGAAATCAGAAGAAAAGAGATAAAAGAAATAAATTTACATTTAAAAAATTTAATAAATGATAGAAGAGTAAGAGATTTTTTGTTAATAAATGCCTTAAAGTTTATTAAATTATCCTAGAATTTTTCTATATTATTTATTTCCTTGAATAATTTCATGTATGTATATGTATATTTCTTTAAACAAATCAATTTTCAAATATCGAAATATGAAAAGTATTAAGTTTATAAAATTATGTGATTAGAAATTAGATTTCTACTTTAAGGCACTTCATTCAAAAAATAGCAAGTTTAAATTTATGGTTTCATGAATGGTAATAAATGTATTAATGTAAAGTTTATTGTACTGTTCTATATTCTACCATCAAGGTTGGCCACAATCACAAAATTAAATTAGCGAATTGGCAGTACGTACATATTTATCTGGCACAGATTTTTATTAAGTTTTACCAACTTATTTTTGGTGAAATACTTATGTTGTCTGACTACTAATCGGTAGGTTCTCTTAGGATCCGTAGATTTCGAAACCCGTTATGACTATGGTTATTTGATTGGATTTTCATTTTATTTTGTTTACAAAATAATAAAATTTAATAAATAAATTTTTGTGCGTACAACTTGATATTAACATAAACAAAAGTGAACCTATACTAGTGTTTAAGGAGACATAATACAATACAATTATATTAATATTAGTTATAGTATTCAAATTATTACACTGCGAAAAAAAACAACATTGGAAAATTACCAATGAACCATGCAAAATTCTAAATGGGTAAAACTATGCTAAATTAACAATATGACTAGTATATATATATATATACTTTTTTTTATATACAAGAACCTCTTTAAAATTACAAATTGAATTTCAATATAACAATTTCGTAGTACATTTAGCATTAATCTTACATAACAGAAACTTAGCAATAAAAAAGTTAAAATGATCGAAAAACGTTGTAATTTTCTACTCGATTTTGTTGTAATTGATTTGAAATCATTTAAAACAATACTTCAATGTGCTTCTTTATCTGTTCGAGTGCGAAGTTAAAATAGTTAATAAACGAAAAAAAATAAACCGATCTAGCAATTAATGTTTCAGATTTTTGACGAAACAACTGCTCAGTCTTTAAATTAAGTTTAAATCGAAACTAAGATAATTGAAACGAAGTTCAAATTAATTGGAAAAACACATTTTTACTTCAACAAAAACAGCTTAAACAGTTGGATTTTTTTATATTTGTAGAAAGTTGGTCCAACTATAGGAATTCTTAAGCTTAAAAAATGGTATGAAATTGAATGTAATTGTGATGATTTAAATTATATTTCGTTCATTTTGTTGAATTTTATTATCTAATTTAGACACAAATTGATTTCCATAAGATGTGAAGTAAATATAAAATACTTCCTCCTTATTAAGGGAATATTAACAACAAAAAAAATTCGATGACTTCCAGGCAAAAGTACTTAAGTCATTTTTAGTAAGTTTTCAGCAGACACTTTTTTCTTCATAACTCTTTTATTACTTATTTTACTAGGATACCTTTTTTTAGCAATTTTATGGATATTTAGTATTAGTTTTGAACATGTATTTAAAAAAGAAGTAGAAATAGTAGTTTTGAAGTTAGATGACTTAAGTGATTGGCGCGAGTTTAATTTCACTTAAGTGGTGTGAAATATGAAATAAATGGATTTTATATCGTGCACAAATCCACTTAAGTAAAAAAAAAATTGTTTTTTTCTATAATATTGAAATTTAAGTCAAGTTAAGTTCTTTTACTCAAATAGAAAAATAAAACTTTATCATTTTACTTATCATTTTACTAAAATTTAAGTCATCAAGTTAAGTACTTTTACCTAAATGGGGAAAAAGAAATTTTAGTAAAGTTATTAGCTTCAAACGTGTTTAACAAGATTTTTCATAGAAACTGTCTTAAGTATTAACGTAGATGCAACCGATATGTGAAATTAATGACTTAGGTGGTAAAAAAAAAAATTTTTTTTTTTTACTCAAGTACTTTTACCTTGAAGCCATAGAAGTATAGTAAAAACTATACGTATTTAGTAATTAATAAATTAATTTCACATGTATATGTGAACGGAACACTATTTTATATCAATTTTCCAAAATTATTCATTCAAATCGCCTGAATGCTTTTCGCCTTTTGATTAGTTTTCAACAGTCTCCTTATATCATCTAGTAATTTGCGGTTTCAAACCTATTTTTAAATAACTCATATTAAGTAAATAAATACACCTAACCTATATGATACATTTGTCTAATAGTGTACATATTTTGCAGACCTATTAATTTACGCATCGAATAACTTCAAAATGGATTTATACAAACGTAGAACAATACGCATTCTCCTGATAAACTCTAATTTTAGAAATAACGCCTCAATAAATAAAAAATTTCCTTCTTTGATTATATTATTTTTTACAAAAAATTATTATCAAGATTTTAATCAATTTTCAAACAAATCTCAATCAAATGATTTAATTTCCCGAAAAAAAACAACAACAACAACAAGAATAATTGTATAAACTGAAACAGTCCTAACACAATAGATGACAAATAGCAAAATTAAATGGAAAATTATTATGCCGACTAAACATAAAATTTTAACAATTATTTTACTTGAAAACAAATATGGAATAGGAAAACAGAGTGGAGTTAAATAAATAATAATCAGTTTGGGGAACGAAAAAATATTATTTCAAATACATTTTCTACAACAACAAAAAAATACGAAAAACCAAAATGTGAATATAAATTCTTCAATCGTCTATTTAGTTAACTATCAGCAGTTGTTTAAAAATTAAAATAATAACCATAACTTCTAGGGCTATCAGCTATTCTTCAATCTTCATTACAAATTAAAGTATTTTTTACAATTATGAGAAATTTATTATATTTTCTAAAAAAATGCGCTCGTAAAATCAATTTTAATTTTTTATCATTTGAAAATATCGGGTCGGTCGGTATTTATTTATTTATTTTATATTATTTGAAAATATGGGTTTACACACTAGCTTAGACTATTTCTTTTCAACTGAAATGAGAAGTTTTGTTTCTGATTTTTAAATAATAGTACAAGATATATCTAAATTTATAAACTTTGACTCATGTGCTAACATAATGTTGCTTACGGTATTCTACTAGTAGTCATTACAAAATTTGCAAAATTCTACTAATTGGATGACACACGACTAAATAGATAAACTTTAGTCTACAACAAATATATCATATAATTATTTTAAGCGTAAATCTGACATTTGAATTGACTACTATACCATGCCCTCTAACGAAATAAAATAAATTATTGTCGTTGTGAGACAATTTTTTGTTGTTAAATTTGAAACTAGCATTTTCACCTAATATCATCCTTAAAGTAGGCAATATAGCTCAACGTACAAAGAGAATTGCAAAATTCAAAGCGAACATAAACAATTTCGTTTACAATATCCCGTCTAATATATCTTTGTTTTCTATCGCTTTACAGTAAATTTTAGCAATAAATCGTTTGTGAACCTTGTTTGTGAACGTGAAGGTTTGACGGACCAGTTATTGAACATCGACGAGAACAATATGATAAATTGATTAAAAATGAATTAAATTGATAAATTGTTCAAATATTTAAATTTTAAAATTATAAGCTTATACCAATAAGTTCGTGTGTGTTATGTAGTTTTGGTAATATGGCAGATTTAGATTAAGTAGTTTAGTTAATAGTTAGACTAGGTTAGTTACTAATTAGGTATAAGTTTTAATAAAAAATAAAATAAAATATAAGGTTTTTTGAAGTTTCCTTATGAACTCGTAAATATATCAAAAAAAACAACAAAAATGCAAAACAAAAGCCATAATGTAATATTTCAGTTGTGTAGATGTAAGTACATCTGAACTTTGTATATGAATGTAATAAAACTCAAATGTAAATGTAAAAATTAAATTGAATAAATTGAATTGCTAATTGCTAATTAAATTTTAAAGACGGTTATGATGTTGCAAACATATAAAAAGTTGTATGTTGTCCTTTATAAGTAGTTTTCGTTACTTACATAAAGTCATTTCTAAAATAGAAGACACAACAAATAACTTACAAAGAGTAGATAATAAAAAATTTGATTTGTGTAAAAGAAAAGCAAAATTAACTCAATTGAGAATAAAATCTACGCATATAAGTTTCACCAACAGAAAAATATATAATTTTTTCAGTAAAGTAGAACGATAACATATGAAAAATCACAAAATATTTGAATATGACACCAAATGTAAAATTTTCATGACAAGCGAACATGTCAAGAAAAAGAAATAAGAACGTAAATATAAATACATAGATTGTATTGATCGATGATTTAGATGTATTGATCGGTCGCAAATCAAATCTATTAGACAAAACTATTATTTAACAACATTTTTATATATGTATAATTAAATATTTGCCATTCAATTATGGAGAAATAACTTCACATTCAAAATATTTAAAATTGAAAAATGTGGTTTCAGATCTCTTACATAACAGAGTAAATTAAAAAATTCGTCTATCTCAACATTTCAATATTGTTGGTATAAGATACGTCTAACCCGATATAATATTCGTCTATCTCAACATGTAAATATTGAAGCTTTCCGTTTAGTTGACAATCAAAACTTTGTTAGACATCTCCAATTAACGAAGTTACTCGACCAATGTTACAATATTGTCTTTGTCACTATTTCAAACATGAAATAAAAAATATTGTATACAAAAGAAATTCTTCTGGGAAAAATATAATTTTAAATATTGATTTGATTTTTTCATTTTTTTTTATCGTTCACTTAAAAATTTAATTCAACGAAAAAAAAAATATGTAAAACATTAAAAACTGTATAAAAGTTATAAACCGAGCTGATGGAGCCAATCTTTCGTTCTCGTTTATTAAACATTAGAAAAATATTCTTAAATCCAAATTCAGTGGTTCTTTAACTTTATTTTCATTCCTTTAATTCCATTACAAAATATCATTTGTGATAGTAGAACTGTCACAATCAATAATCAAAATGTTTTTGTATGACTTTTATTTGTTGTCGGTTTCGGATTGAAACAAATAAACATAAAAATTGAAACATTTTATTTTTTCAAGTGTTTTATTGTATTATGTACATTTGCTGGATATTATCCTTGTTGAATCCTTTCATTTTTAATTTGATATTTTTCATTAAAAAAAAATAAAAGGTACGCGATTATTGTCCAAGAATTTCATTTTCAATTTTAAAACTTTTAAGGATATTTCATATTCTATACAAAAATATATAGAGAAATATATTTTCTGTGTTTTATGTCCAATATATGTCAAATCAAATAAATATACTTTAATTACATCATGAGCATGGGTGCAACATTTTTTTATTACTCTCTTCATGCGCAATTCAATTTAATGTAGAACAGTGTGTAAGCACATACGAGTGCCATATGAAATTGCAAAAATTAAAAAATTTTATTTGCTAAATACACAATGATAATTTAGAGATGGAGGGTTTAGTTAAATTTTTGTACACAATATATTATGTATATTATTTCAACGGACACTTCCACACTAATACTTAATTGTGTTTAACTTTTATATTATAAAAACTTTACATTTTAGTTTAAAATAAGTTAAATCCAATTTTTGTTTATGAACAACCGATGTTAGCTTTAAAAAAAAAACAATTTCAGTTAACATAAATTTATACTTAAGAGTTGTCAGATATACGTGTACATAGATGTACAAATAATTTTCAACCAATGTCATTTTAACAATCTACAACTATGTTTATCATTTTCGGTTATTTGCAATGGCAGCATTTGTTAAAATGCAGTACAACTGACAGACAAAAAAAATTTTTTTTTCTTTCATTTTCATTGTAAACAACACTTATGTTTTGTTTAATTCCTTAAATGAAAAATTAAAGTATCGATTTGACAATTGTCAATTGTCAAATCTATCTGTCGAGAATTTAAGTGGAGCTTAAGCGACCATTTTACCCAACTCAATTCTTAACCAATTGAAACAAAATTTCTTAAATATAAATTAAAACAATCTAACTGATATTTTTAAGATTTTGAAGATTTTAAAACAAAAATTTCTATTCTAATAATTTATTTTTAAATTACAATTTAACTGAAGAAAAAACAAAAAACTACTTTAAACTCTTTGACTATAATTTAATGGAACAAAAAAATTATTATAATCGTTTTTCATTTGTTAGCAATTTGTGAGTACAGATTTAATTTTTATTATTATTACGTGTTAAACGAATGACGATGGGCCAACCTCAATTTTATTTTATTCAATTCTTTATTTTTTTTTTTTTGTTTTGTTTCGTGACACAAAATAATCATGACACTTAATTTAAAAAAAAATCTATTTTTATTGCATTAAGATTTCAACTGTTGAATAAATCTCATCATCTCATTTTAATGACATTTTATAAAATTACACAATAAATGTAATTTAAAAGTTTTATGACACAAAATTTATAAAAAAAATATGTTTTTTGAGTTTTTATTTTTAAGTAAATTTTTTTGAAGAATACATAATATGTATTTTGTTAAATAAATTATTAAATTAAAAAGCAATTTTGATCGTAGTTTTTTTTTTGTTTTTTTGACTAAATTTTCGCAGGACATTGAAATTTTAAATTGTTTAGGTTTAAAATAATTAAAGTTGAATGTGAAAAAAACAAAATGTCACTTACCTTATTAGATAATTAACACAAACTACACTTTGTGGTTTTTGTTTATCATAAACAATTGTAGCTTGTGTTACAAGCCAACAATAACCGCCATATTTTCCAAGAAAACGATATCTGCACGTTTCACCTTGTCCTTTGCTAAGAGCTGAAATTGGAAATGAATTTATATTAGAAAATAGATTTTGATAAGAAAAAATTTAAACTTGAAACAGTTTAAAACTTTTATTATTTACTTTATTATTTAAATGTTCATTTTATAAACAGAATATAGTTTTAATTTAATTACATGTACAAATAATAATATTTAATTTATTGTTTTATTCTTTATTTAGTATTTTATTAGTATTAGATGTCACATTTATGAATACAATGTCATCATAAATTAAGTTTAAGTAACTCATAAATTAAATTTTCAGGACAATAACAACAATTAGCTAAAAGCAAGGAATTCACACTAAAGTTCGAAGTGGACTTTAGCAGTTAATAAATACAATACATTTTTTTTACCAGGAACCGTAGCTTAAATTACAAACTACCATAATTCTTCTAGCCACTTACCACACAATTTAAATTTAATTACTATTGTATTATTTTTTATTGCAAATTTTATTTCTAAAATATTAAAAATAAAAATAAACTAAATATAATATGAAATAACACTGTGAAAAGTGCTTTAATAAAAGTCATTACTTCCTACCCACGAACATATTTACACAAGATCCCCTCCCCCGACATGTATTCATTGCCCTGATACCCCATCAATTAAACACATCCTTACAGAGTGCCTATTCAATAATCCAATCTCAAAACACCTTTACTCCGTTAAAAGCCCTACAATTTTCCAATACATCCCATATATCCCTTATTAAAGCACTCCTAACCCACCACAACATCTGGGATAAAATATAGTGAACTGTACCTACAGATTTACCTTCATCTCAACTTCATTCAACCATCATATAAATTTCTATCTACACCTAGTAATTAATTTTTAGGGCTTAAATTAGCCAATAAGAATTTAGATATTAGGTAATTGAAATGTGACTTTAATTTTATTTTGTAGTACATAAGATCTTATGTTTAACAATGAATTGTAACTAATTTTCCTATTTTGCTTTTTATTTGTAAAGTTTTTTTTTTATAAGAAAGGCCCACATCCCGAAAGGGAAAAGGACCTAAATTAAACCTTGCGTATTTATCTGCAGGTACACTGATAAATAAATAAAAAGTCATTATAGTTCAAACCAAAATCAAACGCACACTTTGTATATTACTGCATCCGATCATTCATGCAGGAGTGTAAATCGAGAAGTTGAGTAGGCTGAATTATCTGAGCAGCGCATCGTATTATCAGACTGGATATTGAAGCTTTCGGGATGCTCTCAAAAATATGAAAGGCAAACATTCGCACTAAAATAAAACTTTTCAATCCAAATATAAAATAAGTTCTTTTGTCCACCTGAAACAAGATAAGTTTTAGCCAACAAACATTGGAAATACTTTGAGAAAACCTGACAATAACATCGTGAGACAATGTTTTGAATGAAGTTTTCGGGGTACACATCGAATCGGGAGGCAATGAAAAACATGAAGCACCATTATTATAGTGAACACGGAAGTGTATACCGTAAGGTTAGTCGTGGTAGATCTTCTTTTTCTGAAACCGTGTTGTTGATCGTTTAGGTTTTTGTTCAAAATTGTTGTTATTTTATTTACAACAATTTTATCAAATAGTTCGGTAATAGTTGAAAGAATGACAATACCACGGTAACTTTATTACCTCTCTTATGAATAGATGTACGATATGAGATTTTCCATGCTCGAGGGAATGTTCCTATTTATGGGGATTTATTCAAAATAAAACGTAGAGGACGAAACAACAAATATACAGAGTTATATAGAAACACGGTAAAATTAAGTCGGGTCCCATTTCTTGGTACCGATATCAAGTACTGCCTTCAGTGTAATAAAAGATGGAAATTTATTTCCCGTTGATTTAACATCAGTATGTCCCAGTCAATACTAGTTAAAGCAGTTGATAATCGGCATTGCAAAAGTTGTATAAAATAACATCATTGTTTATTTTATTGCATTCATTGTACAATTTAGAAAACGGTTGCATGATTGAGTGGAGCTCAAAAATGATTGCGTTATGGTGGAAGGAGTTAGAATACAGGTTGGCTGCATCATCGACCAATTTGGCTCTATTTTATAGTATGCATCCGAAAAAGCTAGATCTACCCACTTGTTGTTGATGTCATTCTTTTTTAGTATAACTAAATTATGACTAGTAAGGGATTAAATCATATGACTAGTAAGGGTTATGGTTGTCAATAATATCAAATATCTACTAAGTAATAATTTTTAACAAATAATCAATATGAATGTATAATTTCACACAAAAATCCACTTTAAATAACTAAAAACTTTAAAATTAACTATTTACAAATCCATATTTCTACACCCGATTTTTAACTTTTAAATTAACACAGGAGTTTTTGTTTTTATTTCCCTCATATTAGAGAAATATTAGACAAACAAGTCGGAAAATAATATTATCATTTTCAAAATAGAAGAGAAACAATACTAACTTTATCTACACATGTTATATGATATAGGAAAATTCCAGACTTACGGCTTAAGTGATTTATCACAATATTTTTTTTTTTGTTTGTTTGTTATTTTATTAACTTTAATACAATATGCAACAAAAGGATACAAAACTTCCACATTACTGTATAAAATCACGGAATTCATTTTTATCATTGTTTTTTTTTTTTTTGTTGTTTTTTTGTGGCAGTCTCTCCCAAAACAAAATATTAATGGAAATAATTTTAGCTCCCAAAACAACAAGTAAAACAACTCAAATTAGTAACTACTGAAACATTTCAACAAATTTGTATATATAGAGTCAAATATACATAAGGAATAAAAGCTATAGAGAATATACATTTTTCAGGAATGGCAATAGTGTTACAAAGTTTTTATAGGTAATTTTGAAAGTTTCTTTGTAATCTAAATGAATTTTTAACATTTTGTTTCACAATTTTTTTACTTTATACATTAAAAAATTTTGTGAAGTAAAACTTTTATTATATTTTTTGTTTGATTTTTTCTTTCTTTTTTGGTCTAGGAGACAAAAATTATAAAATTAAAAATTAATTTATATAAAATTTATATAAACAACAACAAGAAAATAGAGATGAAAAATATTTATTAAAAATTTTTGTAATTTTATGTGAACTTTTTCGATCATGTTTTGAAAAATGATTATTTATCTATAATGTATGTATCTGATGAATTAATAATTTAACCGAATTTATAATTAGGTGGTTGTCATTTTACACATTTGAAAAAGTAAGCATGATATTTTGACATAAGATAATAAAATATTTACTTCTTTTGTACGAAATAAATTAAATGCACGTTGTAAAATAAATATGTAAGAAAGATCATTTGTTCCATATAGTTTTTCCTTTTTTGTAAATTTAAAAACTATGGTTTATAAATTTTGTATTCGAAATTTTTAACAGCTTATTTGATATTAGTTGTGTTTTTTTTTCGTGTTCTATATTCGTCTGTGATTGTTAGTCACAAACACTGATAAAAGAAGTATGTTGTTTCCGAAACATCGATATTTGCAATCAAATATGAACAACTATTAGTGAACTGAAATTTAACAACAATTAAATTATTTAGTCTGTGGCTAGTTTTAACATTAAAACCACCAACTTGTCACCGATGAAACAGACCGCATCGAATTATTGTCCCCAAAAAAATATTCAATTATATTATTTTAGAAACCCTAGCTAATCTATAATCAGTAGATATTAATTACTAGCACCTTCTACTATTTTTTAAGCGTCACTAACTATAGTCTCATAATATGCTTATGTACATTTTTTTCTATTTGAATTAAATTTGAAATGTTGGCTTCAATATATATTTTTGAAAACTAGAACTCTACTCTCTTAGAAGAATTGAGATTTTTTTTACCAATAAACCAATTTTTCAACCACAACTGCTTATATTTGCAATAAATATTTTCACTTAAAATATCAGGCTGATTTATTAAGCTAAAATCTAATATTTATGAAATTTATTTTCGAAAACAATTTATAATGACCGTTTCCATATACATAAGTGAAATTAACCGAAATATAAGTTTTAGAATGTGGGTCTGGAACATAACAAACAAAACAAGCAAATAACATAAAGTGATCTCGTATGGGGGTGTAAATAGATTACATCAGGATATATAAATTTTCAGTAATTTTCTACTCTTGAATAAATCATTCGAAATATTATATTTTCTGGGGCGATACATACTATAATGATTTCAGAGGTTATTTGCTTCTTCTTAATATTTCAATTTACATCCATTGATTATTTTCATTTACAAATTATTTTTATGTAATAAATAATACACTAATGTATTTGTGAATAATATCACAAATTGAAAATAGCTAATACACTATAAAGAAATTAGAAAAATAATAATAATTATATTAAAATCCATCATAATTCGAATCAAGAAATAAGTATTAATATTAAAAAATTAAAAATAAATTGATGGTCTAAATTAGTTATATACACATAAATTATTAAAGAAATAACCTTTGATAAGTTATTTATTTAATTATTTTGTTATTTTAATTTCTCCACTCTCAATAGTCTCAATAGCCGGATAGTTTGTATAAAGTGTTATATTGATCAAGTAACAGATTTCAAATACCTTGGATTATGGATCGACTCTAATTTAAATTGAAATCGCACATATCAACACTATGTAATAAATTATCATCAGTTGCGGGAGTATTTAAAAAAGTTTCAAAATTTATACCTGTTGAAGTTCATACTCATCAATATTTTACGCGCTCTTCCATAGTCATTTGTGTTATGGTATTAATTATGGGGTGTGTCAACGAAAAAAACTGTTGTTCAACTACAGGTCATTCAAAACAAAACGATACAAAATTTGAAGAAATATAATAGGCTTGCACATACAGAATATATCCATTGGCAAAATAATATACTGCTTATAAAGAACTTAATTAATTGTAAACTCATTCTTCACATTTATGATTTATTGAATTGTGATATTCATTCGACGATAAACTTGACGACTAGAAGAGATCTCCATGAAATAAATACAAGAAATAAACAATCAATTTATCTGGACAAAAAAAGAACCTCTAAATTTGGTACGTCGACAACATTGTATGTAGTAACTAAACTTTATAACAACATTGATTATAATCTCAAACTGCTTACTAAATCAAAGTTGTAATAAACCAAAAGTACTACCTGTAGGAATTTCATAACTTTTGTTTTTTTTATTTTTCTTTCTGTTTTTGTTTTTAATAAAAATAATTTTAAGTAATATCATTGATTAATAATATTATAAAGATAGACATTTTCATACAACAGAATATGTATATGTATGTATGAATATATATTAGAAATCATAACGTGAATGAATGTTCACTATTATTTGAATTTTTTGAAATTGTTTTATTTTTGAAAACTATTCAATTAAAACAAGAAAACTATTTTCGTTTCCTAAACCTTATAAAACTATATTATAATTTTATAATTTATTATTACAAATAATATACATGCACAATATCAACAATTATAAAAATCCTTTTATTACAGTGTATATTGAGAGAAAAATACAAAAAAAAATATTCTTAAAAGACTCCTCGATAAAAATGCTATCCAATTTGAAATTTTTGTATCTATCAATTCAAAAAAAATTCAAATTACCTATACAAATTGAAACAACAAAAAGTTAAAAACAATAATATACATTCAAGAACAGTATAGAGAAACTAAACACATACAAATTATTTAGAGAATAAAGTCGTATAAAACGCTCAAAAATTTAAAAATTCAAATTGAATATAGAAAATGCACCAACACATTGATTATCTTCTGGAAAATATATATAATGAAGAGAATTTGGAAAAAGTGAGCTGAACATTTTCTGTTGTATGAAAATGTCTATCTTTATAGTATTATTAATCAATGGTAATATTAAAATGAATATTATATACATATTCTATACCTAGTGAATTGTAATTCCTAAAATTTTTTTTTGTTGTAATGTATTTCTTTTTTATTCTTTTTTCTCTTACTTTATGATCTGTTATTTTAAATATTTTTTTTTTTACTAGATTTTTAAATTTTGATTTTTAATTTGAAATATTGCATTTATAAATTTATTTACTTTTTTTTTTTTGCTGCACTTATTAATTTTACTTCATTTGTTATTTTCTCTATATTTTATAAACTGTTTATATTTTTTTTTAATATAGCCTTATCTTGAGACTTGTCTCTTTAGGCATTTTAAGTTGAATTAAATAAATGAAAAAAAAAATAATAATAACACAGATAAACAATTCATCAGGATATAATAAAATATATACATATAACAAAAAATTAACAGATAAAAATACAAAATGTAACCTAATTTTTAATATGCTTTAATTTAATATAATTAATTAGTGTGACTGAAGAACTTATATCTACCAGCTAATTGCTAACTAGCAACTGTTCCCAGTAATTCATTTAAATTTGCATTTTTATTTTCGAAATTAAACTTTGTACACCAATCCGCGGATTTACCGTACTTTTTGTACACGATTTTGCTTTTATATGGTTTAAAAAAAAAGAAACAGTAAAAAAATAAATTATGTACGTACATATACCGAAAGGGAAGGGAAATTTTCAAAAAGGTTATGTATTTTTAACAG
This sequence comes from Argyra leucocephala, assembly GCA_963942445.1. NCBI lineage: Eukaryota > Metazoa > Arthropoda > Insecta > Diptera > Dolichopodidae > Argyra > Argyra leucocephala. Next base: position 95,038,406 of record OZ012677.1, read on the forward strand.
TAAGCTGTGAGCTTTGATATGTACATCATACTGATGTTTTTTGCGGCTTGCATTAAAACTAAAAATAAACTATAAAAAGGTTTTTGAATATGAAATTCCCTTTTTTATTCTATGTGTTCACACTACGCAACGAATTCGTTTAAAAGCTTTTTCTTTTCGTATTGTGAGAACAGCCATTAAATGTATTATTTTTAATTTACGTTTAAATAAATGAATTATTTTTAATACAACAGACATTTAAATAAATGACATAACTATGTTTTGTTTACGTTCAAATAAATTTCTAAGTTAATGTAATTTCCATCTACACGGTTTTCTGTGAACCAAATTATTGTGTAAATAAGCGCAGGTGTATGATAAAATAATTAATGGCTAAATTTGATTAAAATAAATTTTTTTTTATTATGAATTATGTTGTGTTTACGTAAACTTATTTTTTGTAATACATTTTTATATTATTTGCCAAAAAAAGGTAATTTGAAAGCAATATTATAAACCGAATCGCAATTATAACAAAGTTTTTTTTTATATTCAGAAATTATTTAAATTCAATTCTTAAAGCAAATTGTCCTATTCTTAATTTGAAATTAGAAATATTTATGGTAATTCAAATTAAAATTCTTTATAAAAATAAGGTTCAATTTTATATTCAATTTTAGTGTAATAAAACATGGGAAATATCAAACAATAAAAAAATAATGATAAATTAATTTTAAATATTTATTAATTAAATTATAACCGATCCTTGAAACCCAAATACATATATCGAATATTTTTCATGTTAGAATTTATTAAAGTTAATATGCTTAAATTTGAATTGAATTCCATATACATAAAAACATAAATTTCAACATCATATCCATGTTCAAAATATATTTGTTTTCGTAATTTTCAATCGAAATGTCCTTTTTTAATTTAGTTTTTTTTTTTTTTACTACTATTATTTAAATATTCGAAACGGATGCAAAATTACAAAATTATATTTTGAACTATGTATAAAAAAATTAAATGAATTCTTTTGTAAAATAATAACCATAGAGTGAGTGTCAAAATCAACTGAACACACTATATTTTGTTCTAAGACAAACTCTGAAGACAAACTAAAACAAACTAGGAATCTTTAACTCTAATTTTGCTTGCACTCAATCATATTAATAACGAGTCATAACTTTTCCAATTATGCATCTAAAATACAAATAATATTTCCAAAGCTAAAACCTTTGAAAAAGAGATTCTCATTGACCTACAAAGTAGAAATTAAATGCTTCTGTTAGTACGACAAAATTTGAATAATGATATAAATTATAAATTGTCGTTGGCCAAATGAACATTTCCAGAACTCGCTAAATGACTAATTTAAATAGAAAATGTTTAAATTTAAAAGTTATAGAAACTTGTAAATAGATTCTTGACAACGTTCTACTTTTTTTATCGATCAATATAATTTGAACCATGCTGTACATATATATTTTGTATTAAGTTTTTATTTTTTATTTTTGAAGAACAATTTTGTTCGTTCCCTTCCCCGGTAGACAAATCATTTGCCAATCTGAAATATACACTTTTGTAAGTAGTTTAGAGTTTGCTGTTCAAATCGATATTCCAGTATGGTCAAATATATTTACCCATATACATATATATATACATACAAACATACATACTTCGTATAAATATTTTAACATTTCTTCCGTAGTTATTTAATTAAAGGATTACAGCAATGTTTTACTATCTCATTTGACTTTTTGTATTTATGTAAATTGCTTTTTTTTTGTTTTCTAGAATAACTAGGATATAAAACCATTATTTGGTATCCAACACACACATACACAAACCCGAAAACAAATATAAAATAATATTATCAAAAACATAGTGTTCAAATGCTACTAAAATCAAATTTAGCATAAAAAGTAGACAGGATATATTCATAAAATTATATTTGAACACATATACACAAAAAATATGTTGACATACTATTGTATAGTATACTCATACTTTTGTTGGTCAAAATAATTATAGGAATATTATGTTATCTAACTATATAATAAAATTGATGGTTTATTACAATATTGAAATAATAATTTCTGCAATATGTTTATCAGGAAATAATGGGGAAAAAAATTAATAAAAATTTGAATTTTGTTTTCAGTCAAGGAACATTAGTCTTTTATTTGTTTTGCTTTTGTATTGAAGAAATTATATTTTGTTGAGGTTTAACTCTTTCAGGACAGTTTATTTTTGAATCAAAATTTTGTGGTTTTTTAAAAATTTCGATTTAAAAAATTATTTATTTTATTAGATCGCCTTTAAACAAAAAAAAAATGTATTAATAACAATGACATCATTTTTTGAATCGACCGGAAATTTAATTATTGCAATTTTGTGTTACAAAAAAAAAAAGTGGTAAAAAATATATGCCAGCTTAAATTATACATTATTAATATTAATATAAGTATAATATATAAAAATAAATTATATTGTTGTAAGAAGTTCAAAGAAGGCCAAATCTCTACGAACATTGAGCTTGTTATAAAAACAAAACTAAACAGAGATGACAAGAAGTGATTTTCTGTATACAAAAAGTGTTATGCAATAAAGATGTCAAGATCAATCTGATTTCGATTTCCTATTGACATTAAATATACCTTTTAACCAAGAATACAGTTATACACATTTGATCAAAAAATTATTGAAAATGCTATTGAAATCTAGTTGGAATATCCGTTATAATTTTATAAAATAGACTCAAAAATAAAAAAACTAATAGAACTTAAAGTAATTTTTTATAAATTCAAGATTTTCAATTAATTTAGCAATTTGATATTGCGTATACTTGGGACAATTTCGATTTTTTTAATTATTTAATTTTTGATTAACAAAATCTTCTTCTTGTCTTGCCTATCCATAATTGGATGTCAGCAGTCGTATGATATTTTGATCCGTTGCTGAATGGATTAAATCGCCAATGTTTCTGATGCATGTTGAGTTTCTAATGTTGGCATTGTTTTTTCTTTAAATACCTCTTTTTCCTTCAATTTCTTTTTGAACTATTAACTGAATAACAGTGAAAATAGTCGAATATTTTCCTTTTAATTTTACTGATATGCTTATCATACAGATACGCGTATTTCGTCTACTACTTGCAGACTTCTTCAGTGTTTTGTACTCGACTGAATCAGTAGAATTAAAAGGAAAATATTCGACTATTTTCACTGTTATACCAAAATTTTACTCTAACGCTGGAAAACAAGTTTTTATAAAAACTATTAACTGAAGTATCTCGTATTTATTTCCACAGATAATATACCCAAAGTAGGATGTTTTTTGTTTCTTTAGCCTTAGAAGTAGTTCTCTTTCTGTGTTTGCTCTACGTAGAATTTCTTCGTTCTTTATGTGATCTGTCTACGATGTTTATAGCATTTTTCGGTAGATCCATATTTTAAAAACTTCGAGTTTGTTGAGTTCTCTTACGTTTAATATTCATATTTCTACACCATATAGGTGTATAAACCAAACATAGCATTCAACGAATGCTAAGGGAAGGCCTAAGCTCATTTTACGACAGGAAACAACTTTTTTGTGTTTAAGAAATTCATTTCTTGCTGTTTCAATCCTAATTTCTTTTTTTTCTCCCTAACAAAATCAAATAATAACAAGTTAAATAACATACGTACATTTATCTAACTGACAAAAATGTACTAAGGAAATTCATACGTTCAAATTTTAATAAATCAAATATCAAATATTGATTAATGTGCATAATTTACAAATTGCAAAGCAGATAGCTTTGGTAGCTAGTACTTGTAAATCACTATTGTATATAATCTATAATTATAATTGACAAACATTTAAGGACCTGCGCAGTACACACCATGTCATTTTATTTAGCTTCTCTTTAATGAACTCCTAATATATAAATAAGTTGAATATAAAACAATAATGCGCAATTTTTAGTAATTTTATCCACTAAATGCCACTTACTATAGGGAATATATCGGAAACGAAACAGTATGTGAGGGACGTGTATTTATATGTCCTAAATAAAACTTACTAACCCCAAAACTTTTTATTAAACACGGGTGGCAGCTATATCGTGAGAAGTCAGTACGTAAATTACTGTTTTTTTAAAAACTTTAAATTTGGCTTCAACTTGAATTATAATTACTCAACAGGGGCCCCTAGTTTAAATTATATTCAATAAAAATTAATATAAATTTCATATACAGAGATTCAAGTGACGTGAAATAAATCAAAAACCATGATTAACAAAGAATTTTTGGGAATTAACACAACATTCAAAAAATATATTTTAGTTCCAGAATTTTTGGAAATAAAGTCGTGCATTTGACTTTATTTTTTTGTCAAATTTTATGGAAATAAGATATAACTTAAAAGTTTTTTTATTTCTATTTTATTTGCGAATAATTTGGTTAGTTGAAAACGGCCTACATTTTTTAGAAATTTTTTTAATTCTGCATTTATACTACATTTTTTGATAATAAAATCGATCCGGTTTTATTTGAAGACAGCAGAGTATTAAACATTGACAGTGAACTGCTACATTCAATTTTTTTAAGCTTTATTATTAGGAAACATTTTTGTTTGTAGCTATCACATCTATTCGAACCAAAAATTTTTGAGATACTGAAATTTAAAAACATTTTGGTAATTTGTTTTATTTGTCATCAAAATAATTCATATTTCCCATTATAAAAATGGTGGAAATTTCATTGTCAATTGGCAATTCCTTAGTTATAAAAATGAAAAACTCTACTATATCAAATTTTTAGCTTGAAAAATACACTTTTTTACCGCATCTCATTCAGATTATTCACATTGTTTCATACTCCCGCAATAAAGAGACTTTTCACGTATCTTTTAGTTTTCTTCAATAGCTAAGGGGTAATCTAATAGTTTCAGCAATATTTTATTTTAAAATATTAATTAAAGAAAATTAAAAAAATTTCAATTCATACAACCCAGTTCTGCTTAAAATTAAGTTTGCCTAAACTAGATTAACCTTAAAATGTCTTCTATCCGTAACATAAGTACACAAAAAGCCAATTTGGAATAATTGAATAAGCTCTCTACGTGCAATTGATTATTTTCAAAATATTTTCAAAATTTTCATAGAAGATGGAGTAGAGAGGCTTGAGACTAATGATATATAATAAAATGAAATAGTAAATGTCCTTGACATTTTGGAGAGGATCATAATTATATAGTTTGAAAATAATATTCAAGTAAAATAATAGTATTTATTTTTATTTTTTCGGTTTTATTAATTTATTTTTTTGTTATACAATTATTATAGAACACATGCATGAATATTTTTAGAAAAAAATACGATATAATATAGAATTTATTATTAATATGTCAACTGAATTTTTTCAAGGACTTTTATTTTTTTCGTTTTTTATATTAACTAAAAATTTTTTTTTTAAATAATACATACATTGTAATTTACTTGAGTTATATCAAATTTTTTCTTTTTATATTCTAAATGTTGTTAAATTTTATCTTTATGGTGACACTAGGTAAACAGAAGTTTATTTTACTATTGCATGTGGCTTACAAGAGAATTATTCACCAGGGATCAAATCAAACATAAAGGCAACATAGAGCCCAGAAAATATAAGCCATTAGTGCTTAATTTTACATAGAAAAAACCCTTCAGTCAATTGAACTGTTTACGGAAATATCTTTGTTTTTAAATTATATACCGAGTGTAGATTTATATTCTTGTATATTGACTTCTGAAAATAAAATATCCTTAAAAGTTTGAAAATAATTTTTTAATCTAATAATTAAAAAACTCCAAAATACAAAATTCAAACGTTTCTCGACAGTGTTTAATCATTTATCATCGAAATTATCGAATTTTAATTTATAAGTAAAAATTTTATTTTTAACTGAACTTAGAAAATAATTAATATCATTAAAATTAACTTTTTCCTCGCTTTTTATTTTAATATACAAAAACTGAAATGTTGTAGAAATTAAGTTTTCCAATTAATTCATTTCAATTTTATGTCTTTTAATCAATTCCAATGAAAATTCAATTTTACGAGTTTTAAGAAAATACTAAAATATTCCTTCAAATTAAATTAATTTTAAAATTTACGATTGTTAATTTATTTGTATAATTATTGTTTCAAAGGATAATTTTGTTTTTCATGATAATCAGTTCTTTTCAAGAGTTGAATTAAATTAAATTATTCGTTAAATTAATCAGAGACAGATATTACAACATTTATTACTTGCTTGAAAGGCTTTAATAGTAATCAAAATCATAATCAGTGTGAAAATTTCAAATTAAAGTATTTATTAACGGAAAAAAGTTTATTTGCTTTAATTGGAAATAGAAAAAAAATTAGATTGTGCGGGCATCACATTATTGTATATGCTAGCTCATCTCACCAAATAATCGATTATACTCCAAAAGTAGTAATCTAAGATTGACATTAAAAATTACATGACTTAAATCAACCTGCTTAATCGATTAGACTGTATCTTAGCTTGACGTTTCCGATTACAACTCAAGTTTTTAGGAAAATTAGGAGAATTTAAAGTTTAAAACATGACATCACATTTAACACGTTGGGTGGTGAAGTACATAGTACTCCTGCCTTTCAATCGAAATGTGCCAAATTCGATTCCCGACGAAGGTAAAAAAAAATGTTTTCTGAATTTTTTGACCTGGTCCAATACCTTTTGTCATTGTAATGAAATAAATTATAAAAAATAGTTGAAAGTTTTGACTATAAATGAAATGAATTACACTATTATGAAGACGAAGTAAACACCATAAAAATTCTGACGAAAATATTATTGTATGTAATTGTGTATTTAAAATATCTGTGTTAGGGTGTTCATCCTATAATATAATATAAAAGTAGAACAAAAGCTATATCTTTATTAAATTTTTACAAATGAAATTTTTATTTGTAACAATTTTCTTACAATTTGATTTATTTTGTTTCATGTTTTGTAAGGTAATTTTTATTAAATTAAAAGGTAAAATTTTAAAATAAATCATCAAAAAAATATCAATTAAAATTTCAAATATTTTCACTTTTATATTTTTAAAAATTATCACTTTTTAAAGTAAAAAAAAATACTTATATACCAAAAAATCAACTAATTTTTTACATTAAAAAAATTTATTCAAATTCGTGTAAATTTTGTATTATGTTGATTTTTTGAAATGAGATGGTAAATTTTCACTGTTTTCATAGATTTTTATGAACATTTGATTTTATCTCTCATATATAGATGTAGATATACAAATCTCCTTATTATTGAAAAAAAGTGACAAAAAAATTAGAAATAAAATTTCAACGAAGAGTGCGCTAAATATTAATAATCATTAAATAGCATTTTGAATATTGTTCTACGATTACTACGTTTACCAGTAATGACTATTTAGATAGACTAAAAAATTTCAGGAAAGTAAATAGGCATAGCTCAGTTTAGGTATTGTTAAACACTCTTAAATAGTTGAATGTAAATCAAATAATGAAATTAAATATATTGTCTTTAGGATGAAAGATGGTCTCCTTCAAAACTACTTGGGTGGCATTGTGTAATTTGAAACGTCGTTTTGTTTCGACTATTTTCAAAAAGTGGCATTGCATAATTTTGTTTCGACCATATTTATTTTGTTTCAATCTTTTCAAAATTGGTACGACGTATTTTGGTATTGCGTAAGGTTGAAACATTACTTTTTTTACATATGATACGATCAAAATTTGGCGATTGAAAAATAGTTTACGCTTTTAGGTAAATTTAAAAAAAAATAATAAATTAATACATGATTTTTATTGGAATATTTATTTTAGAAACTCACAGAAATAAAAATTCCAATAAAATGAAAAATTAAGTAAATTTATAATGATTTTCTTTCAAGAAAAAAAATTTTCAGAATAAAAAAAATAAAAAATGTTGGTATTATTATTAGCTTCATTTACTTGTATCTAGTTACAATTTCTTTTTGTTCCATTTTTTTTTTTAATATTATTTTCTAGCAGTAATTGTTGAAATCTTAACGAAACAAATCAAAAATGGAATTATGTAAAGTGTTTCACTGTTTTTTCGAGCGTTTCAAAATAAATTAACGTTTCAAATTACGTAATGTCATCCAAATTTTGTTTCGACAACATTTTGTTTCGACCGAATTGTTTGAAACAAAGTTACATAATGCCACCCCTTATCAAGAAATTTCGCACTGGTACAGGATATTCATTACCACCATCTTAGAAATATTTTCAATTTTAGACTAAATTTCTTCAGAAATGAAAATGCAAAAAAAAATGAATGTATAATGTTTTAAGAATGTTTAACAATCAAATAATATTAAAAATGAAAGAAATTTGAACAAATTTAAAAAAAATTTCAATTTAGTATTGAAAAAATTAATATATTTTTATTTTTATTCTTAAAAATTTATATTTTAATTTTATGCAAATTTAATGGGAGGTTTTATATTGAATTATTTTTTAATTTGAATTTATTGAAATGTATTGTAATTAAATGTGCTAATAGTATTTCATACTAAATAAAAATAAAATAAAATTAATAATTTAATTTATTTGAATTTGTGACCTTCATTGTTCAAGTTTATACAAAATCATTGATTAAACTGGAGTGGTATTCTGTATTGTGATAAGCGATAGTCACCCTTGTGACAGTCAAAGTTGACACTAAAAATTTTTGGTATTCTGTATTGCGATCACTTGAATAATTTAAGAAAACGGCAGCATTTTAAAAAATACAATTCGGAAATGGCAGCACAAGTGATTTATTAAATGTCAAAACAAAACTAAAGTTTTAAATTTTATTAGTGCAACAAGTGAAATCAAAAAGTAAAATTATAAAAATAAAAAAAATTATTAAAAAAAATAACTTAAAAGTAAATTTTATAAACTAAATTTTCAAATACTAAAAAAAAACTTAAGGTGAAATTCATTACAACTAATTTAAGAAAATGAAAAAAAAAAAAATTGTGTTCAAATTTGATTAAAATTCATTTGCAAACTTATAACTAATTAATATAAATATCTATACATGTAACTGAAAAACAAAATAAAATTCAAACTTATTAAAAAAAAATATTAACACATAATTACCGCATTTTTAATTCAATTCCATTCTTTTTAAGTCATTTGCAATTTTCGCTTTGAACTGAAAATCCTATCAATAAACTTATTTCTTATTCGTAAACTTAAAAACTAATAATTTTATTACACAAATTAAAATTATTACAACTTAAACAAAACCTGAAACATAAAAAACTTAACATAAATCTTAAAAAACCAAAACATAAAAAATCTAAAAGGCTTAAATCTTAAAAAGCAACCAAACTTTTATTTATTTTTATCATGAGTGACACCAAATTAGCTGTCACCCTAAAATCACAAAAAAAAAGCGACTATCACTGTGACAATCACCATATAGAATACCAATTATAGATATGCGACAGTCGCAGCGTGATTATCACAATACAGAATTCCACCCCAGCACTTCAAGGAAAACAATTTAAGTCTAATTTTCCCTACTGAGAACGTATCTTTTAACCATGGAAATTTATTTTAACATTTTAATATAATAAACATAAAAATTATTCGTTTCAAAGTAAATTAAAAATTAAATAAATTTAATTTAATTTATTAATTTTTCCAGTAGGTAAATATACTCTAAGAATTTAGAATCCTTTTCATTATTACCACCATAGAGGGCCATCATAATTAAATAAAATTACATTCTTTTAATTAATGTAATTTTTGATTGAACTTTTTATTATAATAAAAATGCTTTTAAATACATCTTTTTTCATTCACCTTTGAAAATACAATTTTTTTTAGCATCATAAATTTAATTAAATTTACCTATATTTAAATTGAATTTCAATTAAAGTAGATATTAAAATGTAATTTTATAATATAAACCTAATATTAAATATTTTAATTTAAAATACAGAGTATTAAAATCTTACTTTGTAACAAAACCAAACCAAAAACAAATTGAAATGACAACACTATAATGCCAATTTTTTTCAAGTTAATTTATTATATCTATCTTTAGTATTTTCTACGTTTTCAAATACGTTTTTTTATGAAATATGTAAGTTCCAATAATATTTCTGTTAAAATAGATTATTTTATCAAAATTTAATGAAAATTTTTTATTAAAAATTTTTGAAAATCTGTCAAAAAACAATCAAAGGTTTTTTTATCATCATTTTGCTAGTGTTCAATTTAAGTTACAGAAAAGGAGAAAAAAAATTTAATATTTTAATTTATAGAGCTTTTTGAAATTTTGTGTGCTTTTGTTTTTAATTTCAATGTAAAAGGAAGTACAACCTGGACGGTTTAAATTAATTTTTTAAAATTGTTAAAACATTTTGAAATGAACATGACTTCATAAGAAATTTCTATAATTTCAAATGTAAACTGTTCTTAACCTTAGCAATATTTTGTTTTTCATTTTACAGTTAATTGGAAAACTGAAAATGATTACAAAAGGAAAATGAAAAACTTATTGAAAACTTTTACTAATTTATATTAAGTAAAATGTTTTAAAAAAATAAAAAACGAAGAAGTTTATTTTTTTCATTTTTCTACCATCAACTATAAAATTAGTAAATTTCATCATCTCTCTCACTCTCTCTCTCTTATTTAAAACATAATTGTTGTGAAACGATTCGTTTTTATTAATTTTTATTTTTCTTTTCCCTTTTGAAATCTTTTCTATACTAAAATGTTAAAATTATCCTGATAAATCACTTCCACGCTCTATAAAATTAAACAATCAAAGTCACTTTCAAAGTAATTTTGAAGTTTTCTTTTTTAATCCTTACAAAACTGTTCTTATTACTAGCAATAATTAGAGAGAGAGAGGTAAAAATCAGTGACAACGCGTCAAAATTTAGGTTAAAAAATTAATTTATTTACTTTTTTATTTTATTTTTTTTTTTTTCATCTTAACTGAATTTATTGAATCGTTCTGAAGAAAATTGATCATAATTTAGAACAATAGTTTATTCAAATCTTAAAATCTAAAAAGTTGGAAGGTCTCATTCATTGATTTTACACTTTATATTTGCTTGTTCATTTCAGTTTTCGGTGTCATGAAAAATTTTTGATTGCATCCTTTGAATTATTTCGATGTTACTATTACAAGCAGTTCTCCATAACTACATCCGTTGAATCAGATTGGTTTCAGAATGGCTGATTGACCAGATTGGTTTCAGAATGAAACACTTTGTGTTCCACATCTAGTGCAGAAAAAAAGAATCAGAGACTTGTCTTAAGTTTTAGTTGCTCTTTTTTTACTCTCAGATGTTTAACCTCGTTAGCTTGCGAAATAGTTATCCCATTTATAACTACTGGTGAGCATAATCCCTTTTTTGACGAGAAAGTTACATGTACACTTAAAAATTGATAAATTATATTAATTCAGTTTATTTATCTATACCCAAATAATTATCTTTTCTATCATAATACACTAAAAAAATTACGGTTATCACATGTGGCGATAAACACAACATTTTGGTATGATATTAGACATTTTTTTCGAATACTTCCGCTTTGGCAAAAATGTAGTACGAAAATTTTGACATTAGAAAATTATCGTATTTTCAATCGCGTTAAAGTTTTTAAATAATTTTGTGCAAGCTTTAAAAAATAAAAGTATTATTAAAAGTAAAATTGTTTACAAGTTTTTTAAATAAAAATATTAATATTAAAATTGTTGTTTGTTGTTGTACAATACAAATAAACTTTTAAGTATAATAAAGCTTGAAACTTTATAAACAAATAAGTACAATTATGTAGGTTAAATTTTTTATCTTTTTTCACTTTTTATTGTTTTAATTTGATTAACTTGGATTAAAAATTCAAAAATTGCAATCCAGAATGTAAACAAATACTGAATAACTGACATTTAAAAATTTGTATTAATAAATTAGGACTGCCGGTTCAATTTATTCATCGTATCTTAAGTCTATTATGATACAAATTTCATACTGAAGTGACACGATTGTACTCATATGAATTCCATTGCCTAGTCTATTATGGTAGGGTTGTATATTTACACACAAGCTTTTCTACACATTTAATTGTACAGAGTTCATATTTTGAACTGGTTATTAATTCATCTACACAAATTAAATATAATTTGTTTTTTTTTTTTTTTAGTACAAAACACTGAAGCAGTCTGCAAGTAGTAGACGAAATATGCCTTGCTGTATGATAAGCATATCAGTAAAATTAAAAGGAAAATATACGACTATTTTCGACAGTTAATTTATTTATGTCTAAATTCTTAAGTTTTTTACTTTTAAAATTATAATTTAGCAAAGAAGTTCCGAAAAATTTAAACTTTTTAAAAGGTTTTGGTTTAATCAAAACTTATATTAACAAATATAATAATTGTTCCATATAAGCTATTCAATATAAACTATACCTGCTCACAGAGTATCCACAAATAAACAATATACATACGTCGTCTTAAGATTTCAATAACATTAGAAAAACTACTAAATAACATATCTCTTGAAAACATCAACACACTTGAATTATTATTAGTAAAACCCAATATATTTCATTAAAAGTTATAAATACGAATAATAATAATAAATCCAGTTATATCATATGGCAGCTGCAGTATATTGTTGCAAATAATTGTAGTTGCAAATAACTGCAAATAATACCAGTCGTAGACCTTGTTTTTCTTATTTTTTTCGGTAACTACGATACCAAATAAACGAAGGCCTTATAGCTAAGATTGCGGTAGATAAGAATAATGTAAACTAATTTTGTAATTTTTTTAATAAATAAATAAATGTTGCAAATCTGTCTGTAATGGAGTTATTCAGTATTAAATATGTGTGTTTTTATATGCTAACAACATATAATGGCTAGGGGATGAGGTAACCTATCTATGGTATCTAGTATATTAAATTATTATCATATTTCAATTTATATAAATTTTATACAAATACGAATGTTATGTTAGCTGTTAAGTTAATATTAATGTTATAAGAACAAAATTTGAGTTGTTTTTTGAACGATTCGTCACTGGTAAATGTACACAAATACGCCAACACGTATACATTCTGATGATACAATCCCGAAAAATAGATTTTTATAGATTTTATAGATATAAATGTGGTGTGGTCGTGATCATGGTAATTCAAAAGAACATATGTACATATAATATACATATATATATATATATATATATGTATTTATTTATTTATATACATATATTTATTTATATTTTACCAATTTTCACGATTTCTTTTATACTTTTTATATTATAATTTGACACAAAACAACAAAAAATTATTCACTAACTATACTAAGTTTTGAAAACAAATATAAAATTTAATTTCTCTTTTGATATTAATTTCTTTTAAAATGTTTTCAGCACCAATGCAAATAAATTTGACAGTTCACTAAGTGTATTCGATTGTTTGTGAGAACATTTGTTTTATATTAAATTAAACTGATTTTTTCAATTAAAATTTAATTTTAATTTCTTGGAGTATTTATAATTGAAGTCAACTTGAATATGTATGTGCAGTTTTGACCACATTTTGACGTATAATTAAATTAATAATGGCAAAAGATTATTATTTAACAAATTTTGACGTTTATATTCAACACAATAGGACAAAATATATGTTACGTATACATCTATTATTTAAATTTTTACATTTTATTATTAAAATCTAGAAATTCTTTGTTAACAACACTTAAAGATGGGAAACCTAAATTACTGGAAACATTTTTGAACTTTAATTCTGAATGTATCAAACTGATATTTCAAATTGCGGTTAATTTTATTTACTTTTCTCTTATTGGAATAAAATTATCCTTTAATTTATAAAAACTTTAAAAATAAGCAACAATTGCCTTTAAGGTACCATATTTTGGAACTCGTCCAGAGTATTAACCGGAATTCCATGGTAATATTTTGTATAGCAGTGCACTGATGTAGGAATAAAAAGAAAGTACTGAAGAAGATACTGAAGAGAATACTGAAGACGGATATCAAATATAGCCAACTAAAAATTCATAAAAGTTTTCTGATGATTGTGTGGTAGTAATCGCAATCGAAAGATACAAATTTAATAATTACGTTGGGTGGCGCAGTAGGTACAGCGCCTGCTGTTCAACCGAAATGTCCCAGGTTTGAATCCCGATGAAGCAAAAAAATGCTATATTGTTTTTTCAACCTGGTCTAGTACCCATTGTCATTGGGATATAATAAATGACGAAAATAATCGAGAGTATATATATGCATGTATATATATCATTTAATGAGTATAGATGAGCCAGTAATTGATAGAATAAATACTCGAAGCATAGTAGATATTATATAGTATAAACTTGCGGTAACCGTTCGCAATTAAGCACGAAAAGGTGATTCTATATACCTAAGTTACTGTCAAGAATGTAAAAATTATTGTGAATTATTTTTATTTATTTAAATTTATTTATAATATTTTTACAAACACTTACTGACATAAGAGAAGAGTGTTAATAATTTATAAAATAAAAAATAATAATTTTATAAGATAAATAGAGTTGTTGATATTGTTTGGCACCAACAATGTAATTAAACAAAATAATATATACAGCTAAGTTTTGACAAATTAAGTTTTTCAAAGTAAATTCGAAATTATTTGAAAGGGAATGGAAACACTGTTTTTGTGCATTTTAAAAATATTAAAATAAAACCAAATAATAATTGGCGCTGATTCTTATCCTAATACAATTTATCCAACTTTATAAATGTGATAAATAAACATGAATGACGTATTTTCCTGGTAATGCTGACCATACTCTATAGTAGAAAAATTGGCAAACATTATATAACGAGTGAAATGTTTTAAAAATACTTCACCAATATATAACAAAACTATAAGCATGGACACGTCCTGTCCCAGGATAACAAAAAAACAACTTAACATTTTTTTTTACTTAAACAAGATGACATAAAAGAAAAATAATATATATATATATGTATGCGTGGGTCCAACTTAAAACCTTAAACAGAATTTGTGTATTCTAAAAAGTGAATCCCAAACACTTAAATACTTTACAAGGTTATTGCATATTTATGTAGAAAATATAAATAAAAAGTGCAATGATATCATCATCCAAATTGCAATTTTTATAAAATGCAATGGAACCCATACGAATAACGAAATTTTCTTTAAAATTCGATATTATTTTTTTTCTTTTTAATTTTTAAGATGACTACACAAATAAAATTTATTCAAAAAGTTTTTTTTTTAAATGCCCTAAACTGAATGTGTACAATTTTCTATGCATCATACACCATTCAAGTTTGGGGAAATCTTTAAATTTGATCATACAAGTATATAAAATGCAATTTTTCAATGCAAAGACAAGAATCTTAATAATACAAATACATACTGAGCACATAGAATAGAATTTTATATCCTTTTTGTAGTTTTTTTTTCTGTTTGTATTTTTTTTAAATCCTTGTTTTGAAACTTTAATTTTTTGATTCTTTGAGGATTTTAATAGTTTTTCTTTTCAATATAAATTTCACTGTTTGATCTTTTGTTTCAAGGGAGGAGGTGAGGGGGGAGTATAAACTTTGTGAAAACTGCAGTGACATTTTATGTTATTGCTAACGGGATTTCTTTTGTTTTTTGTTTTTATTATTATTATTTTTCTAATAGAATGACATGAAAACCTGTGGGAGTAATAATTCAAATATAGATTTGTAATATTATTTATATATGTAAGTAAACATTAGATACAATGAGACAAACAAATATTCTTTAAAATCCTTGATATTTGATCTTGTTGCTAGTTAATCGTATAAAGTACACTAGTAAGTAAACTGTTTGTATATTGAAAATATTTTGATAAGCAGTTTCGGACGTTGTTATTTAAAAAAATTAAATAGAAAATGCGGTTTAAAGTTTATATTATTCAAGTGTAATTCTAAGACTCTAGTGAAAAAATTCTAAAACAAAAAATAATGCCTTATTATAACAATGATAAATGGATTGGCTATAGTTTTTATGACTGAATTAAAAAAAAATTGGCTGAAAATTAAAATAAGATTCCAAAACCAATTGGAAAGAGAAGTCGAAAAATTCAAAAATAATTGCATAAAAATGCTACATAAACAAATATTTAGAAGTATATCACTAGGTTAATTACAATTAGAATCCACTTATATGCTACATAGTAATCCTATTTTCAATCAAAAGAAGAGTTAGAAAGGAATTACACTAATCCCGATATGTTTTCAAAGATTTACACCTTCCCAAAGAAACAAAATGGATATTAGACAATTAGTAACAACTTAAATCCATGAACTTTACTATGCAAAACATGTAAAATAACAGAAAGAATCATTTCTCGAATCCAGGCTTTTTCAACAAATGTCTGAGACAACTCTTGAATGTAATCCCCAATTTCACAAAAATCGTGGTCAACCAAACAAAACGTTGTACCCAAAAGCGAAGTTAGCGTATCTAATAAAAGTTAGGGTGGACTCAAAATCGAGTTCGACAGAAGGTGTTGATGTCACTACCAAAAGCAACAGAATTGATTATGAAAATTAGGTAGAAAATAAACATTTAAGAATATTTTACGGTTAGACATTTAGAGGAGGAAGTATTTCTATTTTATTTTATTTTATTTTATTTTACTTTATTTTATTTTATTTTATTTTATTCTATTCTATTCTACTCTACTCTACTCTACTCTATTCTATTCAATTCCATTCAATTCCATTCAATTCCATTTCATATTTCATTTCATTTCATTCTATTCTATTCTATTCTATTCTATTCTATTCTATTCTATTCCACATCTATTCTATTATATTATATTATATTATATTATATTATAATATTCTATTCTATTCTATTCTATTCTACATCTATTCTATTATATTATATTATATTATATTATATTATATTATATTATATTATATTATATTATATTATATTATATTATATTATATTATATTATATTATATTATATTATATTATATTATATTATATTATATTATATTATATTATATTATATTATATTATATTATATTATATTATATTATATTATATTATATTATATTATATTATATTATATTATATTATATTATATTATATTATATTATATTATATTATATTATATTATATTATATTATATTATATTATATTATATTATATTATATTATATTATATTATATTATATTATATTATATTATATTATATTATATTATATTATATTATATTATATTATATTATATTATATTATATTATATTATATTATATTATATTATATTATATTATATTATATTATATTATATTATATTATATTATATTATATTATATTATATTATATTATATTATATTATATTATATTATATTATATTATATTATATTATATTATATTATATTATATTATATTATATTATATTATATTATATTATATTATATTATATTATATTATATTATATTATATTATATTATATTATATTATATTATATTATATTATATTATATTATATTATATTATATTATATTATATTATATTATATTATATTATATTATATTATATTATATTATATTATATTATATTATATTATATTATATTATATTATATTATATTATATTATATTATATTATATTATATTATATTATATTATATTATATTATATTATATTATATTCTATTCTATTCTATTCTATTCTATTCTATTCTATTATATTCTATTCTATTCTATTCTATTCTATTCTATTCTATTCTATTCTATTCTATTCTATTCTATTCTATTCTATTCTATTCTATTCTATTCTAGTCTATACTATTCTATTCCAGTCTATTCTAGAAAAACTTAACTTTCAATAGGATATAAATGCATATTATGAGCAAACCAAAAAAATTATTTTTTTTAAATAATGTTCTCTTAATAAATTTTTAAAAACTTTTTTTAATTCTATTGTTAAACTCTAATTGTTAATATATAGTGCATCTGTTATATCGTATGTTATGCTTCTTTTAAAATAATACTACACATATAATTTTTTCCACTCTTTTCCATATTGTTGTTTCAAATCTATCATAAAGTTTCTCAAAATTACCTAACAAATTTACATGATCCGTAAACTAATGTCCCAATTTTACATAACATTAAATAACTCCTGAATATTAGATATCTAAACTTCTTCGCTGTAAATATGTATACATATACATATACTCTTTGCAAATACTCATGTACTCATATTTATATATATAAAGTAAAATAAGGGTATTACTTGCACAAATCCTTGGCTTATTTCAACTTCTAATAGTTCAGTTGCATTTATACAGTTTGTTTTAAAGAAATTATTTGTGGTTGATACCAATAGCAAAAAGTTTATAAAAAAAAAAAAACAAAAAACAAAATAATAAAAACGAAAGAAAAAAAAATTAACTTAAATGCAACCTAATATACCACCAAACCTTACTACTATCCCTTTTTCTCTATCTGATATCATATAGTAAAATATAAATCAAGGATCATCATTCTATAAATGTGTTTATGTACATAATTGTAATATATCGAAGGATTAAAGAGAAAGATAAACACAAAAATAAAAATAAAAAATTAAAATAAAAAACCTTTTCACATACATGCACAAACATAAATTTTTATTATGATGACGATGATGAACACTAAACGAGATGAAAGTGGATTTGTTTAACTTAATCGACAGATTTTCTTTCCTCTTGCTCTTTTACTATAATAATCTTCTTATTTGCTTCTGAAAAGCCAAAGGATATGTTGGGTAATAGATAATTCCTTTTATACAGCTCAGAAAAAAAAACAACAACAATTTAATACGTTATTCATTAGGTATACTCCATACATAGATTGGTAAGAAGTTTGTTATTGAAGAGCAAAAAAAAAGGTTATTAAGTATAGAGGCAAGGATGATTTGTAAATTTACAGGTAAAAATAAGGTAAAACAAGATATAATGTGCAGTAAACGAGTTAAAAATGATTGTGAAATGCATTTCAAAATTTTGTATACATCTATACACAGAACTCTTTCATATACTAAATAACTGATGTTTTCCAACTGATGATGATAATCATTAAACATGATGTTTTTGATGACGATATAATAATATTTGTTTTGCTTGAATTTATACTTAGAATTCATGAATTCATACATAATATTACTTTTGTATACACATAGTTGAAAGAGCAATGCCCAAACTTTTTATGTCAAAGAGAACGTAAATTTTTTAGTTGTAAAATTTAATAAAACAAAAAGCAAAAAAAAAAAAGTAAATTGAATTAAAATTAAAATTTTATCTCGTGGGAAAATTTTTATATACATACATATTTTCCATTTCTCTGATTTTTTTCTGTTTTGTTTTGTTTTACTTTTCTATTTATATTTATTTAAGAATTTTAAAATATTTTTATTGAATATTTTATAAGAGCTAATATAATGGAAATTGTTTTTTTTTTTTTTAGCTTCTATGTAAATGATACAAAAAGTTTTTTTTAAATAAGTAAAAAATAAAAAAAGATTTTTTATAGATTCAACTTTAGAAAATAAAGTTTTTTTTAACATAAGTAGGTACTATAAAAAGGATGTGCAATTATTTTAATATTACTTATCTCATAATAATATTTCAACTATTATTTTTACATTTATTTTTCTTAATTAACTTAAAGAAAAATTCAAAATAACATATGTACTCGTATGAGTTTAGTTTAAAGCAAGGACGAAGATCAAGGTATTGCATTTATATACAGTAAAAGACTTCATTACAATTAATTTAAAAATTAATAAAAAATAATTTTTTATTTAAAAACTTTTTTAATTTTATTTTATTTTTATTCCCTTAACTCTACTTACATACTGGCTTACACAGTAAATTTATATTGTATAATTAAATCTAATACGAGAATGCATTTTACTATACATTTATATACTATGTACAATTTAATACTATTCATTCCACTTGTATATATAACATCATTGCTCGCTCTCGATCTATATACGTATCGACGTGAGTCACAATATATGTATAATATATTTATATTCACCATATCACTATCCGTTCAGTATGGCTGATGCCAGATAATTCAGGAATTTCACTGTTCTGACGAAGCTGGTTTTATATTATGATTGGGGTGTGGTTTGGCTTTCTACATGATTACTGAGTGGTTGATCCATAAAAATTTCAAATACAGCTGTACATCAAATAAAAGCCAACCAACTTCAGTCTCTAATACTTTTTTCAAGAAATCTTCAGAGTCACAGAATAAGTATAGTATTTATGACAGAGAACTTACTGCTATATATAAAGTAATTAGATACTTCAAGTGCCATCTGGAAGATCGACAGTTTTCAATTTTCACCAAGCCCAAACCGCTTGTCTTTGCGTTTCGTCAAAAATCTGATAAAGCGTCACCTCGTCAGAGTAGACTATTAGACTTCAAAAGCCAATTTTATACGTTTTCAATTGTTTTAAATAACATGTTTGACATATTTAAAGTGTTTCAGTCTGATAACATTATTTTTAGGTCGAAATTAACCGGAATGTTTCAATCAAATAAGTAAATTTTTAGTTTTAAATAAATTGTCTGACATATTTAAAGTGCTCCGTTCTGCCAACATTTAATGAGTGGAGCTGATTATAAGATATTAATTTACGTTTAATTGAATTATCATTGTTGCATTTTTTCCATTTTGAATTTTTTTTTTTTTTTTTTTTTTTACACGCTACCCAAACACTAGGAAATGATTCCTTTATACAAAATTATTGTAGGTGTGGGTCTGTATTTAAACTTTAAATTTATTTAAAGATATTCCAAAAAATAAACCCACGTTCCATAGGATCCATCATAAACTCTAATACACACTTGTCCCTTATATAACAATGTAAAAAACCAACTTGGTATCAGTAGGGTTAGAATTTCTGAAACTACAAACAACTGAGGATGTAAGAAAAGTCATTGAATTTTTGCGCATAATTAAAACCATCGATCAAATATAACAGCGGAGAGCTTTTTACTCAAATCCTCCTTTTTCCTTTTAAATTGTAGTTATTTACATAGAATAAGGCAATACAAATTTGGTAATGGATAGAAATAGAAAATGAATTATTTTAATTTTTTTTTTTTTTGTTAAACTAGTTTTGAATAAAATTAATATGAATTAATTAGTTTTGTTTTACAAATAAATGAAATGCAAACTTACTTTGGGCCCAACAAAACCCAGGAGGTTGATGGGTTAATCATAAACCTATATAAATTGATTAATTATTCCTTTCTATAAAACTCCACTCATCATGTTCAACAAATTCAACTTTGAATAGATTAAATTGGAAAATAAATATTTCCACATACTACGTTAATTTAGGTCTCTTGGATATTAAATAACAAAAAATTAAAAATCAGAATATAAATTATTGAATCAATGTGGCTTGTCCCCATTTTCTTGAAAAAAAAGCTTTTATTAAACCTACACATAAAAAAATGCAAAAAATTTGATAAACAATTAAAGATCTATTTCCAAATTTTCCACTATTCCTAAAGTTTTTGAGCTGATGTTTTTTGATTTTATTTACAATCATTGCATTAACTTCTTAACGACACATCAACACAATTTTCTGAAAAAGAAGTCTACAGTGACCAACCTTATAGAATCGACATCAACATTTTCAATCAATATGGAAGCGGGATTCCAAACGGATGTAATTTACACCGATTTTAGTAGAGCATTTGATGTTTTACTCCATAGTATTATTTTACTAAAACTCAAAAAACTAGGATTTCCTGCAAAATTTGTACAATAGGTCAACTCATATCTTACCAATAAGAGCTATACTGTTTTATTCCGCTCTTCATTTTCATCACCATTCATATCAAATTGTGGAATTTCACAGGGTAGTCATTTAGGGCCACTGTTATTCATTATTGCTATCAATGATGTGGCTTCTATAATTTGACATGAAGATTTTCAAAAAAATAACGTTGATGCAAGATGTTTATCTGCTTCAAGATGATCTAGATAAATTTTATACTAGGTGCATTAATAACAATCTTTTACTAAACATTAGTAAATATGCACTCATGTGTTACACACGTCGAACTCAACCATTTAGCTTTAGATATACTCTAAACAACGAAACCTTAGAAAAGGTTAATTCAATTAAGGAATTAGGAGTTTATTTCGATGATAGACTATCCCTCAAACTACATTACGATAACATCATTAATAAAGCTAGTTCAATGTTGGGCTTTATAAGACGTTGATCAAAGGAGTTTAACGATCCTTACATTGTTAAATCAGTATACATGCCTCGTTAGACCCCATCTTGAATATGCATGTCAGGTCTGGTTTCAGGTCTGGTTCCTCCATATGAGCATAGGCTAAATCTTCTCTATCTTAAGTCTCTGCGAAAGAGACGAGAAGTGGCTGATATTTTATTTATTATTGAAATTATTAAAGGCGGTATTATTTCCCCTTCAATTTTAAATAAAATTATCATTAACACAAATATTCGTTTACGCCATTCAAATCTCTTTACATAAACATTACACAGAACAAATTATGGTAAATATGAACCTATTAATAGAATGTTAATAATTAGTAATAAATATAAGAATAGTATCAATTTTTCAATATCAAAAGATACTTTAAGACGAAAATTATATGAAATTAATTGAATGTTTTGTTAACTTGACCTTTTTAACTTATATTAAAAAAAAAATAATATTACTATTTTTGTATTTTGGATTTTGTTATTTTTTAATGTATACTAAGAAATTTAATTGTATGTTAATTAATTTGTAATACTAAATTGTAAACTGGTTGAGCTAAATAGTATAAATAAATAGATAAATAAACAAATTCCAGATTGAGAAAAGTGAAAATAAATTTAAACTTTCTTCCAATCACCATAAATTTCAAAATATTTCAAAGAACAAATATTAAGTTATAATAAGTTCATATTCTTGTTAGCTAGTGAAATTGAAACAATTTTTAGCAACACCATTATAATTATTAAAATGTAAATATGTTATTACTTATATATAACATATTTACATTCTATAATTATAAGTATAAACTTTTGATCTTCTGTGGATTTATGTCAATATATTTTGCTTATGACTAGTGGATTTGGATCAACATATTTTGTTTGTAACAATTATTTCCTCTTTCACACATCTCACTTGTTGTAACTAATTTCTTATGGCTGAGTTTAACATACCAAGGTGCGTTCACGATTGCTTTTGAAGTACTTTTGCATGAAAACGTTCAATAGCTTCTAGCTTGAATTGCTGGCCGTGTCTCACAGCTGGATACGATACGTTCATATTGATTTCAGTACACTTATATTGACTAAGACCTTATATTTTAGAGGGAGTTGTGAATCTCTGCCAATTAGCCAGTAAAATTTGGAAAATCTTAGACTTAGTTGTTTACTTTTTGCTGCAACATGCTTCTTTCAGACTAATTTTTCGGCCAATTATAACGGCCATTGGTAACGTATTTTTATTGATTTTAACTGAAAGACAGATTTCTTTCCTATAGTGATATAAAGGTGGACAGTTTTGACTTCGTTTGATTTAATTCTCCACTTTTTCAACCATCAAGGTATTTCTGAATTTAATTCAATTCAATTTTATTTATCTAAATAGCTTATTAACTCATACAGACTAAAAAAAGTATTTTACAATTAAATATAATCAATTTATATAAAAATAATAAACAATCAAAATCAATACTTTAAAAAAAATAAACTTAACGGAAGCCATTTGAAGGCAAATACCTGAAACTAGAACTGCTGTATGGACTGCAAACGTTGAAACCATTGTGTTTTGTTGTGTTCGCAAATCAGCAGTAAATAATAAATATGGATCAGGTCCTAAAACGCTATTACACCGGCGGACTCATTGTTAAATTTTACCATGAATTTCCTGTTAGTTGAAAATGCTTTTACTAATTCTATATAGAAAAAGTAAAACCGAACTGTGACCGAAAAGGAAAATTAGTGACTTTTAAATTCCAATTTTGCTTCCTGATAAAATCTTAAACACTTCAAAATCTTCAAATAATTTAAACACAATGTGAGAATTATATCACAAGATTTTAGGAACATTTTCCACTATCCGCACTTGCGATGTGCTGCTTATTTTTCAAATCACAAATTTATTTATTTCTTTCTTTAAATTTTCTATTGAGTATCAAAAATTACCCACAAGAAAAAAATTCATATAATTCTATAAAATACTAGGATACATACTTGATTTTCAAATTAAATTTTAATTTAATAAAATTTAAAATCACTGGAAAAGAAACAATTACCATAATATGAACAAAATAAATGTCAAATTACATAATTAAAAAATAAATAGAAAAAAAACAAAAAGACAAAAAAAAAGAACAAATCTTTTTTTTCTCTTATTTTGATTTTTTTTCTGTTTTAATTTAAACTCTATTATGCCACATTAAGGAATTTTCTTTTTTTTTTTGTACTATTTTTAAATTGCAGAGTTTTTTTTCAATCCTTCGAAGAAAAAAATGGTATACATTTTCATTTAAAAATTTTGATTTGATTTACAAATATTTCTCTTTTCTAGTATTTTCGTTACTTTTTATTAAAAAATACGAAAAATTAAAAAAAAAAACAAAAGCAAAAAAAAAATTTCAATTCTAAATAGAAAAAAAAATTTGCAATGACAGCAAAAACAAAAAAAAATAAAATTTCATGCTTCAACGTCATCATCATCAAAATCAGAAAAAAAAAAACAAAACAAAAATAAAACCAAAAAAGAAAAAATAAAAGAAAATTTGTTAAGCATAACCACCATGCCATCATGTCATAGGTGAATGCTCCCATTCAAGTAACTTTCCTTGTTATATGCTAGATAAATTTAAAACTGAAAATGCGAACTAAATATTAAAGTGACGGTAAAATAACAACAGAGACAAACCAAAAAAAAAAAAAAAAAAAATAATAATAATAATAAGGAAAATTTTTTGAGAAGTTTCATTCTTGTGCAGAAATTTTACCAATGAACCAACCAACCATTATTGGCATAAATGTACCCTTAACATACATGGTGTAATCAAACTGATTCGTATGAATGGGCAAACAAATAGGAAAAGAAAAGTTATATTCTTACCAGTTTAAGAATTGTATATATATACATATGCATATAATATATGTACGTGTATATGAAAATTATATTATGACGCGTTCTCATGGTGCAGGAGGAAATAATTTTCGTGTTTGTTTTTGTCTTCTTTTTTTTTTTTTTGTTTTTGATGTAATATGCAATCATTTCTAGCTTAATTTATATCAAATTTGTTCATATACAGTTGATTTTGTCTGTTTTAGGTTTCTGTTTCTTATTCATACTCCTTAAATATATTTCAGATTTCTTATACATCTATGAAATTATAAAAGTCTAAAAAGGAAAATGACGTGCCCATATGCTGTGAACAACAGTAAGATTTTGCAATAGTTATAAAAACAAATTTATTTCATTTTATTTTACTTAAGATATGAATATGCACAGTATACATATTTATGTATTATAGAGTTTAAGGATATCAATATGTTAAGGAATTTATTTTTATATTCTTGCGGAACTAAAGAAAATTTTCTTTCAACCTTTTGCTTCTAATTTTTCTTACCATATATTACATTTGAAGAGTTTGAATATATTTCTATTCCATGGAATGAAACTGAAATATAGCGAGCAGCATTTATGCAGTTACAAAAACGAGAACGTTTTATTTGTTACCATTACTACTATCACTTTTTTTTTCTTTTTCTATATTGAATGAAATTCGTATAAGTTCACCGGGATTTCATATATACATGCATATTATTAAATTCTAAATATAACTTACACATATATAGCATATAAGTTAAATATTTTCTCTGTATATTATCTAAATATTATTCGAAATGAATGTAAATAAAATAGATAGGAGAAGAAGCGACAAGATCAAAGTTGATTTCTGCTTTTTCGGTTTTGTCTTGATTTTCCTTCTCTTTCTTTCTTTCAACATGAAAGTAGTTTTAAAGATTTGAAATTAAAAATATAATACATTAATACGGACTAATTGAGAACCAAATTTAAATTTCCAAATATAACGATGGATTAATGATTAGAGAGCAAGGATATCAGACGACTATTAATAGACGAAAGCTTTTTCTTATTTTCTCCATTACACGTTTACGGGGAGTACGATAAGGTGAATAAAATATGTTGCGGTGCATAATTTATGTACCTTATCATACTCCCCGTAAACGTGTAATGGAGAAAATAAGAAAATTTGGACGAAAATGCATAAGAGCATGCGTAAATCTACATAGAAAACCCGAAACGGACTACAAACATTTTTATTCCACCAATAAGTGCTTGTACCAAAAAGCTAGTATCGTAAGATTCGATAATTTTTTGATAAAAACAATTCGTAATCATTTTAATAGATCTCTTACCACAACAAAAAGTGGTCTAATATCTCATATACATTACCATAATGAAGAGTACATTAAAAACAGCATGAAAACGGGATTTATAACACCCGAACATTTTATTTATCTTGATGCTAAAAGGTATATTCAAAACCACGAGCATATCCCTCTATTATATCACTACAATAGACGGGCTACATGCAAGTGCATAGAATATAACCCGCACTTTTTAGAGACAAATTCACTCAAATATGACATGTATATCCCAGATAAGGATAAAAAAATAATATATACTCATCTTTGGTGGTTTAACCAATAACATAAATAGATTATCTAACTTTAGAACAGGCTTAGGGTAAGTTAGGTTAGCATAGGTTTAGTTAGATTATAGATGTAGCTTAAGTTATTTAGGTTAGTTCTAAGGGGTTTTTTAATAAAATAAATTTAAATAAGTTTTGGTTTTCTTTATGTTTTCCAAAAAATAAACAAATATAAAATATATATTATTCTGCATTTATCTGGATGTTTGTAAGTTCGACGGAACGCTCCAACACATATACAAATTGCATATGTATACAAATGCATATATATACAAATTGCTTTGGTGCTTTTTTTTAACCCCTGTCTACCATGCTGAACCTTAGCAGGAAAAATTACCAATAGGTAACCAATAAATGGTATAATAACCAAAAGGTAAACAGCATTTAACACAAAAAAAAACATAATTCACTTAAAGGTTATTCTTATTACTTAAAATTATAAACAATAATATACATGTGTATCAGCATATTTGTATTGTATAATATTATACATTATACTACTTTATTGCTTATACCTTTTATTTTTGTCATTATTGTGTGCGTAACTCACTTCATTCAAAAAAAATTATTTTTGTTTTTTTTTTTGTTTTTTTTTTATTATTTGCTGTATCTGTATTCTGTATGTTCTGTATGCTCCATTCCAAAAATATTATTTTATTTTCAGTGTTAAGTGTTCACTGTTCACTTCACTGTTCAATAAATAGAACTTGATACAAGTAGAGTAGGATAATAAACTCTACTTCTACGTCGGATAATAAAACATGTCTTTTTTTAAATTGAAAATTATTGATGAAAATGTTTTGTATTTTTTTTGTATTTTTTATTCTTATAGCAAAATAAGATCCCTATACATTATACAAAAGACAAAATTTATATGAAAATAAGATCCCATTTTTAAATTTGCTCTCCCAGAGGCCACAATAACGCTAATACGGTATAATTTATACTAAATGGAACCCAACTAACGAATTATAACTAAATGGAAGTGAGTACGAGTATACCATACAAAAATACAAACATTTTATACAAATTTGTTGGTATGGTACTTCTTTTTCTGTTATATAAAAAAAAAGATTAGTGTTAGGCCAATATAGTTTTTTTAAATAGAAAATTAGTAAAATCTTTGTGTATAATAAATTTCCTAAAAGCTATTGAACTATACAAAACAATTTAAAACAAAAGATTAAATAAAATCAATAAAATATGTTAAATGAAAAATATTAAATGTTAAAAAAAACGGAATAAAATAGAAAATATGTAGTTATAATAACTTCATATAATTAATATATGTATAAGAAAAATTTAACTATTGAATTATTTTATATAGAAATCAAAACAAAAAAAAAAAATTAAAAATGTATTATATGAATAATAGAATGTGTAATTTGAAAATAATAAAAAAAAAAAAAAAATTAAAAAAATTAAAAAAATAATGTAAAGATCTGGCCTAAAAAAACCCATATTGTGTTCAAAGGCCACTTAAATAAAGTTATAAAAAAAAATCTTTGTGTATGAATAAAATAAAAGGAATCAAAATCAATCTTAATAAAAATAACAATGTTTTTTCAATTTAAACTTTCTTTAACTTTATTACCGTATTCTATTATTACACAGAAAAGTATTGTTGTTAAATTATTTGAAAAAAAAACAATAATTATTCATGTTTCTGAAATATTGAAAATGTAGCAGTAGTTTGTAATATATGAATATATGAAATTTTCAAAAAGTACTAACACTAGCAATCAAAATAATTTCCATTAAAAAGAGAGAAAATATATTGAACGAATATATTCATCTATTAATAATATACATGTGTATCAGCATATTTGAATTGTATAATATTATTAATATTGTACCTGCTTATACCTTTTATTTTTGTCATTATTGTGTGCGTTACTAGCTTCACGCAAAAAACATTATTTTTTTAAGGAATGGTGTGGTTTAGTAGGTAAGAATCCTACGTACAGTGTCAAGCTACGGGGTTCATTGTATCTTTCTGCAGATCCCCACCAGCCTACGAAAAATACAAAAAAAAAAAAACATTGGCAAAGTTTTGACTACAAAAAAAATATTTCTTTTATGTGTTTTAGAAAATTAAAAAGTGATATAAACATAAGTACTGTAATTTCGGAATAAAGAATCTAATGAAAGAAAAAAAGAAACTAGGATTTATTTTGCTTCCGTCATTTATGACGGGTTACAAAGCTAGTATAAAATATTTTTTTCGAAAAATTTGAAAAAAAAAGGCTAACCCACAATTATAAGAATGATGTAATCTAAATTTAACGTAGTTTTAAGATTTAGTTATTGTCAAACTTAGAATAAATATTAGCTTTTGTAAAACTTTTTTCTAATTGAAGTAACACAAAAATGAAGTAAAAATAAAAAAAAAAAAAAAATACTCCTCAGTAATAAACAGTTAAAAATTATTACACACAATTTACTATAAATGCATACATAAAAAACGCAGACATGAATAATGCGGACTAACATAAACATTTTGCGCTAGATGGTTTATTAATTTTTGAAGTGTTAATTAGATATCAATTTTGATTAGTGTTTTATTAAAAAATATTTTTAATTTGTAATAAATAAATAAATTTATTTAATCAAGTAAGTGTTCAAATTGTATGAAAAATTTAGTTTTCATCATTTCATTAACAATTTAATTTTGCATGGGTCATCTGAAATGCGATCAGTTAAATGAAACACTATTTATATTTCATTCATTCACATACGTATATAAAAGCGGATCTAGATCATATAGACTTACCATCGTCCAAATGTTTCTATACTGAGGCAAAACTTGGAAAACTGCTATGTTCAACAAAAATATTCACCCATCAATAATAAACTTCTTTGAGACTTCGGATTCAATACAAAAATATATGGTAAAAGCTATCCTTCATAAAATATGAAGCTGCTATTTTACACTCTAAGAAATTTATAGCTACAATAATTGTAGGTAATCTAGGTGCCTACATTAAATGTAGTAAGTTTTTTTACTACCACAAAAGATTAAAATTTACTATTATTTTTGTTGTAAAATTAATAAAAAAAGGGGTAAAAATTTACTATTATTTTTAGAGTAAAATTAGTAAAAGGAGTGAAAATTTACTCTTATTTTTGTAGTAAAATTATTAAAAAAAGAGTGAAATTTACTTGAACTTTTGTATTAAAAGTACTTATTTTAGAGTAAATTATACTCTAATAATGAAATTATTTTAATACAATGGTATAGTAATTTTATGCCAATTAAAGAGTAAGAATTACTATAGACAGTAAAGAAAGTACTTCTCGGGGTATTTCAAAAAATGTCCTATTAGTAAATTAGGGTTTGATTTTTTAACTATAAATTGAAATTTTACAGCCAAATTGAATCAAAAAGATGCTAAATTAAATTTAAATTTTGTTAATTCAAACTAGTTTGTCAAATTTCAAATTATATTTAAATAAAAAAAAACTAAATTTGCAGAATATAGAAAATTTTGCAATGGAAAAAATAATCTATAATGCTAAAAATTTCAAATTAAAAAATGCAGTTAATTTTATATTAATTTATTTTATAATATTCAAAAAAAAAAAAACAAAGTTTCCAACATTAAACTATTTATAGTTAAATCTTTTGTATTTTTTTTATGAGTTCTGCCAATGACTTTTATATGAATTATAAATGCTAAATTTTTGATTAAAAATAAGGCAATTAAAACCTCCATTTTTTATTATTTGATGCGAGTACACATGTGAATTGTACTCTATAATTACTTTAATTTACAGTATTAAACTTGCATATTAACAATTCGTATTTATTTTTTTTAAATATTTATAATTAGTTATTAATAAACACTAGATATTTTTAACTTAATTTTTAAATATACTTTATAACACGCGCTATCGATCACGTTAGTCTTTTAAAACATACACGCATACTACCCAGTTAAAGTAAAATAAATGAGTACAAAAAAGAGAGCGTTACTAAATTACTACAAGAAAAGAGTATTTCTGTTCGAAATGGAGACATGGAGTAAATTTACATATTAAAATATTACTATCAAATCTAGTGAAATTAATTTGAACACAGCAAATTTTCACTCAACATGTATTAAAACTACTATCTATTGAGAAATAATACTGTAATTTGTATTAAATAAAATCTACTCAAAGTACTTTTACTATATCGAAACTGTTTTTACTTTTGACTATATTAAAAAAAAAAAATTACTGTAGTGAAAATAGCAAATTTACTATTATTTCAATAACAAAATCACTCTACCGTTTTTTTTTGATTTTTTAGAGTGTAGGATTAAAAATGAACGAAGATTAAATATATGAAACCAGCACAGACACAAGACGATTCGTCCAAAATATTGTAATAAATTACTGGAATAAATTTTTTTTTTTTTTTTTTTATATATCCAAGTCGATGGGATAAACACCCTAATTGTTTTTACACAGATATTTATATGGCATGCATTTGACATAGAATATTAGAATTAAAACAGCACAAAAGTTTATTCTATGCATACAAGTTTCTTTTCAAATCTAAAATTTTAGCCAGAACAATTGAATTAAGAATGAATAACAACATAACACAACCGATCTTAACCTATAGCTGCAAAACCGGAACATTGAGAATTAGTGACGAAAATAAATTAACAGTAATCCAAATAAGAATACTGAGAAAAATATTTGGTCTCAAAATAAATAATGATGGTGATTAAACCAAATATGATCAGATAAGTAGCTGAAACTAACATTGTAAAATTTATTAAGGCACAAAGATTAATTAGAAAAAAATGTAATGAAGAAGATTTTTTTTTTTTTTTTTTGCTTTATTAAATTCCAATAACATAAAAAATAAATTTTAACATTTAATTATATTACTCATATAACTGTGTAAATAGCACAAAAACTATAAATATGTTTTTTGTGATCTTACCGTAAATCTGTCTGATATTATATAGTTTATGCAAGTTTAAGTTTAATTGAGTATGTCTTAATTTTTTTTACAATTACTTATTACTATGAACTATAAGCTAATTTACAATTATATATACTAAGCTATAATGTATGGCTTAGTAGCTCATTTAGAGGTTTGTAATAGTTCTAACAATATGGATTATTTGTTTGGTTTTATTTATTTATTTTTTTATCCCTTTTTTTGTTTTTAGCGAAAACTTGCATCCGGTTTTCTAATGTAGTTTTGTTCTTAACTGACTAGTAGACTTATACTAACTCAATACTAATTTTAAAATTCAAAAGAAAAGGTTTTAGAGGGAAATATAGTCTATGCAAATAAAAATAAAAATTGCAAGTTAGTACATCTTTTTTTGGTTTATTTTTTACGTACATTTTATTGCATTCATTTTATTTTTCTTATTGGTTTTATTTTTCCAAGTATTAAGAGGTAACCAAGATTAAAATGGCTGGACGAAATTGACAATAACTGTCGAAAAATTAAACTTAACGAGGACAGTTGTACAAGATAGTATAGAATGGAGGAAAGATTTTAATGTTTACCCAAGCTTTGGAACCTACAGATAATATGATGATGATTCATATTTCACTAAAGTAAGTTAATCTCGACGTTCTTTTAACAACATTTTATGTAACTATAACATTATAAATTTAAAGTTTAACCCTTAATTCTACCTTATAATGCAGTATAATTTAATTTAATTAATTTTTACTAAACTATCAACTCACAATCGTTACAATAGGTCAAACATATTTAATTAGATACATCTATTCATTACAGATTTTTAATAAACTAATTATTTATTTATAAAAATTATTATAAAAAAAAAATAATTCTTTATTAAATATTATTTTAATTAAAAAAATAGTCTGAAAAAATAAAAGAAAAATTTCAATGCATTTTGTACATTCTAGCAGAAGAATTTTTTTTTTTTGTTTTTTGTTATAATATTTATGCATAATACAAATACAAAGATAATGTAATGCATACAAATTAAAATTATCATATTATTGTTTTTCTTTTGCTTCTCTTCTTGTTTTCCATTTTTTTTTTTTAATTTTTAATTTAATACAATAAAAACAAAAGAAAAACAAATATTTTTACAGATGTTAAAGAAAAGATCCTGATGAATAAAAAGAAAAATGTACATCGCAAGAAAAATAATCACAAAATTACAATGAAAATTGCATTTTCTTTTCTTCTTATTGTTATTATTATTTTTTGATTCCCTTAACTAAATAAAATAAAAAAAAAAAAAATGCAACAAAAGCAGACATCAACCTTTGACTGCCTTCTTTAATCTAAATATAAAATGGACTTATTCCCAAGGATAACAAATACAACATGTAAACTAGTAGTACAGTTAACTTAATCTAAAATATTTCCTTTTTTCTTTATTACATATATACATACAAATGCAAGTATACACATATTAAAAGAATAGTGAAAAAAAGCAGTTAACTAGAATTTAATATTATGCATTTAGATCGCGTTAGTCAGTATATAAACCATAAATTCCCACGCTGAAAATTTCCATTCTCTAATTTTATACGATTTACAGTCCCACCTAAAATATAAAGCGAGAGAAGAAGTTCTCCTATACACAAAATGAATTGCAACTTATGGACGTGGTAGAAAAAAATTTTATAAAAAAAAATAAAACTAAATTATAGTTAAAAAATAAAAGAAAGCATAACATAACTCCCGAGAAAACTAAAAATTAAACTAAAAAAAAAAAAAAACAAATGCTGGACGAGAATTATTTTTATGCATTTTAATATTTACTGCACATATTTTTATGTTATTTTTCTAAATATTAATTTCATTAATAAACACAAAAATATTTACGTATATAAATATACATATATAGCTTTTATTATGTAAAACATACATATATAAGTGTATAAATTTTCCTTACTTAGGAATGTCCTTGACTAATTTTAATCAAATTTTAAATAAAAGAAATTTAATTCCAATGTTGGTAATGTTGAAATTTTATCAGTTATTTTATGGTCGAACTACCAATCGAAATTTTGTAGGCTTGAATCTTGTTCAGTGCATTTGATTAAGGTTTTTTTAAATTTTTTCATTATTTTGAAAATAATTTAATTTTCTCATTAATATAAACTCTTCTGATAGTACGAGTATAATTTGGACATAACCTAAACTAAATTAAAATATCCGATTTAAGAAGAACAATTTCCTGACAATAGTTGTAGTTTTCCATTAAAGTCGGTTTTTTTTAGCCTTTTCCGACTCTTATTAAAATGAATAATAAAATTGTAACTCAAGAAAGTTGTAAAAATACGTAAAACATATGTAAAAAATACTAAAATAATTTTAATTGTAATGTAATAACTTAGAGTAATCGTAAGGGGTTCAATAAGTTAGTTTATAAGTCATAATGTGAATCATTTTTTTTGTTAATTTTGCTAGTAAATACGTTATAATAATCTCAACAAATCTTCAAGACTTTCTAATTTTGTAGCCAAATGACCTTACCACCGCAAAGCATACGTATAACTATACCAACCATGAACGCAATGTATTATTTTTCCAATGCATTCGTTGCATTTAATGCATTGGTTTTGAAAAATTCAATGCTAATGAAAAAATTCGGATTGATTTTAAATTTTTAGTGCTAATGGAAAAATTTATTACATTGATTTTTCATTTTTAACAATAATGATAAAAATAATGCATTGAATTTTTTCAGAATTGCATTGGATTCCTTTCATAGTATTGAATTTCTTAATTAAATTGAATGAGTTCCTTATTTTCAATGTAATGGTTTAAAATTTTAATTTTATAGAAAAACCATGTTCATTGATTGGACACTTATAATGATGATGATTATAAAAAAAGATAGGATTTAACGAAGTAGTAAAAAATACTAGACAAACAAAATATATACCTACAATAAGCAAAATACTACAGGTTAAAAAATAGTTAAAATGCACAGTAAACAAATTAAATGCTAAGTAAAATACCTTCAGTAATTGAATGCGCTGCGCAATAGAAAATGACTATTTTCATAACAAAAAAGATTTTTTTGCACAGTAAAATAAAATCTCTGTTCACAGTAAAAAATAATTTTTTGCATTATAAATAAAATAAAAGCACAAAAAATGTTGGTAACAACCGACTTTCATATTTTGGAAAATGAGAAATATCGTTTCTATCAACATATTCCCTTTTCCAAAAATTTTAGAAACCCGTGCCAAATTTGTGCTTATCCTTTCAAAAAGGGAATAAACCTATTTTCCAGAAGTGTTACAAAACGATTAAAATTTTTTTTTTACACCTTCTAGAGAAAGGTCACTTAATGAGCTATATTGATTTAAATAACGTTATCCCTCAAACTTTCAAAAGTAATTTTGAGGCCTTTTAAAGTCATTGCAAAATCAATTAATACAACTTACCATAACTTTCGTATAAATATACTGTATTGCAGATTTATTTACATATTATCAAAATTAATCCTTCTCAGAAAGTAGTTTTTGTGTTTTTATTTTTTTTACTGTAAATTCAATTTGTTTACTGTGAATTGTTTTTATTTACTGTTAATTCAATTTGTTTACTGAGCATTTATGTTTTTTTTATTGTGAATTCAAATTATTTACTATGCAAAAAAAATTTATTTAACTGAATTCTAATTACTTTGTTTTAAATTTTTGACTGTGCGTTTATTTTTCAGCGAATGGAAATTAATGCAAGAATCTCAACATTATCATTAAAAATCCGTCACCATTACACAAATCCGAAATTCAATACAATATTTTCCATCATTAGAATTAAAAGTTTTAAATCAAAGCAATATTCTTTACATTAGTATTTTTAATATTTCAATGACAATTCAAATTCAATGATAATGATTAAACGCCAATGTATTATAACTAAATAAAATACAAAGGTGTAATTATGGGGATTATTATGAAATCGAAAAGGTCACAATATTTCGAAAACATAATCCGGCCACATTCCCACTGAAATATTGGGTAAATTTGGAAAGGCATCAGAATCTCGCACCATAATCAATTGCTAATTGTTTAAATAAAATTAATTAGGTAATAAACTAATACAATTCTTAGATTGATAATCCGCAAATAATTGTTACGTCATACAAAAACGTTAATAGTTTAGAAGTTGTTAAACAGTTTAGTGAACTACCAAATCATTGCTGCCACTTCCTATAGATTTAATCAAAATTAAGTTTAGGCAAATTACGATAAAGTAGCGAATAATGCACAAAAATGCTACCTTTTTCGTCACCAATTATTAATATGTAAATCACGTAGCGTGGTTATATCTAAACAACGTGGCGTGGGTATGTCTTAAATAAAATTTAACTCAATGCACAAATAAGTGAAAATTTTAAAATTATTATATTCGACCTAACTTAAATAAAGCTTAACTTAAGCAAAAAAAAAATTATAGTTTACTATGATGACCCTCGTTAATAGAATTTCTTATTAAATGAGTTAACATCAAATAATAACGCAGTAGAGGTTCTTTTTTTGTTGTTATTTTTTTTCTTCCTTTTAACGTTAATCTTAACTATTACTCATCCTTTTAGGAGTTATAAATAAATCTATTTCTATATATGTATTTATATATAAATCTACATCTCTCTAAATATCTATATATATGTGTATAAATACATAATATATAAATTATAGTATAAAAAAGGAACAAACAGGATATTCTAAAAGGCATTCTCATTCTAAAGTTATGGTACTATTCACCGGTACTCTTAGTAATAACTTTTTAGTTTTTTTTTCTTTATTTTTTAAATGTTCAACGGAGTTCGTGACTTAATGTGATGGATTAACATGTCTGAGGGTAAAAAGACTCAGTACTTTAATTTTTTGTTTTTGATTAATTTTTTTTCTGCTTGTTTGTTTGTTTTATTTTTTTGTTTTGGTTAAATGAAAGATCAAAGAAAATGAAATTATGAAGTGAGAAAAACTTTAATAAAAATTCAGTAACAACCTGCTTGATAAGGGTTCAAAACTTCAAGGTAAACAAAAACAAATAAATAAAAAAAAGATTTTTTAAGTAAAGAAGAGAACTAAATATTAAAATGCATTTCTATTCGTAGTGCATTTCATTCATTTATAGTTAGTTGACTTTTATAATGCTATTAATTTATCTTTTTTGTTTTTTTTTTTCGTTGTGCTATTTTATAATAATATAATTTCATAATTTACATTTTTTTTTTTTTGATTTATTTTTGGTAAATTAATTATCTTGAATTATGAATATTAAAAATTCATCAAAAATATTTCACTAATTGGATAACTGATAGAATTTCAAAAAAGATTACAGGAGTACAGGAGTTCATTTATGCAATTAAAATTGAATAATTAATTTAAATCCTTTTACTTACGAGTATATTATTTGATATCATAATTATATAACTAATTATTTTTAATAGTTTAGTCTATTATATTAATTAAAATTAATTAATGAAATTTTAAAATTATTTTAAACCCTGATTTATGTATAGTATGTTATCTAACCCAATAGTCTGGTATTAATAGTACAAATACAATAATAACGATATTATATATATATATCATTTTAGTAATATGTTTTTCTTCAGTTCAATGTATAATACCTTAATGAGTTCACCACTTGAGATTTCAAAAGTATATAATATGTAGTTTCACTTAATTGGAATGTTTTACTATAATATACAAGTATATAATCTATTACTTAATATGCATTTAATTCATCAACAGAAATGGTTATATCATTTGACTATTAATCACAAGATTACGGGTTCGAATTCCGGTCAGAACATAGATGTTAAATTGAAGTTTGCTTTCTTTTTCTTTAAATAATAAAATTTTACAAACACAAATTTGTTGAGACTATAATTAGAAACAACTTAAATAAAAAATGCAACTATGATATTAAAGAAAGCTTAATTCTTGATAAGAGTAGTAGTTTTCCATATTTAATTAGTTGACAATATAACAGATTTATTAGCTATTCCCGGTTCTAAAAAATAATCAACTGTCCATTCTGGTTTAAATTTTCTTTTGTATACAACAGAGACACCATGTGGAGATGAAGAAGATGGTAGATTTGTAATTTCAGAACCAATTAATATTTCCTTTGATATGTTATTTTCTCTATAATATCTTGCTTCTGGTGCTGTTCCTATAAGAAGCATTTTTAGTAAATCTAGCTCATTTTTAAAGGTGGCAAAGCAAGATTTAATACGATGGCAACAATAGAAATATTTTTTTTCTACTTGTCAATATTTTGCTTTACAGAATGAACATTCATTCGAACTTTAGAAAATATGCCTGCATAGGTCAATTAGAAATATATCGAAGTGGCTAATTCAAAGACACAAATAAGGGAAATTTTTAGAATAATTTTAATTGTGTTGGTCACTTTAAAAATACTTTTAATTTCAAAAAGCTTCATATTTTATTGATGTTTTGTTATATGGTTCTTGTATTAAATATATAGTTTTCGTATATACGTTTAGAAATTGGATATATGTTTTTGAACTAGTTGGATATATGTCTATAAATGATTCATTTGGAAGATGGAAACAAAAGTTAGTACTTTTTAATTTGTTTATTTCCTAATCGGTAATTCTTTGCCGGTCCTTTACATTTAAAATATTGGCTTCCTGTTACTGCTTTTTGCTTTAATTCACCAAGAAGGACAAGTTTTACATGCATTATTAGCGTATTAATATATTAGTTAACCATGACAGAAAATATAATAAATATAAAAGCAAATATCACCAAAAATTTTGGCTCTTCAGCCAAAATGTCTCGTTTCACTCATATCTCCGGACTCCGGTATTGGAAAAATTTCTGAAGTACCTATTGTATATTTGTGCATATCCTTTTATTTGACACCCATACCATTTGCGAATATTATTCACTCATAGACACACAAGACTAAAAAGCAGAAAATATATACTAAAAAAAAACTATTTTTTAATAAGTATAAGTATGTACCACGCCTTTAGAACCGCCTAAAAAGTGTAAATTAATTTCTCCTATACCAATACAGACTTTTTAGTTCATACAAATTATCCTGAAAATTTATGTTTATGAATTTTCAAAGTTTATGAGATTTAAAACGAAAAACGTGTCCACGCATGCAATATAGATGATGTATAGTAAGGACTGTAGCGAAAAGCTATCTTTGAGAAATAATTCAGATGAATAAATCAAAAATTGTCCGAATCATAAAACGAATCATAATTGGAAATAATAATCTACAAATATAATGCAACATCAACTTAAAAATATATACACATAACAACACTGATCCAATATTACATTAATTTTTCGATCAAATTACAATACATACATGCAACCAGCAAATGATTGTTGAAAACATATTTATTTGGCATATAATATACAAGGACATCAATGGATTAGACCTTCATCCTGTAGTTTGTATGATTTGAATAACTTGCAAAGGCCAACATATAATTAAGTTCTAAGTTATTGTAGATAATTGTTTTGTTAATCTCACATTTTTTTCTCATATATTTTAATGACAGAATTCTCTTATATTTAAGTTAGAGTTAACATACATATTTTTTTTATTGAATTGATATTCAAAAATGTCGTGGAAATACACAAAAATCATATTTGACTATACCTATAGATTTTCTTAAAAACAAATTATTGTGAATTTCATTTAGAAAAATTCGATAAATGCCAGTTGAAAAAAATTTACAATAAAAATACTCAAAAAATTACTTGTTAGTAATAAGTTAGTTAGTATAAATTGTTACCATAATAAATGTCATAAAAAATTGCATAACTTCACTTATTTAACTATAAATAATTCACAGTTAAACAATTGTAACTTTTATAAATGAATTATTTTGAGAAAAAACAAAAAAAAAAAAATGACAACCACTTTAAGATTATTAAATTTACTCTAATTTAATAAATTTGATACAAAATCTGAAAAATTAGTTTTTAAAACTTTGAAAAGTTCAAAGTTTTTTTTAAGAACGAAAAACAAAAAAAAAAAAAACTTTACGAGTAACTCTAAGCTATTTAAGGACATTAAAGACGAAAAAAGGAACGAATTTCTTTAAATTGTTGAATATCTGTTCTTGTTTTGTTTTTTCATTTATATTTCTTATTTTACATATGGACTTTAGTAAATTTGGTAAGTGGAAGCTAATATAGTATACTATAACTGGGATTTTCTTTTAGATGATTACAAAACTTAAAATCTATTCTTCAGTTTCTTTTTAGCTACTAACAATTTTCATTTTCCTATTTTATATGTTTTTTTTTTTTTGGTTTATTTTGTCTGATGTGATTACAAAATCTGGCACGTATCACCATACACGAATAAAAATATTTTTTTTTCTTTATTTATTTAGATTTTGTTTTTTTCTTATTTAAGAAAGTCCGTCTTCTTATTTTTGTTTTTTTTGTTTTTCTAGATTTGTAGATTTGTTATGGGAATAACCATTCAACATATTGCTTTGATAGTTTAACTAAAATATAAGTAAATACTACAATATCTAACATACAATACATATACATACATTATGGAATATTGTATTATCTAGAAAAAGATAAAGGAAAAAAACAATCAAAACTAAAATAAAAAAAGGATATGTAACAGCAAAATAGAACTCTTTAAAACTTATGTTCCATTTTAATTAAAGTTTAGTGTGGGTTCTAAATTGTGCAACCAATGGGTAATATCTTCTTCGTCCTCTTCTTGGCAATATTAACTGCCTTCTTTAAATTAGTCGCTATATGTTACAAATTCTGACGTATGGTGGACATTCGAACACGTTCACCTTTCAACCTAATACAATCCGATAGAAATTGTTAGAAAATCGAAATAAAAACGCGAATGTTATATTTTGTTATATTATTTTTTAGTTTAATTGTATGAAATAAAATTTTTTTGATCCACCCTAAAAATATACAATTTTAAACAATTTTTAAGTACAGAAGAAATAAAATATAAAATATTAGGTATCTTATGAAGAAGTACATATATTTCTAAATTGTTAAAAATAATAAAAAGATTTTATATTCGTACAAGAATTGAATAAATATTCAACAACAGAATCTTAAATAGCCATCTTAAAATGTTACTAACGATTATTTTTATACATATAGTTTTTATACTGCGGCAAATTAATTTAAAAATATAAATTAAAAATTAAGAATATGCTTTAATGTGTGTAAGAAACTGTTTTTAAGTTAATTTTTGTATAGATAATTTAATTTATAAATTAAAAAAAGTACGGTACAAATATCGGAACCATTTCACACCCGATTTTAATTCTTGTAAATGATATACATATTCTAAAGGAGACGTAGCGAAATCAAATATTTTTTAAAAAATTTTTAATTTTCAATTAGAAATTTCACCTTATGTACAAGTAATTTTGACATACAAAAAACTTATTTTTTTAAATAAATTATTACGTATGCGGTTGTTGTCTGAGGTAAATCAATAAAATATAGAAGCAAGGATAAATTGAAATCATGGAATACAATTTATAATTAACTAAATTTTAATAAGCCGTGTAGCAAATCTAAGGCATATATGATTTCATTATCATCAATTTAATTTGTAAATTAAAAAAAAAATACGATATCGTTTTTATATTAAAGAGGCAAATAAAAAATAATAACCGCATTTTTTACACAAAATATAGTTTATAAAAAATTTTTAAATTTATAAACACATTTCAGCAAAACAAAATTCAGTATTTTTTGTTAATTATATAACAACTTTATGTAATTAAAATTAAATTATTACGGTTGGTAATAATAAAACATCTTTAAATAATTTCTGAAACGAGAAAAAGATTTAATTTGGATACGGCTTTTCAATATGTATGTACAAGACCATAATACAAACGGTCTTAAACATAAAGCATGAGTGAAGAAAATTACCGTACAATACTGGAGCAAGAAGTATACCAAGATCAAGATGACTGGACGAAATCCAGGATAACTGATCGAAAGATTGGAGTATGCGGATGGAGGGCAGTTGCGCAAGATAAAATAGAATGGAGGAAAACTGTAAACAAGG
Organism: Argyra leucocephala; assembly: GCA_963942445.1. Lineage (NCBI taxonomy): Eukaryota > Metazoa > Arthropoda > Insecta > Diptera > Dolichopodidae > Argyra > Argyra leucocephala. Next base: position 95,080,268 of record OZ012677.1, read on the forward strand.
TTAAGGTTCACCGTGAGAGCCAATAGATAATGATAATAGAGCCAATAGATAATGACAATGACAGCTTTTCAATATGTTCGTCACATAGTAATCAAGTGTGATTGGAACTATTTCCCCATAGTGTATCTATAATAAAAATACTCATATGCTACCATGCGCGAACGATTGAGGAAGCTAAATTTTTATATAATTCCAGAAATTTGGAATACACAATCACATACAATAGCTTTTTCTGTAGAATTTTTGTGGTATAGACTAATTTGAATGTGGAAAACTATATCTATTATGGAGTACTTCGCCTTCATAATAACATAATTTCATTTTATTTTTTAGTGATAACCAAAACTCTCAAGTATTTATCATTTATTTTATCCCAATGACAAAGGGTACTGGACCAGGTCAAAAAATCCAGAAAGCATTTTTTTACCTTCGTCGAGAATCGAACCTCGGATCTTTCGACTGAAAGCCAAGCACTCTACCTACTGCGCCACCCAACGCGTTACATACTTTGTATAATTAAAAAATTTTCTACAATAATCATTACAAGCTTTCGTGCATTAATTAATAATTAAATTTATTATCAAGCACGAAGTCCTCTTAGTTAACCTAGTTTCACTTATATAATTTAAGTCATTGCCAAATTATACTCTCAACAAAATAATTATAAAATTGTATAATTTTAGAAATAATGACAAGAAAAAACTTTAATTGAATATTAATTCCAAGCACGAGTACCTCTCATCAGTTAACAAATGGCACAACCACTACAACTAACTGGTTAGCAATCCTTATCCATTATAAAATTAATGATGTATAGTTTGATAACTTTCAATTGCGTAAATTTTCAGACAGTTCTAATTGTGTAAATACAACAAGTTGGTGAGAAAAACACTCATTGGAGAGGCAAAAGTTACAGTTTTTAAAATCTTCAACTGGAGAAAGCCGCTCAAGGTTGAATGTTATATAGAATATATAACATGCATATAGCCTGTAGGGTCAAATAAATAAGCAATCTTATATATTAATACGCTTAAACGTCTGTTAAACTTTTCACAAAGCTTTTACAACACAAAGCTTTTTTCAACTAGATTAGACAATTTTATTAGAACTATTACGAATTACGAGTGTGCAAAATTTAATTTAAAGACATAAACCACAAAACAATAAAACCAAATAAAACCAAATAAAACCAAAAACAAATTAAAATTAACCTAAAAACAATTCACCTATTGAGCAATAGCATTGATTATATCTGATTATATAAATTAGTTTAAAAAAAAAACAAAGTAGCAAAGACAAAAACCGAATTATCAGAATATAATTATTATATCGAATTATAAAAATAGCTTTGTTAAAATATTACGATATTACGATATTACAGCAAAAAACTTACCGATAAAACAAATAGTAAATTTAGAAAATATATTTTTTACCTCACCCATGTTCAGAAATTCCAATAATTGAAATTTATTTATTTTATTAACAAATAATTCAAAAATATAAATTCAAATGCGCAGTAGCATTGAGTAAATATAATATTGTACATGGAGAATCATAAACCGAAATTTACGATCTGCTAATATGCTAATATGCGAATATGCGTTACGAGTACTAATAATAAATACTTATAAACAAATATAAATATACTGTGTAATTTCAGAAGATTTGTGAAATATAAAAATATTTAAATAGTAAATCAATTATTCTAAGTATTTGTATTGATGAATAATAGTAATATTTAATACACATTTTTTGTATTTTTTAATGTATATCTTTCAATATATTGCCATAACACAATTAGGAGTTTATAAATACCTTTTCTCGCAAAATCACTTTTTCAACTTTCGAAATACGATAATGCGTGTCGAGCACTATTATTTAAAAAAAAAATGTATGATATTCTATAACAAAGTCGGATGTCAAACTTTAATGAACATCATTTATACGTTATAAACATAATTCAAAAACGTATAAACGCTGCCTTATATAAAAGTTTTCTTCAAAAGTATTAGCGGTCAAAATTAATTTATAATAAATAAATAAACATCTAAATAAAAAATATAAAAAAAAATAGTTAGATAGATCAAACAATATTGTAAATTACTAGCTATTCCCGGCGTAACATTCGCCGGTCTAAAACATTGATTTTTTTAAGAAAATAAAGAAAATAAATAAATAAAATAAATTGTTTAATTTATAATACTAATGCTAGACCGGCGAATGTTACGCCGGGAATAGCTAGTTTAGTATATTTAATGTATCGAACAATTTTCCAATATTTACGAATGCCTTAAAATTGCCGCGCTTTGATTTAAAATTTAATAAAAAAAATGTTTTGAGAAACAGAATTGTCTACAAAAAAATGTTTTTCAATAAAACATGATAATTCTATGATGTTATTTACATATATAAATATATGAAATTATCAACAATGTCTAAAAATTACTAGTTTTTAAATAAATAAACAATAGAAAAAAAAAAACAAAAACTTTATTGTTCGGTAGTTTTTGATTTTTTTTTTTTGTTTTTGCAAATTTTGGTTTGCTAAATTTTCTTAATTTGATTAATTTTTAGCACGTTTTTCATCAATTTAATTTTGTTTTTTTTTTGTTTTTTGTTTTTTTTTTTTGGTTATAGCATTAAGTGTGACAACACTATATAAAAACAAACAAATCAAGTGAGTAAATTTCCATAAAATTACGTAAAAAAAATTTCGAATTCGCGTGTTTTGAATAATACAAACAAAACAGAAAAACATTGTCTCTTCTATTCAGATTGTTAAAAAATATTAAAAGCTTCTTATTTTTTTTTATGCCAATTTACACCCCATCAATTCAAATTGTTTGATTTCCAAAAAATTTTTATTATTAGTGACATATGTGAAGTTTTTGTTGTTATTTTATTGTTGAAATTCCTAGAGTTGAATGATGAAATCGTATATGTATGTACGTATATGAATGTATTACTGGTAAGAATAGCATTTTCCTACGTAAGCAACAGAATAAATAAACAAAAAAAGTATATACGAAATATTAATTAATTTAGAAAAAATTTAAACTCATGAGTCAAGAGATTCATTATTGAACAAAATAAAAATAAAAATTTTCACAATTATTTCTCTACAATTCAAAAAAACATTTTTTAGTTCTTTGTAAGTTTACAATGGTTTTTGTTGGAATATATTCAGTTATTTTAAACAATTTTACTGTTATGATAGGAAATTAAGATTTTGAGTTTAGCTTGGCTTCCGATGACAGTTTTTGTTAAAATTATGGATATGTGCTCCTCGCTGAAGTTATTATTTCAATCACAATTGAGAAAATACTGAACCAATCTGGGTAAAATTTTCTACAAGACTTGGTTCTTGGTAATGACAAAAATTGTTTGCCAAATTTGGAGACCTACTGGCTTCTTATTTGGATCAAAAACCATATTTTGGAAATTACTAATGCAAAAACTATTTAACACACATGACAGATTTTACCTATTAACTGATAACATTTACCACGAAATAGATAAAAAACATGCCGTTATTCTACTTCTGCTTGATTTTAGCAAAGCTTTTGATTGCATCTACCGCAACCTTTTATGCTTAAAACTTAAATTTGCTTTTAATTTTTATTCTTTTGCTAATACTGTTATAAATAGTTACTTAGCCAACCGAACACAATTTGCATTTTTAAATTGTGTTAACTCAAATTTTTTATAGGTTCAATGTTCTACATTGGGCCCGCTGCTCTTCAGTCTACTTGCTATTAATTTACACCCAGTTGTTTATCGGATACCCGTAGTAGATTGTATGCTAATGATATTTAATTTTATATTAGTGGTCCAGTTGCTGATATACACAAATCTGTTACGAAAATTAATGATGATCTCGATGCTACTGCTTTCTGAGATCGGAAAAATTGACTAATATGTGTAAAATTCTAACAACAAATCTTCTAATTATTAAATTGAATAACTCAGAGTTACAATGTTCATGCCAGTTCTGCAAAAAAAATTGCGTGTTTTTTTTTTTTTTTTTTATGTAATTCTAAGTTTATGGGATGAACACCCTTTTCTGTAGAATTTTTATGGTATATCTACGAATTTAAATGTGGAAAAAAATATTTACTTTGGAGTACTTCACCTTCATCATAGCATAATTCCATTTTATTTTTTAGTGATAACCAAAATTCTCAACTATTTATCTAGATAACATTTTTTGCTTTCGTCGGGAATCAAACTGGAATCTTTCAATTGATAGGCAGGCGCTCTACCTGTTGCGTCACCCAGCGTGTTTTTTTTAATAAAACTTTCACATGGCATTATAAAGCAATTTCTAAAAATGTATTTTGTGAGCTTCGTACGCTTTGGAACTTCTCTAATTACATGAGCGAGTGAGTTAAAAAAAGATTAGTCTTTTCCTCTCCTATTCCTTCCACATTTTATGTACTGTGATATATTCTATGCTGATATGAGTGTAGGTTAACTATCCAGATTAAAGATAATTTTTAATGATTGTACTTGTTTTACAATTAATCGAAATAGGTTTGACAGAGTTAGTGGTGTTTCTAAGTTAGTATACTTTTGAAAGCTGTACATTTGAAAATTACCTGGACTTTTAATATATCTGTTTCATAAAAAGGATTTTATGTAAAAATACACCTTTAAATTTTCGTAAGATGTGCCCGAAATGTGAAAAATACTCCATGCCATTCTGGGCAACTAAGACACTTGCACAGAATGGCACTTTGCTAGAGTTGTTAGAGTTATTCTGTGTTAGAATTGTTCTTTTATAGATTTCTTTACCGAATGTTATCAGATGTGAAGTGAAAGATTATTGAAATTATTTAATTAATTGTAATTGTTCTCTGTTTTTTATTACTTAACTTTTAATTGGATTTACATTTTATCAAATTATTATAAATAAAATTATTTAGATCTTGTTTTCCACTTTTTTTTAGTTTTTTTTTTAATTTATGCTTAGTAACTATTCATATTGATCATTAAGCATATTTATATATTTTTTTTTCCTTACTCCTCTTGGGAGCATAGGGCTTCCACTTGGCATTTCCATCGTACTCGATTACTAGCTGCTAATTTAACTTGTCCCCACGTTATTTTTGTCTTTACAAGGTCTTGTTTTATGGTCCTCCACCATGTGTTCTTTGGGCGACCGGGTATTCTTGTACCTTGGGGGTTCCATTCTAAGCTCATTCGCGCGATGTTGTTTGATGGCTTTCTGAGAGTGTAGTCTATCCATCTCCATTTCCATCTTCTAATTTCTTTCGCTAAAGCATATTTATAGTATATCAAAATTCTATGTAAAGAAGCTACTACGTTTATTACATAGTTTTCTCAATTGAAGTAAAAAAAATATTTAAAGTATCATAAATTAGTTTTTAAAAAAAAATTATTCAATAACGTTAGAGTAAAATTCTGAACTTTGTTCATAAAATTTAATGATATTGAAAAACAATCTCAAAAGAACCATGAATTCGAGCCATATTAAATCTCTATGCTCTCGAAAGGAAAGCAGAAGCAACTATGCACAACCTGAGTACAAGTAGATTTGAGATTTTGAACAGCAGAAAAAAATATAACGGATATTATATCCTCTTGGTTATGCTTATCTATATAAAATAAAAAAGCTGCAAGGGTTAATTGGTAGCGAAGGAATATGATAAATTTTACTCTTAATCGTGAAACAAAATGGACAGATATATTTCCAAAAGTACTTCCAAAATGCATGCGATGAATGAATTTTCATCAAATTAATTTATTTTTTAATTTTATATTTTTCGAATACTCCGAAGAACCCAATTAAAATCTACTTGTACAAATGAAATTTAAATTACTGTCCAAAATAAATACCTATATATAAAAAATCAAAAATAACCTCACAATAATTATAATTTTTTTTATCTTAAACTCACACATCAAATACCGGCTAATAAAAAAAATAATCTGTTTCAAAAAATAAAAAATATATTTTTTATTATTAATTTATGAGACAACGAACCTTAATTCTATTCATTAAATTTAAACCTTAAAAAAAAAAAACAAATTCTAAAATCCGTATACATTTTAATGAAATTTTCAAATTAACGCTGTTATTTTTTCAACTCTTTTTCTACACTCATTTTTATTACATTTATATTTTTTAATTTTGTTTTTCTCTGTTTTGCATATTTTATTTTAGATAAAATTTATTTCTACCTTAATATTAAGTCGCACAAATTACAAAAGTCATTTTCATTACACTGAAATGAAAATTTACACTTTTCCATGGAAAAATTTTCTCTCTAAAAATGAATATAGTATCAGTGAAAAGCCATCATCGCCGACATTTTCATGTGCATATTTATTTGAAATTTTTATGAAGAGGTAATAAATGAAAATGATGACAATAGTTACAATTTAAAATATTCAACACAAGGTGGCATCGTGTGCATTACTTATTACTATAAATTCAAAATTGTCAAAAAAAAAAAATAAAAGGACTAAACTTTAATAGAAAATTTTAATCTAAAATTTCTAAAGGAGGTTGAACAAATAAAAATAAAAATATCATCAAATTACATTCCTTTGGAAAATTTATTTAAAGTATTCAACCAGAGATGCCGCTAAAATAAATTTTCTTATTCTTATTCTCATTTCTTTTTTTTAAATTGTTTTGCTTCCAGTTTATTCTCTTAAAGTAAATATGTACAAACTTTATGACTCTAAAAAATTGTCGTTATGAATAGAACTCAAGAAAATTGTATCCTTACAATCCTTACTAAACTGATACAACACTACAATGTTTGGATGCACTATATATAGGGAGCTCTAAAAAACGGTATTACGTCAAAAGCATTACAAAAAAAAATACTACAAGAAACACTTTTTTGTTTTTTTGTTATTAGTTAATTTTACGCCAGACACTTAAAGCCATATCACATAAAATTTCAGCGCGCCATCTGATTGACTGACTTTCAGTTATTGTTTTTTTGTGTTTTTTTAATTTGTTATTTTGTTACTGTTGTACACTGATAATATTATTTTGCTGCTATTGTATCTAATAGAATTTTCTCTACCATTTAGTTTCCTTTCATTGTAAATAAAAATTCTCTTAAGTTCTCTAAAGAAAAAAAAAAAGAAAAAAATTTAAAACAAAGTTTTCTTATTTTATCGTAAATAAAGCGGCAAAATTACACGCGCCATTCTTTTCATTCATGAAAATAACTTTAAATATCATCGCATTGTATTTCATAAGGACGAATATATATACATACGCGTACATACATATTATAATTATATAGTTTGTTTATATGTGTATAAATATTTTAGTTCTGTATATAAAATAGAAATTTTGTCATCATATCACAACCATCATCATCATCAACATCATCGCCATCATCTTCCAATATTAGAATGAGTATCAAGTTTTCATTATAATGCTTGTACATATAAAGATCACGTTGCAGTTTTAAACGTACATTTTTTAACTATTAAATTTTAAGATATTAACCATCAGAACTTTTTTGCTCTTTAAAATCAGTGTTTCTAAATTTTTGAAAGACTTAAGCAGATTTTTTGAATAAATTTGGGGAGCGTGTCATATGTCTGTATTTCATTTGCCTGTATTTTCATTTTCCTGCTTTTCATTTGACTGGATATGATAAATATTCGTAATAATAATTCCATGTAGCAAGCCTTTATCAATCAACGGATACCAGAATTACATCTTCTAGGTGGTGACTGGTGGAAAGTGCCAAATCCAAGAAATTGCGCAACCTCCAGCAAAAATAGGTCCGGGTCCCGTTTCACAAAGCTCTGGATTATTTTTAAACTTTGCTTTAGTACAATGGCGATAGTTAGTACGATGCAAACAAGAGGTCCATCAGTCCGGAACTCAGGACCGAAGACCTTAATTTTTTTTTTTTTGGCATCAGTATAATAGCCCTTAAATGTGATGAAGACAATAGGTCAATTTTTATTATGAATATTTTTCATATCCAGTCAAATGAAAAGCAGGCAAATAAAATGCAGGCAAATGAAAAGCAGACAAATGAAATGCAGGCAAATGAAATGCAGGCAAATGAAATGCAGTCAAATGAAATTCAGTCAAATGAAATACAGGCATGTGACAGTAACCTATAAATTTGGTATTATTATGAACAGAGCATTTTTGTCAATTTCATGCTCATTTCATGTCAATTTTATGCTGTTTTTAATTTTTTTTTTAAAATCTAATTAAGAATTTATTTATTTAAAAAGTTCAAATTAGAAAATTAAAGAAATTTCATATAAATATAACGAATTGTGTTAAGTTCAAGTAATTATTAAAAATAGAGTTGAAATTTAATAACACACCTTGTCATCCACTTTAAAAACCATTGCGCAAGACCCCAACCAAAATTGAATTTTATAGATTGTTTTTGTACGGAGATGACTCTAATATGACTTTTAGTCCTCTATGAGCTCCTCTACCCCTCAATTTATTCGACCATTTTGATAAAGGTCAATAGATTTGAGGGTTTTATCCTATAGAAGTTTTCTGAGGTTATATAGTGCGTTTCCAACAGCCTGAAACTCTGCCTTGAAAGAGCTAGACACTCTCCTATAACAACATGTATGCAAATTTCTTACACTTCCAGGCAATGTGTACAGGTTGGGTCGTCACTTAGTGCTAGTCTACACATGTGCTTATTCATGTGGTTGATTTTTATAGACTAATTTGGTTTTAAGATGCATCAACGGAAAACATATTTGCAAGATAAACATATACAGCCAAGTCAACCTACACAGAGAGAGAAACGTACATATACACTTATATCTACCACGTTAAACAGAAATGTTGTTCATACTCAAATAATTTCGTCTTGTATGATTATTACAGAGTTGATTTTATGCATTAAATTATTTCTGCAAAGCCTGCAAAAATAAAGAAGAGGACGAGACAGTTTTCTTTTTATTTATGAAGAAAAACTGCTTTGCATTCATGAAAAAAAGTCCAATTTTGGAGCCCAATACAACAACAATACCAATTAAATATCCCCATCGTTTTGTAAAACTTTGTAAAAACCCCAAATTGGTATTGCCAAATATGATCCGCGAAAAACATCAATATTCTGTGTATCACAATGGATCTCTTTGCTCTGAGTATGCCGACTTGTACCATACCTATCAGAGGGTTGGTTGAATTAAAGAATAACACAGGGAATATGTATGTAAGATCCTTGACTAGTTCTTGTTAATGTAACAACCCACAAAACTCATAAGTTTACAGGCAACACTATCTGGTATATTCTCCATCAACGCCTAACCCAAATAAAAACGTGCTTTCCAAGATAAAAATGAACATTTGGTAGCCAAGTCAGATTACATCAGTTTGTTAAACTGCATAATAAATAATTTGATAAAATCGTTAAGATTACCAGAAGTAATTTTAACCACCTGTTGAAAATGTTGGTAAGAGCCAAAGAAAGGAAGGTTATTCCAAATTCAAAATTATAAATATGGTAAGCATACGAAAAGAAAATTCATCATGACATATATATTTTTATATTTTATTTTTGATTAGTATTTGTGAATTACAAGAATAAATTGGAAGCACGGCAATTGGATCCACATTTGAAATTCTTGCATGTCATATTTTTTCAAAACTTTGTACCCCAATACTTTTTATATCCCAAAATCTATCTCAAATAATTTGTTTTCAACCGAAAAGTCCCAGGTTCGATTCCCGATGAAGTAAAAAAAAAAATGCTTTATTGATTTTTCGACCTGGTCTAGTACCCTTTGTCATTGGGATATAATAAATGACAAAAAACTTTTGAGAGTATAATCTGGTAACCTCTTAAATAAAATAAAGCTATTGCTTAGTTCTTTACAATAGTAGTAGTTTTCCATATTTAATGAGTAGATAAGCCAGTAATTTGTTAAATAAATACTCGAAATATTGTATATGTTGTAGTGTAAAATTGCAGTGCCGTGCTTAATTCAGCACGAAAAGGTGAGGCTACCTAAGTTACTGTCAAGAGTGTAAAAAAAAATATACACATTTTTAATATTAACTCAGAAGAAGTAGCTTAGAAGTCTCAGTGAGGACAGACAAAATGAAAATTATCTTACTAGTTATTTTGCTGTATATAATTTGAGAAACACTGCTTTAGTGTATAATTTGCATTGTTCGTTATATATTGTATACGTATATTCATATAAATTTTAAGTCGTTGTACTCTAGGAGTAAAATTTGTTTCTATGTATGTACGTAGCTACGCAAATATTTTTAAATGAATTTTCTTTAAACTTCAAAAGTTTGATAAAAGAAAAATTGGTTTAGGTTGATAAAAAACAACACCCAACATTTCTTTACTTCTCTTGCAATACACTTTTATGCTCTAAAAAAAATTTCAGAAGCAATGCAAAGGCAATAAAAATATCTAAATACAGAATTTGGTTTCCATCAATTTAATAAAAGTTATGAGTTAAATAAAATATGTGTTGTTTTATTCAGGATATGAATGTGTATGTTTAAATCAAGGAATTTCAAGAAATTCTTTATTGGATTACAAAATGATTTTTGTGAATTTTATTATGAAATAACTATATAGGATAAAATGAAGATCAAAAATTCAGATGGAGGATTAATAATTTTTAAGAAATATAATTTTATTATAAATATCGGACTTACTCCGAGAAACGCACTGCGTATCGTTAGAGCATTATTTTTCTTTTTATTTTTATGCTCTTGACAGTAACTTAGGCAGAATAACATTTTCGTGCTTAATTAAGTACGGTACTGCAATTTTACACTATACAATATCTACAATATTTCGAGTATTTATTTTAACAAATTACTGACTCATCTACTAATTTAATGTGGAAAACTACTGCTACTGTCAGAAACTAAGCCTTCTTAAATAGAATATATCCACTTTATATAATTTTTTACTAGATTATACTGTCAATTATTTTTTGTCATTTTATTCTAATGAAAAAGGGTAATGAGCCAAGTCTAAAAGCCCAGAAAGCATTTATTTTTTTGCTCCGTTGGAAATCGATTCCTGAGACCTTTCGTTTGATAGGCAGGCGCTCTACCTACTGCGCCACCCAACGTGCAAGTACTGACATTTAATAACACAAAGTTTTCAGTTTCGATTTCCACTTTATACTTATTCTATTTATTCACTTAATTTATAATTACATTAATTATTCCTTATTCTAATCGTAGTGGCCAAATGTCACCACAGCATCATACCAAAAAAAAAAAATTGCATTCTAAATCGAATGATTTGATATTTTATAAAACTGGCAGTATTATACGTTAAAGACAAGTCTTTAAATTTATATTGAAGCTGTCAAAAAAATTAATTTTGACATTATATTATTGTTCACCCAATGATGTTACTTTACTTCATGAAGATTTTAATTTGTTCCTAAATTGGTGTGACGTTAATCGATTAAAATTGAACGTAGAGAAATATTTTATATTTTTATGCCTATATTTTTGTTTGCAGTTTCATTCATCATTCATCATCATCTGAATGATCCTATATTTATTCTTATTATTTTTTATTTATAGTAAATGTTTATTTTAAGTAATTATCATCTAAACAACATTTCAATATTACCATCAATAAAGCAAATACTATAGGTTTTATTAAAAGATGGCCAAAAGAATTTATCACCTAAACCTTATATAATTAAATCTCTATTTCCTTCTTTAGTTTGTTCAAATCTAGAATATGCTAGCTCAGTATGGTCACCTAATTATGTCGACCATATCAATAGGATTGAAGCTATACAGAAGAGTTAAGATTTGATTTTTGAAGCCTTCCTTGGTCTAATCCTATATGTTTACCACCTTACAGAGACAAACTAAAGCTTTTACATTTAAACACTCTTGAATCCAGAAGAATAGTTGCTGATGTCGTATTTATTTTAATGATTAATTCTGGTGAAAATTATTCACTAATTAATGGTTATCAGCCAGTTTGGCTCTATTCTCATTGTCTGGACTTATTATGTATTGTAATATTGAACTGATTTGATCTAATGAATCCGTAATTCACAATCGTAATTTAGTTTTGCATTAAGTTTTTGATTCACTTCATTATTCTCGGTGAAAATTCTGTTATCACAAATTTCTGTATACATAAAACTAAAGTACTCATAAATATCTCGAATTTAGAATATTTGTTTGTATATTAAAATTTTCAAATTGAATTTGTTCCTCTAAAAATTAACAGCTTTAATTTACCTGCGCTATAATACTAGTATAGTGTATTCCTACTCTAAAATTATCAAAAACTTCTTTTATATGACTATATTTTCTTAAATTATATACGATAACTTTATTTCGAAATTATTTTCTTCTACTTTAAATTACATTATATTCAACCTGTTTCTTAAATACAGTTTTTTTTTTTATTATATTTTTTCTTAATTATGTCTTGTGTATAATACAGCTATGTTCCATATCCTTTCTTATGTAAAGCTAATTACTTGTCTAATAAACTTTGATGTTTTCTTATCGTTTTTTATTGTTTTTTGTTTTTGTGTTTAACTGCAAGGATGCTTTTCTACTAGAAAAGTGTTAAGTCGAATTCATTAAAATCAACTTCAATATTTTTTTTACTTCTTACTTCCTTTCGATGTGTATATGTGTGTGTCTACTTGTTTCTTTCAGAAGTTTTTCACTTAATAATGTAATTTCTTAGTTTTTATTTTTAAATCATTTGGTTTTTTTTATCGTTTTTTTGTTTCTCATTATTTTCCGCGATTTTCAACATCAACATCACATTTTTTTTTTTTGCTTGGTAAATGTGATGTGTTATAAAGATGTTGCAAACAAAAAAAAGAGATAATGACATCAAAAACACTTTCAGTGTTGATTGTTCTGGAGGTGTTCAATTGTTGTATAAAGAAAAAGAAGAAAAACCAATTGGTTGGAAGTTTAAAAAAAACAAAGTCCGTAATTATAAACGATGAAAAAAATTAATTAATTTAGAGGGTAGTAAAACAGAAATACAAAAAATATTTTTGTGCGGTTGTTAGTAAATTTGAATGAAGATAAGTTATAAAATTAGTATGTACAATCAAACTAATTTGTTTTTTGTCTTTTACAACCCTTATTCTTGGAACCCTTATGTTCTTAAACATATAATTTAGCGTTATATCTTTGACAAAAGCTTTGACATTTTTAATTTAAATGTTTCCACTTATTAGAAATATCTACGATTAATCACGGTAGAGTGGTTATGACTATTGAGTGAAAGGTCGAAAGTTTGGCTCTTAGGACGGATGTTAAAAAGCTTTTTCATCATTTTATGAAATTATTTTGAACAAAATTGGATAACTATATAATCTTAGATTTTTATTTTTATTTTATTTATTTCAATATTCTTTATTTAGTTCTTTTATCACCAACTTTGACACAAGAGGTAAGTTATATTTCATTTCTATAATATCTTGGTTTACTCTTTTACACTATTTGAAATTGTATGCACAATATTGGATACTTCCCAAATAAATTTTAAAGTACGTTTAAAAAAGTTTTCGTACAGTTCTATTCGTATAGAATCAGTAAGTAGAATTAGTAATTACGGTTCAGCAGCTTAGCGGTAATTTTTTTTAAACAATACTAGAAGGTATTTTGAAAATATGGGAAAATCTGCAGAAGTGTCTTAAAAAATACGAAAGCTCATCCTAAGGTTGTATTTAGAGAAAAAATATTTGCAATTGCAAAATTAGAGCCATCGTAGGAAAGAGCCTTTTTGATGTGCAATACATCATCAAGAGCTATGGAAATACCGAAACTTTAAAATAATGACACGAACTTGAGGTATAAAAGTTTGTCAGTTAGAGAGGACGATTTATTAAAGTTGTAATCCAAAATTATTGATTAACAATTCGAATGAAAAAGGTTGCAATCCCAAAACATTAAGAAAACCTTATATTTCCAAAGTATACCAGAAAATATATAAAAATGATTTAATGTGAAAAAACTAAAATAGAATTGGTACTATAAAAATAGAAGAAGGTTATAGAAAAAAAAACAGATAAAATTGATGACCAAATGGAATCGACGAAAACATGCACATTTTTTTTTATATTTTTTGACGTTTCAAAACAAAATTAGCCATCAGAAAATAAAAACCGAATAATGTAAGCCCTTGATTAAACTACATTCAACAATTGCTCTGAAAATCTCATATCAAGCTCCAATTTTTAAGCCTATCTTTATATTTTAAAAATTTGGTCAAAAAAATTAGCCATCAGAAAATATACAAGCACCGAATAATGTAAGCCCTTGATTAAACTACATTCAACAATTACTCTGAAAATCTCATATCAAGCTCGAATTTTTAAGCTTATCTTTATTCTAAAAATTTGGTAAATATATATAAAAAAAAAAAAATTCTATTATTTGTTTAATTTATAGTGAAAAGAATTTTTTTTTGATAATTTTATATGTATATATATGTATGTAAAAAAATTAAAATATTGTTGTTGACAAGATTATATTATAATCTTAGCTCTAAATTAATCTAAGTCAATTATGTCAGTACAATATGTAAATCACATTTTTAAATTAAATTATTTTTGTATTTATATTTTTAATTATAGTCATTTCTGCCGTTCATATTTCATTGTCCCTTAAATTTTATTTTTAAATAAAATTTTATTTACATAATTATATCACTTATTTATTCCTCATTTGATATTGATCTACACATAATCTAACTGATAAGATAATTTAAAATTGTTTTACGAATTTAAACGATTAAATTGATAACCTACATGCATGTCGTAGGCAGTACATTTTCTGTTCTTTATGTTTCATATTAATTCTTCTAAAATAACAATAAAAATGCGGTTTTAATCTTAAAACAGCGAAGCCAATAAAGACAAATTTATTCAACTTTACTCATATACATATTTCTCCGTTTTACATATTTCAATCAATTCAAATAAATAAATGAAAATATAATAATTCGACTGAAAATTATAAATATAAATATTTTCCAACATTTGAAAATCAGTCGATAAGAATAAAAGCTAAACCTCGAGGTAAGTTAATAAAGGCAAATAAGTATAATAAACATGAATCTATTATTAATTATATATTTCATATTTTATTAATTAAATTCTAAAATATAATTTCATGTTAACAATATATTTCAATTTTCATAAAAAATAATTATTTTAATTAAAAACAATTCACATGAATTCTTTATTGTTTGTTTTTGTGAATATATAATTATAAAATATTTTTTTAAAATTCCCATTGGTATTAACTCTATAATAAAATATATGCATATAATTATACATATAGTACATAATATATGTATATATAAATGAATTTTATCAAAACAAAACTAGAATTTAAAACTACTCATTAAAGGTCATTCATTACTAAAACTAAAACGTAAAGAATATCAAAAATAAAAATAAAAAAAAAAAAAAAATATTATTAAAACATGACATTATGATCCATAAAAAAAAAAAAAAAGTTAAAAAGTTCCTAATAAAATGGAATTCTTTCGAGTTTTATTTTCTTTTATATTTTAAAATATTTATACATCTACATTTCTATTCATGATGGCTAATTTTAAAAGTGGACATGAAATATAAGCAAAAAAAAAAAAAACACAAAAATAAAAATTAAAATACAAGATAGCTTTCAATGGAGCAAATGATGCATAATACATTTGCTACATCTTGATACACTTTTTTCTTGCACTTGCAATCTATTTTTCGACTTTCTATAAACTATCTGCAATCAAATATTACACTAACCATCTCTTATTTAACACATATATATATACACATATATAATTTAATATAATATTATAATACATAATATAATATAGAATATAAATACAGTTGAAATAAATCCAACAAGGGTTACACATCCTATTGCTTTACTATAATTTCAAGCATTTCACTACTATTTCATCTTTTATTTTTTTATTTTTTTATATATTTTTTGTGCTTTTTTTTGTAGTTTCCTCTGATATTTTACAAAAGTCATTCGAAGCCAATGCAACCATAAAATTTGATTATAATCGTAAAAATAATTTTTTTTTTTTATAAGGATATCTTCTTTCAAATACAATATCCTTTTTATTTATTTTTTTTTCATTTTGGTTTTTTGTTCGTTTTCTTTTGTTTTTTTTTTATATATATTTTACTTTTTCGGGATGATAGAAAATTCTTTGTCATTTTATGTTCTGTACCGTTAAAAGAAATTATTAAAGGGCAGAAAACTATTGTATAAGCAAAAAATAATTTTACCGTTCACACAATTACGGTATTTCTTAAATTTACTGTTAGAAAACTTAATAAATTAATTGTAGCTTATATACACGTAAATACACTATACCTATGATATATATATTTTATACAACATTTATATATAAAATTTTCTCAAATATAGGTCCATATTCTAACGACCATCTTTCCACAATGCTTCAAGAGAAAAAGTTCAAGAGAAATATTAATATTCATCCAAAATGTCCGTACTGGTCAAATGGACATTTTCTTTTTCCCAATCCATAACTAGTGCAATTTGTACATTCCTGTGTATTAAGGTATATCGTTTAAAACATAATGTTTGACCAAACTTCAAAGCAAAAAAAAAGTTGTTAAACTACAAAATAAGAAGACTGGTTTGTACATTCTAGTGTGACTATAAACAATAAAATCAAAATGTGGTTAAAAATTTAAAAAGCATAAAACTGTTTGTATACTCATGATTTCTAATTTGTACTTGATTTTGAACTAGTCAAAAAAATTATGATTTTTCAACTCTACAATTTCTCGTGTATTCAAATTTTTAAAATGTAAGTCATTTAATTTTTTTTAACCTATTGTCAGTAACTTAGGCAGAATGCCTTGTTGTACAAGTACAGTACCACAATTTTTTTTTATATAAAATACATAGAACGAATAATGCTTGTAGAACATTTATTTATCAACTTCCTAGTATATCAAATAATTAATATGGAAAACTACTACTATTATCAGTAACTTGGTCTTTTTAAATAGCACAATCCCACTTTATATTAACTCAATACCAAATTAAACTAACAACAAATTTTATTAAATTTTATTATTTAATGAAGCAATTTAAATTATACCTTTATAAATCGGCATGGATATAAAAATTAATAAAATTAAAAATATTTATTCCTTACTCTATAAAAAATTATAAACTGTAATGCATTCGTTATGGTTACGCAACACAAAATTTGAAATGCGAAAATAACTTCATCTTAAAATAATTAATTCTAAACAAAAAATTTTAAATGAATGAAACATTTTATTTAAAATAGAACAATAGTGGGACAAATTAAATAAACAAAATATAAATTTATAAATATATACATGATATATTTTTCAAATTAACTAAAATAGAAAAAATATAATATGTAAGATAAGAAGATATAGAAAGAGATCATGGGAACAGTGAAATGCAATTCTTTTTTATTTTAGTTTCTTTAAAATGAAATTGCTACAATGGGATAAATTTAAAAGTCAAACACAGAGATAGATAGTTTTTAAAATAAAATGAAAGGAATCATTATCCTTTCTGAAAATGTTATAAGCCAAATAATAAAATCGAAAAAACAAAAAAAAACAAACAAAATAAATACATTTTCTAAAATTGCATTGAAATGATAAAAATTGAATAGTACAATTGCATTGTGTTAAGTAAAATTTGATTTTTTTTTTTTTGCTTTCAAAACAGATAAGAAAAAATCTTGAATTCATTTTTTTGTTTTTTTTTTTTTCTTGAAATGTAATATTCGATTACGCATCTTCTTTTTTTCATTTTAATCTAATCTGTATATTATAAAAAATAATAAGATATTCTAATATTTCTAATTGGTTGAATTTCGAATTTAAATTGTAAAATTTTTCTTATTTATTCATTTATGTTAGAATATCTTTTTTTTTTATAGAACTAAAAGCAATTCAAATGAAAATTGAAAATTACAGTAATAAAAAGTTTTAATAATATTAATTTTCTTAAAATATTTTAATTTGAATATTTGTTAAGAAAACTAATTAGAACAAACTTATTTAAAGTTTTTTAATGAAATTTTTGTTTTTACATTTTTTGATTTTTAAAAACTTGATAACATTGACAAAATTTGTAATAATGGTTGAAAACTTTTATACGATCATAGCACAGTATTTAATGTGAACATTGATCGCACTTTAATTGACTTAATCAACGTAATAAGTTTTTTAACTTCATAAATCCCACTTCTTATCATTCGATTAGTAAAATTTTCAAATTATAAAATAACACATCCAAACTTGAAGAAAAATCTTAAGGAAGACATGAATAATTAAGAATGGTACGTGTGTGCCATTTTTTTTTTTTGTTATGTATTTAACAGTAATTTGGTAGATTTGGATGCAATTTTTACTACATATGTTTTACATTAACAGAACGTACATATTAACACAAACAATTCCTAAGATTTGCTTCACACAATCTTACCATGTGAAAACCAATTAAGATTACCTTTATATAAGCACAGATTGAAATTATTACATCTCAATACGGTTGAAAAACGCAGAACTGTCGTGGATATAGTATTCTTAACTGAATTAATCAAAGAAAAAATTTTATATACATTCTACCTAATTACTCGTTAAGCTCAAATTTTGTCCTAATTCCAGATTACGATCTAATATGTTTAACCTACAGTTTCATAGAACTAATTATCGGAAACATGAACCATTAAATAGAATTATGTCTTCATCTAACTCATATAATTTCCATATTAACCTACTACTCAAAGCAGTCTTTAAAAAATAATTTATATTTGTGTCAATGAATGTGCATCCTATGATATCCCGTAGCCTAAATATATTTTTATGGATTACATTATTATGTTTTTGTAAATATTTTCTATTCTTTTTTTTGTTTTTATTATTATTTTTTCTTAACTCATAATTTTATTTAAAATTTAACTTAAATTTAATAAATAAATATATCTATATATCCTAGTCTATTATTTTATGAACATGAATGTGGAAAACAACGTTTATTGTCACGAATAAAATGGCCCTCTTAAATAGCATAGCTCCATTTAATTTTAATTGTTACCAAATTATTTTCTTATTTATTTTTGGAAATTTATATTATCCTAATGGGGTATTAGACCAGGCCGAAAAACCCAATAAGTATTTTTTTCTGATTTAATCGGGAATCAAACATGTGACGTTTCGAATTCTACTTACTACGCCACCCAGCGGCTTATGAAGACTAGTATATAACATGAAAAATTTGTTTAAGCTGACTGGATCATATGATTTTTAACTAAAACTTCTTGTTATTAGTAAAAGACAGTACAAGATAAAGAATTTAAAAACTTTGTACTACCACAAATTTAAAAAAATAAATTATAAATATTTTACATAACAAATGAAATTAGTATTCTCGGTACCCAAGTGGTGATCAAACACTTAAACATACATAATATACCAACCGAGAACGCACAGAGAGGGAACGTTTTTCCACTTATTACATTCTATGTGATCACTGCGTTATTTGCGTTGTTTGATATAGTTCGTATCTACATAAAAATTTATATAGAATTATCTTATATTAAAGATCCATTTCTTAGAGAACATATTCGAAAATAGCGAAATATAGGTAGAGGAAATATTTCTTACCTTTCTGCCAACATCTATGAAAATTTTATTAAATTATTAGGATCAAAAGTTTTAAAACAAATTGCTTCTGAAATTAAAGGAGCTAAATATTATGGTATTAGCATTGATTCTACTCCAGATGTGGGTCACACAGATCAGCTTACTGTAATTATTCGCTATGTTTTAAAAGATTGGCAAGTGGTCGAGCGATTCTTAATGTTCATTCCTATCGAACACCATGATGGAAAATATCTTTTTGATGTTATAAAACTTGTGCTTGCTGATCATGACATAGATATTCTCAATTGTAGATCACATGCGAGTAATATTAGTGGAATATATTCAGGAGTGCAGGCGAGATTTAAGGAAATAAACCCTTTGGCAATATGGATTCCATGTTCCGCACGTAGCCTCAATTTAGTAGGAGTAAAGTTAGCAGAAATTTGATGATTTTGAAAATATGGCTAAAGAAATGACAAATTCTGATTACAAGGATTGTATACAACGCAGACGGAAAAGAAAACAATTTTTCGACGAAGTAACAAAAGAATATTCAGAATTGTCTCCGAGAGATACGTTTCGAATAAATTCCTTTTATCCTATTCTTGATAGACTATTCACCGAAATGAAAAAACGACGAGGTATGCTCCTACATGCTAATACATTATACAATACTTTCAGTTTTATTGGAGATAAATCTTTATCCAACAATGAAGTTAGGTGTAAAGCTAAAGATTTAGTTAAAACATATTCATCAGATTTAGAAAAAGAATTTGTTGATGAGTTTATAATGTTTTCTTCTATGTATAAAGATAAGAAATCTGTAGCAGATGTGATTAAATCACAAATTCAAGACAAAGTATTGACAAGTTTTCCAAATGTCAATTCGAATTTATCTATCTATTATTGGAACAAATGCAGAAGGAGAACGATCATTTTCCAAATTGAAACAAATTAAAAATTATATCCGTTCAACAATGAATCAAGATCACTTATCATCGTTGGCTGTTCTTTGCGCATTGAGAGTGATCTTACTCGTGATATAAATTTTGACGAAATTATTAAAGATTTTTCCAAAGAAAAATGCCGAAAAAAGATTATTCTTTAAAGTTTTTCAGTTCCTTTTTTTATATTTAAATTTATTTAATTTGTTATTAAAATAAAATTGTTTTATTTTTCTTTATATATATAAATGTATTTTATTTTATTAATTTTTCTTCGTAGGCCACCTAAACTGTTGTATATATTATTTCTTCGTAGGCCACCTAGTGGTGCCTATTTGATAAGACAGCTCTGGGTGGTATAATACAATACCTTTTTATTGCTTGAAAAAAAATTAAGAATAAAGTTTGAATTTTAGTGACTCTAAAACAAAAAAAAAAGACAAAATTATGTAATCAAGAGTTTCTTACTTGTTCAAACTGTTTGCAAATGCAACAGTTAGAATTAAAAGGAATCTTAGTTTGACTAAAAGTAATCATATCTAATATGCGTGATACGTAACATGGGACTTTGCTAGAAGTTGATTTGATCTATTACAAATTCTAGTTTGATTGTTGAGACAGTCTTTAAGACCTAATAACAAAAGAAGTATTTAGAATACATTTCTTTCTGCCACATAAATTTCAATCCATAAAATTATTTTATTTCAATTTCCCTAATCAATATTTGGTCTCTGCGAACTTGTTCCCGAAAAATCGTATTATAATATTATCTATTTATTGTCTACATATTATTTTTAACTTTTTTAAAAATTTTAACTTGTAACGAACGCAATGTACTTACTTAACTTTAATATATGAACCTATTAATAAAATATTTGACAACTTGTAAGATCTATAAAAAAAAAAAACTTTTTAAAACGAAAAGTAATCAATTATGTTAAAAAATTAATTTCTAAGACAAAATTAAAAGATAAACAAACAAAAATGTCAATTATTAAAATTTCACTATACCTTGTACTTTGGAAAAAGTCAAAATTTCCATTATAACTATAAATACAAATGTCAATGCAACTCAATTTTATCAAAAAAAAAAAAAAAAAAAAAGTAAATTGTCATAAGTATAGAAAAGAGAACAATTTCTTTTAAAGAAAACTTATTATTATGAATTAATGGAAATGCATTGTAAATTGTAATAAAAAAAGAATGCTAAGAACAATAGCATTCAGCTGTCATAATTTGCATAATGTGAATTTACTTCATAATTTTGTTTTTTTCGTTTTATTTGTTTTTTTTTTTTGTTTCATTGCCTTCAATTTCAGAAGTTTCCATCATCATCGAGTTATACATATATTAAAAACAAAATACCTTTTTACTTAAAAAATTTTTTGAATTTATTTTCTTCAATACTGCCACATCGATTGTTACATAAGAAATAGTTTACAGCACAATTGTATTTGTACATAATAATACCATAGAGGTATGTGTATATTGTACAGATCAAATTGTATAACAGTGTTCTTAAAACTATGGGGTAGACTTTATTTATTTATTACATTGTCCGATCTTTTTAAAATTTTGTTCAGACATACCATAGGTCATGTGATTTAAGATATGTCTCAGCAAAGTTTGAAAAAAAAACCAATTTTAAAAATTATAAAACCAGACAGCTTATGCTACGATCACACTTAAAACAAAATTTATAACACAAATTTAAATACATTTATAGAATTGAGAATTGCATTAATACTCTGTATATGAACTTTAAAATTACAAATAACGAAAAACAAAAAAAAAAAAAAGAACATTGTACCTAAAATAAAGTACATATATTCGACTTTGATCCCAGTATGGAGGTGCTGACACTAATATGAAAATAATAATTAGTTATACAAATAATAGAAGAAGAAAGCTACCATAATTAGTATCATAATCACTACCATTGCCGATCGAAGTAGTGGACAACTAATCAGAAAATCTTGGTTTCGAAATCTACCCAGAGCACAGATTTTGTAAACAAAAAAAAATAAAAAATCATCAAAAGCATAAAAATATCAGAATTTTACTAGAAATTTTTTTTAAATTATTATCTATATAAATTCCAATGAATCGTAACAGTCGTAACTGATAAATGAATTTGAATAAATTTATGATTATGAGATAGACTTTTGCTATTCAACCTAAATTTGGAAAAAAACAAATATATTTTCTAAAATTTGTTGAATATTAACATCATTTTGGTTTTTTTTGATTAGGAATTACAATTTACAATGCGCTGTTGTTTCCTACAAAAAAAAAAAAAAAAAACAAAAAAAAAAATACAAAAAAAAAAAAAAAAAAAGCAAACAAACTACAAACTTTTTGTTTTATTTAATTTAATTTTATTTTTTTTTATTTTTTCTAACTATTAAATTTTACTCAAAAGGAAAATCTATGACGTTTTGACTAGATTCTTAACGTATTTTTACTACGTTAATTTTTGTTTTCTTCATTTTTATTTAATTTTTCCTTTTTATTTTTCAATTTACGTCTCCCAATTGACTACGTTTTCTTGTAATTCGTTTTTTTTTTCGTATTTTTCTTATTTTGAACTGAATGAAAATTTCAAGGATATTTTGAACTTCAATTTATAAACGAATTTATAAGTATATATTGCATTAGAATTATAGGTGTATTTTTGTATATTATATACATATTCATTTGTTATACTCATTTAATTCAAGATCCTTTTTATTTAATTCTTTATAATAGAACTGAACTCAAGTATAAAATAGTTTTTGAACTGGTGTTAATATAACTAAAATATATATGTATATATACAAAGCAGTAAAGCATGAAATGTTACATGTTTCAAAATATTTTTAAAATAGTTAAAAAAACGAAAATTTTATAAAAAAAAAGAAAACAAAAGTATAAAATAAACTTTTTTTTTTTTTGCTTGATACTAATTTCAAATAAATGTAATCGGATATAGAGTAAATTTATTATTTCAGTAAAAAAAAAACGTTCAGAATTCATTTGTCACAAGTAAAATAGTTGCAAATACATTTATGAGATATATGTAATTGTATTACCAGAATAAGAATTAGTGGAGACGAAAAGTCAGTTGTCTAAAAATGGTTAGAATATTTTTAATTTTTTTTTTCACAATAAAATTGCATCCTTGAATATGCCTTGAATTCCATTTTTAAATTATGAAATTAAAAAATTTAAGACTTACCACAAAAATATGAATATAATTGTTCAATCAATTATCAAAATGTACTCACCTGAAATAAAATTATAAAATTAATTTAATTTATTTTTATTAATAAAATTAAAAACAATAAAAAATAAATTTTGTGGGTTGCCTTATTAAAATAGGTACATAACTGGTGTATATGTATACTAAATAATGTTTATGACTTTATTTATTTATTTACTATTTAGTTCAAACAGTTTACAAAATATAATACAATTTAATTATTAAAATTTTGAGTTAACACAATGTATCAAATAAGATTTATGGCTTAAAGTTTAAATTACTTTGAAATTTAATACAACATAGCTTTTATAAAAAACAAAAAAACAAAAAAAAAATTAGATAAAATAAATTTCATCAGAAAAAAAAGAGAAGATGAAAAGTTATTAAAAGTATTAAAAGTTAATTATAACACTACAAATTAGTTAATATTAGTAGCGGAAAAACAAGATTAATTAGGAGGACTAAGGGAGTAAGTGAAACAAGGTTTTCTTTAAACTGGTTTTGTTCAAAGAAAAGTCAACACTGTTTTTGTATTGATTAACTGCCATTAACATTCTATTAATTGGCTCAAATTTACCATAATTAGTTCTATGGAAAGGAAGATTCAAAAGATTTTCTATACGAAAACGCGTACTGGTGTTAATGTACGAGTTAATCTGATCTTTTATAATTTTGGAATCAATTTCACCATTGTATACTTGGGATATGAATAAGATATTTGCAACAACCCTTCTTGATTGCAATGTGTTCGTCTGAAGAAGCTTCAGACGATTTATGTATGGAGGTAGGATTATTGGATTAAACCAGGGAAAATTACGTAGAGCATATCGGAAAAATTTTTTTTAAATAAATTCAATTCTATTAATATGAGTGGAATAGTGAGGTGACCAGCCAGAGCTTGCGTACACAAGGTGGGGGCGAACAAGAGTAGTGAATAAAGATTTAGTAATGAAATTCCTTAGACCATCTTTTAATAAAACTTAACATAGAATTTGCCTTGTTAATTATGCTATTAAAGTGAAGTTTAAATGTGAGTTTATCGTCAAAAAGTATGCCAAGGTCTTTAAAATGAGAAACTCGGTTGATTAGTTTAGAATTAAAAGTATAATCAGTTATTATTGGAATGACTCTACGAGTAAAGGAAATAACAGCGCATTTATCTTTTATTAATTAAGGAGAAGATCCACTTAAAAAACGAATCAAGATCGTTCTGTAGTACAGTACAATCATTATAAGAAGATATTTTTTTATAAATTTTCATGTCATCAGCATATATGATCACGTTACTATTGTTAATGAGTTTGATTAGATCATTAATTGAGATAATGAATAGTAAGAGACCTAGATGGCTGCCTTGTGGTACACCAGAGATGACTGCCTTGTGGCAGAAAATGATTCAGAAAAAGTTGATCTAAACATTACCCTATACGTTCTTTTGGGTAAAAATGATTTAATCCACATTATAAAGAATTCAGGAAATCCAAGTGTTTTAAGTTTTAATAAAATAACGCTATGAGGCAGTAAATCGAATGCCTTGCTCAAATCTGTTTAAATGACATCAGTCTGAAATCCTTAGTTTTCATAAAAACAGAAGAAAATATACACTCGAACTGCATAGAAATGGTTTTATGTTAGGATAGTGAAAGAACTTCTAAAATCGTAAGACTTAGAATATACAAAGTGGAGCTAGAATTGTATTATAAAAAGGTTGTTGAATTTGTTGGCTACGAAATTGTGATTTAGCTAAAATAAGAAATAAAAATTAACTAAGTAATTAATTACTGACATAAGCAAATTAGGACAAAGTTAATTGATTTCAAAATTCAAATTTAGTTCTTATTTGCATAAAAATTTCAAACAACAGTACAGCAATAGAAGATTATGTAATTAGAAACATACAATGTTGTAAAAGTAATTCAAATTTAATTACTGAGAACTACACCGAAGTTAACTTCCACAATATTTCACGTATACAATTCGATTTCAAAAATTGGAAATTGAAAATATGGTAATTTTAAATTGGGAAGATTAATATTACAGGCTCCCGCATTATATGTACATATTTTATATTCATAACAGTTTCGTTCTTCTTCTAAACAGTACTATAAAACACTTGTGATTCATTACATGCAAAGGTGGTGGTATCTCAAACTGCAATTGTTTTAAAAGAAAACAAACCAATTTTTTCATCTTTTCATTACAAAAAACAAAAGGGTAATCATAAATTTGGCTTTAAGATTTAAAGTATTCTGTCTCTAGAAAATTCATATTACAACACCTATTTTAGAGCAAACGATTCAACTGCAAAGTTATTTAATTTGATTTTAATATTTTCGGTCCAAAAAACGGTAGATTTTTTACTGAAAAATTAAACAGGATTTATTTTCTAATCAAGGAAAAAACGTTATACCTGAAAATTTTGTAAACAACACAACTTAATACGAAAAACCAAAACCCAAATCTAAAAAATAAATAAAAATATTTGAAAGTTGAATGCCTTGACAGGATGCAACAAATATTTTTTTTTCTTTTTTTTTTCTTTTTATACACTTTAATTCTGATTTGGAAAATTCTTTTGTTCTGAAAACTGCTACCTTTTTCATAGTTTTTAGTATGAATTTACAGTTTACTTTTGATAAAAGCATTGAATTATAGTTAGAAGAAGAGAGGTGGAGTTAAAAAAAGAAAAAACAAACAAACAAACTAAAATAACATGCAACACCATCTAGTGCAAGTTATTTTGTAGTTTCATTTCAAAATTTTTTGTTTTATTTTGATATTTTTTTTTTCCTTTTAAATTATTTTGTTCTTTTTTATTTTAATTTAATTCAAGTTTTTTAACTTTGTTTTTTTCAATAAAAACAAAAACAAAATAAAGAAAACTAGCATAAACAACTGTAAGTGAGATGCAATGGAAAACTTATTACCGTAAGATTTAAATTGTATTCAAAACCAAAAGACGTGGTAAATTTTAAACAAAGGATATAGCTATGAGTGAATGAAATAAGAGAAATATTAGAGTGACCAGATGTTTATAGTGTTATTTTAAGTAAAATTGTATTGTCAACTGAGAACTAAACATTGGTTACAAATTATAACAATAAAACAAATAATGAAACCGTTATATAATGTAGAAATGTCACTATTTTTTTTATTTTTTTTTTATTTGATATAATTCCAAGTCTATGCGGGATGAACACCATAATTGTATTTACACAGCGTTTGGAATACACAATCCCATACTAAGCTTTTCAATAGAATTTTTCTCAACTAATTTAAATGTGGAAAACTATATCTAATGTATAGAGTACTTCGCCTTCATAATAGCATAGTTCCATTTTAATTTTTGAGATTAAGAAATTAAAATAATTTATGCTCAATAATTTTGAAATAAAGCAAATACAAAATAAAAGTATGAACAAAACAGGTGATATGTAGTAGAAAATTATTACCAAAGGATCTTTTAAATTCATTTTCTGCTTTCCGGCTGTTGTAGAAGACCCAGAGACGGCCATTTAAGAAATATAATTTCACATAACTAATTTAATGAATAACATTTTGTATTAATAAAAGAAATCAAAATATTACTTAAATTAGTTTTATAAAAGAAAAAAATATTTGGGAAACTGATATTACATCACTCGTTACTTATCGATAACCTTAAAAAATTCATATAGGTTCTATTGTTTGAGCACTAACTTAATTTTATACATATCTCTTAGAGTGAAATCACAATCTCAAATGATTTTGCTTTATTTTCTGATAGCCATAAGACATTGAAATATGCTTCATTGACTGTTTGTGACCGATATAGAGCAGTTTAAAGGACTTTAACCCACTAAATACTCCTATAATTAGTCTTAAAGAATTACCATTAATTTACTTTTAATTCAAAGTATGAACCACCATTTAAACAATATCGTTGAGAAAAGTTGTATTAATCTTAATTCTAAATTATATGTCAATGTTTTAATATTTAAATAATAGTTATAGTCAATTTTTCCACATTTATTTTTTATACACTGGCAACTCTAGTTGTATTTAAAAATAAACTTTCTATATTGGATAGGTCATGTCATGGCATAAAATGAACAGAAAATAATGTCCTTATTCAAAAGAATTGTGCAATTTCCATGAAATGAAAATGAAATGCACAAAAATAAAATTATAATATAAATATACATGTATAAATACATATCTATATATAGATATAGATACATTATAATGTAATAGAAAAGATTTTTATGGATGATGAGAGAAATGAATAAATTTCATTTTTTATATCCAATTTTCTACATTTGTTTTTGTTTTTTTTTATTTTGTTATCCTTTTATTTTTATATAATATTATATTATGTAGTTATGTATAAATGAATATACATATATGTATACAAAATTATATCCTGTGAAAAAAGCAAAGAGTGAAAAACCTATAAAACAGAGAAACAGAATATATTTTTAGTTTGGTTCTCAATGAACGAAGGAAAAAATCGTTGATCCTTTTTTTCAGGATTTTTATTTTTCTTGTTTTTATTATTTATCTACTATTACAATTTTCTTTTAAAAAAGTTTATTGTTTGCAGGAGTTGTGATAATAACAAAATTGTCCTCATAAGTATTTTTGTTTTTCTTGTTTGTATTTTTTTTTTTTTGTAAATTACAAATTTTCGATTTTTTAATATTTTTTTTATTTTAAATCTTTACGAACAAAATGAAGAAAAAAAACACTTTTCGTGTTTTATTTTATTAAGTTTTTTTTTTATTTTGTTCATAGCAAAATTTTATAAAAAAAAAAAAAAACAAAAAAAAAATCATAAGTAGTAAAGATATGAGAGTGTAAACTATTCGGAAGGCAATAAATTAAAGTTTTATGTCTTTTCAAGAGTAAAATAAGTAAAAAAACAAAAACACGCAGAAATTATTCAAAAATTTGTCATTATTTTGTATTAAGTACACAATGTTGAATTTTACAGTATATTTGGCGATAGTGAAAATTTTTGTAGACGCAAATGATAAAAACAATAAGAAGTAAATTAAAAGAAAAGAGTTTTAAATAACTTGGTAAAAATTTATGGTCTACTAAAGATACTACAAAATGACAATAAAATTTCACGATAAAAGAATCAATTTATATTTTCTCTTTAATCAGAATTTTTTCCAAGTTATATTTTTTCTTTGTTCAATTGTTTTTCCTTTTTAAAATAGAATAATTTAAGAAAACAAAACATAATGATTTCTAATTTTAGATAACTAGATTTTAAAGTATGTATGTATATTTAAAAGTATAAAAATGTTTACATTTAATTAAAAATACGTCATTTTACAGTCATATGCAAAAAAACGGGACAGTAAAGGTTTTGCAGAATATTCCTGTTTTTTGTTTTTGTAATTATGAATTTTATATAATCATCTCAACCTTTAGAAATTTTTTCAGTATTTAGAAAAAATTATGTTTGAAATTATCAATTATACGACTAATCTATTAAGTCCCTTTAGATTTGTAAAAAATAATGATCATTAATAATAAACGAGCGAAATTAAGTAAAAATTAATATGTAAATTAATGTGTTTCCAAGCACAATAAGGATACAGATATTGCAATACGTACCCTATATTTGAAATAAAAATTAACACTACTTATCAGGTGTTTTCACAGAGCATATAGAGACAAATGGTTTCCATTCATGTACCCAAATTTCTATTTACACATTTGCTTTTATTTTTGAGTTATAAGAGCATAATACATTTTTTTTTTAAACCCCAGCAATATTTCTACGCCATTTTGGATACATTGTACAATTTCCCCCTGGTTTTATTTGAACCCCGTAATATATTTTTAATTACAGGTTTTTGATGAGTCGACGTGAATTTTAAGCTTGTTCCAAAAAAAGCATTATATTTGCAGCAAATCTTACAACACCACAACGTTGATAACGTGTTAACTATGTTAGCTTCCAATTCAAACTCTGACTTGATGTTGATAAAATTAAAGAGTAAGTTTTAGTAAATTGAAGTGACAAGCTAAATAATAAGCAAGTTTTACAGGCCGATTGCATAAAATATTTAGGTATAATATGTAGCTAGACAATCGTTTACATTCGGAAAGCTATAATTGATATTCAATAGAATAGATTTTATAACAAGCTATCAAAAAAATATTGGTATCCCGAAAGTTTCTTGCAACTAATAGATTTGTCAAAAAAGTTGTTACATGCACTTCAAAATATTTGCTGTTAAAAATATAAATTTTTTAGTTTGGAATAGTTAATAGTATCTACTTTTTTAGTATGAAATATTATATTTTTTTTCTAAATAAATTAAATTTTCAAAATGAGATAATTTTTAATTAATTTACTGGATGAAAAGCCTGAGGACCAGGAAATAAAACATCAAGATTACAAAATTAAAGAACATTAAGCATCAAACTAGATAAACCAGAGAAATGCACAAAAATAATAAATACATGACTTTTTGCTTTACATACACCCACATTCTCTTAGACCCATCGTTGACGAGAAGAAAAAATTCATCTCGTCTCGTCTCGCTGAATATGCATTTCTGTTAGACACTGTAAGCGGCGCGATAGAACATTTTATTTGTTGGTATTACTGATCATTTTTTATGTCAACCAAAATTATTGGTATATAAACAAAATATGGTTTATAAAATTTTTTTGGAAAGTATAAAAGTACGTTTTCAGTAGGGATTAGTATATAAATATATTTATTTAGCATATAAATATATTTATGTTTGAAATATTTTTTAGTTTAGTACATAAACAGTAGTAAAAAATAATAGTAAAGATGGTTTTTTTTTTCCAAACAAAAACACAAGTTTAATAATAATGCAAAAATAATGAAAAATTGTTTTTAAGCTTTACTCAACTATTTTATCTATTCAATTTATTTATTTAATTCAATTTTTTGATAAAAAAAAAACACAAAATACTTTGACGAGATACTCTATCGCTTACAATGTTTGACGAGATAAAAAATGGCTATCTCGTCTCGTCAAAGGTCTAACAGAAATTATTCACGAGACTGTTTTGACATTTGCCGTCCCGGCAATTTGCTATCGCGTCTGTAGTGTCTAACAGAATACAAAACTATCTCGTCAGAGATATTTTCACGCGATCTCGCGAAATGGTTCCAACAGAATATGGGTGATAATATTTGTATTCAAAATGGTATAGAATTTGAAGACGTAGTAAAGCATTGAGCTATCTGAAATAAGTGAAAATGAATCCGTTACAAGCTAACAATTGCAGCAAAGATAGATATGATTTCTTTAAAGATTTTTGTAGAATGTAAACAGAGTTAAAGTTTTGAAATAAAATTATTGCAAAATTCGTTACAAAAAGGAAATATTACGGATATTTGCGTAATTTTATGATTCTTAAATCTAAAAAAAAAAACTTTTCAGCCAAATTCTATCAATAAATTGTTGTCGACTTTAAAAGTCTATTAAATGAAAAAAAAAAATCTCAATAAACTTCCGCGAGTACACCAAATAGACTTCTTTCTATTGGTAGGTTCTATATAGACTTTCTCGATCGACCACTATCTAACATAAAAACAAAAGTTAAGGCTTCAATTTAAGCAATTATACCACCGTCCTTATTACCACGCTCATGAAATAGAATAATGTGAATTTACAAGTATGTACTTCCAAAGTGGAATAATTGAAAGATTCCCAACGAACTATCTCCGAGCAATCACATACGTGTTTCTGTTCTCACACGACAACAGAATGGAAAAAGATTTTAAAATGTGCTATGATAAATTTACAATTACTACAATAAATAAAGAATCATTTCTAAACAAAAAAAAATATACAAATCTACTTATATATGTATATGTATATAATTCATGAAATTAAAATATAATAATTTCATTTAAAATTTCTTTGAAAATCCTTTTAAAATTCTTTTAAATACAAAAAATAAATAAAATAATTTTAATTTAAAAACTAAATTTTCATATTTTCCTTTTTTATTTGAGTTCGAAATTTTTATGTTTACATATGTATAGTCTCATAAAATTAATGAATTTTAAAACAAAAAGAAAAATTTATTTTACTCAAAAATTTACTCCATCAATTTCAATATTTAGATTTGAACACGTGATTTATTTTCAATTTAATTTCAGTTCTTCAAACTATAAATTTTATAATAAAGCATTGTTATTTAATTGAAATTATACTTTTATTATTATTTCGAATGTTCATTCTATAGTAGTAAAATAAGGTTTCATTAAAAATACATATTTTTTTTGTGTTTTAGAATTGTTTTTAGCAAATAAAAGAAAACTTTTACTTTCAATTGAAAATTTACGATGAATTCAAAACAAAATTGTCTGCTTTTTTTTGCTTTTCTATTTTTCTAAATAATTGTTTTTAAATAATAACAATAAGAAATATATAACTAAATTTATAAATTTTAAATATAGATATTCATAATATTCATAAACAAATATGTATACATATATATTCATATGATGTATGTATCAATTCAGTATGTCTACAAGAATAGGAATTCATTGTAAAAATTTACTAAGATATTATGTAGACCGCGTATTTTATTGAATAAAATGACTGATGTCTTTATCTGACAATCTTCAGCATTAGATGTCTCTAATTTTATGTCATTAAAAATCAAACAAATAGGTTGATGAGAATCATTTGTTTCTTTTTAAAATATATACATATAATATATATTCAAATTTAAATAAAGATTTTGAAATGTCATTGAATAAAATCATATAGATTATTTTCTATTTCAATAAACAACTTTTTTTGAATTTTAGATAATTGTTAATTTAAATGAAATGAAATATAATAGAATTATAGTAAAAAATATATTATTTAGAGATTATAAGATTCGAATTTATAAAAGTTTATTAAAAAGGTTTTTTGGTATCGCTGAAGTCTATTAAAACTAGTAGACTTGTCATGCTACATGTAGTTCAAAATATTTGCTGTTAAAAATATAAATTTTTCAGTTTTGAACAATAACTACTTGCCTTCGCCCACCATTTATCATTAATTTTAGTTGGATTGGGGGACCTATGCTATAGTGTGGACACTATCGAATTAATTTAGTTATTTGAGCTCAGAGTTGATATGATACTGAATACTGATAGTTACTAGTGAAGTTAGGGATTCTGAAGTTCGTTAGTTTTTCGTTGGGCGCTGTGACAAAAAAAACTATATTATTACCAATTTCTATATTATTTTCCGTCAAACTCACAATTTTCTTCAATTGCCTTTTATTACTTAAAGTTTTTGTTAAAATAAAAAATAACAAATTTACAAAATCTATAATGAATAAAAGAAATTATTCCTTATTGGAGAAAAATTGATACGACGTCTACCGAAAAATTTATCTATATTTATAAACAAAGTTTAAAGTTTTAATTGAAGGAATGTTTTGTTCTTTCAACACTGCTGAGCTCATCAGTAAGTATTGTGGTGTTGAAATAACTTAGACTAATGGTTCTTAACTAGCCGCTGCCCCCTGGGAGGTGTCTGAGAAATTTTCCGGGGGTCCACCAAATTATGCACAATTTCCTTTAGAATATAATTAAAAATATTGATAAATAACCAAACATTGTATTGAAAACTGAATCAGAAAGATAAACTTTCCTTAAATAAATATTAAAACTCTAGATATGTTTCACAAAATTTTAATAATGTTTCAGCTAGAGCCTACAGCTTATTCTATAAAATTGATAAAAAAAAATTTATTTAGATTTTTTTTATTTATTTCGATTTTTTTTTTGTAGTTTGTGTAAATGCATTTATGTTTACATTTTTCGTATTCTAAATCAGTTGAATTTATCTATGCAAGAACTTTAATCTAATATTTTTAATGTGTATGTATTTATAACAAAATTTAGGCTATGAAAATGAAATTACAAAAATGGATCCAACCAAAGCATATCAATTTATCATCAGCTGATGAAGATGCATTGTTAAAACTAACTAAAATTGTGTCCCAATTTTGGATACAAATTCATGCAGAATATCTTTCATTGTTTTCTCAGCAGCAAAACTTTGCAAATATATACCGGGTGTTCTCGAGCATGCGTATCAGTTTTTTATGAAGGGAAGAAGCCGTTACTTTAAAATTAAAGAAAAAAATTATTAACTAAATCGAGGGAGTTCTATCTATTGGTGATATTTTTAATTTCCGGGAAGGACCGCAAATCTGTTTTTTAAGATCAAACATCGCCGAAATTGGCCGAAATCAAGATTTTCAAACTTTTAGGTCAATTCGGATTCTAAGTCAGAAAATAAGAAACATTTCTCAATTTTTTTTTGTTTTTTAATTTAAAAATGGTAGGTACCCAAAACTGAGATAAAAAAAATGCGCTAATATAAAAAACAAATTTATTTATTAAACTGATTATTATTAATTTTGGTTTACGAAAGGAAAATATGGAAGATTTTTGTTTAATTTTATTAATTTTAAAGAAAAATACTAAGAAAACAAAAAAAAATCATTTAACATGATTTTCTTATTTTGTGACGTAGAATCCGAATTGGCATAAAAAAAGTACCCCTTCCCATTTGAAAATCTCGATTTCGGCCAATTTCGGCGAATTTTGAGCTTGAAAAACTCATTTCCGGTCTTTCAGGGAAGTTGAAAATATCACCAATTGATAAAGCCCCCTCGATTTAATTAATAAATTTTTTTTTAAATTTTAAAATAACGGCTTCTTCCCTTCTTAAAAAGCTGATACGCATGCAGGAATCTCATTGAAATATTTTGAAATATTTTTTTTATTTCTATGAGTTTTGAAAGGTTCTTATATTCTTTTTTGTTAAAGATTTATTTTTGTTTTTATGTTAAATTATGGAGTTTGAATTTTATTTTAATCGATTATGAAATAATAAAGTTTTAGTAATAATCATGTTTTATATGTATTGTATTTAAGAATCAATTTATTTCAAATAATTTAATAAGCATAAATTATTATTAAAAAAATGCGGATCACAAAAAATTATGAAATATTTGGTGGGCCTGGAGTACAAAAAGGTTAAGAGTCACTGACCTAGCTGACCCAGAAAACTTAACACAACCAGTTTGAATTTTGAATAGTTTTAAAACTCATATTAAAAATTTTAAAAATGTGTGTTATAAAAACCAAACAAAATTTTCACTTGGTAAAAGTTTAACGCTAAACATTAATAAAATAATATAGTAAAAACTATATTTAGAAATTAATAAACTAACCGCATACATATTCAAAAGACATTGCAATTATCTAACTATAATTTACCGGTTTGACGAATTAAAAGAAATATTTCTGAACAAAGGAAAATATATCGGTCTTACTAATATACTTGTATATTGTATAATTCTATATATATATACACTCTTGACAGTAACTAAGGTACTTAATTAAGTACGGTATTGCAATTTTACACTATACAATATCTACAATATTTCGGGTATTTATTCAACAATTTACTGGCTTATCTACTCATTAAATGTGGAAAACTACTGCTATTGTCAGGAACTAAGTCTCCTTAAATATAATAGTTTCCTTTTATTTGATTTGTTACCAGATTATTATATACTCTCAGTTATTTTTTGTCATTTATTATATCCCAATGACAAAGGGTACTAGACCAGGTCGAAAAACCATCAATAAAGCATGATTTTTTACTGCATCTAGAATCAAACCTGGGACCTTTCGGTTGAAAGGCAGGTGCTCTATCTACTGCGCCACCCAGCGTGTCCCGGTATAGCTCACCCAGTAGGGTGGCAATCTAACAATGTGGCAAACACGAAAACAAACCTTTAAAATTTACATGCTACAGCAATATATAAGCAATTTCTAATTGCACAATTATTTATTCTAATTTTAATATTAATTACAATTCATTCTATAAAAATATATTCAAAATGAAGTAAATAACAACTAAATTATATCACAATTAAAATGAAACTACTTTTTTATAAATTATCATTTCATTTTTGTAAACTTTTCAAATTTAACTACATATAATTTTTTTTTTTTTTAATTTTTCCATGCAAACAGAAAAGGTAATCAACTTTTGAATCTTCACCATTTTTGATATTCTCACACCCATTTCTCTTTTTGGTGCTTTTCGAAACGAATAAATAATTATTAGTATTAAAATAGATAAATTGGTGGTTTTGTTCTATGAAAATTTATATAAATTTAAATCCAACACCTTATTATACTGACTTAACATTCATATATACATATTTATATCAAATTATTTATTTCCAAAAATGTGAAGTGACTATACAAAGGATTTTCAATATTAAAAGAAATGGGTAAAGTTACAAACACACATCCAAACAAACTTATAGAATACCTAAATCGGTTTACTTTCTTTTTGGTGAAAATAAATTGCATAAAATAAAACTGAATTTAGAAAAAAAAAACTATGGTTAAGTATACTCACTTCACTTGTACAGTGAATTTATTATTACAATAAAATGATTTTAAAGTAATTAAGTATTTTAAAACCCCACTCAATTGAATTCAATTTCAATTCAACCAACTCAATTATCAAAATAAAATAGAAGAGAAAATGGAAATTAAATAGATTAAGATAATATGTGCAAAGTGAATGCAATAATTTTAAATAAATTTTTCTTATAATGCGAAAAGTTTTCGATTTACAAGATGAAAATAATATTTTTTTTTTGCTATAATTTTTACAATTTAATATAATTTTTTTAATTTAATTAAATAAATTTGTATAAAGTACGGAATTCAAATAACAAATGTGTACAATTATTTGAAAATATTTAACCCAGATGGGAAGCAAAAAAAAAATTTTTTTTACTATATTACACTTAATACACCTAACTTGAGATAGAATTATAAGAAATTCCAAAATGTACACTGAAGTTAGCTCTTTAATTTTATATCTAATTAGCAGTAAGAATACTGAAATCAATTGTGATTTTTTTTATAATCTCTGTAAAATAGTTTGCGATGAATTCAAACCCTGAAAGAATTATATTAAAAACACTTTGTTGTAAATGCCATAAAGTCGTATTTTCTTTCTAGAGGACTTATCAGTTTATTTTGTACACACAGCATATAATACAGTATTTTATGATAACAGTCTTTTTTGTAATATGTACAGTATTTTGCAATTCAGTATTTGACAAAAAGTAGTATTTTGAACATATTCGAGGAGGCTTTTTTAATACCGATTCCACTTGAGATAGTTGTTTTGAATAATAGCATACATTTCTATATTCAACCATTCAACAACGCTTATTCACCGATAACATAGACATACTGTTTTACGGTTAAAATTTCATCAATCAAAATTATTGTCGATACAAACGCAATTAATAATATATTTCAACATGACATAAAGTTGTACATACAACTTCAAACATAAATTCTGTTTAACTAGAATTGAATTGAATACAGTTTATTTTGACCAACGAACCATATTAAGTTTTTCAGACCTTTTTCATCTTGTACAAATTTGAATCCACTAGACTAGAAGACTGGAAAATGAAGAATTTAAACGACGAAAAATTTAAATTGAAATGCATAGAAGTTTTAAAATGGCTTATCATAATATAAAAATGAAATAAACTTAGTTTAACTGGAAAACGATTGACGACGATAATCCCAAATAAATAAGGGAATATTGCACTACAAAAGCTCTAAATTAACAAAATATATAATGATATTTTTAACACGAAAATATTGGAATAAATACTACTTTCGCAGAATGTTATTTAAGTGTACAGTTAGTATACGTAGTAAGTATGTAAGTATAAATTATAACGATGAAAAACTCTAATATTTTGAATTAGAGTTTACTTCATAAAGAAATTTGCAAATATCTACCTAATACGGTAGGCTATAAAATATAAGATTGGCCTTCAGTTACATAAGTTGGCCTTCAGAAGTAAGTAAAATAAAATAAAATAAAAATAAAAAACAAAAGTGTGTAAACTAAAAATTTTATTAATGGCACGGCACATGCCACAAGAGGCCGTGCTTTTTGGGTTATTATACGTCTTTATTAATTTCTATCAAAAAATTTTTTTAAGTTAAAAAAAATATTTACCATTAATAATTCATACTTATTCTTAATAATTTTTGTTTTTGAAAATTCTTTCTAAAAAATTCTAAAAATAACTAAAAAAGCAGAATTTTGTATTCTTATTTTCCATCAGAATACAAAAAAAAAAAAAAAAAAGAATTAAAGACATATGCTAGTGTTTCAGTGAACAGTAAAAATATTTCGGCACAACTCAATTATTTTTGTAAAAATAATATAGAAAGAAGAAGACAGGGAAAATTTTTTTTTTTAAATATTTAATAAAAAAACATTGTTTTTTTGTTATTATATGTATGTATGTATGTACGTATTTAGAAAATTAGTTAAAGAATTTTTTTTGTTTTTTATGTGCTAATAAATTTATTTTGAATTTCGAACCAAAAAAATTAAAAACAAAATTCAAAAATATTTCGTAATTTGAGTTGTTTATTATGAATAATATAAATAGAATATTTAAAATTTATATGATTTTTATCAATTTTATACAAAATATTTTCTTGAACTTCGTTCAAAAGTTGCTGCGAAATGAAAAGTTATTGTAAAAACATCAAAATATTAGGATATTTAGCAAATTAACTTCCTCTCTTTGTGGAATTAAATGTTAATGAATTTTCCACCAATTATATCGAATATTGAAAATAGATCAAAATAAATTGTTTAGATATTATAGAACTATTTTTAAATATTTGTTAGTCAATTCGCTTGGATGTATTTTATTACAAAATTAGTTTAACTCACTTTCGCCGAAACGGAAGAATTCAACTTAGCTTCTGCATATAAGCATAGGATCGAAAGTGATGTAATAAAACTTATTTAAAAAAAAGTCCACCTGTTTAAGTGTAATGCACAAATTCATTATTCAAAACCTGTTTTTCAAAAATAGATTTAATTTCAAATCAAAATCAGGATATTTTGTAAAATATAAGGAGATAAGAAGCAGGAAATTAGCGACCTGTGAAGTATTAGATAACAATTTTTTTAGACTTTTTTCTTTTTTAAATTTCTTTATTAAATTTCTCTCACACATAAATGACAAAACCAAAATCAATAGCAACAAATTCATATGTTCAGAATGTTAGTTTAATTATGTTTCATGCAAAAAATTTTTTTGTTTTTTTTGTTTGTGGCTTAAAGGACAATGACACATATTTCATGACATAATATGATATTCTGTGAATGGAAAATTTTAATTCATCCATATGCGATCCGGCTTGTTTTAAGTCTTAGGTAGTTAATCTAACGCCAACTAACGACTGCTAAATCTGAGAGGTATAACCTATCGTATAAGCGATTGCTGTATAGGATAGTTTCCGGAGGTCACCACATGGAGGTAATGTAGAATCACTTGCTCAGGAACTTGACAGTTGTGTATCTGGGTCAGCAAACGGTCAGATATTACCCAGTCAATCCCAAGTCGGGCCGGTAAATTTCGCATCTTCAACTGGAGAGAATCCGCCCATGACCGACAAAAATGGAGGACGTTGATGAGTCAGAGACCTACTTGGTCTGTTGGCCATCTTGTAAGTAAGTAAGTATATGGAAAATACATGTAAATACCCACAATCGACATATGGAAGAATTAAATTGAATCTGACAATTTTCGTAAACATAGAATTTTTATGTAAGAAATATTTTCTTATGTTACTATGTCATTATGAGTCGACATATGCTTTGACAAACAAATATCTATGTCAGCTTCGTTAGCCAATTTGAAATTTACATCATATGTAGTTCTATGTCAATATAGTTATCGCATAAATGTTGATAAAAAAAAACAAAAACAGAACAAAAATAATTTTGTATGAGAAAAAGAACAAAAATACAAATACAACGCATTCTTGAATTATTATAACTCACAGATGTTTTTTTTACCATCCTCATGTAACTTATAAGAATGACTATATAACATGCGCTGGGTGGCGCAGTAGGTACAGCGCTTGCCTCTCAACTGAAAAGTCTTAAATCGCTTCCCGGCGAAGAAAGAAAAAGCTTTATGTGTTTTCGACCTGGTTCTGTACCTTTTCTCATTGGGATAAATATAATTAAATGACAAATTGAGAGTATATTTTTGTAATAACGTAAATAAAATGGAACTATTCTATTTAAGAAGGCTTAGTTCCGGATACTAGTGGTAGTTTTCCCCATTTAATAATACAGTAATTTGATAAATAAATGCTCAAAATATCGTAGACATTGTAGTATGAGCTTGCAATACCGTACTTAATTAAGCACGAAAAGGTAAGTTACCTAAGAAAAACATAAAAAAAACAATACTTTGTTTTATT
This sequence comes from Argyra leucocephala, assembly GCA_963942445.1. Lineage (NCBI taxonomy): Eukaryota > Metazoa > Arthropoda > Insecta > Diptera > Dolichopodidae > Argyra > Argyra leucocephala. Next base: position 95,120,466 of record OZ012677.1, read on the forward strand.
TGAATTATTTGTAGCTGTAAAATATGTATCGGATCCGAACAACCCAAACGTATTTCAATTTCCAAAATTAATTTAAAGAGACAACCAAATAATACTATTAAAAGAAACGTAAATAAAATTCATAAGAAATATATTTATAAGTTTTTTACTTTAAGTATAATTTTAGGAAAGATCTTTTAAAAATACACGTTCAAAATGATATATTTATGGAGTATGAAAAAAATATGCCTAAATCTGAACAATGTAGATCCTTAAGTATACATGTATTTGTTATACACCTATTTGTTATACACCTGTTTTCAAAACTTATCTACATTATCTAGGATAAAAAAATGTAAATACATATAGGAGGATTCTAATGTTTACTTTAATCTTTATATTTATCGTTTTTTACAATAAAAAAAGTTGAAAAATATTAAAATAAAAAATAAAAATACAATTGTTTTTCTACCTAAATAATTTTAATATTCATATGTAGGGAAATTTTTTTTTGATTATGTGCTCAACATTTTTCCATTTTTGTTTTCCATCAATTACCAGATCCAGGTAGTTGAATCACTTTACCATGTGAATAGCATTACCATAGAGAAAAAAGCTTGTGTCTATTTTAAAAAATCATATATAATTACATTTTTCTTAAGATTTAACGAAAGACGATTTAGAGGTATTCTTCAATAGCACTACTAAATATATATTAATCATTTTCGGCGTACTTCAAAACTGCGACATACGCGTAAAGTTGTACGAAACAATCTCATTGTATCATTAATATATATTTGATCGGTACCTAAAGTAGATCCTTTGGTAACTCCCTTTTTTAACGATTTTTGAAGAACAGTGTATATTGCCGATGTGCGCTGCTTGCTGACAATTAAACAAATATAAATGGGAAAACTGAATTTCCTATTGGTAAAATTCATCAATTGAATTTTTTTTATTAAATTATCGCCATCTACGCAGTTCAAAGCTTTTTTTAAGTTTAAGAAAACTCACGCAACATATTTTCCGTCATCAGAAATTTTCGAGATAAATTGATCAGACAAGCAGAAGTTGTGTGGGAGTCAAGTTCAATACCATATTTTTCTTCCTGGATTATATTATTTTTTCTCAAGAAGTTGGAAAGTTCAAAAGGGCATTCATTATGGTTTCGAAAAATTTGTAAAAAGTACGGAAATAGGTCTACAAAGGTGGATTTTAGCTAGACCGATTTATTTTTTAATCAGCTTTTTAGAAAGAGATAACATGAAATGACTTTATTTTATATAAACGTAATTAATCCGGGATATTTATCATCAGGGCAAAACAAATTGGGTATATTTTTTCAAAAAATTGAGATATTTTTTGTAAAAATCGAGGCTATTTTATTTTATCATACTTTCATGAAGACTTGTTTCCTTTATATCGGCAATACTTTTTTAGGTTAAAACTACGAAAGCATTATCATTGTACGTTTTGCTTTTTCGAACGGTAACATTGAAGAGTATTCAAATAAAAATTTGTTTTCATTTCAAAAAGTAAAATGGATGAAAATATCTTCAGCGCATTTATTTTTTTTAAAAGTCGTGAAAAAGAGTGAACATTGAACAGAGTGAAAACAGAAAGAGTCAAAATAATATAATAATAGAAGTGATGAACAAATAATGTCTTCTTTCTTTTTTTAAATTTCAAAACCACTAATTTTAACGTAACAAATAAATGTTGCCTTAGCATTTAGACAGGAATTTTTTTGGGAAATTATTTGCAACTGTATATTTTTCTCTTAAAGTAAAAACTAAAATGCTGATTAAAAAATAAATCGGGCTAGCTAAAATGCACATTAATTTAAGCATATATTTCTGTTACGGCTTTTCAAAGTTGCAGACACTATGACTTTTCTGTGAGAGTTAGAGAAACATTATCGTTCAAAAGAAATATTTATAAATTGACTAAGATCCAACTTACAATAAAAAAAACTTGAAGTTTTTAATTAAACCTGAAACTTGGAATTCTAAAATGTAAAATTTATATTTTTAAATTACGAATTTTAGAATTTACTTACCACATTTGAATGTAGTCATAAGATTTTCTGAATCACTACTATGATGATAGTTGTACAGCGATTTTCCAAGTAAATCATCAGTTTTATAATTTAATTCTTGTTGCATCCTGAAATTCAATAAAAAAGAAAATTATTATTTATAAATTTTATTATACAGTTACATTTAAACTTACTTTTCATCAACATATGTAAATTTCATATCAAGTGAATGTTTTGTTAAAAATGTTGTTGTACCCAATGGTATTTCAATATTTGATGGATGTGGAATTGGCCTTCCAACAACTATTAACACTTTTTCACCTTCTTTATTTATTATCATATGGCCAACTAAATGAATAACCTTTAAAACAAACATTAAATAATTAGCATATTATAATAACTATTATGTAAATATATTGTATGTACATATGTACATCAATTCATTTCAAAAAGAATTTAAATAAATAAAATTAATATTTTTATGGTTATATAATACATATGTATGTAGATACTTCAATTGCGATTTTGAATTTAAATCATATATACCTATATCTATGACAGTTATAAGGAAAGTTAGTTAGGAAAGCAATTAATCCTTGACAATTAAAGCTCATTTTATTTCAGTTTTTAAACATAATTTAAATATTTTCACGTTTATTCGAATTCTCAATAAATTACAAAATTACCTGTAAATCAAATTTAAAAAAAAAAAAAAATTACCTGGCTTAAACAATTTTTTAACAGAATAATAAAAGGCCTTTAATGAATTATGTGATAAAATATATGTCAATATATAATTAGTACGTTAAAACGTAACTAGCGGAAAAACTCCGTGAACTACAGGATACGTATTTTTATATATAGTGAAATAAATTGAACTAGAATAGAAAAGGTACATTTTTTAAAATATTGTTTGTGGTATCTTACTAGTGAAATATATTTTTTTGATAATATATAACAATTTCGAAAGAACTGCCTGCCTGCACAAATTTATATATACAAATAAATCTAATATGTTTCATTTAATCGATAGTTTAGAATATAATTTAAATAAGTATTTAGCATTTAGTACAGAAAACACATAGTTTAAAGTTTAAGATGTACCAATTTTGCAATCATATTGAAGTAAAATTAGAATTTTCTTTTTAAAATTGAAATATAACAACGACGATAAGATATGTTAATAAAACTTAATTAATTTATTTATGTTGTACCTTGTAAGAAGCACTTTTGATATTAACACTTCTACCACGACTTGTTAGTGTACATTTGAATCTAATATACAAATCACGATGACATGTTTTGAATTCTGATTCTTCTTTATCGTTTTCATCTTTAATTGAATCATGTAAACTATTTTTACGTATATTTAGTGCTTCCTTCATTTCATCATGATCACACTGATGAACATATTCCCATATTGGATTTCCAAGTATATCAATCTAAAAGAAAAATTTATTAGTTTTTTTTTAACCAAACAAAGTTGTAACAATTAATTTTTACCTGGGAAATTCCTAAATATTCTGATATACTCTCAGATGAGAATGTAATATCACCTTCGGTGGATAAAATCAATAAAAATCCATCTAAGCAATTAGTTAGTAATTGTACCGTCTCCTTATTATTCCAAAATTGATCAAATGGTTTTACTTCATCAGCATCAGCAGTTTTTGTTGTCTTTTCTTCCGTTTTTGTTTCAGTTTCACTTTTTATTTGTTGGTCTTTAATACGTGGAACTAAAATTTAAAAGAAAAAAAATAAGTAACAATGAAAAATTTAAATATTTTTTATGAACAGGAACAAAAATATATAAATGAAATGTCCGACTTAGGTTCACGTAGTTCAAAAGTATAACAAGCGTACAAACGTACACAAGTATTATTATGGAAATTTTGGGATTTTTTTTGCCATAACTCGACGGATAACCTCACAAAAAAAATAAGTTTAATCGTGGTGGCCAATTAACTTGAACAAAACTAGTTTTAAAAAAAAAACAATATTCAATAAATTCGCCTGGCCACAATTCAAAATCACTTTTTGGACATTTAAGGTTACCTCATGTGATCTCTAGGTCTAACTTCAAACTCTTGACTCAACCTGAACAAAATGTGATCTCCGACGAATCAACGACCATTTACTTTCATTATATTTTTTATGAAACCCCTTAGTTGAGCATAAGGAAGAAGTCAAATAATCCCATTGTCTCCTATCTAAAACTAATTTTGTTACAGTTATCCTACAAGTTTGTACTGGTTTTCCAACTTGCCATGAATACTAGACATTCTATTCGAAATATCCAATCACCCTTAATACAATCAAGTACAGTTTTGTAATTATGTACATAAAATGAATGATATCGAGAGCTTTTTATATAATTTTTCGTTTTCTATATCTAGATGGCATAGTAAAAATCAAAATGATCGTATTACATTTTAATTGATCCACGAAACACGGTTGATGTAAAAAGCGATACTAATAAATATATTTCGTAATATCTTAATAAACTCAATACCTCTCTAAATCATTAATGTTTTACAGTCAAATTAATCATTCAATAACTACAAGGATCAATAAGATTATTTAAAATGTATTCCTTTCGAGCAAACCATAAGATTTTAAATTCATAATTATAACATACTACTTATTCAATATTCAATAGTACATGGTTACATATTCAATTTAAGAACAATGAAAAACATGAAAGGAAAATTAAGAGTTGAACAGATTAAAAAAACGAAAATTTTATCCGAAAGAAAAAAAAGAAAAGAAGGCGGTAGCCACAATAATCTGCTATGATATTAGGCCAATATTCAATCCATAGTATTCTCTTTCATAACCATCCCCTTCACCACATCAATATACGAACTGGATTTTTGCCTTTTCTATAAGCAGACTCATAATTGTGGCAAATCTATGTACATATGTACCAACTAGTTTTCGTTAGAGTGGGCAGTCGCGCAGAGAATATTTTAGATATCTTTCTAAGACCCTCATAGATGCAACAATTATCATTATTGACAAGTCGTCGTAACTATTTACACCATATATGAAAAATATTTTTATTTTTTATTTTTTTTCAAATTCACCACCACCGCTATTCTAACAATTTTAAAAGTTATTTTTAGTTCTTTTTTAAAATATACTTACAAAATTTCATAACATCATGTATTTTCAAAAATGAAATAGCTAATCTCATAACAGATGCTTTATCCAATTGTTCAACTTCATCTTGTTTTATTGGTAATCCACTGGCCAATTCAGTAAATAAATCTGTTTCCCGAGACCGACGACATCTAGCAGCATCACGTGATTTTTCTTTTCTTTTTTCATTGCTCCTGGAATTAAGCAGCATAATAAATAAAAAAAAAATTAATAAAATTATCAAAAAAAAGAAAATAGAATTATTTTATTCTTTTATCGTTCAATAAGCATTAATTTAAATATCACATAAGAAGTGGTAGATGTAAAATATATAAAAATAAACAATTAAATAACTCAAATGTTCTAATAAATATTCCCGCTTTTAAACATCTACACTACATGCAGATTTAATAATAAAATAAATATAAAAAAAGACAATATTATTATTTTATGAATGAAAAAGCATATAAATTCTTTTAACCCCTAAATAGTCCATCGTCATCATCATCATAACACAGAACTTGTTTTTCTTAATTCGCAATAATTTTACGCGATTTTTAAATACGTGTTAGTAAGTATAACTCTATATATATAAGTATGTACATAATATGTGTACATATGAAATGAACATATTAAGCTTTTCAAATAGGAACTATATTCTATATAAATATTATTAAAAAAAAAGTATCATTTCATTAAAATATTTATATACTTTGTACATACATATATATTATTATGCACATATATTTATAACAAAATATAGTAATATGTACAGTTATGTAAAAATAAATATAAATAAATATTGAGAGAGTTACCATATATAATTGAATTTTATGAACGGGACATATTTTTTGTTAATATGCCAAAGTTGAAGTACATCAGAAGAATGTAGTCTATGAGAAATCAATGGCAAATTAATAAAAATCAATTTAACTCTTCGGATAAGTTATTACTCTCAGATAATCTAAATGAAATTTCGCAATCATCATAAGAAGCAAATATGTACATGTAAATTTATTTCAAACTTTACCTTTGCAAACGTCAAGCAAATTAATTTTCATGTTACAATTTTACTACATCGTCGAAATGCATTCACAACATTAGTAGCATTATTGAATATAAAATGATTATTAAAACACAAAATATTTTTTGTTTATTTATTTTATTAGTTTTAATATTAATAAATAGATTTCTTAAGAAAAAAAATAATAAATATTTATTTGAACAGAAAGTGCAGTGTGTTTCGATCAAAATCGAAAATGCAGCTCGGATAACATTTTTTCAATTTAAATTTCTTTTTAAAAAGACTTTAGAATATAATAAAGTTATTGTGCGTTGATAATAAAACTGTTATTTTAATTATTAGTTACACGTTATTATATTGTTAAGCTTTCAGATACTTATATGAATATAAAAATACAAATTGAAAGTGAAAGGTCAACTTTCATTTAAAATAAAAAAAAATATTTCAATAAAATATGTACGAGTACATAGTTAATAGGTTTCCAATCTCGGCTTTTGAACTTTCCTTAATCTTATTAGCTTATGGCTTATAACTTACTTAATATTATTGTTTTAAATCATTATTTAGGATGATTTAAATAAGCATGTCTATTGTACAACATTATTCATTTAAACTGAAAATTTTTCATAATATTTTGAATAAGATTTCTTTTCTTTTTTAATAAACAAATTAATAAGAAAATTAAAAAAAAATAAAAGATTGTCATACCTATATGATTAAACTATATTTAAGTAATTTCTTTTAATAAATGTTTGCTACTAGGTTACTTTCCCACAAAATGGAAAATAGCCTTAGTAACTTGCATTCCAAAACAAGGAAAAAACCCTGTAAACGTAGAAAGTTACCGTCCAATAGTCTTTTAAATACTATTGGAAAACTTTTTGAGAAATTAATCAAGAAAAGGCTTGACAACTTTATACAAGATAAAAATATACATAATATAATGAGCAATTCGGATTCAGAAGTAAACACTCAACTTCTCATCAAACTAGTAGGATAACAAATATCATCAAAAATAAATTAAAAAATAAAAAATCTGTAGGGATGATGACACTCGACATTGAAAAAGCTTTCGATTACTGTCTGGCACAATTGCTTAGTTCATAAATTAATTATTTCTCAATGTCCTACCTATATCATAAAAATTATACAAAGTTTCTTAAAAAGTAGATCATTTCTGGTTAAAATAGGATCGGATGTATTGCATTCTGTGGCACTTACCTCAGGAGTCCCACAAGGCTCAACATTATCACCCATGCTATATAATATTTTCATAGCATCAGACTTGCCTACGCCCAACAACTGCACTCTTGGGTTATATGCAGATGACACCGTTATCTTAACAACATCTCACTGCCCAATTGAAATTACAAAACAATCTTGAAAATGCATTTAAAGATATTAAAGATTATTACTACAAATGGAGAATAAATATTAATGGCGAAAAAACCAAAGCGATTTTTTTTTTTAAACACAAGAAGGAAATCCAGTTTTTTGCCAAACAGAAACATTTGGGTTAATAATATAGAGATTGTCTAGGAGAGAGAATACATCACTTATCTTGGAATTCACCTCGATAAAAAATTATTGTTTAAGACTCACATTAATAAAGCTATTGAAAAATGTAATTTCTTTGTTAAACTTTTATATCCTGTAATAAATCGTAAGTCATTTTTAAATTCGGAAAACACTTTCCTAACATATAAATTTTGAATTTATCGTATGGAAAGACACCGTCAAAACACATATGTAAGTTTCGCAAAGAAAACAAAATGCAATATTGAAATTAATTCTTGCAAAACCTAGACATTTTTCAACCAAGAAATTGCATAAATTAGCTAATATAAACACAATATATTGCAACAAATTGAAAAGTTGACACCTGCTTTCCTGCAAAGTTGCTACAACTCAAATAATCCGATCATAAGAGCAATTTTAGAATAGGTTTTAATTTAGGGTTATTTCTTAGTATGTAAGTACCTAGTGGTAAGTTTCATGAATAAACAAATATGCAAAAAGGTTTTTTGTTGCCATTTTTCCTTTAAATAATAAATTAATTAATAAATAAATTAGTCAGCTAGGCTAAATAATAATTAAGAATAATCATAGGTGTAAACTGTAAATACAATAGTATAAGTTCTAAAAAAATTAATATTGTTAAAAAAAAAATTATGAATATACGTATCATGGCAATAAATAAATAAATAAATAAATATTTAAGTAATTCCAACATATAACTACATAACTATATTTGATTCCGCCCAAATATATTTTTTTAAATACAATAACTATAATCCAACATCTTTATGTTTAATTATTGTTAAAAAGAGTTTTAAATGTTAATTTGTTACAATCACCACTAATTATTTAGAGATTATAATGATTGAATCCATTTTCCTATATTATATTATAGTTACTTGTTTATATATACTAATGTAAGTTAATTATTATGAATTGTTGTAAGTTATATTATATTGAGAAAAATAAACAATTTTAGTTAAACCTAAAATTAATAAAATATAACTAAAAAATGATTAAATTTAAAGTTCTGGTAAATAAAATATTTTCATATAATATTTAAATATGATGAATAAGTTTAGACTTTATGAGGGAATGCATTTTTGGAAAAAAAATAATCAAAACCCTAATAATCTACACGATTTTTTATTCATTACAATTATATCCGATAACCAGTACAAGAAATACCACCAAGTTCCGGACATCCTCAATATGAGTTTCAAATAATATAGTTAACATTCAATTCAAACAATAATTATAATGTACATTTTGCTATAATTAATCAACTGGTCATCTTAATTAAAAGGAGAAAAAAAAGAAAGGTTTATTATTATAATTTTAAATGATGACACTATGTTTATGTTATAACTAATTATAATACAAAAATTAAACATATATATTAACATTATATTAGAATCATTTAATTGTTGTCTGATATAACCCAAAGTTCCACAACGTCATCGAACTGCATATTCGAATACGTGATCTAAGACATTTTTTTAAAGGTCACATTATTTATTGCAAATATATATAAACAAAATAAAATAAATTGACTTGAGTCCACCACACATATATTATAATATATACCTAAGTTTGTGCATACATCTATCTATCTAAAAAAAATTCTAAACTGCATAAAATAATTTTTTTTACACACAATAACTATACTATACACACATACAATGTAACTAACATAGTATTAAATACAAAATAATTCAAATGTTAATTAAAATATGATGATTTTATAGATTTGCTCCAATTTAATAAACACCATTTTTTAAGAATAAAATAAAAACAAAAGTTTAAATTTTGATCGTATTTGACGGTAACAGTATTTCTTTGAAATAGATACCATATTTGATAATTTTCGAAGGTTACATTCGAACCAACAACTTACTTAAATATTTTCCAGAATTTTTATATTATAATACTATTTTCTAAGATGTATATTATAAATAAGTTAGTTACTTTAATTTTTAATTAAGGTTAGTTAATAGATTATACATGTAATAAATATAATTTTTATTTACATTACTATTATTATTTAGAACTAACAATATTGGAAACAATAATTGCTATCCTTACAGGTGTCGCAAACAATTTAATGAATTACCGAATGCGCTTCAACAAATAAACCAAAGACATATACATATATTTAAAAATGAAATATATTTTATAACAACAATAATTAATATAAAAAATAATAATAATAATAAGTAATAATAAAATAATAATAAGTGTCAGTTTATACAATTTGTGTACACGTAAATATGAATTTTTTAAAATTGTATAAAAAATTCCTATAGTAAACCTAGAAAATTGATTGTATTATATATATACGTATTATATATTAAGAACAAAATTTGAGAGCCTTGGTAGGAACTTTCGTGATGTTTGAACGTGAAACATCTAAAATGGGTCTAAAAATTAACGAACATAAGACCAAGTATCTAAAAATGACAACAATATGCACTATGGCATACAAAATAAATTAAATCAAATTGGCAAAAAGTGTTATTTGGCAAACAGGAAACTTATGCAATCAAAACTGTTATCGAGACGTTTTCGAGCGAAATATACTAAAAACAGTTTTTACTACAAGAAGGCTAGGGAATGGTGAATATCAAAAAAAGGACAAACAGGGAGCTTGATTATTTAATTGAAAGTGAAGATATTATTCGTTTTATAAAAGCGCAAAGAGTAAGATGGGCTGGGATGGGCCACGTCATGAGAATGATGGAAGATGAAAGGGCATAGGTATAGACGCAGATTAAAGCTATTAAATGATAAAATATCTATGACGTACATTTAAAATTATCAGTGTTGATTGAGGACTAATCTTTTGCGAAGTAAAAAGACTTGATTGTACTAGCCTTTTTACAATCAGCCTTCCTAAACGAGTTTAGTTTGATCAAGTTTATTCTGACAAAACTCTCAAATAATGTTTCAAAATAAATTACATTTTACAAATTAATTAAACCACTTTATGGTTTACAATCTCGTAGTTAATATATTGTTTTTAAATTAAGTACCTTGTTTTTAAATTAAGTTTTAGGCATTAGGTTACAATATTTAATAACAGAAAAAAAACAAAAAAAAAATTTCATGAATCAAGTTTATATTTGCAATAATTTGCATTATTTATTTTTTTCTTGTTATTGTTTATTATTGTTGTTTATCATATTGTTATTGTATTATTGTTTTTTGTCGAATGTTTTTATCGGAAGTATCATATATTGTGCATTTCTTAGAATTATATTTTTTAATTAATTAATTAGAATTAATTAATTATAAAAACCAATGATTTAATTAATATTTTAATTGTTAACTACTTATTTAAATATTTCCGAGCTGGTATAGAACAATTAACGTCTATAAATAAAAATGAAGGTGATAATATAGGAACTTATAATAAGTCTACTAATAAAGGTGATCTTAATCAAAAAATGTAAGAGAAGTAAGCTTAAAATTTTAGAAAGCAATTTAAAATTCACATTTTACAACTTTGGACATCACTAAAGTAGTATAAACTTCGCAGGATTGTACCTAATTAAACACAAAAAGCTCATTCTACGTATGTTTTACTGTCAAGAAAGTATAAAAACAATCACGGTCGTAAAATTCGAACACTGGAGTAAAAAAAACTTTGCAAACTATAACTAAATAATTAAAATTATAATAAAAGTTGAAAATATATGCCGAACTCAAAATAATAATACTAAATATATATAATATCTTCAGGCTAGACATATACAGATAACCGTATTATCTTGAAGTTCGTGGAGAAAAAACCTTTAAATCCCAATGTATTTGAACTATGCTGGAGCATTATGCTCCAATTAGGAACATAAAAGTGTAATTTTGTTTGTTGAAACATTAAAAATTTCTTAAAGAGCTACAACAAGAATTCCAAATTTACTTGAGAATATCTTAAAACGTCAAAAAATTCAATGTAATAATATTCCTAATGAAACATTAATAGTTATGCGACGAATTATTAACGAAAAATCTCTACTATAATACATAACTAAAGCTATTCATAACAAATATTTTCCAGCCGATTAAAATATAAGGTATTTTCCTATTTTTTTTTTTTTTTTTTTTTTGTAATGAGTTGTTTTGTAAACACAATGTGCTTCCGAAGAAGATAACGTATTACAAAATAAAATTTATTACCTATTTAAGTAAATTTGAATAACACGATTAGTAAACGATTTGACGTATTATTTACTTCAGTTTGTTTAGTTTTATTTTTATACTCTCTATGATTGCAAAGTGTTTAAGTGCAGAGCATTGTCTTTATAGAATTTAAACAAACTGATAAAAAAACATAATTATATTTTAATGGAAACTCTACTTTTATATATAAAAAAACACAGACGCAAAAAATGCAACAAAAAATTTGGAAACTCTAGAGAAACCGAGCAATCTTTGTTTTTTGTTAAATATTTTATTTATATATTGATTTTATTAGTATTGAAGTTTTGGGCTTCTCTTAGACCTCAGCAATAGGTACACTAATTAATTTATAATAATAATTAACTAGTTTTTTATAACTTAAACTTGAAAAATAATTAAAATATTTGTTTTTGTCCAATTTTCTAAATCTTTTCATAGTATGTAATTTGAACTGTTCTTTACTACCAAATGGAATCAATAAAATCTTTTTAAATTTATTTAATAATAATTTGGTACACTGCGATCAAAGTTATCAGTTGAAAGCTAAAAACTTATATTATCAAAAAAAAAGCTACTTTCATCCATAAGATTTTTATAACCAAAAAATATTCTCCAAAAGTTGGCAACATTGTATTTAATATTATGTATACTACTTCTAGTAACCAGTCAGTATAAAATTCTATTATCACATTAATTGAAATTTGTTATCATTTGTTATGTATATATATATTTTTTTAACAATGTTAGTTAAAATTTATAATATTCACTTCTAATATACAGCTTGTATTCATAATGTCTGCAATTATAATTAAATAAGAATGAACAATTTAATTAACTCACATAAAATCTTCCATATCATCACAATCAATAAATTGACATGGTGGTGTACCATAATAACCGTAACAATAATCATAAGTCCAAGGTTTTGTTATTTGACATGGAGCATAAGGCCCATTAATATTATCATAATAGGATGGTGCAGCAGTAACATGAATTTTTGCTGATACACCATGTGATTGTTGAGGTCCTAATGAAATTCTTGGATCTGGTATTGAACTACAATTATTATGAAAATTATTATAATTTTGCCCAACAACCATCAATCCACCACCATTTTGTTTAATATTACAACAGTTTTGCTCAAGTTCATTAACACCACATTGTTGTGACGGTATTTGTTGTTGTTGTATTGGTGGTTGTAATGGTGGTGGTAATGGTGATAAATAATTTCCATTGTTATTTTGACAGTGTGTTATTTTCGGTTTTTCCAAACAACTTGAAACATTGCTACCATTATTTATCGTATAATTTGAATAATTATTTGCATTATAATTAATAAAATCACTGTTATTTTGTAAATTATTTGTACAAATTATACCATTTGGTATGCATTGATTTGGTAAACATTGAATTGGTGAACACAAATTTTGATTTTGATTTATAAATAAATTATTATTTGTTGTATTGAAATTTTGTTGATCATAAATTGAATAATCGACCAAATTTGAATTCACTAAACATTGTGCCATATTTTTAGGTTAGAATTTATTTTTTTCGGATTCTTCAATTTATTTTGAAATTTTTATTTTTAATTGGTAAAGAATTCCTGATACCGAAATAATATTATATATTGAAACTACAATATTATTTTACACTTTCGATATATAGAACCGTAAATATCTAACTAAAATTATTTTAAATCTAAAAATATTAGAATAAATTTTGTAACACTACATATATATGTATAAGCATTAATTGATATTTGATATAATGCAGATAAGACGTACGTTTTTAATGATAAGAAATTTTAAAGTTTTTATATATAAAGAAAATTGATTGGCAAATATTACTACTTTAAAGTTAATTAAGTAAAAGAAATATACAAGTATAGTCTAACCTTTATTTATTAAGTGTAACAATATACTCATAGATTCAGAAAACGCATTATTAAATAATTTTGCTGCATATATTTATTTCATTTTTTTTTTTTTTATATTAAAAATATTTGAAAAAGTGAAAATTAGTTTGGTTTTTCAATTCAAAAAAAAAATAATTCAGTTAGTATTGTTAGTTTTCCCATATTTTGGGTTGCTATTTGTTATGAAAATTATCTTTCAAAAGTATGTTGAATTCTATATAAATATTTACAACTTATACTTACTACTAATATGAAAAAGGTAATTAATATAATTATTTAATTCAATTAATTTTTAGCATTTTAAATTTTCATTTAAAAAATCTTAAATACAAATGGGGAAAATCATTAATTTAAAATTACACAAAAACAAAAAAAAAAAAAAACATTTCATTTTAATTAATTATAATTTAATAATAAAATGAAGGACAGTAAGACCTAATCTACTTATAAGGTAAACATTTTTGTAAAATTAATTTTTATCAGTTACATTAATTCAATGTTGGATAAATAAATTAACATCACCTGTTATTCGACAACATTAATGTTACCAGTGCCTCTATACTTTCTAGCCAAGTCACACGAATATTTTTCCGGAATTTACCGAATTTACATTTTGTTTTAAATTTTGTTTTTGTTTTGTGTATAAAATTAAAAAAAATGTCTATAATAACACAAACAAGAATATTCTGTAAATTTTAATACTAAAAATTATCAACAATAACAATTTACATGCGATTTTAAGTTCGTTTTAAAAGCTTTACTGTATCTACTGTATCTACTGTATATATTTAAAAAATATTAGTTTATTTTCAGTGTTCATTATAATTTTATGGAAGTAGGTTCCACTTCAGATAATAAGAAATTTATTTTTTTAAATCGAAAATAATTAAAGAAAATGTTTTTGTATTTTTTGTAAATTTAGATAAAAAAAAATAATTTTTTAAAAATAACACTATAACATAATAACAGGTTTGTCAATAACAAATTAAGGTTCCTATACAAAAGACAACATTTAGATGAAAATAATGTCCCATTTTTAAAGTTGCTCTCTCATAGGCCGAGCTAGAAAGTACAGAGGCATTAATGTTAAATGTATTAAAGTTTTGTCGCTTTATATAAATAAACTTACTTTCCGGTTGTCTTTATTGTTTTGATCTGATCTGTACAATTTTTATTTTGACTTGTTTAATTTATTAAATTTGTTTTTATAGTTTCAAAGTATGTTTATACTCAATTTTATGCAAACACAATTTTTCCAGTACTTTAGTTACGTTTAGAATTTTAATAATGTATTTCGTGATTCTCTTGCATTTGACAGTTCATTATAGTTTTTTTTTTCATTCTATAAAATACTGTCGTTTTTACTATTTTTTTCATCTGGTCGTCCATCTATTGGTCGATTTATATTCTGCTTAATTTTAAAAAAAAAAAAATTGTAAAGTACTTATACGTCAAAAAGATTTGACAATTTGATTTTCTACCATTTTTTAAAATACATAATAAAAATCCACAATTTTTTTTTCAAACCACATATCAATTTTTTTTTCAAATATAAAACCAAATTCATCTAAATAGAAACTCGAAAACATTTTCAGGCTATCACAATTGAAAATGTTAGGCAAATTTATGCATACAGTTACTCATAAATTGTCAAAAATTATATAGAAAACAAAAAGTTGTTATTGTGGGTATCATAATGTTGTATAGTTAATAAAGATATTAAAAATATTTATATTTCTTATTTTTACATAACTGAAAATAACTAAAAATAAGTCATGTATCATGAAAAAATGATTTCAATATGTATCTTATAGAAGTATGTTCAAAAACAACAACACACACATTTTCTTTGATTTTATTTTCACTTTTAATTTAATGAGACAATAAATTCTACACAAATTCCAATTGTTAATTTTGCCTAAATCCTATTACGTAAGAAAGTATAAAATAAATTAAATCAATATACTAAGTAAGTAAATTCATTTTCTTGGCACTTACTTTTGAATAATTTTTGAATTTAAATAAGTAATTTATGAGTTTAACATAGTTTATGAATAACGACTAACGTTTAAAATAACTTTATTTTTTTAAATATTTATTAAAAATATTGGTCAATTATAGTTAATCAAACGCCTTCAATGTTAGTTTGAATTTTAAGTTTGAATGATGAATGAAAATTTATTTGCCAATTTTTTTTTTTTTTTTTTTAATAAAAAAATAATTTACGAAAATTACTAGATAATTGCAATTAAATAGTTATTAAATAGAAATATTTGAGCAAGTCTATCTATCCGGGGGGTAAAAACAAAAACATGAAAAATATTTAAAAAGTAACTATAAATAAATCAAAAAATGTTTAAATGATAGTTATTGATATTTTAATATATCACAGTATAACTAGTTACAAATAATGTAAAATATTTTTAAATATAATTCAAAATTTTAATGAGAAAAAAAAATTTTGTCAAAAAAAAACTGTTCTACTTTCACTGAAAAGTGTACTTATAATAATATTTAGCCAATGCCGTTTCATGAAATACCAAAAGTCTATTTTTAATTAATTTTAATTAAAGATACATTGTAGAATTACAGTCGCAAATAATAATAAAACAGAATTCAAACAGAAAATTAATTTAGATATGAACTTTGAACATTAAAATTAAATTTGTCGGTTAAAACTGTTCCTATTCACAACTTAATTAGCGACGAACGATGGCTAGAAACTGTACTCAGGAAGTACATTTTTTCCAATTATAATTCACAAGATAGTCAATTGTGATTGAAAATACTTACTTTCAGTTCTTTAATATCTTTTGCGATATATAATATGTAGGGCAGAATAATTTAGTATACTAATTTGTTATTCAGAAGTAGTTAATTTAAAATAACTAAGGATTGTACTAACAAATAAATTACAGTCGTTTTTTTACTTAAGTTATTACACAGTTATTACATTACTTAAGAATTTTACTAAAGTTATTATATACGAAAATAAATTTACTCTCAACAAAATTTAAAAAGTGGCCTCGGTAGCCGAGTGGTAAAACACCGGACAGCACGGGTTCAAATCCCGTCAGAACCGAACATTTTTTTCAAATGATGTAAATTACTGAAAGTAATTTTCAATACAACCACATCGGTTCTAATATAATATAATAATAATTAATAAACATATATAAAATAAAATAATTAAAAAATAATATAATATACAACATTTACATATATATATATCAAATAATTAATATATAAAAAGCCCACATTTCGAAAGAGAAGAGGACCTGTAGTTGGACTGCAGGTGTACCTGCAGATCTAAAATAATTCAATATTTTGTGCATACTTATATAAAAAAAAACTCAATTAACACGTTGGTTACCAATGTATCACCAGTGAACATCTCCATTTTCATCCCCATGTACCGTGAGCACCAGTGATATATAAATTTGCATTCTCTCAGGTAACAATGTATCCCCAGTAAACACTAAATTTATGTATCACTGATGATCCCGGTAGCGAACGTGTTGAACACCTAAACTTCTATACTGTAAACTTCTGATTAGAAAGTAGTCAGATGATACAAAAACTAGTTAGACCTGTTATGTTATGTAAGCCTGTTATTATTGCCTAATAAACTTTTTTTACCAAATTATTTCATTTTAGTGCAATGAAGCTGAGATCCTATTTGCAAAACAAAATTATTCTAAATTTGGCATTTATATATTATATTATTTTTGTAAGTTATTAGTTTCAATAAAACAATTTCTCATAATCTTATCCATATAATCTGAAACAATCTAAAAGCATACATAAAAAATTTTAAACTTACGATTTACTTTTTTCGTGCGTTTTAAAAACCCATTTTATACAGTTGGGAACGAATGACATTGTAAAATATTTTTGACATACAATATGGATAATTGTAAATGATATGAATAAATTTGCAGTATTTTGAAATATGGAATTTGGAGAATCTAAATACAGATAATTATCAAAATTATTTAATAAGAGATCATTACAACAAGGAAATATAAAGTTAAAAATAAAAAAAAAAACACTTAAATAACTAAAATACAATACATAAAATTAAAATAAGTACATTGAAAATACTTAATTAAAAACTAGAAATTAATTACTTCAAAATTAAAAAAAAAATAATACAAAATTATTGCCAATCATTAACTATAATAAAAATGAATGCAAAATTATTTCAAATTTGTCTATACAAAAATGTTCTCTTTGAACAGTCATTGCTAATATATTTAATAAGTGCCGAAATTAGTTTAACCTTTCGTTTAATAAAAAAAAATTATACATTTTTCTTATCAATTTAATGCTCTTTTTTATTTTTTTTTTTTTTTTTTTTATTGTTGTAAAGTAACTCTTAACAACTGTTGAGTAGAAAAACAAACAAAAAATTGCAAGTACACATGTACAAAGGATCATCATTTCCATTATGGGTACTTAGAGTAAAAAAAAAATTGATAACCTTGTAATTTTATAATATAATTGGGTTATATAATTTAAATAAAATGTCAAAAATTAAAATTAATTAATATAACTTCATAATCTTAATTCACACGAAAAACAAAATTGATAATTTCTTTAAATTTTTAAAATAGCTAAATAGCTTTTCCTTTATTTTCTGTTTTTCTTTAAATCTCAGACTTTTATGTATTTACTATGTATGTATTTATATAGGCTCAGGCAGAATGTTTTTTTTTAACAGTATAAGAAATGAAATTGAATATTTGTAATGCTGATGATGAAAAAATTGTAAATTCTATAAACTTTATTTGAAACTATGTGGTTCAACAAATATTTTGACATTTGCCAATTAAAAATCAGTGGTATATGAGTAAATTTATTACCAAAATTTAATTTAGCAAAGTAAAATGATTTTTGCTTTTAAAATATTTACTTATCATTTGAAAACGATATTTAATATTATATTTACCACGTCTAATTCATCAAATCAGGAATGTTATATGTATATATGTATAAAATGTTTGACATGTAACTTTGGTGATTTAAGTAATTTGTAGAAGTGCTTTATTAATTAAGAAAAAGTAAAGCTACTTCAAAACTTAAAATAAAGAAAAACAAATAGCAAGGGCGACGTGTCTAAGAGTTAATTTCGTTCATGAACACCTAAAAAGTTAAACGTAAAGAATTAATCAAAAAAATATAAGAAATAAATATATGTATATATTTCAAAATGAATAAATTTGTATAACTGCAAGCTTTACACATAAATAAAACCATGGATTAAGAATACTTAAAACGTTATATTCTAAAATGTTTACCTAAATATACTTAGTGTTCTTAATCAATGATATAACCAATATAACTAACCTAAAATGTTAAGGTTTCAAAATATAAGTACTTACTAGTTTTACTTTTGCAGCAGTTTGTTATAGTTAAATAATTATAGTGTTGATGTGTTATCAATTCACATTCCTAACCAATCAAATTAAATTCTTAAGGGAAAATAAATAGTTACTCAAGCTCAAATATCACCGCGGCTTTTATGTCTATAGTAAAATCTCTTTCTATGTTAAATCATAATATTTCAATGAAGCTGAACTTTTCAGCTCTTAATATACAGTATCCCAATACTTACTTATTTTATTACAAAATGTCATATTTCAAAATTGCTCGATTTATATTGAGAAATGTTTGAAAAAAATGTCAGAAAAACGTGAATGAAATTTTAAAGACAAAAAGTTTACTTAAGCTAAAATTGAAAAAAAGTTTAAAAGAAAAAAAAAATGTAAAGCTAAAATTGAATTTATTTATGTAATATATATATATATATATATTTATCCTTTAATTTCTACTCTAAAAGACGATGAGTCGCCACTGGAAAACATTTATTAAATTTCGTTTATTTTAAGTCTTAAATGTAAACAAGTTTGTTTTGTTTACTGAATTAGAAAAAAAAAAAAAAAAAAATCATAAACCTTTAAAGAAAACAACAAATTAGTTATTATTTATTTATTTTTGAAAAATGTTTAAACACATTTGTCTATAATATTCCTAAATTCAACTGATTTCCTGCTAATCGGCAACAACGCTGTACAAAAATGAATTAAGGTCATTAAAGTGTATGACATTTAAATGTAACTATCTAAAAAACAACTCTGTGCTATTCTGTTCTCCGTCTACTGAACAAACTAATAAATTTGGCACTAACAAACGACATTAAAAAGGACAACAACACTGAAAAGGACAACAACAGTAGACTAATCAATAATGAACTAATTTTTGAAAAAAAACTTAATTATTCCGAGAAGACATAGCATCTAATATGTATGGGTGTGGTGAAGTAATTACTTCGAAAAAATAAAATTAAAGAACTTATTAAATTAACTTATTTATAAATTTTCTGGCAAAATTAAAATCCTCCACTAAGTAATATAGCTATGACAACTAACTATTTTAATTTTTTATATTAAGTATTATAACAACATTTTTTCTTTGACATTCAGCAGTCAGACGTACGTAAATAAATTAAATTTAACACCTAATTATTTGATATGAAATGGCACGCTTTCCATAATAAAATAAATTAATAAAAAATATGAATAAAAAATCATTAGGGCTAATCTCAGATAATAAAAGCTTTTATATTTTTTTATAATTGTAATTTGCATTGTTTATTAATTCCAAATGAACTAATTTAATAATAAATATTTAATCTGCAATACTTAATAATCAATACAATATCGATTTTTTGTAATCAGAGTTAAAAACTGGCTTGATATTTTGAATTCGATTTGATTCGCTTTCATTTACGTATTGTTGTTTTTATCTAGACTCTAGAGCCATCAGGAGCACCTTTGAACTCTACTTTATTTATTAGAACATTAATGACTTATATTAAATTATTTAAATGAAAATATTAAATTAATAATTTTACACACATTTTTATGCAGAAATATATATATATATATATAAACATATATGTATAATGTATAGTAGTTATGTGTTTTGAATTTTTAAGTAATAAACTTACGTATTTTAAATAATAACAATAATTAAACAACAATATGAACTAAACTATAAAAAATAAAATAGCAACATTAAGGTGTTGAAAATCGAAAGCAACATATTAGGTAAATAAATAAATAAATAAATTTAATAACATAAATATTCAAATAAATTTCGTCGAATTCGCCCACGGTCAAATCTCACTTTACATAAATTATTTTTAAATTTCGACCGTATTTTTTTTTAAATAGTTAGTTATGTAAAAAAAGGGTAATCCATAATACTTTCATATACAGGGATGTACTGGGACATAGCTGAAAATAAATCATATACAAGGAGGAGAACTATTTGTAGTTGTTTAGGAGTTATGGTACTTAAGTATAGTTATGTTAGACAATTTTAAGGCCTTAAAGTCGAATATATACTAATAATTAATTTTTTATCAACTAAATATAATTTAAAGTTAGTCTTAATTATAAAAATAACGGTATTAACATAAGTACATAATTTTGTTTATTGTCGAACATTCCTTATCAGAATTTGTTGCTTAGAGTTATAAGAATAATTTTTTTGATTTTATTTATTTGAAAATTTTTATTAACATATTTATTTTTATTAATTGTCTGGTAACTATTTTTAACACGTGAACAATAGCTATTGCCCTAAAAATGATTTTTCTCATAATTTCTAAATTTTTTATGGTGCAATATTTAATTAGAATATTTTTACTGTTTACTAATTACACCGTTATTATAAGTATTAAACTATAAATTCACAATAATTTTATCAATTAGAAAGATTTATAAAATAATTAAAAACCATTTTTTAATATTTTAATTGTATTTGCAAAGCAAGCCAAAAAATACGGAATGTTCTGCTCATGCATATTTAACTGCTTATGTAGAGTTGAATTTCAATTTCATAATACAACGTAAAAAATAATAAAAAATTACGCTATTTACAGGTTAATCAAGTTGTTTAATGATATTTAAAATTTACACAAACATAAATATAACTAATTATATATATATATCTACATATATATATATATATATATATAAATGCAAACATACATACAAATAAATTTATTTATTTCATTTGTTTTTTTTCGATGAACGATGAAATTTTTTGATAGTGTTACCATACTACCTTAAATAATTATTTTGGTTTAATACAAAATTCTCGAAATTACCGATATAAAATATACAATGAGTTAGTAACCAATAAAAATTAATTAATTATAGCATGATGCAAAAAGAAGATGACCTGAATGAACTTTATTTCAATTATGTGATTTAGAAACACAAATTAATTAAATTATAATAAATGATTCTAAATAGAAAAATAAAATATAATACTTATAAATTAATTTATAAGTTTTCGAACATCGAATTGCAAAAATTTTTCCAGATGCTAAAAGAAAAAATGAATGACTTAATTTAACAAAAAAACAAAAAATTATAAAAACAAAACATTCAAATCAAAATATTAATTTTTTACCATTTTCCTCTTTTTTTTATTAACTACAATTAATTTAATTAATTAATTGATGATTAAAAAAATTTATGATTTCAAATCTATAAAAAATTTTATAACATAATCTATAAAAATTATTATACATACACACATTAATGATAGAATGCATTGAAAATATGTATTTGTAAATTGATAAGAAAACAGGTGAATACCACCAGGAGTTAAAATTAAAAACTTAAATCATGTACTAAACTTCAATTGCAATTGGTTTAATTTGACATTCAGACTAAATAATATTCTTATTAGTTATATATATATATATATATATATATATATAAGTACTTATGCATACATTAAATAATATAATAAGTGTTTGAAAATCTAGTTGTATTGGTTAAAAGATAAGAAAGCAAAAAATATTTTGGAATCTAACTAAGTATGTATTTTTTATTGTCTTTTAACTTATTCTAATCATTTTGAATAAGTACTAGTTATTTGAATTTTTGCGATTATCAAATTACGTAAATATACATTTTATATGGGTTTATATGATGATGTGAAACCATTATATTATTAATACTCAATATTTCTATGCATTAAATTAAAAACAAAAATTAAATTAAGCAATTATAGTTATATATAAACATTCGTTATTAAGTTATATATAAACATTCTAATTTATCAGTTTACGATTTCTAGATTCGATTATCATATGATTTTGCATTTTTCTTATTACTTAAATTTAAATTGATATTTTTGAAGTTGTAGATCATAATATGTGAATTAGACGCGAATATAAGATTAGATTAAAATAAAGTGAATGCGCAAACGACACAATTACATTAGGTCAGTTCATGTTAATTCAAAGTGTTTAAATTTTTTTTTAATGCAAAGCTTTTAATATTATGAGAGAGATATTATTTGAATGTGACTATATTGAAGGATTTAACGATTTTCAAATATTATCTTAAACCAATATAAAAAAGAAATATCGGTAGGTCCAACTCCAGGCCTATAGCTATAATATTGAGCCTCTGGTGGAGTGATGGAAATCATAATAAATAAGAAGCTGACCAAATATCTAAACAGCCAAGGTATTATCCACGATAGGCAATATGGATTTAGATTCCACCGGTCCACCGGTGATTTAATGACATATCTTAACGAGAGGCTAAATATCTGTTTGCACAATTCGGGTGAAACAAATATTGTGTGTAAAGCTTTTGATCGAATATGGCATAGTGCATTATTAGCAAAATGTTCAGCTAATGGGGTAGGTTCCTCTTCCCTCAAATGGATTGAAAGTTCCCTTTCGAATCGCACGATTCCCACTTCCACATTTGATCCTACTTTTTTGTTTCAGGAAGATAAAATTCAGCGGTTTTTAACTATGCACTTAAATCGAAAATTGATTTCGAATGATAATAAAATTGAAGTTGTAAATAGCTGCTTAGCTGCTGAAAGACTTACTTCTCCTACTGTGACCTATTGAAAATCCCTACACCATAGAATTCCCTAGTTGGCAAAAACAAGTTATAGAAATTCGTTTATAATCTCAACATCTCGAATGTGGAACTAACTTCCATCTTATGAGTTCCCGAAACATGATAAATTCTATATTTATGACCTAAATAAATTCAAGACGAACATTAACATCTTCGTTCGTAATTGTCTCATTCCCCTCTACCTTCTTCCTTTCGAAATTTTTCTTTCCCATCCTAGCTAAACGTACCAGTCGGTATAAAAGGTTTCCACCTGGTGTTTTGACTATATAGGTATAAAAAAAAGTAGGTAGTATAAAAAAAACTAGTTTGTCGATTTGCTAGTTTTTTAACCTTTCCAAAGAGACCTTTCCAGAGTAAAGAATATATATATATATATATAACAGACTTTCTTATCGCAGTTACCTTCTGAATCTTATCATAAGTAACAAATTTATTATTCGAATAGACAAAACTGACTTTTGTGATAAAAGTAATTTTTAATATACATAACTAACTATGTACTGGTAATTTTAAAAACGACGTTATCATTTCTAAAGAAGTTTTTTTCTTCCCAGAATTTTGTGCTAATTTTTCAAATCTAAGTAAGTTGGTGTTTATTGGATTTAACTATATATATATATATAGATAATAAGAACTTTCTTCGCATAGAAATGAAAAATCGCGATTTATTCCAATATAAACTTACTCTCAAGTCACAATGTATGTAGGTATATATATATATATATATATGTATATACTTATTAAAAATTTGTCACATATCACATTTATTTGATTATGGAGAACAAAAAATTAACTACTGCATGACAAGAATTAATTTTAAATTTAACTTATCCACACAAATATAAAATTGATATTTTTGTTGAAATATGATTGTTGCCAATTCTAAAATTAGCAAATACGATTTTGCGAAATAAATAAATATATAAGATACACATATATATGTATATAAATATACATTCTTGTTTAAGTAAGAAAAAATTCAAAACCGTGTATTACTAATTTTTGTAACTTGTTTTGTTTTTATTCCAAATTAAAATAAAATTTGGTAGGAACAAAACCATAAAATGTAATTTATAAAACTTGGAATTAAGAAGCACAAATACATATATATATATCCATTTGAATTAATGTTGTAAATTCAGCGGCATCAACAAAAGGTTATTGTCCTTTTTCTTTTTTAATTTTTTTAATAATTAATTAACTAATATATTTTTAGTGAATCTAAGGAAATTATTAGTGAAAACAATTACACTCATTTATGGAATTATAAAAGAAAAAAAATGTAATAAAAAAATTATGAATATAAAATATTAAATATCTTTCAAAAACTTAATCCAACTCCATGGTCAAAATTGAAATTTAAAAATAACATATAAATCAAAACATAAGAAATTAATTAATCAAAACAACCGGAAACAAGTTAGTAAAATTTAAATTCAATATAACTACGTATATGTAAAGAAACAGATATTGTTAAATAAGATTTATTAAAGAAAATTTAGTAAACAAATTATCAAGAGAATTAAAAAGAATTTTCTATAGTATTTTCTATTATCGTTTTTAACTGTATTATTTTTAAGATGCCTATTACACATCATTCTTTTCACCAATCTTCTTGTCCATATAATATATTGATGAAAAGAATGATGACCGATGACACATCAATTATGCACTCATCAATCTTTTTATCCAAATTTTGATATTTTGCAAGGGCATACTGTGAAAGTGTTCTGAATATATTGATAATTTCGAAACATAACGTAAATGTACCTATCACCGCCCTAATACATTATGGCGCCCAAGCCCTTTTTTTGTAAATACAATACTCCAACGCTTTATATTTCAAATTTATTTTTGAAATAAAAAAAGAATATTATTTCCTCGTTGTAATGCAAAATAATGCACACTTGTATTCATATTAATAAATAAGTTATTGATAGAAGACTAAACTAGGTAGACATTTTAGTGAAAACATTAGTTCAAACGTTTAAAATTTTTTTTATTTTGTTAAGACCATAATAATTAAACTATGATGTTCACTTATTTATTTTATTCAAATAATTGTAAAAGATATAACTATTATTAAATAGATTATAATGTATACTTTATTCAATTTGTGAATAAAAAATATTTTAAATTGCTAATTTGTTTTAAGAGGGAATTAGGTACACGTAAATTTATGTTGTACGTATTTATGATCGACCGGGCGGAATTAGGAAAATGATATATCGAAATAGTTAATTAATTAAGTTATTCACCTATTTTTGATTATATATAAGGATGCAGCTGGGCGATTTTAAATTGAAATTGAATAAACTAAGCTGGACCTAATTACGACCTATAAATTTAATTTCGCATATATGTGTTTTTTGTTACAACTAAATTTTGAGTTTTTATAAAAATTTGTATGAAAAAGCGGGTCGATAATATGTGCAATATGTCCTAATTCCGAACTAAATATGCAGGTGTAAGCTATTTGCACTAAATTCATACCAAGTCTTATATTTAAAGAACAAATTATATTTTAATTGTTGAAAATAAGCGAATATTTTCCTTTTATTAGTAGACGAAATACGCATATATCGGTATGATAAGCATATTTAGTAAAATTAAAAGGAAAATATTCGACTATTTTTAACAATTAGATAAATTTTACTCTAACGCCAACCCTATAGAATAAGTTCTTCCAAAACTATGTTTTACTTATATTATATTTTGTATAATTTAAAAAATCTGTGGAATACTCTTGCCTTATCATCACCAAAATTTCATTCAGGCGTCCATTATAAATCATCAAAATAATTTCTTTGTATACGTTTCACAATAAGTTAAATAGAGGAGTGAAAACCATGACCAAGTCTGGCACATTTTGGAGATGGCCTGTAAAAGAAGATATTCTAATATATTCAGACAGTGACATAGTTTACAAAATTGAGCCTCCAGTTTTAATAAATAGCAGAAGACAATATAATGTACCCGAAATAAAAAATGCCAAAACTAAGAATTAGTAAATGTGATTTTTACTTTGTATGTATATGAAATATTTTGTATTTTTATTTATTTATTTTAAATATGCATTGTTATAATATATATTTAAGTTAATTATGTTATATTGAGTTTATTTTTTTTTAAATAACTGAATCGTTGCATTGTTTAATTTTTTTTTAATTTTCATATTGAAATAAATGCGTATATTTTTATGTGTAACAAATAATTTTACTTACATTTCAACTATTTTTTTTTTTTTTTTCAAATTACTTATAGTAACTAATATTATTTTTTTATTATAATAAATATTTTTTATAAGTTAACTTTTATATATTTAAAAAATTAATTATTAATTTTACTCTTTATAATTACTTTAAATAGCTTTTTTAAATAAAATCGTAAATAGGTACTGTGAATCGCAAATAGGTTAAAAAATCGGAATTGAGTTCATAATAAGGGCGGAATTAGTTCAGATTGAAATTGTCGAGCGGAAATCAAACTTTTTTTTAGCAGTTATAATATTTTATTATTTATTTAGAAAAAATTAAATTATAATTAAATGAAAATATTTTTTTTTTAATTAAAAAATACTAATTATTCTAATTTGAAGAAAAAAAAATTAAAAAAACCTTATATTTTGCTTATTTTGTCAACCTAAACTAATTTTTCCTTAAGGGGGCGGAAATTGGTACATTTACATTATATGAACATTGAAAATATAATTTCTGGAGGAATGTTTTTGACTTCGGTTTAAATTGAATTTTTAAAGGAACTATATGTTGTGTATAAAAAACAACAAATTATTTTTTTGCACATTTGAATAAAATATCAATTGTTTTTTTTACAATAATTTCTATAATTATTAAAATTAATATAAAAATTATTCTTTTTAGAATTACATCACAAATTAATATTATAACCTTATCTGAACATTCCCTAAAAAGCCATTTTTTAATTCCGCTGATTTTGAGAGCATGATTGATGAGAATAGAACCACCATCAATCATTTCTCATCAATCAACGGTTAATCAACGGTCAATGATTGACAATATATTGACAAATGATTGACCATTGATTGATGTGTAATAGGGCTCTAAAAGAAAAACTATTTGATATGCATATTGAACAGTAACTATGAAACGTAAAAATTTTTGCCGTAGATTAAAAATAAGAAAAATAATTGTTTGACTAGTCTCTTCAATTAAGGTAATGTTCTTTGTTCAGTATTTAGTTCGACTAATACTCTTATCCTACAAGTTTTTTTTTTTTTTTTTAGACACTCATACCCATAGACGTACGTATACCCTAAGAAATCCATTCGAAACATTATTTTACGATGTTGTTGTCAGATTTCCTTAGAGTATGTCTGAGCCAACTAAGCCTTTAAGAGCAGGGTTTTCATGTCCAAAACTAAGTTAGTAAAGTTGCACAACTGAATTTTTTTTTCTTCTTATAAATAATTCTTAAACATTTTTGATAAATTATCAATTTCTGAATGTCATAAATCTTCAATGCTTAGCTTGAAGTGTAAAAAATTGACGCATTAAATAGCATAAATGAATGACGATTGGTATTTGAATAAAAACTATTAAACAGAAAATGAATCTAAAATATTACATATAGGTACTTACATATTTAACTAATTTAAAAAAATAAAATAAATTCAAATGAAAACCGCGAAACAACAAAAAATTTAGTACTAAAATACAATTTTTTAATATTAATTGAAAATTGTGTGACAGAATTATAAAATATATTAATAGAGAAATAGTTCAATTAAAATAGGATACAAAATGTGAATTAGAGTTTCGCTTTGAATCACAATTAACACAATATGAACCCAAAAAATAGTCAACGACTCACAACAAAGTATCACAATCAATCACACTTTTTTCAATCAAATTAAACATAGACTAAGTCTATTATAAAACTTTGAAGAAGTCAGTACAATTGCAACTGCAAAGAAAAATTAATTAAATAAAAGAGACAAATGAAAACTGCCAAAAAAAGAAATCTAAAATTTTCTTGAATCTTCTATTCATCTCTCTAAAACATTAATCTAATTAGTTTTTTGCTTGTAATTTTTTTGTTTGATCACAATACAAAATATTTTAATCGCACCATTTAAAACAAAAACGAAAACAAAAATAAAAATTAATTAGAAAAAATGTTGTTTATATGATAAAACAATTTACATATACTTATACTAAAATAAATAAATTATAAATATATGTATGCATACATAAAAAATGATGATACTAAAGCAACAACAAAGACAAAAATATTTTGGTTGTTGAAAAGTTATATTTACAATTTTCTGATAACTTATTTTAAAATGATTTCAGAATCCACTAATAATGACAAAAAAAATAAACACGGTAGAAAAAATATATGTATGTAAGTAGTTTTTTTAATATATGCAGGGTATTGGTATAGCAGTGTAAGTAAGCCAGCAGTTAGTTACATTATGAAATTGATGAAATTAATCTGCATATGCCTAAGATAAAATAAAAAAGGGACTACAAGAACCAAAAAAATTTTAACTTCTTGTCTATTTAAGCAGCCTTACTTATCTAAATTTTTTTCAGACTTCTTTTTTTTCAGATACTTTTCTCAAAAAACTAGAACAGTCAAAGAGAGTTATACAGAGCTAATACAAATATCACGGAAGGAAATTTGATCCATAGCTTATTTCCTAACAGTGAATAAGCATCTGTACAGGTTTGGTAAATTATCGACGATTATTTTTAGACCATGTGATAAAGTAAAGGAAATGTGACAACATACTTAGTTACTTACTTTGCGAAAATGTGAAACGTTAGCAAACAATAGATAACTTCCACATCGACAAGAGTTTATTCAACCAACAGAACTCCTATTCAATTATTTAAAAAGTGTTTTCACATGATTAGTGAAGGAATGTTATGAGTTATGACCGACTTAACGATTGCTATTGCTATTGGAATTTTAGGACCAAACTTCAACTTTAATCTTTAATATACTTAATCAAGATATAGTTAAGTAGTCTAGATCTTTTATAGTTTTGTAGTATTTTTTGCATATATATATTAAAGGTTATGGCATTTAGATTTTGATCCGAAAGTCAGGAATGTGAATCATTCTTTGGGAACAACTTAAATACAAAAGTTTTTTTTCGAAAGACTCCGATTTTAAAATTGCTTCAATAATCTTAACAACAATTTCTTAATTTAGTTTTCATTATCTAATAAATTTGCTAATTTTGATAAATAACAAATTTATCACAAAACAAAACTTGTACACGGATAAAAGAAGGTTAGCTAAGTAAATAGACAGTTGTTAGTTATCACACATTTAAATACAATAAATATGAATTTGATAAATTTACCTAGATGTTGGCATAGTAAATTGATTCTTGAAACCCTAAACTCAACTCACTTAATTTACATAACTTCTGGATATTTCGTACTTCCTACTTAACTCAACTTAATTTTATTGAAAAAACGCTTGCTATATATAATTAACTACATTGTTTATTATATTAAGTTGAATTACTTTTGGATGTGAGTTAAATATTTAATTCTATAATACATATATTTCAGGAGTTAAGTACATGTGAAATTGGAGCAAAACCTACAAGTAACAGTGAAAGTAATCATAAAACTTTTTCGCCTTTCACATTTTTCCGCACATATCATGAACGACAGTATTTTGCATTGACAAAATAAAAATGTATATAATAAAAATAAAAAAAATCATTTAAAAAAATTAGAATGGAATAAATAAAATCCGAAATCCGAAAAACTGAAATCCGAAATAGTTAAATATATAGATTAGAATCAACAAAACAAAAAATTAAAGTGATGCGCAAGCTTAAACGTTTTAATACGAATTCTATGTAACGATATCACGAAACTGATTTAACATGTCATGAACATGTGTGAATGTTTATCATCTAATAATTATCAAGTATCCATTTAGAATTGGACGAGTTAAGTATATTTAAATAAAATTTTCTACTACAGTCCGCGAGAGTTATTTAGAACCCCTTCTTAATATATATAATTAAATAACATAAAATTAATTGATGTATTTTAAACATATTTTATTATTCCCTACTTATTATATTGAGTTGGCGGTGTCTATTTATTTATTTATTTAATATTTATTTATATATTTAATTTATTTTAGTATATAGTTTTATTTATTTATTTATATATTTATTTAAGTATTACAATTATTTTTTTTTTCTTATGACATTAACTAAGTTACAAAAACACAAATTTTAATTACATTTTAAAAATCAATGTTCTTAATCTTAATACGTCATTAGTTTTTTTTTCAGAATTCAAAATATTAAAAATATTCTCTCTTTAGAGTATACCAAAAAATACCTGAGTTTTCATCAGAAGATTGTTCGTAGGCATGATTTGATTCATTTCAGATATTTTTTTTTTGTTGCAGAAATAGTGTGAAATTATCATCAGCTCTATCAAATACTTATATAGTTATATATCTCAGAAAGAATATCAGAACAACAGACATGTAGTTAGAACGAAATTGCAAAAAAAAATTTCTACATTGAACAAAATAAGTATAAGTTAATAAATGAGGAAGTTTGTAAGATTTCGTTAATCGAGTAGTCAAATACTCAATTATCAAAATACAACCAAAAAATATGGGTGTACTGAAGGATAGAAAAGTAATGAGTTATCTATAAAATATTACGTATTTAACTATATTTGAAGGATCTCCAAGTAAAATAGAAAAATGGTCTAGGATCGTAGTATCATAGGAAACTAAAATCCGAAAATTCTATATTATGTGAACGACCCATTACAACGTAAAACATTACAAAGAAAAATTAAAACAAAACCTATGAAAAGAAAAAATAAAAATTAGAAAAATAAAAATACAAAAAAAAACAAAATGTAAAAGAACTGCTCGTAAATCAAAAGAAGCTGGTAAAATATTCAATA
Organism: Argyra leucocephala; assembly: GCA_963942445.1. Classification (NCBI taxonomy): domain Eukaryota; kingdom Metazoa; phylum Arthropoda; class Insecta; order Diptera; family Dolichopodidae; genus Argyra; species Argyra leucocephala. The sequence continues at coordinate 95,152,177 of OZ012677.1, forward strand.
ATAAATATTCAATAATTTACAATAGGGTTGAGTTCTAAGATAAAATTTCTTTGCACATTTTTATAAATAAAACAAGAAGGATTTCTGTCAAAAATATCCAACGATCCTAGACCCATTTCCTCTTATGTGAATACAATTATTATTCGATTAGTAATATTAAATAAATAAAGCTTTAGAAGTATAAAATGTGTTTATATTAATAATGAGATTATTGAACCTGAGCAGAATGCAAAAGCTGCAAAACAAGGAGATGACACTGTTCAACAGAACAGCAGGTCAAAACCAATTACTGTATAAAGGATTGCAATTGTTTAACACACTGCCGAATGAGATGAAGTGTATTTAAAGGACATCAATCGATTCAAAAGGCTATTTCAAAGTATATTATAGAAAATTTTTAGAATATTAGTTCTAAAGTTATAGCTGAATATATAAGTTTTAAAGTTAAATTTTTATATGAATATTTTGTTTGGATATTATGTTTTTAGTTTGCTGAAAAATTTTGTATTGATTTTTGGAAGTGATATTATTTGATTTTTTGATATATTGAATTAAATTGAATTGAATTTACTTAATATATTTATACTATTATTGTTAATGTCAATTATATTTAAAAAAAAAAATATAAAAAAAACAGAGACGACCAATACAACTGGAAGGTAGTGCTATAGTAATATGAATTAAACTAAAATAATGTATAAGCACAAAACAGAAAACATCTAACTTTTGATATCTTAAAATAACAATTAAAAATTTGTGTAAAATTGAACAACTTAACAGTTTTATTTAAAAAAAATTCAGAGGACAGTATATTATCAGAACAAGAATACTTAAAGAGATTTAAAGATTTAAAATTCATTTATTTTCTTAAATATAAAATTTTTTACAAACTACATTAAATTAAAATTGAATATTATCAAAACATAAAGCTCTTAAATCTAATAAACTAATATAATAAATTCAATAAAATTAATAAAAGTAAAAAAAAACTATAGTTTATTAGAATAGTTAATAGGAACAAAAATAATAATATAAAATTCAATAAGAAATAATTTAGTAAAAATAACAAAACTTTATATATGTAAGAAAATAAGTAGGATCATTCGAATATATTCCAAAGAATACGTGTTGAATGAAACAAACATAAATGAAAAAAGAAATATAAATATAAATGTTTTTGTTTTAGCGGGGTACTAAAATCATAAGTAATTACAAATTAAGATTAGACAAAATAATTAAAAAAAAAAAAAAAAAATAGAATTAAAAATAAAATTATAGAATTAAAAGTAAAATTAAAAATAGTGTAAACAATGTATCAAAAAATGTAAAGAAAAAAGGAATAACAAATAAAAAATGTATGAAAAGCTTAATATTGAAGTAAAAAAAATTTAAAAGTATACTATAAGTTCAAGCAAAATTAAAGAATATAATATAATTGAAGTATGAAGAGAAAACCACATTTAATTATAATACATACACAAAACAGTTATTTAATACAAGTTTCCACCATTAAATAGTGATTCAATTTGAGAGTGATCGAACTGAAATAACCAGATTTTCAACTGTCTAAGAAATGAGTAGAAATTACGTTCACTTCTAATGTGAATTGGTAGTCTATTAAAAATTCGTGGTGCCATATTAACAAAGCAATGCGTAAATTGTGTTGTTCTGGCCATTGGAACAGCAACATAATTCAAATAATTAATACGTAGGTTGTAAGTTGGCGTTAACCTTTGATCGAGGTAACCAGATCTAATGAAAAAAATTTTCATAGTTTTGTAGATATGGAGATGTCTGAGTGGCAAAATACAGACTCTTTTGAAAAGTGGGAAACTAGATGATAGACGATTAACATTAAGCATGGTTCTTAAGTAATGTTTTTGTGCTAGGAGAAGTGGACGAATTCTGTTATTGTAAGAACCACCCCAGCAAGCTAGACCATAATTCAACTTGGAATTGAAAAAGGCATAGTAAAATATATTTAAAATTTCCAACGTACTACATTTTCTCAAATGGTAGCCGTAACGAACAATTTTATTTAAATATTTTTTTAAATTATGAGTATGTTCAGACCAATTTAATTTATTATCCAATATAATTCCTAGGTATTTGAAAGAGCTAACATTTTCAATATAAAAACAACCATTATCGCAGAGGACAGAATCAAAGTATGACATGTTTGAGGTTGGAGAAACAAATAAAGGAAAACGTTTACAAACCGGCGAGTGATAAGATAAATCGCTAATTTCATTACTATTACAAGAAGTTTTGAAAAACATTAACTTAGTCTTAGGGCTTATAGTTAAATGATGAACAAAAAACCAGTTCCTAATAAGCTGCAAATCGTAGTTAATTTTAATTACAACATCCATCAAATTAGAGCCACTATAAGAAAAAGCAGTGTCATCTGCAAAAGCAGTCGACATCCCACTATAATTTTGATTTAAGAGAGAGTTAATATAAATAAGAAATAATATCGGCCCCAACACTGAACCTTGAGGAACACCTTTGTTAATGAAAATCATTTCACTAACTTTAGATTCAACTCTGACTTTTTGCTTTCTATCTCTTAGATACGACTCGAACCATTTGAGAATAAAGCCTCGGAAACCAGCATTATACATTTTCTTCAATAGTAAGTTGTGAGATACTGTATCAAATGCTTTTGCAATATCAATGAAAAGAGCAGCACAACTACTATTCTTATTCAGACTGTTATAAATTTCATTAGTAAATTTTAGCAAGGCATCTTCTGTGCTCCTATTCTTCAAAAAGCCAAATTGACTAGTACTAAAAAAATTGGTTTTAAATAAAAAATTAACTAATCTAAATTTAACAGCCTTTTCGAAAATTTTTGAAAAAGGTGATAGAAGTGAAATGGGACGGTAATTGTTGAGTTCAAACGGACTACCTTTCTTAAAAAGAGGAATTACTTCTGCTAGTTTTAGGTCCTCAGGAAAAACTCCTTTAAAGATACTGAAATTAAAAATATAAGACAAAACATCTACAATCTGAAAAACTATTTCTTTTAAAACATTATTTGAAAGTAAACCACAAAACTTAGAATTAGAATTTTTTAAACTTAAAATTATTTTATAGATTTCAGAAGATGTAAATGGGTTGAAATAAAAACTATGAGATTGAAAAGGATCATTAGTGATATTAGGAGATAGAAGAGAGGAATCACAATCATAGAAACTACTTGATGAAGAATTATTAGAAATATTACAAAAAAAGCTATTAAATGAATCGGCAAGTTGTGATGGATCATTAACTAGTTCCCCATTAATGTCGAGTGAAATTTTCTTAAAAGATTGGTTTTTATTTAATAAAGTGTTAATGATTCTCCATTCAGCTTTAGTATTCCCTTTATTTTGAATAAATTTGTTACGGTAGAAATTATTTTTCGTAAATTTAGATTTAGACTTTATATCAGAACAAAGTTTAGAATAGTAATTACTCAATCTAACATTACTGGGGTATTTTTTAACTTTATAGTAAATTTTATTTCTTTTTTTAATTAATCTTAACAAACTGTCGGACATCCACGGAGTTAATTTAACATTTGTATTACGTACTACACTTTGTTGTGAACATAAGTAGATATGATTGTATAAAATATCAGTGAACTTAGAAAAGGCTATAGAAGGATTATCAGCATCGTACACATCTTGCCACGTTTCACACAATAGACTGAATCTTAGGTTGCTAAAATTAGTTTTTAAAAATTGAGAACCTATACTATAGTTACGATTACAAACAACATCATCGAAAAAAAGACTCAAACATATCATACTGTGATCTGATAAATGAAGATCTAAAACTTCACTTGAATAAGATAGTTTATTATTTTTATGAAAACGAGTAAAAATATGATCAATACAAGTACCAGAAACTACACGAGTTGGTTCAAAAATTAGTGACTTCAGACCGTTAGCACATAGTAAAGATAAGTAGTCATCAACAACCAAGTTTCTTGCAAGAATATTAATATTGAAATCACCTATAAGTATTAAATTGCTAGATTTTTCAGAGGATAAAAAATCGGAAAATTCTATCAGAAATTCTCCTAATGAAAATCTATGTAATCTATAAAAACCCACAAATGTATAATCCACAAAGTTCAACCTACAACTTACTTTTATAATATCAACACAATTCAAATTATAATTGACAGTAGTGCAATTTAACGAATTTTTAAAATAGACACCAACTCCACCTGAAGCATACAAGGAATTACACGAAGCATAGAACAAATAACCTGGAATATTATAAAGACTAATTTCGTCATCATAAATCCATATTTCACTCACAAAAATTATATCTGGTAAGGAATTTAATGAATTTAAGTATGAAAGTAATGAAATGTAATTTTCTCTTAAACTCCTAATATTTTGATGTATAATAGTAAAGTTAGAACTAATGATTGATGATAAAAAGAAAATAACAAAAGAAAAAATATTTTACTTAAATATAGAAAAAGTAGTAGTTATAAAATATAATTTACAGATTTGAGGATATCAAATAACTTTAGTGTTTAAAAAAAAAAAATTAAAAATTAAATTTAAAAATTATATATTAGATACTTAATAAACTAAAGCATTTCAAAAAGTTTTATGAAATTTTTTGTATGCGAAAAAACTAAATACTAAATTTATTAAAAATCAGTTTTCTTTTCAATTTATTTCAATACTAACACAACACTAAATCATCAATAAAGCCTTAAAAAACATACATTCTGTATTGTATTACACATGCTTAACAGTATTAAAACAATCGTTATACAGTCGAGTCCACTTAAGAGCACCTCGAATGCACTTTTTTTTTGCTTTATTTTTTTATACAATTCAATTCGTTTAAAAGCAAAATATCTTTAAATTCATAGTTTTCTGTATAATATTTTATAAACTTACATTCTTTTCGCATTGTTTAATAGCACATGATGCCAAATTTTGTTAATATGTTGAGACAACACAACAATACAATGCGGCCAGCTTTAGAATTAATAAAAATACAGACAGTTGAGTAATTTTTGCAGTGTTGGATATCATACATATACCATATACTATGCACAAAGCCATAGCTACAAAAATTCAAATATAAATGACATAATATGTATAAAATATGTTTCTCATACTTTTATTTACAACATAGCACCTACTTAATTAAAATAGATTTACAAAAAATATTTCAGGACTTATCTGTTTAAAAGCACAACTTGCTTAAGTGCACAAATTTGCCTGTTATTTTCGATGTGCTCTTAAGCGAGTTCGACTGTAAAACAATGACATTTTAAAAATTCGAATTTTTAAAATAATTTTTGTTCACAAAATTTTTATAGCCAATCATTGTACAAAAATCTTTTACATTTTGTATTACATCTGCATCAGTGGACATGAAAACAAACACTTCTAATCAAATTAATAAAAAAAAAAAAAACAAAAAAAGAAATTAAGAAAGAAATACGTGTATTTTAATAAATACATCATGCCCTCATCTGCAAATCAAGTTTTTGTTTTTTTAATTCACGTTATGTTTGTATGTTGGTAAAATGGGAAATACTTTATATATAAAGCAGCAATTTAGTGGGGATGTATATATTACTACATATATATTATTATAATACTACTTAGCATAGTGTTGAACAAATTATATAAATTATGTTTTTTTTTTGTTGCTATCACATATTTATAATGAATGAGGCATTATTTTTATCAAGCATTTATCAAACAAAATTTCCAGATAAATATTTCGATTTAATCTTCTTGATTTTTCTTACGACATTCAGGCATGTTGAATGCATTTTATTTGATTTAAAAATCTAATTTAGATCATATTTGGATATCTAATGAAATTTAACATCAAGAAGGTAGTAAACGCTTTATTAGGAAATAGTGGAGGTTTTCATTCCAAAACCCCACATGTCAGTGTTACTTATTTAAAATGCAACATCGACCAACAAAATGAAAATGCATTTTATTTATTGATAACCATACATACTTGTTGTAACGTTAAGTAACTATTTCTAAAATATTGCAATGAATTTGGAATACTATTTACTAGTTGAATGCATTTTATTTATTGATAACCATACATACTTGTTGTAACGTTAAGTAACTATTTCTAAAATATTGCAATGAATTTGGAATACTATTTACTAGTTGAAATGATTATTATTAATAATATTAATCACTTTGTGTTTTTAATGTATAGTCTGTTTTATCAATTTCGTAAATTTACATTGATGAGTTTTTTTTTGTTTTTGTAGATTCATCACAATACAGCGTTGGACAAAACAAAAAAAAATAATAACTGATTTTGGATTGGAGATTGTTTTAACATAAAAATTAACATATTTTCATATTTTGACCAGAAAGTAGAAGTGAAAATTACCATTAATAGAGGTCATAATGGTCTTAGAAACGGAAATAAGTAAAACGAAAGATGAAAATCAATTTTGTGAATATTTAATGTTGTATGTAGTTTAACCGAACATTTTTTAAATATTTGAATGTCATTAGTTGAGCATTGGAAGCAAAATTATGATACAGAAATATTATTTATATTTGATTACTTATATTATAAGTGTTAATAAATAATAAGCATAATTATTTATTGTAAACAATATGGCAACTATAATTGAATGAATCTGAAAGATTTTAAATAACCAAGACGTTGACTATACTTAAACAAAATAAATTATTTGGAAATAAAATGACGAATCGAATATGTTTATCTGTTTTGTAAAACATAAGATAACTAATGTTGTTATATTAATATCAATGTATAAAATAAGATCCAGTTTATGTAATGGGTTTAGTAATGGTTACGTCTAACTATATAGTGTCAACTTAACGTTAAGTTGTGATCTACATTTTGAAACTTTTTAATTTATAAGCACTTTCAATACATTAATTTAATTCTATCTACATTTTGAGAAAGGACATATAATAAACTAATAAAACGTATATCTATCAAAATTACTTTTTATTTAAAAAAAACAAAAGCATTTATGGCCTATGAAATACTATTTTGCAATACATATAATTAAAACACACATACAAAAATAAATTGATAGCCCAAAAAACGCAGGGCGACGCTGGTTTAGACGCTGGGTTGCGCAGTAGATAGGCAGTGACTGCAACTAACTATTATCGATCAATTTTTTGATGAAAAAAATCATTCATAAGAAGCAGAGCTGGGTCGTATTCGAGTAAAAGTATTTAAAATATTATAAAAAATATTTTTTTTTGACAAAATATCGTATTTGAAAAAAGTACGTATCTTTTCTAAAATCTTGGTAACCGTTCTTCTGCTGCTAAATCTGACTCCAATTTAGCCATGAAAATTTCACTGATGAATGGAGAAAGGGGATTTCCCATTGGAGCCCCCTTCAATTGCTTGTAGAAATTTCCTCTAAAGGTGAAATAATTTTCTTCCATGCAAAGCCGGAACAGCTTTAAGGAAACTAGATTCAGTTGAAAGCATCGAAATTTACAAAACTAAAAATGACTCACTCCTAAATAAAGACCAAGGCAATGGATATTCTTCTTTATTTAAATTTTTAGTGAAATACAATAAAACAAATAACACCACCCCTACCTGTCACTCTAACGTCGGAAAAATTATTTCAAATACCAATAATAAAATAAATAAAAATATTTTTATTCAACCCCCTACCTGTGCTAATTCATTGGATAATAAACAACCATGCAGCTGCGAGAAACAACAAATTGTTACCTGTACGAATAAAATAAATAAGACAATTTTAGATTTCTTTCCTTAGTCGAGTACAAAACACAGAAGAAGTCTGCAAGGAGTAGACGAAATACGCGTATCTGTATGATAAGCATATCAGTAAAATTAAAAGGAAAATATTCGACTATTTTCACTGTTATACCAAAATTTTACTCTAACGCTGGAAAACAAGTTTTTATAAAAACTATATAAAATAATTTATATAGTTAATTCTCAATTTTTATCCTTTTCTCTTATTTTTAATATTTACGAAATAGTTTTTTTACATAGCAATTTTTATTTTTTTCGATTGAAATTAAAATTGTTTTCTATTTCTGAAGCTACTTCAAACCATATCTTTTTGAAAATTTGCATCTTTTTGCGTCAATATATTTTCATATACAAATCAAGTCCCATCGTAATATGTTAACTATGTAGTTTTCGATAAATGGGTACTTTAATTTTAATAACGTCGTGTGGCCATCTAGTCCTTGTTTAGTAGAGTTCTGGGACTTGATTTGTATCAAAATAGATACTTAGTGCTACTTCAATACAAAAATTTTCAAGTAGATGTGGTTTGAAGTAGTTTCAGAATTAGAAAATTATTTTTATTTCAATCGAAAAAAATAAAAATTGCTGTCTAACTATTATCGGTAATAAAAAAAATAAAAACTTTTTAGTAGCTATTAAAAATAAGAGAAAAAGATAAAAATTGAGAAATAACTATTTTATATGAGCGAAAAAGTTTTTGATTAAGAATAATTTATTATTACAAATAACCGATATGAAAAAAAGTCAAAGAATAACTCTTTCAATGTGATTTTTTTAACAAAACTTATAACAGTTAGTTACAGTCTATGGGTAGAGCGTCTACCTTTCAACCGAAATGTCCCAGGTTCGATTCTCGACGAAGAAAAAAAATGCTATTGATATTGCGACCTAGTCCTGTACATTTTATCATTGGTATAAAATAAATGATAAATAGTTGGGAGTATTGGTATACTCCGTAATAAAGTGGAACTATGCTATTATGAAGGCGAAGTACTCTACAGTAGATATAGTTTTCCACATTTAAATTAGTAGATATACCATAAAACTTCTAAAGAAAAGCTATTGTATGTGATTGTGTATTCCAAATTTCTGTGTAAAAGCAGTTATGGTGTTCATCCGATAGACTTGGAATTATATAAAAGAAAAAAAAAACACTAATATGATCTCCTCAAACATAGCCAGCTCCAATCTGGTTCAATATAAATTGCAGCCTAATATAATAGTTTCGCAAATTTGAATGAAAATTCATTAGGGTTTACATAAACAAATTACGTAAGCCGGAAACTGAAAATATTCATTATTATTCATATATATATAAATATCTATGATGAATCTAAAATAAATAGGATCGATATTAAGAATTCTCATTTTACTGATGTTTAAGACAAAGCATAGTAAATAGTTTTGTAGATTAAGTTAGGCTAAGCGAGGTTTAGTTTTATATTTTATAGATGATAATTGTAAGTGATATCAATACGTATACATACATGAAATATAAATTGATTTATAAGATTAAAAACTAATAAAGAAGGATCAAACTAAGATTTACGTTAATTGTATAAAAAGTAAACCAATTATTTTTATAAAGCATTATAAATTGTAAACAAAATAAAAAGTTAATAAAAAAAGACACTCAAACAACGGAAGTACAAAGGTAAAAAAAAAATTAAAACTTTGATTTGCATTTTAAATTTGCCTAAATAAACGTAAGTATTTAAGTAACTGCAAGTTTAAGATAATGAAAAAATTTCAGTGTAAAATTTTAAATCTACCAAATCCAAATTGCAAATTCTTCAGTAAGTCCATGTACGTATCTTCTCTTAAAACAATTTTTTTGCTAAAAATATTTATTTTTCATTACGTTTTATATTAGCATAAAATAATTAATTGAAGTGTTTTACTTGCCATTTTGTCCTTCGCAAATTAAATTTATTCTAAATGTTTAAGTCAGGTTAGTCTAAATAATTACAAATCAAAGGTGTAAATATTGTAGTAATATAAGCTCTTGAAATATAGAATTAAAATATATGAAAATAACATACATATTGTACAAATACATTAATAATAATAATATTTATTATTCATATTAATTGTTTTAAAGGGATTTCTTCATTAAAGTCGTAAATAGATATACATGTGAGTCGCAATAAGGTTCAAAAGACGGAATACAATTTTTATTGCTAGTCTTAATATTTTATTATTTATTTAGGAAAAATTGAATTTATGTATACTTAACTGGATTAAAAAAATTTAATTGTAGAGAACTTTGAACTGCTGATTGAGACATCTTGCTGAAAAAACTTAGAAGTTGAATGAGAAACAATGAATTTGAATGGTTCCAATCCTATTTATGGAATCGTAGGTAATATATAGTTATAAATGACATTGAAAAGATAATTGAATTCTGCAAAATATTATTAAGTATTTGCCGATGGTAAGTTATTGTATATAGAAGAGAATTCAATGGATGATTGTATAATAAGATTAATGACGATTAAAACAAAATTACCGAATGGTTGAAGCAAATTAAAATTAAACGTACAAAAAACCAAAGCCATGGTGATTAATGGAAATTTAAATGGAAATATTTTAATTGATAATGAAGTATATGGGCCAATAACATTTTTCGTAACCATCCATATTTGCGTTCTTCTCTAGACAATAACACTCATAAAATTTTACAAAAATTTTTAGTTTTACTTTTATTTTTAATTGTAAATTAAGAAAACATTGCTACGAATTTGCAGTCAAGGTAAAAAAAACTAATCAAATTAGAACCATGAAAAATTTGGACACGAAATTTTTCACATGAAGAAAATCTCCTGTCCCCAACTGAAGTTGATTAGCAAAAATGCTTATTAAAAAAAATACAAAGTTACTGTAAAACAAGAAATCACATTACTTTTTTCTTAAATTTTAGTTTTTTGATTTACTGTACATAAACTTTTATGTACAGTAAATATTATTTTTTTTCAATCAAACGATGTCCATGTAATTTGTCCGCTAAGTCACTAAAAAATCGTTACAATAATATATATTCAAAAAATACACTTTAAATTTCCAACGCAATTTAAAAAGGATGACGTAATATTAGAACTATATTGTAGTAAATAGGAATTATAAATTTTTTTGAGCATTTGTGAAATTAGGACTTGTTGATTCACCGAAGTCAACGCGTGTATTAATTGTGCTTCTGCTGTGTCACAACGATTTTTCGATAAGTAATTAAATTTTTGCCATTTTTTTTTATTATAATATTAACTTTTATAATTTAAGCTGGACGTACTAATTTTTGGAATTAAAATACATTTTACAATATGCAGATAATAACATTTTTACGACATTTTTCCACTTCGTCACACGTCCAATTCGTAACAGTTAAAAACGTGACGTAGTGGACCCAATTGTGACGTAGCGGAATTCAGTAATTATAAATTACTTATTTGCTACTTTTTAGCTATTATTACTTTGTTTTATTATGGCAATATTTTCAAATAACTACATATTTTTGAATTCCTATATACAAATTTATAAAGATACCTGTGTAGAAGTAGTTTTTTGCATGTTTGTTTGAACAAATCAAAATGACACTTACAGATGCAGAACGGCAACGTCGATGCCGAGAAAAGCGCAAAAAAATGATAGTAAGCATGAAAAATACAAAATGTTTGTTGATAGAAAATTATAAAAAAAAAAAAAAAATTATCTATGAATTAAACTTTTTATGAATAAAATGTCTTTTAGGTCACGTTTTGAGTCCACAGCGTCACAGTTTTTGACGTATCCCTAAGCAATTATTATAAAAATTGACTCAAATTAAAACAAATTTTTTCAATTCAAGTCAAGACATAATGATGGTTTTTCTTGGAGCTACAAGTTGCAATCATTTTTAGTTTCTAAATTATTGTACTTCTATATTTAAAATTGAATGTTAGAATTTTTATTTTAAAAAATTGTGACGAAGTGAAAAAATGAATCCTAAATATTTTAAAATAAATAAAATTATAATCATACGGTAGATATTTTTTGAACTGCCCGTGGATAATATTAATGTCGACAATACTAAGTAAAAGTTAATAAGTACGTATGAAGTAATAAACCGAGGTGCATAAATGTTACTTAGTGGACTTTTTTGTCCATCTTCTCAAGATATTAGCGTTATAAAATAGAGGTTTGATTCAGTTGGTCACTGCTGACCACTTATTTACCATCTCAAATGCATAATCTATGAATTTATTGCATTAGCAATCTAAATATCCAAGAAAACTCAAATTTTTACCTATGGTCACAGAAAATGTTATTGGCCTATATATATATATATATATATATATATATGTAATTGAGATAATTGATGAAATAAAATATTTGGGGTTGATAATTGACAATAAACTTAGTTTAAAAAGTAGCTTTATATGTATTTGTAAAAAAATTACGAAAAAAATATATTTCCTATCAAAAATTAGAAGTCAACTTTCATTTAATAGTGCAATTAAAGTCTACAACACAATGATTAAGCCCCCTTTTTGAATAGTGTTCTTCTATTACTAGATTTGCATGTAATGAATTAGTGGACATGTTGCAAAAATTACAAAACCGTGGTATGCAAGTCATTTTGAAATGTAGCAGATATACCCGTATTATTACCAGGCTTGATAAATTGAATTGGTTAACTGTAAATCAACGTTCAAATTTAATATTTTATTATTTGTACTTAAAATTAAACTTATCTTATTGTCCAAGTTATTTAGGTAGAAAGCTGAACTACTTATGTAGAAGATGTTCAAGATTACTTTTTAAGAAATATTTTCAATTTCAGATTAGACTTTTTTAGAACAGAAAATTCAAAGAAATCCATAATGTATAATGGTTTAAAATTACTTAATGATGTACCAGATGATTTGAAATTTGAAGAAAGTATATATATATATTTAAGAAAAAATTGTTTTAAGTATGTAAAAGAAAAATTTAAATAAATAATAATTTCTATAAATTTTTTGGGTAATATTGTTATTTTGTATTATTGTGATAAATATTTTGAATTTTGTATTTAAACTTAGTATGTAGTTATTTAACTATATATTAGAATATTATAATATTGTTATTATTTAATGTAAATAGTTGCATTAAAAAAATAGAGTTCTGTATTATTAAGTATGTAATTAAAAATTACAAAAAATATAAAAAAAAATAATAAAAAAAAAACTAAAAAAAGCTTGTATATATATATACTTGTCTTTTTTTCGAACCTGAACTAACTTTAACTTTTAACTACTAACTAATCTTAGGGACTAACTTTAAAGCAATATTTAACTACTATATATTTTCAAATATAAGAGTATTTTATTGTTTATATTTTACAGACTGTTAAATTTCTTTTTTTATTAATTTCTTTAAACTGTTAACCATTGATTTACATTTTCATTATTTCACAATTTTTGCAATTAATTTTTTTAGTTTTAATTTTTTGATATTTATACTTAGTTATATTGTTAATTTTAAAATTTGTTTGAATTCACATAAATATGATACATGTAACTCGCTTGAATTAAACCTGTAAATAAATAAGCGTAAATTCTCCTTAAAGGGGCGACCTTACCATTTCTGCATGTTTTGATATTGCAGTAACTACTGGGTTTATGCAAATCTCGTATTTATTATGTGTATATATATATTATATATACTTTACTTACATACCTATATTCTTTTAAATAGATTAGATAACATAACCTATACTGATATTTCGATCTTAATTAAGAAATTCAGGTAGGTATAATTTTTTAATAATACTTAAAAGCAAAAAACAATAAAAAATAATCTAAGATCACAAAGCAAAACTAATACACAAAAAAAGTACATACAAAAAATTACTAAATCCTATGCCTTTCACTTAACTATATAAAACCAAAATAGTCTAATCTAATAATACAACAGAATATTAATTAAGTATATATTACTTAATATATTACTTATATATTACTTAAATCTAAAAAACGTGTCGCAAATATTTATAGTACAATACAATGCGAAATTTAATAGCAAAAAAAGGTGTCAATTTAATTCACCAAACAAATTTGTTTTTAATGTCTACATTTCGAAGTTTATCCTGGGTGTTATGGTTTATGATTATGACTAACTAATTATTCAAATTTAAAACTTTTAACAGACAATAACAACGCGTATTTATTACGTATGACCAATTTGTTAAGCGTAATAACTTAAGGTAAAGATTTTTTAAAAATTAGCACCAACGAGAATATAAGGAATGTTGACAGGAATATAAGCAAATACGTATTTAAGATATTATTAGCGCTTCCAAATGTATCTCAGTAAAATCTTACAATGCACAAAAATTTTAAACTTATTTTTTTATTAATACACATAACAATTTATATCATATTCGTATATTATTGACAGCTATAAAATAGTGAAGTTATAAAATAAAGTTAAGGTTCGTATTTTAGTAACTAACTACATGTATACGTATGAATATCTTATTGGATTTGGAGAAGGGCGTAACTTAAGTTATTTCCTTCCCTGTGTTTGTTTTTTTTTAGAATTTTTATAGTTATGACGTAAGTAGTTAAGTATAATATTTTTTTTTTATATACATAAGTATTTAATATAGATGCATAAACAAAACCAACTATTGAGCTTTTGATTAGAGATCAGATTGACAAGGAAAATGAATTTATACCAAGAGGAAGAAAGAAAAGTATTGAAACAATATTTTAAGGGGAAATTGAAAAAATTTATTCAGTTTTCATAAAAAGAGTTATAGCTACGTAGCATGTAATTTTTTTCTAAATTTTTTACTATTGTAAGTAAATAAGTAATGAAAATTATAACTAACTATAAGTAAGTATTAACTGATTTTTAACATTTTTATTGTTAATGTTTTACACAAATTAAAAAAATAGTAAAAATTTGTACACAAAAATTAATGAATAGATAAAAAAGCAAACAATGACGATTTCTGTTGTTTATTATTTTTATTCTATTCTGTTCGTTTATTCCATTCGTTCGGAATATTCTATCGTAACGTCAGCAAGTAAGTATATATTCTATTTCTGTCATTCCTTCTTAAGCATTAATAAACAAAAATATGCTATATATTATACATGTATGATATCACGGTATAGTTATAATATATGCCAGAGTCCAAACAGCTAATCCTACTGGATTAATTCAATTTTCTTAGCAATTGTAGACATTTTAATTTAATACATTGATTAAAAAATTTTATATTTTAGACTAATAACTAATTTTTGCAATTAAAGTCAAATTTCCCTTCACTAATAAATTAGTCTTTATTTTACAAATATCGATATTTTGGAAGTAATTTACTTCCTTCATCAGTGCTTGCGACTGGAAAAATTTAATATATTATCACTAAAAACCAACTTGATTGTCAATGCCGGTTTACTAACTAGTTAATATAATGCAAGATTTTACAATTAATAACTATAGGATCACACCCGGTTTATATAATATATCGATGTTACAATAAGTTGAACATACATAGGTTGAGTTGTTGAATATGTATTTAATAATGTTTGAAATAAGGATAAGGATAACTAAGTACTTGTTCGAATAGTTAATTATTCTGAAACGAAATTTGTTTTGAAGTTGCAATATCTAGCGTTGTTGACTACCATTTACAATTCTGGTCATGGAAATATCATTTTGTTTAAGCAAAGTTATAAAAAAAATTTATTATGCTTTAAGACTTTCATACGCGACATTTCAAGTATAATAAAAATATTCTAGAATTAATTTTCAAATTTGTAAGAAGATAACTAACTATGAACAACCATTAAAACTAATAACTTTTGGACATCATAATTTATATATATATTTGTATATATATATATGTACATTTTTTTTTAGAGATAATCACCTTCAGGAATAACAAAAATATTTTGTTTACTTATCAACATTTATTTATTTATTCTAAACCTTCAAAAATCCCAACCTCTATAAATTCTCATTACGAAATATATAGTTCCAAATTATAAATCTGATAATTTTTTTTAGTTTATTCATTTCTTATTTACAATTTTTGTTATTTTCTTTGTGTTTTGAATTATATTTCTTTAAGTAAAAAAATATTTCTTCTTAATTTGAATTCGGTTGTGAAAAGAATCTAAAAATAATAAATATAAAAGAGGTCATTTCACTTTTGAAATAAAAACTTCACTTACATTTTATTTAATATGTAATATTTATGCGTATATACATAATAATTTAATTTTCTTTGTAAATTTTAAAATGAAAAGAATAATATTAATAAAATGCAAGATGACTGCTATTAAAATAAATTTAAAATGTATAGTTGTATGTTGGTTTTGTTTTTTACGAAAAAATTTTTTTAACAAAATAAATATGATGTACGTATGTCAACATTTGTATGTGTCAAAAAAACATTTTAACAAAAAACAATGCAAAAATATGTCTGTGTAAGTATGACTGATATGATGATGTTTATAATTTAATTTTAAAAGAACTTAAGTAGGTATTCAAATATCAAATTTAATATCTATACATTTTAAGTCATTCAAGTTAAAAATGATCAATAATTAAATTATTTATTAATTAATGAAAATTTGGGTAATTTGATGACGTAAAAATTTAAGCCGGATGGATACAAAGTGGTAAAAAAATGTAAATATTATTACGATAATATCAAAAATTGACAATTTATAAGAAAATTTTCTATTTACATATTTTTATATCTTTTCTATTTACATCTTATTTTTATACAGAATTGAATAAGGATTCAAACTTAGGTGAGTATTCATTTTTGAACTACAATTAAGTATTTTGAGTTATTTACTTTAATAAAACAAACGTTAAAAAGTAATTAACATCAAAAATGTTAATTAAAAATAATTATAACTTATTCTTAAGTATTAATAAAATAATTTTAATTGTTTTGTTTGTTACACTTTCTTGGTTTAGAAGGAATAGTTACTTATATATATATAATATAGTTAAACTCATAGTTAATGTACAAGTGTTTGTGTTTTGTGATTTTAAAATTCGTTAAATTTTCAGCAAAGCAATAAGGTAAATGTACATAATATCGATATATTTAACCTTTTTATAAATAACTTACGTTAATTGTCATCAAAATCGACGGTTGAAGTGGTATTGGGTTTGGACACATTAATTTTAATTGACTAGAGTATAAAGTATTTCGTGAGAAAATTTAATTTAAGTCTATTTAAACCTACAAAAGCGGATGGATTTTAGTTAGAAAAGAAGGAAGAATTGGTTGAATGAGAAAATAATTTATATTTTAAAATTTCTGAAAATAATTGTCTTAATAGTATATTATTAGGTTCTGTCAAATAGAAATAAGTATTAAAAATTTAAATTTTAAAGCTTTTTGGTTTAATTTATTTATATTTATTAAATTTTAATAAAACAGTCAAATTATCCTATTACCGGTGCATGAAGTTTCAAAAAATCCAATATATTACCGGCGGTTCCATTCCTATTACCGTCGTATATGATTTATTGAACATTAAAAGACGTTATTTATATTTTTTATAAAAAGAAGTTCTTTATTATTTTAATTTAATACAAAATTCTTCAATTAGGTTTTTAATCCATGTGTTAACTAGTCTGATAACACATCAGACCCTTCAATAATTGAACAGTGCCTTGATTCCGTCCACTTTTATATTACCAATATATTTAATATAAGTTTTCAAAATAATTGAGTGGAAAAGTGCATTTTCGTAGTAAGGTAAAAAAAATACTATTAAAGTTGTCTGTACCTTCTATTTCCTTAAAAATCGAAAGAAATATTTTTTTTACTTTTGAGCTATGCTTGCATTAAAAATTTAGAGAAAAAAACCCCTGCTGACATAAAATCTCACACTACAAATAAACAATTAGTCGTAAAATACTATTTTTTAACTAGAGATGCGCAATAATATTATTTATTGAAAAATACAACGAATTTCTTAAGTGGACGGTATCAGGAGGGTGGACGAAGAACAGAACCATTGCGTTATATTCATAGACAGTTTCTGAAGTCATCTATCCACTCTCCGATCGACCAAAACCCCCATCATTGGGCATTTTTATTCATATTTGTGCTGGCAAACCCTTGTATGTGTATGAATTTAAAAATCATTTGAGGTAGTATTTTACCATCAGCACTTGTGCACATTATAAGTACTGTGATTCACTCCTTTTCATCATTGACTATTCTATTGTATACTTGCTTAGAACCTTTTTTGAACAAAGAAACTTTTCCTTTGGACACATAAGAAATGCTGTTTCATTGCAATTAACAATTCGTGCCGGATTTTTATTTAGGTCTAGCAAATTTTACTCTATTAACTAAATATTTTTCAAACCAATTTCTAATTGCACACTCAGTAAAAGAAGAGCGGCTTTTCGATAAATTTTGTGGAACTCTTTGAGTTATCTCTGGGTAACGCCTTTGAAAATTGAAAAAAAATTTTGCTTCTGGAATACCATTTTTAAAATAGTTTTGCTTTTCCAAATTTTTAAGTAAAGTAGCAACACTGTGAATAAATTGATATTTTGTAAGTGGAAATCTCTACTGCCCATTTGACCAAAAACTTTTCTTCATTATCATTCAATATTTTTGAAGGGGCAGATTTTTTATTCGGTTCATATTTTAAAAAAAATGTTGTCATTTAGTGTTGTTCTTAGTAGGCCGAATTTTTTACTTATAGCTGCATATATATATATACTGCTTCCATTTTCTTAAGATTATATTTAAATATTTGTAGCAAAAATTATAATTTGAAAAAATTTAATAAAAAGAACTAACTAATATTTTTTTATATTCAAATATATAATTTATATAAATTTTTATATGCCGGTATTAAGAATTTCTCAATTTTAAAAAAACGCTTAACTATTGCACAGTTTCTTAAATGCTTGTCTACTAATATATCCTTGTATAAATTACAAAGCCGATAGCCCTGGAAGCTAGTGCTTGTAAATTACTATTATAATTTAAATTATACTTTTTCAATAAAAAATAATAATAATACTAAATACAAACTGTCATATCTATTGGCAAAATGGTGGTTAACTAGTTATATAGTTGTACAAAATAAAAACAAAATAAATGATATAAATAGTTAGCCGGTTGAAGTCCTTTTAAAATATAACAAATATATATATAGTTATATATGTAAGTAGATATTTATCAAATTATAAAAATAAACAGTATAATATTTATGCTGTTATGTTTATTGTTTTTTTATTTTTTTTACTTGCTTTTCTTTAGCGTGCAATGTTATTTTATTATCAATTCTATTTTTTTCTTTTGATGATTAATTTTTATAAATTTTTATTTTTGTTATTTTTTTTTCATTTTACTGATAACAGTAATTAACAATCACTTCAAATAAAATAAATATTTAGTCAAATTAATTTCCATGAAATATTTCTTCTTATAAAAAATTTATCAACATGTCACAATCATGATATATATATATATATATATATACGTACGACACACACACAGTACATAATATGATGAGCACTAAAGACTCAAATACATATTTGTAATTTATGTGCCTACAAACTACTTACAAGTTGTAGTCTACAAGTCTAAAAGAAATTTTTAAAACCAAAAATTTTCCCTAGTCACAGTCACAGTAGAGAAATCGATTTGAAAAAAAATGTAAAACATTGTTCTAATTGAAATACAACAATATAAGTATTATGATTAACTATTGGTTTTATTCGAATAGAATAAAAAACATTATATACTTATATATTTGAGTTATTTACATTTAAGTAAATACTTAATTGATTTTTATATTTCGATAGTTTAACCTATGAATATTAAATGGGTCTATTGGAACTCCTACAATTTTAAATCCTTAAAGGTTTCTCTTTGCCAAAAAAATCGAATGAGAGAGCTATCCGGAACTGGTTATTATATACCTAGAAATAAAAGTATTGATTTATATTCCCAACACCTGGACGATTTTTATTATTGTTTTCGAACTCTTATATCATTTGTTTAAATATAAACTAAGAACTTGATAGTTAAGGCTTATCATTAACACATTAATTGTGTATATTTCGTTTATTATAGTTCAGTTTATCTTTAAGATTGAATATCAAATATTTTATACCTATTTAAATAGTAATTCAATTAGTTAAATATAAATTTTATACATTTACTTAATGTATTTTGTTTTAATGTAGATTAATTAATGAATTATGAAAATTTAATTTAACGCTTTACTTAAATGTTTTTGAACAAAATAATTCTATAACTACTGATTGGCACTTATTTGCGGTGATTCACTAAATAAAAACACGGAAATATTTTTTTTTTTCAAATAATAATTACTTAGTTACTGAAATAAACTAGATTCAATTTTATCAAAAATTGTGCAACTGAATTACACACTTAGAATGTATTCGAGAACCAAATTTGATAGTCTAATAACAAAGAACTAATTTTTTTAATGACCTTTTAATTTTTTGTGATTGTGTTTAATTTTTAATTTTAAAATGTTTTTTTTTATAGTTAATAGTTAGACATCGTCATGGCTTTAATTACATTCGACATTTTGAACTAAATCTGACAATCACTAAATAACTAAGTATATTTTTAAATTTTAAAAATTAAGTTTGTTGATAACTACTTATAGATGATTAGTTACTTAACTATTAGAATGAATTATGTAGTTATTTGTACCAGTATAAGTACTGATATTAGAGCTTCAATAATTTCTGCCAGCAATAACGGAAAGTCAATTCGTATAATTTCTGAAACTTCTGAAGATGCAAAAATATATATATATATATATACTTACTTTTCGAGTTATTATAAAAAAGATGAAAACTACAGGAAATTGCGACATTAAGAACAAAACTGAACAAAATTTTAACATATAAGAACTGCCTCATAACGACAGTAGTTTTGTAGCATGTCCAATAGTTTGGGGGTGTATGTTGGCAAAAGGTATTGAAAACCTCCATTTTATTGATGGTACTTACTTATTAAATGCCCAAAATTTATATTTTGGACTGACATTTACAGCCGTCCATTGATCGATTACTTAGTATGAGAGAACTTACATTTAGCAGAATGGTGCTTTATGCCATACAGTAAAGTAGCAAAAATTGATTTCAATACTCTGCGTAATTATTCACAATTCACAATTGATGGCTTATGTGAAAATATTCAGCAAGCGTGGGATTTACCAAACTTTCAGTGTACTAACTTGTATTGAAACAGTCGATAAGTACTAACATAGCTATGTCAAAAAATGTTATCAAAATGAAATATTTTTAAAATTTGCAGTGTCCGAATTTATAATGGTTAAATGGCTTGTATATACCTAAATTTGAAGTTGATTTTTGTAAGGTGTTATTTTTGTGTGACTGTGACAAAAAGTAAAAGCAATCAGAAATGTTGTTGAAAATTTTTAGTATTTTGTAGGGTGATCATTTTTAAAACTAGCAACATTAAGCAGCATCTGCAAATTTATATTAAAATCCAATCAAAATATACTTACTTAACTATTATTAAAGTAAGTACAACAAAATAAAAACAAAAACAAATTATATAAGTATACGAAATTATAGTTTTTAAAAAAAAGAAAAAGAAGAAAAAAATATATTTTTATGGCGCCGATGACAACGAATTTGGTTGTCACTCTCAATTTAACAAAAATTGTCCTATCGCAGTCACAAAAACCTTATAAAATGCCAAAAAAAGAATTTGTGATTATTCTTTTGTCACTATCACCTTACAAAATTTCACTATTGATTAACTATCAAAAATAAAAGAACTTTTGTTTCATTTTCCAAGCTTTGAATTTGTTGACCAAAATTCGAATAAATTACAATAAATAACTATATAACGTAAATGTACCTATCACCGCCCTAGTACTTTATGCCGCCCAAGCCCTTTTTTGTAAATACAATACTTCCACGCTTTATATTTCAAATTTATTTTTGAAATAAAAAAAGAATATTATTTCCTCGTTGTAATGCAAAATAATGCACATTTGTATTCATATTAATAAATAAGTTATTGATAGAAAACTAAACTAGGTAGACATTTTAGCGAAAATATTGGTTCAAACGTTTACATTTTTTTTTATTTTGTTAAGACCATAATTACTAAACTATTATGTTCACTTATTTATTTTATTCAAATAATTGTAAAAGATATATTATTAAAAACATTATAATACATACCTTTTTCAATTTGTAAATAAAAAATATTTAAAATTGCTAATTAGTTTTGAGCGCGAATTAGGGACACGTAAATTTATGTTGTACGTATTTACGATCGACCGGGCGGAATTAGGAAAATGATATATCGAAATAATTGATTAAGTTATTCACCTATTTTTGATTATATAAGGATGCAACTGGACGATTTTAAATTGAAATCGAACAAACTAAGCTGGACCTAATTACGACATATAAATTTAATTTCGCATATGTGTTTTTTGTTACAACTAAATTTTGAGTTTTTATAAAAATTTGTATGAAAAGTGGGTCGGTAATACATTCAATATGTCCTAATTCCGAACTAAATATGCAGGTATAAGCTATTTTCACTAAATTCATACCAAGTCTATATTTAAAGAAAAAATTATATTTTAGTTGTTGAAAATAAGCAAATATTTAAAAGGAAAATATTCGACTATTTTTAACAATTAGATAAACTATACTCTAACGCTAACCCTAAAGAATAAGTTCTTCCAAAACTATGTTTTACTTATATTATATTTTGTATAATTTGAAAAATCTGTGGAATACTCTTGCCTTATCATCACCAAAATTTCATTCAGGCGTCCATTATAAATTATCAAAATAATTTCTTTGTATACGTTTCACAATAGTTAAATAGAGGAGTGAAAACCATGACCATGTCTGGCACATTTTGGAGATGGCCTGTAAAAGAAGATATTAAGAAGATATTCTAATATATTCAGACATAGTGACATAGTGACATAGTCTGCAAAATTGAGTAAATATGTAATATTTTATATTTTTATTTATTTATCTTAAATGTGCATTGTTATAATATTTAAGTTAATTATGTTATATTGAATTATTTTGTTTTTGTTTGAGATACTAAACCGTTGCTTTGATTTTCATATTGAAATAAATGTATATTTTTATGTGTAACAAATAATTTTACTTACATTATAGTTAACTATTTTTTTTTTTTTTCAAATTACTTATAGTAATATTGATTCTTTATTATAATAAATATTTTTTAATATAATAAATATTTTTTATAATTTAACTACTAGTTAATTATTTAAAAAATTAATTATTAATTTTACTCTTAATAATTATTTTAAATAGCTTTTTTGAATAAAATCGTAAATATGTACTGTGAATCGCAAATAGGTTCATAAAGCGGAGTTGAGTTCATATAAGGGCGGAATTAGTTCAGATTGAAATTGTCGAGCGGAAATACGTACAATCAAACGTTTTTTGGCAGTTATAATATTTTATTATTTATTGAGAAAAAATTAAATTATAATTAAATGAAAATATTTTTTTTTCAATTAAAAAATACTAATTATTATAATTTGAAAAAAAAAAATTAAAAAAAGTTTATATTTCGCTTATTTTGTCAACTTAAACTAATTTTTCCTTAAGGGGGCGGAAATTGGTACATTTACGTTATATATTGTAATTTTCGTCCAATAACTATATATTTGTCATTTCCGTGCCAAGTTGTGATTCCCGTGAAAACAAAAAGTCCTTAAAAATATTAAAATAAATTGGTCGTTTCTAAGAACCTACTAATTATTGAGTTATCAAACGGAATAAACAAAAAAATATTTAAAATTGATTTTTATAGTATTTTGCCATTTTGATGTCTGAAATATCAGCCTTTTGAAATATTCACCCATATATGTATATATACTTAAATATTGTGCAAAATAAAAACAAGATAAAAAATACATTAACTATAAATTCCAATATAGTTAATTAAGTAATGATATCGTTTAACTAAGGATCTTAAAATTTAATATAGAAAAAAAACAATAACTATCATAACATATTTAATTGTCACAGTGTCAAAATAAAAATATTTATTTTAATTAAGTAAATAGTTACTCAATGAATTCATATAAATATAATCAGAAGTAGTTAATATGCATATCTTTAGGATAATCAATTTTATTCCTATTAATTTCAAAATTTGTAAATATTTTTGCACAAAATGTCCTTGAAATAAGCGAAAATATTTTTTTTATTTTTTATTGGTAAATGAATCGAATACGTAACACGTTTAATAAAAAAAGAAACAAAACAAATTATAGATTATTCATTAATTAATTAATTAATTAAATGAACGTAAGATTATACATAATATAGTTTATACTTAGCTACATATACTTGTATAATATATAATATTCATATATTTATAATACATTAGTTAATTTAAGAAATATAAAATAGAAGTTAGATAATAATTACTCATTATTGTTTACTAATTATTAAGCATTTAAATTTTGATCTCTGTCCAAAAATTAATAACTAAGTACTCGTAGAACATAATATTAATATCAAAATACTTCACTTTATATGTCATCATTTGATAGTTTGTGACGAAATGATTTGCATTTAGGTACATATATAGTTAAGTAGTTATAACTTAAAAATGTAAGTAGAATGTGTTAGTTATTTAAGTATTAACTATAAGTAACTGGAAAGCAAACTGAACATATTTTTTCGTTTCATTAAGCCCAAAATAGATGTACGCAAACACAGAATAAAAAGAATTACAGAACGTGTTTTTCTTATTTTGAAAATTGAAAACGAAAATAATTGTATGGACATGATATTCAAACAAAAATTTAATTTAGTAAGTACTTAGTTATGTAGTTAATATTGCTTTCTTAATTAGTCGCCTACTTTCATTTCTGAAAATTATAGTTACGGTACTTATGTATTTAACTTACTTACTTATGTATTTAACTTACATACCCACATATATGTAGTATACTTACATACCCACTTATTAAATACTTGGACAATGACCGTACTCTAATTCATGAAAAAAAATTTCTATTCTAAGGTCATCTAGGGTCATCACGATCACTAAACAATCGCTCTAATTCTTCGGGGATTTTTAATTTGCAAGTTTAGTTAATCGGTGAGCAAATACTTTTCGTATCCAATGTATATATAACTAGTACATCAAATACAAATTTTCCTAATTGCAAAATTTTCTCAATCTGCAATGTTGATGTCAGAAATAACTCAATTGTGATAAATTGTTATGTGCCAAGTAAATGGTAATTAAAGTATTGTAATGAATAACTATAATATACTTAAGTTAAAAGTAATAAAAATAAAAAAAGAGTACTAAACAAAGCTATAATTTTGTTCGAAAGACTAATGACCATTTAAAGAAACTACAATCATTAAAACTAGTTTACTCAAATCGATTCAATTTACTTCCATGTCAAAAATAATTCTAAGTATATGTAAGTAACTATATTATATATATATTACACAAAGTAGGCCATGTGGGGAATATCTTATATTATAATACATAAGATAAACGACGTGGTGAGTAAAAAAGCAAGAATAATTGAATACAAAATTATTTACACCACAAAAATATTAAAATTTTAGCAAGTTCTTTGTGCTGAATACTTAAGACATTTTAAATATTTACATCAAATATTGACAGTTATTTCCAAGTTGAGCACCATTTATACCCTAAAAGAAAAATCAATTACGGGCAATTTTTAAAAATACTTCATAAAAATTCTGTCATTTTAAATAAACACACAAACTTATAGAAAAAAGTACAAAAACAAAAATATAGACAAAAATTGAAAACAAAACAGAAAAACAAAAATCAGATCAGAACATACCCTTCAAAAATTATATGATAATTGTTAGTTCATTTGCTTCTGCTATCATTAAAAAAAATATATGCAGTAAAACACGGTAATATAGTCATAATTTCATTAATATTTCTGACTATAATCGTTTTGTTCCGTTCGTAGTCAAAAAAAAATTGCATCTTTATAAACAAAATCAAATTCAATAAAATATCTTTGGTATTACAATTTTTTATTCATAAATAGCAATTCTGTTATGTAATCACAAAATATACTTAACTATATATTTGTTCATTACATATATATATATATATATATATATATATATATTCAATAATCAAGCGATTCAGAAAACAACTACAATCATACCAAAACAAATATTTCTTTTTATATAAAATTCTGTTTGAAAGAACTACTTCTGTGCAATTGCACAGGGGATTCACTAGTAGTAGTATATTTGCAAGGAAATAACCCCACTCAATATATATAGAAATAGAACTATGAATAAGAGTTACCTATAGGTATATAAAAAATTAACACAAAGCAGCAATTTCGTGAACAATTTCTGCTACTTGGGAAGTAAGATTTAGAAAATACATTAAAGAAATCAAGAGGAGCATTTGGAAGATTGCAACCGATATGGAGGAACAGCCAAATATCCAGAGCAACTGAACTTAGAATATTCCGGTCTTGTGTAAAAACAATCCTGACATACGGCAGTGAAATTTGGTTAACATCAAAAATCCTCAACCAGAAGCTAACTACAAGTCTTTATTAATAAATGTCTAAGGATAACTTGGTCGAATATTTTGGCCAAACATAATGAGCAATAAG
The DNA here is from genome assembly GCA_963942445.1 of Argyra leucocephala. Taxonomy (NCBI): domain Eukaryota; kingdom Metazoa; phylum Arthropoda; class Insecta; order Diptera; family Dolichopodidae; genus Argyra; species Argyra leucocephala. Next base: position 95,178,651 of record OZ012677.1, read on the forward strand.
GACCCCTGGTAAAAGGTAAAACAAGACCCGGTCGTTCAAAGAACACCTGATGAAGTTTATGGCTCTTAACTAGAAAAAACAAATGTCAAGATGGAATGTCAAGTGGAAACTCTATGCTTCCAAGAAGAGTAAGGAAAAAAAAATATAATATATATATAACTATAAGTATTTATATATATAAAATTAGTTATGGGATAATTTAAGAACATTTAAGTATTTAGTTAATCTTAATAACATAATCTATATTAAGGTAAGTAAACTTTAAATAAACCAAAAAATACAACATTTCAACTATTCTATAGCATTTCTTACTATTCTATAGCTATAACTATGACTATATATCTTAATTAATTTACGATATAAATTTTTTAATATAAAATAAAATATTTTATTTCATTTTTAATATAACTTTGACCAATATGTAATTGTTAGTTATTAATTAGTATAAAATATATATTTTTATGCAAGTTGTAAGTAAGTATAACTACTTAATACACATATTTTAAATTATTTTTGTTTTCTTTAATTTTTAATGCAAATATAAAATGTAGTGACCTTATTTTTAAAAAAAAAAATAATAATAATAATAAATAAATAAACAAACAAAAATAAAATAAAATGAAAAACAAGAAAATCGGCTCGCTCGTCTGTAAACAACTAAATATAAGCAACTTAATTTTTGTTTTTTCTTTGTTTTTCTTTTTTTTTGTTGATTATATTTTCATTCAGTAGAAAGCTTACTTAAATCGATGAAAGATAACAATTATTAAAACGTCTAGTTAGTTACTATTTTATACACAATGTACTTATGTTTTATAAATATGTGCATACAGAAGTTAACTTGAAATTTATTAAATCAGTGTACATATGTATGTATATATATATAATTATAAATAGCAAAACAAAAAAAATTGGGATCATATACAAATTGGTTGAAAAAGAATACAATTTCGAAAAATAAAATAGAAATTAAGTAATTATATATATATATATATATATATATATTAACTACTTATAGGAAAAGCAAAACAGAGAGTAAATTTAATTGCGCTTTACTACCTTTACAAATTTTCATTTTACCTCCGAGAAAAAGTATGGTGCTAAGAAAGAAAAATCGCAATGCAACCAAGAACTACTCTTCGATTTTTCCTCTTCTCTTCAAGTTACTTCAGTTATATTTCACTGTAAAAAAAATTAAATGTCATCACGCTTTCGGTTATGCAATTGACAACAATTGACGATCGTCATGCTTTCGGTTACATAAAATATGAGTTAAATTTGAGAATACAAAGCAGCAAAAAGTTTTATGATTACTTGTTGAACATTATTCACCCATATTCTGTTAGAAACATCTCGCGAGATCGCGTGAAAATATCTCTGAAGAGATATGCTTTGTATTCTGTTAGACACCACAGACGCGATAGCAAATGGCCGCGATGGCAAATGTCAAAACAGTCTCGTGAGTAATTTCTGTTAGACCTTTGACGAGACGCGATAGCCATTTTTTATCTCGTCAAAAATTGTAAACGATAGAGTATTTCGCCAAAGTATTTTGTGTTTTTTTATCAAAAAATTTAATTAAATAAATAAATTGAATAGATAATAAAATAGTTAAGTAAAGATTAATAAACAATTTTTCATTATTTTTTTTTGCATTATATTAAAATTGTGTTTTTGTTTTGAAAAAAAAACCATCTTTACTATTACTGTTTTACTACTGTTTAAGTATGAAGTACTAAACTAAAAAATATTTAAAACATACTTAAATATATTTTTATCTTTATTTTTAAACTAAACCCCTAATACTTTCCAAAAATTTTATAAACCATATTTTTTATATATATATATATAAATATGTGGTTTTACAACGAAAGATGATAACTGCATTTTTGACATTTCTTGTAAATCGCAATTGAATAAAATTTAGTATTTGCTATACTTTTCTAATTATTTTTGCAAGATTTGCAATATTTTTAATGAAAATCTTTTGAAAATCTTTAAAAAGATATGATCTTTGAAATCATTTCAATAATTTTTTAATTTTCGGAAAATTTTAACCTTTTTTTTTAATTTTTAAATAACTTATTAATTTTTGTTACATAAAAGTTATTGCTGAAGAACATGATAACTTCAGTTATTCAGTTTAAACAAAAAATAAAAATGTATAATACGCAGTAAATTTTTCTAGATACATGGAAATATCTTAACATATCATTTTTTTTTGTTTTGTATTTTTCGTAAAGGTGTTGCCTCCATAACTGCATAAGTGAAGTTATATGCTTATGTTAGAAATATTTTCAACGGCAGTTGTTTGTTATTCAGTTTTGAATTCATAAATTACTTAATATTATTAAATTTTTTTTATTTGAAAGATCTTAAAATTTTATATAAAATGGCATTCATAACTAAAATTCGACAAAATTGCAGTTATCATCTTTCGTTGTAAAACCACAGATATAAGTATATATATATACCAATAATTTGTTTTGACAGTAAAAAATGATCAGTACTACCAACAAATAAAATGTTCTATCGCGCCGCTTACAGTGTCTAACAGAAATGCATATTCAGCAAGACGAGACTAGAACAATTTTTGCTTCTCGTCAACGATGGATCTAAGAGAATATAGATGATTGTTCTGGGTTAGTGTATTGTGAGAAACGGGAAAACACATGAGAATATGTATATACTTATATATAACTAGTTATATACATACCATTACTCGAAATCGTTATTCATTTAAAAATGTAAAACTTCACTTTAAATTAAATTTTAAAAAAAAAACAGACATTCGATATTTCTAAATAATTTTGTTATAAAACAAAAATAAATAAACAAATATTTATACATTATATTTAACTTAGTTTTTTTATATCCATTTTATAAATGCTATTTATAAAATTTTGGAAACGCGCATTTTCAATAATACCAATTTTACAAAATCGAATGAATATCCGAACCTCGATTGAAACGCCATTTTCAATAATAGGCAGTTGTTTGTTATTCAGTTTTGAATTCATAAATTACTTAATATTATTAAATTTTTTTTATTTGAAAGATCTTAAAATTTTATATAAAATGGCATTCATAACTAAAATTCGACAAAATTGCAGTTATCATCTTTCGTTGTAAAACCACAGATATAAGTATATATATATACCAATAATTTGTTTTGACAGTAAAAAATGATCAGTACTACCAACAAATAAAATGTTCTATCGCGCCGCTTACAGTGTCTAACAGAAATGCATATTCAGCAAGACGAGACTAGAACAATTTTTGCTTCTCGTCAACGATGGATCTAAGAGAATATAGATGATTGTTCTGGGTTAGTGTATTGTGAGAAACGGGAAAACACATGAGAATATGTATATACTTATATATAACTAGTTATATACATACCATTACTCGAAATCGTTATTCATTTAAAAATGTAAAACTTCACTTTAAATTAAATTTTAAAAAAAAAACAGACATTCGATATTTCTAAATAATTTTGTTATAAAACAAAAATAAATAAACAAATATTTATACATTATATTTAACTTAGTTTTTTTATATCCATTTTATAAATGCTATTTATAAAATTTTGGAAACGCGCATTTTCAATAATACCAATTTTACAAAATCGAATGAATATCCGAACCTCGATTGAAACGCCATTTTCAATAATAGGCACTATTAGAGTAACACAAAATAAAAAATATTGTTGCGGCAACATTTACTTAACAGTTTTTGAACACATCCTTGACTACGAAAAATTGCAACCTTTGGCCATGAACGTTATCCTACGTAATGTAAAAAGTAGGATAGATTGCAAAGAGAAAGAAATGTATATATATATTATATACTTATATAACCAATTAAACCAATAAAATTAGACTATAGTTATATATATAGAATTTTAGTTGCAAAATATAAACAAAGCTAAATAACTAGTTATATACTTCCGAAAAATATTATATAATTTCTAATTAAAATAAGTATCAAAATTAAGTATGTAATTAAACTTAACTATATACTTACTTACTCTTTTACAAAAACAAAAAAATTTTGAAAGATAATAATTTTTTTCAGTAACTAGTTATAAAAATAAATTATACTGTAAAAGTTATTGTATTCTAACTATAAGTACTTATTTATTTGTACTGAACTTTTTAAAGCTGTTTTTTGTGTCATGTATGTGTCTTATTAGTACTTATTTAACAGTAAATTATTTAAAAATTGATAATTATTTATTTATTTAGTAATTATTTTAAAAGGAATTTCTTTAATAAAATTGTAAATTGGTACACATAAATCGCAAATAGATTCAAAAGACCGAATTAGGTACATGTGTGGGCGGTATCAGCTCATATAGAAAGTTTTGGGCGGAAATATGTGCAATTCAATTTTTCTTGTTAGTCTTAATATTTTATTATTTATTTATAAAAAATTTTATTTAGTAACTAACAATATAGTCAGTAAAAATAATCGCTTTAGTTTCTCTGCAATGATATAACAAGGTCCTTAAACTTTTCTACTTCGAATTGGTTAAAATTTATTTAAAATTAAAACCCCAATTAAATGTACTTAATGAATTGAATTGAATAAATGAATCAATGCCAAATAGACTTCAATAAAAATAATAACTATATAATTTAAGCTCACTCAAATTTAAATTAAATATTAAGTAGTTATTCTTAATTTGTTAATTTTTTAAATAATGGATATGAAAGTTAGATTTGACAAAACTACTTATATATTTAGATAAATTACCTACTGTAAGAAAATTAAGTGATATCAGTTATAACAATGCAAAATTATTGAAATTCAGCAACTATTTATTTGAACTCCTTTCTACATAAAAATAAAACCTAAAAAACAAGCACGTAAAATGAATAAATAAAACAACAACGTACAAAGGGCATTTTATCAAAAACATCAACAATATAACAGCAAAAAAGAAAACAACTAAAATAACAACACCAACAACAAAAACAATAATATACAGTCGACGACCTATTTTGTTGTAATTTATTGTTGTAAAATATTCGATTTAGTCAATTTAACAATACATACTACAAATTTTCAGTCTGGAATTTTTCTTAAAGTTTTATTCGAAAATGAAAGCCATTTAAAAATCATAATATGCGAATATTAATTAAAATACTTAAATAGTTAAATACAAAATCTTAATTACTTGCTACTGTAGTTACACGAATTTATTGCTTTTAGTGAAATAATAATATAAACTACAAATTCATTATTACAACTTAAAGATTTAAATTTCGAAAAGAAAAACAAAATATTAGTTAAATATTAAATGCTTTTCCATTTTGTTGGAAATAGTGAAGTTAAAATTTCGCTTAGGCAGTATGTGAAATTATTAACAAAAATTTATCTTACACTTGAATTATGCGTAAAGCGTAAGTAATAAATTAATACTTGTAGTGTAGTAGATAATATAATAAGTAATTCGTTTTGAACTAATTTAATAAAAGAAAATTTTTAAATACCTACGTAAATTATATAAAATACTATATTGATAACATATATTACAAACCTTCTTTTTTCTTTTGGTTTTACAATAGCAACTTCATCTCCAGTTGAATCTATTGCTGTAGCAGGAGGTTTCTCTCTACCCATTTTTTAATTTTTTAATGAATTTTAAACAAATTTTGATAAATTTTTTACTAAATTTATAGTAAAGTAAAAAATAAAACACTACCACAAAACTTTAAAATGAAACCTTTCAAGGTTTTATCCAAATATTTAGTTATATTTGATATTAATTATAAGCACAAAACAGATTATTATTTTATTTTTATCTTTTTTTCTTAATATAAAAACAAACTTTTTAAAACTATCAAATATTATTAGTATTTTATATACTAATAAAATGAATCTATATTAACAATTTTTTTGTGGCATTAATTAACAATTATTTTAATTGTTATTTATTTTGTTAAATTTTTAAGTAAGATTACGATAAATTTTTTGTCACTTTTTTATTTTTTTTTTATTTAGACGTCACTTACTATATTTATTTACATTTTATCATTAAACATTTTTTTATATTATAATATTAACATTTATTCCAATTTGTGATTATATTTTTGTAAATATTTTTGTTATTTTCAAATTAAAAACACTTATTTTTTTTTTTAAGAATTCTCACGAAATAATTTTGTTACATTTCTCAGCTAAAACTGACAAGAAAACTTAAATAAATACAAAATGTCTTTACTGTATAAAAGTCAATAGTGACATTTATAATGTCATATTTCAGTGTGCCCAGATGCAACAAAAATTATTATTTAAAAAAAATTTAAAGCAATGAATTAATTTTTAAGTAATTTACGATTATACAGGGTTGTTCAGAAAAATTCTTAAAACTGTAAATTATCTCTGAATTTGTCTGGTTTATCCAAAATAATTAATAAATATATTTATTTGTTTATTTCAATCTACTGAGGACCCTCTTACAGATTTTGTCTATAAAAATAGAATTTAAAGAAAAAAAACAGTTAAAACAGATTAAAGTAAAAAGGGAAAACAAAAATTCTAAATATAACAATAATTTCTAACAAAAAAAAACATTAATTAAAAAAAGAATTGAATTGAATAAAGTTTATTTTAAATCTTATTAGGTACAGGCCTTATACTTTTTTTTTAAACATGTACAATTCAATGCTAACAAAAGCTATAAATAATTAAACTAATATACATACACATACTTTAACCTAAGAGAATATAATTACAAAAATTGTAAAAACAATGAATCAATTGAATAATATATACATTTAGGTAACAAAAAAAAAAAAAATAAAAGTAAAAATAGAGTGACAAAGAAATAGAAATAATTTTAATTTAGCCAATGATGTTGATTGTTTTGATGAACTGAATAATATGGTCAAGTAACTGCTCAGAGTCTTCAGCAATAGTATTTAACACCCGAATCCATGTATACTCCCTGCATTTATGTAACGCAGGTAGGCCTCGAAAACGTGTTGATTACTGATTGGTGTATGGTTGGGCGTCAATCGCGAGTGTATCCTCCTATCCTCCTATCCTCGATCTTGGTAATTATACATTCACTCTTTCGGCCTACAGAATCAATGTTTTTAAAATCTGCGGTAGACCTTTTTATTTGTTTAAGTTTAAGTTTAAGTTTAAGTCGTTGGTTCGTTATTCTATCCAGCTTAACATGCGTGTGAAACATTTAAGAAAAGAAGTTCAAGTAAAATTTATAGGAAAAATTAATAAATAATTATAGTGTTATATCTAGTATGTATTGCTAGTCGTTTATATGTCAAAACATGACCAACTAGAAAGAATATAAGTGTTTCTGCTGCTGCATTTATTGTTATACTATATTTTTGGATTCCATGATAAAAGAAACTTTATAAAAACCAGATCAAAAATAAATGAACAAGGTTATGCTATTACATTACATTAATTTCATCCTCATTTCACGAAAACTAATTTATACTTCACTTCGAAAGTAATTTCCGAATAATTTTCAAATGAAAATAATTTTTAAAAGCGTTTCCCATTCCTTCTTTTCGATTTTCATGTAAATTTTGCAAAGTCATTATAACAAATGGACATTTAAACTGAAGTAAAGCTTTACCGAGCAGTCAACACTTACACGTTTGATTGTTGTGCGATTTAGTTGAAGTGGACGAAAATCGGATGTAAACCGTATGTGTAAACAATTCCATTGAATTCAATTACATAAGCTAGTCATCCAAAAAATTTTAGCGGCTTACCTTATTTCGATACGATCAAATTTCCGAACTTAATGAAGTACGAATTTTCAACTTCAAGGAGCATTCTCGACCAATCATAGAAAAGCAAAAAGAACATAACCATATAAAAGAATAAATTGAAAATAATTCAATTATTTCGAAATTTAATAAGCTGCAGAAGCGTGTAACAAATTCTTTCTATGAACTGAATTCTGATTATGAAAAGGCATATGCCTGAATGGGCCTAACCAGACGATTCGAGTTTCAACTCCAACATAATTATGCTTACTTCCAGACGATTCATCAAAAACTAGTATAACTTTTATATGAGTATGCAAATTGCAAATATTTTATTTATTCATGTTTATACGGGTAGAAAAGTGGCAGAAATCTACCAAAATTTCTGGTGAGGAGTGATTTCCGTAAGAGGTAAGCAAATCTACCAAAATTTTAAGTTCCTGGTAGATTTTTTACGCTTCATTTTTTTTTCTGGGAATATATGTCAATGTCAAAATATTTTTAATATTTTTTATTCCCCAAAAAACAAAGAAAATTGTTGTTGACAACGTAATTTTTGGATCGAATATTAATCAAATAAAAAAATATTAATAATGTTGGATTGACACTAGAATAATAATAAAAATTTATTTATTTGCCAATAATTTCAATTCCGGCCGTTTTTGTATTTCAATAATCTGACAGCAACAATGGCAGAAATCTACCAGTTTTTTTTACGTATGAACATGAAGGTAGATATCTGCGGCAGATTTTTGCCTCTTATAAAAATGGGCTTTGAAAATAAAATTTGAAGCGAGGTATATAAAAAAAATCTGTAGAGTGTAGGTACTACGTACGTATGTACATAAAATACATTTTTGTATTATTCATTTGTGATTTGTTTTTGACTTGACATTAATTTGCTTAAAAAAATGTCCATTTGGTGTATAGATTGTTTTACTAATTTTGGATATTCAAAGTTTTTTTAGTATAGGAATTCTGAAAATGTAAATTTAAAATCACTTTTATTGCCGCAAGTATTTATAATAATTATCTTCATATTGATATGAAAAAAACAAGTATGTTAGTACTCTGGTACTCATAATATATTTGCAACTGGCAACAAAGCAATACTTCTGAGAGTAAATTAAAGTAAAAAAACAAAATGGTTACCTTGATTTTATCTACATTTAACAAGTTTCCTGATTGCTGACAATTTTAACATTTTTGTAATTCAATTTTTATTGTAAAATAGATAAAGAAAATATCACGACTCACGAGTTTAAAAAAGAAATGCCTCTCACGGTCGCGAAGAGCCATTTAAAATTTAAAATTTTCCCACAATTTTTTACGCGAATAAAATTACTGCGTTTCAAACTGTCAAGAAAAGGAATAAAATTTAAAATATATTTTTTTCATTCCATTCCAACATTGGTACATACCAATTGGGTCCATTTTTATTTTTCGTAAATGACATTTGTGTTGCTGTTGTGTTTAGAATTGTAATGGTAATGGAATTACGTAATTAATAGTTTTTAAAATTTGAATCATACTAGCAGTTTTAAATAAAGCGATATTTAAATTTAATTTTAAAAATACCATCTCTTCTTCTTGTACAATTACGGTTCATCTTAAGCTTAATTAGTAATACAACAGATCTTACCGTGACAAATATTCAATCAAACTAGCAATTGCAAGCGCATTATACAACGGTCACATGATATATTCACCAATCGTTGTGGTTATAGCCGTTATGCCGTGTAATTGATGCTTAATTGTTTAATAATAAATTAATAAGTAATTTCTCAAAACAAAAACTACAAGGCGTCTTCTAACCAGTGTACGATACAAATGTACAATTTTTAAATTATCAAACTGATCGTTTCTTAGAATAATATTGATATTGTGAATTGTATTGCAAACATATATTTTATACATAAAAGTTTGAAGAATATTTCAATTTAATCAAATTTTCAAATTTTATTAAAGAAAATATCAATTTAGATTTGATTCATATGTAATAAATGATTATTCTAATATTTAAAAAAAAATTAAAGCAGATTATTTAAATGGAAAATATAAATGAAAATGTCAGGTATGTACCTATAAACATTATTGTCTGTGTCTCTGAAAAAGTTGGACTCTGAAAAAACTTCCAAAATTTAACTACATATGTGCAATTTATTTCAGCGTTGAATATTTACCTAGTTTGGGTTTTCTAGAAAATCATGAAATTAAATCTAGTTCAGTTGACCCTCAAACTGAAGACAATGAATCTGTAATCATTCGAATGGTAGAAGATGCTAGAAAAAGGTAAGGTAATTCGTTTTCGAAATAGTCAATATTAGTATTAAATAAATTTCATGTTTTCATTGTACCCAGAATGAAATATGTATACAAAAATATTTAATATTATTATTTTAGTTATGAAAATGAAAATAGCATATCAAATATCAAATCATTTGACGATATATTGCTTGATATTATTGAAAGTTCAAAAAAACACATGTCCAATCAAAATCAGTTAAATCCATCTGATACAACCCCAGCTAGCAGTGTGATAGCGCCTCTTAATCCTTCAGAAAATGCGTATACAAATTTAATTAATATTACAGAGAACACGCACAGTTTGTGTTCAACTCCACAAGAAATGGATTTTTATCCACCTAACCCTATCGATTATTCTTTAACAAATCAAGCAAATAATATTTCATTTGAAAATTCTGAAACATTAATTGAAACAGTTTATAAAGATTCAAATAATACAATAAATGTATCAAATAATGACTATTGTATTAACGATGTAAAGGACGGACAAATTTCAAATATATCTCAAATAAATTTAGAATTATCTCAACCAGTAAATTGCGAGTCAATACAGGAGGATGTATTTCAAAAACCTTATGAAATTGAAATTTTACCGACTTTATCATTAAGTTTGCAAGAAACAAACCAATTAAATAATGAAAATTTTGAAACATTAATTGAAACAGGTTATGAAGATTCAAATAATACAATAAATGTATCAAATAATGACTATTGTATTAACGATGTAAAGGAGGGACAAATTTCTAATATATCTCAAATAAATTTAGAATTACCTCAACCAGTAAATTGCGAGTCAATACAAGAGGATGTATTTCAAAAACCTTTTGAAATTGAAATTTTACCATCTTTATCATTAAATTTGCCAGAAACAAACCAATTAAATAATAATTTGAATGACGTAAAAGTAATTTATTCAAATGACATATGTTTGGAGAATGATAAGGAATGTAACGGTAATCCAACAAATATTACATCTGTTTTGAATCAACAAAATTATTTGTTACCTAATGAAGATCAAAAGCATACACTTCCTCAAAATTATACTCATTTAATTCAACCCGCAATCATTCAACAGACTCAGAATAGTAATAAAAGCGACATTACGGTTCAAATAAACTCTGAACCAACTAATATTTTTTTTGGTGAGTAGTAACAAAGTTTGAAACATTTTTTTAAAGAATACTAATTTTTTTTCCTATAATTATAATCAATATTAAATGAAATCAAATAAATAGGAATAAAAAGAAAATTTCTATTTAGTTGCAGATGTAAATTTTCAACCTCAATGGGTTATACAACAGAGATATGTAGCACCCAATATGATTAGTGTTAGACCACCAGTACAAATAAGGCATGTTGTTCAAAAAGCTGAAGATGATAAGATCATTAATGATTTAAAAACAATTGATTTTTCATTCTATGATACAAGTAATATCATTGTACCAACTATTAAAGTGAAAAGTCCATCACATAAAAAACGTAAGCAAGATTTTGAAATTAAAACATTTTGTGAAAATATCGATTATCAGAGTACTGATGTTATTAATGAATTGGACAACAATAAAGTTGAGTTATCCGAAAATGAAGATTCATCTGAACTAACAACAAAAGTTGATTCAATTGATCCATTTACTTCAAATAAGAATAAAATTTCAATCATTAATGATGATAGTGAAAATAAAGAAATTGAAAAAAATTTAGATATACTCTTAGAAGAAAATACGGAAGTGGGAATTAAAGATAAAAAAATATTGAAAACTTCTAATACTGAAAAAAATGAGTTACCAACAGTTGATGTTGGTTTCTTAAAGAAAGATGACTTTTCAGAAAGTGATTGCGGTGAAAAAGAATCAGTAGAAATTAAAGTTTTAAAATGTAGCGTTTGTGATAAAAAAATTTTGTTTAGATACTACAAATATTCATATAAATTAAATTTAAATACCCCCGTAAATCAGATTACAAAGTTAAGAAAAATTGATTAGTTTACCACCAATAATTGATTAATTATTGGTGATGTGTTTGGTATATAATTAGGTTGAGACATTGTTGTTGGTGTTAATCAATTTTTCTAAACTTGTAGTTATAAATTAAATTGAAAATAAACAAAAAATAGTCTCTGAACTCAAATAATAATAATTCATAAATTTTTGAAAAATGAAATCTAATTTAAATTTGATTTTAGGTTTAACTGACAATGAAAACAAACCAGTAACTAATCAAGAAAGGTTCGATATTGATGACAAGCATCCGTTCAGGAATATCAATTTTAGAAAAAATTCAAAGAATTTCAATCAAAAAAAATCTGATCCAAATGAAATTAACGATGAAAACAAATTAATAGAAAAAAAGAGAAGAGGTCGAAAACGAAAAAGTGTCGCTAACATTTCAGACAATGATAAAAATGACGAATTTAAGAAAAGTAACATAACACAAAAGAGAATGAGAAGGACATGTTCTAATATCATGTCTTACAAAGAGTAAAATAATTAAAAGTTTAGAATTTTTTTTTTTTTGTTATTGCATAGAATGCAATTTTGTTTTTCAATGGACAATTTAATAGGTATTTATCGTACCTGAATTTTAATTGCTAACTTACATTTTCAAATTTATTGAAATAATTTACTACTCTTTCTTATTTGAAAGTAAAGAGTAGTTAAATTATAAAAATATTTTTTTGTGTTGTGCAATGCCTATACGTTGTAATCATATGTACATTAGTTTTGTAAACATTTTGGATGAATTTAATAAAAAAATTTTTGTTTAAAATTTTATTCCTAATTTACATTATGGGATGACACTTTTTTTTTTAATTATATAAATCTAATTTAATCTTGGTAAAAATTTGATTCTAAAAATACGTCAATAATCTGATGGGGATTGTTTAATTAAAAAAAAATAATTGGTGTCAACTACATTTATTTTAACATATTCAACTTGCAGCAATTCTAAAATATTTACATATATATATATCTTTATAATAAGAAAAAATTAATAACCAATCACATGTATTTAATTAATTCAATGAATACTTTATTTTAATTGAATTTTTCAATGAAAACAGCCAATTACCCACGTGCAGCTATAACGTCATCTGGACTGAACATTCCCTGAAAAATTAAAAAAAAAAATTGTATAATTTTGTATCTTATAAAATTGAAAAGAACAAACTTTAGCTCGTCTTAAAATTGAATCTTTTGAAGCATCATATGGATGATCTTTAGATGGAATTTCTAACACAGCTGGAATAGGAGCTGTATGTGCATCAATTACATGACGGATTAATTCAGCATGATTTTGATTAATCAATATAATATCGATATCATCTCGTTTTAAAAAACGTTTGAAACAATCTTCGATTTCACTGACGGCAGTATCTATTGAAATTTTAAAATGTTAAAATTATTTATTCTGGGTTGTAAGCAGGTAATTTATTTTGTAATCTCACTTTTATCAACGACCATAAAATTTGGGTGACGATTTTTATTTATTTCTCCTACACCACCGAGAAGGAATCCAACACAGGTATCCTGAAAAATATTCATTTATTATTCTACATTAATATTATTAATAAATATTTATAATTTATTACCTCATCACCAATCACTGACAAAAGTTTTCCTCTTGCTGCTGAGTGTAAAGCCATTTTTAATAACTTAATTTAAGAGTTAATACAAATAATTTGTGAATTGAAAAATCTTGTCACCTGACTTGAATAATTTTGACAAATTCAATGTACACTACCAATACCCAATACGAATAATACGAATTACGATGTTATTTACTTGTTTTATTAATTAGCTTTTCATTGTTAAAAATTGTATGTATAACAAATGCATTAGTACAAGCTCGATCTAGTGGAGACTAGAAGAAACAAAAAATTATTGTGAAGTAAAGTTAATTGATAATCACACCTTGTGACAAATAAGAGAACTATAGAGGACATAGAAATAATAGTTAATTAATTTGTATTAAAAGTGCATTGTAAAACTAAAAACTAAATATGTTAATAATTTTATGTCAATTAAAAATATTTTTGTTATTAAATTGAAGAAAATTAAAAATTGTATGTATAACAAATGTATTAGTACAAGCTCGATCTAGTGGAGAGTAGAAGAAACAAAAAATTATTGTGAAGTAAAGTTAATTGATGATCACACCTTGTGACAAATAAGAGAACTATAGAGGACATAGAAATAATAGTTAATTAATTTGTATTAAAAGTGCATTGTAAAACTAAAAACTAAATATGTTAATAATTTTATGTCAATTAAAAATATTTTTGTTATTAAATTGAAGAAAATTAAAAATTGTATGTATAACAAATGTATTAGTACAAGCTCGATCTAGTGGAGAGTAGAAGAAACAAAAAATTATTGTGAAGTAAAGTTAATTGATAATCACACCTTGTGACAAATAAGAGAACTATAGAGGACATAGAAATAATAGTTAATTAATTTGTATTAAAAGTGCATTGTAAGACTAAAAACTAATTATGTTAATAATTTTATGTTAATTAAAAATATTTTTGATATTAAATTGAAGAAAATAATTTTTCTTTCTAGTTATACAATTCATATGTTGAGTCCTGGGGATAAGTAGAAGAAACAAAATCGTAGATTTGTATACAAAATTTGAAGGCATATTCGAGTTACCGTTTCCTGATAAATTTCAAATTGGTTTTTGACAGTAGTTGTCAAAAAGTAGTATATAAACAAATGAATTTGATAAAATTTAAAAAGAAAAAAAATTTAAATTATATGTATCTTTAGATTAATTAATATTTGTTGTATTGTAAATTTGATCAAAATGAATCCGTTAACGTAAGTTATTTATTTTATCTTTCTGAAATGATTAATAATTTTTAATTGGGTTTTAAAGGAATATGAAAAATGTCTTGAAACTTAGTGAAAACGAACTGAAAGTGAATAGCAAAACATCTTGGCATGATATGTATAAAGATTCGGCATGGATTTTTGTTGGAGGTCTGCCCTATGATTTAACCGAAGGTATGCAGAACAAATTAAAGAAAAAATTTATTCTAAAATTAAAGAACTGACAGTTTAAGAGGTGAAGAATTATTTTTGTATATTTGTAGGAGATGTACTTTGTGTTTTTTCACAATACGGCGAGATTGTAAATATAAATTTGGTCAGAGATAAGAAAACTGGTAACTCAAAAGGATTTTGTTTTATTTGTTTTGAGGATCAACGATCTACAATCTTAACAGTTGATAATTTAAATGGCATTAAGGTGACATATTCTATTTTTAATAATAATAATATTTTTAATAATAAAAACATTTTAATGTTTTTTAGATTTTGGGACGAATACTTAGAGTGGATCATGTAGCTGAATATAAGGTACCCAAAGATGATGATAAAATCGATGATGATACAAAAAAACTTCGAATGGAGGGCTGTGCACCAAAGTTACAAATCCCACAAGAATATATTAAAGAAGAAAAATCGGAGAATGAAGAAGGAATGAATTTAACTAAAAAATTACGAAATATAAAGGATGAAAAAATCAAGTTAAAAAAAGAAAAGAAACTTAAGAAAGAGAAAAAACTTAAGAAAGACAAAAAATCAAAGAAAAAACATAAACATAAAAGGAATAGATCAGATGAAACTGATGATAGCTCAAGCTCTTCTAGAGAAAGGAAGAATAAGAAACATAAGAAAAAAAGTCATAAAAGAAGTCATTCATCGAATTCTGATGATAGTGATGAAAGTAGTCAATCTGAAGATCGAAATTCAAAGCATTAGAAACACAAAAGTACAGAATAATTTTTTTTAAATATGCTAGAATATACTAAGCCATTTTATATAAAACGCACATGTGAATATAAAAAAATATATATACATATATTTTTGTAAATATTTGTAATTTTATTTTCGAAATATTTATCTACAATCCACAACCTACATGTGTATTTCTAGATTTGAGTTATTATTCTATACAAAAGTCTTTCGATTATTTAAAATACTAATTTTTTATATTTAACTTTATGTAGGTTCCGTAAACTAAAGAAATGTTTGGATAAGAATTCATTTTTAGAGAGCTAAATTTCATAAAAATTTCTCAAAATTTGTATTCGGAAATTTGTATGTATAATCGTTTAGATCTATTATAGATAATTATTGATATCTTGACTTGTGCAGTAATCGTTTACCAATTAAAAAGGAAATTCTTGGACTTCGCCTTGATTTAATTTTTTCGATGCGAATTTTTGTAGCCAACACGTGCTCCAGGATCTCTAAATTTATACAACAATACAACGACGTGGATTAAGCATTCATAATGCCCTATCATATTGAATTGAAGTGTTCTTAATTTCCTTTTTAGAAGCTTTATCAACGCATTTTTGATAAATCAATGCTTTCAAAATAGGCTGTTTAGAAACATAAATTTGAGCAACATAACCGCCACCATTCTCTTATAGTGTACGAATATTAACACCAGCTAATTTTTCCTACCGCAGGAACAATAACGGTTCTTGCAGGTTGTATTGAAAAACTTTTGGTTCTATTTGATGATTCAGAGGCCATAAGAATAAGCAACTAGTGTCCCGATTTCTTCCTGTTACATCTACGGCAGTAAAATGCATCCTTTTTGCATTTTGCTTGCTTAAAGTTTCAAGTAGAAAAGAAATGTAATTATCTATGTATTTACAGATTAATTTATCAATATAAAATTTTTTATCAATTTTGCAAAATTATTAACCACGATTGACTACTGTTTATAATTGTTTAAATTTTAGAACGCAATCCTTTTTTTTTAAATATCATAAAGGAAATTGTGAACAAGACTCAAACACTCAACTAACTAAGTTAGTCACAGTAGACTTCTTTTTACACAAATCCGTGATGGTTAACTGGTAATGAATTAGATTAAATGTCACACATTGAAACAAAGACAATTAATTCAAATAATTTGGGAATACATTAGAGTTTTGCAATGGGACTATAATTTGAGATATTGTTTTTAACATTTTTCTTTTGACATGGTCGAATAAATGAGTTTTTCCAATACTCGTGAAATATTCTTGAAGTAAATGAAAGGCAAGAGAATCACAACAATTTTTTCAAATTAATCCTGGTACTTTGTCTGATCCAGGGGAAGAATATAACTACTTTCCATATCTCTGTGTAAAAACAGTTAGGGTGTTCATCCCATAGACTTGGAATTACCTACATATATAAAAAAAATATTCAAATAATTACTTGCAAAAACCGTGCAATGAAAGAACTTAAATTTTTGTTAAATAAAACCAGAGAAAGTTCGCTGAAGAATTACCTTGAAAGACTAACATATACCGATCTTGACTACTCACTGTGGAAAGCAACAAGAAAACTGAAACGGCCACAACAAATTATACCTCCACTAAGGAAATCAAATGGTAATTGGGCAGAAGTGATGGTGAGAAAGGAGAGCTTTTTGTATCATATTTACAAAAAGTGTTTGTACCGTATCCACCAGTAATTTTAACCGACGAAAACAACAAGATTGAAAACTACCTTGACGTGCCTTATCAAATGGACTTACCGATAAAGAAAGTGCGAATAAATGAAGTAGAGAAAATTATAAAAAAATCTGTGTCAGATAAGAAAGCTCCTGGGTATGATGGTATCACAGGCAAAATGGTAAAGGAACTTCCGTATTGCAGTATAAAATTCTTAACCCACATTTTTAATGCTATATTAAGAACTAGCTACTTCCCAGATATCTGAAAAACTGCTCATATCATAATGTTAGCTAAACCGGGGAAATAGCCAAATGAGACTTGTTCATATAGACCAATAAGTCTTCTGCCAGTAACATCAAAATTAATCGAAAAACTAATAGCCAAAAGATTGATTAAAATAAATAATGAACGAGATATCGTACCAGCTCATCAGTTTGGCTTTCGTCACAATCACGGGACAATCGAGCAAATACATAGAGTAGTCAACCATATAAATAATTCACTTGACAAGAAAAAATACTGTTCTGCAGCGTTTCTGGACATTTCGCAAGCCTTCGACAAAGTTTGGCACAAAGGTCTCCTTTACAAGCTTAAAAAACTACTTCCTCACCACTACCAGCAACTTTTGTCAACTTATTTATCAGATAGGAGGTTCTTCGTTAAATTCAACGGGGAACAATCGACACTAAAAGAAATTAAATCTGGGGTTCCTCAGGGCAGCGTCCTTGGCCCACTACTTTACCTGATATTTACAGCGAACCTCCCAACATCACCGAGGGTACTCACTGCTACCTTTGCTGACCACACAGCGGTCTTAGTGTCTCATACTAATCCGAGATTAGCTTCAGAAGTTCTTCAGATCTACCTATTGGACATACAAAACTGGCTGAAAAAGTGGAGAATAAAGGCCAATGAATTGAAATCCCTCCATATCACCTTTACTAATCGCAAGAGAGTTCACATTAACAACATGGTATTGACTCACCAAGAGTCGGTTAAGTACTTAGGTATGCACTTGGATAGACGCCTCACTTGGAAAAGTCACATCATCAGCAAAAATAAACAACTACGATTAAAATTCAACCAATTAATTTGGCTAATAGGTCGTTTCTCCAATTTATCCCTAGAATGTAAAGTTGCAGTGTACAAAGCTATCATCAGGCCAATCTGGAGCTACGGGTTGGAACTATGGGGAACAACTAGTAACTCCAACATCGAAATAGTAGAACGCTTCCAGTTCAAAGTATTAAGGTCTATAGTCAATGCGCCTTGGTATGTTCGAAATGACACAATTAGATCAGATTTAAATATCCCATCTGTTAAGCAATTCATTAAAAAGAAAGCTGAAAAATACTATGTTCGAATGGAAAACCATCCAAATTTACTTGCTTCTCAACTCATCGATAATGAACGAACAAGCGAGCGCAGATTAAGACGCTTCAGACCGCTGGACTTATCTACCAGATTCACTTTACCTGAGACTCCATAAATATAAATTTGAATATTAAGTCAAGAATCAATGGATTTTTGACTTAGATTACATGTCAATTGCATCACGTCAATTTTAATTCCAACATCTCAATATCTTTTATATTTTATGTAGATAGTTGTATAGAATAAAGACAAAAAAAAAAAAAAAATAATTACTTATTATACTTGCCTATTAAACCTTATAAAAATTATTTGTACTTACTTAGATGTTTCTTCTCAAATTTGAATTTTAGTTCGAAATTTTATTAAATAAAATAAAAAAATGCATTTATTGTAAAATTAATTTTTTTATTAATTTTCTTAGTTTTTTTTTGATTTTTTTTTTTTTTTTTTTTTTTTTTGCAACAATTTCATATTTCATAAAACATTTTTTTATTTTTTTTTTTTTGTTTTTACATAACATCATATTTTTTTAATTTTGTTTTGGTTTTTTTTTTTGTTTTGTTTTTTATTTTTTATCTTTTAACTTTTTTCGATTATTGTTTAAATTCTTAACTTAATTTTTTATTTTTAAAAATATATATGTATTATATTGTATATTTAAATTAATTGCTATTAAACATAAAAAATAAATAATAACCCTTAAGTACTACAGGTGGGCCAGATTGACATAAAAGTCTTTATGAATTATTATTGCATGAATTGTCTTATAATTTATGAAAGTTACTATATAATGTATATGTATAATTAAAATTAGTTATATATATTTATTGAACCACTTTGACATATTATAGTATGTGTAGTTGTAATATATATATATATAATATATATCAATTCACCTTACTTATTACATTTAATCTATATTGTCGTAAATAGTTATGAATTAAATTAATGTGAAAATTCAAATACAAAACACATTTTTATTTAACATAATAATAATTATTATAAAACATATAATTAAATATCTAATAAATGAGTATGTATATTCTATAAAATTGAATATCCGATAGCCTTTTTAGTAGATAGTGCTCTCTTATTGATTATTAATTTAATTTTGATCAATAATATAATCTAAAAAATAAAATTAAAGTAAATTTGCCATGTTAAAATAACTTCTTACCAATTTGGGTACAATATTTCTTAGATAGTTATATGTATAAATTTATTTAATACTATATCGAAAAAGTATTTAAATAAATATAATTGGTAAAATATTTCTTAGATATAAGTTATGTATAAATTTAATTAATATTAAAAATATTACATACTCAATTATGTAATAAGTATTAATTTGCTAATAAACCAAAGAACCGGAGAGATTTTACACTACGCATAGTAATTATTTCCCAAAACTTTATTAACCAGTTCGTAGTGAAATTATTTTGCAATGAAAATAAAAGGTAAATTAAAAAAATTTAACAGCTTGAAAACCGGTTTTATTTATTTATTCATTAATTTCAAAAAATAAATATTTTTAATTTGATTTTAAATTTAAATACTGTATAACATTCGTTAAAAAATATAGTCTACGGTTACGGAAAATATTTTTATACATCGATACACGAATAATAGATGTAGTAGAGTATTCTACGAAATAGGCTGCAGCCTATGGTAAAATTAAGAATACTGAATGGTTTCTACAAATAAATTTATTTAATTTTTTTAATTATATATATTTATTTTTTAAATATATTAATATTATAAATTGATATAAGAAAAAAAATTAATCGGCCTATAAATATTAAAAAAAAAAAAAAAAAAAATTACTGTAGTACATAAGGATTAAAAAAAATTTATTAAATAAAAAAACGTAAATAAATAACTTGAAAATAATTTTTATTTAATTACTAAAATTTTGGTAAAAAAATTTCATTTCTAATTTTTTATTTTTGTTCGTATTTTATTAAATTTCTTTGTTTCTTTTGTTTTTAATTAAATATAACATATTATAATTATATAGTAAATATTTAATTAATAATATAACAATGTTAATAAATAACTAATATTATATAAAACAACTTTTGGTAATCTTATAATTGAATTTTGGTTTTTAATTATTTACAAAAATTTCAGTATTTTACCGTTTTTTAATATTTTTTTTTCTTTTGTTTTCTTATTTTTACTAATTTATTTTTTTTTTTTTTTTGAGTATTGTTTTTTATTAAAAGTTTCGAACAAACGATCCCATTTTCTATTAAATAAACAAAAAAATAAATGTATTAAAAATTTTGTGGTAATTTATACGTCACCAATGTTTTAAATTTTCGGCATTATCCGATTTTTTGTTTGTGTTGGGGTATTCTTAAAATAGAGAGTTTGGGTAATTTACGTAAACTTAGAAGTAAAGTTGTTAATATACCGTATTTACTTATTTTTGTATATTAAATTCTGTATGTACATTTTTATTTATTTATTTTTTTTTCTTTTTTTTAACACAGAGTGTATTAAAAGTTAGTACACATTTATTCAATCTTATTACAAAAAATTATTAATATTCAAAATAATTCAACATAACTTCGTGCAAAGCTTATGAGCTAGAAATAAATTCAAAATGAAACTATTAATTTGACTATTTTATGTCTTCGTTTATTTAAATTGTCTAAACTCCTGATTACTAAAAAATTAGGTTTACATTTTTTTTTTATCGAATTAATCGATAACAACTATATAGAATTTTATTATTATGTATACCTATCATATTTGCGATTATATAAAATAGATTCATTGAATCTTAGACAACACTGGCGATTATGGCTTCCCAAATTTATCCATATTTATCAGCATCTCATATTGCAGCACAAAATTTAAATATACTACAAAAATGGTTTGACAAGGAAGTTTAAAGTAAACGAAAAGTGAAGCAACTGCAGACAGTTTCACTAAATATTCTTTCCTCAAAACAAAACAAAATACATCAAATACTTAGGTTTATATTTAGATAAATGCTTGAATTGGAGAACTGGGGACTAGAGGCGGTACGGGAAATGGGAATGCTTGAACTATAGGCTCTCGGTTATTTGTTGAAAATTTGAATATTCGGAAGTTTTATAATTAATATTATAATTTTGAAATTACAGTTTGAAATACTGGCAATAGTCCATGCTGCAGAACTGGATCTTTAGACCAAGTCTGCTATCTTTAGCGGCAGTTATTAGAGTAATACAATTTTTAGATCAATTCAGTCTGACGAAAATTATAGTCACGTATTGACCTACAGATGGTTGATGTTAAATCAAAAAGTATGAAAAATAAGAATAATAGACACTAAAAAATGTTGAAGTTAGTATCGTTAGTTAATAAAAGTGGGTTTTCATTAGAATTTATTTATATTTTATTTTGAGCCAACGTAAAGTTTCTACCCTAAAAAAAAATCTAGAGTAATGGTTGTAAATTTTTACAAAGCAGATTTAAATAAGCTTTAAAACCCCTCTCCTTAGAGTAGAGTAGAGTGTAGACAAAATTTATTTCGATATTTAAAAAACTTTTAAGACTACAAAACTTCTGAAGGGCCGAAGAAAATTAACCCTAGGAAATAAATTGAAATTTAATAATATGGTAGTAGATATTTTTTAGTGTGCGTTCATGCGAGGTTCCCCTCCTCAGGGCCTGTTAAAGAATTTTCGGAGCTTTGAGAACTCTTCGAAAAGAGCGGTGAATTAAGAGATTGGAAATGGTGAAATATCCTGGAGTGAAACGATAATCGTGTGATAGGGTCGAATTGATTGGAAAGGTCTCATTAGGATTCAGAAAGAAGCTACAGAAATTGATACGTAGTAATATGTAGATGCGATGTGATAAATAAAAATCTGTATTTTTTACTTTTATAGTTTAGGTTTGTACTAAATGAATGTTCAATAAAATATTGTTGGTAATCATTGAACGTGTAAATGCAAAATTTAAAATACTTGTCGTTGTTTATTCTTTTATGTGTTAAGCCGCATTTATAGAATTCAAGTGGACTCGAAACACTACGTATATGTTCTCGTACATATTTTATCATATTACGACTTTCTTAGGTGCCTTATAATTAAAAATGTTAAAATCAAATAAATGGAATAACGGTATATTTATTGACGAAAAAGTTATTTAGAAAATTGTATTTGAAAATTTTAAATCGCTTTTCGAAATTTTTTCATATTTGTTTTTTACTTAATTATTTTTTTATTCTTGTTTGTGGTTGTTTTTGGGTAAACTTTTTTCTTTTAATTATAATAATTCAACTACTTTTTTTTTGTTTTGTTTAAAGTGAACAATTTATTTAAAAATTTTTTTTTTTAGTTTTTGTTTTTCTGTTTTTTATTTGTTTTTTTTTTTTTTGTTTTGTAACCATAAATCTGATTAGGATGTGTTTATTTATATAACATTTTTATTTTTTAATTTTATTTTCTAAGTTTTTATTTTTGTTTTAAAGTTTATTATTTAATGTCTTTTTATTTAACGTATGTATTTTTTATGTATTTACATCAAATTTTATGAATACCTTTTCTTTAAAATTTTAGTTTTTTTTTAATTAATTTTTTTTATATATTTTGTTTTTGAAAATTTTTGTTTAATTTAATAGAATTTTTCAATTAGTTAATTAATTTGAAATATTTTCCTAATTTGTTTCTTTTCTTCTTGGTTTTGGTATTTCACTTATAATTATGTTAACTTTCTATTTCTCTTTTATTTATTTTTTTAATTCATGCCTAGCATATATAATTTGAAATAATAATTCTTGATTTTTTTTTTTTTTAATTTTTTTCATTGTATTAAATTTATAATTATAATTATTCTTAATTATTATTATTATTATTACTAATAGTATTATTAATACTATTTATTAATACTATTTATAATTATTACATATTATTTCTATTATTATTTTTATTATTATTATTTTTATTATTTTTATTATTATTATTTATATTATTACTTTCATCGTTAATTTTGAACGAATAAATATATATTTTTTTTTTTATATTTTTACATTTTTATTATATTATTTTGCTTGTCTAATGGCAGTTAAGAATCTAAAGATATTTTATTTACTTTAAGTTAAGTTTTTCTTTTGAAGTAGTAATACATAGAAATTGAGAAAGATAAATTTGAAACTTTGTGTAGGATCTTATGCAGAATTAATAAAGTAATCAAATAATATTTTATCACATAAAAATTCCAAGAATTTTTTAAAAAGGGAATAAAAAATAAATAAATTTACTTTTAGACTTAAATTATTTGCTTCCTTCTTGATTAGTTTATAATAAAACAAAAACAAAAAAAAAAAAACAAAAAAAAATACAATTTTCAAAACCAACCTTGCTATGTATTTCGAACTTTGTTTATATTTAAATTAAGTTGAAATTATTTTATCTAATTTAAAAGTTTTTCATATTTACGGAATTGTAATAGAAATGAATAAAAAAACATGGGATGGGAGGTTATAAGGCTACAACTTCTTGATTATTAAATAATTCATGCTTTTTGGCTGTTAATAAAAAATTTGTTAACGGTTGTAACATACTTCAAAATATGGAAATCTATAACACAAATAGAAAAAAAAATTGAAAGAGTGGGTTGAGAGAGAAGTGAAGAGAATTGAAGAGAAAAAACGGACTTTAGTCTTAACTTTCTAAGTAAATTATGAAAGTGATATAATTATATTTTGTATAAATATGAATGTGAACAACTTTACTTTGCCTAAATACTTGTAATTTTGAAATCCCGTTGTCTGACACTAACTAAATTTCATGTACCTCTTAAAGCTACAAAAGTAAGTAATTCAAGGCAAAACATATTATATATCGATTAACAATATGTTAAATAATTGTTATTTTCCTGAAAATTGGAAAATAGCTAAAGTTTTTCCGTTATTAAAACCAAGAAAACCACCAAATGAGGTTACAAGCTATCGACTCATAAGCCTGCTCCCAAATATTAGCAAAGTCTTTGAATCTATTATAAATCAATCCTTAACAAATTTTTGTGATTCACATGATATTATACCAAACAATCAGTTTGGTTTCAGAAAAAGTCATTCAACATATCATGCAATCAATAAATTTTTATCTGATATAATTTGGGCATTTAATGGAAGAAAAGCAGTAGGTGCTTTACTAGTAGATTTTAAGTCAACTTTTGATAATGTATGGTTAGATGGTTTATTTTTCAACTTATATAATTACAAATTCGCAATTTATATCATAAAAATAGTATGGAATATGCTTAAAAACAAAAAATTTTATATAGAAAATGTGATTGAGGGAATTTTATACAAAAGCAACATTTTCACGCTTCAAAATGGTTTACAGCTGGGCACCATGAATGCTCCCACTTTTTTAACTCCCACTCTTTTATTATAAAAATATGTCGAAACTACCATGCAAAGGCATCAGTCATAAATAACGATCTGATAAGGGGATATTATTATCCAAATGCCGCATACTACGAAGCAGCAATGCAGACAGGTTGTCTGCCGCCGGAAAGTTTCACATATTTAGATTCAAAACAAATTCTACAAAAATCTGCGTCCAATACGCCTCTGTTCTATCATATAAAAAGACGGGCAACAAACAAAACCATAAGCAATGAAAACAACAACAACGAAATAAATTTTATGTACAGTCAATCACTATCTTTAAAAGATGAAACAGATTGTAGCAGGTTACAAGGAAAAAACAATGGTTATTATTGGTGGCTGTAGTATTTCTCTCCTTTTACTTCTTTATTACTTCTCTTCTGATCTTTACTACTCTATCATTTATCAACTTCAAATCTTCTCTTCAAGTCTTCACTCTCCGTCTTCAGTCTTCATTCTTCAATCAACCTTTTTTTTGCTATATTTAATTTTAACTTTTACTTTTTGACTCTCTCTTAACTTGAATAATTTACATATATATATAGGTTTTGTTTTGCCTTTCCTATATAAAATAATAATCAATAAATAATATATAAAAATTTAACAATTTATATTGCACTTTTCATTTGTATTTAATTTTCATTTGTAGTTTATAAGCCTAGAGTACATAAAATTGTCAGTAGGTAGTAGCTAGTTTATTTGTGAAATTGTATATTTATTGTATTTTTATTTGAAAAAAATTGGCAATAAATAAACAAAATTTTAAATAAAAAAAAATAAAAAAAATATTATATATCGAAGGTTTGCCAGCTAAACTTAAACCTGATTTAAACCTGATAAATATTTAACTGTATTTGACTAGTGGTGAGTCATTTAGTGGTTTTAACATTCATAAATAGTTATTGAATATTATAATCTCATAATTTGCCCATTTAATTTTGACATTGGCGGAATTTACACATTACGTAAATGTGTAATCAGAATTCATTGCCATTTGGCTTTGTCCAATGTTCTGATTCCGTCATGTATTTGAATTCGAGTTTACATAGAACTTCCCATTACAAAAAAAAAACATCAAGTTATCGAATCTATTACATGCTTTAAAAAAATATAAAATTTTCAAGTTCGATGCCAATATCTTCGGATAACTGATTGTGACAGCCGAATAACATGCTTGTTTTTATTCGTTTTTTGTTGTTTTTTCGTATTTTTAACAAAAGATATGCCTTTAAATTTGAATACTTGAATTTGGTGCACGTTCTGCAAAAAATGTTTGCCAATAACAAAAGTTATATAATTTATACTAAAACTGAAAAGTCCCCCAGTTTTAATATAAAAGTAGGTACTTGTATACTATAGCATAGGTATTGCTAATAAGTAGAATTACAAAATCGTTTATATTTTAAATTTTTTCTTGAAAAAATTATTTTATTAATTTAAAAAAAAATATAATTTTAACTCTTTACAAATATTTAAAAAATAGTCAACACATGAGATTAATAAAAAAGTAAATGAGAGAGCCTAAATTTTTGTTTTTTAAACCCAATATAACATTTTTTCCGAATTTCGGAAATATAAAGCAAAATAGTTTTTTACCTGTACCTAAATGGGTAGGAAGGTGTAAGTGGTGTTTGATACCACAACTTGAGTTATCTATTGGTTGTTGTTGGTTGTTTTAGAGGATTTTTACAAGCATTAGAAGTATAAGATATCGTGTAATATATATGAACATTAGAAATATCTGTGATTGATCTGATTCCCGATACATATATGTACAATAGATCTGAAGAAGTTGCGTTTAGATAGAACTCCTTATCAAAAATAAAAAAATATATGGTTTGATGAGTATAGAAGTACAAAACAGGTGTTTAGCGTTTTCCAGGACGTTCTTTAAAGTAATGTAGAGAAAACTGGACTTCTCAGTATTAGTATAAAAGTTGGTATTGGATTACTATAGCATAGGTATTGCTAATAAGTAGAACGTAGAGCTATAAAAAGTAAGAAGCAAAAAAAAAGAAAAAGCTGTTTAATGTCCTTGTTTGCTACGATATACGAACACTTTCATTTAACATTTTTCTACTGCCGTTGAAAGCATAGATCAATTCAAGATTAGATCAGTTATTCTGAGGTTATTTATTGTCATTATAAATTTTTCACAAATAGCTTAATTAGTCTACTATGACATTTTACCAATATTAAACTTTAAAAAAGTAATATATTTTATAATAACATAAAATAGTAAAAAAATGGAATTAGAGTTGGTGAAACGATATTACAGCAGCGGTAATAGCCAACTAAAGACAATTAATACATAATCGACAGAAATGGAAAGACTAAATGGACTGTAGGCTGAACAAGTAAGTATGTATATAAGCTACTGTATAGGTCTATTTCAAAATGAATGTCTAAAATATTTTTCCTGTCTAATCAAAAAGATAATATCAAATAATTTTAGACCAAAGCAAATTCATTGTGATACCATTAATTATTCTATTAAAAAAATAACTTTATATTATTAAAACTAAAAATTTTCATACTAAATAATTGAAGTTTTTAAAAATTTTTTTGTAATTGGTTATTATGTGTGTACACGTATGCATGAATTTCTATTATTTACAACAAAATATAATTCGTGAAATAGATATTTGATAAATTTTACTACCCAATTTAATCTAGTTTTTTCTGTTTTTCTATTTAAAAATTTAATTATTTATTTATTTTTTGTTATTTTTTTTTTCTTATGAAAAATTTTAAAATATTTGGTTTGTTTTTTAAAATTTTCATCTGTTATTATTTTTTGTTTTGTTTTTTTTTTCTTTGTTTTTTAGAATCGTAACGCTCCAATAGTTCAAATAGATATTTTTTTTTTCAATTTTATTATAGAAAAATTATAATTTTTGTTTTAAGAAATAAATACAATAATATGCAGGTATGTATATATACATATGTATATTTTATAGACAAATAGAGAGAAAGAGAGAGATAAAATTAATTACATAAGATATTTTTCTACTAATTTGTGTTTTTAGCTACAGTAGTAAATAATAAGATATAATAATAATAAAATAATAATGACAAAATAATAATGATAAAAAAATGTAATAATTTTAATTATAGGTGAAGAATTTTTTTTTTTAATTTATCTACCAACAATAATGAATTGAATCTTATTATGAAATTAATTTTAATTTTGCTTAAATGCTCCTTTATTCATTCTTAAGTATTTTTTTTAAGTTAAAATAACGGCTTCCCCTCTTGAAAAGCTCATACGCACCAGAGGTATCAACACCCGGTATATAAAAAATTGATTTGAAAAATTAAAAAAAAAAAATATTTTTGTAAAAACTGTTAAGAGTACTAAAAATTTGAATGAGTTACACAAATAATCACAATAATCACAAATTATATAATATAATCATATTATATAATCAGAAAAAAAAAAATATAAATTTGATTGAATTATTTAAAAAAGGGAAAAAGCATGACCAATGCCCGGCTATGGTTTTCATACATATTAATGCCTTTCCCTTTTCGAAACTTCTGCGAAATATTTTTTCATTCTCATTTCCGCTTGTAAAATATCCCATTCAATGGAAAATTACACACGTTTGTCTAATTGTAAAAAAAAAAAAAAATAGACAAATGTGACCACTCTGACTACTGACCACTGACCAATTGCCATTATGACACAATGACTACTGACCAATTGCCATTACTTCGATTCTTTCCAAATTAATGAACATTGTGTGGCTTAAATGATCGTTAATCTGGCTTTAGCAGCCAATGATCAACAAACTATCTTTTAAATTCCCTCAATGTAAAACTTAAAACCAGCATTCATTTTACTGATGAATTTGATTTTGTAGATCTTGGTATACCAAAAGCCTTTGATTGAGTATGACATTCTGGTCTTCTGGGCAAATGTAAAGATATTGGCTTGAGCAGTCTATTTTGCAGATGTATTGAAATACTTTTTCAGGAATCGTAGTCATTGACAATTTGTTACATAGTACATTTGTACATTATCATGTACGAATATAATGGTAAAATTAGATAATGTAAGATCATTTTGATATTCCTGAAAATATATTGTGATTAATGAAATAAACAGAGTAGAAATAATAAAATTATATATAGGTAATTGAAAATTATTAGGTTGAATTTCAAAGCTAAGCACATATGTAATAATTGTTGGCGTTCTGCCAGCCTTTGTCTTATCATCTACTCTTTTTTTGATTTTTATTAACAATCTACACTCTTTAACTCTCAATCCAATCCATATAGTTTATATGACGACATTATAGTGCTTCAAATAATTTCACCGCATTTCACAGGGAGGCTCCAAAGGCTCATTTTTACGCCGTTGCAATTCATTATTGTTCGGTGTGCAAATCAAAAAGAAATTTCTACATTTATAATTAAAATGGGATTTATGGTGTTCAAAATTTAGTTATTATTAAAATGAATAATAATTTTAATATTATTAAAATACCATTTGATTATTATATTATAATGATGAATGATGTTGAGATAAATTGGTATGCACATACTTAGCTTTTAATTATATTAAAATAATTTGAAGTTATATAATATGTGATAATATTTAATATTATGTATTATATTATACATATTATTGTGTATTCTGAATATTATGATTTTTCAGTATCACATTACAAATTAATATTATTCATAATTTTTGCAGTTGTAGTATAAACTTACAATAAATACACTCACGGAAATGTTATTAAAGACAGCTAACATTTTTTTTTTTTAAATTATAATTTTGAGACAGCCTGTAAATATATAGTTTGTGTAATAATGTAATTAAAAATTGTGTAATTAAATGAAATTATTTTAAAATAATTAGAAAAAATAACGGTATTTAATATATATGCATTTATGTGCGATTATTTTAATTTTACTCATCTTTAGAATTGATTAAATGCTAGCTTTATGCTTACAAATGATTTAGCTATTATGCTTACAAATGATTTACATAAGTTTCAAGTTTTTATAAAAAATCATTGAATCAACATGTTTATTAAATTTTTGCACATTAAGCTTTAAATAAAATCTAAAATTGAGCTTCGATTAAAAAATTTTAATGTACAAAATTGTTGTAATATTCCTGCTGAAAAATT
Organism: Argyra leucocephala; assembly: GCA_963942445.1. Classification (NCBI taxonomy): domain Eukaryota; kingdom Metazoa; phylum Arthropoda; class Insecta; order Diptera; family Dolichopodidae; genus Argyra; species Argyra leucocephala. The sequence continues at coordinate 95,209,083 of OZ012677.1, forward strand.
CAATTTTTGTTGGCAAGAGAAACAATGAAAAAACGAAAAGGGCTCTAACGTGAAAGAGGAATTTGGTTGTGAATCGTGTAGGGTATTTTAATGGAACTTGTTCTCATAATATACAAAATCTTTTTTAAACTAAAATATCGCAGAGCTCAAACTTATTATATATTTATGAATATTCAAAACTATTGCTTATTTTTATAGTTTGTTTTTATTTCGTTCTTACATGTTTTTGTTTTTATTTATTTTTGAAATTTTTTACTTTGTAATTTATATTTTCTAATAGATCGTGCACTTAACGTCTTCGATCTTTGATTTCCCATCATTTCATATCACTTTATGTGAAAACCCTTAATATTTAATCAATATAATTTTGTAAAAAACCAACATTAATCATATAGAGATACTTTTAATTGCATTTTCCTGAGTGTTACCGTTATTATTTAAAATAACAAATAATAAAAAACAAACAAAAAATTGAGTTAACAACCTATGAATTTGATGATATTGAAGAAGAATATAAATTATTTATTAATAATATAAATAATAAATATGATAAATAGAATTATAAATGTTCTGATAAAAATATATTATTATATAATTATTATGTATATACGAGTATATTAACTGTAAATTTGTAAAATTATAAAGATTTTAAAATAATTTTTACAGTTAAAATATTTTTTAAAATTGATTTCTAATAATATTAATTTTTAATATTTTGGCAAGTTATTATATTTAAATATAAATGGCAGTGGAATTACTCGCATTTTATTGTTTTATTTTTAAAAATTTTGAAATCACTTTATTTAAATTTATTATTACATAAATTGGATTTATTTTTTTTTATTTAAAGAAAATTAATTCAATTATAATATATAAATTTATTTTATATTATAGTAATTTTAACTTAATTATTTTTTTTTATAGATTTGCTAGAAGAATTTCTTAATATTTAAATTATTATAAAGATTTTAAATTAATAAGAGTTATTAGGGTAGAGAATAAATTTCGTTATTAAATCTAAATAAATTTACAATAGTTTTTGATATTTTAAATGACACTACATTAATTTAAAATATTTTGTACAGTAGTTTTTTATTTTTTTTTTATTTTTTATTTTAAATTTAAGAACTATATGTACCTAGGTATTAGTAATTTGGTAGTTTGTATGTACATACAATGCACATACGTATTTTGAAAAATTTATTTTTACAAAATATAATGAAAACAGAGTAAGTGCATACCATTATACCGGAAATTTCAGTCAATTTAAAATTTTTATTTTTATAACAGTCTTTCCTCTTCCATAAAGTGATTGAACGAAATCATGCATCAATCTTTAGTAAAGCTTAGTAAAATTTGTATACTACACAATATATAGTAAGTACAATCAGTAGTTTAAAAATGGATTCAGTTTTATAGTTCAATTAGTTAATTTGGATTTCAAAATTCGAAATAAAAATATTTTCTAAAATTGTAAATAATGAAAAAACTGTAAAATAATATAAATATATAATATACAAAATATATACCAAATAATTAATATAGTTTAATTAAAAAGGCCCACATTTCGAAAAGGAAAAGGACCTATAAAGTTGACCTACAGATTTATTTGTAGGATCAACTGTTAAAATAAATAAATAAATAAATAAATAAAAAACTGTGCAAGTAAAGAAAATTTACAAGTCACGATTAAATTTAAATAAAAAAGAATTAATAGACATTTTGAACAGAATATTTTTGTTTTTATGTAAAACAATAAAATGCATTTCGATTTAGGATAAACATGTGACGTTCCTATAGACCAGTTCTTAAGGTCTGCATTGTACTAATGATTGTGATTACAGCTGATATTCGAACGGTGCTGAGTGATTAAAAATTGTAAGATTCGACTATGATACTGTCCTAATGTTCGTTTTGTTTCGTTTATTTTCTTAAACATAAATATATATATTTTTTTTACAGAGTTAGACTTAATTTAAGTGTCTTTTCAACTGTGATATTTTTTTCCCCAATAATTCGGCATCAGAGTTACTTAAATTGCAATAAAATTTCAATAAAATATATGGCCATATTATTTTAGGCTTTAAAAATGAGTTATTATGTAAATAAATTGAAATTTATACTTATATAATATTGAATAACATTTTGCCACAAGAAAGTTATGTTCAGAATTTAAGTAGATTAAACAGGTTTAAAGATTAAGCTATAATTAAAAACCAACAACTTGACTTTAAATGTATATATAAATATGAATTTTAGCTACTTTAGGAAGAAATCTAAAATTGTTTTTTAATATATAAAAGAGTACATTTACACTTTTATTTGGAAATAGAAACAAAAAGGGTTACTCGCTATTTTTTAATAACCCTTTGTTTCTTTGATTAGCCAATGACATAATCACTACACCATTTAAATTAATATATAGAAGCTATTGATAAATGTCAAAATCGGTTTGGGTAAATCTTCATCTTAAAATCCCAAAAACAAAAAGTAAAAATACAAATTTCCTAAAAATCGATATCCCTAATTAAAGATATTTTTTTTTATATTCATTATTATTTCGTATATCCAACTACACAAAACAAATATGTTTTCTCAACTCTGAATTTTCTTTTATATCCAACAGAGCTTACAAAACTTCGAAAATTTTATTTTTGGAGATTCCATCATTGGGGATTTTTTCTTTAATGATTTTGCCTTTGGTATTTTTGTCTTTGATTCAATGCGCGATATTTTATCTACTTTATTTTAGGAAAGACTGATATATATATATAACGGTTTTTTGTTTTTCGTTAATATTCTAACATTCAACTACATTTTTAATGAACATAATATATGTACACATACATATATTTAGATATATATATGACAATTAATATATGTATATATATATATATGTATGCATATATTTTAATTGTTTTTTAAATTCTGTTATATGTATGTAATTTTTTATTATTTTTTTTTTAATTTTTGTTTTTTTTTTTTAGTGTAACAATTATTTTCATATTCTTAATAGATTATTTTTTTAAATTAATTTTTTATTATTTGTTTTTTTTTTAATCACTTAAATCTACTGTAAATATAATGTGACCAACTAACTTATTTGAAACTAAGAAGTTCATAAGAAATTTTTTACTTTTTGTTTTAAGTGTTTCAGTACAAAAATTATTGGCTGTTTTTTTTATTTATTTTTTTCATTTATAAAAAAATTCATTTTATTAAAAAATCTAAATTATTTTTTATTTTATTATGTTGTTTTTAATGTATTTTTTTCTTTAAAGGTATTTAAATATATATTTTTTTTCTATTAAAATACTTAAGTTGGGAAAATATTGTTTTAATTAAGATTTTAGTTAATGTTTTTTTTTGTTTGAATATGTTTTTCAGAAAATAATTGATTTATATGTCATTTGTTTTGGATTTACATAATTCGATGTGAAGAAATGAACTAAATTTTTATTTTTGTATAAAAAAGGAAAGAAAATGAAATATTTTATTGATTAGATTATTAATTTCGGCAGTTTATCATGATACTTTTATAGTAAACTGAAATTAGTAAAGCTCATATTTGTACAAAAACAAATTAAAAACTGACAGCTGACCTATATTTGTATTTATTTCGAGGTATATGATACAAATTTTTGTTAATACTTAACATTATAGTAAATTAAAAGGTTATTCACTTGATGAAAAACTGACTGAGTGGATTCGAAAACATTTTTAAATAATAAATAATTTCAGAATGTGTCGGAAAAGGATATATAAATTTTTATAAAGATGAGTTTGTTTTAGTTTTTGCAGGTATACACACACCGCCTAATTTAATTTTGAAATTGACATTGACACAATAATAGTGTTCACAAAGTACATAGACCTGCAATTTTAAACGTCTACCTAGAACACTGTACCATAATGAGAAATGTTTTGGATGATAAGTCTAAAAATTGCATAACTAAATATATGCATAATAATTTCTAGACCATGGTAATACTGCAGTTTCTATTCAAACTATCAGACATATATTTTCTGTTTTTATTCTGAGACAAAATCTTGAGGAATATATCTAACTCAGTCGATTGGCTTCGCGCCTGCCACGAAAATATTTTACCAGACCATTTATTAATTAAACTAGTTGGATAAGAGGTTGATGTTCATAAAAAATAGATGAAAAGGAAATTAAAAGCTAATGAATAAAATGTTTTTTAAAAATCTACTTTTTTTTTTAAAATTAACATAAAATTTTATAAGTTTTGTAGAATGACTTTTATTCTATCAATCCCAATACAAACCAATTTCGATCGAATTCTGGAGACGAATTTTATAAACAGACAGAATGTATTTTATGTGATAATTATGTTGTTATTATATATGGGGTATGTATATTTGACAATTATTTATTTTGCACACTAAAATTGATTGACTGTGGTTAATATTTAAATATATTGCACAATATATTGAGCGAATCAGAATCATTAAATTTTACTTCACTATCGTTTATTCAAACTTGAATTTTAAACTTAACTACCTTAAGTTTAATTATTTTACTATAACTCAATTATTGTGCAATATATTTATAATAAAAAATATTGCGGAAAATGCATTAGCTTAGTTTTTAAGTTTAGTTTTTAGTGAAAATTCTTTATGGGTTCTAGCCCTGCAGACTGCGAATAAATAAATATGTTGTTCAATTTTAATAAGGTAAATTCCTCTTAATTCATCGGTTTGCAAAGGTTAAAAAGTCGAAAAAGTCCAAGTTTTGGTTGGTTAGTTCTAGAATATTTCTTTAGTTTACATCTACGTTTTTGGTATATAAAAATGTATACTTTTTCAAAATTATCTAAACTATATAATAACTATCTATAATAATAAATATTATAAATAACTTAATATTAAATATTGGGTAACATGACTTTTCCTTTTACGGATTTCAATTTACTGAAAAATAAAAGGTCCATCTGGCATTCATCGAATGCTATCGATTTTTAATTTCCAACATTTAAGTCGTGCTTTATTTTTAAGTTTTCTTATTATGATTTTCCACAGCCATATATAAATATAGTATAGGGAGGAAGTAATTGAAAAATCAAAAAAAGAATCGGAAATCTGATTATTCTAATTGAACATTTCGTACACTTAGATTATTATGTTTTATTGAAGTTTGAGATTCATTAATTTGTTTTAATGTTTTTTACAGCTTTAATTATAATAAAAATATTTTATATCAAATACATTTATTTAAAATTTTGTTTTTAAAAACAATTAGTATAATAAAAACATAAATATGTAAATATTTGAAAAATATTTTTATGTTTAAATCCAAAATAAGATCTTAAATCAATTAATTTCTATTTTTTTGATCCTAATTAATGAAAAATAAATTACGTCATAATAAAAAATATATAATTATTATAATATGAACTAACACATAACTTATAATTAATATTAATAATATAATGTATATATATATATATATATATATAATGTAGGTGTGTATATATAAAAAAAATGAAAATTTCTAAATAAATTTATTAAAAAAGTATATAATACTAAATGGTTCATTCTATTCTATTTTTTTTTTTTGTTTTTTTTTTTAAATATATTTCTATTTTTTTTTTATTATTTGATAAATTCTACTTTTATTTTTTTCTACACACTTTTAAATATTTGTTTTTAACATTTATCTTATAATTTTTGGGTTGTTAAATAAATTGGCATCATTGGTATAATGTGATTTTATTTTAATATTATTTTGTTTCCTTTATTTTCTTTCATATTTTATTTATAATTCAATTATTTTTAAATTCATATTATATTTTTATTTTTATATTTAAATTTGCTTAAAATATTTTTTTTTTTATATTATTTGAATTTTAATAAGGTTTAGGTTGGCGCCAAACATGATGCTTTTTGTAAAACAAAAAAAAATATTTTCCTTTCGATATGTTCTTTTTTAAGCATCGAATATCTAGGTGTTAAGCGGTAGTGTTATTAATAGTATTTTTTGGTATTTTATGCGCGTCAACTTATCTTAGATGGCAAAAAACAAAAAAAAGTCGATTTATGCCAAATGATTATTAATTTGGTATTTTCAAAAATTTTGAAAATAATTTACATCAAATTGGCATAATACAGACGTACACAGAAAATACCAAAAAAATGCACAGTTATTTTACAAAGCAATAATAACGGAATATTGCATATTACATAAATTGAATAGTGGTATTCAGGAAACCGTTGATTTTTAAACTTCGAAAACATTTTAAAGACTAAAATTTGATATATAATAGAGTATCTAAATTTTGAAATAAAATAAAATAAACTTTTATTTTTTAAAAATTTTGATTTTGGTTAAATTTTTGTTTTTTAGTGATTTTTGGATTTTGTTGTATTAAATTGAAACAAAAAAAGTGACTTGAAAAAAAAATTATTGTAAATTATATAGCGAATATTTTATAGGCGCCATCCATTTTTTTTATAGATTTTTTTTTTTTTTGGAGACTTTTAGAACTTCTAAATATAAAAGGAAATTTGTGAAATCGGTCAAAATAGAAGAAAAATATTGTTTATGGTAGTAATAAAATAAAAATATATCTATATATATTTTTTTTGTAGGCTTTTTTACTTCCTTATTTATTTTGGTAGAAAAATATCAATTATTTCTTAATTATTTAGTTTTGTAATTTTTAAATTCTCTTTGTTATAATTTTTGAATTTGAAGTTCTAAAGCATAACCTTGAGTTGAATAATTTTGTTCATTATTCAACAAATTCATTTAAATTTTTTTTTTAATGGTTTTTAGTAATATTTTTTTTTTTTATACATATTTTATTTAATAATTGTTTTTTTTTTTAAATGTTCTTTTTTTTTTGTTTTGTAATTGATCGATGATAAAATAATAATATTAATTTTTATAAATCAGTTAAAATATAAACAAACAACTTTATTTTTCTTTTCAGACACCAAAACACTGGCACTCATTCCTATTACACATAAAAATTTCAAAATAAAATCATTGTAATTATAATAAGAAAAATGTTTAAAATAAAACTGCTATTGGGGTGGACGACATTTGCCAGCTGTTGCTGTTGCAGCAAAATCTGAAAATGTTGTATCAATTGGAATTCTGTCATCGTATAATGTTGGAGCTTGTAAAATAATTCCAGCTGTGCCAGCTAATACAGCTAATGTAAATATCCATAAAAATAAACGATCTAGTACCATTGCCACATATTTCCAATCTTCTTTCACCTAATTAAAAAATAAAAATTAAAAGTTAAAATTTGGAATTTAGATTTATACATATTTTTGAAATTTTATTAAAGTAAGAACAGTTTATTTTTTAAAAAAAGTGCAGTTACTTGATGTTTGTCTTTGATTAAATAATTGAAACAGTTTAAATAAATCCGATAACCTCACAAGTAATCAAACAAAACAAAAAAATTAAATATGTTTAAAAGATTGTGGATAATAGGGTATAGAAGTAGTTAAAGTATCTTATATATAATACACAAGATGAACGGTGAGTAAAAAAGCAAATATAAGTGAATAGTAAATTACACAAATTGAAAAAATCGGGGTTATATTTTAATGTAACTTAGAAACGACATCGATTGTATGAACTTATGAAGTTTATTACTTTCTTTCAAACAAATTGTTGACTATTGCTATAGCGAAATTGTGACTACAAACGATTTTGACTATAAACGAATTAAAATACATCGATCTACTACGTTGAGAGTAATGAGATTTGAATGTGTTAAGTTATATTGAAATTAATGTTAATTTCGTCATAAAGTATTAGGTATTATACTTTAATTTCATTGTAAAGTAAAAATATTCAAGAATCAAGCGATTCAGAAAATAACTACAATTATACCATAACAAATATTTCTTTTTATATAAAATCGTTCTTGAAAGAACTGCTTCTGTGCAATTGCACAGGGGATTCACTAGTATTTATATATTGTATAAAAAAAAAATTTTTTTAGTCTTTGCTAAAACTTATTTTTACAATATACATATTTTGCATTATCCAACTAAACTAAATTTTATAAAAGTTTATTTTTATTATTTTGGTTTGCTTACTTTCAAGAACGTGATCCTATTCTCAAAATTAATTCGATATTCAATGAGGAAAATAGATTTTTCATTTGATTTATTTACGAATTACCAATTACATTATCTTATCTTGTATTATACAGTTCATAAGATTTCAAGTTTTTGTTTTCTTAGCTCTTTATTCAATACAATTTTTTTCTCTCTATTTTATGGTATCTTCACTTCCATTTCCTATTTGTAAGTTTAAGAGTACTTAAATCATTTAAATATTTGTTTTCGTACTTTTCTACTTTGCTTAGATGTGAAACAAAAGTAGAAGTAAAAATAATATTGCATATTAGATTATTAATAAGTTGATAGGTTTTTGAGTCAAAGTAAAATAAAATAATAAATAAATATTCATATAATTTAATTTTATATACCTATGTAGACATAAAGTGCTCGTACATCTAATAAATTAATATGCTAAGGCCGTTTTATTCAATTTATTATTCAACCGAAAACTGTCGAAAACTGTCACAAGCAACTGTTTTGTTTTTTACTCTGCGTTGATATATAATATATTTTTTAATACAATTTAATTACAACATTTTTTCATGGTTAAATTTTTTTTAGTATATAAATTTAGAAAAAAGATCAATAAAAGAAAACATTTTCAATTTTTTTTTTGCTGTTATAGTTAGAAGTGGGATTAAGGTGGGATTGGTCAATACATTTTTCATTCAAATGACATTTTAGTTAATTTTTAATAAGATGGTCAGTAGGAATGCAGATAAAATTATATATATTTAATTCTCTTGGATGATGTGTTCTGCTACTTTGGATCTGAATTCTATTGAATTCTTCTTCTTAGCTAGTTTTGCTTCTTTAAGGTGTTCATTGAGTCGTGTTTGCATGTTTCTCTTAGTTTTCCCAATATAAACTTTGTTGCAATGACTGCTAGTGGTCTTATATATACCTGAATTTTTCCATTTGTTCGATTGGGTCTTTAGTTGAACCTAGAATAGACTTGAGTTATTTAATTTCGCTCCAAGTGGGATAGAAATCTTGCTAAAACCCAATGTTACTCTTCTTTTGGATTGTTGATCAGTGAGTAGGTTAGTTGAGGGAATTCCGTTTACTGAAATCAGTGATTCTTATTCTCGCAATTTCAAATATGTGCTTAGTTTCTTTTACTAAACCCTTTTGGGAGATGGAAAGTGTTAACATTCGATGAATCATGTGGTTGCAGGATGAAATCTTATGTTGATAGTGATATGTGGTTGGAGATATTCGGGATGACCCTGTCAGTATCAGTAGGCTTCCTATAGATCTCTAGTTCTAGAGACGTTCCTGTTTTGGTTAACAGTAAATCTAAGAACGGTATTTGACCTTCTTTTTTTACTTCCACAGTAAACTGTATATCCCTGTGAAATCCGTTAAGAGTAGTTAGTGTTGATTCTAAGTCCCTTTCCTTTATTACAGCAAAAATATCATCTCTTCCTAAATCTTGGTAACCGTTATTTGGCTGCTAAATCTGACTCCAATTTGGTTATGAAATTGGATTCAGATTTCCACTTCTAGTCCACTTCAATTGCTTGTAGAAATCCCCTCTAAAACTGAAATAATTTTCGATGCAAAGGCGGATCAGCTTTACGTGCTGTTTTACTTTTATCCTGTTGTAGTAACCATTCTACTTCTACTAGAATACACTGAAGAAGTCTGAAGAAGGAGTAGACGAAATACGCGTATCTGTATAATAGACATATTAGTAAAATTAAAAGGAAAATATTCGACTATTTTCGACAATTATAAAAATTTCCAGGGTATAAAGCCATATACAGAAAACTATATACATATTTAGTAATACAAGTACCAAATAATATCATGTAAAAAAATACATAAAATAAATAAATTATAATTGGACGTATTTTCTAAAGTCATCAGATCAATGCATCAAAACAGCTTCTTTAGAAAAACTAATATTATTCAGCTTATCCCAAAATATTATGGGAATCAGTACACATTATATCAATCAACACTCAACATGCGATTGATGTTTACTTATATTAAACTCTTAATTAGCATACACAGTTCTGATTAAAATAGCTAACGCCTGACAATGAAGTTTTGCTCACAGGTATTTCTATAATTCCATAAACACTTACCCTATGTTAGAAAATTGAAAATTTTTTTACTTCCCTATTTACTTGCCATTTTATTTATATTTACTTAAATATTTTAGCATTCAGTTATTACCTATAGAAACACATTAGTTAGCGCAATAGGTAGAGCACCTTTGTTTCAACCGAAAGGTCTAAGGTTCGATTCCCAATTAAAACAAAATGATTTGTTGGCTTTTTTACCTTGTCTAGTATCCTGAGTGATATAAACTAAATGACAATAAAAATTAAAAGACCTAAATCTCGAAAGTGAAAAGGGTCTGAAAATTTGACTGCATATTAATATGTAGGTAAACTGATATATGTAGGTATAAATAAATTGCGGCAAAATTTTGAAAATTTTTGTTATATTTTCATTATAATATAAACAATAAATTTGTTAGGCTCACGATATCATGTTACGATGTTACTTTGATAAAATGAAAATTAAATAAAATGAAAACAAATTCCAATACAACAAAAACAAAATAATTTTTAAATCTGCTAGTCGTTGCTATATTTTTTTATTTTTCGCTATTAAAATCAGCATGATATCAGCTGAAATAAACTACTATCAGAAGAAAGTAGAAACAAATTAACTTTATTTTTTTACCAGCATATGATGTTAATTATCAGCAACTGTTTACATTATGCTGGTATGCTGGCAGTTGATAATCAGCATAATGTAAATCAGGCATTAAAGAAACTACAGCTTTTTGAATTTTTACTTTATATCAAAATCATATTGCACAAATATTTTTGAGAACGACTGTGTTCAAAAGATTTTATATTATACTAGCAAAGTCTGATTTGTGTTTCCATGGTCATATTCACCAAATGGAATTTGGCATGTTCACCAAACAATCGGCGTTGGGATGCCGATAATATACCTATTATAGTAAAATCCAATCTATTTGATTTATTCACCTATTTGATCAAATCACAAAGGTAAGTTCACTAAGCTCGTAAAATATTTGTCACCTTCTGTGTAGGTCAATTCTACTTTTTCTTGCAATAACTGATCTTGCAATAATAATTGTCATAATAGTATTGAGATCAGAGATGCAAACCAAAAATTTTTTTCATGTGGTTCGGTTTTGGTTTAAGGTTAATTTTAATTTTTGGCTTTGGTTTTTGGTTTTGGTTCTAAAAATTTCAAAATTTGGTTTTGGTTTGGTTCTGGTTCAATAAATATTTTTATTTAGGGTTTTCGGTTCGGTTTAATAAACAATAAATTGAATGTTAATTCCCAATATGGGTCTGTTCAGTCCAGTAACCCTATCGATTTTTAATGAAAATAATTTATTTTTTAATTTTTCTGAAATTTCTTGCCGTATAATTTTAGCTTTTTTAATTATTTCATCGCGTATATTTTGCCTGTTTATTGATATGTTTTCATGTATTGATATGTTTTCATGTATTGATATGTTTTCGTTTATTTCTTCTTTTTAAATCAATTTCCTGATAGCATTCTGGATGTTTTCTCTTAAGATGTCGCATTAGATTTTCGGTGTGGTTGCTTTTCATAACAAAACTACACTCGTTACATTTGCTGGTTTTTAGTTTGGTTGTTTGGATTTTTGTTATTTTTTGTCTTGCTATTTTCTTTGGGGTAACGTTGAGAAAAAAAAAACAAAAAATTATAATTAAAAAATCATAAGAAATTGATTAATTTTATTACTTCCACATCACAACAGTCACAACTTCAAAATTCAAAGACGTTATAAATTCGTGTATTGAAAAAAAGTCAAATCAAATGTCAACATTTGACTTTTTTCGTATTGAATTTGACTTTTTGATGATGATTTCGACTATCAGTTTTTTTTTATTAGTTACGTTAAAATTTAAAATGTTAAAAAATAGATAAAAATTTGAACCAACCCGTAAACCACCATATATTTTGCTGGTTTGTGGTTCGGTTTCAGAATTATTTTAAGAAATGGGTCGGTTTTGGTTTGGTTCGCCCAATTCATTATAAAAGTGGTTTGGTTTTGGTTATAGTTTTGGTTCGGAAAATATCAATGGTTCAGTTGTTTTTGGTTCGGTTCAAAAATCGGTTTGCATCTCTGATTGAGATAGTAATTTAAAATTGCAAAATTGATTGATCGTAACAATCATTCTAAAAAAATGCTTCCGAAGGTTTTTTTCAATTTCAAAAATTCAAAATTTCAATATACTGAAGTGTTAAACAACACCTCTACGCCTCTACTACATAAACATACAAAATAAATAATTAACAGTAAGAACTAAATTTTTGTTCGAAATATTTTCGAAAATTGAAAACTCTAAATTTTTAAAAAAGGATTTAAAAGGATTTTTTGCCTTTGAAATAATCCTTAAATGATTTATAGTTTTAAAAATATATAGTCGTATGTTATCAAAGTAACTGTTTTTTGATTGTAAACAAAATCAAATCTCAATCGTTATGAAATTAAATGATGTTGATGTCGAGTTGATAATAAATTTTTTAAAAGTCATCAATGATAATTCTAATTTTTTTTTAAAAATAAATTGACAGAAATTTTATTTTATCTAGAAACTAAGTGAATTGTCAATCATACAAATTTCAATGTCTTTTAGGGACTTACAGCAGTTACAACCTTGCAGTATAATTCAATTTACTTTTTTTTTTGGAATTGCTGATTGAGTCTACCAAATTGAATTGTCTGTTCCTTTTAAAAGAAGTTGTTTTTGTTTTATGTTTTTTTGTAAAATTAAGTCGTATTTTTTATGCTCTACTTTGTTCTTTATTTTGTTGTTATTTTTACTTTTTGATACTCATATATTTCGTATTTTTCTGTCTCGTATTTCTCTTTAATGTATTTAATATTGATTTATTCGCATCAATGAGTTTTATGGAATTCTAGGATAACTAAATCGATTTTAAAATGCAATTCAACTTCATTCACTCACTATAGTGTACAACGAGGGACTGACTGTATAGAACATCAAGGACATTAAAAATCAAAAAAGAAAGATTTAATTCCAATTTAATAACATTTGATGTTATAAAAGTGAAATAAACAAGAAGAGAATTACTTTTTAAGTTACTGATCTTTTTCAAATTACAAAGTTAAAAAAAAAAAATTTAATTTCTTGTTTATTACATTTATGGATGATGGCTGTGTGATGCTGTAGGGCGATTCATTTTTGTAATTTATTTATGACAGTAGGACTATGATTGTGTGTAGATAAGAGAAACATTAAAAGTATTTACTAGTCTTCATGCCTGAATAATTATAAAACTAATTTTCATTGGAAGGATCACCTCAATACTTCTATTTTAAATAGAATTAAAATGTATTACTTTGTCGTCAATGCTCTTAAGAAATATTTTATTAAAATGTATAGGTAACAATTTGGAATAGTTTAATATTACACTGGTGCGGCTGAAAGACGCTCAACATTTTAAATTAAGTTTTAAAGCCTGTACCAACAGAAAATCGATATCAAATTGTTAAAATTAAAATCACTATTTTAAAGATTAATAGTATAAAAATTAAAAAATATATTTTAACACAAATTAAATTACATAAAATAAAAAATAAAAATAATTATTAACGAATTCAGAGACTTTTTTGTGGATGTTGTACATTTAGGTTCTTAACAGCTCTATTTTGTAGTGGCTGTTCATTGTCTATTTTAACATTCTGATAACACAATAGCTTAAAACTAGATGACATACCATTGGGTTTTCTAATCCCCGCTACTCATTATATGTTGCTAGAATATAAAAATGGACGTAGTAACTACAGAATTCCTCTATTCGAGATAGATCAGTTCTTCATATATTTTAAATGTTTTTAATTTTAAACACATACATACATATGATAATATTAATATTTTTTATCAATTTTTAATTAGTTTTAACCACACATGTTATCTACATGTTGTCTTTTTGGTTCAAAAATGTTATTCTTTAAATACGAATATTTATTTTATTTTTTATATTTGGTAATTTTAATCATCATTTGATTTTACCTTTTGCAATGAACCCCTGTTAAGTCTACATATAGATTCAACAACAAACTAATTCTTTATTGTGTTCAACAATTGATTCAGCTGATTTAGTTATAGTTGGGGTATCAATTGGAAGCGTTGCTATTGGAGGTGAAGATAATTGTGATAAGGTGGTTAGAGGATAAGGTGGTTAGAGACGATGACGGAGATAATGGAGTTTCTTGAGAAACACTCTTACTTTGACTAAAAATAATTTCAAATTTATTCAATATAGAAGATTCAGAAATTTTAATTTCTGGTTCATTTGTAGTTTGTTATGATGTTTGTTGCTTTAGTTTAGATTGTTTATGCTCTTCTTTTTTTAATTTTATGTTTTGATTTATTTTTTTCTTCTTCAGGACTCATAAGTTCTTGTACTCGTGCTAGGCGTTTTTTATTTTTGACCGATTTTTGTTAATTTTGTAAGCGTAACTCAGTTTTCTTTGGCGTTTTTAAGCTTTAAAGATTTTTAAGCTTTTCTTTGGCGTTTGTTGATAATTTTAAATATCCTTTTGTATTTACTAAACTTTCACTAGAACTTGAATGACTCTTAAAAAATGTATGTCCAATTAATTGATCCAATGTTGGTAGCATTGTTTTACAAGCCTCTTTTGATAATAGTAATTCTAAAAGTTGTTTGGGAAGTTCCGGAATATCAAGGGGCTGACGCATACACATTTCAAACAAGACATGACCAAAACAATATACATCAATATTTTCCATTATATGCATTTTACCCCTAAGACCTAAATTTTAAATATCCAAAAGTCGAACACCGTCATCTAGAGTTATTATATTTCTAGTGTGAAAATGATCAAAATCGAGTGCAAAAACTTTAAAGCGTCTAAAATTTGAAAACCATACTGTGTTATTTGTTTCAATGACAAAGTTGATAGATTTTTACAACTGCCATACTTACTTAAATAAGCTTTTTTTGGCGTTGACATACAAATTAAATCCTTTAATGTCTCATGTTTGTGAAATTTTCTAATTACTAGCGCACCGCTATCATTACAACCACTAAATAAAATTGGTTCTATAAAAGAATGTTGTAATGTTGACAAACTTTTTAATATACTATGAATTTCTTTTTCTTCCGTATATTTATCTGGACCATATTCACTTCATGTTAACACCAATTACGATTGTTGGTTACTATTACTATTGCTTGTAGAACTGTGACTTGCAGTAGTTCTGCGTTCCATTAGTTGCAGTAGTTATGCGTTCCGTTAGTTCTATCACCTACACTATTACTTATATTTATAAATGACTTGCTCCAAACCTCAAATTTCAATAAATTAATCCACAGCTTTGCAGGCACTCTCGTGGCATCCTATGATTTTTATAAAAAATCTAAAGCTACATTCTACACTATCGCTGTATCAGCAAAACGAGACATCATGGCCAGTTCCCTTAGCTATGATTTGGCCGCAATATCTAATTTGGGGTCTAAAAAACAGAGCCGAGTTTAATACTAAAATTATCCAAAAAAATATACATTTTTGATCCTGATCTTTTTTTTCAGGAAGATAAGCTTCAGCGATTTGAAAGCTTAAGCATATTAGGTAGGTATGTACGGAAAATCGAAAAATGCAAATGCAGCCAAATGTTTAGGTTTTCTTAGACGGTGTAAGGCTTACCTTACCTCCTGTGACCCCTTGAAAATCTATAAAACTTTCATACGATTCTATAGTTCTCATATATAGGCTGAAGCTTCTAGTAATCCATAACATTACTAAGTCGAGTCAAAAGAAGCACAATACGTTATAATTTACTATAAATATATTTAAGTGCTTAGTCAAGTATAATAGTGCTTATAAAAGCTGCGCTTCTTTAAGATATATTTTGGAAACTTTACCTCTTCTTGTGTTTTTGAATATCTCAGAAGTATTTTTGCCCCTGTTGGCTTTACATAATTTTTTTTTACTTGAAGTCGGTTAAAACGTAGGTTTCATCGTCCATTATGTAGTTTTCATATTCTAAAATTCTATTAGGTACGCTTGTTACTTTGTAAGTTCTAAGGATACATTTTTTTATTATTGGAACATGTCATGCAAATGGGTTATTGGGTTGGGTTTCTGCTTGAACCTCTTTATGATGTCCTCTATTAATAGATTGGGATTTACAATTTCTCTTTTCCAGTCCGAATTTGGTTGTCTTTTTAACCACTGTTATATAGCATTTGTAATGAATTGAATTGGCTTAGTTTTAAGAATCCGCGTTAAATATACTTGCACAGTCAAACCCGATTTCGTTGAAAAAAAAATCTTATGATCTTTTTTTATTTTTCTATTTTCACGTATATTGTTAACCTCCCACACGTAGCACGATTTTTTGGCTTTATACATTCTTTACACATAAAACAAATGTAAGTCTTAAGTCATAAAAATTGTTATCTAAACAGGTAAAATACAACTAAATATTTTTTTTGTATACATTAAATTTAGTTGTTTTTTTATTAACGATTCGCACAAAGCGAGCATCAGCTCAATCCACAGCTTTGAAAACAAGCGCACTGTAGTCGCATCCTATTATTTTCATAAAAAATCTGACATGTTGCTTTCTCAATCAAATTTCTTTCGCAATACCTAACTAGGGCTTAAAAAATAGAGCCGAGTCAAAATATTTCCAAAGATATTCAAAGTTGTATTATTTCCACAAAACTTGTAGTTTTGATCCTTATCTTTCGTTGCATGAAGATTAACTACAACGAATTGAAAGCTTAAATATATCAGGAATGCACTTAAATCGAAAAATTATCTAGAATGATATAATAAAATGGATATTACAAAAAAGGAAGTCAAATGTTTAGGTTTTATTGGTCGCTGTAAGACCTACTTTTCCTGCTGTGACTTTTTCTATACACTGTTTAAATTTCTAGATGGCAAAATGTAGAAATTAATATCCTTTAACCATTTATTTTTCCCTCAAACCTGCCTACCCAAATATATACTCAAACCCGGTATTTTCACCTAATATTTTGACAAGAACAAAAAATTAAATAATAAAAGAAATTTTAAATAAATCTCACCTTAGTTGAATCTTCTTGCATTTTTGTATGTTCTGCAATAAAACGTACACAAAAACAACTTCTATGCACCCTTGGTGGACATTTTGAATGTGAAAATGCTGGATTATTGATAATTGGACTTTTTATACCAGATGCTGGTGGTTGACCGATATCTAAATCTGGTACAGCAGTTAAATCATCTGATTCTGAATGTGGTATAGGCGGTATAGGTCCATGTATTTGACAACTTCCTCCAAATGGACCAGTACCAGTTAAACTAATATTTTTATTTTCCATTATTTGTTAAATTATTTTATATATAGCAGAAAAAAAATCAATTTCGTAAAAATGTAAAGAAATATGTAAGAAAAAGAAAAAAAAAATATATAAAATATTATAGATAAATTTAATTTTAATAAGTATAAAAGATGCAAAAGTGACACATATGTAAATACAGAAACAAAATATAATATTATGATGTATATACAGAAAATGGAAGAACTTTGAATAAACTAAAATATACTACATATATAATAATTATGCAGACAATTTTATTTTATATATAACTATTTTATATTCATATCAAATTTAAATTAAAATTTTAAAAATTATTTTCTTATTCATAAGTACACAGTTTTTATAATAATTTTGTTGTGTTAACAATATTTTTGTCTCAAACAATGAATGAAAATTAAATTGAAAATATGAAAAGCTAAAAGATGAATACAAGATTGTGTTCTGTTTTGAGTGTTTAAAAAAAAAAAATCTTCGAAATTAATTATGAAATTGTTTGTTAGCTTTTTGTATATTTGTATTAGATATTGTTTTGGAAATATGGAAATGAAAATTTATTTCTAACCGAAACTTGTTTTAATTTACTTTTCAATTTTAGAATAAATGCATCGACTCAAAGTCTATTTAAATTCATCAGTTAAAGAATAGAGTCTCTTATTTTTCATTATATTATTATTCTTTTAAATGATAAATGTTTAAAAGGAGACGTAGCGAAATTAAATGTTTTTTCAAATTTTTTTAATTAGAAATTTGAATTTAAAATTTATGTCCATATATATTTTAGCATATAAACATTTTAATTTATCAATCGCCAGAATTAAATTTTATTTAATAAGATATAAACTGTTACTGTCTAAATTAAATCAATAAAAAAATAAAATATAGTACCAAGGATAAATTAAAATGATGGATTTTTTTAGTTTAATTTAGAACAGTTAAAATGAAATGTCGCAGTGCAATAATGATAAATTTTGAGTCTTGATAAAATTTTCGTAGCTGACATTGTCGTGTCGTTTTAATTGCTATGGTGCCATTTAAACACATTTGTTCAAAACATAATTTAACACATTTTTCGATATACAATGTCGTGTTAAAATATGTAACACCAAAACGAAATACTGATACGATGACATATTCTGTGACATAAATACAACAAACCCTAAGGATTATTTTTTTAGATTTTAATTTTTTGTGTTTTTTTTTTGTCTGCATACCCCGTTTTTGTAATCAACAATGACTACTATGACTAAAATATATTAATACATAATATGGTTATATCCTATTGTTGACATGTCTTAATTTTTCAATACACAATATTAGCTCTTATTTTTTCTTTTTTACTGAATTTTTAACTCATATGTAGTTAGTTTTAGAATTATGAGAAAAACAAAGAAGCAGTAGAAATATTTTTATAAGAGATTTTACAAAATTACAGTAGTTGTGTGCAATTATAGTTATACGATTGTATTATTTTGAACAAGTACATAAGATTATTATTCGCTTACAATACACTTTAATAATTGGTTTTATTTACCAAAAAAAAAAATAAAACAATAGTTTCATTTCTCCTAACTCAACTCGAACAATTGGACTTAAACGTTAATACAAAAGTTTTAAGTATGATTTGAATATTGGCATTGAGTTTCAGTTTTGTATATTTATACTCTTAAATGAGATTGATTGCTTGTATTTTTAATATTGTTAATTATAACCTTGTAAATATAGTTTCGTATCATCTTTTATATGCTTTCGTTGATCCTGCCTGACATACGCTTTTTCAAAAAACTCATATTCTAAGCAGCAAACTAAATTTTAAATATTCGAGTTGCGCTGGTTTGTAATCATAAAGTGATTTTAGTTTTATATTAGTATCTTGGAACGAGGCTTATTTAAGATTTAGTTTAAATTATTTAATAATGTAAAAATAATGTAGTTGAAAATGCATCTGACAGTTTGAATTTGATTTTTTAATACCATTAAAGTATATTTTTGTTCCTATACGCGTAATAATTGTTTTTTATTAGATTCATATGCTCTTGGATTAATTTAAATTTAATTTTTGTTTTATTAATGTACAGCATATTATAATGAAACCAAAATATTTCTAATGCTAACTGTGCAATTCGGCATGCGAGTCCATCGTTCTTAGATTAGAATTAAAAATAAAATGTTTGAGATTATTGTTACAACAAAATTATAAAAAATTTACAATAGGTAATAATTTTGTTAAATATAAAATTTTGAGTTCATTATAATATCTATTTTCAAATTAAAAAAAAAAACAAAAAAAATACTTTTATGTAATTTAATGAAATTAATTTAATAAAATAAGTTATTTTTTTTTTGGTTTTTTATATTTTTTTTTTTAAACTAAAACATTTAAATACATAAGCTATGAAATGAATTTTAATAATTTAATGATGAAATCCTACTTTTGTAGACATTTAGAACACAATAACAAAAGTACACAATAACAAAAACAACATCAAGATTTATTATTTTATTTTTAAATTGAATATATCTATTGATAGGACAGAGTTTATAATAGGACAAGCTTTGAAAATTTTATTAATAATTTTAAATTTCAATTATTTTACTCTAATATTTAAGAAGAGAATAACACTAATTCATTTTTTATTTTAAAATACAGCTCATTTACATGCAAGTAAGTAGAATTAATATAGAGGTCTATAAAATGTGGCTAGTTGCATTTAAGTTTTGAAGTCTACATATACATAGATATATATATATGTTTGTGTATGTAATTTTCTAACAGCTTGTTTGTTTATTAATTTCATAAAATATACAAAATTGACATCACATTTAATAATTATTATTTTTTAAACATTTTTTTTTTTTGTGTTTTTGTAAATTAATCAACACTGAACTCACCTACTTGGTGATAAATCTTCTTTTGATGGTGTTCGACTATATCGAGTTGGGCTATGATCGAGATTTGTAGTCGAATAATAAGGATAGAAGCAGGCATGAGTATCCTTTAACAATAATCTACTGTAATATGAGAAAATGATAATCAAAAATAATAAAAAAAAAATAAAAATAAAAAACCGAAATAAAATAAAAAAAAAAACACAAGGTAAAGAAAAAAAAAAGAATAAAAAAATAAATAAAGGATTTAATATTTTTTTGCCAATTCTTAAATTTAAATTTTTTTAATTTTTATTTTTTTATTTTTTTTTTATTTATTTGATGATATATTATTAATCTAAAATAAATATTAAATGATGAGAATGTTCTTAAATATATATACGTACGCATGTATAATTTTTAATTTTTAATTCAAAATTATATTTATTTACCTCTGTTTTTATGTATGTGTGTTGCACATTTTTGTATACTTACTTTGTTTCAAAATTATACTGAGGTCTTTTGATGAAAAGGAATTTCGGTAGAAAATTTATGAATATTCTTTTGACCCAAGGTGCCATCCGATGTGTTTGTGGGGAACGGAAGTGAACATTTAATACAACAACCGTCACACATATACTGTTAGAAAGAAAAAAATGAAATAAAAATATTGCGTTAGTTGGTAAAAGCAAAATGTTTTTCCAATAATATTTAAAATGAAATTTCGACTTCTTCAATCTTGTTTTTAAAATACAATTTTTTTTTAAATTTTGATTTTAATTAAATAAGAACGATAGATTCTTTCTGCAAAAATAAAATTGTCCAAAGCCTGCCGTTTTTTAATTCGATTCAAAAGGGGATTTAGGAGGAGATGTTGTACCCACGTAAAACCTAATGACTATATCTCAAGCACAGCTGGTATTCCTAGCTTTCTACAAAATATATGTCTTTAATTACACAACTTATTCTTTAAGGACTAAAAGGACATTTGAAAGTGTCCTTGTTGCTTTGTTGTTTTTGTATATAAACCGTTATATTAGTTGATCTGTCAAATATATATATATTTGGTATTTTTTTTTAAATAAAACTTATATAAACTGAAGAGAAAAAGGCTCTTCCAATAAGATAAAAGTATTAAGCGTATCCTTCGCAAAATCATGAAATATCTGATTTTTAAGAAAAGGTATGAAAGATTGTTTTTTTTTCAAATTTTTTTTACATTGAACTGCATATGTCCATAACGGCAGCACATATCACAATGGTGGCAGCACCTATCACCATATTTTCTACTTTGAACTGCAATATCTCCGTAGCGGCATCACCTATCACCATCAAATAAATATTAAAATATGCTCCAAACTGATATCTTACTATCGGTTTATATACAAAAATATCAAAACAACAAGAATATTTTCAAATAAGATGCGCACTTAAAGATATATGTTTGAAAGCTAGGAACATCAGATATCTTTGAGATATAGTAGTTAAATCCTACGCGGATACTCCATCTTCTTCATAAGAGCCATTCAAAATATAGAACTCTTGGAACCCATCTTGATGCTATATATTTAATCAAACTAAATTTGCAATATTTCAGATAAAACTAAGTTATATATCGTAAAAGTAGGTACTTTATAAAATCATATTATAATTAATAATAAAATAAAGTGGTATATACCTTTTAATTAGTAAAAAAGTCAATGGATATTTTCCCACAGCGTGGAAAATAGCAAAAGTAATTCCAATTCGTAAGCCAGGTAAGGAACCAACTAAACCAAACTCCTACAGACCAATAAGTTTATTACCTAGTATAAGTAATAAGCAACCTAAATGAAAAATCGTTTCTAAGTAGTTAATAATTTGGATTTAGAGAACAAGCACTATACCATCCATGCTGATCCAAAAATTGTGTTGCTACACTACTAACACATTTGAGTGACGCTTTCACAACAGTGTGGTATGATGGGCTAATAAAAAAACTTATTGATCGTAATTTAGCTTTTCATTTAATTAAGATAATCAAAATTATGATTCAAAGTAGACGCTTTGTGATAGAATCGAACACCAAGACGATACAAAGAAGCTGCGAAATCAACAATGGCCTCATGCAAGGAACTGTGTCTCACTGGCCTCATGCAACAATCACCGATTCTATTTATTATTTATATAAATGAACTGCTAAACATTTTAAATTCGAATAACGAAATCACTTCAGTTAAGCGAGTTTCCATAGCGTTCGCCGACGATTTCACTTGCTACATAGGTGCTAAATCATTGAATGACATCCAAGATTACTTACAACAGATGTTTGAAATCACTCAAATCTATGTCTCTTCATGGTGCTTGAAGATTAACTATAGTAAATGTGAATTAATTCTGTTCAGAAATAGCCAAGCCAAATTCCAAATCTCAGTTCGGAAAAATTGGAAACAAGTTTTTGTCAGAGATGGGCCAATAATCAAACCTAAAAATTTCGTAAGATATCATGGAATCTGGTTGCAGCACAACTTAAATTACTCGGCACATATAAAAATTCAAATCAAAAAATCAATTAAGGCTTTTCTATAGCAAAAACTTTGTTCTAATCAAAATACTTAACATTAAGAGTCAAAATTATAGCGTATCAAACTTTAATTAGAGCAGTACTCAGCTGCGGTTGTTCGATATGGTTCAATATATTTATCAAATAAATACATTTATAATAAAGCAAAAGTAATACGAATTGATAATTTTATATTAGATCTTATCAGGAGACATTATGGTATATCATCGGAAAATACAGAAAATAGCCTGGTTAGTCATTGAACTTTCACAAATGATCAATATATTGAAGAAACATTTCGCACAGGGCTTATACCGCCTGAAGTATTCCTTTATTTGGATATAAATGGTTACATTCATACCCCGGATAAAATCCAATTAATCTATCATTCTCAAAGACGAGCCACCGACCAAAAAATTTTGTATAATCCAAGGGATTAATATGACAACAGTTCACCTGTTAACTATATTTATAACACTGACTTGTCTAACAGAGACAAAAACCAAATGGTAAACATTTGGCTAAATTAAACGAAAACTAGAAAGTTATCAACTAACCCTTATCCTTTCCTTTTCGTTTCCCCTATATTTTCTAATTCTCTTATTCTTTTATCTTCTCGTCCTCTAAATAGTTTTTTTCTCTTTTTATTAGTTTCTGTTTTTCTTTCTATGTCTTCAATTTTAATCTTCCTCGAAATAGTTTTTTTCTCTTTTTATTAGTTTCTGTTTTTCTTTCTATGTCTTCAATTTTAATCTCTTTTATTATTCTTTTTTTAGCATATAAATTTTAAGTAAATCATAAAACTAACTCGAACTACTGTTTTTCTTATAAAATTTTTCAATATAATTCAATGCAAAACGATAATTGTCCAACATGATACAATAAATAAATATAATGGAAATGTTCAAAACAATAAAACTTTATAATAGAAAAATTTAGAGAATAGATATTAGATTGAGCCTAATATTAATATAAGATAATTTATTTTAATTTTTTTTTGTATGAAACATTAAATGTAAAAACAAGTAAAAAAAAAAAAACTAAAGAAAAAAAAATTAGTAAAAAAGTAATAAGCTTTCATTAGCAACATTTAGCGGTGGATTTCACAGTGAAAGAGCAGTTTAAAAAATGTTAAATTTGGCTTTAACTTGAATTATAATTAACCAATATGGTCTCCTAGTACAAAAATATTCTAATACTCTTAAAGGATAATATTAATTTGTTCAAACCATTTGACCATTTCCTTCAATTAAATTCAATAAGTTTTACCAAAAACATATTTTGAGCTTCCATTTCTATAATGACATTTTTAGAAATTGAGGTAATTTGTTTTTCATTTTGAATTTTTTTGGTTTATACTTTATAGGTCCTATTCTTCCTGATTATATAATTTTCAAAGTATATTAATTGATGTTCAAAAACTTTATAAGAAAATCAAAACAAATTAAAAGATCAAAATTGATTGTACATAAACGAAAGGAAAAGTACACAAATATCCTATTTGAAAATTGAAATGAACGAAATCCCTGTTTTGCAGTTTTTTCAATTAATTTTTATTGATTTTATGAACTTTATCAGTTGTATGCACTTACTTACTATATGTCCTTAATTTCTTATGATATTTTAATTTTTAAAGTATCTCAATATTTTCATTTATACCTATATATTTATAAATTATCATTTATTTTATATATACCTTAATTGATTATGAAAACTTATTTATAAAAAAGTAAAAGATTTTCAATATTTTAACGACTTCTTGATATCAAAAGAGAAAAATTTTGTACTTAAAAAAAAAAAAATGGTTTCGTACTGTTTCGAATTATTAAGGTTCTCTTTTGAATATTTTCTCTATTTTAGATTTCAAAAGTTATTTTCTTGAAGTGTTTTTTAACGATTGAATGCGGATTTTATAAAGCATTTTGAAATTTATAAAAGGAAATTATTATGATGTCTTAAGATTTCTGGATACTTGAAATTGTTATAGTTGAAAAGAAAACAGAAAAATTTGATTAATCTGAAGTGGAAATTTACTACTGTAATCTTTACATTTTTTTTATATACAATCTTAAAATTTTGTTTAGTTGTAGTGAAATTTAGAAAATTGTCAAACAGACAAATTTGAATTTATAGTAAATGCTAATAACAGAAATTGTGGACATACCATGGTACAAATAAACAGTCTATAGATTAAAAGAGTAATGAAAATGTTTTCGATTTATTTTTAAGCTTTATAATATAAACTCTGATAGCTGCAAAAGCTTATTGTTTGGAAAAACGAAAACTGCAAAGCTTAAAATTTTCTTTTTACACTCTTGACAGTAACTTAGGTAGACCTTTTTGTGCTTAATTAAGTACGGTACTGCAATTTGACACTGCAATATGTACAATATTTCGAGTATTCATTTAACAAATTACTGGCTCTACTCATTAAATGTGAAAAATTACTGCTATTGTAAAAAACTAAGCCTTCTTAAATAGAATAGTTTCATTTTATTTAATTTCTTTGAAAAGGTCAAGGAATTTTTAGAATTTTTAGCCAAATTGACCAGTTTTAAAATTTCGTTTGTATTTTATATCAGATACGGCTTCAGTTATGGTGAAACGTAAAAAAAATAAGTTTAATTTACATTTTTAATTTGATTGCAGCAGTAGACATAAAATTTCGAAATAGATTTCTAGGAATGGTAAAAAATATATAAAAAAATTAGAATGGTAAAATTATTTTAATAAAAATCAGTTCTTCCATTTATTCGACATCCACGAGTAACATGTTACAAGTAGCATGTTGAATGCTTTGAAATACACGATTTTAAATTTTTGGTATCACTGTTCAATGAACGTGTGTGTGTAGAAAATATCGTCAAAATTTATATCTTATCAATTTGTGTTTTTTTTTACTGTTCGCTTTGTTTTACATTAGAACTAATGCACATTGCACAGTCAAAATTTTACAAACTATGAAAAAAAACAACAAAAAAAAGTTTTTATTTAGTATGTTACCCCGATGTTGAAAGAAATTTAATGGCCCCCAAAATTCTCTTTTAGTCCAGACAAAATATTCCTACCATAAATTTAGCTTGTAGTAAAGAGGGTGTGAAAGGAAAAACTTTCAACACGTCGACTCGTGTAGGTAGTTAGGTAGGTAGAAGTGGCTATTCCAGTTACTTCTGGAAAACCTATTAGCACTTAATTATGCCTTTTTGATACCACGACTCGAGTGACCTATTTCTTGTTGTTGATTGTTATAGGGAGCCTTTCTCTCATCTTCACTCTCCCCAGGAACTCAGTACTAGAGCCACCCTGTGTGATTGAGAAAGTTGATCAGATCTCCTATTTTGCTTTCCGCGATAAAACCTATATTGCTGGGGAAAATCTCACCTAGAGCCCTAGGGCAGCTGCAAAGGAAGTGCTGAAGAGTTTCTGCTTCATTCTCATCCTTGAAACTGCGACAGTGGGGATTGTATGGAATACCCAGCTTGGTAGTGTGGTTTCCTATTGGCCAATGACTCGTAATGATGGCTACTACTCTTGATATATCAGTACAGGATTTAGGTAATAGTTGTTTTGGTTTTATTGATATTATACGAAGTCCATGTTTTCCTCGAGGTCGCACAGGTATATAGTCTATGCCACCTTGCATTCGCTCTAGCCCGAAAATATGATTCCAGATTTATAATGCGCAGACTTTTATATGCGCAATTTTTTATTATAAAATCTTTTATCAAATTTTTATGTGCGAAGAGTAATAGAAGGTTTTATAAAAATAGATCCATAGTAAACGTAAACTTCGTTGCTTGAATACGAACTGCATTCCGAATTGAATACGAATTAAAATTAATAGCAGCAAAATTAAAAAATATGGTGATCGTGATGGTAAATACAAAATCTTTCGTTATTATAAAGGATCGTATGAGATGCAAGTAAACTATAACGATTACATATATCATCACATATAATTTCAAGGTAGTTCAGCAATACCCTAGATAATTGACATCAAAAATTTCCATTTGACAGTTACGTTTTTGATTTTGTATAAAAAATATATTTGAAAAGAAATTAATTAAAAATTAAAAATGAGTTTTGAAGATGAATATTTTGAAAAAAAAAAAAAAATTAGCTGCTACAGTACAACACTTTTTAAAATAGATTGCAAGGAATATAGCAATCCGCTTGCAATCAATAAAACATGGAGAGTAGCAAGAAACGATGTAAATGCACCAGATAAGTAGTTAGCCATTAATATATTTATTTATTTATTTTTGTTTCTATGTTAAAATATGGATAATTTTGAAAATACAGATAATCCCAACGATTCGGGAGAATTCCCAAATGTTGGAGAAAAGAAAGAATAATAAATTCTAGATTCAAAATCTTTATAATGTTGAATATGAGGCTTGAATGAAATTCGTTAAAGTTAAAAAAAGCTTACTTTGAGTACATATTCATAATTTAAATTAATTAAAGGAAAAAAATTAGTTAAAGATTTGCCAGAAGTTAAGGAAAGTAGTTAAATATGTGCCAGGGTTTCTAAATATTAGTTGAAAACTTATTTAAATAATTTTGTACAGAATTTTCACTTGACACAATATAAAAATCGACACCAATGTAGTAATGGGAGCTCTTAACACTTACTGATTTACTGATTGTATAAATCTATATATTGATGTAGGCACTGAAATTAAGGGACTATAATTTAAAAGGTTTATAATAAAATTTAATTTTTAAATTTCAACTGCATATTTTTGTTACTTTTATATGGAATTTTTAAAATTGTTTTTCAAATATTAAACAATTTTTTAATACCTTGAACAAGAAATGCTTAAAACCTCCAATTTTTAATTTATAAATATGATATAATTTTTTTTATGAAAGCTTATTGAAATGTTTCTATAGAATATTAAATGTGTGTATTTATGTGCAAGGTAACAATAAAACGTTAATGTACATTAATATATAGGTACAATACAATTTGGTATAATTTTTTGAGTTTTGATTTCATTTGAAATTCAATTTCATTCAAATTCATTGGGAAATGATACGGCATATCGAAATTCTGATATTTTTGTTATTGATATTTAATTTAATTTTTCTCATAATTAAAATTCAACAAATTAATTTTAAATTTATAAAAAGAATTTTTAATTAAATTTGATTTGCTCTATTTGAATTTTTATAATAAAAGAAGAAAAGTAAAATATAGAAACAATAATGCAAAAATTCTATTATTATTATTACGTCCTGATTTTCCTTTTTTATATTTGTATTTTATAACAATTTGCAAATTGCTTTAAAATTTTATGATTTAATTGACCTCATTTTGAATTTTAATATTTTAGAAATTATTTTATTTCAATTTAATCAGAAGTAAACTTCAAAATTATAATTTAATGGCAACATTTAAAAATGACTATAATCAAGTGTTAATTTTTTTTTTTTTTTATATAAGCGGGTACGATGTGAAACCATAAGATTTTTTTCAAATTTAAAATACATGAAAAATTCTGCAACGAAAAATGGAAATGAATACTAAAGTACAAGAACAGAAATTGGTGAAAAGAGAAATGCACTTTCCCAGAGCGTGATTTGCGTGTAATTTGGAAAAATCATAAATTCCAATACTATAATTGCTATTGCAAGTGATCGTCAATTTTTGTTTCAATTTTGAATTCTGTTGAATGCTGTAGGAAATTTCCAAAATTTCATAAATGAAGGATGTAGAAAGCAGATAAGAAAAAATATTTTCAAGTAATGAAATAATAACACTTTTAATAAGAAAATGAATTATAAAATATGGAAGTTTACTGCTGCTTTGGATTCCAAAACGCCAATGACGACAATTGCTTTAATTGCATATAACTGTCACTTGCAAATGAAAGTTGACGTGATGACATGATCGTCAAATTCAGGACGTTTTGGAAAAGTGAAAAAAATCAGTTTTTTTAGATGCCATACGTAATTATGAAGACTTTTTTTTTACCAAACGAAATAAATGCAAAGATTTTTCGGTTTGGTAATATTAAAATTTGTATACATATACATATTAACAAAATATTTTATTTCCAATTATTTTTAATTAATTTATTTACCCAAATATTTCCATTTATGCAAGTTTTCCTTCAGATAATTTTACAGAGATTAAAACTGGTACTATTATATACTATACTGGTACTAGTACTGGTAATTTTAACATTTGTCAGCAGGTATGAAGATTTATTAATTGTTCGGCATTTTTTATAAAATATTAGTTAATAATTTTATAATTACAGCTATACTCACAAATAAAAACCCAACAAATTGCTTCCTCAATTTCGCAGATTACATTTATGGCACGGTTATGACTATGAATTAAGCAGCTATATTAGAAATCCTTCCGGAAAGGAACAATCTGGGTGCATCTCTAGCTAGCTGTAATTTATATTGCTTCGCAAAAAATGCAATGATCAAACCTCAGATGGTCAGCTAGACCAGACTGCAATATCACCAAATCTGGTTTATGCCGAACCTGAAGCGATCCCTTAACCTACTAACTCTGAAAAGGTGTGACATTAGCAATGTGGTAGGGGTCATTACGGGTCATTGTCTGATTGGTAAGCATGCGAGAAGACTAGGACTTCCCTCAAACGGCTTTTGTAGAACATGTAGAGAGCAGGAAGAAGATGAAACTGTCCAATACTCTGTTCCTGCCCTGATCTCTACCATAAATGGAAAAACCTTCTAGGAGCCTTCTGTCTGGACTCACTGGGTAACCTTGAAAGCACTAATATCAAAAATCTCCATTCGTTAGAAGCTCAAATTGGTTCAACGAGTAGAGTCGCACGCGAGGAAAGTTCCCGTGGTATCACAATGGACCTAACCGGTCTAAGTGTGTCGGCGTGCTGATTTGGCAGCCATTACTACCTACCATGAACTAAACAAATTCTTTATTTTCAATTTTAGACAGGAGTTTTGGTTTTGACTCTATTATTCCTAAATTTTTAGCTTTATTATCTGTTGCGTGTTTTATGTAGATGTTACTTTTTGAGATCTATGTACTTCCCCGCTCATTTAAATTGAAAATATTTATATAGTTTTTATAAAGCTTACACCATATTTATATATAGCGTAGTTTTATAGTTTGAAAGAGATAAGTTTCGTCCATATCCACATTTTTTACTTTTATTAAGTGCGGATTTGGACATAATTTTGGTATATCCCGAGTATTTGTATGAAATTTTAGATAATTTAGTTTTTGTAGTGCTTATATGGACAAAAATATATTATTTTGCATGTCATTGTTTAATTTGGCTATTTTCTATGTTGAATTTTTTTATAACATTTTCATAACATTTTACATTAATAGATTTTTATGCCAAAAATACAAATGATACTTTATTGGTCTACTTCCATGTATTTTATTTGAATTTAGCGTTTGATTCATACGTTCATTATATCTTATATATTATTACACCGAGAAAAAAATCTATGTCTATGACTTAAACAGTGAAAAACAACTTTCAATTGCCATAAATTTCTTCTTAGGTATTGTGGAATCTATATTAAATGAAGCAAAATATACTTATCCAGAACTATTAGAAGAACTTCAAAAGCATATTTTAAGAACAGAGAGTACTGGGAAATTTAGTATTTATATAGGAAAGTGTTCAACACGGAACAAATCGAAAAATTTGTTCTATACATTTTCAAATTAAAATAATCAACTGCAACTGAAGAAGAAAAAAAAATGTCATTCAAACTATTAAAAACAATAGATTTCATGCAAGGTTAAAGAATATGAAAAATGCTGTAAAAATGGTCAAAACATGTTATTTTGGATTATGACCTAACAAAACGCAATGCTTCAATAGTACCAATATCAATATCAATGCAAAAATAGTACCAAAAACAAATAAAACAATGTATTGTACTCAAACATGTTCTGGAAGCTCTGCTCCGGAAATGACATTTCTAGCACGTTATTAAGAATTTTGAAACAAGTTGTTAAAAGTTAATAGTGCTCCAACGCATATAGACAATACTTAAACAAATCAGTTCCAATTTTTTCGGTTCACAATGTTGAAAATACATATATGTATTGTGTATGTATATCCTTTCAGGTTAAAAATGAATGAATGAAATAGTATAAAAGTAAAAAAATATACTACCAATTAATACTTAACCTACCTATGTCAATTCAGTTGTAAAATCTCTGACATGGCAACGTGAATCAATATTTTTGCAATTCATATTCATATTATATTGAAATTATAGTTTTGAGCATCGTAATTTCATATTTAATTATTTTAATTTAATGTTTTCCATTTAATTTTATTAATTTAATGTTTTAATTAAAACATATCAATTTAATTGTTTTTTATTAATTTAATTGTTTATTAAAATTGTTTCAATTTATTGTAATTGTTTCAGTTTAATTTTATCAATTTAATATTTCTAATTTGATTTCATCAATTTAATTGTTTTTTTATAAATTTAATTTTATTAATTGTTTAAATTATTGATTTTTAATTTATCCTTTAAATCAGTGATTTCAAATTTAATTGAACCTCAATCACGTCAAGTTTAAGCGACAGTTTGACTACATAATTTATACAGAATTTAACAGTTTTTATAAAAACTTGTTTTGTAGCGTTAGGTAAAATTTTTTGCATGATTGTTGAAAATAGTGAATTTATTAAGTATGCTACAGATACGCGTATTTCGTTTACTACTTGCAAACTTCTTCAGTGTTTTGTACTCGACTTTTAAGTAGTAGACGAAATACGCGTGTCTGTATGATAAGCATACTTAATAGAATTTATCAATACTAAACGTAAAACTGATGGAGCCCTAAACTATTTGGTAAGATTATTTAATGATTCAAATGTTATTGCAAATCTTTTTTAATCATTTTAAAAAGATTTTCGCTACAATATTGATGATATCTTTTATATCAACAAGATTGCATTAATATCAAGGCATATTGTCTTGATTATATTATTTTTTCCGTACGGCGGTGATCCTAATATGTCAGGGCCGGCATGTAGGCTTTTAGCTTTTTATCACCCCTTCCCTCAGCCCTGAACTTAGTCAACTCTTTTGGTAAAGGCCAATAGGTTTAATGCTTTTATTCTGCAGAAGTTTTCTGAGGTTATGTAGTACGTTTTAAACAGCCTGAGTCTCAGCCTTGAATGAGCTACATACTCTCCTTAAATATGCGTGAAGGTTTCTTTCTCTTCCAGAAAGTGTATTCATGTGATCATGACCAGTAAGTATGCCCACTATCTTCCTGCAGTTTGCTCTAATGAGAGTTAGCAGGAAGTTGGATATTTTGGTTTTTATTCTCGGTGCATATATATTGGAGACTCTGTGTCCTTCTACACGCTCCCATAGAATACTTATTTCCCTCTTCAGCGTATTTTCTATCGATAGCTTAATATTACCAATAGATATACAAACTGCCGGTTCCGGTTCATAAATGTTGCCCGCCGAGGATCTGGCTAGTTCGTCAGCTTTCTAATTTGGCCACTATGACCCGGTATCTAGGTCAATTGTACCTTATTCTGGAGCCCTATGAGGCTTAGGGCTTCCGAACATTTTTCCTCCAATGTACAATTAACAAGGTTGCTTTCAAAACCTTTTAAGGCAGCCTGACTGTCACTAATCTTTGTTATACCATCTTTGCTTTTTTATTATATTCACCGCTTCATATATAAATAACTTCAGCCTGGAAGACTGTGCAGTGTTTATCAAGAGGAAACTGGAGCTTAATTTGTTATTTTTCAAGGAACACTCCAGTTCCTAGAGCCTCAAAGAACCGGTCAGTGAAAATGTCCGAGGTGTGAAGGACACCAGGTATCTATTGTCGAGATTTCTACTACATATCCTTCTGTTGGCATGAAGAAATCTTTCAGCGCGTCTTTTAAGTCCTTTCACAGCCTATGATGTCTGTCCCTTCATCTTGTAGTATTCGCGAAGGAATTCCCACTGTTTATCTACATCATGATAACTTGACTTCATTTACAGCAATTACTTCAATGAAAAATGGCTTACAGGTCGACGCCATTTGATTGGAATAAGTAAAATTTTTGATAAATCCTTCGCCAAGTTATTGAAGCATGGGTTTATCACTATACAGACTTAGTTAGCTTGATTTTTATATTCCCTCTCGCATCATATACGCAATACCAGCTCAATATTCTGCGTCATAATCTGGTGTTCATGAAGCTTTTGTATATTCTCAAACTGTTTGAATCACATAGATTACATTAGTTTCATAGTTTGACAACTGATACCTACTCCTAGTGTAACTTTCTGATATCTTTTTTTTACATTTTTCACTTTCGCAGAGGATTCAAAGCTTGTCAGATTGCTTGATATAAAAATATTTTACTTTTTGATGTTCTATTGTTTATTTGCAGATAATTAAAAAAATGATTTGATAAATAATTATTTAATAGAATAAAAATTGACAATGCGATCTTAATTAATACAAAAAAAATCTTCTAAATTAGTAACAAATCACAATCAGAGCGGAATAATAAAGGATATTTAATTCTTGTTTTTCATAAAGGAGATGATTAGAATTCATTCTTTTATTGCCATGCATAATAAATAGTAAATTGTTTTACTGGTCAGAGCTAAGTAGGTTAAGCATTCAATTCCAAAAAATTTAATATTAATTAAAAAAAACTATAAGGTATATAAAAATTGTTGTTCCTAACATAAAGTAATAAAGAAATATAACATGTACAAATCAATGAAAAAAATTTATTTCATTATTTACTAATCATTAATATATATGTATAATATATATATTAAAATATTCACTATAACATTATGTACTTCATACGGACATATACATATTGATAAATTAAAATACAAAAGGATCAAAAGAGAATTTTTGTTATTAAATATGTTTTAGGCTCTATTTATTCACGTTTTATAGTTGCTTTATCCTTTTAAAAAATTATTTTTTTACAGTAAATGTCTACCATTCATTCATTATTACAGACAGCCTAGTGCATTGTATATACATATACATATGTATGTATGTTTGTATTTTCCAGATATTTTAAAGCAATCATCAGAAATTATTTGTCCGAATACAAAGAAATATTTTTTGTTTGTTAACTAGATATTCTTTTTTTCTAATTTTAAGTAGTTTATATCAAGAATTGATACATCCTGATAAATTACCATTAAAACTTCATATTAGAATCCATTATTCGCATCATCACTAGCATATATTGAAATAATTCAGTAACAACCATATGAACATTCTACAGATTCAAATGTATATGATTTTGTACTCATCATATTTTGAACATTAACAAAATTATATTTACGCATTCACATAGTATTTATATATAATACATATTTTATAACTATGTTACATTGTAGGTGTGTGGTGACCATATTTTGTAACAAAAGTGGACCTTTATAGAACAAATTTGTGAGTATTGTTTTTCTACTGCAATTTATAATTGTTTGAGTATAAATGTATAATTGTTTTTCTACTGCAAATAAACTAATGGAATCTATGTGACTCAAACAGTTTGATTTTTAAAGTTATACACATTGTACACTGCTTAAAAAATTTACTCAGCCAATGTAATCAGATACTTGATGTAATCTATATAACTAAAAAATAGATCATCTATGGGTTTTCATCTAAAAAAATATGGGATTCGATTACCTGAAATAAAAAACTATGTACTAAGATCTAGAAAAAAAAAATATTAATTTAATTAGTTTTTTAAATCAAAGATTAATAATTGCCCTATAGTATGAACCAAACTTTTTACTTATACTTTTTAAGCTTGGAATATTATTTCTAATAAGTGCACCAAAATCAGAGTTAGTGTATTTTCAATAAAGTTTTTGTAATCTGATATAATTCGCAAATAGCCAATAAGATTCATAGATGAAGATCTATATTTTATAAATTAAAATAAGGTTACATGATCCATCTAAAGAAATTTTAGATTCAACGATGGCCAAGCTAGCTCAGTACAAAAAAAAGAGGATAAGCCGTCAGAAAACATTTAAAGGCCTGTGCTCTGGTATTATCTCTTTGTATTCATCTGGGCATTCACATGAATTGACAAAGACACAAATCTGATCTGCTTTTTCTCTGACCTTGAAAATTTTTTTATAATTTTAAATTTAATTTATTAAATTTTTTTTTGCTGAAAGCGTAGAAAATTAACTATAATTTTGAAATTACAAAAAAAAAAAAAATGGAAATTGGATGTTTTTAATAATATCCATTTTATATTATTTTTTAAATAAATATCAATTTTAAAAAAAAATTTTTAAAAAAATGTATTATGGAAAAGAAATTATTCAAAAATGGCTTAATCTTTAATGCTTCATGTTTAAACGATGCAGAAATCTACCAAAGACCTATGGCAGAATTTCTACCATTTTTACTACCACATTATTGAAATATCAAGATGGCCGAAATTAAAATGATTGGCAAAGAAATAAATAAATGAATAATAATGTCAATCCAACAATATTATTTGTATAATTTATATTATTTTTATTTTATTAATATTCGATTCAGCAACTTTGCCAGAAAGTATAAAAAATCGCGTAAAAAAAATAATAAAAATATTTTGACACTGAAACCTAAAATTTTAAATTTTAATAGATTTGCTTACCCCTTACGGAAATCACCCGTCATAAAAAATTATGTCAAATATCAAATACCAGTTCTCAGTCCTGAGCGCTTTAAGAGTAAATCATAAAAATAAATGTTTATGTAGTTGTAAAAATAAGTTCGAACTTTTGGACATGAAGAGGAAATCCATCTTAAATATCAAATGATTAAAGTTATATTGATCAAATGTCATATTTTAAATGGTAATAACAATAAAAAGAATAATAATAATAATAATAATAATAATAATAATAATTCTTTATTTCATTAACAACTTAAGCTAACTTACATACTAAATTTACAAAATTATTTAAAAAATTAATTCTGATTTCTTAGCCTAGTATTTTAATGAAATAGGTTCAATCTGTTATCCAAACGATAAGTGACGTGAACCCTTAGATAAAAAAAACAATTCAATTTATTAATGGGGAAATTGAGTATATAATAGAATAAAAATATTAATATAATAAAATCATTATTATGCTTATGCTAATAAAAATAAAAATTAGAACAAAATGCTAAAGAGAAATTATAAAAAATTTAAATAATAGAGATTTAAAAGCATGAAAACATTAAAAACAAAAAGAAAAAATTGTTAAAAAAAAATGATAGACCAATGGGTTCAAAAGATTTTTAATAGAGTGATTATCAAAAAATAAAAGCCGTTATTTAATATTCTTAAGAAATCTGACTTCAACTCTTTCGCATCGATAATTTTATGGCAATTTGTTGAATAGACGAGGCGCAGTGACATTATAAAAATGACAAAAGTGTGATTTATTGATTGTTAGAATAGTGGCAAACATTCTGGTATTTACTTTTAAATTGTAAGTTCCATAAAGCTAGCTGCAGTATAACCAGAATTGGTATAGAATTTTTTGAGGTTAGAAATACACATTAAGGGAAGTAATCCTAAATTCTTTAACAAAATAAAACTTGAAGTTCTACGATTAACTATGCACCAATAACAGATACCGTAATTAAATTTAAACTTAAACAAACCATTATATACTAATTTTAGAATTGAACGATTACAGTAAAGGCTGAGGTCATAAAGCTGCCTAACCACATTATTTAAATAATAAGTCAAGTATCTGGTGTGCTCCCCCCAACTTAATCTAACATTCAAAGTTACACCCAAATACTTAAAACAGTCAACACGTTCAATAATAAAACAATTATCAGTAAAGCTCATTTTATTATCATAAATAGACAAAGACAAATCATGTTCACACAAATTTACAAAACCCATTTTCGAGCAAGAAGGAGAATGACATACAAAAGATAAATCCTCACAGACTGTTCGAGAAAGGTTAAACAACATATATTTGGTGCTGCCACTTATAACCAATTTGTGCCTTTTAAACCAGCTTCTTAGAATTTCCAAATCATAATTTATATCAGTAAAAGTGTTGAAATAATTCCTGTTTGCATAAGGCCGTAACTTTACCATTAAATGGTTGAAAAAACCAAGAGTTAACAAGAATCAGAAATAAAATAACACCTAAAACAGAGTCTTGTGAAACTCCGATATTAATAACATTTTTTAAACTTGTACGGTTCTTAAGGCGAATTTTTTGCTTTCGATTTTCTAAATAAGATGCGAACCAATTGTGTTTAAATCCTCTGAACCCCGCATTATGAAATTTATTCAATAAAATAACATGGTCCACCATATCAAACGCTTTAGTGATGTCTATAAATAAAGCAGGTGGTATATCAGACTCGTTTATGGCACCGTAAAGCTCACTGCACATTTTCAATAGATTCAGTTGATTTACCACTTCTGAATCCAAATTGAAATGACTCAAAAAATTAATTTCATTAAGAAACGATATGATTCTAGATTTATCAGCTTTCTCAAAAACCTTATAGAAAAAACTGATAACAGAGAGATAGGTTTGTAATTAGTTTAAGACAGAGTGTCACCTTTCTTATGAACGTCTTAAACGTCTTATTCTGACTTTTTTTGGCTAGGTCCATGTCGTTGAACAGCCGGTATAGTTCGGCATTGTACCTTCTACTCCAAATCCCTTCTTCAGAATTTTTCTCTCAAAGATACCAAGTGCATGCTCGCTTGCTTTTGGTAATGTCCACGATTCAGAAACATATAACAGCACCGGAAGTATATATGTATTCTATAGCATACATATATGTTATAAATTATACTGTGGGTCCTACATGGTATTTTTCTAAGTAATAAATAAAAAATACAAGGCTTGATTCACAATTCAATTTTAACTCAATTTGATGGCATTATCATCAGAACTGATTATTGATTAAATGCATTATGAAAAAAAAAATATTTCTATCAAAAAATTATCCTTCAAAGAAACGGTATTATTGGTCACCATATCATGTATAGATAGGAGTATCTACATTAAAATAAAGATAATGTATAACCAGAAAGAATAATCTGGCCTTAAATATTACCTCTCTAATTTCATGCATTTTTAAAATGGAACTCTTTTGTTCTGCTTTCTTCAAATTAAGTGCAAAATCTTGTTTTGGAAGTTTTAATAAAAAAAGAAAACAAAAACAACAATAAAATAAAAAATTAAAAATACAAAGTAAGCAATGTAAAAGAATTTTTGTGAAATGTATAGCATCAAAATATAATGTATGGCATAATATAGGTACAATTACATACATATTGCTCATATAAAGGATAAGAAAAATAATGTAAAGGAGTATAATTAATTTTTTTATATAGGTATATATTTATATAAAATAATATACACATGTGTGTAATTTAACAGAGTATATTGTTTAAATATAGGACTAAGAGGTTTTTAAATGAATCTACAAAAGTAGGTATAGGTATGTGTGTCTATTTCTATTTTTCGATTTACAAGAATAAAAGTTTTATTGATTAAAATACAGCCCAGTATCCTAATTCGTTTGATTAAGAGACAGAATAGGATACAAAGTTGGATATTATTAAAGCAATGAATAATGATTTTTTTAAATTTTGAAAAATTAAATTATTTTCAAGTTTATTAGATTTATTTTTGCTTTTGTATTTCTCAGGTTGTATTGGAAAATTTTGGGAAAATTAGTGAATAAACAAATTTGTGTTCTTATGATTTTTATATTTATTATTGTTCATAATTAAATTTATTTTGTTTTTTTTTTTTTTTTAATATTATATTTATGTTTTATGAAATAAAAGTCGAATATCTTTAATATTACATTTTATTATGAATTTAGTGACATAGTTAACAAAAAATTTCTTGAATATAAACTTGAAATATATAAGAACATTTAGAAATCTTTCTAAGATTTTTTGTGATTCAGAAATTTTTCACAAAACTATTGGAATAGACACGATGTTATGAGGGAGTTTCTTCTATTCGTTTTTTTGATTTGCAAATAAATACTTGACAAAGTTAAATATTAACAAAAACAAAAAAGGCGAGAAAAGTAGCAGGTATTTTAAAGTTGATAGAGAAAAGAGTTCCACATAAAGTGAAAAGGGCAATTTTAAAATTTACGGGGCAATTTTACATTTTACAGGCATATTACAGTATATTCCATTCGGTCGTACCACCATGTTTCCACGTATAACGTACAAATTTGGGGATATACTTATGATAAATATTTAAAATTGCTAAGGGTAGAAAATGAAGCGATTAAAAACTTATTTAATTATAGAGGCAGAACGTCTATTTATTACATAATTATGCTTTTGGTCTCTATATAAAAAGTAAATTAACAACACATGTCCATATGGTGAACAATAGTAATAATATAAACAAAAATATTGACCCAAAACTTAATAAAAACGTACACAACCATAATACTAGAATTGTAAATGATATAATGAGTTGTTTCATCTAGGGACAGATTCAATAATTGTGATTCAGTTTACAATATTACAAATCAAATTTAGGCTTTAAACTGCATACTAATCATTTTGTATTAGGAAATCTAGTTTTATTTTGAAAATAAATAAAAATTTAAATGTAAATTGAATATTAGCAATAGTTGTTAGCTAGTCGAATTGATTTTTCACTAATGACTCATTTTAAATTGCAGAAATATTGTTGTAAACATACATTTTTTTATTTTAATTTGGTGCTATATTATGAAGTATTACAAGTACATACAATTTTTTTATAGCACTAATGAATAATATTTGTTAATTATAAAACACTTTATACGAGCTGTATATGTACTTTGAGTTTAGAAAATATAACAAATAAATAAATAAATAAATAATCCTATTTCACAGAAGATTGTTTCCCGCTATTGAATTGGGTGCAATATGACCTTCCATACACCCTCTTCAGCCCTTTCCAAATCACTCTACTAAAATACAATTATCTCATTTGCTTTAGGAGTAACAAGCTGATGAGCTCACTAAAACTTGCAATTTATAAGATTTGTAATATAATTTTGTATTATTGTTAAAAGTGATTTTTTTTCCAATAATAAACACATTTTATACACAAAAATCGAAATTCATATCAAAATATAATTAGTTACAAGCACTAACCAAGGAATTATAGCCTCAGAAATGTCAAAATTTCCAAAATAAAAAATATATTATAGTTAAAAGAAATTTGATTTGCATTTAATAGGATTAAGTAAAGTATGAAAATTCGATTATTAAAAATAATATTTTAATAAGAAAAGCTACATGCGACTGTTCGACTTTTGAATTCAAATCTAAAATTAAGTAACTTAATTCTTTGAAATGCAAACTAGTCATTAATTATAAACGTTCCTTTATTTAGGTTATGCGGATCAATACATGAATGTGAGGTTTATGTTTATTTTTCTTTATTTTTTAAAGCTATAATCAGTACAGTCTAGACTTCTTACCTTGTGGCTTGTGATAAGACGCCTAGCTTTTAACCTTGTCTTGAAAGAAGTTTTTCGTGTATTAGATACAGTAACTGGCAATTTATTTTAAGTAGGTTTAACTCCAGAAATATTTTTGTATTTATTTTTGGATACATAAATTTGATGAAAAATAATAAAATCATTTAAGAATGTTTCGAATTAGTATGGTAAAGGTTTCAAAGCTATCTTTTGCTCAAATAAAATAAATAAATAAATAAATAAAATAAATAATAAAATTGCTCAAATAGTGAAAATAGCCTGCAAAAACAAAATACTATATAAAAAACAATTTTTTTTTACAGAGTTGTTAGAATTTGGATTTTTTACATTTGCAGTTTTGTGTTATAAAAAAAACAGCAACACAACTGCTTATCTACTATAATGTTGTAGTTTTTCTGCTTAGTTAGAAATGCTTATGTACAAATTTCATTGTTTATGAACAAAATACTTGTCAATATAGCCATGTGCGTGTATATGCACAGTATAATTTTTCGCAGAAGGGTAGGTGCGATCATTTGAATAAGACTTGCTTCAACTTCAGCATTTAAAGTCAAAGTTCTATAGTTTAGGTAATCGTAATAGTGATGGTAAAACGCTAGGAGAAAAGTTGTTAACATGCTTGTATGTAGTGTAGTGCATATACATCATAGATATGCAACGGCAAATAAAAAGTCCTGGATATCTAATTAGTATGATTTACAAAGTTAAGGCAGTAACTGTTTAATAAGTATGTAAATCTAAGTAGGTAATTATGACGAATTATTTCTTCGAAAAATGTTTAATGTTAACTAATTGTGTATGAAATATTTTCAAAATTGTTTGTTGTTAAAATTTAATGTTTCTAAACTACGGAACTGAAATAAAATGCAATTTTTAAAGCCAACCATTTTTTTTTTTTTTTATATAAATGCAAGTCAAGTAATTGCACCCTAACTGCTTTTGCACAGAGATTTGGATTACTCAATCACATACAATAGCTTTACAATTCTTTAGAATATTTATTGTATATCTACTGCTTCAAATGTAAATGGAAAACTATATCTATTGTTCAGTACTTCGCCTTCATAATAGCATAGCATAATGATAACCAAAACCTTCAACTATTTTTTATCAGTTATTTTATCTCAATGACAAAGGGTACTGGACCAGGTCCGAAAATTCAGAAAACATGTTTTTCTTGCCTTCGTCGGGAATCGACGACGGATTTAAATAATTTTAATTTATAAGTTAAAAATTACTACTTAGAATTGTAATATTATTTCCGATTTATAAGTATGTAGTATTTCAAAGTTAATAATATAAAATAGTATGTGCAATATTTCAACTTTAAAATACTTTATTTTATATTGCTACAATCTACATAATTGTTAGACGTTAATTATCTTAAAATGTATCATACAATCTCGGTAATACTGTTATATTTTATATAGAAATATTTGATACTACATTTAATTTGTGAACACTGTGTCTACATACATATATTCCAATTGAAAAACTAGAAAATAAATAGATAAAATTTTACAATATTTGAGTATTGTTTCTCGACATTATCTACTTTCCATTCTATGGTGTATAATGTATATGTATATATGATCTAAAAATTTATTTATGAAATAAATACTTTAAAAAAAATTATTTTATACTACCAAAAGAAAATTAAAGAAAATTTTATATTATATACATACATACGTATGTAGTTGAGTTATTTGCCAAAACAAAATTGAGAAATCAGTTCATAAAATGCAAAATAATTTTTCTCATGACAATGTATAAATTCTATTTCACACTTTGATTGTTAACCTTAAGGTTTGAGGCTACAATATAAAAAAAAATTAAAAACAAAAACAATGTCATTATTTAGAAAGGAAACATCAATCACTTCTTCATTAGGTTGAGTCATTTTCCTTTTCTTTATTTATTATATATGTATGTTTATATTATACAAAATACATATATATATGTATTTTCATCTCCTTTTTAGAAGATGACTTATTTTGTTGTTAATCTACTTATTGTTATTATTATGTTATTATAATAATCTGAAATTTTTATTTATAATAATGACTTTGGAATAAATAAATAAAAAAGAAATAGAGTATTTCTTTTTTGAATTAATATTTTTGTTCTATTTTATTTAATTTTTTTTTTGTTTTTGGTAATTAAAGGAAAAATAAAATAATTTGAAATAAACAAAAACTACTACAGAAAATTAAAGGAAATTTAAGCTAAAATTTATGAGAGGTTATTTATTTGATTCATCCTTTTCATCTTTAAAATTAAATACAAGCTACTCTTTTTCAGAATAAAAAACAAAACAGCAAAGATTTTGACAAAAGAAGGAACGAAAAAATTAATTATCAATTACATTATTTCAAAAAATAAAGAGTATAATTAAATAATATTTTATGGAATATATTGATGCACTAAGATGGATATACGGGTGTATAGCAATATACATTTTTTTTCAATGACATTAGAGTACCATTATTACGAAGAGTATATCCCGCAGTTCATTCAAGTACAAAAAAAGTATAAAAGAATTGAATGAGTGGCCTAGGTAGCAAATAGTTTTCCTCGTTAAAATATCTTAAGTAAACAACAATTGTGTAATACTTTTATCAGATAAAAAAACACAAATCCATAATACATTTTGAGATAATTTAAATAAATAAATAAGTATAAATTAACCCTTAACCGAATGACCAGGTTTATTCTATATTAACAGAAATCCAATTCGACTTCATAATTCTGTCAATGTCGGAATAGTATAATATGAATCCAAAAGCCGGGAAATATAAACCGAGAAAATTTGAATTTTGAAATGCACATACCAGATAAGGACAAATTAATTAAATCAAACTATTGAATATTCATAGAAAATATATATTTTTTATAGAAAATTCTAATTAGAATTAGTCGCAAAATGTAACGCATTATTCTGTTTTTAATTAGGTTAAGCATTTTTAAGATATCTTAAGTTAGACTAATTTTTTTTTTATTTGTTTTTGTTAAGTTTTCAACAAAAATTATTGGTTTTTAATCCCTACTTTTCCAATATTATAATTTATAGACTAATTATTGAAAAATCTGTATAATAGTATTAAAACGTATTAAAAATAGTGCATTAACATGAAAATTGAAAACTAAAAATTTGTTTTGATGTTAATAAAATATAACAAAATAGTTGTTATTGTAAATTTTTATAGGCTAAACTAATTTCAAAAAGTAAAAAAAGTGGGAAAAAATAAAATAGTAAAGGGAAAAGGACCCATAAAGTTGAGATAAATCTGTAGGCCCAAGTGTTAAAATAAATAAATAATAATAAAAATGTATATACAAAAAAAAGATGTAATGGAAATAGGGCAGATACAATCAATATGGTTCGAACAAATTTGCTTTTATTTAAGAAAATGTAACCATTCATTATTTCAGAAACTTCAGAAAGTTGGGCCTTATATACTTATCACCATCAATATTATAATGTATATGTATATGTATATGTATACTAATTTGTAATTTAAAAAAAACCAAGCTATTTGTTGTTTTTTTACATGAATAGCCAAAACATTCGTTATAAAAGGGGAAGAATTGGCTAGAAATAAGAGAAAGAGTAAATCAAAGAGAGATGTTGCCGAAAAGTAGAAAATAACTTTAGGTTTTTAAAAATTTAATATATATAGAAACTAATCTTGAAATGTTCCTAATTGAATGAAATTTTACATTAAACGGTTTTTTAAGAATTCATTTTTCCCACTACTCGTAAACCATTTTAATATTCTCCTAAGGATGATCATTTGCAGCCTCTCGTGTTCCTGGATGGAATTGCTTAAAATATCTAATGCTAAAAGAATTATTTATTTATTTATTTGAACAGTTGATCCTACAGATAAATCTGTAGGCCAACTTTATAGGTCCTTTTACCTTTCGAAATGTGGGCCTTTGTTTTTATTAAATTATAGTAGTTATTTGGTATATATTTTTATATATTATATATTATATTATTCTTATTAGTTTTTAATTATTATGTCTTTATTAATTATAATATTATATTAAGAC
This sequence comes from Argyra leucocephala, assembly GCA_963942445.1. NCBI lineage: Eukaryota > Metazoa > Arthropoda > Insecta > Diptera > Dolichopodidae > Argyra > Argyra leucocephala. The sequence goes on from OZ012677.1 coordinate 95,253,542, forward strand.
CGATGTATTTGTATTGAAAATTACATTTTCAGTGATTTTCACCATTTGAAAAAATGTTCTTTATCACGGGGTTTGAAACCGAGGTTGATACCGAGGCCACTAAAATGATAGTGATAAACGAAGGAATGATTTTGAATTTTTTTTAACATCTGCCAAATGTTAAGTACAAGATTTTTTTTTTGAATATTTAAATACCCGAACTGGTTTTACACAAATATTTGACATATATACAATTACGTACAATAGTTTTGTATTTTTTTTTAATGTATATATGCATTATAAATTATAACTTTTATTAGGCTAAATTCATTCAAATGTGTAGGTATACAATATTTTAAGTACAAAAATTCAAAGTCATAAAACTAACCAAAACTGCAATAAGTATGATGAACTTATTGAACTGTGTGATAAGCATATCAGTAAAATTAAAAGGAAAATATTCAACTATTTTCACTATTATAATATTTATGACCCTTCTTTGAAAATTTAAAATTGCTAATAGTTATGATAATAGTTATGATCTTTCTTTTTAAATCTCCCTAGCTATACGACAAGATAATTTCTTAAACTCTTATTCTTATCGAATACAAATACTTTCATCATGTTTTACTTTTGACATTTGGAATAATAGTATTGCTATCAAATCTTTTAATAAGAAGTTTAGACTTAGAGTTAGACTAACAAAAAACACGAAATTTTTAATTTGTTATAAAAAATACAGAACTGAGTACGGTAGAAATGAACCAATAAACAGATGTTCCATTACTTTCAATAAAATTAGTCATCAATCGACATCTGTCGCCAGAAATACGCACTTAAAAACAATTTACATCGACGCTTTTCCAATTTACTGACCTCAGACAATTAACCCTACCTAATTCATAAATTTACTTTTGAAAATTATATTTGAAAAAAACTATTCACATACTCATAATATTTTGACTAAGCTATCAAGTTTTACTTTTTTAGCTGTACTGTTTAATGTTTATATGTTATAATGTGCATAGTAAAAATAAATTCAAATTTTATCAAAATTTAGTATATACATAATGTATGGTCTATTAGTAAGCAAACTTAAGAGCTCGGACCTCTGTAACTTTTGACTCAATATACACGAAAATTTACAACTATAAGGTTAACTGAAAAAGTATCCTACATTTTAAAAATCATTAAAATCGAATCAAACGATCTAGATGCTGGTCCTAAAGGGTTAAATCTAAATATTACAATAAAATATTATCAATACAATTTATCAATACAATGAAGTTATATTTCAATTCAGTAAAATAATTTAAGTTTTAAATCATTAAAATTTTAATTTAAAATTAATTTATTATATTATGTATATACAATAAACATTGAATAATTTGTCCTTACAAATTTATTAATTAAAGTTCATTTAAATTTGCATAGAAAACTGAAAATATATATATAAAAAAAGAATATCTATGTATCCATTAATTATACCCTCAATTATAATGAAATATCTACTTATTTACATTGAAGATATACATAAATATTGATTTAATTTATTTTTTATTGAATTTCAAAAATTTATTATGAAAATCTCTTTTAATCCTTTTTTGAAATAACTATAAAATTATATATACAAAACAGTTTTAAATCATTATATCCTCTTGGGTGAAAAGAAAAAAAAAATTAATATTTATAAATTATATTATTATGCTTATGCATATATAAAATACATTATGTATATATGTATTATGTAAATTTATTTGATTACCATTTTTTTTATTTTTTATTTGTTTGATTTTCAAAAAAGGATATGATATAATTACTTGTATCATATTAAACACAAGTTAAATGAATTCTTAAGAGTAATTATTATGCATATTATATCAGAACGGGTAACAATTAGGTAATTACTTATTCAAGAAAGGAAATTTTAAGAATTCTTTATTTTATTGTTAACTTTTAACATTCCTGAACGTTTGTGTATTTAATGAATTCATTTAAACTTAATTTGTGTCTAAATATTAAATAAGCAAAAAGATTTTAACTTTTGTTTATTTTTGCGGCTTATGATAGTCTGGAAAAGCAATTGGATAATCCTATTGATGGTAAATAAAGAAATAAAATCAACCAATACAGTTGATGGAGGAGTGGTTTTGATGATCTAAGTATTTCAAAGCCCTATTGTCTCCCAAAGTATGCTAATGTTTTTTAGGCAGAGGCAATCAAGCAAATCGGTATAATTTTTAGTCGTATTAAATGCAAGCAATAGACGAAATGCAAGTAGTGAACGAAATACGCGTGTCTGTATGATAAACATATTTAGTAAAATTAAAAGGACTGTTTTAAACAATTATACAAATTTTACTCAAACACTAAAAAATTTTCAAAATGTTATCTTCTATTTTTTTTTTGTTTGAATAATAATGAAATTTTATAAAATTAGGTAAAAAAGACCCAACTGACCCTAGTAATTACAGGCCAATAAGTTTAATGCGTAACATCAGTAAAGTATTCGAAACACTCATTAACAACAAAATTTCAAATTTCCTAGAGTCAAAAAATATTATAACTGAAAATCAGTTTGGGTTCAGGCACACAAACACGGAACCACTCATACAATAACCAACCTAAGATCAGACATCTGCTGGTTCATAAATAAAAAAATATGGCGTAGGTGCCTGTTTGGTCGATTTGGAAAAGGCTTTCAACTCGGTATGGTTGGATGGTTTAATATTCAAACTAATAAAATATGAATTCCCATCACATCTAATTGTGCTTATTCAAAGCATGCTATATGGACATAAATTGCAGATGGATTATCAACAAAATCCATCAGATAACGTATTCCCTATCGAAAACGGTTTATAGCCAGGAATTGTTAACGCATCAATCCTTTTTTCAATCTATATAACAGATCTGCTTCACTTATTAGATAAAGTAAAAGGTAATAATTTAGCATTAGCCTTCGCGGACGATATAATAATTTATTCTACGGATAGCAAAGTTTGTAATATACAATACAAAGTTCAAAAAATTCCGAGCATATAAAATACACAAAATCTAAAGGCAATAAGTCCTTCATGATGGCAAAACAACTATTTTACAACAAAAACGTAAGCAATAGAGTAAAAATAATATGTTATCAGACATTAATAAGGCCAACACTTGCATATGGTGTACCCATATGGTACAATGTCAGTGCAAGCTTGATGGACAAAATACGAAAATTTGAAAGAAAGTGTATAAGAATATGCAATCATTACTGACTACAAGCATTACTATTCCAATAAATACTTGTACAAGGAAGCAAACATAATTAGCATCAACAATTTTCTAATAAAATTGTTTCGAAAACATTATGACAGACCACAAAAAACTTCAAAAAATGGTTTAATATCGCATATTTTCTACCACAACGAGGAGTACATTAAAAAGACTATGCTCACAGGCTTTATAGCCCTTGTGCACTTTATCTTTTTGGATAAAAATGGTTATATTCAAAACCAAAATCATGTTCCTACACTATATCACTATAGTAGACGGGTTCAGTTCCGGGTTATGGGCAACATTAATGGAGAAAATTTGTGATATGACATACCGGACAAAGATAAATTTATAAAAAGAGATTATTGGTGGTTTGAAAATACGTATAATTAGCACTAAGTATTTCAAATACATATTTTTTTTCTCGTTTTAACTAGGTGTAAGCAGCTTTAGTTATGTTGAGTTAGGTTAAGTTTTATCTTAAATAATACGAGAACCTATTGGTTTTTACATCCCAGGTTTTTTCTAATAGATTTATATAAGAACTCAAATAAATTAAAACTAAATGATAACAATAATAATAAGAATAATTATATAACATAATTTAACATAGAAAGCACACTATGACTTTACAATCGTTTCGTCCTTTCTCTAATTTTTTTTTTTTCAATTCAACAGAATATGTTTCAAGGACATACACATACTATGAACATTACACGTTAATAATGTATCGGGTTAGCAGGTTGTTTGTTTTACTGATTCTACAATATGCAACACGAGTACAATATTTTTTTAATAAATTTAAAAAATTTAACCAGGTAAAGATTTAAATATTGAAATTCAAAATTTTAAATTTAAAGTGAACTTAGATTATAGGCGACAAATAATAAATTTATTAATAATTGAAAATATAATCGTAAATAGCAAAAGAATTTAAATTATTAATTTCTATTTGATTATTAAAACAATAGTTCTTGTTTTCCGTTTTCACATCACACTTTCCGTTGTAAACAAGTTTTTTTTTTTTTTTTTTATAAACAGCCGCGCGCTAGGATAGGACCTTCGATACTTACGTACCGCTTGGCTGGGATAGAGAAGGAAGAGGAAGAAGGAAAGTGTGGTACAAATTAACAGGTAGTGTAAGCAAAAAACGGTTAATGTTTGACTTGAATCTCGGGAGATTATAACTAGCTGTTCTGTTATTAATTGATAGTGGAAACACGTCGGGAGGGATGTAAAAAATATCTTATCTTTGTTTTATTAATGTTTAATATTGAATTATTTTATAATAAGGGAATCTTGCTGGTACTGTTATTGTTTTGTTTTTCTATTACCCTACACCCTACACTATTTACATTGAATTATATTAGTATTTTGTATATTTTGAATTTTAGTTTACACTGATCTATTTAATTAGATTATATTATACACTCTGTACGAGCAATTGGGCTCATTTGAGAATTCTTAAATAAACAAATAAAATAAGTATTATACATAATTCACTAATACTAGTATCAGTATGTAACAAAAGTCTGAAAACATTACAATTTTAAAAAGATTTTCCTTAAAAGAACCAAATTTTGCAAACCAAAAATTTTTTTTTTTTTTACTAAAGCAAATCTCTGTTAAATTGATATCTTAATTTATTAAATGTAAAATGTATAATTTTACAAAAATTAAAAACGTATAAAAAATTATTTAATTTGTTTGAAAAAATGTTGAATTTGATTTAACAAATTTGTTTAATATGTTGTTGAGTGTTGACAAAGGCGTCTTTAGAATTTTTTCTCACCTGTGCTAAAAACTATAATGCGCCCTAAAATAACACTGTTTTGCAAAAATATATTATTTTTATTAATAATATTATACATATATTTTACATTCACATATATTAATTATTGCAATAAATCAACAAATCAATAGGTTAACAATAAACAAAAGATTATGAAAAATAATATTGCATTAAATTAACATTAGCGCACAAAATGCAATAGGCTAATATTTTTTTTTTCAAATAAAAAAAACTAATCAAACATAACATTAAATAAAATTTTTAAAATAAAAAAATTAAATTATTAAAATAATAATAATAATGAAATATGAAAAGGTTATATTATAATTTGCTTCCTAGATTTCTGTCTGGCAAAACTATCAATTATTTCTTTACAGTCAGTATTTGCAAAAAACTCAGACTCAATGTCTAGTATACTTAAGTTATTAAATTTTTGTTGTCCCAAGGAAGATCGAAGATGATTTTTTAATCTTTTAAGAAGCAAAAACGATCTTTCGCCTGAACAGTTAGTTAATCCTATACTCAAAAATATTCTTAGTGCAATTTTCATGTTTGGAAAACTGGATTCGATATTGGAATCAATTATAGTTTTCAATAAAATTTGCGATTGTGAATTTTGAATATCAGTATGGACAGAAATATTTTTAAAAAAATAGAGATATTCTTCAATTAAAGTGTTGTCTAGATCATGCTTGTATATTTCACATAATTGAGAAGCCCTGATTTCTGTGTCTTCTAAATTTTTTAAATCGAATAAAAATCCGAATTTTAAATGAATTTATCGAGAATTACGTAATATGAATTTATGCGGAAACTCGAATCACTACAAAAAAAATGTTTTGGTGTAGGGCTTTCGTCGAATTGTTTTTTTCTTTTATGTTTTTTAGCTGTTTTAAAATCTTCGCAACCAGTGATTAAAATTCCCTCTTTTTTATATGTATAAAGCGTAAGATTTTAAATCTCGTTTATTATGCAAATATTCACATAAACTTTTATATAGTTTAACAACTACTTCAATGTTAATGTCAACTTTTTGAAGTATTTTATTTGTCCGATTAATTGCAAATAATACCATTATACCGGTTTCAAGAAAATTAAGTTGTTTTAACAGCCTCTGGGCCTCTAGTTTTCCAACTGGTTTTTTATCATCATCATTAAGAAAATTTCTTAATGATTTTTTAAGACTCTCGTAGCCTAATTTAAGTGCTTTAACTGCATCTGCTCTAGAAGCCCACGAATGTCACGTATTTTTTTTTGGAACAAATCGTTTTGGTCCTAATTCTTTCTTTAATAATTCCCAACTAAACGTTGACGCTGAGTAAAAGTGTACAAATTTGGAATTTACAATTTTCGTGGGAAAAAAACAATTATGTCTTCTATGAGATTAGGGTTAGTTTTAAAAATATAATTTATTAATTACTTGCCGACAGAGTTTAAGAAAATATAATCGATTATTGTCAACCAGAGGCCTGTCGGGGAAACTTTTCAAATTTAGAAAAAAAAAATAATTATTTATTTTTTAATACCTTTTGTTTTTGCATTATTTTGTAAAGTGAAAATGTAACTAACAACTTTACGGCGCGTCCTTCAATCCACGGCGCCCTGTGCTTAGCACATTTAACTATGGCTTTTTCATTTACAAAAAATATCTGAATGATAAAGTTCCTCAGTACACTGAAATTATTATCTTGATAGGGATTCTACCCGGAAATTTTTACTATAATAATTTCCTAGACACGCGAACGAAAAATTTACATAAAAAAGTCTTTAGTTGGAGATTGGTTGTAAAGGAAAACAGATAGGTGGGCTTTAGACAGGTTAATCCCCACACTGTCAAGAGTCACAATTAATTTTGAATAATATTTTTCAAATTACATTTGAAATGTTACAATTGCTGTATGCGTTTAGTATGCTCTAACATTTTATCAACATGAAATACATCAATTATAGCTAGCAAAGTTTAGTAATATCTTTTCTTTGTATCGTTATTCGACAAAACACGTTATATTTTGAGCTTTTATCAACACTTTAATCCTTATATTCAAAATATATGTTATTTGTGGTGAGTATTGCGTTGTAGTTTTCATTGCAAAATTTAATTTATTTATTTAAAAACTGTCTTAAAGATTATCGGAAAGTTTACTGTATTTTTTTTTAGATTTAAATACTTTGAATATTTACATTTTGTTTTCAATTTAAAATTATTTTTTTAATGAAGAATATAATTTTCATTGAAATTCTTTTATTTTTGATAATTTTTATGTTTTTGTACTAATTTTTTTTTTTTGCATTAATAACTTTTTCAGATTTGAGAATAAAATTTTCTTTTTTTTGATTTGAACAAAATATAATTCAATCGAAGAATTCTTGGAAAATTTATTTTTTTATATATTTGTTTTTTTTTCCTTTAAAACTTTCACGGAAATTTCATATTTAACTGAAACTGTATTTGTACGAGTATTATGTTCAATTGACGGGTTTGGAAAATAAATTTTTGGTTTTTTTTTCTGCTGCCATCATAATCAGTTAAATTGAGTTTATTGAATTGATGTTGAAAACTTTTTCAGTTTTCATTCATTTTCTATAAATGTAAATTTTGAAAATATAATTTTTATATTGCAGATTCAAATACAGATGTGACACATTCAAATACTACTTACATTACATACAAACATGGATCATATAATCTTTCAAAATTTTGTTGAACTATTTTTTGTTTAAAAAAAAAAAATATGTATGTATATACATTTCAGATTTCTAGAATATAGAAGAAAAAAAGTTAAAGTGAAGAAAATTGCTCAAAAAAATAGTTCAGTGCACCCAAGAGTAAACAACATTGTTAAATTTTGTTACGCAAATGGGAAAGCAAATTAAAGAAACCTCTTTTGGGTGTACTCCTATTTAATTTCAGGTTTCGTGTGTTCGAAAAGACAATTCAAATTGTCGATCTTTAGCTGAAATTTATTTATTGTTTTACAGTTAAATTAAAAACATCAACGTTTGATAAAACTCAATTCAGGTGAAATAAAAATACAAATAAGCAACAACAACAACTGTGTCAAAGTTATATAAACATCGAAATCGTTTTGATTATTTCGTTAGTTTTTCGAGAATTTTGTTTAGGTCTCATATTTACTACTTAGAACATTGTATTTTATTCACATCTTATTCAAAGAATCCCAACAAAATGTTCAGTCATTAGAATGTTATTATATAACGCTTTAGTATCCGGTATACTGCTAAGAAATATGAGAATTAAAAGACGAAGATTTTTTGTTGATTATTTGAGATATTCGTTTTTTTAATTTATGCGAAAATATAGAACAACAAAAATGAAAATTTTTTAAAATATTCAAAATATTTTATAATATATTTTAGGTCAATAACATCAAAAATTTATTCAAATGTATTTATTTATTTATTTATTTATAACAATGGGATCCGCTAATAAATCTGTACAATTTTTTCCTTTCGAAGTGTAGACTTTTTACATATTAATTATGTAAAAAAAAACAAAAAAAATGTATTTCTAAGAAAACTATTTTCTATTTTGGGCATTTATTGTAATCAATTTTAAATATATTACTAACGTCTAAATATGTCTATTTTACTTTCTAAATAGTTCAAAATTAAAATAAAATAATTAAAAAAAATACCTTTGAAATAAGAGTTACCGATTTGCTGCCAATTTCAAACATTATCACCAATGTGTGATTCAGTATCTTGTATCTTATTAAGTTATTAAACAGGTTTTTAAAATAATTTATTTTATATACTTTTATATTAACTTTCCAGTATATCTATTTACTTTATCTATCTAAATAAGTAACACATAATATTATATACTTACATATATCACATAATACATAAAACATAACAAAACGTAAAAAAAAAATTTAAAATAAAATATTAATTCATCATATTTGTTAAGATTAACCTATATTAATCAAGATCTAATATCCATATCGGATTTACATCTAGATTTATTTAAACAAAACGAAACAAACCTAATTTTAAGCTCTAGTTTCTTCAATCAGTTTACTTAACAGCAACAAACAATAATTGATATTTTGACACTGTGACATGATATTAAATAAATTATGGTAATTCAATTATATGACTATAGGTTGTCTCATATTAATACATTAACGAAAAATTCTATTTTTGGCTTTAAGATGTTTCATGGTATAAAAAACTCAGCCAAATTTTAATAGCAAAAGCTAAAAAATGTTCGATATTATGTATCAACTCTAATTTGCTAATTTCAAATTAGAATAATATTTGAGCAATATCGGTAATTTTTTTTAAAATTAAAAATAAGCGGTTTTTATCCCCGTTTAGAAATTCTATACTTCACAAATATCTCAACTTAAAGGAAAATATTTCTACCAATATTCATGATAAATTGTAAACCATAACTAAAACTCAAAGTATTGAATTAGGATTTGTAAATTGAGAATTATTCTGTATCGAGAACAATTTATATGCTATTTTTGAGAATACTCATTTCACACCGGCTTTTTCTTGGATTATTTAAGGTTTTTTGTAAATATACAAGATGAACGACGTGCGGTGAGTAAAAAAACAAGAATAATTGAATAGTAAATTAGAAAGTTCTTGGTACTGAATACTTAAAACATTTTAAATAGTTACACCAAATTAATGACGGTTATGTCCAAGTTGAACGACATCTATACTCTAAAATAAATTTCAATCACGGACAATTTTTAAAAAGACTTCATAAAAATTCTGTCATTTTAAATAGACACACAAACTTATAGAAAAAAGTACAAAAACAAAAATTAGATCAGTTCATACTCTTCAAAAATGATATAATTTAATGTTAGTTCATTTTCTTCTGCTATTATTAAAAAAAATGTATACGGTAAAAACGGGTTTATAGTCATTCGCTAAATTTCAGTAATATTTCTGACTATAAACGTTTTGTGACTATAGGCGTAGTAAAAAAAAAATGCATCGTTATAAACAAAATCAAATTCAATAAAATATCTTTCGTAAGTATAACAATTTTAAACTTTATTTTATTCATAAATAGCAATTCGGCTATGTAATCACAAAATATACATAATTGTAATAAAGAATAAAAAAAGACAATATATAAATCAGTGTTTTAATAAAATAATTCACTTTTGACTTATTTTTTTGTTTTATTGAAAAAATTGGCGTTATATTTTAATGTGACTTATAAACGACATCGATTGCATGAACTTATGAAGCTGAATTAATTGCTTTCTTTATTACATAAAACTTGTTGCCTATAACAGAATTGTGATTACAAGAGTCAAAAACGCTTAAAATAACGAATAATAAACGAATTAAAATACATCGATCTACTACGTTGAAAGTAATGGGATTTTATTGAGTTAAGTTATATTGAAATTTGTATTAATTTCGTCATAAAGTATTAGGTTTTATACTTTAATTTCATTGTAAAGTATCATGCGATTCAGAAAACAACTACAATTATACCAAAACAAATATTTCTTTTTATATAAAATTGTACATGAAAAAACTGCTTTTGCATTGCAGTTGCACAGGGTTGCACAGGGTTGCAGTTGCACACTAGTTTTAATACAAAAACATGTGATATTTATTTTCAATACATATATATTATTATTATTATTAAAAGTTTACAAATTAAAAAAAAAAAACGGTTCGAAAAAAATATTTTATTTTGAGAATATCCCGTTTTCAAAATAATTTTATTAAATTCCCTTAGTTACTAATAATATCACATAGTTACCAAAATTAACAACCACCATAAAAATATAAATTTCACACTACACTATCAAAATTTAAAAAAAAATTGTATCCGGTGCTCAGAAAATAATAGAAAGCAAATTTCCATATAAAAATTAAAAAATTTCAAAATTTCATTTTAGTATCCTTTGATTTTCAAAATAATTTTTTTTTATTTTAATTTAAAAAGCTACCTGTTATGAAAATTAAATTTAAGAAAATTTGCTTTTTTAATTCTCTGAGCTCCTGATAAAGTTCTTATTTAATGTAATAGAAAATCATATTTTCATGGATTTTTGTACTAAACTATGGAAAAATACTATTTATTGGTTATCAAGTGAAATTGTTTTAATATTTATTTTCACGAAATTTTTCAAAATAAATATTTTTTCATAGGTTTTTTTTTATAATTAGTTTTTAACGGCTTAAATAAATATTGCTAATGTAAATTTTGTGATTCAATTTGTAAATTATTTCATCTTTGTGAAATATTTATGATGCTAATTGTTTTACAATCTATTATTTCAAAATATTTGAAAAATAATATTTTATGTAAAATATTTTTTTTTTTTTCAATAAAGTTATTAAAAATAAAGATTAAAAATAATAGGTGTGTTTTACTAATTTTATTAAATATCTTCATCCATTGCGGTTATTACACCATCATCAGTGGCTTATTTCATAAAAATTGACAGTGTTAACAATTTTGTAAATTACAGGTCGATAATTGTAAAATTTTTTCTTTAAATTAAAATTGACAAAATTGTAAATTGTCAATTCCTGTTTCATAAACAAAGGTAAGATCTACAAAATTTGTCAAGGTTTGTCCACAATAACTTTTATGTCAATTTTGTTATGAAACCAAAAATAAATTGTATTTGACAAAATTGTTATAATTGTCGCACAATTCATGACACACGATTTCAAATATGTATAATTGTAAATTTTATTTTTCATTGCATTATAAAGGCGCTACAAATTTTATCGATTGAAATAACTTCGATAAAATTTGATTTTTTTTTTCGACTTTATTTAATTTTTAATTTATTTATTTATTTATTATTATTATTATTATTATTTATTTATTATTATTTATTATTTTATAATTTTTTTATTTTAATTTCATAATGAAATAAGCTCGAGAAATTTATTATAAATAAAAATGACATAACTTCGACAAAATATTGTTAATTTTAATATCGAAGTTATTTTAAAAATTTTTTTTGATAATAAATAAGTACCTTGGCTTTGTTTTTAACGTTGCATTTTATATTATTTTATATAAATAATAATATGTTGCTTTTAATAAAATATTTGTCAATAAATACAATTACAAAATAGACATGACAATTTTATAAATTATGATTTAGAAAATTGTCCTGACAAATTTTGTAATTTATAATTTACAAAATTATGATGATTTATAAATTAATTATAATTTATAAATTACAAAATTTGTCATGACAATTTTCTCACCTGTAAATTTATGTATAAAAAAATGCCGGACAATCGCGACAATTTTGTAAAATTGTCACCTGTCAACTTTTATGAAATAGGTCGCAGGTATGGTAACCTATACATATTCTTTTCTACAAAAGGTCAAATTTCCAAAATGTTTATTGTGCAATCATGAATATTTTCTGAAAGATGTTTTATTACGTTTGATCATTTTATCAGCAAATCTTAAATGTTTGATGTTTGAATGTATTATTTGTCCCATTTTATTTGGTAAACATCCTATTTATTATTGACTAGTTTATGCTTGATTGTACTGTTATCATAGAAAACTGGATTTATCATTACTATCATCATTCAATAAATTTTGATTAAATATTTTTATTTGCTTTATTGGTATATAAATGTGAACAGGCGGGTTAACAACAAACGAAATTAATCTGGAACTCTGTGGAATAATCATATCCTTAATCTGTGAAACCAGATCGAGATTATTTTTAATATCAAATTTAGGTTTAAAATCCAATATTTCCTTTAGTAGGGAGTTCAAAAATTTTGCACAATTTATATAATTTATATGAAGGAAGTCCAATGTAAGACACTACTTGTCTTATAGGAATATTTTATTTATGCAGTTTGGGTAAGTCACTTAAACATTGAACATGTTATATAGCTAGCTAGCTATGATGTACTTAAATTGAATTTTGTTATCGATTTCTGATTTTTCTTCTCGTTACCGAAAAATAAAAAGTATAAAAAATGTATTGTAAGAAAAATTATAAAGAATACAAATGTAATGTAATCGATAATTGTACATAAGAGAAAATTTAAAGTGGAAATTGGAGTTGAATTTCTATGATTGTACTAAATTGACAGAATTTGAAAGAATAATCTGATAATTTAAAAACCGTCACAAGTTAAGTGTATCAAATAACAATTTCCAGCAATTTATTGTCTTTCAGCTTTGTCCAATCTAAAGAAATTCTTATTCGAATCATTTATTATATTCAGTTCATATCGTTTATTATAATTGGTAAAAATGTTAAAAGATTATTTAATATTATTTAATATTTAATTTTTAAAAATCAAAAATATTTTTTAAAATATTTCGTTGCTTCGATAAATACAATATTCGTATCACAGGTTATGCATTAAAGAAGTTGGATTCCAAATTGAATATAAAATATGTGATTCAATTATTTTATTTAATTTAATTTTAACTTTTCCGTTATTGCATGCAAGTTTACCATGTAAGAGTTCAATTTTGCATCATATTTTAAATATTGCAATATACTCGTTAAAATTTATCGTTTTAAAATAAAAACAAAAAAAATGAAATGAAATAATAAATAGTAATAAATTAATTTTAATAAAATAAATTTATTAACATCTTTTATTTTTATTATTAACAAGCCATAAAGTTATATCTGAAAAAAAAAATTGCATAAATTTTTTTAAATGAAAATTACAGTAAAATTATATTTTTCACATTATATATACATGGGTATATGTGTGTGTGTGTGTATATGAAATAAAAATGTGAGAAAAATAAAGAAAAAAAAAATCTTTTCAACATGACCTACATAAAAGTAGATTCGTTACGTAAAAAATGTAAGTGTTTTTTATGTAAAAAAACATAACCTTAGTGTGGTATTGGTATCATATGAAATAATATTTTTGATTATTTTCTTGTTGAATATTTGATGGAAATTAATTCAGATCGTTGAATTCAATAAAAACAAATGTGTAAATTTTAACCTTCATTTAACAACTATCTGCGATTCTCGATATAAGGTATACAGTTCCTTACAAAAATATAATGATAAAAAATAAGAGAACATTTTTTGGAACACCATTTTTGTGTTTTATGGTTCTTGACAGTAACTTAGGTACATACAAATACCTTTTCTTATATTAAATACTGCAAGCTTTAATTAGATGTAGGATCTACGTTATTAGTATTTATTTTATAATTTGTTTAGCATATCATACTTATTAAATGTCGAAAACTACTATTGTGGTGAAGAAAGAAGCCTTCTGAAATAGAATGATTCCATATTATTTATATTATTAATGTTAACACTTTTAATTTTGTTTGTCATTTATTTTATGCCAATGATAAAGATTATTATTATCATGATTTCGTCATTTACCGTTTCACGTTTAAATGAAATGAAATCGAAACAAAAATAACGCTTTAGAAGTCGTTATGCCTTATCCCGTTATATACTTTCTTCTTCTAATAGATTGTATCCCACATGGTTGATGAACCTTCTAGAGTTATATGAAATTAATTTTTTAACAGGAGTGTCAACCATTCAGTTTTAAAACCAATTTAGATCTCGTGCATATTATCCTTGTTTATCCAATGAAGGAATACTTTTATAGTGAATTGGATAGAAGTTCTTTTGATTGAGTAAAATCGTTTCGAAGTAAGTAGTATTGTTTTTTGTTTGTTGCTTCATACCCACATAAAATGTTTTGCTGTATTTCCTACGTCATCATATTGTTTGTATCCATTAATCAGCGATTTTTACGCATTTATCAACCTGTGAAGGTTGATTAACATATTGTTAGTACAGTAGCGCAATTATACTTAGAACAACTTCTTATTTAAATTATTTTAGGGCAAACCTTTCTAATATCTACCAAAGAATAACAAAACTTACATAACAAAAAAAAAAATAATTTTTACGCAGTTTGTTATAAGTTAGCTAATTTTTTTTTCATATAAAAAACAAGTGATTATCAATATGTGCGTATGTATGTACGACATATTACTTGCTTTCCTATTTTATTAATGTAACTTTTCTTATATTGATTCTACTCTTTTTTTTTAACTTTTTTTTAATATTTTCGTTTTTTGTGCCAATATTTTTTTTTTGTTGTTTTCCTTTTATACGATTATATTCCTTTATTCAAAATTTATGTACCAAATGTATATTTGGAATTAAACTACATCCGAAATAATATCATGAAAGTATGAATATCTGTTAGATTATTTTATATATATATACATATATATTATAGTATATAATGTGGAGGCTCCAAAAAACTATCACAGTTCCAAATGCAAATTTATGAAAATTATGATTTAGTTGTTGTTATTATTTTTTCAATATGAAACTGACAAATTGTGTCATATTGAGTGGAGAGAATCAACGGAAGTATCTAACGGAGGAAAATATAAAAAAGTATAAAAAAATAATTTTGTTTTATTGTATTGTTATTTTTTTTTGTTTCGAAAAAAACATGAAGTTTTGAAATTGTGTAAAATTTTATTTGATGATTTTCAGTTTCTATTTATTTAGGTATGTTTGATTGTGTGATATTTATGCCTTAACATGGATTTGATAAGACCTTCTAAAATTTTGTTTTTTGTTTTTGCATACTAAAAATTTTCTGATTTAATCATCACAATTCTGCCAGAGTAGCTGGTGGAATTTTTTTTTTTGTTTATTTTATTTTTATTTTTTTTTTTCGAATCGGAGCAGAAGAAAAAACTAACGAAAAATCAATATTTTAAAATAAATTTGTTGAAAATTCATATTGTGCATATTTTGTATAATGGATCATTAAATTCGAGTGCTTATTGAGGTATAAAGGAGTGAAGTGAAGGAAGGTAATTTGTGAATTGAATCGTTTAAATGAAAAGTTCATGAATTAAAAAAATTGATTTTTTTTTTTTTTTTATTTAATTGAATTAAATTTATGAATTAAAGTTTGTTGTAATAAATTTATTTGGATGAATTATAACTTTAAGAATTTGATAGATATAAAATTTGATAAAAGTATTCACATGAATATTAATAATAATATTTTTGGTGTAGAAACCGTGTCAATGCCGAATTATGATTCGCTTAAGAATTGTTATTATATATTATTATAACCCTGTCAGGTTTTTAATACACATATGTGTATCTAATTTCAAAACGTTCTCATTTTATTTCTTCAAAAAGTAGTTCAAAGCGATTTTTTTATTACAAATTGCTATCACTGTTTTTGTTAATTAACATCGTTTACCGCTACATCATAATCTGTCAAATTAGAAAATAAAATGGGTATTTGTGTAGTTAGGTTGTCAGTTTTTTTTAATGTGTAAAAGTAGTATTTTTAAATAAAAAAAGTATAATAAGAATTAAAATTCTTTAAGTAGATAATTTTTTTTAAATGATTTGAACTCTTAGAAACTGAATTAAATAATAATATTGGTAGGAGTAGTGTTTCTTCTTTAATTTATGTGAATTTAAAAGAGATACAAATGTGTATTTAATGTCACGGTGGGAATATTTTTTTAAATTATCCTAGTGAAGCAGTAGATATAAATATCAACGATGATTTGCCACAAGAGCGTCACATTATTTGGTATCCAAATAAACCCAATACTGGAATTTCGGAACCATTTTTAAGCCAAAAAAAATATTTGCAGCCGTTAGGACTCTACTCGAATATTTTCTCCAATTATTGGACACTGAGTTGCTAAATATGATGACAGAAGCCATAAATCGTTATGCGTTACAACTTGGAGAAGAGTATTAGATGTTGAATAATGAGGAATAAATTTAATAATGATGCAATATAATAACGCATAGTATGACTCTGCATCGCTTTGAGAAAATACATTCCAATTTGCATTTGATTAACAATGATGACATACCAAATAGTAACAATGATGCCGGTGTGTTATTTTTCAACCTATTATTAAATTATCATTACTACATTTGTTTTTTGTTACAGCTCTCCGAATCCGTCCAATTATTGAAACATTCAATAAAAACTTTGAACATATTTATCAACCAGGGGAATTTTTATGCGTCAATAAAATGCTTGTTTCATTGAAAGAAAAATCTTCACTTAAAAATTACTTGCCGCAAAAACCGAAAAAATGGTGGTTCAAAATTTTGTGTTTGGCAGGTGCAGTTGGATTTGTTGATAAATTTGAACTATTTCAAGGAGCTACCGTAAATGAGCCACAAATTTTAGGAATTAATAAATGCGGAAATGTTATAATATGCCTATGTTCATATTTATTTGAACCATAAAATTTTTGCAGACAATGTTTTCATGAGTTTAACTTTAATTTATCATTTGCTGAAAAATAAAACATATTATACTGGTATAGTGCGCATGCCAGTGATAAAAGATTAAAAAATTAAAAACAATTAAAAAAGATGGCCGTGTGGCTTGTACGGTTCGTACTTCACAAGATAACATATCTGGTATGCTGGTTTGATAACAAACTTGTACATGTAATATCTTCATGTATTGGTGTTAGCCAAATAGATCCAGTTCAACGTTTTTGCCGTAAAAAAATAAGTGTTTTAAATATTGCACGACCTGATATAATTACAAAATATAATCAATTCATGGGAGGTGTAGACCTAATGGATTCGCTTTTAGCAACATATCGGAATTTTTCATGCGACCGACGTTGGTATATGGGTTGGTTTGTTTCATCACATATTAAATCTATGTGTCGTAAACTCTTGGGTAATGTGGAAACAAGATAAGGACAACGAAAAGTGTGATTTACTTGAATTCAAAAGTGAAATAGCACATGCTCTCATACATACTGGTCTTTCAATTCACAATAGGAATAATGCAAGTAGATCAGGTCGTCCCAGAAATATGCCTGAAGAAAATGATGATCTGTCAAGAAAAATTCTGTTGCCCATTTAAACTAAGTAATTAAGTATAAATATCCCCCTAGGTGCTAGCCATAAAATATGTTAATTTTTATTCGATAAAACATCCTCGTTAACTCTGTGTGATAGATTTAGGTTTGTATAACATCTACAA
Organism: Argyra leucocephala; assembly: GCA_963942445.1. Taxonomy (NCBI): domain Eukaryota; kingdom Metazoa; phylum Arthropoda; class Insecta; order Diptera; family Dolichopodidae; genus Argyra; species Argyra leucocephala. The sequence continues at coordinate 95,271,588 of OZ012677.1, forward strand.
ATACAAGTTGTATGTATCTAAATGCATTTAAAATAACAAATATTATCACAAAATAAAACTTTATTTTGAATAGAATGATAAAGGTTGATTCATACAATACAAGAAATAAGACCAATTTTTTTTAACACTATATTTAAAACCAGAAATTAGAATATGTAATAATACATTGTACCATTGTACCAATGCTTAAAATTCTTTAAAGAAATACCAAATGATTTGAAGGAGATTACGGAATTTTGGAACCTTAAATTATACCACTTAAATATTAATTTTAAAAAGAGCCTGTCTACCGAATCTGAATTGGATCTTAATAGATTGAGATTTCATTAACTTCTTAATTTTTGGTTATCTGCTTCATATTCTGTTAAGATTATACAACACAATATTCGATAAAATATAAGAACGGAAAATTAAATACAATTATGTCGGTATAAAATAATTAGGAATTCTCTTAAATAGGTATAAAAACATATTTTAGCGCAATGTTTTTTTACATTTACATTTTCAACATGACCTTTCTATTTTTGTTTGTTGTCCAGCACTAGACACCAAGGTAGTTAAGTGTTTGAACTATAACATATATACAATGGCAGTACCATTCATAAAAAATGAACGGTTATGAATTTTATTATGTTCCACATCTCCAGATCTTCCTCAATTGCAGATTTCAACACTTCTTCATCGTTCACGGCATATTTCAGGACCGCATCATTCGCGTAAAGCTGCACAGAACTCCTCAGATTTATTTTTGTTAATATAGCATATTATTTGCAATTAATATAGATTTTGAAAAAAATTGGTTCCTCCGCTCCCCATGAGGAACTCTGCTCTTCATTATCTCAAAAGATCCACAAGAATTTTCCAGGCGGCTCGCTTGATTTCAGTTTTGCCAATATGACTCGAAAAATTTCAATTGATAACCAGTAAAATTCATAAGATGAAATTTAGTGAAGTAGAATTTCATATTCTACACAATCGAATACCTTCGGTAGGTCTAAGAAAATCACTTTTTTCTCATCTGGATACTTGGAGATGAAATTATTTGAACTTAAACAAGTCGCTGTTGTGTTGGAGTTAGTCTCGAATCCGCATTGCTCTTTATAAAGAACATTATTAATTTTTATGTCGATCGATGCCCATCAAAAGAAAATACATTGATGCATAAATAGGAACCAAATATATCGATATATCGATAAATATACCGATTTAAATCAGGGAAATAAACATTCTAGATTTTGAGTTGAGAATTAAGGTATATATGTTCATATACGATTTTCTGAAAAAGCCAAACCATCCAAAATTTCAAACCTTTGAAAAATTAACAATGACGCAAAAGTACAACACAAACTACAACTTAATATACATTTGTTGGCAAAGCGTCAAAAGTTTTTTAAAGCGTAAAAAATATTTCCTATATTAAGAGATCGGTCCACACAAATAATATCGATGTACTTAAATATCGCTAACAAAAATATCGAGTTTAAAAATTTATATAATATAAGCAAAATATCGATTATATCGATAGCTCGATACATATTGCACATTTGCCATTAATATTATTTTTCTGAAAAATTGAAAATTTGCTTAGAAAATCTTTGAAAATTTAGAACGAAAAATAATAAAAGTCTGTATCAAATACTCAATACTAGGTGAATTGAACTCTGAACTCAGAATCAGATAAAAATAATCAGTTTTTTTAGTTCCATAAAACAATTCTAAAATCTGTCTTACTCTAACTACAAAAAACCACAATACCTCTATATTATTATCCCAAATTTTACAGCATTTAAAAAAAAAATATTTTGTTTAATTAAAAAACTTTTTTAATTGTCTTCCACGATTTATATAATTAAATTTAAATTGAAATAATAATTTTTTTGTTCTTAGTATTTTTGTAATATTAAGATTGCTATTTACCATTTAACTTTCAATTATTATATAAATAAAAATATATGTACTTACCTAATTGATACTAATATCATAGCAAATATAAGATATTTCCCAAGCAAAGGCACCACTAGCGATGTTGGTGGAATAATTTCGACAACCAGCAAGAAGAACACATGAAGACTAATAAGAATTGATATTGATAACGTGACCTGAAAATTTTTACAATTAAAAAATAAAATAGAATTAATATTTTATGTATAAAAAAAAAATACTGAAATAAAAATGAACCACAATAAAAAATAATAAATATATTGTAGAACAAATTTTCATTAGTAGAATTAAAAATAATGAAGACTTAAAACCTGTAAAATCTGTAAAATTGTAAACATTTTTTATTTAAAGAAATAATATATTGAAGTTTGTCCTTACTAAACTGTTAATCAATTTATGTGTGTATTGAATAATATCTGAAAGGACAATTTACTTCAATCGTTGAATAATTTAATTAAAACCAATAAAAATTATTTTTAATCAAAATTCTCATTGTTATATATAAATGTTGAATACACTATCATTCTATTTTATACAACTTTTTGTTTTTTGACATTATAATTTAATGAATCCAAATGAAGTTGAATAGAAATCATTAGAATAGATATTATATACATTTTATATTGTAGACAAAATTGATATTAATGACAATTAGAAAATAATTAATTTGCTAAGGATTTTGTTTAAGATTCAATTACCCTAAACAATGACAACAAGAACAAAAATTCAATTCCTAAAAGATATTTATTTAAAATCAAATCGTACATAATTTTAAATTATAATATTATTTAATTCATATATAATGATCATAAAAAACGTTAAAATATACATGTACCATTGAAGGAAGGTTATTTATACTAACTTTATAATAAATGAGAATATTTTAAATGCTTATTTATTGTAAAATTATCCTAATGAAGGACTTTGACAACAACCATGAAAATGTAAGGAAGGATTTTAATACAGCAAAATACCACTAAAAATAATTCTCCAAAACAATTAAGGAAATAATTGTTGTGTGTTAGTTTTTAAGTTTTTAAAGACAAATTAAGATTTTAGTTTAATCCATTACTGAACTAAATTGCATTCGCCTTTTTTTGTACATCTCAAATTAAAATTGTTCAACTAGTGATATATATATATATTTAATTTTAGTTGAGCAACGGATGATCATCAGGTTCTTATAGTCCTTAATATAATTACAAATAATTAATTATTTGAAAATTTCGTTATTTTTAAAAAAAAAATCTTTTAGAAGGCTATCTAAATTTATGTAAGTATTTTCATTAATATGTTTAATTAATGTGATAAAACAATTTGAGCTATATAATTTCTTTCAATTTCAGAAATCAAATGAAAATGTGAATTCTGAACTCGAACTTGTTTAATCTAAAAATTTAACGGTTCGGACTCAAATACATCTTTTTAATGTACTTTATATATTTTAACTAAGAAATTTAAATTAAGCATCCTAAAAATTTACAACAAACAAAATGAAATATTTTTTCTATTAAAAACCTTTTATTTGCAATAAAGTGTAACACTAAATAAAGACTCGTTTGTTTTTAATAAAAAAGAAATATTTAGGTCTATCGTTGTTGTCAGTATTCAGAAATCTGATAACTGGAAACATTTATCAGAAAATGAATCGTGAACTGATACTGATAAATTTTCTGACAAAAATTTGCTATTGTGAATTCTGATAGTTTGACATTTTAAAAATCAGCTGATTCATTGAATGAAAGTTTAAATTAATTTTTTTGTTTAGTTTTGTGAAATAAAATATAAAATAAAAGTATAAATTTATATTAAATAAAATAAAAAAAAAGTTTAAAGTAAAAAAATTTCATATAAAAGACAAAAATATAAGTGAAATAAAATAAGAGTGAAAACTTTTTTTTCAGTAAACAAAAGGAAATTTTGTGATATAAAATATAAATCAAATGTAAATAAAATTTAATAAAAAACGCCCACATTTCGAAAGGGAAGAGGACCTATAAAGTTTGCCTGCAGATTTGCCTGAACAGTCTTTTATTTATTATATCAAAAACCTACATATTTATAGAAAATATAATATTAATTCATATTAAAATAAAAAAAAACCAATTACAAATTAATTCATTTTTTTTATTTTAAAATTATACTTAAAGTTTTTTATACTAAATTCATTTTTTGTGACAATTTCAAAATTATGTTTCTATGCATTTTTTCTGTAAATTTATTTTTATCACTTACAAAATTTTAACAGATACAGAATATAAAAAATATCAGAAAATATTACAAATTTTAATCTCAACGATATCAATTTATCAGTGACGTTTAATAAAATTCACAATCGATCAGGAAAACTGATAGTTCTGACAACCACGATAGGATGTATCAGAATTTCTGAAACTAGTCATAAATACTGATAATTGACAACCACGTTTAACCTAACGTCAACCTGATTATGATTTTAAAAACTTGTTTGCTAGATTCTAAAAATTTTGTGAGTTCGCAATTCGGAATGAATCTCTGAAGACATTTTTCAGTCAATTTATTTTTTTTTTTCCTCACAACTCTTCTAGGGAGCACAGGGAATCCACTAAGCCTATCTCTATTTTGGGTTATGGCCTTAATTTGCAACCATGATCTATTTATTTTCCCTATTTCTATAAATACAGTTCTTTTCCAGCTGTTTCTAGGTCAAGCATACTTCTTTTTCCTTGTGGTTGGAAATCTAGAGCTAATCTGGCAATCATATTTTCTGGTCACCTGTTTATGTTCCCGATCCATCTATATTTTTTTCTTCTTATTTGTATTTCGATAGGATCTTTCCGCACATATTCCAGAGTTGGCTGTTGGACATTCTGTTTGGCCAGAATATCTGGCAGATTATTCGGAGGAACTTGTTTATAAATACCTGTATTTTGTTTGTAAGTGTGCTCGTGTTTAGCTAGGTTTCAGTTCCATATAAGAGGACTACTGATTTCACACAGGCGTTGAAAATCTTCGGCCTTATATTTCTTGAGATCTGAGAGGATTTCCAGATATTTCTTAGTCTACCAAATACTACTCTTGCCTTGCATAGTCCGATTATTATATCTCATGGATTCTCCATCTGCACCTATGATGCTGCCTAGATATTTGTAACTTTCTAGTTTCTACCTCCTCAATGGGTGTTTTATTTATTTCTAGTCTTCTCTGATTTCTCGTATTAAATCCCATTATTTTTGTTCTCCTAATATTTATTTGCAGACCCACTTCTTTTGTGTGTTCATTTAATCTTTTTAACTTTTCTTTCATGTTATCATAGGTATGTGCCATGAGGCATAAATCATCATAGACCATATGTATTCTAATTTGTTTATGGTACTCCAATTAATGCCACGGCCATTAGTTGTTTTCCTCATAACATGGTCAATTACAATATTGAATAGTCCTTGAAACAACCTTGTCTAACTCTCTTGTTGATACTGAAGAGCTTAGAGAACTTGTGTTTAAGTAGAGCTTGTGTTTTACGTAGAACTTGTGTTTCTGCATCCGTATACATGGCCCTGAGTATATTAATTATTTTCCCGGCGATGATTTTTATTTGCAGGGCTTTTCAAATTGCATCTCCATTCAGTGTATCGAAAGTGTATCTTGAGAAGTCAATGAATGCCAGATATAATAGTGAGTTGAATTCATTTGATTATTCCACTATAATCCTAATTGTGTTAGAATGTTCTGTGAAGCTTCTCTTTTCTCTAAATCATGCTTGTTCTTTTCTAATATTGTTCACATATGCTAGAGTCACCCTTTTTTGGAATTTTTCCTATAGTTCCCTGTTTTACATTTCTCGCTTATATTTTCATTTTCCCATATTCTAGATATAATTGGTTGAAGACACCGAGCGCTTTATAGAGAGTCGATCTTCAGGATTTCAGCAGCTATTCCGTCCGACCCTTCCGGTTTGTTATTTTTCAATTTGTTGATTATCTCCCAAATTTCTCTTGTTGTTGGCGGATTTACGTTAATTCTGTTTTGATTATTACTACTATTGTTTGGGTTCTCCCAGATGTAATCCTGTCATTCAGTGTTATTGTTGTTTATTTCTATTCTCTCTATCTTTCAATTTGTTGTTGTGAAGGTGTTATTATTTGTCCATTATTATTTCTTATTGGGTGTTCTTTATTTGAACCTTTATTTGATAGTGATCTTCTTATATAACAGTTTATTGCTATTTTGCTCAGTTGCTTGTCGAGCATTTCTGACCATATTATTGTAGTAATTTTTCTTATCTTTTCTTGCTGCTAATTTGATTTCTTTGCATATATTTTTATGTTCTTCTTTTAAACTGGAATTGTTATCGGTAAGTAGTTTCCTTTTTAGATCTCTTCTTTTCAGGATGATATTCCATGTGATGACAGTTATCCACATTTTCCTTTCATTATTTTTCATACCAACGGTTTCTTCACTTATCTTTCTGAATATGTCTTGCCATTTATCTTACCATTCCTTGCCGTGCCCAATTCTTCCTGGATATTTCTTATGAACTGTAATTTCTTCTCGTTGCTTATGTTCAGCACATTTATTCTTCTCTTTTTCTTCTTGTGTTTACCTGAGAGATTGGCTAGTCTTAATCTTATATCACAGGTAAGTAGTATGTTGTCCGTTTGAGCATCAGCTCCTCTCCAATTTCTTACATCCATTAGGGAGGATCTACATCTCCTGCTTATGCATATGTGTCAACTAATTAATTTCAGTCAATTGGAAAAGGGTTTTCCTATTGAATAAATATTTCCCAAGAGTAGTAGTATCGCTCGCAAAAAAATTTATAGCACCGAATATTCAACTTTATTAATTTGTATGTATGTATGTATTCAATTAATAGCTCTGCAGAGAATGCACTTTGAAAGTGTTACAGTTTGCCAATAATGATTTGCTTATATTTTCAATTAGTTTTTTTTAACCATGTTTTAGCTGTAGATAATTGAACTACAAACAGGGCTGCTCAAAGTTTTCTTCAGAATCTTTCTTAAAATAGATAAGTGTCTTGTGTACATATAAGTGGCTTTTTGTTTCAAAAAATTTGTTAAATCTTTCAGAAATATATGAACTTTAAACATTCTTTTAGGAACGAGGAAGAGAAGAAAAATTAGTATTTTTTGATATGACATCATAAGTGACGTTACTTGTAGTATACTGCCCTATAATAGCAGATTTTAGGTGAAGTAAATTCTAATTCTATCTATTTTTATCGTCAACTAAGGGTTTTCACTTTAAAAAACAAGATTGTGTAATAATGTGCATATAGCTGAGATTAAATAAGAACTTTTGATTTTTTAGTTTAGTTACTTCTTTAGTTTAACCTATAGGTTTTTAGAGTACACCTAACTCTCGATTTACTCGGTGGATTGGTTCTCCAAAAGTACTGTTTAAACTGAAACCGTGTAAATCGAAAACGTGTAAATTGAAATCGTGTAATTAAATTAATATTTTATTTTGAAAAAGTATATGTAAATCTAAAGTTTGAAATCAAAATTGAAAATGTTTGTAGTCTTACCAATATTTCAGTACGATATTTAAAATTGAACAACACTCAAACTTTTTCAAAACTAAATATTTTAAATATGTATAAATATAAATCCGTACTGATATTAACTTTTATATATAGTGTATGTATAGTGTATGTATGTGTATTGTTAAACTAAACATTAAAGTAATATAAATACAATTTTTCCGCATTTCTCCAGTGGTGTTGAATCGAAACCGTGCAAATTGGGTACCGTGTAAATCGAGGATTATGTGTATTTTGGCTTAAGTGTCTAAATAGTATCTAAATACTGTTGTATACAGTAAAGTATATTTTATAATATATATTACATTGTCTGGCAGTTCCCTAACTATACTTAATGTAAAACACTGATGACAACTGGCAGTCTCGCACTGAACATCACATAATAAACACACATTTAAAATAAATATAGAATATCACACAAATATAAATTATTGAATACACCGGGTATTTAAGAGCATCCGTATTAGCTTTCGAAGAAGGGAAGGAGCCGTTATTTTAAAATTAAAAAAAAATATTTATATATATATGGCCACACCGAATTGTAATATGGCACATGGGTAGGATTGCTTGAATATACAATTAGATATGATTTTCCTTCTGTATTATCAGCTGATTTACTTTATTTTAGAAATAGTTTTTTCAGCCCATTGTTTATTAACCCTATTAGATGATGATATATTGTACAATAAATTGTAGCAAGTAGTAGTTGTGGACATGATCATTATTAGCATTATTAGCAACAGGATAATAGTTGTATTTTTTTTTTGTTCAAACTAATCTGAAAAATTTATGAAATTTGTAGCTTTTTTTCAAATATATTTTTAGAACCGAATTTAGAAATTCGTAAAAAAAATGATACATTAAATAACTTCACGACATCATGCTATAAAATATTATAATTTATGAACAGAACTTAAGATTTGATTGAAATTAAATGTTTTTATAAATGTCAAAATGACAAACGAAATAAACTTGAATTTTTTAGTACAATTCTAAAGTTTGTAATAATTTAAGTAGAAAATAAATATATATCTATTTTTCTATTAAATTCATTGAATGTATATATATTTTTTCGAATGTAATTTATTTTAATCAATGAAATGATTAATCTTATCACATTCTTCAAATCTTCCACACTATAATTTACTAATACTATATTATGCAATATATTATATATGAGTAAAAACGTGCTAGATGAAAGTTTTCATTCCTCCTGTCAGCATCAATATCGTTTTGTTCCCTGTTCAAATATAAATTCTTATCACATAATCAAGAAAAACAACTTTCTTTTAACAAAAGATTAATCCTTTGGGTAAGACATCTACTTCAGGAATATAGTTTTGTATATTTTATATACGAGTATGTATATATACATATATATACCTAAAAAAATTTAAAGAAAATATCAAAAAGAAATAAATTTTCAACCCGTTTCATAAGACAACATTTATATAATTTAAAATTTATGTTCTGAATTCTATAGAAAAGGTAAATTTAGATCTATTTTAAGAATTATATCCTTTTTGCATTTTAGCTATTTTTATAATATTGGTTGTCATTGTTATTTATCATTCAACCACTAAAAAATTTTTTTTTACCCCCCTAAGTATCTAGAATTTTAAAATTTCTATAAAATTTTGCAATATAGTTTGAAGAAGACTTAAATTTTTTTTTTTTTTGTATAGATACATATTTGAATTCTCAGCTACTTAAAAATATTTTTATAAAATGATTGACGTACTCTTAGTTGAGAATGCAAATTTATATTCTTATTTAATATTTTTTTTTTTTTTTTTTTCTGAAAAATATCATAAATTATTCGAGTAGAGTTAAAAAATTGCATATTTTAAGAATTGGAAATTTTTATTTTGTTGATTTACTCCATTCAAATTTTTAGTTTTTTTTTTAAAAATATATTTTTTGAATTTGTGTACATCATGACATCATGCAAAGTAGGACATTTAGTACAGCAGAATTGAAAAAAAAAAATCATATTACGTAAGATCACATATTAAGTTAATAAATGGAAATTTTACAGTGATGGATTAAAATTGTAGAATAAGGGATTATCCGGAGAAATCAGTTAGAACATAAATTTTGCTTCCCGCAATAAACATTATATTGTAAGGGAGGGCCTCGTCTACTCCCCTAAAGTCAAGAATCTAGGTTTCGTTATTTATGGGCAGCTGCAAAGCAATGGAAGAATATGTGGGAGGTAACATACCATTTTCTGTTATACTTATATATATTATAAAATTAAAATTGGATTGACATTTTTTTTCTTGCATTACTTCCACTTAATTCCATCTGACTTTGTTCTGCGCTAGATGTTTAGTTTCACTTCGTGTTATATTGTTATAATCTATTTCTTTATGAATTGATTTACATCAAGTTTCGCGCGGTCTACCTCTTCCTCTTTTACCCTGCGAATTCCAAGTCTGTCTTGCTACATTGTGGCCTGTGGGTCTTCTAAGGGTGGGGTCTATCCACTCCTACAATATTTGTGTGTTTATTGGTTGTTGTTTGGCCATTTCATTATCAGGCATTTATTAGTGAAGACCTGCATTTAAATAGTCTTAGCAAGCAATTCACTTTATACTACTGACGACTATTCTAAAAATTAACTATTTGACCATTGTAAAACATAATATGCAGCTAAAGACTATAATAAAAATAATATGCATCTATATTTATTAATTTTAATGCTTCTTTTTGAACATTTTTTGATCAAGGATGCAATGGGAACAAAGGCAAACGAATTGAAGGAAAGCATCATTATTAAAATATCAAAAACATGTATGCTAAATTAATAACTGGCAAGGTGTCATACTACTCTCAGTTTTCTCAATTGGATTGGCTAGCATAATCTTCGAAAGGATTAAAGGTAGGTATTAAAACAAGCAGGTTTTCGCAATGGTAATTTGTGTGTGATTCACATCAACACATTACGAATAATTCTTGAACTATTCACTGAATCTAAAGCACCGCTACATCTTATATGTGTAGATTTTGAGAAAGCTTTTGATAGAGTAAATCGTGAGTATATATGGGAATCCCTTATTAGGAGAGGCATTCCAGAAAAAGTTATAATCATAATTAAAAAGTCCTACAAAATGCAAGATGTTGCGTCTTATATCGGGGACAGCTGACAAATTGCTTCGAAGTGTGTCCGGGAGTAAGACGGGACTGTATTATATCACCCATATTGTTTTTAGTAATAATTGATGACATAATGACTACTACTGCGGGTGTAAACGAGTGCAACGGTATCCAGCGGTGTTCTTTGCAACGCATCAGCCATTTAGATTACGCTGACGATGTGTGTTTATTGCCATATACGAATAGCGATTTGAATGATAAAAAAGCTAGCACTTTTTCCAAAAGCTGTATGAAACTGGAAAAAGAGCGAGCCCATTTAAAACCAAAATCATGCGCACAACTCGCACATCACAATATCCGATCCTCCGCAAATCGAAGAGGTGAGTAAATTCAATTACCTCGGTAGCATCATGTCATAAGATGCCGATTTGAATATTGAAGTCGGCATCACCAAAGTCCGTACTGCTTTCGGGATGCTCTCAAAAATATGGTCGGCAAACAACATATCTCTGCGCACCAAAACAAGAATCTACAATGAAAGTGTAAAATCTGTTCTCATGTACGCGTGCAAAACATGGAAAGTTTCAACTAACATCACCATGAAACTTTTATGAGATGCCTCCAGCGCATCCTGAACATTCCTTGACCACAAATCATTTGAAACAGAATGCTGTGGCACAAAACGAATCCAAAACGAATGGACATTTGAAATTCAACAGAGGATATGACATTGTTTCGGACAGTGAGGAAACCTAATAACAACACATTGTGAATCAATGTTTTGAATAAAATCCTTAGGGTACACGTCGCATCGAAAGGTCAAGAAAAACATAAAGAACAACAGTCTTAGCCGAAGCATAACCAAACAAAGAACTTAGCCACAATCAAAAATCTTAGTCGCAGATAGGAGCCAATTGAAAGGTTTTATTTCGTTCTTATTCTCCCCGGATGGGGATACAGGATAATGATGATAATATTGTAAAGAAAACCTTTGAGTGACACCCTTAGAAAACTTCTCGTGTAGAAATTCAGAAAACAATAATCGTAGCCGAAGCTGAATTACAGAATTTCTAAATGACTACAAAAAAAGTAACTTACCGTTGATTTCGAAAATTAAAAGTATTTTTTTACTGCTCTTTACCTCAACAGACATTTGAATTTTGTGTATTCGAAGTAGGATAATAAAGTATTGATAACTACTAAGAGTTTATAAATAAAACTGTTTAATAATTTTTTCTTCCACAGTTCGACTTTACAAATAAATTGAATTATTTAAGCGTTTATAATTTTGCTAAAATATTACAACTTCAGGTATATTTACATTTCGATACATCAAGTAAAGTTTAATAAAATTTTGTAAAACAAATCTTTAAGAATAATTTATTTACAAAATCAATGCATAAATCAAATTTTTTCTATTAAATTATCTATTCGAATACTTTTATTCATCACTGTATGTATGAAATATGTCAGAATAAGAGAAAATAATATTATTCTTATAATTGTCAAATACCTAATAAAAAATATTATAAACTTAAAAATTTTTATTGAAAAAATTAAATAGCAAAAAAAAAATTGAATACCTTTTCACCACTGTCTGATGGCAAATAAAATGTTAAAACTGTCAGGAACGATATTCCCATGCATGGTATAATGATATTCACTGTATAGAAAAGAGTTTTCCTTCTCATAGTTATATTAAATGTTATATCCAAATAGGGCTCATCACAGCAAGTGTAAAACTTTTCGTTTCTAGAGAACAAAAATACAAAATAAATAAAAAAAGATAATTGTTTGAAAATTAAATAAAGAATATTTATTTTAAATCTATACACACATACAATTATTATATAATATTATATTAATGTGCATTTATTTTTGATTTTTTAAATTAAAAAAAAAGTATTTAAAAAAAAAATAATAGTCCAAGTTTTCATCCATTTTCATTTATAAAAAATCATTTTGAAAGTATTTGCAAAATAAACTTATTTATTCGTTTCTTATGTAATTACATTTAGAGTCTCCAATGTATGCAACAATTGTTTTGAAAGTATTGAATATTAGTTTACAACAACCCATTTATGAAGTGGATCGCTTAACTATCGTTCAACATGTTTATTAACATTTTCTCCCACAAATATTAGATTTTTTTAATAAAATTTTAAATTTTAACATTTTTACTCAAAAAACGGTAAGTCTGATACAATAAGTACCATTAGTTAGGTACATTAATTTCAAAAAAAAATTCTCAAATATATTGTTTTATCTTGCATATTTTCCGAGCTGGATATTTATGACACATTATTTTTCTATTCCAATTTTCTTTAACACCCTGTACTGTAGCCAAGGTTAATTTTAAAAACTAACAACTTTTATCCTAAAATACTGAAAGGAATCACACTTTAGATGATTTTCAGGTCGAAGCGAAATATTCTGTATAGGATACGTAAAATTTTCCATGTAAAAAGATTAACGGTATAAATAATATTTTAATATAAAGTTGGGAATGGTAATGTTCAGTATTCAATATTTTTTCCTTTCAAGGGAACAGTAAAATAGTTAAATATTTTTTATATAAAATATTGAACACAAATTTTTAAAGTTTGGAGCAGCAGGATGATCAGATTTTTAGAAAATTTTGAATATTTGATATGTTTAAAGTATCTGTTTATAAGATAAATTTTAAAACTCGCTCATAATAATTGGGAAACGGTAATGGTACTAAGCCATAGTTATGATTAATGGCTTAATAAAATTTTCGGAAAATATTTTTTAATAACATTCCAACACACATTTTCCCAATTAACACGAAAAATCAATTAATCGGTAAATAATATCGATTATGGTAAAGGATTTATTTTAGTGGGTTAGAGTCCCACTTAGCACAGTAGCTACGTGCGCGGTCTGCTTAATATTTGTCGAGGGTTTTACCGTCCCTCGAAAAATAAAAAAATAATAAAAACAAATTAAATCTTATGAAAACAGTTTAATTCTATCTGATATTTTATTTTATAAATATTAACTTGTAATCTAATTGTTTGCAGATACCTTCAACATGTCAAATGTTTAATTTTATTAAAAATCATTTTATTGTGACACTTTAGACAGAAAAAGTCCTTTGTTTTGCACGGGCCGTATCTTGTAGTATAATTGTAAGACGACGTTTTTGAATTTGATAAAATTTTATTATTCAAAGCTTTGAACTTAAAATAATAATATTATAAGTTTTTTGAAACGAAAATAGTCAGTCAGACAGAATATCCCAGACATATTCCAGACAAACGATTGGTTTGGTTTAGAAAAATGCAATGCTATGAAAAAAAAAATTCAATGTTAATGACAAAAATATTGCATTATATTTTAATTACATTGAATTACTTATTTTCAATGTACAGGCTAAGATCATTGCAGTATTTTTCACTTTAATTCTCTGTGCAACTTACACAGTTTTTCTATAAAATGCTAAAAATTATAATTAAATACAATTAAGAAATTCAAGGCGCTATTTTCATAATTATCATTGAATTCACTACATTGTTTTTATCATTATTGTCATTATATATATTTTTATCATTATATATAACAATTCAATGATAAAGCTGTGAAATATTCATAAAAGCTAGTTGTTCTAACAAGTAAAAATTAACAAAAAACAAATAATAAAACATCAAAATGTTTTCAATTATAATGTAAAATATGTGATTAACAAATAAAAAATAAATTTAATATACTAAAAACAAAACCTCGTAGTTCTTTACACATTTTTTAAATACATTGAAATAAAAGTGAATTTTATTATACAAAAATATATCTGAAGTTAAATAATTAATTTTAAATAAATCTCACCTTACAGCAGGTACTTCTAATATATCCCATTCAACAGACATATAAAATTCTGATAAATCCACACCAATGTCAACAATATTACTATCTTGCTGTTCATCCATATGTCTTAAATCGACCTATTAATAATTTTTTTTGTGAAAATTAAAATAAATGAAAAATTTTCATTATAGCCTTTATTAATATTTATACCAGTATAATTAATTCATTTTATTAATAAAACTATTTAATTATTTTTATATTTAAGAAAAATAAAAAAAAAAAATATTTCTTATTTTTAAAAGCAAAGAAAAATAAAATTAATACTTAAAAATTTATAAATTTTTATATTCATTACATAAAATTTAAATAACAAAAATAATAATTATAAGAACAACATAAAAATAGAAAAAGATTATAATTAAAGAAAATTAAAAAAAGACAAAGAAAAAAAAAGTAAATTAAAAATAATATATTTGTCTAAAAGAAGCGATATAACATGCATGTTTTATAATTTAATTTAAATATAATTGAAGATTTTTCATGTAATTTTAAAATGTTTACATATATATATATATATTAAGAAGTATTTAAAATTCTAATAGTATATATTGAACATAAAATATTAAAAAAGAATTACTAAAAACAAAAAGAATAAAAATTTATTAGGTAAAAAAATTATGTACATAGACAGTTTGAAATTTTTTTTTTATACATTTCATTAAGCAAAGATATTTGGCAAAATTAACTTTTAAATTTAATTGTTTTTTTTTTTTTTTTTAATATTTTCTAAGTAAAATTAAATGCAATTAGAAGATATAAATATATATAAAATAGATATTAATAGATATAAATATTATATATAGATATATAATATGTAGAAAGTGGTAAATCTAAAGAGTTAATAGTATTTTGTAACAGATAAGTGATTAAAGTAAAATGAAAAAAAAATCGTTTTTAGAAAATATGAGTAATAAAACAAATTTTAAAAGAAAGAAGAAAAAACTATGTAAAAAAATGTATATTAGATTTTAAAAATAAATCAATGTTAAAAAATATTTATGAATAAGAATAATAAATTTTCCTCATAACATTACAAGTCTTTGTGTTTTTTAGGTTTTTTTTCTTAAAGAATTTTCAAAATAAATCAAAAGCTAATTTTTTTGTTTTTTTTTTTTATAAAAAGTTTCTAAAATTAATTTTTAATAAAATTACAAGTTTTTAGTATTAAATTTAGTTATTTACATTTTGTACTAATAAAATAAAAATAATAAAAATAGCGAAGGCAAATTTAATGAAAAATTATAATTTATTCTAAGACTTTTGATAAGAAATTAGAATTTTATAAGCGATAAATTGATGGAATGCGAGTTATCGGATGGATTATATGGATCAGGAGATGATCGTAAAGCAAAATTTGTTGTATTATAAAAAGTTTGCATCAAAAAACCGGAACCAGTTAATGGTAAAATCCTACAGGGGGCAATATGGCTCCACGAAAAAACGTCCTAAAACATGTGACTTCAAGATAAAACTTCAAAACAAAATAAAATAAAGCTCCATAGACAGTGGAATAAAGTCTGAAAAAAAATTAAATAACATTTGCTTAAAGTTTTATTTGAAAGTAAATGAAATAAGGCCACAAGGAATACCCATAATATTATAACAGAGGTTTTATTTTAAAATTTTGGAAAAATGGGATTTATTCGGTTTCTGACATAAATGAAATACAACATCAAAAACAAAATTATTGAATAAGTGAAAATATTAATTTTGGTAATATAGGATCTTATTTCATTTGGAACAATAATGTTTGGGCTTTATTTTGGGGAGCCGGGAAACGTTTTCAAAATATTCTTTTAACAATATAAAAATATTAGCAAAATTCCGTTGGTAAAAATTGTATGGCATAATATTTGGCAAAATATTTTATTATTATTTTTTATTTCTAAACCATTGAGGATATTATATAAGTTTTTGGTCAATCAAAGTGCCAATTTGCGAATACTTAGAAACATGTTTTCAGAAAATTTCAATGAGCTTTAATCATTTACAAATATTTTCAATCAGTTTCATCTTATCTTGTTTTTATGTGTTAAAAAACTCAACCAAAGTGTTTTAACATTAAACAAATATTTAAGGCTCCATAACTATAACTTCAAATGAGTCAGATTAACCCCTGTTCACAAAAAATATTTTATTTGTTATTGGCATTTAATCCATTTATTCTTGAAACATTATTTAATTAAAATTTTAGGTTTTTAATTCAAATTTCTGTCCATTAGAAGTTATAGAAGTTATAGAAAAAAAGTAATAGCTTGCGACCGTTTCAAACTAGTATCCTCAAAAATGTACTTTTCACCTCCGGAAAAACCTGAAGGTTACAATAAAACCTATTACGTTTATTACATATTTATATATAGTTACAATAAAACCTATTACCTATTTTAGAATGCTTAATAAAATTATATAAAATGTCGACAAGATAGCCTCTATCAAAGTATAAATGTATCGATGACAAAGATCAAGAGGCGTTCAGCCAGCCAGCCGGTGAAAGAAGAAATAAAAAGGGGGCTTCTATGTGATGTACCTTCTGATTATACTTATGATTTAAATATCTATTTCGGAAAAGAGGTGGAAGTGGTAGATGGAACTTTAGGTGAACGAGCTTTTTATAATATGCCAAGAATGTAATGTACCGCTATGCAAGTTTTTGTTTTGCACTATATCATTCATAAGTTGATTTTCAATTCAATTTTAATTTTATTTTTATTGAACTAATAAACGAATTACTTTGAGCTGCATTTTTTGTTTCTCATAAAAGTCTGCTGGTACTACCAAACACATGCTGTACCACATATAAAAACGAGAAGTACATAATGTTGTATCAGTGTTTCCAGCCCAAACCCTTGGGGTCTATTACCACATTTAACATTACGTGCGTAACTTCTAACGAAATTAGTTCAAAATTCGACTGTAACTTATCCATTCGAAAGATGTCGTAAAACGGTTGAACAGTTTTTTTCTTTTGTTTGTTTCAACAAATCTAATGTTGCCAACTATTGTAACACAAATATCTCTTTTTCAACTTTTACCAGTTTTATTGCAGTTAACAAAAAATCTTTAATTCTGTATAAATTAAATTGAATCAATTCTATTAAACTGATGTATAGTTATAGTTATCTACCAAGCTCTTTTTAAAAAATTAATAAACTAAAATTAATAATCGTGAATACCACCCATATTAAATGAGTTTTCAATTTTTACAAATAGTTGTCAATATTCATGAAATTTTCACAATAAATTATTAAATTGTTATATTTTGTTTTTGTTTTGTAAGGATTTGAAATTTCTGATTATTAATAATATGCCCGCCCCATACCTTGAATAATTTACGAATAATATATACAAAGCAATGCATTTCACTAATTTTGAATTTTTAAAATGTCAATTCAAATTGATTATTGTGGTTATTTTGACTTATTTGTTAAAATTTATGGTTCAGTTAGAATTTTCATTTAAAAATAATATGCATATGTATATGTGTATTTGCTGATAACAATAATAAGATTTTTATTGAAAAAAAATTAATAAACCGAGAATAAAAAACAGAAAAATGTATGCGGTTGAAATGTAAAATCACAAAGTTAATTTTAATTGTTAATTTTTCAAATATTTTAGTTTATTGAAAATTTTTTGTTTTAAATTTATCATAAAATTGTTGAACACTAACTTTTTTCAATAAAAATTTTTTCATGAAATTTCAATTAAAAGTTTTACAAAATTAGATGATGTATACATGTTTTTTTTCGTTTTAATATTTTATTCTTGATCAAAATATAAAAATGGTTATATTTAGTTGACTTTGACAAACATGATAAAAAGAATACTTAATAAAATTACTAAAAATATTATAGTTAAATTTAAAGTATATAAAGAAAAAATATATATAATAATATGGTAAATTAAAAATAAAATATTTAAGCAAAAAAAATTAAATTAACTTACATGATTTTTGCTCGTATGTAACTACAATAATAAGCGAATATTTGATACATATTTCTACATTGAAATATTACATTATTTTTCATTAAATAATAATATACAATCTAATACAAACTATGAAATATTATGCAATTTAAATCGGAAAATTTTAATTATATTTAGAAAAAACAATAGAAATAATTTTGAATACATAACGCAAAAATTATATCAAATTTATTTTAAATAAAATACATAATATAAAATTTGAATTTTGTATACTCATAATGAAAATAAGTATTTCAATTTGAATCAATTTGTGTTTTCAATCGTTAAAATATTTTTCCGCAACCCTACTGATGGAGTTGCAGGACTCTGATAATAATGAAAATGCTTTTGTTTTTATTTTATTTTGATAACATAATTTTTTCAATGAAAACATGAAAATAATTTCGCGAATTTAAAATGTATTTAGCTATATGCGAAGAGGATGAATTGTGTTCCAATTCTGCCGATTAATGTTAACACTAACACTTTTTTTTCAATCAGTTTATTTATTTGCCTTATTTGCCAGACTTTGCCGAATTAATCAAAAAAAAGAACACTCTTCTGTGAAAAAATATAAGCCGATGTACCAGAGAGAAGTGTTTTTAAACTTCTATATAGCAGTGGCTATGATGGAAACATATGCACTATCACATGTGTGTAAATTGTAAAGTTTGTGACACTTGTATAAGTCAGTTGCTCTGTCCATGTGCATCGTGAAAGAAATGGTAACTACATATTAATAATTATTATTAGTAATAAGAATATAGGTAAACACGTTGACTTTACACATACAAAAGAAATAAGTTTATAGTTTTCATAAAAATAATGTGAAAAGGTTGACATTGAACAGTAAATTGAAATTCAAAAGTCATGTTAAACTAAGAGGAAGAAAAAAAACTTGGATTTAATGGACAATGTGTTGGAATTTTAAATTTTGTTTTTTTTTTTTTTTATTTAAAGTTATGATACAATAATACAAAAAATCAATTTATTTTTTAGTACAATAATTTCCAAAAATAATAAACCAAAAATTCAAAAAAAGAAAAAAAAAAAACAAAAAAATAATTTATGCACTCTATGCAAATCAGGTTGCAGTGACGAAATTAAAAAAATTCTATAATTTATGAAATATTCATAATGTAGAGTTTGCAAAATATCCCGGTTTTTCATTCTTCTAATTAAATAAAATAGAAAATAAAATAATATACATCAACAATTTTATTATATTTTTATTATTTATGTAAAACTAATTTAGAAAAACTAAACAATTTAAGGAATAATCCGATAAATGGTTACGTACTTTACCACAAAAGTGGAAGGAAACAGAGAACGTCCTTCCAGATTCGGTTGATGATGATTTTATTGTTGTTAACGCTTCAAATAATTTTTGGAATTTTTCTGGCCTTTGACCTGTTTTCTTACATATTTCCAAGTCGTTGGATATATTAATATTTCACAACTAACATTATTAATTGCAGCATCTAGTTCTGCTTCCAATGAAGTTGGTGTATCTGAATTCAAACATATATGCTCCGACGAAGATGAAGCTAATATAGATGAAGAAGATTCAAAAAGTACAAACAGTGTAGATGCGAACTCCAAAACAATTTTTGATGGTTTTATAGATTTATTGAGAAAACAATACGTGAATAGATTTGTAAGGTTAAATATATCAATTTCTAATAACAAGATTAATTAATACGTGTTATATTATAGAAGTATAAATTGCACTAAAAAATTTTACTTAGAATTTCTTCAGCCAGTCAGTCAGTTCAGTATACTAACATTTTTTCTAAGCCTAATTAGATTTTGTTTTTAAACCAAAAATAGTTAGAATTTTCTTTTGCGAGAATTTTTTTAGTATGATCGGTAACAAGTTAAATAGCCACTAATTTTTTGGAAAATTCTTTTAAAACTTTATAGAAAAAAAAGATGTTAGAGCGGAAGCATTCCTAATGCTTTAAATAAATTAAAACTATGCTCTGTTCGATTCTTTTACAAAATTAATCTAATTAAACATTGTTGCTGGGTTAAAATTGGTTTTAATAAGTTCGCATATGTAACTCCCCAGTTGATAATCCCATGTTGGAGTTTGGAATGGAAAATACCATAATAATCAACAGACAACAATTTTCAGAACTGTTTAACATAATAAAATTGCCCTATCACATAGTTTAAATATTTTTTCATTGATTTAATATGTTCAGCCTAGTCCAGTTTGCAACCAATACCTAAATATTTGAACGATTCTAGATATTCAATTTTAAAACAATCAACAGCACATCTCAGAGAATGCTTTTTCTACAAAAAACTATTAATTGTTATTTTATCATAAATCAAATTTAATTAATAGTTTGCATCTATTAATATAGTATAATTATTAGGTTTTTATAACATCAAATATTCATAATACACTTTAAAAATTAAATATACTGCCAGACAGCTACGGCTAAGGGTTTGAATATAATATTATTTCAAAACGCGTCAAATTTAAGTAAAATTAGTTTTTGTTTTTTAGTTTAGAGCAGAGCACGAACCGTCAAAAACAGATTCGCACTTTTGTTTTTGCTCAAAGCTTGAAATCCGTATTTTTTTATGCGTTCAGAGCGCGCTCAGAGCGCGCTCAGAGCGTATTCTATGTACACCATTTAAATTAACAGAGCACGTAGAGCGCTTGAATATTAAATGTCCAAAAGAGATGTTTATTTTTTAAATTTTAAAATTTAAAATAAATATCAACAGTGATTTTAACAATTTAAGAAATAATGGACGACGATATAGGCGGTTTTGGTAAATAATTAATATTTGATCAAAAATAAATATATTTAATATTTTTATATATTTAAAGTTTAAATTCGATTATTGACAAATGACAATTTGAAACAACAATAAAGTAAAGATGACAACTTACTCAAATCGTGTTATTTTATTAAATCTGAGCGCTCGGAGCTTATCTGTTCATGCTGTGCTCAGACCGTGCTCATTGGAGTCAGAGCGCGCTCAGATCTAGGCTCTGAACTAAAAAATGAAAATGCTTATTATATAGACATTTATTATATAGACATCTATTAAAAAATTTTGAATTTAGAAATAAATAAATAATGAAAGTAAAAAAATCATTAAAATTATAAAAATGTGTCTGATTTAGTTCCCCCTCCTATTAAAATAAGTCTAAAAAACATCAGTTTGGTTTTATCATTCAATAAAAGTTTGTGTTCACCAAACCAATTTCTTATTAATTCTAAATCGTAAATTCACCTTATATTCAATACCAAAATTACAAGCACCTGTGTAGGAACATGCAATATCACCAGCAAAGGCTGTTAATTTGCTTTTTATTTTTGCAAAAGTATAGAATTGAAAAAGATTAATCATTAATATTAACAATAAAATTTTATTTACAACTAGAGACTGTACCGGAGACGGATGCACAGGACATAAAGGAGGACATATGTCCATAAATATATACAGGATATTAGCTGTTAATTTGAAAAAAGCCTATTTGTTAAATTTTTGTTTTCAGTAATATTACACGATGGGTGACGCAGTAGGTAGAGCGCCTGCCTTTCAATAAAAAGGTCCCAGGTTCGATTTCCAAAGAAGCAAAAAAAAAAATGCTTTATTATGGGTTTTTTGACCTGGTCTAGTACCCTTTGTCATTGAGATAAAATAAATGACAAAAAATAATTGACATGTATTATCTGGTAAGAGCTTAAATAAAAGCTATTCTATTTAATAAGACCTAGTTCTTGACAATAGAATTATTTTTCCACATTTAATGAGTTGATAAGACAGTAATTTGTTAAATAAATGCTCGAAAAACATTGTAGTTATTGTAGTATAAATTTGCAGTATCGTACTTAATTAAGTACGAAAAAGTGATCTACCTAAATTACTGTCACTAACATAAAAAAAATTCTGACAACTTTTAGTTTTGATATGCATAAATTTTATTTCAAATTTAAATAATCGGTACACACGTGTATTTTCGAGCTGAAATTTTTCAATTTCTGCGTTGACTGGTTTGCAAAAAATATATTTTGCGAGTGTCTCATTAGAAGAAATGGGTTATTTAGTCAAATGAATTTTTGCAAAAAGAAAGTTTTCAAAAATTTATAGTTTGATAAAAAGTATTTTGTCAATGTGGAGTTTGTAAAATAGAATTTTATAACTGTCCTCCTATTTGGAATGATGTTGCTAGAATTATAAAAATGTCAGAGGAAGTAAAAAAATGTGCAATAAATGATGGTTGTTTTCATTAGTTTGTAATTGTCGAACCAGACCTCCTAGAAGTTAGACAACATCTTATTGTGATTGTATTTCATTTGTGGAATTTACTCACAACTTAAAAACAAAAAAATAAACAGCTAGAGGAAAATTAATGATTAGTTTAGAGAGAATAGAGTTTTAAGTGTCTTAAATGTCAAACACTATCAGACTGTTTGAATGCTTTATAGGGTTTTTCAATGATTTTTATTGGCAAAAAATGTCCATTCAATATGCATATGTACACTCAACAAAAAAATTTTAGTATCGTTTTAACCGTTTCAACCATTAGTTTTTCCTGTTATAATTAGAAACAAAGATTAATTAATTTTTTTTTTTTTTTTGATAAAGGTTAATTTTTTTTCGCTTAATATGAAAATGAAAAAGTTATTAAATGTAAAACCAGCTGAACATTTGGTTATATTTTGGCATTTTATTTGTTCGTTTCCATTCTATTTATCTTATGGGAATACGTTGACACTATACAATTTATATCTGATATGAGATTTTAAATTTTAACTAAATTTATTGCATTTTCGTCCTGTTTTTTTTCACATCAAAAGTTTTGGTACATTATTATTATCGTTGAAAATTCGCCTTGTTTTATTTTTCTATTATGGATTAAATCCAGTATACTGAGTCTATATACGAATTCAGACAAGTGACACAGACAATCTGATTTTTAAATGATAATTTTTGTGGGCTTTATTCGTTAAGTAAAAAAAAAATATATATCCTTTTCACTTTTTTTTTTTTAATTTTTTTGTATATTTTATAAGGTAACTATGGCTTGTTTTTTATTCCTTTGTTCAATAAAAAAAAAAAAAAATTGAGAAATAATAAGAAAAAATAAAAAAAAAAAATTTGGTATGCAAATTGCTATTTAGTCCATTAACTCCCAACTCATCATAGCAATTTTATTTTCACGAATAAAAATTCTTAAATGTTAAAACTCATTTACAATAAAAAGGTATGTAAGTAAAAAAGTCTTTTAGATCCTTTTTTTTTTTTCCTTTTTGTCTTCTCATGTACATCATGCACATACATACATACACAAAAAAGAATGAAAAATAATTTCATTTAAATAATATGATGTTTTCATCTGTTTTGTTTTTCATCTTACTTGTGAAACCATGTTGTTAGTCCCTTGATAATCCTTTTATTTTGATATCCAATGTCTTTGACAAAACACGAAATGAATGAATAAAAAAAAAAACAATGTAAGAAAAACAAAAATAAAAATAGGGTAATAAACATAATAGAGGATATTATAAATTACCTTCGTTTTACCTATAATCATGATAATAGAATGGGATCAGTTATGATAAGGTAATACCTTATAATATTATTAAAGAATTACATACTTTAATTTTGTTTTTTTTTATTATTTTTCTACAAACAAAAAAAAATCAATGAAATGAAAAAAATAATGAACATAAAAGAGACAAAAAAAAACAGAAAAATAACGAAAAACCGAAGACCCAAGGAATCTCAATGACGATAAAAACCTTTGTTTTTATGACTAATTAGCAACAATAAAACAAAATGGAATACCAAATTTATAAATAATGGGTTGGAGGAATGAATAATAATTGTATGATCAGAAATAATGAACCAACCTATATCTAATTATATTTATATTATGTTTTAGCATGTTCGTATATTAAATATACTGTAGTGTTGTTCACAACATTGTGTTATCAAATATAGTGAAATTTGAAATTCTCGTACATTTCTATCAAAGTTTTTACTATGAAAGTCTGCATTGTAGATAGCCAAATTTAGTACCAAGCTATCAGCTGCTGGCTTGGTGACAATGTTTTTAAGGACAACAAAACGAAAAATTCTCACAAATGCTGAATATAAAAATTGTCAGAGACAAAAACTATCTGGTCTATGTGTAGTCTACACAACATTTGGATTTCATTACTTGATCTGCACTATACAGATCATGTACACTATCTCGTGATTTAGTTTGACCTTCAATTTCTGTTGATCTTGAGCAGGTCATTTAACCAAAATTTATGAAATTATTTTTATCTAGTTTTGTCTATTTTAATCGTGGAAAGCTTTTTATTAATGTTAAATAGTTTTTTTTTATTTAATTTTTTTTGATTGATTAATTATAGGACTGTTAATCGTCACGTTTTATGAAAACCCATTATGAATTAATTAATTCTATTATGAAGGGAAAATTTCTATATTACATGATATATGAGTGAAAAACTACGTTAATAAATTGTAAAGAGAAAACTGTAGATTGAAGACAAGGTGAGAAAAATATTTCAATGTCAATAATCTGAATTTCGTATTATCAACCTCAGAAATTAATTTTGTATAAATGTACGATTGTACGACCAGCGTTTTTATTACTAAGTATATAGGGTTGTTAATACCTATATGTTATATTCACAAAATGAGTTTGAAATAAGTATTATTAAATCTATATACATATATACATAATATTTTATATATTTTTAGAAAGAGAAAATTACACGAAGATAACTTGTATAGTTAATTTATTTGAATAAATCATAAGTGAATGAAATCAAATTAATTTTATGTTGTTTTTATTTTATATTTATTTATTTTTACGAAATTAGTAAACTAGCTAAAATTGAAATATTTGCGGTAGAGTTGTTGTGTAATTTATTACTTAATAATAATAGTAATAATAATTTGACAATATTAATTTTTAGTCTATTAAAAATTTTATAAGAACTCTTAATAAATTTTCAAGCATTTGATGTGGCTAAAAAGTATATTCAAAATTATAATTGCATGGAAAATTTGAAGGATTAGGTTAACAAATATTGAAGAAAACTATGAAAATTTTACAAAAATTTGATTTTTTTAATTATTTTTTTATTAGTGCCCGTCACGGAATTTCCTAAATTTACAATTCGTATATCTTGGTTCTTTTATAACGCTAGTTTGCTACACTTCATACTAAAAACCAAAAAAGTTTGCTGCACTTTCATACAAAAGCTTTATAAACGAACGGATGATAAAATACGAAATCGTAAATTTACGAAAGAAAAATAAGAAGCGAGCTATTTAATTTTCATTTCGTATCCTCGTATTGTTGACAGTTAATGTCAAATATAAATAATAAACAAAAACAAATACAAATTATCAACAAAATATTAATCAAATTAATTTTTTCTTAACAAACTTAAACATGCAAAATTAAAAATAAAAATAAATTTAAATTTAAATTTAAATGTGTAAGTGAAATTTTTATTAAAAAGAAAAATAAAAAATAAATTAAAATAAATATTTGTATTTACTTTTGAAATGTTTTCTAGAAGCATGGATTCAGCTGTTATTACGAATTTACGAAATGAAAAATACAAAATTTACAAATTTACTCTTCACGCAAAATTGACATTCGTAAATTTACGAAATACGAAGATACGAAATGCGTGACGAGCGCTATTGTCTATTTCAAATTATTAATATAAATTAAAACTGGTCTAATTGATCAACTAATATTTTAATTTTATTTCAGATTGTTTTTAATAGAAAAAATAAGTTAACGTCACACAATGGTTACATTAGTATTTAATAATTAATTTACAAAAAGTTGTACAAACATTTTGTTAATTCTGTTTAGTATTAATATAATCTCTATTTCACATTATTAATCATTTCTACCTTAATCATTTCTACCTTTTATGATACAAATTCGAAAAGTTGTAGTAGTGGTCAATAATTAATAAAATATTTAAAATTAAAACAATTTATTTGAAGCTTCACCTCTTTGTGTAGGATATTGAACAATCATGTTTTTAAGAAGAAATCGATTTATTTTATTTGTACTGTTAGTAGCATCTAAAATTCAAAGCACCTAGATGTTTTACACATTCATTAAAATTAGAATAACCACTTGAAAAAGAAAAGCTATTGCTTATAAATAATTAACAAAAATGTATTGGACAACCTCTACAAAAATAAGCTGAACACGAGAATATATCATATTAATAGATGTAGTTTTACAAAATATGGTTTTCTACTATTGTTTTAATTTACAATATTCGAAACAGATGCCTCCAGTCATTGGAGTACTTTGCACGCTTTCTGCTTAATCACTGTTCTGAACAATCTAGAGGGTCTAAAAAAATATAAACACCATAAGGTGTTAAAAATTAAGCTGGAGAAATGTTTAGATTTAACCTCACAGGGCGTCTACGAAAATGTCAGTCTGCAATCAACTTGACAATTTACGAATAGTCTTATTCTTATATTAAAGATTGATGGTATAGTAGTGTGTTCGCAAATGTGAAACAAAAATAGAATGAACGTCAAGTTGACAATATTTTGCAGATTAAAATTCTAGTCTGATTCATTTCTGATTTTTGAAAACAATGAAAAATGTAAGTTATAATTTCAATTTTTTTGAAAAATAAATATAAATAAATGAATTAATAATAAATAAATAAATCGATAATAAATGTAAAAAAATTTAGGGAAAATAGTTCAGTGTCGGAAAAATCTTGAACAAAAAATAAATTGAAATTATTAATAACAATACGGCTGTCTATGGAGAGTGATTTTCCAAGTTGAAAGATACAAAAATCGGTATTGTGGTCAAAAGTAATTTGCAAAATGATGGAGCAGATCGATATAGCCGCGACGAAATCATGAAAAAATTTTTAATCTTTGGGCAACGTATAAAATGATAAAAAGGAGAAACAATGAAAGTGGTAGCAATGCAACAAATTGGGAATTCTTTGAATTGTTCGATGAAATGTATTGTACAAGGCATAGCATTGTTCCATCTGCACAACTGTTGGTTTTGGAAAGGAAACTCAAGTTAAATCGATGTTGGAAAATATTATACAACTATAACATCAATGTATAAATGTAAATACCTAGATTTAAGATTTTTTTTACCTACTTTATAATTTGTTATGTGATTAATGCCAAATGAATTTATTTTTTTAAATCGAAGGCTGTGAATTATGCCGTTTTATTTTTTTAAATTATTATGTAAATAAGGACTGAACTAAAATTATTTTTAACGAGTTTTTTTTTTTTATTTATTATTTTATGAAATTATTTTTTTTAGCTTAAGATTAATTAAAAGTTTTTATGAATTGAATAACATTGCTAAGTTATCTCTCATAATTTTCGCCTTTTCTTTTATAAATAAAAAACAAATTTTATTTACCATAAAAGTAGGTTTTCTCATTCTGAAATGGCTTTTCAACGCTAAACTTTTCTATAGTTTTCAAAAATCCTTTGGCTTTCCCTATTAAATTTCTCTTTTTCAATAACAAATTTCTTTGCTATCTTATTTTTTTTTGTAAATTGTTTATGTTTTCATAAACAAGATTAGGTTCAGCAGTTGGAGAAGCTTCTATGATGATTTCGATCATTGTTGATAAAAATGATTTAGAATTCATTATATTTTATTAAAACTTTAATTTCATAAAGAAAGCTTTATTGAACTTCTATTAATTTAAAAATTTCAAAACAATACAACGGTTTCACATACATTTGTCAAATTGACATTTACGTACACAATTGTAGATTGATCAAGTAACCCAGCCAGTACCAACGCAATCGATCACGCAAAAATATGTAAAGAATGCATTCGCTATCGATTCTATCGTACACGAATGTAATCGATTACGGCTCTCTCTTTTGTTTTGTGTATAATTTTATGTTTAGTTCATGAATGTATTTTGAAGTGAAAATAGTAGTGAATAAAAATGATAATCCTTTTAATTTGATAAGTGATATATAAAATAAATAATTATTCTGTGTTGTTTTTCTTGTTTCTTCTTTTTTTTTAAGTTTCTATTACTTTTTCAATTTTAGAATTACATGCCTGTAGAACAAAAATCATTAATTAATAGTTAGTTAAATAATTAATTTCGATAAATCAATCCATTGGTTATGCGTAGTTTATTAGTTCTATTTTTACTTATTTCGCGACTTATTTCGCGAATTTTTTTCATTTGGATTTAGAATAATTAACATATAAATGCAAGAAGAATCAAAATCCTAGTTTTTTTTTTTAGATTTAATTTTTATTAAATTCAATACTAATTCAAATTACTTAAATATTTTTGTATCAAAAACGTATTCAAAACAAAAAGTGGTATTTCAAATCCCTAAATTATTGTAACTAGGCATGTTACAATGTGAATTTATTAATTTGAGTTCTATTGAGTTATAATTTTTGATTATTATTATACTAATGTCTGAAATGAATTTCTTTTTTTGTCTTTTTTAAAATGTGTAAATATTTAAATTTAAGTTTTTTGTAACAATTTTTCATAGCTGTAAATAAAAATTTTTAAAAAAAATTGATTTTACTTTTATTATCACTATTATGAATACATTTTAAATATAGGTATTTTAAAATTGCATTTAACTATATTACGCAAAATGTATTCTGAATATACCCGCAAAATATATTCTGAATATATTCACAAAATATATTCAGAATATACATGCAAAATATATTCCGAATATATTCGCAAAATATATTCAGAATACATTCGCAAAATATATTCCGAATATATTTTGCGAATATATTTTAAATGCATTCTCAGTATATCTTTACATTTTATTTTAAGGGGAAATACATCACGAAAGCGGACATCGTCATCGATAGGTACTAATAAAACGTGATGTGTAGAATGCATTCATGCATTACTATGAATGTATTCTGAATATATTTTGAATGCATTCTGTGCTGGCTGGGAAGAATCAATCTAGAGTCAATTTTGTTTACGTAAATGCATAGTAAAAAGCAGACTGCATATCTAACGTCACAGTTTGCATTTACGTAGACGCCCACACTTTAAGTTTAAGCATGAAGTACAATAATTGTAGGTAAACTATTACGCCTACATTTATTGTAGTAATATTCAACAAAATAGTTCTTTGAGTAAAATTAGTATTCTGAAAAAAATATTACAATCTGTTATTAATATATGTATCTACGATAAAATATTGCAAGTTCAAATAAAGTAACGAATTTACAAACCTTCTTACTTCGCTAATAAATTTATACTTTACTTCAAAATTCCATTAATTTGTAATATGGTTTTTAACATCACTCTCTATATAGTTTAATTTTTAAATTGTATCAAATAAGTGTTGGAGATTAAACTTAATAAAAATATTGTTAAGAGGTACAGATTTAATTTACAAGTATGTTTACATATATTTGAAAAATAACGAGAAAGTTTAAAAAAAAAAATTTATAAAAAGAAAATAGTGATGAAATCACAAATTACTTCAAGTTTAATTCTTTTGTATTATTTTTTTCTTCTGTTTTAAATATTTTAAAGGACATTGTAAAGAGAAGTAAAGATTAAAAAAAATATCTTGTAAAATTCAAGTGAATTGTATAAATTATTTTCTTCACATTAAATAGTAAAACGTTTAAAAAAAAAATATTATTTTTTTTTTGTTATTTTTATATTCAATAAAACTACATAAAAGCAAATAATTGCCATTTGAAGAATCCTTTATACGAAAAACATTATTATATAACAACATCAACATATTTTTTTTTATTTATTTGAGATACGTCATTCGAAATGAAAATACTGAATTGAGTCGAATTTAAAATAAATTTTGTATGAAAATTCTTAAAAGGATATTTACAAATAGAAAATTAAATGACATGGAAATAGATTGTATAAAATGGATGAACATTTTAAGGAAAAAATTTTCATAGCGTGACGATGGACATTAAAATGCAAATAGTTTTTTCCAACCGTATAAATTTTAAATTTTTTGTATTTTCTTTGTTTTTGAAATATAAAATAAATTAATTGAATTATTTATTTAGAAAAACAAAAAAAAGAAAAAATTTACCGGAAAAGAAAATTTATTTTCAAAATTCAAAATAAAAAAATAGGAATTAAGAGGATTTGAAATGAGTTGATGATTATGAAAGTAACCTAGATTAGGTTAAGTATTTGATTGAATTAGATATTAATAGTATGAAGGATAAAATGGAATTATGTATGTTATTATGAAAGTGAAATCTACAATAAATGTGCTTAGACACATTTGAATCACGTTTTAATTTGGTACAAAACAAAATATCAAAAAATGGTCGTAGATGCGATTTACTAAATGTGCTTATCTTCTGACATACTAGTTTTATGAGTAATATAAAACGTTATATCGTATAAAATTATTGTAATGCTTTTGATATAACTCGTTAAATATGATTTGAGATTCATTCGTTTTATTTGAAACATCAATTGTGGAAAATATCTAGATTTTTTTGTCGTGAAATTGATAAGATTAGATTTTGATTTGATTAGCTTCTTCGTTTGTTTTATTTATTTTTATTGATTTCAGTTTTACTATTGAGTAAATGTTATATAAAATTATACTATATAATAAATAACGTAAACTATTAAATACTTAAGAGCAATGTTGTAAATAAACGACTTATAGTTATACAAATCGAATTAACTATATTACTCCGATTATTCAAATTTAGTACTAAACAAAGAACTGTTTGTGGTGTAAAATATAAAAATTCGAATTTTTCTAAGTGCTAATCCTTAATAAATGTCCGAATTGGAGTGGTTAAATAAAAGTTAGTGAAAGACAAGTGTAATAGCGGTCAAGATTCGAAATAAGGTAAAAAATTTTCAAAATACAATTTTTACAAACTAAGACAATCCAATGGGTTGAACTACGTTGATGCTTGCTTGTCTAATTCTGATTTTCGGTTTGATAATATCATATTTTCAGTAAATACTATTGATTACCAATTTATATTCCCAAATTTTTAAATGATTTAATAATTTTTGAAGAATAAATGAACAAAATGTCACAAGGGGGATTACAATTACTTACAATATTCTTATTCAGATAACATAACCACTATACTATACCATTACGACAGGATCATATTGTTGTTATTATTATTTTGTAATTGGTTATATTTAGGATAAATTGGGCAATATTATTCGTTATTGTGTAATTGAGCGATAATTTTGAAAGTTGCCAAGTCCTAGGTATAAAAATTTAGATTGAGGTTTACCTATGATATACCAACAGTAACTTATTTTAGCTTTATTTTCTTGTAATTCCTTTAGTATAAACAAAATATGTATTATATTTTAATCATTATATATTACATTTTTCATTTGTGCAAAAAATAATATTTAAGTAGATCTTATAAGAAATGTAATTATTTCTCATTTACTTCTTGTTTACTTCCGGTATTTTATAAACATATCAAAGTTACACGGTATAATTTTGGGGTTCTAGTACGCATAACTATTTACAGAAACGTAGATATTTAGAATGTATACGAAGAATGTATACCAGGGTTACCATCTTTGTAGTATGAGTTTCAATATTTATGCAGTAAAATGTTACACCCAGCATACGCTATGAACTGAAGACACTAGTTAACTAATTTTATACTGCCAATACATAATAAAATCAAATTATATTTTTTACCATCATTCAGCACAATTTTCTTTATGGTAACAAATAATTATTGTGCATTGGTATGTATGTGTATGTTGATTGTGTATGTTTTATTTAATAAAATATAGAATACTATTCCCATATCTGGGATAATATTTACAATCTTTCAATCATTTTATCTTAGACAAATTTTTCGAAATTTTTTCAAATTAAAAATTGAAATTTTGAACAGAGTTGATTTCGATAAAGTGAAATTTTAAAGAACGATAATAAAAATTACAAGATTTCGTATTGCGCTCTTAATTAAAAATTCTTGTCATTAAAAAAATTTAGTTTATGATTATTAGCAATTTTTATATCCTTGTATACAAAGAAAAACAAAAATATTTAATGAAAAAATGTGTGTAAGTCTTTAATAGTTGGCAACTCTCATTCATCCTTAATTATTAATTTAGATTTATCATATAGTAACATATGCCAATTTAATGGAATAATTTTGACTTTAGTATTCCATTATTAGCAACGAAATTAGTATGCCAATAGTTTTCTTTGCTATTAATTATCTTTAATTAATTTAATAATAAATTTCGAAGGTCGCAATAATTTATCTTGGATTTACAAGGATTAAGTTATGTATTAAAAATATATTTTGAACTTCTAATAAAAAACGATTTTTGAAATAATTATCAAGGTTTTTTGTTACCCATAATATGAGTTTTAATTTTAATGGTGCCAACTTTTATTTTAAATTATTAAAAATATTTTACAAATGTATTTTGTGTAGAATCCTAAAGATATTAATTTTTGATTTGAATGGTATAATTCTGAATTGTATTAAATAAAGATCAAAATATAAGGTTAAAAGGCATCGTATAACGTCTTGGATAATTTTACTAAATTGAAGTGAATATTAAATAATTATTATCGATTTTACAAAGCATAGACCTTAATATGTAGATGTAAAAGTACAATATGGTGAGGCAGATATATAGATTTACAGCCATCTCTTTCAGAAATTTAGAAAAAAATATGATGGCTACCATAATCATAAATTATTTTACCTTTTAATATAAAATTAGTTTGTAGCCTTCAATTCAGGATTGAAATTTTTTTATTATAAATTTAATACAATAAATTTATGTGATTATAAATTTTTTTAAATGTAAAATATTAAAATTTCCATGTCATTTTACTTTTAATAAAAAGAACAAGTTCGATTTATTAATTAATATTGATACATAGACATTTTATATCAACATTGTATCTATAAATATTATTATTATTTGTGTTAACAAACAAAATATTTTTAGGAAATTGTTTCGTTCATCATAAGACTATTAGAACTCATCAGTAGGTATTCTTAGTGTTAGACTACCTATACAACTCCTATTTTCATTTTGATTGATTTTATAACTTATTAGATTTCCTAAAAATATTTTGTTTGTTAACATAAATTCAAATTAAAATCATAATGAAATTACAAATTACAAAATTTCAAGTCAACTAATCCAGAGTACAAATGTTACGCATCATTAGGCTTAACAATTTGAACCATTTGGCTTAACAGATTTGTTTAAAAATTTTTAATAAAACTTTATTTGCCGTCTGCAAAAAACAGGAATACACCATTTTGCCAAAATAAAAATAAAACAAAAATAACGGAATTGCCTGAAGCAAGAATTTTGAAGAACAAGATTTCAAATAAGCAAGATTTTAATGAAACATGATATCGTACCCGACCCAAAGATAATTAAAAAATAAAGAGTTACAAATTTTTAGAAGAAACACTCTTAAAAGTTAAAAAAATTATTAAAAACTTAAAAAAATTAATAAAAATTACAAAAATAAAGTACCCATCCAATTTCGGCGTTTTTTGGTCTTAAAAAACCCTTTTCCGGTCCTTTCCGGAAGTTGGAAATTATCACCAATCTATTGAGCACCGTCGGTTTAGTGAATTAAATTTTTTTAATAATATAAAATAACGGCTCCTTCCCCTTTAAAAAGCTGATACACATACACATACTCGGAACACCCGGTATATTCCCCATCTCCATATACATTTGCAGACATGTGAGCTCTTATTAAAATAAAAAAAAAATATAAAACCAATCAGTTATTGTATACCTAATAACCTAAATGAATGTATGTCAAATAAAAAAAAACAAATTAATCTTTTTCTCTTTTCTGTATAATATTAATTATTTTTGTCATAATTTCTCAGTTTACCTACAATTGAGTGTTAATAAAAAAATGTAAGAAAAACAAAACTAAGAAAAAAAATAGTTAAATGAATATGGATATATTTTTTAATAGTCTAAGATTTATATTAGAAATTAATCATTTAAGTAACTTTCTCGCTTCCTCTTTTGCTGA
The DNA here is from genome assembly GCA_963942445.1 of Argyra leucocephala. Classification (NCBI taxonomy): domain Eukaryota; kingdom Metazoa; phylum Arthropoda; class Insecta; order Diptera; family Dolichopodidae; genus Argyra; species Argyra leucocephala. The sequence continues at coordinate 95,306,086 of OZ012677.1, forward strand.
ACTGTAACGTAGACGAATACAATATATCAATTTAAAAATAAGGCAGGGAAATATTAGTTTAAAAACAACTTTAAATTTGACTTTAATTTGAAATATAGTTAACCAAAAGGGACTCCTAGTATTATTATATTAGATTTGTCTTTCGTTACATAAGTATTCTAATACTAAACTAAAAAATTTAATCCATTACGAGTATATTGTCTAAAAATTTTTTTTTATTTACAAAATTATCCTGGAATGTATTTATTACCATATAACATTCTTTGTTTTTGTTTGGCTTTAATTTAGGAATGATGAGCCAAAGATAAAATGAATTTTACTTTGAAACACCAAATTGTGTACAAAATACTCAAAACAGATTAGGTAAATTTAATTTTGATTTTATTTAGTTTTTTTGGCATCATTTGAATCAACCATTTTATGGCTTCTTTTATTGTGTCTGTGTAATTCTAATAGTTTCTAATAAAGTTAAAAATAAAAGCGGTTTATGATGCCAGAATACGTATTATGTTTTGTAATGAATGATAAATAATGAAATAAAAAAAATATATAAAAAGTGAAGCTTAAATATTTAGAAATTATCCGAATCGTGTATTTTATGATGCTGTCATTTATGATATAATGAAATCATTTATTGTTCCTTCAATCTTTAAAACATATACAATTTATCAAAATATTTTCTACATTTTAATTGAACATTGATGTTCAGTAACAAAGTACTTGCATTTTACAAATACTGGTATTCAAAAGTCGCTATTCCAGTTGCTTTAGACAAGTTGCACTAAATTGAGTTTCTTTTTATTCTATACGACTCAAGTTAATATTTGTTGTTATTATTTGCTTTTAAAAGCAAGAGCACTTTACGAGATATTTTCTATACTTTTTAGTGTCTTAGGGTTTTAGGAAGTCTTACTAAGAGTTCGGAATATACTTTTATTAAATCCAATAATGTTCGATATGTCAATGAATAAAATTGGGTTAAAAGTAAAATATATGCTGGTATTTGTTTTAGATTGGCAATCAATATAGTTTGCTATTCAATTCTTATCAGTATTATGATAGTGATAACAAAATTTCCATTTTGTTCAATAAATATAATTTATAACGGATTTTATACACATTTAAGTACATATCTGAAGAATTAATTGTGTTTATGTCAATAGACAAAATAATTTTTTTAGCAATTTATATGTTCTAAACTTGTAGTAGAATTTATTCAATACTTAGTAGTATGTAGATAGTCCATCAAAATTTCTACAAAATATTTTAATCAACTGAATAAGGATGCCAAATTTATTGAATACCATAGGAAGATGATATTAGAGAATATTATTATGCAAAAAGTTAGAAAACAAAATTATAGTTTATAATTTATATGCAAAATTTCTCTTAAATTTAAATAATAAATAAGGAAGATAAGAGCTAATTTTTTAAAGAGTAATTTTGAATTTAATGTTTTATTAAAGGTTATTATCATTCTGAAATAATATATATAGTTTATTCTTAGTTTTATAAAATACTTAAATTTTATATCTTTGTCCTTGAATATTTCTTTATATCTTTAATTTAGAACTTTTTAAAATGTTTTTTTTTAAGATACATTAATTCTGTAAATATATTAATAATTCATGGTATATATAGTGTTAAATATTATATGGTAAATAAATAAATTAATGTGACAATTAAAAATCCATATATATCCTGTTTTAGATGATTCCCTTAGGATATTTTTTTCCTGTTCACAAGATAAATTTTCTTGATATAGCTATTATTCAGTTGTATAAATTTAAGTACAACATTCTCCTTGAAATCTCCTCTAAATGAAATCTCCTTGAAATTTGCTTTATCAAAAGTGTATATGGTTTTAAAATATCTATTTAAAAGACCAATTAACAAAATTGAAAACAAAAAAAGACATACTTTTGTGCCCTAACAAAATGTATACATATAATATGAATATGTATATATAAATACATATATATGTGGGTATAAATGACAGCATATTATCTTTTCAAGGTGGGTGTTCCCATTAAATAAATACAAAAATCTATATTATTATAATTAATCAAAAAATATAGTTATGTCAGTTGATTGTTTGTAGCTTCTGTTCTTCATGGTATGGTAAATTAATTTTAAAATTATAATTAATTTAATTTTACGCTTAAGATTAATATAATTAGATTACGTAATTAAAAACAAAACAAAAACAAGAAATATAGCGTTGAAATTAAGTTTAGAAAACTTATTTAAAATGTATACGGAATTTTACGGAACCAAAATCCTTTAGAGAAATGTTTTTGAAAATAATCGTCTTATGTGTATACGTAAGTGTTTTGAAACTAAGTAACTTTTAAATAGTAAAGTGAGTTAATCAAAAATTAAGAAGTTTAAATAACTAAATTTTATATTTAAAATTGTATTTTAGAATGTTTTATAAATTAGATATTATTAAGAAGTTTAATGACTCGAAAAAGCTTTTATTATGACTATTATAAAGCAGAGCAGCCCAGATGGAAAAATCTATATTTAACAAACAAATATTTAGTTTAAAGCCTTTTTATATAAGATCATGATTATATTTTGATAAATATTCTTTTAACGAAAAAAAAACTTATTAGCAAAATTTCATTTATAGTTGACAAAAAACCTATAATAACAAAAAATTTAACAAAAAATTAAAATTTCAAGAATTAGTTTCTTTAAAGTCAGTCTTAAAAAATTTTCTGTCCTCAGGTACAACAATGTTTCGATAAACAATGGAGGTGGGAGGTTGACAAAAAAACTGATTTTGTTTTCAAAGTTTTTACTTTACTTTCTGTTTACATTTTACTGCTATCAGCTAAAAAAGCAAGTATTTCATTTAATTGTATCATGGGCTTGGGAAAATCAGCCTCCAAATAAATAAAAAATTATAATAATATTAAAATAAAACAAATTAACACGTTGAGTCCCGGTGTATCACCGGTGAACATCACTCAACCGTACTTAAAATCTCGTGTTCACCGGGAATATAAACTTGCGTTCAGTACGACGTGCATTACCAGTGAACATTGCTGAATCGTTTACTATTTACATAGTTTTGTTATGTTAAAAATTTGAATTTTTTATGTTTATTTTATTTTTGTTTTGAAATAACTTTGTGTAAATAACGTTTTCCATTCTTTCCCAAAAATTAATCTTTTACCGTCCCTTAGCTATGCAGGTTTTTGAAAATCTTTAAAGAAGCTCACCGATGATAGACTGATGGGCCTTAACGTAAGCTTATTTTCATGTTTACCAGTGAACACGGGATTTTTAATAAATTTGAGGGTTGTTCACCGGTGATATGTTGTGACTTAACGTACGTTTTTTTCCGGTAAACGTTAGACTCAGTTAAATTGAAATAACGCTATTGTGTTATCTCAATTCCAAAAATTCTTTTGATAAATGCCAAATTTCTTATACCCGTAATTGTGTTAAAAATAGGAGACTGCTAAGTTAATGACATGAAATGGAAAATATTTATAACAAACGCAAGCAAATATTTAAAATTTACATAGGAATATTAAAAGTTTGATTGATTTTAATTTTTTGTTAGCATCCTTATAAAAATTTTTACATTTCTCAGTTTTTTAAATTTTTATTTTGACAGTTTTGTTGCGTTTCTTACATACATGATTGTATTATAAAACTCCCATTTTGTCTATTAAAATTCTCGTCATTCCATTTCTGACTTCTAATCATTTTTACACCCCTGTGTGTTTTATAAATTGAAATAAAATGTCCATTTTGCTAAAAAAAAAAACGTTTTACAAATTTTCTGTTTTGTAAAATGCCAATTTGCTGTAAGTTTTTTTTGTTATGAAATGACGTTAGGCAAAATATCCCTTTGCAAAATGCGATTGGCCTCACTGTCATTGACCATATAGTTTCCATTGAGTATATATCAGTTTTAAAGTAAAGAAAATAATAAAATTGTCATAAATACAAGTGATAGGTATGCTAAAATTAAATGTTCATATTATAGGTATGCTGAAATTAAATGTTCATAAAGATAGAATCTAAGAGTTTTAATGACTTATTCATTAATAAAGCTATTGATGATACATATTGATGCATCATTGATCTCCATACATTAAAACTAAATTATTTCTTTACAATTACAATTAAATCTAATGACTTTAAATTCTTTTCAGGAATGAAATTAATGGATGTAAAAATTGGGAATAGAAGTTTCTTGAAAAAGTAAAGCCTCGTCTTTCCCACAACCAAATGTAAGGCAATTGTAGGATGGGACTAAATTTAAACATTCCACTTCCCTTTGGATTAAAAAAGTTTCATTTATCTGGGTCTGGATAATAAAACATGTAAAGATATTTCCCTGACACAGAATGGTGAGCAGTTCCAAACGAATCTGAATTTTCACATTGATTTGCAAAAAAAAATTCTTTATCATATAAAAATAAAATAAAGTTACACATTTTAAATAAATGTAGTACCTTGAAAATTTCAAATATTCTCTCAAAATGTGTAAAATTAAGTTAGTTTAAAAATAATATGAGTATCTATCGATTTTATTTCGATGATATGGTAAAAATATATTTAGAAACATTTTTTCGCATTTGCAAAGCTTAAAAAAAATTTTTTTTCAACAAAATAAAAAGATTAGGACAAGGACTTCTCACTCCAATTCAATTATTTAGTTCATGTCTATACATTTTTAAATTGTTGAAGTGTCGTTGTTGAATAATAATATTGTGCGTGAATTTCTATTTCTATTAGAATATGTTTAAAATTTTAATTTACATAAAAATTACCTAGTGAATTTATATTTCAAGTAGATTGCATGAAATAATTCCCAAATGGAATAAAACGGGTTTTTACAAATAATAAAGTAAATTTTTCTTTACCCTATTCCACCTATAAGTTTCGTTTTTAGATAGTATAGTTTACTATAGATACTGTAATTGAATTTAAACAACACTTGTAACACTTTTTTTTTTAATGATATTTCACAATTAAATAATTTTTCTTAACAAATCTTGAACTGTAGTTAAAATATGTAAATTGTAAAATTAAATTGTATAATGGGGCATCTATAAAACCGTAAATAGGGGTTAGAACAGAAGTAGTAACTACAACTATAGAATAGAAAACAGTATATCACAATAAGTCGAATATCTTAAATGTGTTAAATGATCAAGGTAATTTCGTGTAGAGGCACATTTTACTCCAAAATATACCATAACATGTGATAATGAATTATTTCAGAGTTGCAATAACTAAAATTTTAAATATAAATATTTAAAATAAAACCATTTTTAAATTTTACTAAAGAGGATTTTTCTTTTAATATCTTTCGACGTGTTTTCTGTTCGTGAAAAATTTTATTCAAAAAATATTTTTTTAAATATATTTTTACTTTGGAGTATTTGCAATACATAATAGAGGTACAGAAACATAGACGATAATAAAAAACAAAAATTGTATGTATGTATTTAGTATTTAGATTTACCTTGGCTCTAAAAACAATACATTGAATTTAGAGATTTTTACAAAAAATATTTTACTTTTGAAAATAATTAAAATTACCATATTGTAATTCGTTCAATTTTAATGTATTTTATTTTTTTTATAAATTTTAATTTCCTTAGCTGTATTAATGTCTGCTATTATTTTTTAAAAGAGAAAAACTGCATATGTTTAAAGTATTTAGAAAATCTTTTCAACATGTAGTCAACATTAAATATGTATAAATAAATAAATTAAAATAATTTTTATACTTGTTCGTATTATTTTCAGAACAGTTAAAGCCAAAATTATTTAATCATGTCTTGAAATTTAAATATTAAAAAATATAACAATGGTAAAAGGTTGAAATGGACTTATATCGTATCGGTTGTTTAACCTCTTCAATGTTGCGAAAACATTAATGAGAAATATATGCATGTATTTTTAATGTTTTTGACTAAAATATGTCAAAATAAGATAATTCTGAAAACAAAAAAAATGTTCGGAAGTAAGAGTTTTGAGAGGTACACTTATGTGGTACTACGAACTTTTTGGGGCCACAAAATAGAAACTATATAACAAATTGTTTTGGTAATATAGAATTGTCTATTCATTGATAGTGAAAAATATCAATATATTTAAATCCATGTTCTGTTAAAAACGTTAAATTGGCTCTAACTTGAATTATAATTAATAAATAGGTGTCTCTAGTTTTCATAAAATTAACAAAATATACTTTAAAAAAATATTTTATATCTGTAAAAAAAAAACAATTTCTTGAGGACTTAGAAAAAATTGTATTCGGATTATGGCAGTCTTATTAAATTGTACGCAGTTTTGTTTTTAGAGAAAATCACACACAGATACAATTTGCACTTGTTCTGCAAAAGCAGATTTCTAACCGACATTTGGATGAAAATTTGGCTACCACAAATTTAAGAAAATCATAATACCCTTCCACAGACACTGGAGAAACAAAAGCCGCCCTTCTTTTTGATAAAGTTGATGAAAGGATTGAATAGTCATCTCTAGTCGATATAACACTTAAATTATCTACAAAACGACGTCTTTTATTTTGTGATCTTTTGCTTTAAAACTAAAACTTATTAACATTTTTGCTATATATATAATATATTGAAATTTAGAAGCGAAAGTAGTTTTAGTTCTTTTCGATATTCTGTTTCTGTTTAGGGTTTCTGAAAACTCGGGAAAATAAAATTCGGCGAATCCGAGTATTAAATTTCGAAATTCGCCGAACCCTTCGAATTCGTTAAATTTTTATTAAATGTAGTAAAAAAAATAGTTTTTATTAAAGTAATAAGTTCTGTTTAAATATTTGATTCAATGAAGTATTTTATTACATATAATATTAAACAAAAACAAAAATATATTTATTTTTTTTGTCGTCAGTAATAAAATTTTAAAAATAAAAACGAATTTAAAGATTTGTCAGATAATTTCGACCTTATTTTGGTGCAAAAATTGGAAGAAACAGAAAAAGCTCTTTCAGAGTCCGTTGAAGTGAGTTTAATTGAACATAGAGCGTTGAACAATTTTTGTAAATATATAGGCAGTACTCAGTATAATTATACAGAGTAAATTCCTGTTTTAATTTGTCAAAATCAGTTTTCTCCATTGGTTCCTCATTCCCACTTTTTAATATTTGGTTTAGTTCCTCCTGAATAGTAATTTCTTTTTGTTGTTCAGGTTCAACTAAAACATCTACTTGCATATTAGATTCATTTTCGTTTACTACTAAAGTTGGGTTAGCTTTAAATAATCTTTCCATTATATCTGTTGCTAAATTTATCGCTTGTTTTGATGGAACATTATTTGTATCCTTCAGGTATTTTAAAGATTCATCAAATTTACATTTATGCGTTTATCAACACGCTTGGAAATATTAACCAATAATGCGGTGCTAATTTGAGTATTCACGAACTTAATAATGAAAATTATTTAAAAATTAAAATGACTTGCATTGTTTTGATAAATGGGACGTCGTCTACTGGTATAATATTGGTACAATATTTTTTGAATTTTTGAATTTTTAAATTTTTAGATTCGATAAATCAAGCACCGAACTTCGAATTCGAATCTTACGTTGAAGGTTCGGCGAATTCGAGTTCAAGTAATTCAGTTTCAAACCCTAGTTATATACCTATGATTCACAAATTAACTATTATTAAGTCAATAAAATGATTTAATGCTCGAACTATCAATTTTTTTGTTCTTATGATGTAACTAACGCAAAGGGACACATACCTATCACAAAAGTCTACTTCCTTCCTTATATTTATTATATAATATACTAGGAACCCCTGTTGAGTAATTATAATTCAAGTTGAAGCCAAATTTAAAGTTTTTAAAAAAACAGTAATTTACGCAATAACATAGACTTCTCACGATAAAGTAGAAACCATTCATGTTTTCATAAAAATTTAGAGGTTAGTAAGTTTTATTTAGGAAACATAAATACTGCTCTCTCATATACTGTGACTCTCGTTTCTCGATACTGAAACTCTCGTTTCGACATACTTCCTATAGTAAGTGGCATTTAATGAACAAAATAACTAAAAATAAAATATATTTGTAATTAAAGAGGTATATACATCATATACATATTTTTAACCAAAACTATATGATTACTACAAATGAACAAAATATATAGGAAGCAATAATTTGAGACAGTTACTTAAAGAAATTAATAGAATAAATTTCCTTTGATTATTGTATAAAAATAATAATATGTTTAATGACACAAAATGGATATATTTTATCAAGAGTTTGAATATTATAAAACAAAATAGAAATTTTTTCAACCCGTATGCGCATTTCTGTTGTATATACAACTTATTCATATGTTAAGAGGAGAAGAGATATAAAATGAAAAGGTATCTACTGCGCGGGTCCTTAAATGCCTGTCTATTATAATTATAGATTAACAATTTCTGGCTGAGACAATGAGTTTTTACTTTTATTTTCCTTGGGCCATCTTGTATGATGAAATCAATACAACTCCCTTAATGTCTTTTTTCTTTATGAGAAATATTAAATTATCTTCTCTACCCATTTTTCATATTCACCTCTTTTAATTTTTTGATCGTTTGTTAATTTCTTTATTATTCGACCAAGAAGCAAAAAACTATTTATTTATCAAATCTTCTCTTCTCAATCTCATAATATCATCATTTTCGTCATACAGTTCGGCATCACTATTATTTAATTTCGTAGTGATAGCTAATTTAAAAATACTATGTATTTTCAAAAATATTTGAATAACGGCCATATTTCGTATTTTACCATGTATTTGATAACCGTTATGTTAACATTTGCAAAAATTTGCAAATGAGAGGAAAAACCCCGTGATCATAAAATTTTGCGAGAATAGTTAAAATGTTCTGTTTTAGAAAAAAAAGTAGACATACACAAAATTTGAATACATTTTTTCAAATTTTTTTCATATAAAAAATAACCGATTTTTAGGTTATGAAATTTTTTAAATTTGAATTAATTTAGTAATTTTCTGAAATTTCTTGTAAAATGATTGAATATTTTTGTTGACAAAAATTAAATAATTTTTCGTGGTTTTGATTTTTTTGTCGGTAAAAAGTTATATAAATAAGTTTTCAGGTAAGGTATACAACTTTTTATTTATTTTAGGTATACTGCTTTTTATATGAAAAATATTATATTGACATTTAAAACAACAACAAAAATTTGACAATAAATTTATATAAATTTGCGAGTTAACATACAAACCTATCATATGTACATGTGAAACTTAGCTTTTATCCACTTTTTGTTTCAAATATCATCTGAAGCTACCATCACATAATATGTGTAATACCGATTTAAATACAAATTATATCAATATAAAACAACTGTTTTTATTAAATTAATATTTTAAATCACTAATAGAATTATAATACACCATTTTTAATCATTTACTTACTATATTTTATAGTTAAAGTTTTTTAACTCACCAAAGAAGGTATAGTTTATCTTTGTGACATTTTGATTCTTGAATGACAACAACTTTTTATGAAAATTTAAAATATATTTAATAGTCTAGTGCTTGTAATGACATTCGCAAAATAAAACCTACTATATACCTACATATGAGTATATTTACCATTAAGTTATGTTAAGTTTTTCAATGAATAAAGAAAAAAAAAAAAAACATTTTATGGAAATTTGAGATAAATATTAGTGTTGAAATAAGTGCACATTATTATGTATAGTTTTACATTGAAGAGGTAAATATTATTAATTCTAAAAACATATTAAAGAATTAGAGGTACACTTACAGCATAACAAAAATAAAGACATATAAAATATATATATGTATATAGTCAAAAATGTTTTCGTAACATAGCACTATGTTATATACATTTTTTTGGTATTGACTGTAACTTAAATAAAAAATATAGAATATTTTACAATATCCTTTGTGCTGTTGCAAAAGAAACAAAATTTTTTAGTTTGAAGTCATATTTTTTTTTTTAGAAAATTTTCACTTGATCTATTTACGGAAATTAAGGATATTAGGGTGATTACGTATATTTTATTTTACTTTTCTGTGTGTAGGAAATTTAATGGAATTCTCAAAATAATATATACATATATAAAAGTTATGTGTGCAATTTCCTGTTTTTATTATACATACTTTAAGAATATTCCAAATATGTTACTACTATATGTTAATGAAAGGTGATTTAAGCAAAAGAGTATTAAACGAATTTTGAAAGATGGACAGTAAAAAGAAAACAAATATATTCATTATTCAAGAAAGCAAAAAAAAAAAAAATTCAAAGTCAGGTGTGTTTGAAACTTTTTTTTTTAGTTTTTTTTCTTCAATGAAGATTATCTATAAAAAAAATTTTTATTAAAAAAATTCTATGAATTAGAGAATTCATATAGATACTCGTGTAGTGAATTCAATAAAATGACCTTGGTATACCTTTCTAAGCTCAATCAATAATAAATTTATGATGTATGAAAAGGTAGTTAATTTTAGAATAAGATTTTAAGTAATTTAAAGAACTTAGAAAAAACTAGAACAGATGAAAATTTATAAATATATATTACAGAAAAACATATTTACATTCACAAAATTTTGTGGTACGGGCTGAAAATAACAATACTTTGTCAAGTGGAAAAACAGTGCAATTAGGATTTCCACAAGAGTCTGTGTTAGGAATTTTATTGTTCATTATATATATAAATGACATAGGATCAGCATTGGAATATTCTAGGATATCTCTATTTGCTGACAATACTCTAGTCTATACAGTAGGAAACGATATAACTTGAATGTGAAAGAAAAAATTTGGAAAATTTACACGTATGGTTGAATATGAACAATCTAAAATTGAATGTAAGTAAAATTAAATGCATGTATATTGGCACAGCATTAAAAAATTTAAATATTAATATGAATAATAAGGTAGTTGAGTGTGCAAATTTTTAAATATTTGCGGATAATAATAGATAATCAGTTGAACCTCAAAAAATTGCTTTTCTTTCCTTCATGTGCAATAAATATGGGCAACACCATAATACTATCACATTATGACAATTGCTCCACCATACTTTTTATGTGCATTCAGTCACAGAAAAATGGTTTACAAGTATTGCAAAGTATAGAAATGAGAATCACACTCACAAAAAGGAACACGAACACATATTCAGGATATGATAAATGAATTCAATTGGATGGACGAAGTAGACTTAGGTACAATAACATATCGTTGTTCAAATTATTGAAATGTGGTCTGTTACCGTGGCACAAGCATAAGTATGTTGATGGTTAACATTATTTGAAAAACAATAGAGATTTTATATTACCATTATACCGGGTGTTCCAGAGTATGCGTATCAGCTTTCTAAGAAAGGAGGGAGCCATCTTAAAATTTAAAACAAAATGTATTAACTAAATCGAGAGTGCTCTATCGATTGGTGATATTTTCAACTTCCAGAAAGAATCGGAAAAGAGTTTTTTAAGACCAAAAATTCTTTCAAATGGAAATTGGTACTTTTTTATGCAAATGTTAAATGATTTTTTTTTTGTTTTCTCATTTTTCTTTAAAATTAATAAAAATAAAACAAAAATCAATTTCCTTTGGTAAACCAAAATTAATAATGATAATTTTTATAAATAAATTGGTTTTTATATTAACATATTTTTTATCTCAGTTTTGAATATCTACAAAGCTTAAATTAAATTAAAAAAAAAAAAAAAAACAACAAAAAAAAAATTTACTTGACAAAAGCTCCATATTTTTTGACGTAGAATCCGAATTTGCATAAAAAAGTACCCTTTCCCATTTAAAAATCTCGATTTATCGGCTTTTTTTGGTCTTTAAAAACCCTTTTCCGGTCCTTTCCGGAAGTTGAAAATAACAACCTCGATTTACTTAAAAAAAATTTTATTTAATTTTAAAATAACGGCTCCTTGTCCTCCTTAAAAGCTAATACACATTCTCTAGTATAGCCGGTATATAGAAAAACCTGTACAAAAAACACCGTTCTATACAAGGTAGTGCAAACTTTCAACCAGTTGCCGTGGAATATAAAAAATGAAACTAGAATTAAAATATTTATAACAGTTTGGCTTATGGTCTAAAAGTGTAATGGTGCCCATATTTGTTTTTTGATAATGAAGATAGAATTGATCTGAATATTAAAACTGTCAAAAAGGAGTTTGTAAATATCAGTTCAAAATACTAAAATAAATTATGAGTTCATCCGAATCAGCTAGCATAGAGAGTTCTGCAGGAACGACTAAAAAAACCTGATATGATTAATATATTTAATTATCCAGCACTATAATTAAGTTTAAGAGATTTTAAAAACTGGTTAAGATCTTAACAAGTTAATAAACTGTCAAAAATTTAATTTAATATTCTATCAAGATCATCAGATTGTCGAAATAAATGGAGTAAAAAAAGAAAAAACTCTCAACGCAGAACGTCAGAGAAATATGATTATCAATTTGGCATGAATTAAACGATTTCGATTTGAACGATATGTGGCTTAAACAAGATGGTGCAACATGCTATACATCTCGTGATACAATTAATTTATTAGGAAAAAAGTTTAGTGGCCATGTAATCTCCAGAAATAATGCTATATAAATTCATTGAGCATTGATTTTGGGTTATGCTAAATTATTTGTATATTTCAATAAACCGAGGGTTGTGGTTTATTCATCTCAGAGTCAACATTGTTCAGGTTATTGGTGAAATAATGGTAGAAAATGGTATTCAAGAACTAAATTTTTCAGAAAATTCAGAGACGGCTTTTATTTGTTAAGTTTAGGATAAAGTTCACAACATTATTTTTAACACAAAAAGTAATAGGAATTGATGGTTACTAGTTGATGCAGATCCTGAAATTTTTGGTTTTATATATTATGATCATGTGATGGTAATAGTTTGAAAAAGTTATAAAATTCAAATTTAATTAAAAAATTTAAAATTATTTTATACAAAAACCGTTTAAAGAAATTACCAGTATGTTGAAAGGCTCCTATAAGCGATTAAATAGATTCTATCAAGAATGTTTTTGTTCAACTTTTAACTATATGTACATATTTAACTATTTGTTTAACTACATCAATAATAAAATGATTGATTATTAGTTTAGATGATTTTTAGGAAAAATGTAATATAAAGATAAGCCTATATAGTAAAAATAGAGAAAAAAAACAAGAGTTTAATATTATGAAAGTATTATGATAAACCGTATTATCAAATGTTATTAAAGAAAAATAATTTATTGGCAAATTCTTTTCTTAACCCATTAGATATCTTATTATTAAACCTACTCGATTGAATGTATGTTGTATTTGTATTGTATGAAAAATAAAAATTGTTTATTTGTTCATTGAAATTTTTTGATTTATAAAAAAATTAAAATCGTTTGATAATAATAAAAAAATTTTCCAGAAGAAAAAATCAACATGTTTTTTTGTAATCTTCAAAATACTTGTATTTTCAATATTTTTAAATTAATTTCTAAAAGGTTAACTAAACATTTTTTTTATTCTTTATTAGGATCAAGTGAGTTTAAGTTCTTTATTTTTATGATTTCAATTTCTGATATTATTTTGATCAATATTATTATTTTTATTATTATTAAAAATTTTATATATTATATATATATATATATATATATACTTATCTAAATATTATTATCGTATGTATGAGTAAACGTATACGTAATAAATAAAACTAATTTTTTATATTTTATAATATATAAATAAATCAATTGTGCAGTTTTTTATTTATTTTCTTTTTTTTTTGTTCTTATTTTAGTTTCTACTAAAACGATAAAAAAAAGAAACGATCACAAAAGTGAAAGAAATAAATATCCCTGAAGGATATTTTAAGCAAAAAAAAAAATCAATTTTTCTTTATGAAATTGTTGTAATAAATCTTGATAGAAATTGAAAGAAAAATTATTTCTTTATTACATTGGACATTTTTGTTTTAATTTTCTTTTATTTTTGAAAATGAAAAATTTTTACAAAAAGGAAAATATTTTGTGTAGTTCGAAGTACCAAAATATGAAATTTAAAATATTTTCGTACATTTTTTAGATTTTAAAGCTTTTTTCATATATTCAAAGGTGTAGTATTAAATTTAAAATATTGTGAATTTTAATCACTCTGGTCTACGGTCTCAAGCATTCATCACCATTTTAAAATTAAACAAATTATTATCGATCGCCGAACAAAAAATATTTTTATCAGACAAATTTTTTACTTAACAAAAACGTTAGTTTGTAATAAATTAGCGGAATAACTAGCTTAGTCCGAGAAAATTTAAATTTCTTACGATATTTTTTTATAAATTGTCGCAAATAGACAAATATTTTACTTTTAATTTTACTAAATATGCTTATCATACACACATACGCGTATTTCATCTACTACTTGCAGACTTCTTCAATGTTTTGTACTCGACAGAGGAAAGAAATCTAAAATCATCTTATTATCCTATTTGCACATGTAGCAATTTGACATTTTCCGTAGCTGGATGGTTGTTTATTGTCCAATGAAATAGCATAGGTAGAGGGTTGAGTAATAATATTATTATTTATTTCTTTATTGGCTGGTGAAATAATATTTGCGACGTTAGAGTGACAGGTAGAGGTGGTGTTATTTGTTTTATTATATTTCACTAAAATTTAAATAAAGGAGGATATCCGTTGCCTTGATCTTTATTTAAGAGTCATTTTTAGTTTTGTAATTTTCGATATTTTCAACTGTATCTAGTTTCTTAGAATCTCTACTGTAATTTGCCATTATTATGTCGTCTTTCGAAATACTGTGATTCTCTTGAATTGTGTGTTCTGGTACTTTGCATCTGAATTCTAAATCTCTCTTAGCTAGTTTTGTTTCTCTCAGGTGTTCATTGAGTCATGTTTGCATGTGATCTTATATATACCTGCTTTTTCCGATTTGCTCGATTGGGTCTTTAGTTGACCCTAGAATAGTTTTCAGTTTAGCTATATACGATATCTAACCCGTGTGTTTTTGATTTCGCTCTGAGTGGGAGAGAAATCTCGCTAAAATCCAATGCTACTCTTCTTTTGGGTTGTTGATCGTTGAGTAGGTTAATGAGGGATTTCCGTTGTAAAGTTCTTTTCCGTTTACTGAGTAAGTCAGTGATAGTGTTTTCTGTATATCCGTTTATTCTCGCAATTTCAAGTACGTGTTTAGTGTCTTTTACTAAACCTTTTTGGGAGATGGGAATTGTTAACATTCCATGGATCATGTGGTTTTTTTATCTGTTTTAAAAAAGGAAAAATAATTGAGTATAAAGCTGTGTTTAATTAAATTGTTGATTATTTTAAAGGCAAGGAAATATATTTCGCTTTTACAAACATTTTCGAAATGAAAGTATATTTTAGAATAAATTAAATTTGTATGTAATAATTAATAGTTTTTATAGCCTAGACATCAAGTTTTTTTAAGAAGATTTGTGAAATGTTACTCTCCACTAGATTGAGATAAATTAAGTTCTAACCTATTATAAAGTATTTTTTTTTTAAGAACTTCCTCAATTGTTTTAATATAAAAACATATGGAAAATATTTTAACGATTGAGTATTATGAAAGCAATCGGAACCAGACTTAATTTTCTAAAATGTTAAATTACATAATTATTAATTTATGCATAGTACCAGATTGCAAATTTTTCGGGCTGCAGGGCCTTTAGTTTTTAAGATATTCTTGATCGGGTGAAAGAAGTTTTATGGCATCTCAATTGATTTGTTGATCAATTTGATCAAATTGACAAAAAAAAAATAGATAACCACGGTTAACATAAAATTTTTACGGGTAGATCGAGTACTATTATTGTCTCCGGTTCAGAATAGATTTTCACAGCTAAATTTAGCTTAAGTTTTTAAGTGGAGTATTCTTGAGTTAAATCTTGAACAAGAACACTTTTGCAATACAGGTACAAAATTTCTAAAAAATTAAGAATATTCGTTTTTTTTTGCAAATTTTACAAAATTTAAGAATTTATTTTTAATACTAATTTTTCTACAATATTTTTTTAAAATTTTTTGTGAAATGTCCAGCAAAATCAAGCCTTAGGAAAATATGTCGTTTTTATAGAAGTTTTATAAAATCATAAATTTTACAAAAATAAAATTAGATTTCGTTGTGGGGTTGTGGCTGAGGCATTGCCACTTAACTATTTCTTGATTAATAATAAATAATTTGTTTTGTGATCCGTTAATAATAATTATGTTAACTAAAATTTAAAACTTTTCTATTAAAAACATTAAAGACATTTTTAGGCCAAAAATAAATTCAAATAATCAAAAACTAATAAAAAGTACTCTTTTAACTTTAATCAATCGGAATAACAACAAAAAATCAATATTTGTAAATTTCTAAAAATAACATTTAATTTTTTTCAATTTTATTTTTTGAAGCTTCGTATTTTTTTCGTTTATTTCTTTTTACAATCAGTCAAAGTTCAATATAAATATTTAATCCTTTATTAAATAAAAGTATTCTAAACAAAGTTCTCTTCTGTAATATAATGTTAGAAAAAGACTAGAATTTATGTCACTGAATAAAAATTAAACGGTCTGAGATTAAATTTCATTTTATTTTTAGATCTCACATGGTTTTAATATAATTCAATTTTTAAATACATTTTTACAAGTCCCAAAACTCAAGTTTTAAAACTTTTATTTTTATAATTTTTTCTAGATTATACTATTTCAATTTAGAACTATGTATATGATTTTATAATTTTGTTTTAAAATATAAATTACATAAGAATTACAATGTACAATATATTATACAATAAACTACTGGCTTTAAAAATTTAATTTTTAAAGAGTTGGGGGGGTTGGGGTGGTGAACTATTTCACATGTGCTCAAAACTTAATGAATAATAAATGTGAATTAAAAACGATTGAAGTTCTAATATGACATATAATATGATATGATGAATATAAGAGCATAAAAATATTATAATGTAAATTTATTTTCTTTTTCTTTTGAGTAAAATATTTTGTATAATATGTTAAAAATGTCATAAGTATGTAGATTTTTATTACAATTGACAAAAATGAAAAGAGTAGGAGGATTAAACCAGAAAAAAAATGTATTTAACCTCTTTTCAAGTATATATATGTAGGTATGTATAGTTATACATTATATTTGAAGGTAAATTATCCTTATTATGCAAAATAATTGTAATAATAATAACAGGGTAAATAAAACGTTTAAAATTCAGTACTAAATTCATTGTTCGTTTGTAATTATATTCTAAAAATTGTTGTGGTTGAAATGTTTGACAAAAAAAAAATTTTTATTTTATTTAAATTATTTTATTGGGACGAAAAGAACATATTTTTTAAAGTTAGTTCAATTATAGAACACTTTTAGTAATTACAACGGTGCTTGATATCAATTTTTCAGTATAGAAGAACCAAGTGTCAATTAATGTCAAATTTTTTGATTTTTAAAATTTTATCTCTTATAATAATTATTAAAATAAACCATTCATTCCCAAAATCTGTTTCCAAAATATTTCATGTAGTATTTTAAAAGTTTTTGAACGTAAAATCAACGTCTACAAGGACTTGGTGGGAAAGAGTAAAATAATATCAATTAAGTCATAGTGAAAAAAGCGTTGCAATCACTATATGAAAGAAAGAACTGTCAACATATGATATTGGTCAGATAATAGGAGACACGAGAAATTATCTGTTGTTGTTTTCATTAAGAATTTGAAAGTACTGGGAATACAGACCGGTGTAAAGACAACGAAAAACTTCAGTAGTAGAAGATAAATTTCTGATACTGCATTCCAAACGATTTAGAACATCCATAAAACTGCAAGCAGACCTTGTGCGAGCAAGAGGAATTATAGTATCCCCTATATATCCTCCAAATATCGCCAGTAAATGATATTTACCGTTCTTGTCGTACGCATTGAGTTCTCATATAAAATAACGTAATTCCATGTTCCCCCTTATCGAACAAAATATTCTAAGACTTCAAATATTTAGAAGCTAAGACCCACCTTTATTATAATAACGAAACAATCAAGCAAAAATTAATCAGTTATTTTTCCATTTTAAAATTTGAACGTACTTAAAGTGACAATATAAAAAATATATTTACAAATTGTATACGTCGTATAAATATCAATTAATCATAGTTATTTGTAGCTAAGAAAAAAAAGTTATTATAGAGACAATCTTAAAAAAAATATATAATATGAATTAAAAATAATTAATTAAAAGAAATTGCTTTTTTATTTAAATTTTTTATGATGGGATTTACAATTCTAATTAAAAAGAAATTTAGAAAAAATAATCTAGTTAGTCCAGTGAAAATAATTTTTATTGGAGCGAATTGAATGTATTCAAATGAATAGAATCTCCAATTGATATAGAATGCTCCAATTGGCTCATTTCATAAAACCTTTTTAAAAAATTTTCAATTCAATTTCATTGGTAGATAAAAATATGTTTTTACCGTTCTCCAATTTTTAAGTTTATAATAGAATTTTTAAAGAAATATGAAGGTAACAGATACTAATTGTGAAATATTTTAATTATTATGGTTATACTGTGATGTGATTAATCAATGTTTTTAAATTTTAAATTTTAAATTATTTTTTTATTTATTCAAACGTTGATAAATCATGCAGATATAGATATCTTATAATTAGTGGGGAATACGTTTCAAATTATTTTATTCCAATTTTATTCCAATTTTCATCATCGAATGAAAATGTTTTCAATTATTTTTATGAATAATTTAAATTACCTTTTTTTTGTTGCTATATAACACTTTCATTAACATGTATTTCTGTGCATATATAAGTATGCATGAATATAATTTAATATACATATTGAAAATATGAATTTTCATCCTTGATTTATGATTAATTGTAAAAATTCATAGATTTATCTATATGTATGTATATGTATTTTAGTGCTTCAATTGACCTTTTTTCCTCAATTTAAAAATTTTTTTTTTTTTATATTCCCTATTTAGAAAATAAAAAAAGTATCAATAGATACTTTTATTAAAATGAAGATAGGTTGTGGTTCAAGGTTGCTATTTTGATGGAAATCTGAACAAGTAACTGTATAGAATCAGCAATATCTTGACATAATTGACGATTATTAAAATTTTTTATATTATATATACTTAATATATATATATATATGTATTATGTACATAAATATATCTATATATAATACATGTATGCATACAATAAATAGATATATACGTACATCAATATATCTAATCCTTGTTAATTATTATTTTTTGCGTTATGAAATTTCACTCAACGTTGTTAATTGATACCTGTATGAATGTTGGGTTGAAACATGTTAAGGTAAATTGCAAAACATAAAAAAAAAAATAAAGAAAAATATCAATTTTGGAATTATGTGGGTCAAATATACTATAACTTAGGAATTGTTGATTGTTCTTCTGTAAAATTACAAACATTTAGGTACATAAGTATATATTTGTTAGTCTCAGAAGTAGTAATTAAAATTGTACTAAATTATGCTATTAAAGTTATTGTTATTGTGTAGAGTTCTGTAATGACTCAATAAAAAATATGTTGCATACTGTAGGTGTAATCATTTTTAAATATATTCTTGAAGTCACAAGTACTGGTATATTTTATTATGTAATTTAAATGAAAATAAAAATTTAAGTTATGACTTTTATGATATATTAAAACGAATATGGTTAAATTTAAAACTTTTATTTTATGTTTCATTTTGTTTTTTTGCTGTATTGTTTTAAGGAAGATATAAAAAAAATGTTTTAATTGGATTCTGGATTTTTGGTTTTATACTTTAAATAAAATTATTATTTTTATACTATATAATTTTAAAAAAAATATATTTAACAAATATAATTTAATTAAACTTAAAATAAATTAGTATCAAATTAAGCTGGAATATTTATTCCGTTTGTATATAAAATAAACGAACGATTTGCGAGTACATTTCATAATTACGAAATGCAGAGATCAAAGTTGTTGGTATATTAATGAAATAAAATAGAAATCAATAGAAGGAAATTAAGGAGAAATGTATATGACCCTATACGAGAATGCTATTATACCTGATTCACTGCCTCAGAACATTTGTTCGGAACACCATACGCATCATACATTTTTTATATGAAAATTTGATTTCTCTCATAATTTTCAAAAGAGTTCGGAACATTTTTTTCTGTCCGGAATAAAAGTTGACTTAACTTTGATTTTTTTGTTCGGAGCAATTTTTTTTTTACATTTTTTACACTTAAAATTATTAAAATACAGACACAGCTGATGTATAACAAAATTAAAAAATTCACCAGCTTTAAATAAACAAAAATTTGAAAATATGTAATTCAAATGCTAATTTCAACTGTTAAATTTTTTTTTTTCGGAACACCATGTTTTTAATTAAATACGATTAGAAATCGTAGTTACAAAACAGATGTTCGTTAGTGCATTACTGTCTTTTCTTATCATTTTGGTATTATAGGTTAGATCTATTTTTACGTATATCACAACTTTAGCATACGTTTTATATCCTCTCAACAACAAACACATTTTGTGGGAGGGAGTTTTCTGTATTCGTTTGTTTGATGAGACGGTTTGAAATGTAGTCTAAAACTGTTATCATGAAATTCGCAGATACATAAACAATGAGTATATTTTGAATAATTGATGACTAGGATAAAATACTTTGGGGGAGGGATAAACAGAATTTGACCTTGTTTTTGTATCTTAGTGAGAATAATATAGAGGTAAATCGTTGCAAATAACAAAAAAAAGTGTATATGTATTTTTTCAGAAATTCATAATAATCAAAAAAATTTTTACTAAATTGATAAATTAAGACTGATAATCAAACTAAATATTTATAATTAGTTCATTTTTAATTTATTATTAAACATTTTATTTTGTTCTATATGAATATTTTAATCTGTTTGAATTAAATCAATAATTTCCATTGAAATATTAAAGATAAAATATTCAAAAAGAAAAATCAAATTTTATTATTTTAATTAACGGTAAAAACCATGTGCATTTAAAAAAAAATAGGTCTACTTTAAAAAGACAAATTTAATTACGAAAACCTAGATTTAATTAAAAACAACAAAAAAAAACGACATATGCAACGGAGTATGAAAAATTTCAGTTGAAATAATTCAATAATAATGAAAATTGTTAATTGTATTAAATGTAAAAAAATTCAATTAAAATATATTTTCCTGGAAAAATATTTCTTTAATTATTTTTTTATATAATAATTATTTATTTTTAAAGTTTTAAATAGATTAATAAATCCCTCAAAAATTTAATTAGAGAGATTATTTTAAATATGCAATATTGTAATGTTTGTTATTATTTTTGGTGTTACAAGTTTGGATTTTACTTAATTGCCTTACCAGTTTTTGTTTAATAGACTTCGCCTAGTGTTTTCATTTTACTATTCAATAATAAATAAGTTTTCGTACGATTTTAAAACTAATACTTTAAAATTTGTCAATAATTTATTTTTTTAAAGCTGTATTAAAATTTGTATACTAATTTATTTTTGCTAAAAAATTTTAAACTTTTAAATTTTTGCATTATAGTATAACCTGTAACTTTAAAATGGTTTTTTTTTTTTAATTTCAAATTTATTTATGGTTGGTATGTGTGAAAAAATATACATATATCAAAGATCGAAAGTTGTATTAGAATGTAGAGATGGACAGGTTATAAGCTTACAAAATATCGTTCTTAAATTAGTTAACAATCGTTTGATTTTAAGTCGTAGAGCATAAGAAAGCGAGATCGTCTGAAGGACTTTTAGAGAGGAATGGTGAATTCGAAAATTATCAATATGCAAGAAAATTAAAGTTTGTTAAGAATATTTAGTTACTTAAATTTTATTATGCAAGTAGTTATAACTACATAATATTTAAAATTACTATTTATTGAAATTTCAAAAGCAAGTCAAATAATTTTTTTAAAACACCAATTTTCTGAACGATTCTAATTTAAAATAATCGTTCCAAAGTTATTTTCTTTAACATTTCCTTTTTTATTCCACAATTAAGGAAAAACATATGATATGGGTATGTTGGTGAGTTTAAAATTTATTCGTCAATATTAGAAAAAGCTGCAATAATAAATAATAAGAATAAATCTAAAATAATATTAAGAATGAATATTAATTTACGATGAGTTTTTATTCATCTAAAAACAAAATAATTTCTTAAATGGATTGCAATAATAAAATTCGGTTACTACTGTCGGCTTTTTCAGTTTTTCAGTCGTATAAAAAGCAAATAATTTTCATTTAATTTTTTATTAACATAAAATTATAGTAAATTTATAAAGTTAATATAATAAAAATTTTTCTTATTATTCTTAAAAATTACATAAAATTAGTTTAAAAACACAAATTATAATTTTTTATCAAATGCATTTTAAAAGCAGTGAAATAGTGAAATATGCTAAATATTTAACATTTTTTAAAATTAATTACATCTAACAAGCGTATTATATTATTATGTACATATTGAAGCAAGATAAACATAAAATTCTTAAATAATTTAAAGAAAACTTAAATTATAATTTAAAAACAAATTCTAAAAATTAAGTAAAATAATAATTAGAATAAAAACCGAAAAATATTTGCAAAATAAAAAGAACTATATAATAGTGATAGAATTAGTCATGCCATCTAATATGTTGGGTTTTATGTTATAGGGTAAAACTCTATTTGTATAATACTAATATAAATATATAATATTTCTTTAATAGATAATATTAATTTAATATGTTTTAATTTGTTTTTTTTTTTTTATATAAATTTTAATTATATTATTTAAAAATTAAATTCAATCCAAATACAAAAAGTGTATAAATACAAAAGGAACAACACAATCATCAAATGGTAACTATTGTTGAAATTTTCGACAACAATTTAAAGCATTTTTTATTTTTTTTGTTTTTTTTTTTTTAGTTTAAAGTAGATATATATTTCAAAATATATATTTTTTTTTGTTTATATTACGTCACATGACATTAACGTAATTTTTGTTTTTAATATATTTTTTTTAATTTAATATTTACTAGTTTTTAAAACATTATTCTATTTAATTTTTTTGTTTTAATTATTATTTATTTTCCAGAACGCTTTTATTTAATTTTTTGTTTTTAGATTATTTAATTGTATATTTTATTTATTTTTTTTTTTATTTAATCATTTATATAATATGCATTCAATTTGTTTACAAAAAAAAAAAAAAAATAAAATTAAACAAAATTAAAATTAATATAATTTATTTAAATAATGATAATTAAACAAAAAATTACATAAAAAAAAAAAAATCGAATCAATGGAAATTTAACTTGAGACTAATTCACTGTCAAAAAAAAAATATATTAAGACTCGTACGAGTTATATTTTCTAATTTGTATTTAAAAACTTTTGAAATCTGTAGTTGAAATCGTAGAGAAGTGTTGGTTTAAAGTCAAAAAGGTGATTTAATCAGAAAAAACACACGATTTTAATAGATACACATTTCAATCTTTAAATATGTGTCAATTTTGATAAATATTTTTTTTTTGGTTTTTTGTGCATTACAAATTTGTTAGTAATTTAGTAAAAATTTGAATTATAATTAAATATGTTGTATATGAATATTCATTCCATTTCAATTGTTTTTAGCTATTAAGCTATTTTTTTTTAATGAAAATATAAGTGGTTTTCATAAACAAACAATATTACCTATATTCACAAGTACTTTGTTCATAAACAGAGTGTTGCAAATAAAATTTGTTCATAATCATTTTTAAATTAGCAGGAAAACTGCAAAATTATAGTAAATAACGCATGCCCATCAGTTGTGTTGCTGTTTTCATTTATAACACAAAACTGAAAAATGTGGAAAATTCAAATTTTAATCACTCTGTCAAAAAAATTTTTTTTTGCAGAATGTGTTTATGAAAAACCTTAATATAAATATGTATTAGTGAACAAAGTACATATAATTCAATGAATGTAATTTACAACTTTAAAACCGACTAGGTATTATAAATAATTTTATAAATTTGCCTGACAGGTAGCGATATTGTTTTTAAGAATATATTTTTTGCCATTAAAGAATTATGAATTTCTTATTATGGAATACTAATGTTTCCAATAATTGGTCATATAAGAAATCAAGTATTGTGAATAAATTCCTTCTCAAACAAATATGTAGTCATAAACGACAGAATAATTTATATTTAATTTAAATGTGAACAATTATATGGTCGGATTGTAAAAAAACGACTGATTTTTAAGTTATCTTAAATTTATCTAAAATCATCACAATTTAATTATTTTAACTAAAACATTATATTTCTATTTTTCAATTTCACTTTTAAAATAATAATTTCATAATTTATTTAAATTTAAAATAGTATTATATCAAGTAAAGGTTATTATACCCTATAAAAATATGCGCAATAAAAAAATTTGTTTTCCCTTTAAGTTCCGAACATTCCAGACATGAGTTGTCAAATTTACATTGCAAGAGCGAGATAATTTATAAATTTATTAATGAATTGTATATTTTTTGTCTTATTTTACTTCAGACTTTGGGAAAAAGTTAGAAAATATTTAATTCAAAAATGGAGTGAACTAAATAGTTTGGAAAACTTTTTTTTTGGTTAAGTATTGCTGGGTTCAATTAAAGAACTATCAAAAAGGTTATTATTTACTTGGGTTCATTTATTCCTAAACAGCAATATTTAATTTTTTTATTTAAAAACTAGTTCATAGTACTAAATATACTCGATATTAAATTTAATTTTTAAAATTCAAATTCATCTCAGAATCAATTGAAACAATTATGGTTTCCATTTCCAAAGTTATATATTGATAAATATACAACTTTTTATGTAAGCATTGAGTATTTTTTTTTTTTGAATAATTATAGAAGGTAATAATATTTACAATAACGTGCTCGAAGTCCTTTACAACAATTTAATCTACTGACTTTGTACAGATATAATTTTGCAAGACATAATTAGTTTTTATAATTTAAATAATTATAATTTCTAGGGGGATTTTCAAAAGTTTTAGTTTTTAGGCAATGCGCCTATACTATACAGGCTTAATAACCAAAAATCAAAACATAATATATGTAGGTAAATTTTAATGTATTTTTCTATCAATAGAAAAAAATATTAATATTGGCAGAAATATGAAGCAAGAGTTTATTTTTCTTAGTTATTTAACATGTCCATAGTATAGCAGCATTGCCTTAGAAAATTGATTTGAAATAAAAAAGCAAAATGTGTGAATACAACTTAAATCATTAGGAGGAGAAAATACAGAACATTGACAATAAGTTGATAGCGAACGAAAGAAAATATTTTTGAAAATTAAATATATAGAATATAGAGAAGTTGTATTAAAGGAATTGTAATGTGAAATTGATAAGTTCTGGTACACATTTTTTTTATACAAAATTACTAAACTTATAATTATATATTAATACGTGTGGATGTTTTTAAAAATTTTCAATAATATAAATTAAATTGATGTGCTACAAATATATCGTGTGGAAGAATGTATCTAAAATCCGTGTGTATATCTATATAAAGTGTATATCTAAACTAATAAACCGTGTGGAAGTGTATATAAGAAAATTTATATTTATTCCTATAGGTCGCTGGTTAAACGGTCTTAATCAACAGCAATAAAATTTATAAGAGATTTATTAGAAATTAATAATGTTAAGTGAAGTAGTCATAATTTAAATTTAATTAAATTTGAAATTAACTATTAAAAGCTAATTAAATTAAAATAACAAATTTTAAAAATAAAAATTAAAATATATTTTGTTTTTTTTGTTAAAATATAACAATAATAATAATATATATATATATGGATGTATTATATGTTATAATAGTTTTTTTATTTAAAAATTATTTTTTTTTTTAAATTTGGCAAAAAACTTTTAAGCCATTTTCCATTTTAATGCGCTATTTTAAATTTATAATATTAAGATTATTTATTTAAAAAAAAATGTTTTCATAAAACTTAAATTTATAATATAAAATGTTTTAGCTAATTCTAAAATGTATACATTTATTATATCTATATTTATACGTGTATACATATAAATGTATGAATGCTCTATTTGTATGTATACAATGTAATAAATATATATATAATGTAAAAAAAAAACAATATAAATCAAAGGCAATAATTTCTAACATCTAAAAATTTCAATCATATCCCAAAAACGAAATTATCTAAATTATTTATGTAAAATGATCATTTCATTTTCATTTATTTTTATTAATAATATTTTAGTTATTAAATTATTTATTTTCTTTTTTTTATTTATTAAAACTAAATAAATTATAAAATTTTTATGAAATTATAATTTTAGGAATAATTAAAATAAAAAGAAAAACTATCAAAAAATTATAAAAATAAAATTTCAATTGAAAATTAATGGAAAAAATTGAAAATGAAATAACTAAATAATATCCTAAATGTAATAATATAAAATACAAACCGTTGTAAATTTGTAGTGATTGTGCATTAAATATAAAAAGAAATGATTAACGAAATAAGGGAAACACAAAATAAATGATTTTGATGAACTTAAATAAAAATAATAATTAGATATATATTTAGTAGGATATATATTTTTTCCCCATATTAATTCAATAAGAATTTTAATTCAATAAGTTGGGGGATATGAAGAAGTACTTATTTGTTGCTTCTTGTTGGTCAGATAACTTATACTGGACCCCGGAGATATGAATTTGAATGCCAATTATTGTAATTAATAATTCTACATTTGCAAAACACACATTTAAACAATATTCTGTAAAACATAAAATACGATCCCAATACGTATTGAATAATTTATAATAGATATTCTGCTAAAAGAAATGACATCAGTGTTCTGTAGAATAATAAAAAACTAACGGCAGAAAACTATCAATACCGGAAGATAAATTGCAGTGAATAAAATGTCTTTAGTTAAATTTAGTAAAATTTTCTACCTAACAAAAATAGATAAAAAGAGTAGACAGAAAAAATAAAATTAAAAACAATATCTCTTATTGTGTATTATATTAATTTTTAAACTATTATTGAAATTAATTTTTATTTTAACTTAAAACACTTCATGTTAAATAAAAAAAATTTCTTTGTTAAGTAAAATCATTTTCATTTCCAATGAGAATATTTTGCTTTTTATAATATTATAAAGGTATTTTCACAAACGTAAAATTTTACTTTTGAATGAATATATTTTTTAAGTAAAAGTATTTTTCATTATGACATAATTTTAATTTTATGTCAAGGTTATAACTTTTAAGTGAAAATTTTTCTATTTTATTAAAAATCTTGTTTCAAGTATAATTTTGTGGAATATTACGAATTGTAATTTTATTCTAGATAATAATTTCAATTTTTTAAATATATAATACCAAAAGGAAGATTAAAAAATATCTAAGAAGCAAATTAAAATATTTCGTTTTTCTGATTATCGTTTGGATTACGTGGAGGCTAAACGTAATAATGGGATTTTTTAGATGCAAAAGTTTTTCATAATAAATATATTTTTTTTTAATATCACATATATGTACGTCTATAGGAAATTTTTAATTTAAAACCTATACAGCACCTAGTTACCATTGAAATTGAAATAGGTATTGGCATCGAAATATTTATAATAAATTGATTTTCAATTTAGAATTTTGGTTAAATCTTGATTTTAGTGTTAATACAACTGACAGATATTATAATATATTTTTTTTAGATCGAACAGTTAAAAATGTAATATTAACAGATAAATTAAAAATAACATTTCACAATAATAAAATTCATTAAATTTCAAAGTATAACTTAAAATATGAATAACGTCAGTCTTTTTAAGAAGGAAATAATTCAATATATTGCTGGTCAACATTAACATTAATGAGTGAGTGGTGTTCAAGTGGATTATTTTTTTTCTCTTGTTTTTATATTCTTGTTTTTTTATTCTCTTTATTTGGAAAAAGTTTATTAGTAATAAGTAGTAATGTATTATTTTTTGGATTTAATATTTCAAATTTTAAAATTATTATTATTTTAGTATATAAGTAATGTATTAAGTTTTAATTTTTCAAAAAATATAATTTTTGTAGATCATACAGCATAAGCTAAGATCTAAGTTGAATTGATTTGTTCATAATTGTAATTGTTCGTAATAAACTATATGTTTTTTTTTTGTTGAATTTAACTATATTTTTCTCAATGTTATTTTATTACTTTGTTGGGTAATATTGAAATTCAAATACATAATCTACAAACGATCAACGTTTTCTTTCTTTTACTTCATTACATATTTAGTTTATTGCACAACAATGTTAATTATAGTTTATTGTTTTTAACTTGAATAACCATTTTTATTTTATTTCACTTTCTAAATTTGATATTAACATCTGTCAGTAAATGTTTCCTCTCATATATCAATATTTCTCCTAAATATGTGTTTTTTTTTGTTGGCTTATTCGATGTAAATTCGGTTCCAATACACAACCTTACATTTACAAAAATTAGGTTTTGCAGTTATATGCAGTATTATGCTTTAAAAACTGGACTGTATTGATATCTCTAAAATAAATAATATTATAACTCGTAAAATCACTTACGAGGTTTGACTAATACATTTGTAAAAAATTTAAAATGAGGAATACAAAAGTTGGTATGAAAGAGTTGTTACATAATTTTATATATTTTACATATTATATGTCAATAATTTTACTGATTAAAAATATTTGAAAATTGTGAATTTCGAAATTTTATTTTAAATTCATAAGAGTTTTTCTTCTATTATTTTTTTTTTGAGAAGATTCATAGGATGCATAAGTTGTAAATTTTGATTTGGTCTATTATTCATATCATATTTACTTGATCTTTTTTTAAACTCTTTTTTTAAAATTTTGATCCTATTAAATTCCTAACTTAAAGAATTCGATTCTAATATTTACTACATAACACTTCCAATTGGATAAAGTAATAGAAAAAATTTTTAAGAACTTGCTTTTTGAACGGCTGTCACAAATCTTTCGTAGCAATATTAACTGCCTTAAAAATAAATAAGCTAAATTCAAGCTCCCTTAGAGAACTCTCTATGGTTATAGCATTTGACCTCAAGGAGCAACAAAGAATGCTGCTTAAATTTTTTGTTACAAAAATGGTATAAATAAACTTGCTAAGACAAAATCATGGAGCGCAAATTAACACTACGCTTTTTAAACAATAATCAGAACTGGCTCTAACTATGAGTAATTAATTGATATTTTTAGAAAAGTGAAACGGAACCATTTTTTTTTACTTCTATTATTTTAATTTTTAACCCAATTTAATGGAATCCAATATGAAATTCATCAACCCACTCGAAAAGGAAGAATAGAATAGAAAATAAATTTAAAAATTACGTTTTAGTGAAATATAAAAATAATTAATTATATTTTCAAAATTGTAAATTAAATTTAAAAATTAAAATAATATGAAAATGTTTAAATTTAAATTGATGAATAAAATTAAATGTAAAAACTAAATGTAAAAAAGAAAAAACAAAACAAAAAAGATTTAAACTAAAATGCATTCTGGAAAAGGTATAAAATATTAGTTTATGTGTATACTTATAGCAAAAGATAATTTTTTTCACATATTAAATTTCATTTCATAAATTTTAAGATTGCAAATTTTTTCGTTACTTTTTTTTTTTTACAATTATATTTTTAATCATTTTGATTTATTTGAAATGTTAAATGCCGTTTAATTTCTGGAATGTGAAACATAGAAATTGTACAAAAGAAAGACAAAATTGTTACATTCGTATCATTAAGAAGAATATTAGTTATGGCCATAAAGCATTGTAGATTGGGTGTTAAGTAGAAATTTTGCCATGTTTAAGTCAAATATTCATTAGCATTATACATTTATATACGTATACATATACATATTCATCTATATTTTTTTGGTTCGCTTCACAAAAAATATTGAACTGAAAAAAAATTCTTGTTCGTTTCTTAAAAATGCTGCCATAAAATGTAACATTTCCTGACTTTAAATTTTCGACGGTTCTGCATTTTTCCCTGTACAATCAGATAGCATAATAAAAAAAAAAAAAAACAAAAAAATATCAAATGTCAATATTTCAAGTAGACAAGCGACCAGTAAAACGTAAATAAAAATGGAAAAGAATGCAGTAATAATTTGTGAGATAAATTTTTAATCTCAGCTTGTGGATACTTCTTCATCTACTTTTGATGACGAGATTTTTATTAATAAAAACGAAATTAAATAAAAAAACAGTGTAGGAAACATGAAAAAAATGTAGAATTTTTCTGTTCGTTTGTGAAACTATATTTTTGGATACCTATATTATGTTAAACTTATTTGTGAATTCGAATGTCAAGTAAAATATATTCATAATTCCAACAAAATAATATAAAAACTGAAAAAAAAGTGTTGTTAGCGATTTGAAATGAAAGCATTAACTCATTTGTCCCCATAACTATTAGAAATTTAAACTTAAATTCTAATACTCAGAATTTATTTTCTTCTCAAATTATTAAGTTACTTGAAAACGATTTAAAAAGGAGATTTTATAAAAAATAAATATGTAAGTTGGAAATACAAAATTGATTTATTGAACTTTGGCAACTGCTATAATAGAAAATATTATTTTGGTGCTTATACAATTTTTTTTATTTAAATTAAAACTTGTGAACTGGTAAAAATATCGATGATTGTGTAACACCGATCTTACAAGAAATTGTAGTTTTAGAATATGGGCTATTTCCAGGTTTTAGGTTTAGATTTATGTCTTTCTATACTAATAACTTTAATGTACTATATAATGTACTAAATAACTAAAACAAATAATTGAGTTTAGTTGCCACCACAAAAAACTAATTAAACTCCTATAAATTCCATTTATGATTCAGAGGAGATATAGTTGAAATAATTTTCAAATCAAGAAAGCTGCTTGTTTTTCAACTCAACTCATCTCAACTCATTAAATGTGGAAAACTACTACTATTGTCAGGAACTAAGCCTTTTTAAATAGAACAGCTTTATTTTATTTAAGTGGTTACCAGATTATACTCTCAACTATTTTTTGTCATTTATTTTATCTCAATGGCAAAGGGTACTTGACCAGGTCGAAAAACCCATAAAGCATTTTTTTTACTTCATGTGAAATCGAACCTGGGACCTATCAATGTTAAAAGTTATCGGCTTACTAATTAGCTTATAATAATATGGCGTTAAATCAGACGATTTCGTCGAAACATAAATCAGTTGTGTTGGTCATAGTAAAGGGCAGCTGGTTGGCTTTTACATAAACTGTCCTTTCAAACAGTGTATATGTATATGTCTTCAAAACCAATCAAAATACAGGATAAAATCTGTGTGATACAAGAACAAAGTTTTGTTTGAATAACAAAGTTGAATATTGTCTTAAGAAAGTTCAGGATCAGTTCTACACTAAAGTGGTAGTATAAGGCAATAATATTTTTTTTTTATCAGAAGAAGAAAAACTGATCAAATTGATTTCCAATCAATATTTTAAAATTCGGGGTATAATAATTAAGGGTAAAAAAAAGAAGAAAAAAAGAGAAAGTGTAAATACGATTATAATTACCTGTTTAATTATTTTACAAGTAGGACTTCATGTTTTGAAAAAATGAGATTAGTTTTATGGGGTGAAATTGTATAAATCAAAATGATTAAATTTGATAGTTAAATAAATTCACTTCCATTTATAAATATATACATTTATTTATGTAGTTTTTATTCATCTAGTATTAGTTGTTTTTTTTTTTGTTAATTAAAAAAGTAGAATTTATTAGGTATCTAAAAAGAAATTGTTTAGGTAAATAATATAAAAGAAAATTTTGTATGAATTATTTACAATGAAACAATGAGAATTAGATAATTAATTCAATTATATAAAATTATTTAAAAAATATTTTTTTAAAATTATTTTGTAATAATTTCAAAATTTAACAATAATTACATAATACGAAAAAGAAAAACTATATAAGAGAGTAGATATTGTTGAATATGAGAAAAAAAAAGAAAAAAAAAAATTGTTAAATTACATTCAATTTATTTCTCGTTTTTAGTGTTTCAATTTACAATAATTATATATTAATATTTTATTTAAATGTAAATATTTCATTTGTATTTTTCTTT
Organism: Argyra leucocephala; assembly: GCA_963942445.1. NCBI lineage: Eukaryota > Metazoa > Arthropoda > Insecta > Diptera > Dolichopodidae > Argyra > Argyra leucocephala. Next base: position 95,338,348 of record OZ012677.1, read on the forward strand.
TTATATATATTTGCATTCTAATAAATTTCAATTTAAATGTAAGTTATTTTAATTCATAATTTTTTTTTTTGTTTTGTTTTTTTTGTACATTTATTTTATTTTTTATTTTATGTTTTTTTGTATTATTTTTAAAATTCTGTACACTTATAAACATCAAGAATTTTTTAATAAAATTTTCATAAAAATAATTTAGTTTTTAGTTTTTTTTTTTTGTTATTTAAGTTTAAAGAGAAATGGTGCTTTTATATTAAAATTAAAGATTGCATTTGAATTTATTATAAATAAATGTAATTTTTTTTTTGATTTCTATTTTAGTTTTTATTTTAATATTTAGTTTTATTCAAAATTAATTTATTCTTGAGTTTTGTATTATCTGATTATGAATTTGGCAATTTTATACCTTTCCCATAATTATCCCATCACTGTCCATTGTGCTGGTATTTTATTTTTTTAAAATATAAATTTTTTTTTTTTTTTTTTAAATCAAGAAACCTAAGATTTAATAAAAATATTTTTTTATAAAAAGGAGGAAAAACAAAAAAAAAAAATAAATAATTAAAAAGTAAATATAAAAGAAATTATAAAATCTCTATTTAAATTTTTTGTAGATTTATTTTTTAAAAAATTTTATTATTTTCTTTATTTTTAATTTATTATGATATTTTTTTTGTTCATTTTATTAAATTATTTAAATAGAATTGAACAGCTAAATAAAATAAATTTTAAAATAAATTTTAGTAATTAATCAAATCTTGAAGAAATAAATTTGTATTTTAAATATAAATTTGGTAGCAATTTTATATTAAATATAAAAACAAAAATAACAAAATTTAAAAATTAAAAATAATAAATTAAGTAAATTAAAATTTTTCAAAAGTTAAAATAAGTATATTGTCTTGTTTGTTTTTATTTTTTTTTATATAATTATTATTGAAAAAAAGAAAAAAAATTGATCATTTATATTATTTTTTTATTATAATCATTACTGATTTTATTTTTTTATTTAGGTAACTACATTTTTATTGGAAACATTTTAAAGTATATTGAGATGAAATTCAAAATTTATTATATAATAATTAATAGATCGTATATGTATCTTAAAAATGAATAAAAAAATATTTTGTTTTTATTTAATGTAAATTTCCGTATTTAATTTCTCAATTATATTTTGAAATTCATCTCATATTTTTAATGTAGGTAATTTTTTGTTTTTTGAATATTCAATATAATAGATAAATAGTTTTTTAAATCTACTTAGTTTTTATCAATATTCTATAACCCTTTCAGTGATGCATACGGTGGAATGAGCGCCTGTATTTCGCTCTATCTTTAAGTAGCTATAATTAGTTGATTATATTGAACAATATTTAATATCCCATCCCAATGTTAAATGGAATGAATATATTATAACAAATCTATTTGGTAAAAAAGTGAGTACAATGAAGAGAAATTAATATATTGTAATGAAATAAAACCGATATTCAAATTGAATAATTTTAAAGAAAGTAATTATCTAATTGTAAATTCAGGAAAGTAATTTATTGAATAATTCTAAAAATATAAAATTGTTTATGGCAATTGTTTACTTCAAATTTCATTTAATTTACAATTATTAATCTATGAAAATATTTCCAATGCATTTGTTTTCCTACCGTTTGGGCTATAGAGAGATTATGCTAGAAATAATAAATCACAAATTGGCGAACAAAATTGCATAAATTTAGATTATAAAATTGAATTTTCAATTTAGCTTAAACTTAACGTACCTAAAGCTGTATTGGCTGATTTATCGATCTTCTTTTATCCTTAAAATCGATCAAAAAAACGTATAACTAGCAAAGTATTGATGAAGGTAGATAAAGGTAGTCATATAAATATCATTAACTGATATGGAGTTATACAGATAGGTTTGCTTATATATTTCAAATATATATATATAAATCAGACAGTAAGTTTGCTTATATACTTTAAAAATTAAGGGTAAATTAAGGGAACTGTACTAATGTACTTTACTAAATTTTTCATAAATTTCTTTTCGAAATATGGTAATTTTATATATAGTAGAAATTGAGTACTTCATTATGTTCTAATGTAGATCGATATCAATAACTTCTGGGCAAAATCACAAATTTAATATTCTTTAAGACACCATTCTTTAACTATAAGCATGACATTATGTTATATCTCTATCTTTCCATTAATTTTTAATATTACTGAATATTCAAAAATAAAACAATTTCTAAGAACATTAAATTTGTAAACTCAAATAAATGTGAATTAAATAATTAAAATTTTCAAATTTTTATTTTAAATTATTATGAAATATAATTAAAATTAATATTTATATATATTGCTTCTTCTTTTGTTTATTTAAGTAAAAATAAATTTGAAATTTTTAATTAAAATTCACATTTAAAAATATGTATAATATTAAAACGTTTAAAATTTTAATTTTTTAATATTTTATTTATTTATTTTTTTGTTATTTTTTTTTCTATAAAATAAAACGTTTTCTAAATTTTGAACAAAACATTCCAATATATATATACATAAATATGGCTATAAATTTATATATATATATATGTATATATATTGATATATATACACATATATATATATAAATATAATAACATAAATATAAATACATATATTTATATATTAATAATTATTTCTCAATAATTATGTTATTGTAGTTATTATTTGTCAAAATTAAAAAACATAAAATAATGTTATTTAATTAAAAGAAATAATTTGTTATTATTTTGTTTTTTTTTTTTTTGTTATATTATATTTATATATATGGAATTGAAGTGCACCTTAAAACCGTCGTATGTCCAACTTCCTAATTTTAAAACGCACGTTTGTACATCATATGGAAAATATTCTACATCAATTGAACATGATGATTTATAAACGGCTGGTGGCTGCCATATCACCAGTCCATTGCTATAAACTGTTGCTTTTGTCATAAGTGTTACTTCATAATGGCCATCAGCACTGAAAATACATTTAATTTTTCATACTGTTTTTTTGTTTTCGTAATTTTAAATTTGGTTGCAATTTTTCTTTGTAGATTTCTTTTGCTTTATTATTATTTAATTGTCTTTTTTTTGTATACTAACCATTTTGTTTTTTATATACTGTTATAATATAACAGGTTTTTTTTTATTTTATTTTCTTTAGTTGACTTTTTTCGATACTAGTGTGAATACTACTTTATTTAAAATTACATAAATTAATATTCTAATTACATTATTTTCTTATTTTCATAAATAGCATAATTTTATTATTTACATTTTTTTTGACTTATGTAATTTAATTTTCATAATTACTTAAATTATATCAGAAAACTTTTATTTTATTAATTTTAAGGGAAATACAATTTATAGTTGATAGTTTTAATGATTTTTTTTTAATTTTTATTATGCTTGTTATTGTTTTTACTGCTAAACAAATTTTGCAAACGATAGAGTTATGTCAAATATTTACGTAACTATAGCAAATTAACTTTGCGGAAAAAGTGATAAAATCTATGTCATTAGAAGAGGAAGAAATTGGAATTCAAACTTAAAGTAAGTTCCATACAACTCGAATTCAAACCGGTTATGGAATTTGAAATCTTGAAACACAACTTCAGCACCACAGCATTCTGAGTGACTACCCAATAGACATAGTAGGATCAACGTGGTAGGGGTCCAACGATACAATGGAGTATAATGTGAACATCATGGATGGTTCACAATGGGAATCTCTAATCCGCTAGCCATTACATATTGAGTACATATAAAAAAAATGTTACACAAACTCCTTGACAGATTGTATTTTTTTTTATAGGAAAACTATGTGGTAGTTCGATAACAAAATTTATATAGTATACACATTCTCAAATATAAAGGACGATTTTGTAAGTTAGTTAATATAGTTTAGTAGTATTATTAGTTAATAATATAGCGTGTAGAGCCTTCAATTAGGAAGAGGAACCCGCAAAATATTTGATTAATTTTTGTTAAATAATTTAGAAAAAAAAATATTATATAAGAAACCAAAATTAGTAATAATTATTTGTTTCATAGCAACTATAACTTATTCAGAGATATTAAAGTTGTATTAAGTCGTACCATCCACATAATAATAACACAAGTACAGAGAGAGAAAATTTTTTTTTTAGTAATTTTATTTTTACACAAATTATTTCGAATCTGTGGAATGCAAACTTTAATTTAAATAAATAAACGAAAAATATTATAAGCTATGTAACAAATTATTTAATTCTTTGATATTTCGTAAACATTATTATTGAAATCTTGAGTAGTGAGCCTTTCTTTCACCATTTACAAAATTTGAAAAATTTCAATAGTTAGTAATTCTTAACATTTAAGTTGGAGAGATGAAAATTAAAATTGAGCTAAGAGTAAACACACATAGGTATCCCGTTAAGTAATAATTATAATACTGAACTTTAAAATCATTCTACATCAGTAGGTGGATGAAATCCCTTAAATTCTAGATTAGTATAATAATATGATAAATTCATAGACTTTTCAATTTATTACAATAATTTAAGTTTCTTGCTATGTGATAATTTTGATATGTAATAATAAGATGGTCTATATTTATTTATTAACAAAAACAAGCTTAAATTAATATACAATAAAATGAAAATATGGAGTAATTTACATCTGAGAACTAATATATATACAATATATATATGTATATAATATACTCATTTAATGTTATGTATAATGTTGTGTTATTATAATATTATATACATAAATATTTTTTTATATATTTTTAATTAAAAAATTTTAAATTTTTTTCTAGTTTTTTTTATTCTAACATTTCTTTTTTTTTTGTTTTGTAAATTT